>OW052220.1:300691652-301996652 GCA_932526605.1 Nephrotoma flavescens | reverse complement strand
GACACGAACACTCGAAGAATATCACGAAATTTAGGAAGAGTTTCTTCTGGGCAGTAAATAAATTGCTTCAGTAAATAAATCGTCTCAGTAAATAAATCGTTAGAGATCCCGGGCCAGGATGGGCACACTCTGTCCAAATTCGAGATCTTCAGAAATTTCATGTAAGAAGAAATTCCATTTCTGTTTTCAATAATGTCCTTTTTCCAGACTGAGTTTACTCGAGTCATTATTCTTACAATCTCGTATCTTTCATATTAGTATTGGATATACCACTTCGCACACCATAAAGGTTGCCTAAAATTGACACACCGAAATAAAATTGAGAAGAAACGTATCCAAGTATTTTAAAAAAAATTCTAAATAATTGCTACACTATGGGTCAAACCATCTTTGGACTTATACTGCATCATATTTTACAACAAAAATATGATGCCATCCACCCCATTAAATTTAATATGGGAACCCTCTGACTTCGTATCTAATTTCAATTATATTAATAATTGACGGTACCGTGTGTCTGTATATAAATAAAGCAAACTCAAAAATAATTTAAATATTACAAAAAATGAACCAAGCGATTTGAAAAGAGATCATTTTACCCTAAAATCCATTACGCCATGCAAATATAAGAGCGCACAAAAATAAAAATTAAAATGGGACAGCACCAGCACCCCTAAAAATTATTTTCAAATTTCCATTGTATGAAAATCTCAATCGGACCGTTTTTGAATTTATTGTGAATCTGAATTTTTTTTTTTTTTGGCAACATGCATTCAAATAATCAAAATTAGAGTGTGACTGATGGTGGTTGTATGCAAATAAACTATGCGGGGTAGAATGTTAGGCATTTAATGTACTATTTTTTTAGCGGAATGGGGTGTTCTGGTCTTTTAATTTTTTTTATTTAACATAATTCAATTTGATGGTCCGTTTATTTAGAGGGCAGATGTTTCGTTAGCTCAGTGAACTGCACCGGACGATAGTTTTTTGAAAATATATTTTAATACAGCCTTATATAGTATACAACTTGCTGGAAACGATGTATGCTATAAATCAGTTTTTGACGACAGAAAATTACCAATTGGCCTAATTCTTTCTTAATGATGAAGTTAAATATCTAATTGAGGTGTTGATACGTGATTATCGAAATAAAATGTTTAGTTCGTCTATATTTCGGTTTCAGAGTGGCATATACGCATCATAATTGAACATGTTATATAGGCGTCAAATTTGTGGTTTTAAGCTTCGGCCAAAAGAAAATCTAGTGGAATTACAATGTTAATAATTTTTTGTTTAAAATCTTCTGAATTTTGGATATACGAATATGTTTTCCCGACACTATGTTTCAAAATATTTCCTAAATAAGATGGTTTACCAAAGGTTCACAAACCAAATTTGCCATATCGACATATTATAAGTTCTATAGATGGGCCTACATATACATTATCATCTTATTTAGGAAATATTTTGAAACATAGTGTCGGGAAAACATATTCGTATATCCAAAATTCAGAAGATTTTAAACAAAAAATTATTAACATTGTAATTCCACCAAATTTTCATTTGATTTCTCTTGACGTAGTGTCATTATTCACTAATGTGGATAACAAAATGGTAAAAAATATTATAAGCAACAATTGGAGAAATATAAAGAAAAATTCTAAATCAAAATTAACAAAATTACAATTTTTAACCGCTTTAGATATTGTTTTATATAATTCAGAATTTTCATTTGATAATAAAGTTTTTAGGCAAATTTTTGGTTCACCTATGGGTTCCCCAATAAGCCCCATAATTGCAAATTTAGTCATGGAAAATTTGGAAAATTCGGTGCTAAATTCGTTAAATTTTCAACCATTATTTTACTATAGATACGTAGACGATATTGTAACGGTCATTCCAGAAGACAAAATAAACACATTTTTAGATGCTTTCAATTCATTCGATAAAAGTAATAGAATTAAATTTACTCTAGAAAAAGAATCAGAGAACAAAATTTCATTTTTAGATATTCTTTTGATACATGAGATGAAATGATGGAAAAATTTCTTGTGATTGGTACCACAAAAATACTTGGTCTGGTCGCTATCTAAATTTTATGTCATGGCTTCCCATCTCGTACAAAATTAACACCGTAAAAATTCTAAGCAAAAAAATTTTAAAACTCTCGGACAGTAAATTTCATCATAAAAATTTTAAAATATTAAATGATACTTTACTCCAAAATTATTATCCCAAAAAACTAATAGATAATATTGTTTATAAACAAATTTATTTTAGTATAAACTCTCGGCCACAAAATGAAACTTCAAATTATTTGTCAATTCCGTACATTAAACATTTAAAAAATTAAAAAAATTGAAAAAATTAAACATTTATTCAAAAATTATAATTTCAAAGTTATTGGACGTTCGGCGACAAATTTAAACAGTAATATTTTTTCGAAACTCAAAGATTTGGTTCCTTTAAAGCATCAATCCAATGTTGTTTATCAAGTTTGTTGCGGTTGTAACGTAACGTATGTTGGCCAAACCAAACAAATGATGGAAAAGAGGTTGTACCAACATAAAAATGTAAATAATCTTGGCCAAAATTGCAGTGCACTTACACAACATCTAAGAGATAATAATCATACAATTACATTAGACAATGTCAAAATTCTCAAAAAAGGAAAAAAAAATTTAAAAAAAGATCAATTCTAGAAATGTTAAATATCAAAAGTAGTACTAATTCGATTAATATCGTAAGTGATTGTGCTTATATTGGTAATACTTATAATTTATTTGTCTAATTATTGTAGTTTTTTGTCTTATTTATACATGAAATTTAAATTTATTTGTACAACGTTTTTTTCATAGAGTTCGTCTATGTAGTGCACCTCCAAAAATTGATTTTCAAAATTAGTTTTTGAAAGTGTCTGAGATAGCCGTTTTTCTATGTAAACCTCGTTTTTTAGAATTTGCTATATAATTTTGTTTTTATAAAAATGTTTTTTTCGTTTTATATTGCTTTTGAAAATGACACCGAAAGGGTGTCGAAAGCTCAAGCAAAATAATAATTTTTGTAATTAATAGAGCTAATAACCATTAAAAAACTAAAATAGTTAAATAATAACTCAATAATAGTTTTAATTACCGATGATAATGTTGCTGATAAAGAAATTTTTAATTTTCCAATGTATTTAATGTTCTTTTAAGGTCAATTGATACCCCCTTTTTTCAGGCACACACCCACCCATTCACCATACTCACACAACTATAGTATACACCCTGCACATTGCAAGCTCCATGTCAACGTGGACACTGATATGAACGGTGGGTCGGCGCTGAGTTCTGCGCTCCAACAGAGCGGCTTAGTTGTTTTTATTAACTTCACCGATCGTAATCGATGACGAAAATTTGCTTTTGCATACTGCCTCTGCTGGGATTCGAACCCAGTACCTCCCGGCCCAAGTGCCCAAGCTTTAACCACTGCACCACTCGCCCGGTTCACTGAAACGATAAGGGCATAATATGCAACGCCATCGACGTTTCAGGATTTGGTGGTCACACGAGTCCTCTAGTTGCAACCATATACACAACCAATTGCTTCGGTTTATTTTTATTAATACATAATTAAGTTGACCATTTCTACTTGCATTTTACTTAAACAAATTACAAAGAACGGCCATTTTGATAACTGCCGTAGGTATTGTTACCCACTAAATTTACTTTAAATCTTCCTCCATCGCCAGACAAAAGTCGAAAGTCCGGCAAACAAATAGTTTCTGATTTTGGTGAACTATAAATCTACTTAGCTCCTTCTCCTAAATTTTTTAAGCGGCATGGTACTTTCGGGGCTGATTTTGATTTCTTTTGATGATTTTTGCTGTTTTTAAGCATTTTTGTTAAAAAAAAATGCTATATGGTTTCGGTTTGCCGTCTGTCCGTCTGTGTGCACGCTAACTTGAGAACGGATGAAGATATCAACTTAATTTCTTCACTAAAAGTTCAAGCAATTCATGGGATAGAGCCCTATTGATTTGGACATTTCTGTGTTTGGGGTGTTCGGAGATATATACGGTTTTTAACCCCCTCCTTAAAATTGATAGATTTTTTTTTTTATTTTCTATTCTATTTTGGTTTCGTAGAGCATGTGAATGTGGAATAAAAATATATCTCGTCTGGATGTGAATTTGTGTGGGTGGTGTGGTTATGGGGGTGGTAGGAGTGGTGGTATGGGAGGTGGAGGAGGGTGAGGCGAGGTGTTTTGGGTTTGGTGGTGTGGGAATTTGGGGTTTGGTAGATGAGGGTTTGTGTGGGTGGTGTTTCTGGGAGTGGGTATGGAGGTGTTCAAGGATGATGATATGGGTGGTGCGGTATAGGGTAGTGTGGGTGAGATGGTTTTGGGGTATGAATTGGATAGTGGGTGGGGGAGGTAATAATGTTTAGGTGTGGTCGTTTGCTCTTAATTAGAGTCGGTTGAGTTATGGTGGATTGTGGTCGAATGGGCTGGGTGATGATGGGGTTAGGTAGGTGTGGGTGTGTTTGTGATATTTGAAATACGCAAATGAGGCAACAAAAATGCTTATACAATTCGGTCCGAACCTTTTCCGTCTTTTTTACTTTATTATCGCGTTTTATCACAACTTTTTATTGTTTTTACAAAACTCATAATATTTTTATTTATTATTCGGAAATATTTATACTCTAATTTAGATTTATTGCTATAATTATTAATTAAATGTCGCAATAGTATACATAAACTTGTAAAGTATTGTCATAAGCAACTTTTTCGATTTTAATGAATAGAAATTTTTAGCTATCTTCACAAAGGTCAGCCCACACCCACAAAAATCGTTCAAAATGCATGCATGCGGGTTGGTATGGGCTGTTGTAATAAATTCAGGGGTACTTATTTTTTAGCACAGGAAGGTAATTCGATGCATTATGAGTGATTTTTGTGGATATTGTTGTAATATTTTGTAATATTGTTGTAATATATTGCTGTTGTAATATTTTCATGCGTATCCATTTCTTGTACACAATGAACTGTTTCATCATTCAGTTAATTGGGAGTAGGTTGTTACATTTTAGCAAGTCCATGACCTATACAAAGAAATATTGTTTTAAAAAGCTTCACTCTTTATACTGGCAGATTTTGGGTATTGAACTATTCCAATATATTGTAGTTTTCTATAGGCATATGCATTTTAATTCTAATTAGTTTGTAAAAAAATTGCAGTATACCACTCCCAGTACTATACAACAAAAATTAACATAAATGCAAAAAGTAAAAGATGCAGTTCCTTAAAAACCATATTTTTGGGCGGTTTTTTTAGGCTCCAATTCTGCCAATATGTTGGGATCCGCTTGAAACGCGATATTTCAAAATGCGATTTCCTAATATAACCCGATCAAACTCCCGTTTTGTACCATATCGCGGTATTTACCATATCTCGTTTTGAAATATCGCGTTTTGGAATATCGCGTTTTTAAATATCGCGTTTTGATAGTTCGCGTTTTAAAATATCGCGTTTCAAATGGGACCCCAATATGTTGCAACTTATTTGTAAAAAATTCTAGTGCCATTTTCATTTGACTGTGTGACAAGTGCTGGTGCAGCATTAGGGTCAAAATTTATTCAATTTCTAGAAAATTCTTCGACGAGCCCAACCCTTTTTATTGGAATAATACATACCATTTTAAATAGGCATGAGTGTCTTCAGTGTATATATTTTAGTTATGACTACCCATCTCTGAGATTTTAGCGATTTGATAGGATTTATTATTAATACCATTCATAGTTTAATTACACTGTTAATACATACATTTTAAATGAAAAGTCTAAACTTTTTATTCATAAAGAAAGGTGGTTCTATGCCATTTATGTGTGAAAACAATATCGTTCATATGCCCACCACGGCTTGGATCCGAATATCAAAATTGTCGATGACTTTTTCCAATAAAAGCCGGTTAGTCGCCTCAGATTCAGTTCGGATATTGTTTTTAAGTTGTTGAATTGTTTGTTGATGATTAGCATACACCTAACCTTTCAAAAATCCTACAAAAAATAAAAAAGTCGTGTTAAATCCAGGCTTCTTGTTAGCCAAGGAACTGGAATTGGAAATGAATTTCTTAAAATTATGCGAACAGCAAATTTTGTTGACAATAAATGGATTGGTGCATGACTTGCGTGGCATGTCGCTCCGTGTTGTTGAACCCAAAGATCGTTGACACACAATTCATTCAATTTGGGCCACAAAAACCAGTTAACATGTTGCCATAACATTCCCCATTCAGTGTAAAGGCATTTTCCTGTTCGTTTTCAAATAAAAACGACGCAATGATGCCACCAGCCCTTAACCACACCAAACAGTGACTCTTGGAAGATGAACTTCTGCTTCGTAAATAACATGAGGATTCTCCGCTCCCCAAATCCGACGATTTTGCTTATTAACTTACCTATTAAGATGAAAATGAGCTTCATCGCTAAAGATGGTCTTTGATGAAAAATCTTCATTTCGTTCAAGCATCCACTTAACAAAACGACGACAATTTAAATGGTTTGGTATGGATGGTCATGAAGATCAACATGGAAAATGAGTCGTAATGTGGTTCATGAAATGTTTAGTTCTTGTGAACGATGCCAGGGGGGCTATTTTGAAATAATCCGATATCGGATTTTTTCCGATATCGAAAAATTCGATCCACCGCGAATTTTCTTATTATGAAATTGTTTGGTCGAATTTGTCAAATATAAGCATGAAGTAAGCAATAATGCTCCAGATGTTGTTGTAGTCCTAATAAATTCAAAGCACTGATACTGCTAATTTACTATAAAACTCGTACAGTCTGTTCGATTCGTGCGTTCAATTTTACCACTGTAAATTATAAAAATAAAAATAATACAAGTACCAAACAACCTTGAAATTAAATGGAGTACAAAGAGTTAAATATGAATATTTTTTATTTAAATATATTATACTTACATTTTAAATATTGTTTAATTTAATTTTCTTTTTAGTTTTTATATTGCGTAAAAAAAATATATATCGATTGAAATAGTTGAAGAAACACACATTCGATAACAAAAAATGAAATTCGTCAACTAAATAGCAGTCGGATTTTGACATTCGATTTTCGGAAAACCCGATTGCGTTTTGTATTTTTAGTTTCATAATAGCGGATTTTTCGATATCCGATTTTCATAATCGCAAATTCCGCTTTCAAATCTTATATCGAATTTTTCATAATATCCTCCCTGGTTGATGTGCATAGTTCATTACGAACGTTTTCACTAACGCCAACCACTGCATCAGGAGTACGAACTGGTTGAACTTGTTGATATACGGTCTACGACCTTCCACTGGACCAGTATCTTCAAAATGATCAATAATTTTGCATATTACACGCTCAGTAGGACTTCCAAGTCCTTAGTAGGACCACGAAGACTCGCACGTAATTTACGAAATGTTGTTATTTTTGAACGATTATTTTCATAATAAATTTTGACAATCAAAATGTGTTGTTGTGTTGTTAGCGACTCCATGACCATAAATGGCATATTTTTGACTTTTTATATGTCAAAAATTGAATAGTTAACATTAAATAAATTTCATCGATTGAAACAAGGACCAACTTTGTATTTGGACCCACACTTTGGTAGAATTAAAAATTGTTAGAAAAATAAACAACCGTGTTAAGAACATCACACCGGTATTTTCTGTTACCTGATTCTCAATACAATATTGAAATTATAACAAAAAATTTAATTAAATTTTTCCAAACAAAAAAATTTATTCACCATAAATGTTTTACAAATAAAAAAAAAATAATTTATATAAATAATTAATAATGAAAAAATTTACGTTTTGTTTATATAAATTTTAAATATATATATAATTTTGTTTAATTAAATTAATTAAATAACAACATTAAAAACATTTTTATTTTCGTAGTATATAATATCATAATATATATAATTAATTTCAAAAATTAAATAATAATTATAATTTATGTTAAAAAATCAAAAAATTTAATTAATAATTATTGTATTATTTTATTTATTAATAATAAATTTTAAATTTATTTATCTAAAAAATATATATATTTATTTTATTATGTATGTATATATAAATATTTATTTATTTAATTATTTAATAAATTAAATTAACAACAAAAAATCATTTAATATTTTTTTTTAAGCAACAAAATTATATAAATTATAAATTATTTAATTAAAATTAGTTAGTAGATTAGAGGGTAGTGTAGTGTGTAAGTAGATTGTTAGTTTATATAGCTTTATAGGTAAAGCGGCGGAAGTTTACCATTTTTAAATTAATTAAAATTATTGTTTTAATGATATATTTAGATTTTTTATAATTAAGGAACACGTAGATCCTTTTAATTATTTATTATTTGCATTATGATGAAATAAGGAACTAAAACTGCAAAATGGTCTAAATGGATTTTTTCTACATTATAGTTATGCTAGATAAGGAGTAGGCAACCACTTAGCTTAGTTTTAAAGAGGATGGGTTCGGTAATTTTTTGGCAAATTTCACTTTAACAGATTTTTTAATAATGCGCATATAAAATGATTATATTAAGTTACAACAACAACTTACTGTTTTATTTATTTATTTTTTATAGTAGTTTGGTAGTTAAAAAAATTCTCGAGAACGGGTTGACTTTTTATTATTTTTTTTTTTTAATATATTGGGTGGGCACCGTTGATGGATTTATTAAAATTAGCTCAATAAAGAGAACCTAAAGGTTCAAGACCGAAAATACATTTGTTATGTCATAGATAAAAAAATGGAAGAGAATTTATGCGTTAATTTGATTTTTTTTTTGTATATTATAATGAAGGTAAAAATTTGACACACCGATATAATTTGGTTTTGTTTAAAAATTTTGAAAATACTTTTTAACAACTAAATGGGGAAAATTTTGTTTTAGTGGCTTAAATAGGCCATTATAAATATGTGATAACTGCCACAAAATTCAGTCTTTAAAATAAACACAAAACATTTTATTTAATTTATGATAACATCGATGACGCAGCTACTAAATTTTCTAGGCTAACATCAATCGTTTGAACACTATTCCCGTTATCGGATGCCGGCATTTTTATATTGCTGCCATTTTCTAAATTATTTGGCATTATAATGCATATAAATGATTTACCAGTTTGATTATCACGCGGATGTATTGTCACAGGTAAAAAACGTTCAGTTAATCCATCAACATAGGAATTTAAACGTTGGAAGACTTCGGGAAAATTTTTACGCAAATTAATGCCGCGCTCCTTCAGTATGCCCTGGATATTGCGCGAAATTAATTCGCGTGCTTTTTGTGATTTTTTCACCGTTGAAAATGTTAATATTAACACATCGGTACTTTGTTGTTGTATTTGTTGCTCATTGGTCAAACGATTTGTCGCGTTCAGCTGATCGTTGGCCAATATCGTTCGACATAATTTTAATTTTGCACACCGTGACACTAGCTGTCGTTCCCATTTTACGGGGGCGGCACCACTTCCGGGCGCTTCACTTACAACACAAATTGCAACATAAACTAACATTTTTGAATCAGGCTTATACTCAGTACTTAAGCGTAACAATTCTGAATATAATTCTGGTCCCATTTCCGAGGGCAGTAAATCCGCCCATCGTACATAACCGGCCTCGCCGATACACTGGAAACCCTGTTTAATAAACGAATCTGCATTTTCCGGGCTACGGAACAATATACGGACAACACCTCGTCCTTGTGATATATAACCTTTTCGTGCGATTAAGCTTAAGTGACGTAACGAGTCTGCATCATCTTTACATGTGGACAACACCTGGCGGCACAGTGACGAAACACGTGAATGTAAACACGCTTTTCGATGTTTTTCCCAGTGGGCGCGTCTGCATTCCCGCGAACAATATAAATTTGAACAATTATGACAACTTTTATAGTATTTTTTGGCATCGATCGCACTTGCGACCGCATCACATTTCGGATATCGACATTTCGTTAAATATTCACCGTGATTAGACTGCACAAATTGCTGTGATTGAATTTGATGCGATTGTGTATGCGTTTGCTGTTTTTGTTGCTGCTTAATTGTGTGTTCACATGAATCCAAACTAACGCGTCGCGGTACCACGACAAGCGGTTGATTCAGCAATGATGATGATGTTGATGATATGGAACCAGATTGTTGAGTGGTTCGTGGTGATTTACCGTGATTGTTGCATGTGTGATGATGATGGTGATGTTGGTGGGCCGCTTTCTGCTGTTGTTGGGCGTCACCTTCACTGCGGCGACGGATTGACGATTGTTGATCCACGTTTAGGCGGGAGTTAGATGACATGTTATCATTATGATTGTAATTTGTGTAATTACAGTTTTCATTAGCTATATTCTCTGCGAACGAAAAGTGATTGGACGAAACAAAAACGGGAACATTAAAATAGTTTAGGTAAATTAAAAACAGGTGAGAAAACATTTAAGCACATTAGATGGTCGTTAGTTGTGATTTTTACGCTACACATATTAGAGTTACTATTTGCATTCTAAAATAATTCTACATAAAGCATTCAGAAATTATCTAAAAGCTAAGAAATTTGATATATTAGTAATATTCTAAGCTAGAGCTTTTTTTTGCAAAATTTAGATAAAACACGCTAAAAATATATTTCGACTGAAAGCTTTCATGGTAATCACATTGTTATGTAGCTATATAATGTTTGTAAAAGCTGCGTTACAAATCAGATCAATAAAGCAGCAAAGCTAAATATTTTGTTAAAACCCATTTTCAAAATTTACAGGAGAACTTAAAATTTAAAAACGTATTTATTCCCAGCAAATAAGATACAGCTTGCAGAAATTTCGATTATGTCAAGATTTTTTGAGCAAATACTTCTGGACCTCAGATCGGGTTCTCCACAACCATAATTAGTTTTTTACTGACAAAAATAACCGGATCACATTATTATGAATCGCAGAGACATGATTTTATAATGCTGGCTGACAGCTTCCATAACATTTAAAAATTTGGGTTTTAGTAAGCTTTATCGGTACATTCCAAAGCCATTGTAAGTATTTTCAAGGAGTTAGGCATCAACTCCAGTTATATTTCATAAGATTAGAAAAAGAATATGACTTTCTAATAAATCTGATAAGATGTTCTTTGAGATTACAAAAAGTAACAAACATTCAAAGACATTTTTGATATTTCGAACGTTCGTTTGAGTGCGGAAACGCTTGGAAAATACTTAGAAAATACTTTCGAACGCATCAAAAGCACATTAGTGGTCTAAAACACGGGCCGTATTAAGTTGTTAAACGTGTTGTACTGATAACCACCAGGACCGGGCCGCGATATAAAATGCTCAGTCTCTAACGGTATATCCGGATTCCTGGAGCCCTCCGGTTCAAACTGCCTTACCAGTGCACTGCAAATCTCCGCATAGATGGAAATTTTTTTCTCCGCTACTCGGCCTTAAAAACCCATAAAGTAATGCTGGTGGGATTTTGGCCATTGAGCCTGCTCTTCAAGGCATATGTTACCAACGTTAGACATTGGTCATTAGACCTGGCCCTCAAGACGTACTAAACGTACGTAGTATCCCCTTGTGGACCTACAGCCAGAGCTTAGATCTTAGCGGAACTCAACAACTTGGGAATAAATTTTGAAAATGTTACAAATTTACAATCCTGAACTGTCGGCCACTAGCCAAGGAGAGTAGCCAAGTTGGAAGTATCATATTAAATAGATAGTCACTGGCTGGGCTGGAGAGAACTAACACCTCGATGGCAGATCTCCACTTCGATGGGATTTTTTCTGTAGATCACTGATTCTGTGCAACTGTAGTGGAGGTTGAAGTAAACTAGCAAACCTAATGTTGAGGTTCTTGAAGATTAAACTCCATCACTGCAAGGCAGCTTCCGCTGCACTCATATTCAAATAAAGAGAAGAGGAAATAGAAATTGTCCTAGTTCAAGAACCTTGGGTCAATGGTGACCGGATACTTGGACTTAGGATTCCTAAATGTAAACTGATATTTTGGAACAATTCGTCCTTGCATTATGGCTAAAAATAATCTGAATATTTTTCTGTTGTCAAATTACAGAAAAGATGTGGTCGCAACAAGCATTGGGATGAAGGATCATTCATTTTCTGATCATTGTTATCTCCAATTTAAATTGGCTGGAAGTTACTTTTAAGGGCAGCCTAGAACTCTGTCACATTCCTAGTTAATATACTGAACGAAATGTAATATTTGGGTCCCATTTGAAACGCGATATTTTAAAACGAGAATTATCAAAACGCGATATTTCAAAATGCGATATTTCAAAACGCGATACGCGGTACAAAACGCGATATGGTACAAAACGCGATATTTCAAAACGCGATATTTCAAAACCCGATATGGTACAAAACGGGATATGGTACAAAACGGGTGTTTAGGATCGGGTTATATCCGGCGGGTGAAGGGGAAATTTAATTTCAGTTTATAGGAATTTAAAAATCGATAGGAACGATAGTATATAGGATCGGTATTAGGTGGGTCGCTGCGCTCCCACCGGTTTGCAACGCATATTCTGTACCATATCGCATTTTGAAATATCGCGTTTTGTACCGTATCGCGTTTTGTACCATATCGCGTTTTGAAATATCGCGTTTCGAAATATCGCGTTTTGTACCATATCGCGTTTTGAAATATCGCATTTTGAAATATCGCGTTTCGAGCGGATTCAGTAATACTTATACCTAAGGCGGGAAATAGTTCTCAATGCAGTCCAAAACTCATTAGAACTGTAAGTTTTGCCTCTTCTCTACTAAATTTTTTAGAAAGACAGATGAAAGCCCACATTAGGTGCGGGGGACTTTGAACAACATTAGAAAAGAAGTGAAAACGCCGGCACTCTCCTCTCTGTGTGTGGAAGAGTCACTCAGTGGCTCTCCCCTCCAACAGCAGATTTGTGAGTAGAGCACACTGCAAGTTTGGGTATTATCCCCTCTTCTTTGGACCTTAGACATAAATGACCTGTTTTATTAAACCTGGTAGGGTGTAATTTTGTGCGTTTGACATTCTCTCCAATTGGGCTAACAGTTGCAGTTTGCTTGTCAAAACTGAGTTGTTCTTTTTCTCTAGGGATTACAAAATTCCACAGATCACCCCAAAAGTAGCCCAGAATTGTCGCTCATCTTATACCGAGATAGCAGATAAATTCAAAATACACCTGATGTGCGTGCAACGGCTTTTCAACATTACGGGGAATAAATGATAAACTCGACAAAGCGCTCAATTCACCAAGTAGGGCGGATGTTGATATACCGCTCGCTACATGCAAATTAATACTTCAAGATGAAACTAGAAAAACAACAAACGACCGATGGTCGAATAGTACATCATGCGTAATAACTAAAGAGATCTGGCCAAAATTAGAAGTAACAAAATATAGACGGCTGTTATCTCTGCGGCAGCACTGTCAGGGCACTGTCTCATAGCTATAAGCATGCGAGCAGAATGGGAGTTTCCTCATATGATTACTGTAGTATGGCACGTCTTTGAGTCTATAGATAATCTGGCACTATCATTAAAGCGTATACTAAATGCTTAGAAAATACTAAGATTAGCATTGTGATGTATCTTAGCCTCATTGAAAATCAAATAATTTTTAATCACGTGGAATACGCTGTTCGACCCATTAGAAAACCATGTAACTGACTCGGAGGACACTATGCTGTGAATCTTGATGACCAGCAAATACTTAGAATGCCTTTAAAATGCTCCTACGGCTCATTGAAAATCGAATTTTTTTATCTCATCGAACACTCGTTCAGAGCCGTTAGAAAATCATGTAACTAAACAGATTCTCAAATCTGATTCGTGCTGAGTGGTTCAAATTGTTGTTTTAATGAAAACCCTGTGTTGCATTTTGCATTATTTTTTGTAGCTACAAGAAACAAGTACCTTCGTGTGGGCTCCAGAGATAACGTTTTTCAACTTAATTACGAAATAATCCTGAAATTCATCTAATGGTTTTTAATTCAACATCCCGGCAATCATTTGGTTTCAAATTTGGCACTTGGTATCAAAAATAAATTTAATACTTTAATTTACTCGTAGTATACAAACGCATACGATTTTAAGGGTGAAGAAAATAAAATTTCAAAAACACAAAGTAGTCCGCACAGCACTTCCATTAATGGCTCCTGTTGAGCTGAACCTCCACATAAAAAAACCGGGGGAAAAATGACTGCAGAATTGTGAGCTATTTATGAGCTGTTGAAATCCGAAAACCAAAAATTGTGGGCTCGGTCAGGTTTGTAGGAATTTAAATAAATGTAGTGGGGGAACTGAGTTGGCTCAGCTCCCCACCACCAAAAACAGAAAATTTTGAAATAAAAAAATGTATTCTAGAGTTTGGAGCCATTGAGTTTTTGAGCTTACCATTATAAAACCATAAACGACCACCTACATCGCGTGCACTTGGAAATTAAAAATTCTTTTAAAATTGCATAATTACAAAATTTTAATGTAGGATCGACCGTACAGTTGAGTTTTACACTATCAGAAGGTCTAAACTCTCCAACTCTTCAACCCTCCGATTATCGCATTTCGCGTACTCAAATTAATCCGCTGATTGGAGAGAGCCAAACTGGATGCTTTCGTTGACGGCATTCGAAATTCAGAGACACGCAGAGCGGTGGTTTTATCACCGAAAGCAACTTTCGTTGAAACTATGGCTTGTGATTTAATTAATGGAACTACGGCAGGTTGAAAACAAAAATTCCGGATTTATAAAAAATTTATTACATTACGGAAGGTGCAGCAACATATTAAAAAAATAATTTGAAAATTACTAAACGAAAAGAAAATTTTGAACCGATTAGGAAGATAGAATAAGAGGTTTACTGTTTAGAGAATGGCGTCCAGAGCCAGACCCACCAACGAATTTAATCGTGAAAACCTTTTTGATTTTTGAATTTTGTTGAGAGTAAATTCGAGAATTTGAAAATAATAAAGAGAACTAAACAGTTCCAAAAGAAAACAAAATTGATTGCACCAAATTTTTTGATATATCAAAAAGAATTAAGTAACGTTTTTCATTCAGAATTGATATAAATTTACAAAAAAAACTAACCCATAATAATTAAAAATTTCGATATAAATTCTGCGTGTGTTTCTTCATAACCTTTTTTGTGAGATCATTGACATCTAGGTTTAAGTAGTAGCTTTAAGGGTAATTTGGTGGTATTGCAGATTATAGTAGTCTAGAACATAACGATCAAGAATATTACTTCTGTATAAATCCAGTGGCCCTATTCTGGCAATTCTCCGGAAATATCAAATAATTTCTTTTTGTAGCAGCTATTCCCCAATTCCCCGTTTTCCAAAAGTTAATTCTGGCGATTGGGGAATAAATTTACGGAAAAATAATTTAATTATTCGCGGTCGACACGCGATCGCAATAACACAATAAAACAAAATGTCTAAAAATAATTTACTATGTTTAATTGGTTTTTGTTGATATTTTAATCGAATTTTACTTGAAAAATAAATTTTGTTAAAGTAAAAACTTGGATATTGATATTTCCAATTGATATTACCAGTTTTCAGTATAAATTTACAGCCATAATATTTCTGTAAGTAAATACAATAAATTTCCGTTAAATTCTATTCCCAGTTAATTCTTTCCTAAAATAGGTAAGGAATAATAAACGTCAAAACTGCTATAATGGGGAATAATTTTTTCCAAAAGCCAGAATACACTTTTGGTGAAAAGGGAATAAAAATGCTACAAAATTTAAAATTTTCATTCCCCGGAAATTACCAGAATAGGGTTACAGGTGAGTGTAGAATGTACCATCGGCTTTAATACGGGACACAGGACAAATGAGTCCGCCATTCAAGAGATTGGGTACGCAAAAGAAAAGCAAAAGTGAATAGTGTGAAAAATTATTAGCGGTGTTATAAGTGAAATAAATTGTGTGATTTATTGAAAATTGTGGAATTAATACCGACAATTACTTTTTAAGGTTGGGATCCAGACTTTCAAAATCTGCGACTTTCAAAATCCTAACTTTCAAAATCCCGACTTTCATAATCCCGATTTTCAAAATCCCGATTTTCAAAATCACAAAAGTTCGATTTTTTAAAAAAAAAATATGATTTATGATTTCGGGCGTCAAAATTGATAAAAAAATTTAAAAAAATCGGGCTTTTAAAAATCTTTCATCGTAATGAGTGCAATGTATTTACGTAGTTGGGCACGATTCTTCAAATTCAAAATTTCTAAAACGAAATTCAAAAACCAAAATTCCAAAAAATAAAATTGAAGAAACCGCAATTCCCATAAAAACAATTCCAAAAAAAACAAAATTCCTATACAAAATGCCAAATTTTAAAATTCCAATATACAAAATTCCAAAAAATTTCCATGGGTATCATTCAAAATCTCGGTTTTCAAATTTCCAGTTTCAAAATCACGGTTTTCAAAATCCCGGTTTTCAAAATTCCGGTTTCAACATCCGGGTTTTTAAAATCCCGGTTTTCTTTTCTTCTTGATATTGAAAAAAAATGAGTAATTCAGACCGGCTGGACTATTAATATTTTAACATAAAAATATGATATCTTGCCCAAAAATTTACACGGTTTCGTGGAGTCGGTGCTATTTTATCGGGGTTGGTATCGAAAGGCCAAAAATTTTATCAGCGAAAAAAAATATCCCAAAATGCCATCCCAAACAATAAAAATCTCAAAACTCATAATACTAAAAATATATTTACCAAGAAAAAAATTGCTCGAAATCAAAATTTGAAAAAAGTAAAAATACCAAATTAAAAATCCCAAAATTTACCGAAAATAAAACCAAATGAGTCGAAATCTGCACGCGCAGACTCATTTGGTTCTATTTTCGAAAGATTCGAAAAAATTAAATCATTAGATAAATTTTCGTAAGATATATTTTTAAAATATGAAATATATATTACTATTATGTAGACTTATATTTCATTTTCTTATTTTTATTTAACAGTCTTAAATAAATATAAAATTAAATGAAAATTTTGGGATTTTTTTTTTTTGAGATTAAATTTTTCGCCCGAATAATCTAAAATTTACAAAACGTGATTTGGGATATTTTTCGAGCTATTTATTTTGGGCGATTTGGAATTTGAGAAACTGTCTACTAGTAAGTTGTTGATCTAGTCAAAAACATCATTTTGGTAATAAAATTTTCGGGAATACGATGGTATCCCATTTTATCGGAGTCGTGAACTCCCATTTTTTTTTGTCAAATTACAACAACGCCATATATTGGTGATCTAGAATTAGTGGGATTGCAAAATTAATAAAAAAAGCACTGTTTTGTTAATGCAAAATTTACGTTCTTTGCAGGACGACCAAAAATATATTTTATTTAAAGAACATCCAATTGATTGAGGAAGTTCAATGGAGCAGGCCCAATTTCAAAAACTCTAGAATAATTCACCGGTTTGAGCTCGTTTTCCCGAATTTCAAAATCACGAAATCAAAATCCCGAATTTCAAAATCCCGACTTCCAAAATCCCAACTTTCCAAATCCGACTTTCAAAATCCGCGACTTTAAAAATTACGGATGTGTATCGGAACCCAAAAAACCAAAACCCAAAGTTACAAAATCCAAAAGGAACAAAATCCAAAAAATACAAAATTCAAAAAAAAAATCAAAAAAAAAATCCAAACATTTTGGAACTATTGTTTAAAATCTATCTTTTAGGTGAAGGAGTCTTTATTTTTAATAGGTGAAGGGAAAAATGGCCTACTTGAATCCCTATTGAAGTCGAAATTCAAATAAATCGGCTAAGAAATTGCATAAAAAAGATCGAGTTGAAAGGGTTTTCAATATTTATAATATTTTTTTGAATGTTTTAGATTTTGTCCTTATTGATTTTTCACATTTGCATTTGTCCTATTTGGATTTTATATTTTTGGATTTTTAAAAAAATTTGGATTTTGTCCTTTTTAGATTTTTTTTTTTTGGATTTTGAGTGACATCCAAAAATTAGCACTTTCAAAATCCTGACTTTCAAAATCCCGATTTTCAAAAACCCGATTTTTTAAATTTTTTTATGAATTCGGGCGCCCGCGAGCCGGCATTTTGCAATGTAATAATTGTAGAGGCTAACGGCTTCGATAACTATCACGCTCCGAGGGGCTTTAGATTTGAACTTCGGGGGACGTAAGAGCCGGTCAGCAAACACCTACTCTAGTAGGTAGTTATAAAAAATTTTAAATACATATTAAATTATAATTTTTTAGCTATGAAAAAACTGAATTTAATATTTAATATTTTGTCGGGATTTTTAAGATTTCAGCAAAGTCGGGATTTTGAAAATCTGGATTTTGAAAATCGAAATTTTGAAAGTCGGGGTTTTGAAAGTCGAGATTTTAAAAGTAATAATTTTGAAAGTCGGGATTTTAAAATTCGGGGTTTTGAAAGTCGAGATTTTTTTCGTCGGGATTTTGATTATTCACGTTAAAATGCAAATTATATCATATAACCCAAATTTAACCAAGATCAGCCAAAAAAAGACCGAGTTCTTAGTAAAAATGAAGATAAAAAGGAAATTTAACATTTAATATTTTTAAAAATTCCCGACTATTGTTGTGATTTTTAAGGTTTCAGTAAAATCGGGGTTTTGAAAGTCGGGATTTCAAAAATCGGGATTTTAGAAGTCGGGATTTTGAATGTCGGGATTTTCAAAGTCGTGATTTTTTTTGTTGGGATTTTGGTAATTCAGTCTTTTGTTTTTCGGGATTTTGAATCGACGCCTATTTTTTATTATGTTTTTAAGTGTTGAGTAAGCATTTCTAAAATTATTATAATAATATTTCCAGTATTTTCTGGAATATTTCGAAAAGGTGTAAATTACGATTATTGTTGTAAACCGCCAAACATATAGGTGTATTCACAATCCACGATTCCATCCCAGAAAATAAAAAAAAATTAATGCAGCCCAGAATTTGTTTAAATTGATTCAAAATTAACAGTAATTTGTGAAGTTAGCCCACGCCGGAATTTATTAAAAATCACGTTAAATACAAAAATTATATTCGTTCTAATTCGTAAGGAATTCAGCCCGTTAAAGGTATAAACTAGTCGGATTAAGGCTATGCAGTTTTGGGATTGTCACACTCCTGTCTTAAATTTAGAAAAGTTAAAACAAAATGGTTCTGTGGCATCTTTGAGAAATTGGGCCGACAAAAATGGCGTCGGTTCCCGATGGGCATTAATCCCGAAATACAAAAGACCGAATTATCAAAATCCGACGAATTTTAAAATCCCAACTTGCAAAATCCAGACTTTCAAAATTTCCACTTTCAAAATCTCCACTTTTAAAATCCCGACTTTCAAAATCCCGATTTACAAATTTCCGATTTTCAAAATCCCGATTTTCGAAATCTCGATTTTGCTGAAACCTTAAAAATCCCTACAAAAGGTGGGATTTTTTTTAAAAATATTAAATATTAAGTTTTTGTTTATCATCATTTTGGTTAAATTTTGGTTATCGGATATAATTTGCATTTTAATGTGAATTAGTGTAGGTATTGGGCCTGCTCAATTGAACTTGGGCATTCTTCAATCATTTGGATATGGAATAAAATTGGATTTGTATAAACATGTTCTGTAAATAAAACATATTTTCGGTCGTCCTGCAAAGAACGTAAATATTGCATTTCAAAATGTGACATTTTTAACCGGCCCGAATTAATAAAAAATATTTTTATCAAATTCAAGACTTTAGAACTACAAGAAAAGAAAACCGGGATTTTGAAAACCGTGACTTTGAAATCGGGTTTTTGAAAACCGGGATTTCGTAGTACACCCTAAAACTACACCCTAAAACAATTTTGTTTATTGGAATTTTATTTTTTGGAAATGTTTTTATGGGAATTGTGGTTTCTGGAATTTTGTATTTTGGAATTTATGTTTTGAAATTTCGTTTTAGGAATTTCGAATTTGACGAATCGTACCCAACCCTGGGTTACTACATTGCACTCATTACAAAAAGATTTTTAAAAGCCCGATTTTTTAAAAAGAAATTATTTATTTAATTTAATTTAAAAAATCGAGCTTATGAAAATCGGGATTTTGAAAGTCAGGATTTTGAAAGTTGGAATTAAGAAAGTTGGGATTTTGAAAATCAGGCTTATGAAATCGGGCTTTTGAAAATCGGGCTTTTGAAAATCGGGATTTTTTAAATCAAGATTTTGAAAATCGGGATTATGGAAGTCGGGACTTTGAATGTCAGGATTTTGAAAGCCGGGATTTTAAAAGACGGGATTTTGATTTTGGGGTTTTGTAAGTAGCGCAAACGACCCCAAACCCGTTCAAATACATGTTCCTTAGATCATGATTTTTTTATTTTCTGTGATATAATCGATGACTAGATTTTGACTAGATCAAACTACTAGTAGGCTGTTTCGCAAATTTCAAACTGCCCAAAAAAAAATATCCGAAAAATATTTCAAATCACCTTTTGTAAATTTTTGATTGTTTGGGCGAAAAATTTAATCTCAAAAAAAGTCCAAAATTTTCATTTAATTTTATATTTTTTTAAGACTATTAAAAGAAAATATGAAAATGAAATTTAGGTCTACATAAGAGTTAACATATATTTTATATTTTAAAAATATATCTTACGAAAATTTATCTAACGATTTGATTTTTTCGAATCTTCTGAAAATAGAACCAATTGAATTGGAATCTGCGCGCGCAGTTTTCGACTCATTTGGTTTTATTTTCGGTAAAATTTGGGATGTTTAATTCTATATTTTTATTTTTTCGAGATTTTGTGTTCGAGCAATTTTTTTCTTGGTAAATATATTTTTAGTATTATGAGTTTTGAGATTTTTGTTGTTTGGATTATTATTTTAGGGATAGTTTTTTTCGCTAATAAAATTTTTGGCCGTTCGATGCCAACCCATTTTTGAAACATGGTACAACTTATATATATTTTTTTTTAAATTTTGCACAGATTTTTAGCTTTTTTGTAAACAATTATGTTCTAAGCGAAATTGCCCAAACTTCGTGTACGTGCCATAATAATGCTTTGTTATAATTCGAAAGGATGATAAATGATGATGAATGCCGTAAACTGTTTAGGCCAATCGTACAAAAAAATTCAAAATGCTAAATTTACTAAACCTGTTTAATACTCAGGTTAATCACAACTAACGATATCTAATCACATGTACCTAAAATAAAAAATTTATAAATCCACACAATACACAAAAACTAAAATTAAACAAGACATATTTTCTGCCAATTCACTCAACATCTTAATTAAAATTAACAAATAAAACAAATCAAATATTTATATACAATAAAATACACAAAAAATTAATTAAAATTAATTTTTAATTTAAAACACAAAAATTAGTTGTTCTAATACCAATAAAATTAATTAATATTTTTCAAAATAATTTTGTTTTCTTCTCAACGAGATTAAGTTTATATTTTTTATGATAAGACAGCAGGTAGTAAGTAGTTATAGTTCAAAAATATTATAAGTGAAAATTAATTTATACACAAAGTGGGAAATTAATCAAAAAAAAAAAAATAATTAATTAGTCAAACAAAAAATTATAAATTAAAGCAAAAATAAAAAAAAAATTAATTAAAAAACGAAATGAATTATGATAGGGGGGAGAAATAAAATTAATTATACAAAGATTTTAAGGTAAGTAGCTAGAGAGTAGAAAAGAAATTCTACGTTGCACATTTAGTATTACAGATTATATTAGATTATATAGTTTAGAGGGTACTACAATATTGCGTGTTTATGCCAATTTATTTAAAAGCATAATTTGGATTTATAAGGTTTTGTGTTCATTTATTATAGAGATTATGTATAAGGATATGGGATAAAACCATAACCTGGTCAGTATGGCTTGATTTGAGCATTTTTTTGTAAACAAAAAATAGTTCTAGATTTTTTACTCAAATTTAGTGGTCAACAAAGCATCAATGTATTTTTTGTATTAATTATATTATTTATTTATAGCAACTTATATAAAAAAAATTTATTAAAATAAAATAAATTGTTTTAAGCGGAATATACACTTAGAGCCCAATATTTAGTTTAATAAAATAATTTAAAAAATAAATAAAATAAACATTTACAAAATTAAAATATGAGTGTTTTTTAATATTATAATATAATTATAGAGAGAATAAGAGTGAGTGTAAGAGAGATAGAGAGATTTCGTACACAAAATAATTTTGAGTGAAACAATTTTTTTATATTTAATTTTTTTTTTTTTGTTGGTGGAATTGTCTCGCAATCATAAATTCATTTAATTTTAATTTAATTAATTTTTAATAATTTTACTTTAATTTTAATTTTTTGTATTAACTTTTAATAATTTTTTTTCTTTGTTTTTGTTTAAATAATTAAACTCGTTGGAACATAACTTACAGGTTCATACCTGAGGACCTGTGAGAATCTAATGGTAATCCTAGTAATGATGCTAAAACATCTTCCAATGTTGCTGATCCAGGTGATGGTCTCTCCGGTTGTATAGAAAATGCAGGAATAGGAGAAACTTGGAATAATAATATTAGACATTTGATTTGCTTTTATTTTTGAGTTTTTTTTTTTTTTTTTAATTTTTTTTGTGGTTTCTGAAACCTGTGCGTTATATTATTATTTATAGGGTTTGTAATTAGGGGCGAAAACATTTTTCATTTTTATTTGCAAATTTTGTAGGTTTTAATCTGTTTCTGAAAATTATTATGGTGAATCAGTGGTGCAGAATTTGCCAATATGCAGTTAAAATACAATTTTGGAGTTGCCTTGTGGTGGCGTACTTAATAGAATAATTTATTTGTTTCAATATTCAATCATTATAGTCTCTGGAATGAAATAAACCGCAGTGAATTTTTGGATATTTCTGCTAAAGACTTGCTTTGTTGGTCTCATATCCTATATTTTAATAAATCCTAAGTTGTTTGCTGTTCCTAGAAATCTTATGATAACTTGATTGACTAGCGATTATTCAGTTTACAGGCATTCCAGCAACTCAAAATTTTAATATCATAATCCACACCTGATGACACGTAGTAACACTAAAATTTTCGTATTTCCTTAAATTTTGTTTCTGTTTTCAATTTTAAATTGCCCCACATCCTGGGGAGACGGTTTCGGCTGAACTAGCACTGTATTTTGCAAGAATTTGAAAAACTACTAACGAGCTTAAAGTTCGTTAGTCGTTTTTCTCATAAATGCTATACCTCTCTCTCTCTCTCTCTGGCACTATATCCCATCAAGGGATTTGGCCGCCTCAAATGAGGTTTCATAATTATATTTTCATTTCGGATAATGAGTGATTAATTCATTGATCTTACTAAACCAGCCGTGAAATTTTTTCCTTGTCACCAACGGGAATCGAACCCGGGGCCTCCGGTCGCTGGAGCAAGTATGCTGACCACTTTGCCACCGGGCGGCCAAAATGCTATACATACCTACTTTTCAAAATATTTGCAATATATGAAAAAGCTTCAATGAAAGCCAGCACTTCCGGTAGACCAATTTCGGCCAAAAATCACTGGAATCTCCCAATTTGAAGCTTAAGTATGAAGCAGCAAGGTCAATCAATCCGTCTTGGCTGTAAAGAAGCTGCAGACATCACACCCGCACGAACGCACGCACACAGAGGGTTTCTTTTAAAAATCACTAAACCTGCTAAAAGAAATGGGGCCTGCTATCGAAAACTAGATGAGAATAACATTAATCTTTAGATGCCAACTTAAAATCCGAGACAGCTAGAAGAAGAAATACAGCATACAAGAAGCGGTTGAGTAGTACCACGCAAGCTCAAGGGAAATGCGCTGTTATGTTATTTATCCTCTGGAAATTAGACAAAACGAAAAGCCAGAAAGGACAAGCAAAGTAGGCTACTGTCAGAAGATAAAACAACACTATTTTTTTTGACAAATAAATTTAAGTTGCTATAGTTAAAAAATCATCAACGAAATGCATGTGAAATTAGACCTAACTAGAGTAGAACTAATTTTAGGAATAATTTAGTACAAATTTCACATGCCGTTGTGACATGCATGTGACTTATCAAAGCAGTTTTATGAAATACTAAATCCTTACGTATAGCTAACCGACACTTTCGTGTTAAATTAGATGACGAATACTCAGAAATAAGGAATGTATCAGTAAAAGATACAGGAAGTAGTATTCCGGGACCAACTTTAATTGTTCTTTATATCCACTAGAAGCCAACAATAGAGAAAACAAACATAGCAAAACATTCATAAAACGATGTAGCCATCAACAAGGTTAACCACTACCACTAGATAGGGATACCACTAGAACTGAATTCTCGATAAATTTCCTATGCAAACACGGTCAAGTATCTGGGCATGAGATGAATTGGCACTTAGAGAGAAATTCTGAGATAACTATACATAATAAATAGCCAGCGCATTATTATCTCAAAATATCAATATTCACTGGTCATTTTCTAAAAATACCCATCGATTCCCACACTCTTTCTAAAAATTTGTGAGTGATTTTTCCAGGTCGAAAACCGTGTGCCAAAGCAATATTTTTATTATAAGTGCGATTAAAATTCTTATTTCTTTTCATTTTAGCTGTAAACCAACATGAAAAATAACGATAAAAACAAAAATATGCTCCATGCAGAACAACTGCCTGGAATAGACACGTCAAAACAATTGATGCGGTTACCAACAATCTGGGAAAACCATCCAAATTGGTTCTTATCTTGATAGCTGAGTCATGTTCGACACGAACAAGATCAGGAGCTCTACTTGAGTTGCCTCTAGTTGCTTCTAGGTGATCAGAAACCATGAAAACGTTGTAAGAGGATCTCGCTGATATGGTTGGCACTCGTACTCAGAACTTAAGTTCGATTAATTGAAATACGCGTACCCCTTGTTCAGAGATACACGCGCCTATCCTAGCAATAGCCATTTGGAACCATGCTTAAACCAACTATAGCGATAAGCTAGAAAATTTTTTAAACATCTAGCGACAGCCCTCATGTTCACAATCACGATGTAGCCGAACACATTCTCTTTGAGAAAATTGCATTTTGCTCCAACTCAGTGAAGTTCGATCAACACAAACAAACCACAAGCACAAGTACAATGACATTAATATCCATCAAACTGTTGTTGGCATCACGGACGAATTGGTAATAAAGAATTTAAATGGTGTAAACCATGTCATATTGTTACCCGCAGCAAAACAGATCTGCAAATACCGGTTCCCCAAACCAATAAGGTTTAAGGTTGCAGCGGTATACCTAATTCAAAAGCAGCATATCCGCTTATTTAATGGGATTCAATATCACATAAACAATATCACATTCCTGATGGACATCGGCGCTGTCTGCAGCAAACGGAACCGTAATACTTACGGTACCAAATTAGTATGGACGTAGACATTGGATTAAGACCTTCACTTAAACACGCCTTCATCTTTGCTCATGTTAATCGTCCTATAATTGTTGGAAATTTTTTACCAAATTTCGGTTTGTTAGTGGATCTGAAAAATCGCATATTGATTGATCCACCCACACTCGCAATCAACGCTATATCAGCACACGTCGATAAACCAACAACATTTGTTTTTTTTACATAATAAACAATACCACATCGTGACTTCTGCTCATTTACCATTCTCGGGACCACGTAGACTTGAAACCATCCGGCACAAAACGGCTTTCCTAGAATTTCAACACATGATGGAACTAAGAATATTCCGACCGAACGACTGGGGTCCATTTAGGGACTAAAGTCATAATTTCAGAAAGTTACTCCATCCCACACATAAAAAATTTGCTATGCAATTACATAGTGAGGTCACATACCATCTCATTCCAGTAACAGCAGACGATATTCATAAATTTGAAATTATCACACCATTTGGTCTCACAAATGCCGCAAAAATATTCCAGCATTCGATATATTAACGACATTCTCGTATAGCAGCAATTTCCAAAAATTATCGAATTATGACGTCAATATTCAAACATAGCAAAATGTATGTTTGGGACAAGCAATCTTGATTTTCTCAGCCACAAAATTACACGTAATGTGATACTGCCAACCAATGGACGAATTAATGCAATTAGAGAATTCCCAGCAGCACAAAATGCCAAAGAAATACAAGGATTTGTCGGTATTGCAAAAAACTAACACTGATTCATCTCAAAACTGGAGCTGGGCTGAACAATGTCCAACTGCATTCGTTCAGCTCTAGAAAAGCTTAAAAATTATACTTTTAGCGCACGCGCTAAATAATACAAAATATAGTATCAGCTGAGATTTTGCCGGCACTCTACATCAGCAACTTGATACTTGTACGAGCAACAAGATACTTTTAGTCCACGAACAGAGATTTAACCCAGAGGGAATTTAGTTTACCACGTCAAAAATGCAAAGTGAAACGTCTAGTAGATATGAAAACATCTCAATAAATATTGTTGAACCACTTGATCGTTTTACGCAGTGGCCAGGAGCCTACTGCTTAGAAGACATGTTCGCCGAACAACCATAATAGCACTTTTCTAATTTGTGAGTCCGGCTTACCGGTCAATATAACGACCGTACAAGGCAGACAGTTCGGATCGATAATATTATTTTTGCGATAATAAACCAGATGAGTCGCTGCGCTCTCGCTGCTTCGGAATGCACATTCTGTACCATATCGCGTTTTGAAATATCGCGTTTCGAGTGGATCCCAATTTTGTGTAAAGCATTAATAAAGGGTTCTAAAAGCAGAATGATAATAGAAGGTAAACTATCAAACACATAATAATTGGAATACGTAAAATATGCCGGTCACGGTTAAAAATAAAAGTATGAAATCTATTCTTTTCCTATACTTTTGCGGAATAACTATACGTCCATCCTTTTCTAAGGATTACAATTATACTTCCCAAATAAATAAAATTTATACTTTCAAAATTAAAATAATTTTGTCCTAATTTTAACAAATTTTATTCTCGTCCAAAAGATTAAAATTCATCTATCGGACAATGATAATTTTTATTCTTTGGCCGAGTGTCAAAAGCACTCAAATATAAAATAAAGTTTGCACTTTAAAAATGACTAAATTTGCTCTTTTTGGCGTATAAAAAATAAGTCACCAAGAATAATATATATCTAATTAAAAGATTAAAATAAACACTAATCATTACCATATTTTATACAATTCTGGGAAACATTTTATTCTTTTTACAAAGTGAAATTTGAGTAAAAAAGTAGACAAATAGCAAATAGGTTAAGGTATTAGGAGTATTAGGAGGATACAATAATTTTCTCTTCTTATAGATAAACCCACCATGAAACGTTCAAAAAATGAACTAAAACGGTGACCTAAAATAATTATCTTCTTATATAATATTCATAGGCTGATGACATACTAGGGTAATTTTTATGTGGTATTTTTTTCGTTACCTTCCCCTTTACCAATAAAATCAAAAAATTGCGGCGCAGATAAAACCGATTTTATTGGTAAAGGAGAAAGAAACGAAAAAAATACCAGATTAAAGTTACCCTAGTGTGGATATGCACAAAACAAACGAAAATGAAAAAATATAAGGTCACCACAATTCGTATACTAGCGACAATATATTTCTAGTGAGTTTATCTGATAAAGAGAAAATTATTATATCATGGTATTAGGTAACTATTTTATTTTGATTTTTTGAGCTTCGGATTTTATTTCGGATATTATACGGTCTACTTTATCTTGACCATTGAATTACGATGATTACTCTTCATTGTTTTTGATTTCATAGTTCATATAATCGTTTCTATTTGATTTCTTTTTTTCAAAACACATTGTTGTCTTTCTTATTTTCTTATAAAATTTAATTGACTATTTCTCTCTAGTATTATGACGTCATCAATGTCCCGTATTTTTTAATTGTGGTTGTTGTACAGCGAAAATCCCTTATATTTTGATTATTAATTTGTAGAAAACGAGAAACCTACTGATTGCGTGATTCCAATGAGATGAAATCTATGATATATGTCATCGACTTACGTAAAATAAAACCAATTTTACAATATTTTTAATTCATGTTTTATTTATCAAACGTAATGCTATCTCCCATACAAAACGTATAGAAAGTTAGTTTTTTGTTTATGTTTTATATCCCGTATTTGAAAGTGCGATTTAATACGCAGGCTTGATTTATTTAGATTGGCTTTGATAGCAGTCGGATTTTTTCTTGTATAGTCGGAAAAATCCGATCAGATTTTGCTTTTTAGGTTCATAATAGTATGGATTTATCCGTTAACAGAAAAATCCGAGACGGAAAAATCTCATAATAAACCCTCAGCATGTGCCGATTTCACATTTCGTTCCCAATTCGATGTCTGTACCGACGATGTGGAATAACCAAAACTATTTGGAGATGCAGTGCAATGTTTTACAACAGCAACTTTAGCCCATTGCACTACAAAAGGAACAACTAATCAATGTGCCAAATCAGAATGCTATACAGCATCAGTTCAACCACACTATCTATATCCGTCTGAGGTTGAAAATATTGTACCGGAATATAACCCGGGTGCTAAAAATAGTATGAATAGTACACAGTGGCTCAAAATAATACGTCATTTAAAGGCTGGGCCACTATTATGATATTTTTCCGACGTCGTAAAATCCGTCTCGAGTCGGATATTCGTATTATGAAACTATAAAACTACGTTCCGCCGTGGAAATTGCTATTATTGCTAAATCTTTTGGAGCATACATGGACGAAGCTGATTTACATGTGAAACTGTTATTACGTTTTAAACAACACCAAATGAAACTTATGAACAGTATTTTTATGAGATAAGACAGTTAGGAAGAACAAGAAATATGCAAGATTTATCTATAACAAAATATGTGAGATCCGGTCTAAATATTCCGCAAATGGCAAGAGTCACAACAAATTTTCCAGTTCAG
The DNA here is from genome assembly GCA_932526605.1 of Nephrotoma flavescens. NCBI lineage: Eukaryota > Metazoa > Arthropoda > Insecta > Diptera > Tipulidae > Nephrotoma > Nephrotoma flavescens. The sequence goes on along the minus strand of OW052220.1, from coordinate 301,967,675 downwards.
ATGAGCTGCTTCATATTCTTTGCGAGCATGGTGGGTTTTCGATTTGTCAACGTTTGCACAACGTCACCAAACCATTGACATCAAATCAACACCCAGTGAATAATTTTGTTTTTGGGAAACAATCACAAAATAAATCAACAGGAGACTCGATGTTACAATTGTAGTGGGTTGGGCCACATTTCACCGAAATATCCGAATTCACCCCAACAAAATTGTAATATCCGTCAGCAACCTGGACGTACTTCGTCGAATTGTACACGCCAGCGATTAATCGATGTAGGATTAATAGATTCAACGTTAAATAAATTCACTGCAACGGTCGTAGCACAATTCTCCGGACACTATTTCACGGCTCCCCAAATTAAAAAAGGCTGACTTAAAAATAGCGTTTTTATTAAATTGTTATTTTAATTTTAAATTTGACTAATGGTACTCCCTATTGGACATGTAAGTCCAAACTATAAAACAAACTAAACAGCACTGATCTATTACATGGATACGACATGACAAAAACTATATGGTAGAGCAAAAATAGTTCTACGTTTGTGAAAAAGACAGAAAAATTTTCTGTCTTTTTTTGAATTCCGAATTTTCGAAAATCAAATTAATTTAAACCAAAAACTGGTTCCTATGAATTTCTGACGTTTGACGTTTTGACGACACGAACTCTTTTTTTTATTCGAAATATTTGCAGGCCAGATTTGAAATATCAAGGGAAATCGCAAGAAGAAATTTGCATACAAAAGCGATACCACATGAATTAAATGAATAAAAAGTGATTTATAATTTAAACTATTTGAATATTATTATTTGTTCATAATAATTTAAAAAAATTTCGAAATAAAAACTATCCTCGGTACGGTCCTATCTTTCGGAAATATTTTTTCAAAGCAAGAGGTGTATATAAACGAGCGATATGACTATAAAAAAGTGCTCCCATTTTTGCTGTTGTTTTATATGGTTTCTGACATTGATGTCGTATCCATGTATATAGATCAGTGCTAAACAGTGACGTCATCACCACGGTATCTTTGTTTGTCGAAATTTTAGGAATTGATTTCGGTCCGCAGGTATGTGAAAACAATATTATTTATGATATCGGACCATTTTATAACGAATCAAAATATGACTTTAAGATTAAGAAGCGATTTTTAGATTTAATTAATGGATATTTTACAAAAAAAGAAAATTTTGAACCACTGGTGAAATACGAAATGAAAATAGTATTGACTTCCGATAGACCAGTTTATTCGGCTCCACGTAAATAAAATATTAGAATTTGTCGTGACATTTGCTTATTGGTATATAAATTAAAGTCATTGAAAATTTAAGATTCGGATAAAATTATTTATGAGATTTACAGCAGTTTACAACAGCAACTGCATTTTTAAATTATATCAGATATATTATGAGGTTTTTAAAATTATAAATACTCACACATATTTGTATGAAAACTAATAAGTCACGATAGTAAAAAAACAATGACAATATTATTAAAATTGTCAGGTTATTTTTGGTGACATTTCGGAAAAGTCACTCCATACTAATCGCAATTTAGTACACACAAATATTATCACAAAATTGTAGCAGAATTTTTAGAACAATGTCACAAAAAATTGTCATTATTGTCACTTGATCAGAATCTAGGGCCAAGACCGATATGTCGTTCGGAATATTATGTCAGATATAGAAAAGCAGGGTATTGTTAGAAAAAGTAAAAGTGATTATTATTCAAGTCCAATAGTTCTGATATCAAAGAGGAATGGTTCTCATTGGTTATGTGTTGACTATCGTCCATTAAATAAAATCACACGTAAGGACCGATTTCCGTAATGGACGATTGTCTTGAAAAATTAAAAAGAAAAAATGTTAGATTTGCAAAGTGGTTTCCATTCAACCCCAAAACGAGTCTTTAAAAAATAAATGAAAAAAAAAAACAACGAACACGAAAAGACGTGTAGTGGCTTTTCTTTTTGAGTTTCATAAACTATTAAAAGTTAATAAATATTAAAAACCGTTTTAATAAAATTTGAATTTAACCACTACAATTCCAATTGGATTTTTATTAATTTTGTAAAATGAAATTTCCAATTAACCAACGAACCTGATTTTATTGAATTAATACAATTTTGGTATTGTTTTTTCGCAACAAAAACTGACTTATTAGTGACCAAACGCCAAAATGTGTTCACCAATCCTGACCTATCGATTACCTAACGAAGTTTGATAAAAACGGTATGATTTTCTTGCAACGCGGTGCTATCCAGGATTTTTTTTATATTTTCATTATATATTTACCTAAACGGTCGTAAGTGACCAAAAGGTAAAAACTAGTGGCCAATCCTGAACCAACGAATTCAATCATCATTATTATCAAAACCTTCCGATGGGGTGCTAAAAAGGTGGATCCGTATTTTTGTAAAATTCACAGAAACAACGGCCAATTGCTTTCGGCAACAAACAAGAAAGGTCATATTTTAAATCACCTGTTAACATTTGAACAAAATTTAAAAGCCGAATTTCTAATTGGTACCGGAGCTGATATTAAAGCTTTTCCCGTCAAGTTAACCAAATTATCATTTTCGCAACAACGAATGTTACGAAAGTTAGCCCCACATAATTTTAAAGATTAATGGCTGAGGGTATCTATCGGCCTAGTGGTAATCAGTGGTGTAGTCCCTTACTTCTTAAGAAAAAAATAACGGGGAAAGAAGACCATGTGGTGATTATGGACCACTTAATCTAGTAAGAATTCCGGATAGGTATCCGATTTCACATTTACAGGAATGTTGACCAAATACCAATCGAACGTAATGATATACCGAAAACAACGATTTCGACTCCGTTCGATTTGTTCGAATTCTGCAAAATGATCGATTGTATTCTTAAAGGAGTAGATTTTTATTTCGTATGTCTAGATGATACATTAATTGCATCAAAAAATATCGACGAGCATTTTATTCATATCAAAACCATTTTCCAAAAGCTATAGGGCCACGGTTTGATAATTAATTCAGATAAATATATTTTTGACAATCTGAAATACATTTTTTCTTGATTTCAGGATCGAACCCAAGTCATTGAGGAGTTTAAATAACCACAAGATTTCAGACAACTGAAAAGATTTCTTGGAATGGCCAATTTTTACATGTAGATTTCGACATGCTGCAGCAGATCAGTTTTTTAAACTCATTTTTTAAAGGATACAAGAAAAATTTCTAAGATCCAACTAACTGCACACGATAATCGAATGTCGTGTTTAATAATTGCAAAGCCAGCTACAATCCTAAATGTAACCGAATAATTGAACGCAGATATCGCACACTGAAATCGCACCTTCCTAGCACATTCATCGATGCAGCAAATCCCAGCATCCATATTTTGATTGGTGAACTCCAAGTACTATATATCATATACCCATAACTGGTACCATTAACATACATCTATCTCACTGTCAGGGCCGAATTAAGCTTTCGAGGTGCCCGTAAACACTTAAAAATATTTGGTGTGCCTTTAATATTGCTTCTGCTTCTATAATTAGTAACCGTAATGCATGTAGTCTTCCTTGTTGCGTGGCCATTCGATGCGGATTTTTTAATGTTTTTCAACACCGAAAATGAACGCTCAGATGAACAATTTGTGACCACCAATGTTAAAAATATCCAACAGCAAATATCTACATTTGGAAAAGCCGACTCAATTATTTATCTTCCACAATTATTTTATAAAGCTCGACATCAATAATCTGTTGAAAGTATTAAAAATATCTTGTAACCCCTATGAACTGGACAGTGCAGTAGTGGCGATATGATCTCGGGACATCTGGTAGCATTTGATTTGAAATGGCTTCATATTTGTCAAATTCACCTCGTGTTCGTAATTCTAAGGTCACTTTCTCGTTTCGATATTTGAAATATTACTGGCTTCTCTCCTTGTGTATCCCTTCTGTGATTGGTCTTCAGCAATAGATAATAAGGCTTCTACTATATTTAAGAATAATTTGCTTGTGCTTCATATCTGGCATTCTGGCTTCATATCTGGCATTGAAAATGATTTAAGGATCCCCACCGGCTAGCTAAGGCCGATAAAAAGATATAGCATACTGCAGCAATTGAAAAGAAGATCACTGCCTCTTGACAGCAGGGGCTTTTTGGGCACGGCATTGGGCTGCACAGGACACATATATAGCAAACTTGTTTGCTTCTAGAATTTTATGCTGCAACACTTTAGTTGGTCATTTCCTCGCCCATATGGCTTTTCATTTCCTGAAACGTTAAAAATCATTCTCTTGAATATGGTCGATATGTGCCCAATCAGGTGTTCAATCAACTGGCACACTGAAATAACCGGAACAGTTTATTTCGTCGACATTGACGGCGTCTCAACCTTTTGAGCCATTAATTGAACTAGGTCCTCACAGATATTTTTCGACATACAGATGTGGCAAAATTATTATCACCTCATGCGAAATTCATGGTAATTTTGATTTTCAAAGCCCGAACTGCAGCCTTTGGTATAGTTTACCCGTCATTATGGAAGATATCGAACAATCCGACAAAAATTTAATATCCACTGAAAATACGCCTTTTATGAGTCAATAACACCTGAGAACACTTTTCAACAAAATATGAATTTCGAGTATTTATTGTTCTGTTAATTAGTTTGACCTCCGCATTGTTTTGATTTTATGACAACTAGGTATAGTATCTATGAATTAGAATTTAGAACTCGTTTGTGACTTTGAAAAGTGAAAGTGAAAGCGGTTTTTGTAATATTAGTGAAATTCATTATGGGTAAAGCAAAGGCCATCAGTGCTGTACCCAGAGCTAAAATTTCGACGTATTTAGAAGTAGGTCAGTATACGCATGCGCAAATAGCCCAGAAAACAGGAGTGGGCCGATTATTTGTCAGCAAATTTTCGCATAAATTAACATTTCAGGCTTCAACAAGTCCCAGAAGAAGAGGACAATGTGATCGCAATCGTAAAATAACAGTCAGGCAGGACAGATTTTTAATGCGGAAAGCTAAAGAAGATCGATCGTCATCCAGGAAGTATCTGAGATGTACAATGCAAATCGTTGGGGCGGAAATATCTGAGGATGATACAACAAAGTAAAACATGGGCAAATGGACATTTTACTTGGTCTGAGGACTGGGAAAAGATAGAAACAACAGTCTCTTTCAAATTTAACTTTTCCTATTTCTTGATTCCAAATTCTTGATTGGCAAGCGAATAGGCCAGATATGAATCCCATCAAAAATATCTGGGCCATTCTTAGAGAAAAAGTAGCAGAAAAGTGTCCGCGCAATAAATCAGAATTGATTGAAGCAATGAAGGAAGTCTGGAAAAATGACGCCGATCTGCACACCAAAGCCAAAAGTGCAATACCCAGGGGTGCCCCAAAGTAGCGTATTAGGACCCATCCTATATCTGATATGCCGACAACAGAAACAACCTTTATCGAAACTTTTGCTGATGATACCGCAGTATTGGCTTCAAGCGAATTGCAGAACCAAGCAGTAGAATACTTACAGCAAGCACTCGATAGAATTAGTCAATGGACCAGGGATTGGAAAATAAAGCTTAACGAGCTGAAATCAGTACATGTAACATACACATTGCGGCGTAAAAATAGCAACATCCATACATTTCTCAATGGGGTACAAATTCCTCAAGCTGAATCTGCTAAATATCTCAGATTGCATCTCGATTCAAGATTGAACTGGAAATATCACGTTAGACAAAAACCAGAGCAAATGAAAATAAAACAACGTGAGATGTACTGGCTAATATGAAGACATTCTAAGCTTAGTCTGTACTGTAAACCAATTTGGACGTATGGTATCCAACTCTGGGACTGTACCAAACAATCAAATCGTTTAATTATTCAACGTTGCCAAAACAAATTTCTACGAGTAATAAAGAATGCTTACCGCTACGTAACCAACGAGGAATTACACAACGACCTAAACGTTAAATGGATTGATGAAGTGATTCAGGAATTTGCCATCAAACATGAAAGAAGAGTACTGCAGCATACCAACAGTGAAGCAATACAACTTCTTGACATTACACAAGCACTGAGACGCCTTAGATGAATTAAACCGCATGAGCTGGTCATCTAATAAATAAAAATTCATTATTGGGAGCAGAATATTGATTGCTTGTAAACCCACACTCGCTCCACTTATTAGTTTCAAATAAGTGTGTTATCATCATAAGTAATAAATTATCATGTGAAAAAAAATGTGTACCATCCAAAACTACATTCTCGACAACTAAATGCACTGTATTTTCTTTCGAAACAATTTTCAACGAAATTAAAACTATTACAAATACAAGTGTGTTGAAATAAGAAATTAATTTTAATTTTTGTTGTAAAATCCATTCGATGTGCACGTTAGAAAATTCTTGCAAAAACTATTTTTTTCGTTTCGTGCCCTATCACCCAGGCAGCGCTGTTGTACTGCATGTATGTGACCCTACACTAATGTTCTAATTAAGAACTTAATAAACATAACATACTGCCTCCTTTGAAAGGTTCTACCTCCAGTTTAATTATTCCGCCGCTAAATATTCCATTTTTTGTTTTGACCGTGGCGACGCGAACACTTCCATCCTTGCCGAAAACAACATTCTCAACACAAACTAAAAGCCAATTTAGCCAATGTAACAAATCATCTTGAATCAATACTAAATCGTCCTTACTTAAATTTTGATGTCATTTCATCCACTTTTGGCGCTGTTGTAGAGTATGAAAGTAGTCTTTAGAAAACCGATTTCAGAAGTGATCTACCATAACAGCTTAACCTTCTGCCAATAAGATAATCGATTTCGAAAATACTATTGATTGGTCCACCAGTTAAAATATGACCAAGAGTCAACGGTTGGGTATCGTTTGGATTGGACGACAGAACCGTTAAAGGTCAATCATTTCAATCATAAGCGTATTTTTAAAAGTTGTATTTCCTCACAAAATTCTGAATGTTTAACAATTCGAATGAGACATTTTAGAGACTGCGATCTAATTCTTCATTCGTCAGTTAACCAAAATTGTTTTCCTTACTGTGACGATTCATAACGTGAAAATTAACGTTTTTCATTTTATGAATCTTAATGTTCGTCACATTACAAAATTTATTTGGTCACTCCTGCTCACTACCCTTTAAAAACAACGGTCCAAACCACCATACGTTTGAACAAGCAAGATATGCAGACAGTATATCGCCAGGACATTTCGGAAGTTAATTCTTGAATTACTGAAACTCGACTTCCAACGTATAATTTTAATTGTTTTGGTGACAACCTTATCCAAGCTAGTGTTACACTAGAATCCGACCACAAAAAACATTGTCAATTACTAAAGTCATTAATTTCTTGACCTTTACGACCAATTTTGCAAGTAACACCGCTTCGTTTAATTCTAACATTGGCACGGTTAAAGTTTTTAGAGCAGCAATTTGACTTTTGCTACAAAACAGGTTCACTACTATTTTACCTTGAGAATCAATACAACGAATGTATATACGGATGTGCCATAAGCGACAGTTGATGTATCGGCAAAACCGTGAATCTCAATTCGTTTGTTGTTCTATAAAACTAAACAGCTCAACTAAAAATAAAAGATAAATTGTTTATGCTACCCAAATTATCTCTGAAGCGAATCCATAAATTTTGCAAGTCTTCATTAAGAATGCCATCCCAATTAACCTTTAATATTCAAATTTTTTGTCATATAATATTGGCGGTCACAATAATTGGCGCAATTAATCCCAATGAGTCAAAGAGTGCCGAAAATTGCGATAGCACTGTTCTCTTTGTTATTCTTGGATGTGGATTAAATTTTTTAAATTCAAATAGAAAATGATCTTTTTCAGGAGCTCATAGTAATCCCAATGTTTTGGATTCGAAGCCCATTTACGTAAGTGAATTCCACTTGCTTTTAACATACTTGTTTTTAACATACTTGTTTTTGTAATTCTAATGCTTCAACTAAATCATTACAGCCTGTCAGTAAATCGTCTATGTAGAAATCTCTTTCAACTATACTTCAGACGCTAAGGGATACGATTGTGCTTCTAAATTAGCTAATTTATTCAAAACGTTTGTTGCGTGATATGGGGCTGAACAAGTTCCGTATGTTTTTAATTCAAATATACGAATAGGTTGGCTGAGATTTGAACGCCACAAAACTTTCTAAAATTTTGTATCGTCATCATGAATAGCAATTTGTCTATACATTTTTTCAACATCAGTTGCTTCACAATCACGAAGTATTATTGACCAAAGTACGTCCTGTATTGTGGATCCGACCATTAGTACGTCATTAAGTGATAATTGAGAATCAGTTTTCGCAGATCCGTCAAAAACTATACGTAATTTTTGTTGTTGTGCTGCTAGGTTTCAACATTCTTCCATTTAGCGTCACAATCTGTGTGACAACAACAATGATAATCGACACTTACTTATACACAATCGTCGAGTACTAATTGATTGGTACTCAATTTCTGAGAAGCGTAAATTAGAGACAATATGCAGCAAAATTGAAATAGTCCACTGATCAGGAACACTGAATGTCAATACGTATGATTTTTAGATCCGGCATACCGGTCAACATAACGACGGATCAAGGCCGACTGCTCGAATCGATAACATTATTTATGCGACAATATTCGGTTAAATCACGCGTTGGGGTACTGATGCGTTGAATACTAACCATTACCCGGACCAACTTCAAAATTACCATATCAGAAACCCTGCACAAGCATCGATCATTCCTCTCAATTATGGTTTTCGTTAGAGTTAATCAATAATCGATCAAATTTTTCAGTATTTTTCAGTAGATAATTCTAAATTAAATTTACGTTACATCTCTTCGTAATCTCGGTCAACGTTGTACTTGTCGTTTTTCGTTCTTCTTGTTTTGTCATAAAAAATTACTGTCGCACACCTATCATTGGTGTACCCAAGTTCTTTTATTTTAAACCGTATACAGAGCTACGAACCTGGTTTCATATTTATTTATTTTGCATATGGCGCCACAGATGAATGACGTTGAACATAACCTTCAAACAATTGGCTTATTTATCGACCTCTTAATTCCTAGAGGGTTATCTAAAAGAGTGTCGTGAGCGGCGAAATTCATTCTTGGTTTATAGCTCCATCAAAGAAGATTAAGTTGTCTGAAGAAATACGAGTGTTGTCTGAAAAGTTTCCGACATCTCCATGAAGATGGCAGAACTCGTAAAAGTGGGCTGTGCATGCGCAGTTGTTTAACGATCGTTTGAGTGAGTTAACATCGACTGTTTTTGTGAAAACGGGAAAAATCGAGTCCAAGCTGTCATTAAATATTTATTTTTGAAAGGAAAATATGACTGCGCAAATCAAAAACGAGTTGGACTCTGTGTACGGGGACTCTGCACCATAATTTACCACTGAGTAAACTTGGGCAGCGAATTTAAACGTGGCCGTACCAGCTTGGATGACGATGGACGTTCGGGACGTCCAAAAACTGCAACCACTGATCATAACATCACTCAAGTTCTCCAAATGGTGCTAGCTAGACAACAACCGTCGAATTAAAGTTAGAGAGATAGAAGAGGCTATGAATATGTCCGACGAAAAACTTTATCACATATTGAAATAAGATTTAGGCATGAGAAAACTTTCCGCGCATTGGATGCCGCTTTTGTTAACTTTGGACAAGAATCGTGTTCGAGTGAAAATTTCCAACGTTCTAAATTCGAGTTTTGCAGCCGGCTAATGACTGTTGATGAAACTCATATACACCATTACACTCCAGAATCAAAAATACAGTCAAGTAGTTGACTGCCAAGGGGGAATTGACTCTAAAAGAAGGCAAAAGTTCCTTCGGCAGGGAAAATGATTCTGGGATAGCCTAGCAGTTATCTTAATCGATTATCTTCAAAATGGGAAATCATTGCAGGAGAATATTACGCATCATTACTTGACAAACTGAAGGCAGAAACTGCGGAAAACGGCCTCAAAAAAGATCTTGCTTCATCAAGACAATACGCCGTATTGTCACACCTCAGTGGTTGACATGGCGAATGACCACTCTACTTACTCACAGGGTCTAGCCGCAAGTGACTTATTTCGCTAGAAGTGACTTCAAGCATCGCTCCCATTTCAAAATTAAAACAAAATTAAAAATCTCAGTGGGACTTGTAGCGGCTAGTTTCTTCAACCATAAGAAACTCCGCACAATTAATTCTCAACGGACAATCCTCCGTTCACCTAATTCTTTATAAATCGACAATTATCCATCTAAAGAATTATTCTAAATTATATACAACAATCTTGTATATATAAATAATGTACATAACAACTTGTACATAGTAATCGTACAACAACACTTGTACATACGAATTTGTGTAAGCAAAATAGAATTGAAAAATTATATTTTGGTTACACAAAAATTTCGCATTGCAATAACCTCTACAATCACATCATTTAGAGATGCATAAAATTCGTATTGATTTTGCAAAACCAAAGTCATGTAAAACGCATCAACACATACATCAAGCCATTGCATAAGAGATGGCATTGCAAACATTTATGTTTAATAAAACATAATTTATATAGGGTGCACCCAAATATTTTGGTGCATGTAAACTGGGAGTGAAAACCAGTTTTATTATTTTCGTTATAATTTGGTAAGAAGAATAAAAAAATATAATTCTTCTGCCTATTCAATTTTGGATTTTGCCGGAGCAACATGGAGCATCATCACTCACCAGCAACAGCAACAATATAAATAACAAAGTTATTTTTATTTAAATAAATTTTTTTATTAATTTTAAAATTAAATTAAAGTTTGTTTTTTTTTATTTATTATTATTATAATTTACAAAGTGCTCCGCATCATACCCAATAGACTATTATACGTCATGTTTGCCATATTTCTTCAAAAACAAAAGAACCTCCCTCTAAATTATTTTAATATTGAAGTTTTAACTATTTTTCAGTGTTTTGACGATTCAACTGTTTATCTGTTATTGAGACTGCTTTTATAACCCACAGCGGCGCTATGACTTTACTATTAAAGTAAAGGGTATTATCAAAACTTGTGGTCGTTTAAAAATGTTTCGTTATGGTTTACTATGGTAAGCAAGCCTAAAAATTCTAAATCTAGAAGGTATTTAGATTAGCCTTGAACATGGTTTTTATAATACTACACGTTGATGGTTAAACCACGAACCAATATTGGAGTAATCAAATATCGATAACGAACAAACATATTAATTACGTCACCACATAACGCACTTCTAGCCTAATGAAATTTTCTAATAATTCCAAAACATATGTTTTGGGGAAAGGGAAGGGAAAATTTTTGTTTGTGGCCAACATATGCTGCCCACCTCACATGTACGCCACAAAATTCGTTGCTACCAATTTCATTCCAGTAATCGGTGCCCGTCTAGTTCGGGCTGCACCACCGATCCAAATACCAAAAAAAAATCAATTTATAAATAAATAAATAAAAAAATAAAATAAAAATTATAAAATACATCAATTTTATTTATTATATGTAGGTAATTAATTAGGTAATTAATAAATGAGTAATCATAATATGTAGGTAATATAAAATATTTTATATTGTTCGCATTATATTGAATATAAACATAAAAATAATAATTAAAAATTAAATCGGGACAAAAAAAAACAGAAAAAAATATTACAATAATAATATATATAACATAAAAAATAAATAAAAATTATTAAATTAAATTAATAAAAAAAATGCTGAAGAATTTTTAATATTCGTTGTTACCGCTATTCAACAATAGAATACGCCCTAATCGCATAAAAGAAAATATTTAAAAAATTTATACCATTAAACATGATACATTTTAATTTTATTTGAAACAATTTTGATTTATTATTACGTATGTTTAATAAAAACATAACTAAAACATTAATTTATTACGTAGCTAATGAATAAAATATTTGTATAATGTAAAAGAATGATAAAAAATTAAAAAATAATAAAAATTTAAAAAAATGTGTCTTAGCTAAATTTGTGTCATGGATATTTCATATACATTTAATGGTATAATAATATTTATGTGAGTGGATTAGCACCAAATGGATTATTTTGTAAATAGTTTTTGTTAGTTTTTAATGTATTTGTTGTTGTTTTTTTATATATAAATTAATCATAACCTCACCTATTTATAACAAACAAATAAATAGGATGGTGATTTTGTTAGTAAAAAAAATATAAAAATGTACGTTAGTCAAAAAAAAAAACATGAAATCGAAAACTTTTTTTTAGACCATTAAAAAAATCTTCTGATAAATTTTCATTTTAATTTGTGTTTATATTTTAATTAATGTTTTAGTCATGACCATAATATATAATATAAATTGAATATTAATAAATTCTTGATCTTATTAAATATAAATTAAAAATAATCCTACGAACTTAAACAATTTAAAAATTTAAAATTATAATAAACAACCAAAAAAAAATATTCAAAAATTAATTTAATTAAAAAAAATGAAACAATTATTTAATAATATATGTAAATCGTCGGACTCACCACCACGACTATATTTTCCGCTGCCATCTAAATGATTCCCCTCGTGTATTGAATTGTCTATTACAGGTGTTTGTGGTGATTCTAGCGGACGATTACCGACGAACGAGCTTTCCAACCAACATTTTCTAAATTCGCAGCAGCACACAAATATTAAATTTATATTTGATTTTTTGGTTGATTATTTAATTAAGACACTTAATATAATTATTAGATATAAATTTTATATAATAACAAAACATAAAACATAAAAGTAAACATAAAACATAATGATTCGTTTGTGCTTTTTCACTACTGTAAAATTTTAATGTTTACCGAGTATTTGGGCTAGCTGATCTACTACGTGTTGTCGTTTGCCGATTTGTTTGGTCGTTCACATAATGTACAATTGCTGATGTGACCTCCTTAATCGATGATTGAATTTCCTCTTGATGCTTTTGATTTTCCGGTGTTTGAGATTCGGCGGCAGCTCTCTGTTGTTGTCGTTCCCGTTCCTGTTGCTGTTGCTCTTGTTGTTTCATTAATAGCGATGATGCAAGACTAAATGGAAAAATATACCATATTAGAATATTTGAAATTTTTATAATTTGAGAAAAAAAAATCAAATTAAGCGGAACTTGTAGCTAAAGGGTAGCGGATGATAACACTCGGTCAAGCGATTGTATCATATAGTTCTTAAGGCATTCTTAATATGTTACGAACATTCAATCCAACCTGTTTGTACTACTAAAAAAAATTAAATTTTTTTGCAAAATTAGTAAGGCTTTAGGCCGTTTTTTGGGGCGAAAAAATTAAGTCTTAAATTGTTTGAAATTTCTGATCGTGTTTGATAGATTAATGAATCTTGAGTATAGTGTCGGTTAGGATAGCTCGATACTTTGCCCGGTTCTGTTCTACTGAGATTAAATTTTGAAAATTTTCAAATTTCAAATCGAGCAATAGCGCTCCTAGTACAGAATGTGCTCATATAATTTCTCTATCAATGTGACTTTCTACGGTACGATCATTAAATCCAACCTGTTTCTACTAATAAAAAAATTTCATTTTTTGCAAAATTTGTAAGGCTAACCCCTTGCCGTCTTTTTGGGCGAAAACATTAAGTTTTAACGTCACACGAAAAAAGAAATAAAGAAAAAATAACGAGAAGTTTGAGTTTGTAATAGTAGGGATTTGAAAATTTATTGCGTGTAAAGTCACTGTAATTACACAACCCCTCAGAATAGTAGAGTTTATGGTGATAACTGATAAACAGCACATTCAGCACTGCATTCTAAACGAATTCCAACAAGGAAAAAATGCTTCTAAAACACGGGAATCAATTTGTAGTATTCTTGGTGCTAACGTTGTGATTTATGACACGTGTAATTATTTGTACAAACGTTTTAGAAGTGGTCATTTCAAACTTAGTGACCAGCCGCGCCCTGAACAACTTCGAAAGTTTGAAGATGTGGAATTGCAAGCTCTACTGGATAAAGACTCAACGTAAACATAACAAGAGCCAGCAGTTCAGCTATAAGAGTCACCCTATCAGCTTTTTCCAAGCGTTTGCACCGAATGGGAAATATTTAAAAATTTGAAAGATGGGTCCCACTTGTGTTGACCGAACACAACCTGCAATAAAACAGGACTTCTTGTGGAAAATTGCGACTGGTAATAAAAAGTATATTTTTTACGAGAACCCTTAATGTAAAAAGTTGTGGATAGATCCCGGCCTAACCCAGTACATCGAGGCCGAAACAGAACATCCATACTTTAAGAAAATTCTCCTATGTATCTGGTGGGACATGAAGGGTGTGCTCTATTATACGAACTCCTGAAAGCTGGTCAGACCGTGACTGTGGAACTCTCGCTACAGATGACAATTGAACAAACTGAGCGAAGAACTTGGTCAGAAAATGCTATTTACTGGGCAAGAAAGCAGGCAAGTCATACTGCTGCATGACAACGCTCGACCTCATTTTGCTCGCGCGGTTGAGAAGACTCTCTTGAACTTGGGATGAGAAGTTCTCTCACACGCGGCATATTCAGCAGACTTTGCCCCATCCGACTAGAATTTGTTCCGGGGGCCTATTATGAAACTTATTCGATTTCGGAAAATTCGATTCGCGGCGAGTTTTGGTACGATTTTTTTTTGTCTATCGAATAATTCGAAATAGACAAATTTCAGATTATGAAACAACAAAAAAATACGAATTAAATGAAAATGTGACATCAAAATTCGACTGGTCTTTATTTGGCGAATATCTTTATGTGTCAATGTTGTTTTAAAATAATACTTTTTTTTATCGTGTAAATAAATTCGGTCGTGTATTTTTATAGTTTTTAATTAAGGCAATTATAATTTTTGTTTTTAAATATCAAAAGATCTATTTACCAAGATGTAAGTTGTATTTTAATAATATATAAAATTCATTTGACAGGTCCACAACAAATGGGCGATGCGCTTTGTTTCGTAATCGCAATATTTGAAGCGCATCGAATTTTTGGTATCGCATTTTTCGAAAGCGAGTAATATTTCATAATAGACAGAATAAAAATTTTAATAAAAAGAAAAAAATACTACTTCTAAAAGTACTAAAGGTTTTACCATTACGTCGGTTTAATTTTTTGGCGATGCTACATACCTACTATTGAATCACAGATGGCACTCTAAAGAATAATAAAGAATGAGCGACCGAAATATTTGTATCTAGGGCTGCGGGCCAATAGTTGGGTAAATCGACTATGGTAAAAATTGGATTTAGAACAGATTTTTTGACCAGTTTCCCATAGAGTTTTTGAAAAATAAATGAATTTACCGGAAAGTTTACTTAAAATTAACTTTTACCTTAAGTTTGACACACAGCCTTAAATGAAAATCATTATTTATTATGTAGAGTAATGCTGTGTGCCTCAGGTCAATTTTTTCCACTAAATTATGAACTAAACTAAATTGCTCAGTAGTTCACACTAAACATTCATAGGTGGCAGTAGCATTAACAAAACAAGCTGTGCCTGACTATTCGTGCAAAAGGAAATATTCAGTTAAATTAAAATAAAATGTTTAAAAATAAAAGTGTCACGTAAAAAATTTGTACACAATAAAGGTGGATTTACATCCAACGATTTTTCTGCGTCGAACATCACGTGACACATTCAACCAATCAGAAAGAACTTGTTCGCCGAATTTTCGGCACGGCAAAGACATGAACAAAATTCTTCTTTTCTTCTTTGTTTTTTTATTTTTTCTACAATTGTGCGCAAAATATTGTTTACGTATATATTAAAAAAAACTGCGCCGAAAATTCGTCGAATATGTAAATCATCGATAATACAGCGTTCGCCGAATTTCTTGCGGCAAGTAGCTTTGCAGAAAAATCGTCGGATATGTAAATCCACCTTGCCAAATAATGACATTTGACAATTAAATTGAAAAGTTACCTCGCGAGGAGGCTTTTCGTTTGTAACCTGGCGGCAAATAGCGTAAGGTCACCTCAAAAAGTTTAGTTGATAATTTAGCCGGAAAAAATCGACCTGAGGCACACAGCATAAAGCAGTAAAATAACCCATTTATTGTAACACTATAGGGAAAGCGATTTCGTAAGTATCACTCAAAATTATTTCGACCAAAAAGCGGAAGTGTCGTCAAAAATGGAAGATACTCCAGTTAGAAAGCCAAATCAACAAAGACAACCTGGTTAAAAATTGTCTCAGAAAAGAAGGATTCGTGATTAAAATTCTTCAGCAAAAGGATATAAGAGCATCTTGAAATAACCCGTCAATTAAATGCCACGTCAATGAGAGTCGCCACACCCACACCAATACAACATCATTTCGCAATCGACAACGATTTTGGCTGGCTGCAAATAAAGTTTCCTTCCCTAACAGCCGAACCAAACTACAATTTATCCGTAAAACATTCCATGGTTCGTCATATTCGAACGATAAGTCATTTACCTATGTCTCGACCACAAATACTAGATCCAATTCGCCACAAAACTGCATACACCGAATTTCAACATATTGCATATCAGCATTCAGCATCACCCATCTCTTGCCCTGTACAAGCAAGAAAGATAACGACTGGAGACCATGTACAGATCGACGACTTAATTCGGTCTGCGTCCTGAATCGTTACCCGATACCCCACATTTCGAACTCGTTAGAGCCCATCACTTAACATTCGGCGCTCCCGAGGAAGTACACAAGACGGCAATCATGACCCCATTTGGCCTTTTTGAATTTACACGCATGCCATCTGGTCTTAAAAATACTGCACAAACGTGTCAACGTTTTATTAATGAAGTCACTTGTGATCTAGACTTCGTATTTAATTATATCGACGACATTATATCATAAACTCCATCTGGAACAAGTATTTCAACGACGAGTTTGGTGTAAATATAAAGAAGAGTGCAAAATGCGTTTTCGGTTCGAACTCACTTAATTTTCTCAGCTACAAAATTACTCCGAATGGTATTGTTTATTCCGAAACTCGTTGAAACGCCCGCCCCATGACCAGTAGGCCGCTCTAGTAAAGAAAATTATCTTGACCCGACGAAAGTTAAAACGCATTTACAAAGCTAAAAACCGAATTGGGCACGATCGCGTTATTCGCACATCCACTTCTCGGCGCATCGAATACCGCTGTCGGATCGGTTTTACAACAATACAATAACTACTATTGAGAAACCCTGGATTTCTTCTCCAAAAAACCAAACGTTTTAGATATTTTAGCCATTTACAAAGACCACAAACCTCTGACTACAGCAATCCAGTTTAAAACAGAACGTAATCCGCGACAGACACGAAATTTGAATTATATTTTACTCAATTTAGCACAGATATCCGACATGTGAGCGGTAAAGGTAATATCGTTGTGGATACGCTATCCCGCACGACCAGTATTAAAATGGCACAATCAAACAAGCAAACGGCAATCGAATTATTTGAAGGTAATTTCGGCTACCATACTTTCATACAGATACAAAAAGCAGACCTAGAACTTCAGAATTTTTCTGGTCCTAGATTCTGATCAAGTGACATATGATAAATGACAATGTTTTGTGTCATTGTACTAAAAATTCTGCTGCAATTTTGTGACAATATTTGTGAGTACTAAATCGCGATTCGTATGAAGTGACTTTTCCGAAATGTCACCAAACATAAGCTGACAATTTTAATAATATTTTTAATGTTTTTTATTATCATGACTTTTAACTCATGCAAAATATGTGTGAGTATTTATAATTTTAAAAACCTCATAATATATCTGATATAGCTTAAAAATGCAGCTGCGTTAAACTGCTGTAAATGTTATAAATCATTTTATCCGAATCGTAAATTTTCAATGGCTTCAATTTAAGCAAACGTCACAACAAATTGTCATTTTAATTGTCATCGGAATCAACCTCCTGGTTACAAATGTCGCGCTAGTTCGAATTACAAACTAGAGCTTTTTAAGTTGCCCGGTGTCCGTGCCTACGATCGAAGGTTCAACGGCATATGAGGGGGCCGATTTGACGATTCGAAATTCCGCCCGGCCAATCAAAAGACATTTAGATATCCTCTTCTACCGGTCGGCCGATTCATTCGATGGCCCGAAGAATACTGTATGAGAAATATGTCTGCACAAACCATTCCCTGCTTACCATCCGCAAGTAAATCGCACGGTGGAACGATTTTATCATAACCTAAAATCTGCTGTTAAGGCCCGAGAAAACACAATTAATAAAAGCTCCGAATTTCTATCGTTTTATTTGGAATTCGAGTTACGGCTAAATAAGATCTTAAGCACTCATCAGCCAATATAGTCTATGACCAAAGACATAAATTACTCGGTGTGTTTTTTTAAGGAAAATCGTCTTTCACCTTCCCCTTCAACCGACATAGTTATCGACCAACTACGAACAAGCATGCAAATCATTGCGATTTTGTTTTCCACTTGTTCCATTCTCACGGATAAGCTTCGAACCGGCTTACAACCAGTGATTCGAAAATTACGAAGACACTTGGTCATTGTCATCAACAACAAACACCAATCAATGTCTATCGATTGGTTAAAACCAGCGTTCGGAATGCATGTTCCGCTGAACGATATCCAGTGCCTCGAACTCGAAAATCCTTCCGATCGTTTTTTCGCATTGCCCTTCAACTGGGTGGTGGTATTGTAGTGGTTAAAATTAATCATACGAGATACAATTCAAAAATTAAAAAAAAAAATCAAAAATAATTATAAGTTCAATGATTGACCGTGCGCTATAAAATCGTTGGCCACATATAATGGTTTTGGCAAATGCTTTTCGAAGCACACCCATATCATTGCGTATATATCAGTGCTTATATATGTGTATACGGCCGTCTCGTAATATATGAACTTGCAGTAAATGCGGAATAAACAAAGTTCATACTCAGAAGAATGGAAATGTATTCTTCTACCGCATTTACAAGACATAAATAAATAAAGAGAAAAGATAAAACTTTTAAAAAAAAAAATCCGTAGCATCTGCATGAAAGTTTTTTTCGTGTTTATCCTGGAAATACATGTGCAGAATTCTGCATACATCAGAAGAAGAATACACTACTGTATATGGGTTAAATTACATGTACGACGTATGCCATGCAGAATTCCGCACGTCGTCTCTATATCTAATTTGACTGCGCATCCGTCGGTGTTTACAACATGAAAACAAAATAAAACTAAAAATCTTTGGCAACTTCATGCGACATTGTTTGATATTTTCCACTTTTGACACTAAATTTTTTCAAGATGGAAGAGAAAAATAAAGAATTTATAAAAGAAAACCAATTTTTATAGGATACAAGACATTTTGCAAAAATATTTATCTGTGTGACAAAAAGTTGATAGCTTGCTTTAACTCTCAATAAAAAAAATGTCGCACACAAGTGCCAAAAATTAAGTTGAAGGCACAACAATGAAACATATTTTTTCAATAAAAAAGAGCAAGATAAAAATATAATTTCGCCACGTACCAACACGAAACAAAAAAAAAATTTCTGTAAAATTTACTGGGGAAAATGTTGCCATAAAAAGTATGAAACTCAATACTTTTTATAGTAACATTTGTTGTCTTTGTCACTCTAACGTAATTTTAATATGTATACTCTCCTCTTTTCGGTTTCTCAGTATTTTTTAGTGAAAAAATGTGTTTCATTGTAGAATAAAGGCTTTATGTTCATGTGTTTTACGTGCAGACCTGCATGCGGTGCGCATGCAGAAAATCTGCACATCTGTTTTTAGCATTACGTTATTGGGCTTACATACACACAAAGTTAATATATTGCGAGCTGGCCGTAAACACATACAAAAAAAATGAAAATCATTATTTTGTAGAGTAACCAGTCAAACATCCCTTGTATCATAGCTTTAGGGAATGTGGCTTTGTAAATATCAGTCAAAATTATGTCGGCCAAAAAGTGAAAGAGATTTCTTTCAATTATAGACCGTACTCCAGTAAAATCAGTTTTAGGCTAAAGGTGGGTCCACATATATAAATATTTGTGCCGAACGCGTAAACATTTTCGCCACAAATTTTTATGTCACCTCTCATTTTCAGTGCTCAAGCCGTGTGTGGAAATAATGGAGGTCTAGTCTGATGACATTGACTGATGACAAACTAAAATTAATTTTTTGTTATAAAAATTCGTTTATTATAAAAAATTTAAAAACCCGACAAGTGTTGGATCGTGTACGCTGAATGTGGCATACATTTTTGTGTCGTTTTCATGCGCCGTACACATCCACACTTTCTAATTTGCGGGGAAAATATTTACGCAGAACGCGTTCTGCACAAATTTTTGTGTATGTGGCCCCACCTTAAATTACCGTTTTTTGAGACCTAAATGAAAAACAACAAACGGATATTCTTTTTGAATTTTTGATTTTGGTTCCTTAGCAACATGATACAAGTACATTGAAATTTCAGTCAGAATTGTCATCAGAATGTTAAAATTCTTTTTTTTATTGTATTGACGACGCGAAATGACGTTTAGCCGACCAATATTTAATTATTTTTCAGGTTCTTTGTATTTGCGGTATGGTGCAGTCTCCAATTTGTTTACATCACAATCATGCTGGAGATATACTTGACGCTACTCAGAAAATTCAAAATGTCAATAACGCGCTTACGAATATACCCAAGATAAGGTCACTATATGAATTCACGATTTTGACATTTCTTAATCTTTCGAGTTTGTTTTTTTTTATTTCTTTCATTTTTTGTGAAACAACAGAAATATTAAAGTTAAGAAAAACGCGCAGTTATTGTTTCAAAATGTCAAAATGGTAGCAGTAATAAAACAAAAATTGATTATTTCAAAAAATTTCTGTAAGATGTCACTTTAGTACTAAACATCAACAAAAAGTTAAAGTTAAATGAACTTTTTTGTATTTGTATCACATCTGAGTCGTTTCGAATAATTGCTTTAGATAAATTCTCATAGTTTAACCCTTTCGCGGACACACAATTATTTAAGGATGTTTGTTACAGGACACAATGAAAACAGAAACCCTTCCTTTGGGACACAAAAAAGCACATTCAATATTAATCATATGAAAACAACGTCAGTTATTACCGACGTGCCCCACTGAACGACACTGTTTGTGTCGGTATATCTCTTTTGCTGCCCGGTAACACAATTGTGTGGGTAATCATATCAAAAATTTATTTTTGTATGTGTTTTGAATCAACTTACAAATTTGTGCATCCCTTTAAAAACATATTTTCCTCCGGCTATAACTATACACACAATTGTGTTGGTTGTACTTAACATCAAGAGAATTTTTTTTTTATCAAAAACGCCATTACATACTATGATGTTTTACTCACACATTTGTGTGGTTTGAACTTAAATTGACCCATTTTTTTTTTTTATTGAAAAAAGGATATATTGACGTGACCCACTGAAGGTTTATTGAAGCGTCGGTATATACCGACGTGTTCGCGAAAGGGTTAACTTTTTATTTTTACTTAGTTACGTCGGTCGCGTCGAGTATATTCCCATCGTAGGGTCAAGGCTTTCCCAAACACAAATTTTGTTTTATGAACCAATCAGAATTTGGGCTTATAAGCTAGAAACTAAACCAATTTTCGGCTAATAAACAGTGAAAATATTTAAACAGCAACGTCAATAGTGTCATCTCTCCAAATGATTAGATTCCATTTTCAAAAATTTTGGAAGTAGCTATTTCTGTATTTAAAATCAAATTTTATCTAGTTATTAAATTTAAATTTTAAGTACTAGAAAAGAAAACCTATTCTAAAAAAACAGTTAAAATTCGTATTAGTGATTTTTTTTAAATTGAGACCTGAATACAAAATCAAAAAACAGTTTGGGTTATACTTCGCTCTTCGAACCTATTTGCGATGTTCGGTTCGTCCAAGATAGATAGGTAGGTACGGGTAGCTGTTCCGAAGAACTAACAGAGACACACCTACGGTCATACCCATATATTAACGACACCTATTTCAACCGAAATCACTCATTTCAACTCACATAATGTCAGCATTGTCATCATTTAGCCTGAATTTCCAACTCATACAGCTCATGATTCATTTTTTTCCATTTGCTTCCCAAAACATTTGAAAAATATTATTCAAAAAATAACCTGCATTCGAAGATGTTCACATTTATTATTTTTTCAACAGATTTGATGTGCTACTTGATGAACTAATTTTTTCTGTTTTTAATGATTATGCAATCTGTTCTGGAGCCGAAGCACTTCCAACACTTCCACGGTTCACTTTTCACGTCCTACATATTGAAAGATGGACCCATGAGTTTTGCACTTCGACAAGGAGTCATAATTGTATTAATTTCCATCACCGATCGTAATCAGATGGTGAAAATTTTATTTTGCATCCTGCCCCTATCAGGATTCGAACCCGGTACCTCCCGATCCAAACGCCAAAGCTTTAACCACTGTGCCATGTGTGAACCCCCCAACCCCACAACTTTAAGATTTAATATTATAACAAAAATTGAGCACAACTCTAAATTCCACAGGTAGAAACTCTATAATTGGAGATAAAATCGGGCGGTATAAACTAACGGCTCAGTCAAATATGACTTTTATCTATAAAAATAAAAAAATAAAAAAAAAACTCTCCAAAGGCGGTGATTCTTATATGTATGTATAGCGGACACAACCAATAAAAACAAAAAAGCATGAAAATTTAACACACGCTTTTTTTTTCTTCAACAAACTGATTTAAATCAGGAGCGACACACCTACCTCCCAGTGGGTTCGGAATAACATCTCTCAGTGTTACCGAATTCTACTACAAATGGATTCCTTCAAAATATAAAAATGAATTGGGTATCAATATTTTTAAGTTCAAAAGTTTGAAAGCTTTTTGTAAATGGAGGTTAGTTCTAAATATGTGAAACAAAAGCAGGAGGATGTTCGCTACCAATGTATATGTAGATCGTTAAAATACTAAATATGAATTTAAGCACACTCTGTTGTATGAATATTTTCATAAATTCAGATTTTTTGATATATTCGGAATTACTAGAATTTTTAAATTTGGCCTAAACAATTTTTTAAAATAATTCTGAATATATATGTAGCTAATTTCGAAAACAATGATGTCTTAAACATTATAAATTTTAATATACTACATACCGTTCAGCTGGCGTCCTCGGTTGTGATAATTTTTCTTGGCTTCGCCATCCTAAATACGGCTGCCTAAACGAATTCCGAATCGAACTATTTGTTGTGTTCGACGATGCATTCGAATACCCTGATATTGTGCTCGCATTTAAATTACCGCGCACGAATGACCCGCGCGTCGAAATGCTTGGCGATGTCTGCGTCGAATTTAAATGTGACGTTGACCAACGTGAAAATCCCGTTTGGCCATGGTGACTGTGCGCCGATGGTGATAACATTAACGGTGATTTATCGGAACGATGGGAGCCCAGTGAGCTGAGCGATGTTGTTTTTGAGTTGAGCCCAGTCCAGCGATTTGGTTGGCCACCAACATCGGAATTACGTTTAGGGTAGAAATTTCCAGTATATCCACCCGTAGTAGCATCTCCACCACCGCCACCACTATTACCGTGCTGATGATGTATATGATGATGATGGTGGTGGGGATGTTGTGTCGACGTTGGTGTTGACGTGTTACTATTGTAGTTTTTAAACCAATCTGGGATATTTAATCGTTGCAACGATGCCTGAACACGTAATTGATGTTCACTCAAAGTGTTCGATTCGTGTGATTTTTGTAGTTCATTTTCTGGTGGCTGTAATTGAAAACAAAAGGAAAATTCAATTAATTCATTTTTTTTTCAATTTTGATATAATCAATCAATTTTTTTTTTTGGGTATGTATCTCAAATCAAATCAAATCAAAAACCCTCATGTGCGTACGCGACGAGTAAAAAAAGGGGCGAGATTCAAGTACATATATATACGCGAGTATGTACAAGATACGAATTAAACCGTCTGTAAATTGTATAATTAACATGATTGTTGTTGTTGGTGCTGTATATTTCAAATTTTTGTAACTTGTCTAAAGTAATTAAAATTAATTCATTTTTGTATATTTGAATTGTTTGTGGAAAATATTTATCTTTGCGAGATGATGATGCTCCATTCATTTTCTATATAAATATTTAAGTTTCGAGACAAAGATATATCTACGTAACGAATAAGACGTGCATAGTAAGAAGAATGAGTCATAAATATCTTGTCTTAAATAAATTTATTTAAAGACTTATCTTCTAACTACATATAAGAATTCTTCGAGATTTAAAGAGATTTTATAAGATATTACGTATTTAAGCGACGACCCTGTAGTATTTTTCCATTATTTGCTGTAAGATCCAAAATCGATATGTCTAATACCTTTTAAAAATTATTATAAAACTAGAAAAATTTTGGTAAAGATATTGGGATTAATGGATTTAGCTATCAACCGATACAGGGATTATCAAATAATCTCTGGGTAGATCCAGTTTACCTACTATAGACGATATGGCATTAAAGTTGGATGTATCGATAAATAATCTAATTATTAGTACTGTATTATTTTGAACAATGTACAGCACATGTATGTAATTTTGGATATTGCTGACCTGATCAATTAAGAAGTATTAAATGTTAAGAGGATTCAATTTTTCCCTCGAGTGGCCCTCGATTTGCAAGAGACCTTGGCTAAACGAATAATTTAAGTACATTTCTGTTTCTAGTCTACCAAAATAATATAACCGTAATCGTTTGGAATCGATCGTGTTGCCTAAAAACAATTTTTTTTTCAATTTAGAGAAAAATATATCAAATCGGAGCGGATTCAAATGCATTTAAGTTGGGACATAAAAGAATATCAAACAAAGCTTACCCAAATGAAACACGATGCAAGAAGGTTATCATCGAAAAAACTATAGAATTACCCTTTAAAGTTCATCCACGAATAGGAGCTTCTTGGATTTTCTGCTTATAATTGGATTACATGCCCAAATTGGTGTCGGCTGACAATACTAGGTTCTAGTCTGGCTTATGGAATTCGATTGGTAACACTGCGGGTTCATAGAGGTTTCAACTTTTCAGAAGAATAATTTCCTGTGCAAGCTGTTAAAAAATATATTTTATTTTATTATTGGGAACCTAATCTCCGCGATGAAAGAAATAATGGGTAATTCATTTTGAGGTACTTTTTCAAGAATAAAAAAAAAAATAAAAAAATTCAATTTTATCGACTAATATTTATTATCATAAAACAGAACCATTCTTTACATTTATTTTCCCGTAACGAGCTGCAGCTACCGGGGGGTCACAGGTGGTAGATAGTGAACGGCCTATCGATAGGTATGTTAGCGCTGAATTAAAAAGCCGTCCCCAACCGAAGCTCTGCTGGGAGGAGAGTCACACAAAACGAGGGAGTGGTTAACCTCGGTTCACCAAAGATGGCGCCATAAAACCATCGACCACAACCACGGTGAACTGAGAGTAACGTCTCCTTGCGCTCCCGGGCCTCCAGGTAGTGAATGGGGAACCCTATAAACGGGTATCCCATGAATGAAGTGGGTCCCATTTGTTTGGGATATCCATATGAATGGTGAATGAGTGAGTGAATGTGGGAGGAGGGCGGGGCGTGGGGTCGGGGTGCTCGGTGAGCCAATGGGCTGGATTAAGGTGTTACCCGAGCCGTACTGATGATCGGCTAGACTGGGGGCCCATTTAACAAAGCCCAATCGTGAACTCGACTTATATTTCTCCGATACTCGTGGGAGAAACATGGAAAATAAAAAACAAAATAAATATAAAGGGGCCGGCACCCTTCAAAACCCGGAGGACGCGACACTTTGGCATCGAAGCCAGGTGGAAGTGGAACCGCCAAAGGAAATAGGGGGGGGGGGGGGGATTGAAGGAGATCCCTCCGTCGAAGCGTCGATACAGGGAGAGACGGTCGGCTTTCAGAATTCTAGAAAAACTGGCTGCGACCCTTGAGGGGCAGCTTAAGTAGAACAGCGAAAATCTGTGGCATGGGCTAAAGAAACTGTCGGCTGTGATAGCTCGGAAAGGGCCCTGTCTCAAAGTGTCTAAAAGACAGAGGTCCCAAGATGAGCAGGAAACGGGCGACAGCAAGCGAGCCAAGGTGCAAGCAGACAAGACGTCGGGTGCTCCTAGGGATTGAAAACTGAAGCTATTCAGTGAGATCCTAAAGGAGCACGTGTTGGTGCTAGCCGTCATTGACAGAAGTCAAGAAGATGGGAGCATCACGTCAGAGAAGTGAAGGGTAGTGGATAATGCACTAAACTCCATTTTTCTGCGGATCCTGAGAGATAATCCAGGATCCCCCCCATCCTGCAGAGATACGGGATGGTACCAGGGGCGCGTGAAGTTGACTGCGTGTTCTGACCAGAGATCGGCTGACCTTTACATAAGGGCAGTGGCCGAAGTAGGCGAGGTATGGCAGGGCGCGAGGCTTAAGGCAGTCTGCAGGGAGGAAATCCCGAGCAGGCCGAGGGCACGTGTATGGCTGCCAACCGAGCCGGATAAGCCGGAAGAGACCCTCGAGATCATCCGGGCCAGCAATCCCGATCTTCCGACGGAAGACTGGAGGATTGTAAAGCGAGAGGAGGCTAATTGAGGCTTTAGATTGGCAATAATGCTGATCAATAGAGTCACTGGCTCTCCTTGCGAAACTAAAGGGGGTGATCTACTTCGGATTCGGGTCGATCACCCTTAAAATACATAAAAAGGATGAGACCGAGGCGACTGCGAAAGACCAGCCTGGGGGTGACGGTGAACGGACCCAGGAGTAGACGGTCAAGCGGGCTGAGGACGGCCAGGAGAGTGATGCTTCGGACGTGGGGAGCATCGTAACTGGAGGTAGCCTCCTCTCTCTAGAGTCTGATGGGGATTTCCTGTCAAGCTCTCAACGAGAGGAGCATAGCGGCCGGAACAACGATCCAGATGGCACTATCCCGATGCAGGGAGTGCAGGAAGAGGTGAGTAAGGTTGACTACAATGTTTAGCATTGTACAAATAAACCTACATCACACGAAGGCTGCCTCGGCAGCTCTCGTGCTCAGACTGACTAAGTCAGATGAGGACTTGGTGTTAATCCAAGAACCTTGGATTAGCAATAACAGGATGTGTGGCCTTAGAACGAAAGGGTATAAATTACTATACTCAAGCAACTCTGACAAGATCAGATCCCGTATTTTATCGAAAAATAATCTGAATATTTTTCTTCTTCCTCAATTTAGTGAGTGTTGAGGCTGGCTGTGAAAAATTATGGCTGGCTTCAGCCTATATGGATCGCGAAAAGGAGATTCCACCGGATAACATGGGGGAATTGAAGCAGATCACAGAAGGGTAGGTGTTATACTCGGATGTGATGCAAACGCGCATCACACAATATGGGGAAGCACAGACACCAACGAGAGGGGTGAGTTATTTTTTGATTACTTATTAAATACTAACCTTTTAGTTTGCAATATTGGACGGGAACCGACATTTATTGTTAAAAATCGACAGGAGGTTTTAGATCTGACCTTTGCGTTGGAAACGATCTTTCATATGATCAGAGGGTGGAAAGTGGCTAAGGAGCACTCATTCTCTGATCATCGATAAGTAACATATAACCTTGACATTAAATCTGTTGCCCGGAAAGCCTTCAGGAATCCCAGAAGAACAAACTGGAACAAATATAGGGAGGTGTTGGAGGAACTACCGCCGCTGGAGGTCCCGGGACCTCCGGCGACGGTAGAAGAATTAGACTGCATGGTGGATATTGTCACTAGAGCGTGCAATCTTTCATTTAATGCTGCGTGCCTCCTGATAAAGCCTAGGGGCAGGCAGAAACCGATATGGTGGACCAAAGAGTTGGGAACGTATCGGAGAGTGTGGAGGACAGCTTTTAATAAGAGCACAAGGGAGGTTCGGGATTGGAACTCTTATAAGGAGGACCTAAAAAAGTACAAAAAAGAGTCGAGGAAGGTACAAAGGGGTCCTGGAGACTCTTCTGTTGTAGGATGGAGGAGGTCCCTGAGACTACTCGTCTTAGGAAAATTCTAGCTACTAACCCAACCAGGCCTAGTTAATTAATTAGACCAGGCGGGTCATGGACAACTTCAAGTGCGGAATCATTGGAGCTCCTTATCGAGACCCATTTTCCGGGAAACTTTGATGACTCGATGGAGCCTGGAGCTCATCGAGCAACACCTTCATAATAGATGGAGGGCATCGTGGACAGGGAGCGAATCCGGTGGGCGCTGAACGGTTTTAAGCCTTATAAATCGGCGGGCGCGGATCGGATTAGACCAGCAGAGCTCCAAAGGAATTCGGCAGTCATCCTCCCCAGGCTGAAGGGTATCTTCAGGGATGTCTGAAACTAGTCTATATTCCTAGGGAATGGATGGAGGTCAGGGTGGTCTTTATCCCGAAATCGGGAAAAAGCTCACATACCTATCCAAAGGACCTGAGACATATAACTCTATCATCCTTTCTGTTGAAAACCTTGAAAAGATTGGTAGATGTAGGTATTCGATCAAAAATTGAGCCCAGGAATTGGGCAATGTCGCAGCATGCGTACTGTAAGGGAAAGTCGGTGGACATAGCTCTGCACGATGTGGTACGCATGATTGAGAAGTCAATCTACTCGCAAGAGTTCTGTATGGTAGCATTTCTCGACATTGAGGGTGCCTTTAATAATGTAAAAACGGAGGCGATCATGGAAGGGTTGCTATTTTTGAACGTGGACTACCCCATATGTAGGTTGATAAATCAGATGCTGGTAAGCAGGATTATTACACCGAAACTGGGGGAGGCCACCATTAGAAGGCGGGTGGTTAGAGGAATCCCGCAAGGAGGTGTAATGTCCCCCTTTCTTTGGAGTGTTGTGATGAATGGTTTGCTGTTGGAACTGGTGAGAGGGGATAAGGGTTGTAGCATATGCATATGATGTAGCGATAGCTGTCTCAGGCAAATATCTGGACACGATTAGAGATGTTATGCAAAATGCACTCCTGATCGTTACGAAATGGGCCAGCAAATGTGGATTAGGGATCAACCCTTCCAAGGCAGAGCTGGTACTATTTACTAAGAAATATAAAATTCCGGTAGTCAGCCCTCCTACTGTGAACGTCATTAGACTGGCTTTTGCTGACAGAGCGAGATTTTTGGGCATAATCTTGGACAGTAAGCTGAGCTGGAAGCCAAACATTGAAGAAAGGGTGAATAAGGCTAATGTAGCGGTTTACTCGTGCAGGAACGCCATAGGTAAGAAATGGGGTTTGAAACCAGAGCTGGTACACTGGCTCTATACCGCAGTGGTAAGACCTGTGCTGATCTACGGGGTGGGCATGTGGTGGCCAGCTCTGGAGAAGGTAACATTTATAAAAATGATGGAAAAGGTGCAAAGAACGGCCTGCATGCGGGGCCCTTAGGTCAACACCTACACGCGCTTTAGAGGTTATGTTCCACCTTCTTCCAATCGAATTTTTTGGTAAGCAGATAGCAGCCAATGTGGCTACGAGACTCTCGGCTGTCTCTCAGTGGAAGTGTCTTCACGCGGGACACTTGACGATAATTAGATCGCTAAGGGAAGAAAAGGCGTATCTAGATTATATTAAGCCAACGTTGTGCTTCGATAAAGGTTTCCGGACCATCTGTCCTTCGAGAGAATCCTGGAGGAATGGATCAATAATGGAAAACGAGGCACTGCAATTTTTCACGGACGGTTCTAAGCTAGACTGGACAGTCAAGCGGCGGTCAGGTCGCTGGAGGCGGTTTGTCTGAAGTCACGGGTGGCGCTGGATTGCCGATGATCTCTTAACGAGATGAGCGAGCATTTCAGCATCCAGATAATCTGGGTTCCTGGTCACTCGGACGTCACGAGAAACTGCAGGGCAGACGAACTAGCTAGGTACGGCACGACTCTCCAGATGTAGCCGGGAAGGGCAGATCGGGGGAGGCCTATAGCAGCGCTGAAATTGGCGCTCAGTAAGAAGGCAATGGCCTTGACAGATGAGAGGTGGACCAACACTCTCACGTGCAGGGTAGCAAAACAGGTTTGGCCAAAAATGGACCTGCGGTGCTCCAAGGCACTAGTATCCCTGGGAAAACGAGAGTTAGGATTGGTCGTAGGGATACTGACAGGACACTGCTTTTTTGGGGAACATGCAAGAAGGCTGGGTCTACAGACGAATGACTTTTGTAGAAGTTGTTTGGACGAAGAGGAGGAAGAGACGTTAGATCACTTCCTATGCTCGTGTCCGGCACTATCATGCAGAAGGCAAAGTATTTAGGTGTGTACAGTATGGACAGCCTTTCGGAACTCGGGGGCTGTAGAGTGCGAGATATTTTACGCTACATAAGTAGCTCTGGATGGTTTCAGCGGGAGTAAAGGGGAGATAGGATCCTGTGGTATCCACTACTGGCCTAAGTGTGGGCCACTATTAGCCTAAGTGTGCGGTAGCAGCCACTTTAACCTAACCTAATCTACATTTATTTTTTATAGAGTATTTCTTTCAAGTGTTGCCTGTAACTGCGGCTAGCATGGTCCATTCTGACGTTCCAATTTCCGATGACGCGTTCTAGCTTTTCGAGTGGTATTTGGCCAATGGCGTGAGGAATATTGGCTTCTGATTCCTCAATCGAAACCGGCAAGGAAAAAAGTCTAAAGGTGTGATAGCACATGATCTAGATGTCCTAATATAACGGGCGCCATTCAGAGGTACGTTCCGGCCGGCCTCATTTTTGAAAAAATATGGACCGATGATTCCACCAGCCCATAAGCCCATAAACCAACCAAAACCGTTGTTTTCTCTGGATATAATGGTAGCTCTTGAACCTCTTCGGGTTGCTCTTCAGCCTAAATACGGCAAATTTCCTTATTAACGTGGCCATTAAGTCGGAATTGGGCCTCATCGCTCAACAAAATTTTGGTCGAAAACAATGGATCTTCTTCAAGCTTTTCAAGAGCTCAAAGATTGAAACGGTCACGATTTGACCGGCTTCATTCAATGCCCGAGTTGAATTATGTATATGCTTTCAAACCAAGATCCTTACGTAAAATACGCCAAGTTTTTGCATACGACAAGCCAAGCTGTGTCCATTTGGTCGCGTATTATCCAATAACGGAAATTGGAAATCAAATTTTTCGATGGTATAGCGAATTGTGCTTTCAGTATGCCGATTATGTGGACCATAAGTTGCACTAAGCGCACGAAACACATTCCTCGTAGAACGCTGATTTTCGTAATACAGCTGAATAATTTGTAGACGCTATGCCGAGCTAAGTCTTTCCATGATGAAATGTCAAATAATACTGAACAAAAATACCATAACTGTTTGACATGACTCACACCGTGATCTGCCATAAAATTCCTAATGAAAAAAGTACCTCTAAATGAATCACTCGTTACTACTCGATTTTATTCGTCGAAAATTGAGCACATTAAAACAAAAGAGAAAAGTATAATCCGCGTCTAATGCAAATTACGAGACTGTCAATCGACGACATAGCGTTACGTCATCGTTTTAGCTATATCGTCAGGTGAGTTCTATTTTGTAGTACAGACCATTTTTTTTGAAAATGAGTTATGAATGGATTCTTATTTTTTTGAGACCACACTCTTTCAGAATTTTTGGTCTAAATTGACCTATCTCTTATAGTTTTGGAGAAGATTTTTTTTAGTGTCCCATAAACCAAAAAATTACGTACCATTGCTAAAATTTCAAGAAAATAAAATACATTTCTCGTATTTCTTTCAATTGAGAAATGAAAAAATGAGAGTTTCTCGATTATTTTTTGCGACGTGGTGTATATCAGAGGACACGGATGTACTGATTTTTTTGAAAATATTTTCCACGCAGCTTCCGGCGTTCCAAAGCACACAATTATAGAAAAACGCATTTGAAAAAGACGGGTAAGGTTCGGACCGAACTCTACAAGCATTTTTGTTGCCTCATTTGAGAATTTCAAATATAAAAACCGATGAATGAAAACCAAATTAATGAATTGATGAAACATCGACAATTAAAGGAAAAAGGCATAAAGAAAAGTAAGGGCGTTAGAAAATGTATTTAAGCCTAAACGAAATTTACATCAAACTTTTTTTATAAAAGAAAATTAAATGTTTATAATTTAACCTTTGCCACACAAACAAAACTACCTACTGTTCTCTTTGCCATGAAAGCCAAAGCGGTAGAACTGGGAACGATATTACCATCGCTCTAATTAAAATATTAAAAGCCATTTTAAATGATAATCCGCTTACGAAGCTTATATCATGACCAGTTTAGCACTATGTATACTCAAATCCTGCGAGACACAGCAGAAGCACATGCGGTATACACAGCGTCATATAGATAGATATTTAAAACATGTTAACTATCCTAGTCCTACTTCATTGTGATATGTTTTTTAAAGTCAATGCAGTACGCTAAAGTGCCCTTAAAAATAAAACAACCTAGTGATTTTTATAGTTATAATCAAGCTTCCTTGGGGTTAAATTTAAGTAATTTGAAATTCTCTTTAGAAACCGAAAAAAGTGGTACTTAAACAGTTATAAATATACGAAAATACGGAACCTCTGATTGTTAAATCAAATAGGCAAGCGAAATCTACAACAGCTTCCACGATAACAAAATTACCAAATCCAACTCAACTAAGCTCGCTCGGAGTACTTTCAAAAGAAAAGAATTCTATGGGATAATTTTGAAACAGCTGCCTCACCAAAAACGAAATTAGACCAGTTTCGCCTATTAAAATATAGACTAGTTCGATTTTGAACGCTGGAATTCTTAAACAAATTTTGAGTCTTTACTTAAAAATCATCTAACATTTGATATTTCATATGGAAGGTAACATTTTTTTATTTAAACATTAAAATTCGATTACTGCAAAATTTTGCAAATGGTCGGTAGGACAAAATAGAACTCACATGACGATATGTTTTTTCATTAACAAACTCTAGGGTACATAATGGACAAGTGGGTAACTTTTTCTGTTCCCAGAGACATTTAATTTTTTACCATTGTTTATGGATGCCACCATTTGAAATATAAACTGTTCAAAATTGTATTTTCAAATTATCAAAAATTTCAACTGCCATCTTCAAAAAACAGAAATACTGGAAAATGAAAAACTACCAGTTTCACCTGTCTCCAGAAATTCAAATCAAAATATTAATTTAAAATTATTGCAGTAAAATTAGTTCGGCTTAGGGAGGCATTCATGAATTGTTTTTCGATTTCGTAAAATACGAAATCGTAAATTCGTTCCGCCGCAAATATTCCTATTATGAAACTTCTTTTGGTCGTAAAATTTAAGATCATGAACTATGCTATTTTGTGTTGGTTTTAGTTAAATAATAAAAGAGTTTCAAATTAATTGTAATAAATCAAACTAGTCAATTATTATAAAATAATTGAGTAACTTACATTTTAAATAGTAATTAAAGCATTTTATTTTAATAAAAAAATGATAAGTATACATGATTGTTTTCGGAAATACGATATTCGATACCTATAGAGCAGCCAAATTTTGACATTTGGTTTTCGTAAAATTCGATTTCGATTTTCTTTTTTTGGTTCATAATAGGGCGGATTTTACGATTTTCTAATTTTACGAAAACAAAAAAAATTCATTATACCAATTTTTGCTGAGGATCGAATTTTACGAAATCGAAAAAAATTTCATAATAGGCCCCCAGGGGCTCGATTCTGTGTCGGTGATAATGATAATGAAAAACTAAGATTTCATTTAAATTTTCATTTTATGTTTATCAGTTCAAATCATCATTTATTCAGCAAATGCGATTCGTTGTGCAAAATGAAAAAAATTAATTAATTAAAACATTTTACGCAAGAAGTTGGAGCAAATTGTTTATTATTTTCAATTGTTCGCAGTGTTTGCTTTCAATTTATTTTGAGAAACGTCGTTCTTCCAAAAATTGGAGCAAATGTAGATTCTGGTCATTATTCGGCCGCGTTGCCCTACTATGCTTTTAATTGTCCATTTAAATTTGTTCTATAATCTATAGATTACTTAAAATCAGTTTAACAAATACAAAAATTTCAAAAAATTGACATAAGAACACACACAAAACAATTTTTAATACCGTGATAAATATTTCTCATCGACAAAATGTGTATGATAAAATATTTAGTTTTTTCACTAAATTTGACATTTGTTTATCATATATCACCAACTCGAAATCGCAATTTATATTTTATCGATGATAATTTAATCATTTATCATTATCACCGACACAGAATCGAACCCCAGTGGCCCTATTCTGGTAATTCCCGGGGAATGGAAATTGTAAATTTTATAGCAGTTTTATTCCCTTTTCCCCAAAAGTGTATTCTGGCGTTTGGGGAAAAAAAATTTGGGAAAAAATTATTCCCCATTATAACAGTTTTGACGTTTATTATTCCATACCTATTTCAGGAAAGAATTAACTGGGAATAGAATTTAACGGAAATTTACACCCCTATTATGATTTTCGCATTTTACATTCCCGGCGAATGCAACTCGTCAAATATACAATTTGGTATTATGGTTTTCGCATTTGGCGTTCCCGGCGAATTCAACTCACATTTTTGGTATTACGATTTCCCCTAAACGAGCTGAACTGTCAAAATGATTCGCCATCTTTTTGTAGGCGAATCTTATAAAATTGGTTTTCTGTTTTCATTTAACGGTCAAAATCAAACAATTGAAGTAATTTAGTAATTTATATCTCTTTATTTAAAATAATATATATACTTGGTATCAGGCAGAGTATACGAATTACATTGGTCCCTTAACGATTTTCGCATCCCTGCCATGTTAATATTTTCATCTGGTTTACCAGAAAAAGATACATCGACACTAGTGACTAGACAGCATTATTTTAAACTGTTTTTAGATTAATTGAAAAATAAAATCCGTAATTTATAAACACAAAATCTGAATAATATATGATTACAACAACAAAAAACCACAAATGTCGAAAAAATTGCTATAAAAATTATTATTCGGCTAGTATTACTAGATGTGCACTCGCCAAAATAAAGGCGAAAACCATAATACGAAAACAGGACTCCCACGGATTTAAGATTCACCGTGAATCGTTCGGCGAGGCAAAAACCATAATAGGGGTATTATTGTATTTTGTACTTATAGCAATATTATGACTGCAAATTTATACTGAAAACTGGTATTGGGGGTACAAATTGAAAATGCGGGATTGATAACAGATGGCGTTACTAACGCTATACGCATCAGGCAGTACTGTGACTATGTTCATGTCAAAGCTACGTCTTATAGCTTTAATTTTCAGTATGTGTCAATTTGTCGCAGTGTCAAATTCATAGTTTTTTTGAGCTCTCAATATGTCGAGTTTCGTGCCAACAAAACAGCATTTGCGGGAAGTTTTAATTTACTTCTTTAATTTGAAGAAAAGTGCTGCTGAAGCACATCGATTGGTCTCCGAGGCTTATCCGAGTCATGTTCCATCGGTTTCA
Organism: Nephrotoma flavescens; assembly: GCA_932526605.1. NCBI lineage: Eukaryota > Metazoa > Arthropoda > Insecta > Diptera > Tipulidae > Nephrotoma > Nephrotoma flavescens. Next base: position 301,932,139 of record OW052220.1, on the reverse strand, counting down.
ACGTGCGAGAGATGGTTTGTGCGGTTTAGAAGTGGTGATTTTGACGTTGAGGACAAAGAGCGGCCGGGCCAAGTGAAAAAGTTTGAGAATGCTGAATTGGAGGCAATACTCAATGAAGACTCGTGTCAAACTCAACAAGAGCTCGCAGATTCATTGGGAGTGACACAACAAGCCATTTCCCATCGTATAAAAGCCCTCGGAATGATCCAAAAGCAAGGACATTGGGTGCCGTATGAGCTGAAGCCGAGAGACGTCGAGCGCCGTTTTTTTGCATGCGAACTGCTGCTCGAACGGCAAAAACGGAAGGGTTTTTTGCATCGCATTGTCACTGGTGATGAAAAGTGGATCCATTACGATAACCCGAAAAGCAAAAAATTATATGGTTACCCCGGCCATGCATCATCATCGACGGCCAAACCAAATATTCACGGCGCCAAGCTCATGCTCTGTATTTGGTGGGACCAGCTGGGTGTGGTGTATTATGAGCTATTGAAATCGAACGAAACCATCACAGGAGCACTATACTGAACTCAATTGATGCGTTTGAGCCGCGCACTCAAAGAAAAACGGCCACAATACGAGCAAAGACACGACAAAGTAATTTTGCAACATGACAACGCTCGGCCACATGTTGCAGCGCCGGTCAAAACATACCTACAAACGCTGAAATGGGAAGTCTTACCCCACCCGCCGTATAGCCCAGATATTGCTCCTTCCGATTACCACCTTTTCCGATCGATGACACATGACCTAGCTGACCAGCGCTTCCATTCTTACGAAGAAGCCCAAAAATGGGTCGATGACTGGATAGCAGCCAAGCCGGCCGAATTTTTTCGCGACGGTATCCGTAAATTGCCAGAAAGATGGGAAAAAGTTGTGGCTAGCGATGGACAATATTTTGAATAATTCATTTGTTACCATTTTTTCAGAATAAACGTTCAAAAATAGAAAAAAAATCCCGCATTTTCAATTTGTACCCCCAATAATATTTATAGGTTCTGTCTACCATTTTGCCCGGCAAACTATGGTTAATTGATGCTTTTAATATTGGGACAAAAATGTAGCCATTCCATTCCCCTTTCGTAAATTGAAACTTTTTCGTTTTACATGAATTATAGAATTGTGACATGTTTGGATTAATAAAAGTCTCAGCATATTTATTAAATTTAGTTCAAAAATTATTTCTCGTGTATCACTCGGTAACTTAACGCACACCGTAGATTCAGCTCGCGTGTTTTGCATATCGGCAAATAAGTATACACCGGTAGCTCCTGTAATTTTAATCCCTGGTGTTTACACCTGGGCTGCGTTAAAGAAATTTTAAATTTCAATTCTAGTCACAATCGAGTTCATCAAGATGTATTTTAACGAGACCAAATCAAATGTGGTTACGTATCGGCGGCTTCATCGATAGTCATAACTTCGTACAAGGCTAAATTCGCGGCTATGAAAGAAATTCTTTGTGCAATGTCGTCTATGGTGCACATCTTTGAAAATGATACTATATCAAGCTTCATTACCCAAGTTTAACATCAATGACAATTTCTTAAGCAAAATGGCGACATACAGATATGGCAGCAAGACGAATGGGTTGTGTATGTTGAATGAGAAAGATTTATAAAAATGCTGAGCCGCTCAATTATTCAGTTGTTTGTGCCGATGTGTGAGAGCTTGCATTGTCGTGGTGGAGAATGATCCGTTGCCTGCAGTTGGATTTCCTTATTTCCCCCGAAGCTTTCAGGCAAACAAATGGTTGTGTAACATTTAGAATTAACCATTCTACGTTGCATCAATGGTGTGGTTGCGATATGTAATTTTTTTTCGAAAAACAAGCGACCATTTGGTTTGAAGCCGTATACATACGTCGGATGGAAATCTGGGATTTTTACATCCGAGATTTTTTTTTCAACACTTTTGTATGAAAAGAGGCGTGTCTGTTGTATAATTTACGTGATGTAATTGGTTAAAACGATGCGGTAGAAAAATCCCGGATTTTTATCCGACGGCTTGAAATGCCCCATGTGCGAACAACTTTTGCCCAAGGATGCCACAATTTCACGGTAAGTCACATGACAATCATGCAGTATCAGTTCATGCGCAGCATCAATTTTTTCAGAACAACATCCGATCTTCGCGGAATCTGTCGTAAACCGAACTGCGGCCACCAAGGAATTCTGTAAACCATCGATAAATACTGGTCCTTGGTATTTTGAAATCACTATAACAAAAAAAAAAAAAAATAGCGGTGGTATATAAAAGACAGTCTTCGTATGCTTTGCGGTATCTCACCACGGGAATAATATTTACGTTCGATATTTTTGAATGAGTGTTTAATTTTGAACCCAGTATTTTTTAACCTAACAATTTAAAAGTTTAAAAATATAGTCGTATTTGGCTATACAGTGAACATCCATCCAAACCACGAATTACGTACATTAAGAAATTTGCCAAAAACCAATCGTTCGTATATCGATAAATTTCTCCAAATCTAAGCAATTGCTTTTTGTGAGTGTATGCTCTATGCCATATAAGCCTTAAACCTCAACAAACGAACAAGTTAGGACTTAAGTTGTAATTTGTTAGACCAATTAATTGGGTGCAATTATTATGCATGACGGTAGAAGAGAAGACGAAACAAATGCCAAATTAATTTAATTAAAAGTCCAAAACACATTAACGTTTTAATGTTAATTTATGTAAATAACGCATCAAAGCGATCTACGTAAAAATATAAAGCGATAAGTGATATCGCGTCTACCACTTCGCGTATGCAAATATTTGTCTTCATCATCATCATCATCATTGTATAAATTGACGGATGAATTTATATACAGTTTAAACGTGCTCGATCACCCTTTAATAAATTCTATCCGACGTAACAACCACCACACACCACAATTGCTGCAATTGATGTTAATGAGCTGCACACATTTTTAATCAGGCGTAATTCACAACGACACCAAGTTAAAATATTAATGTTAGCTAATATTTTATGACTCAGCCAACATGGATTGGGATTGCAGCGTAATTGTATTTGGCCTTCAGTCTAAATAAATTCTTTGTTATTACATTATTTTCTAAAGTGTCTAAATGATGAAATAATATTGTGGGATCGGTCTAATCGAAATATTATTTTATCATCATACAATTTAAATTATGCAACGTGCCAACAATGTTAAGTGATGTTGAATATTGTAAAAATTGTAATGAAACATTCTTAAACTTATAAACCTTACCATATTGATGTGTTTTTTTGGAAGACAATGAATACAAGTATGATGTGCGAGATGGTAAAGGTAAGTTTGCAATCAATGGGGCCAAAAGCCATTTTCGGCTCGGATAATATCGATAGGTCAAGAAAGGACTATTAAAGAATATGTTCGACTATAGTAACTTCTTCGGGTCCAAATACTCCAAATTAGGAAGCGAAGTTATAACTATACGAGAAGAGGACCAGTTAAGGAGGACTAGTTTTGAAAGAAAGCTTTATAATCTCTAGTGAATCGCTTTGGATAATAAAAGACACGAGTGTATTTTCAAACCGTTATTTAATGTGGGGTAAGTGGCTTTGGTCTATAAGGTCTATATACCAGCCCAAATGTTAATGCATGTGGTGCTCCCTGCTAACCAACGAATAAAGCCCTAACGACCAAAAACGCCGGGATAACCGAACACCGAGAACCTAATAAATGATGTTCTCTCCACTAACCCACTACCAATCTCACTAGTTACGTTGGTAGCTTTTACCCTTCGTGGTAACACCAACTGAACTGTTGGTTAACCCATCTTCACACGAGGGAGGCTCAAAGGATTTTGGGGTGAACCAACATCGCGAACCCATTCATACCAAGCTCAAGAATCTGTAGATCACCACTTAGACAAATACATCCGGCGATTCAGCAGAAGAACGAAAATGCTAAACGCATGGAGCACGTGAACCACGAAAACCACCACCATGTCGCTAGAGAAGACACAGATTTAAAAAAAATCGCTTGAAAATTTAATGCAATAATCAATGGAGAACTATTCAAAAAGTCAAACAGCTTAAAAAAGAAATGATAGAGCTACCTATAAAACAGATGAAGATGAATTAGTGCATGAAACGAGTTTAAAACAAATTAAAACAAAACGTCAAAACAAAAAAATAAAAGCAGAATTATCGTTTGAGGTGGAATAATTAACACAGTGCGTAAGAAAACCACAACCCCAACGACATAACAGTCATCCACGGATCTATAGTGAATGTACATAGAAACGTATCACAGCAACCGAAAGACAGACCACTTCAACCAGTTAATACACCCAACGTAATTAACCAACGAACAGTGCAGGAAAATCAGCCAATACTCATTTGTTTCATCACTTCTAGAAGAAGGCGTTCCGATTCGATCGTTTTCATGCCGTTTCTAATGCTGTTAACTTGTTTTAGCAGCTCTAGAAGAAGACCCGAATAACGAAATTCACTTAGTACAATATTTCAGAGTCAACAGTATTCTTTCTGTTCGCTGGGGCGATTCCATTCCCAACTGCAGAAATTTTCTGGAAAAAATAGTATGCGGCCACCAAACCCCAGGGGGGATCCCTGCTTAATTCGAATCTCATTAGATGAGTATTTTGGAAACTTAAAAGAAGGGTCGTATAATCCAGGAGATGGACCCCTCGGTATCGAGCATCTTAATAATTTCATATTTCCTAAATTTAGTCTCGCAATAAAAACAAAAAAATTTAAATTTTAGAAAAGAATTTGTATTGGGGCCTATAGAATCCCGGTCCAACCCCTTCAAAAATATCGTGAGGTTAGTTCTGGACATGCAACTTTTACATGGAAAAAATTTCATGGCGATCGATTGGCGGCTGACCCGCCCTTTCGGAACAAACAGTAATTTTTGAGAACAAAATATATAGAGCATCTAGAACCAGGAGGCCGACCCTTTCCAAAATATTACGAAAACCTACTCACTATGTTTGTAAAACTAGAATCCGATTGGATCAAGGTTGTAGAAACTTATACGAAGGGTCCGATTAAGCCAGGGACGGGCCCTTCAGATTCAAGCACATCACTATTTAAATTTTTAGAAACCATTTGTTTTGGGGCTTTTAGACCACGTGGTCCAACCCCTTCAAAAATATGGTAAGATTGGTTCTAAAGGCCCACTTAAGCATGATCAAAATGTCTTGTTCTTAAATGCTCTTTCGGAACAGATATTTTTGAGGAACACCTTTCATATAACACCTTTCCTAAACTCAATCCCGTGGGAAAATTAAAAAAACAATGAAACTTTCGAAAAAATTTGTACCGAGGCCTCTCGGGGACTAACCCTAGTTGTACCAACTCAGAAACGTCTGCGTGCGTCTAAACATCAACTCACCAAAGTTTCCCCGCAACCGGGTGAATGGTATATCGGATAAATAGAGGGCTGAATTCAATGTTAGCCAATCAATGATCATTGAGTTTCTCAAATAAAGCTTTACGAAAATTAGGTTGTGGATGTGAGTCTGAAGTAGCATTAGTACTCCCTTGTTCATAACAATAAGAGATTAAAATGGGAGGATGGATAAAAGTATATTAAGCAGTTTCTTTAACGACCATATTAACAGCGCCCTAGGATAATACTATCATGCTTGATAGCCTTCCTAAGAAGTTATTTTGAATGTTACTGATCTGATATACTCCTGAACATACAGAGTGTCCACCCGAAAGATTTACCACTTGTTGTCTATACAATTTTTTTAAATAAAATAAAATAGATTTAATGTTTACAAATAGTTTATTTAATGTTTGGAATTATGTATAAAATACAATGCCCGCCCCTATTGGCGTACGTGTGGGCTCTTTTTATTACTTCGCCATTCTTTCACAAACTTCACTCTGTATCATGCTAATTTCTAACCCCATAAAAGGAAGTCGAGAACAGTTAAATCAGGCGACCGTAGAGGCTAAGCCAGATCAGCAGATTTCGAAATTTCTCGTAACAATTCTATGGTTTCTTTGGCAGTTTGACATGAGACACCGTCCTGTTGGAACCACATGTTCACCAAACCATTGGCATGCAATTCTGGTCTAAAAAGTTCCTTATCATATCACGATAACGTAAGTCAGTGACTGTAACAGCTGTGCCATTCGGATTTTCGTAAAAGTATGATTCGTCCAGTGGTACTATTCTGGTAATTCCCTGGGAATAGAGAATTAGGGAAAGATTTTATATGCAATTTCAGTTCAAATATTATTTTTCCGGCCTATTAAGAAGAAAAGTTTGATGCAAATATTTATAAATTGGGAATAATTTTTCCATATCTAAATTGGCAGGGAAAATTATTCCCAATTTTATTTTGTTTTCAAAAAAATTACCACTAGATTTTTACCTCAGTATGCCAGAAAAAAAATTCCAAAATAGAAACTACATATAAAATCTTTCCCCAATTCCCTATTCCCAGGGAATTACCAGAATAGTGCCACAGCTCGAATTGCACACCATGACGTCACTTTCAAGGGATGCAATGGCGATTGATGAATTATTTGTGGATTTGCCCAAAATCGGCTGTTTTGTTTGTTTACATGTTAACTTAAGTGAAAATGAGCTTCACCACTCATAACTAATATAATTTTTTAAAAAGGGTTGATGTAATTGATAATTGACTTGTATAAAAGGTTTTCACTATTTAAACACGTCATCAATTCATTTTTCCAAGATTAATTTGTCACGTGTGTACTTTACGACTATCAAGTTTGAACTGTCAATATTAATACTCGCATAAATAGCGGTAAAAAATGTAAACTTTTCGGATGGGCACCTTGATTATCAATCACTTAAGTTTCCTTTAAAATGTGTGGATGTGTAGCTATAATGTGTATACCGTTCTACCGGAAAACGTTAAAATCCGATGTAAAAAAATCTTTGTTCTTAAAGTCATTGTTAAGTTGGTCTATGTAACAGTAAAAACATGGAATGAGACATTTTGAGTTGCCAAGAGCACTTCAGAAGATTTTATTTGCAGGCCCCTCACGTTCCGGTACTTAAGTGACATCCGAAAATCAATGAATTCTTTAATGTACTTTGATTCGTGCGAAGAATCAGGGGATATCAAAATGTCGAACATCGGTTCAGGAATTGTAATTTAAAATGGTACCGAGCCGCATGGCCATTATAGCGAGAAATTTTCCTGCATTAAAGGTGTTGAGAAATAAAGTTTGTAATTTAAAATGCTGAGTATTTTATTGCAAAATCCAGCTCGAATCCCTATCAAATGCTCGAAATCCGTAATAATACGTTGTGACGGGAAGTTTATTGTTGCTGTTGTCTGCTATAAGTTGATTGTTATGTTTTAAATGTGTCGCATTTGTTTTGATTTCTGATTTGGTATATTCCAATCATACCATATAAGTATGAGGTTTATGAAAGGCGCTTGCAGAAAAAATAAAGTGATATATTTATAATTATTTAGTTATTTGAATTCGAGGGCTACAACTAATGCCATACGAAATTACTACAACTAATGCCATACAGAGTCCTTTATGCGCACGCAATCTGAGAAACTTGTAGTAATCTACGAAAGTGATATGCTGTTTTATCAAATATAATTAATTATTATGGTATGTTCCACGTCCAATGCAGAAAAGATATCCCAGATGGAGATTTAAGTACTTCAGGTTTTAGATCGTTGAAGGTTATGCTGCTGATATGAATAGAACGACATTACCAACTTCATCTAGGTATTTCATACCATGTCAGTAGATCCCTTTACAACGTCAGGATCCATTTTACATTTTTACTTAACATGATTTCCTGTAAGCGGATAAATCAAACACAAATTTTTGGTGTAAAAACGCACCAATCGAACAAGAAAATTATGGCAAATAAAAATCAAAACTATCCCTCACCCCACAATATAGGGAAAGTTGGTAATTACCTTGGTTTCTCACTAATGAGATATATCTAATTAGACCGTATTGACAAAACTACAAGAATAAAATTAAATGCATATTGGATTTCTTTAGCGAATTATTTAATTAAAAAACTCTGAAGCGTGTGTTTTAAACTCCATAAATTTATACAAGCTATTGAACAATAATTTGGCAGCTCGGTTTAATAATTCAAACTAGGAAAAGATAAGGAATAGATAAAATGTAATTCTTTATGAAAATGTAAACAAGCAATCGGAGAGTAGGTCGTTATAAGATAATTTCAGGGAATTTCACTCTATCTAGTTAATTCCATTTGCAAGAAATCAGAAATGTTAACGTGGTTTAAAATCTCACCTCTTATTATGACAGTAACACTAGCCGAATAAAGGTTTTCTATAATCGACTTAACGCAAAAATTAACGAACATAATCAGCCGGTTATTCTCGTATCGAATAACACAAAAATCGTTAGAACCTGGATGTCGTCACCAGTGGTACCGGATAACCGATGCATGATAAAATCAATAAAAACTACGAAAATAAAATTAGTTCATGAAGACAACGACATTTTTCCTTATTGTAGTGTAAGTATGTTTCCTAATTGTGGCGGCTAGAAGCGGCCATGTTATGGATTATTCGAAACCAAGTGTTTAAGTGATGAGCTTAAAACTGTCAATAATATAGACGAATGTTGATAACATAAATAATAACAATTAAAACTGCCGTAAGCCTTCCAAAAATTTTGCAATTTTTATTGGCGGATTTAGGAATTGTCAGTGAGGACCTTGATCAATAGAAATTACGTCAACAGTTTACCAATTTTGAGGAGGCTTGCATCAATATTACAAAATTTAGTATTTAAAAGTGCAGCAAAATTATAAAATACCTAACAGTGCCATTGCTCTAATTGAAAAGCTTTTAGCATAAACACGACAATAGTGAAAGGTTGAAAATAAAACAGAACAAAATTCTCCATTACAAAAAGAATACCTTCGTCCGAAAATTCTTTTTAATATTTTACCGGCAAAGCATTATGGAAATTAATTTCCATGAACCGAATGAAAATCTGGAATACAATGGCACTCATTTCAGAAAACGTGCGATCCCAACTACCCTGACGACTACTGCCATATGTCAAAAATTGGGCAGTCATTAAAGTGAATCTGTATAATGATTCAGTGAACTGAACTTCTGACTATTCAGTAAAATTAAATAGTTGCTAACAGAAGCAAAGTCTTGACTTTATTTAATATGTCATTTTTATTAGTAACGATCAGGATTTTTCTGACTAGGAAGTGTGATAACTAAAGAAGCGGCACTGACGTGTATTTCTCAACCTGAGCAGAATATAACAATGGCTTCGATGAAGGCGGTACTTTAATCCCTAAAAACATGTTGAGATGTGTAGCCAGTTTTACCAGTTTTGTGATTTTAACGCACGCAATTTTATGTGTTTTGCTATTTTTGATGTTTTCATCTTGAAGTTGGTTATAATTATGTTTCCTTGAATATATTATTTTTATTTTATAGCGAAATCTTAAAGGGAACATTTGACAATCACGAAAGTAGAACCATTAGTTAGATGTATTAGTTAAAAAATGAAAATTTTTCGTTAAATTAATTTTATTTCTATCTCTAAATCACTAAAAAACCTAAATATTATTTATAGGCAAATTCAATAATTAAAAACTAAGAAACGATTTTCTATAAAAAAGTTAGGGGTATATTTGACCGCGTTTGTAACATAGCCTAAATAATATCACATTGTGAAATATTTTAATCTCAACATTAATATAAATTTATCATGAAAACGCGATTTATATGACACTTCACCAAACACATAAAATGTATGAGCCACGTGCTCACCCTAAAAATATTTCTAAACTAAAATTTGCTGATAGTAGGGGTATTTTTCATTTTGGTTGCCATAAAAAATATGTACTTTGTTGTATATTTTTTATTCATGTTTATGGCAACCAAACTGCAACAACAACAACAATTTTTAGTCTAAAAAATTATACGGTTGCACCACTCACACACAGGGATTTTTGATTTTATCTCTTTCTGGTTTTCTGCTCAATAAAAAGCTGCAACGGAATTTATTTTCGAAAATTGAATACAGAAATGAAATGACATGATTACAAAACTATTATTTAATTTATTAGTAATTTTAGATTATATAATTCATTGTCAAAAATTAAAAATAAATATATCTTATTTTTTTTAAAATAATTTATAGATTAAATTTTGTTGATTTACCCCTTACATATTTATTATGATAGAGCATTTTTATATTTTTGGAAATTAAAAAAATAATAATATCACATGATTCTGTTTGTCCCAAAAGGATTTTATATTTTTTAGTAATTTTTAGGATATATAATTCTTTGTTAAACAATCAAAATAAAAAAAAAAATTAAATAATAATTTAAAGATTACCTTTTGTCAATGTCAAGGTTTCTCTAATTTTTTCAACCATAAACTAAAAATGTGGTGTCCCAGTTGCTTTAATGCAAATTTAGGTTCTTGTTTTTGTCATAAGCTCAGCAAAAATTTTGTTGCTATCGTCAGCTTGTATTTGATAAATCTTACCTGCTGTAGTTTCATAATAGATAAATTCAAGGCGGATTTCTCGATATCGGAAAGATCCAAAATCAGAAAAATTTCATTATAGCCTCACAAATTTTCGTCCCAGAGTAGTTAATTTAAGGTAAATTAACAAATCTTAACACTCACGGAACTGATATGAAATTTTAAACGACCAAACGCAATCATTGTAAAACATACATATATGAATGCTTGTAAGCGCTAAGTTAAACCAAAAATATTTCGTAGCATTTGAAAATAATTTGTGGTATAAAAGATTAAAATGAGAGAACCTATTGGTTTAGTAAACTATATAATTTTTTTGTCACATGGTCTATTTAACTACTTAACTTAAAAATTCTAATAACAATAATATGACTTGTTTTCTACAATTCTAAGTTCACTACTGCACACTGAGTCATCCAAATATTTACAATTTTACGAATTTTAGAGGTATGACCCGCCCACAAAAATAATTTACCGCACTAAATAATTTACTGACCTGATCATCGTAATAAATAAACGTCATCAGTTCTATAATCTCATGGAACGTAATAATTTGTGATTGGAGTGCCTGCGCATTATCAGCGAGCACCGTATTTACCATATGCACAAAATACCGATCGATAAAATTATCAGGATTTTTGATCGTAATCGGCTGCTGCACTACATCAATCCGGAACTCTTTTAGCCACAAATTAACCGTTAAATAATTTAAATCGATTATCGACTTTCGAAAACGATTACTACGATTTCTTTTCATCTTGACGCATCCAAATCGGCCCGGGAAGTATTTCACCAAAATTTTATTAAATGGTTTAGGTTTACACCGTTTAATACGCACACGATACGTATTAGTATTAATAATCGGCCGGGTATCATTGTTCTCATCTTTTATGTTCAAAAAATTATTAAAATATTCGATCTTATTCTTAATGTTAAATTTATTGTTACACGAACGCTGATTATTATTAATCGATTTTTTATAAAAATACAAATATTTTTGATCGTTTGCCTTCTCACAACTATCGTCTGGCCCGCCATCACTATAAAATTGATCGGCATCATTCAAATTAAGGGACGAATCTTCATTAAAATATTTAAACAAATTCGAAATCTCACTATCACTAAATATCGAGGTATTTTTCACTTTGTTATTGTAATCACTCGGTCTCTGTTTGGTTGAATGGAAACACGATTCGACCCCATCAAAAAACGATTCAGATAGTTTTGTGTTCGTGCTTAACGAGGCATTTTTTTTCTTGCGACGCGCTTTAACACGCGGTTCACGATTTAATTTCACTTTTTGACGATTTTTATCAAATTCGGTTGATTTTTCCAGCGCATCGATAAACGAATAAAAATCATCGTGACTCTGAATTTGATTTGTGTTGATGACAAATGTCGCGTTTTCTAAATCACGTTCGAGCATTTTTGAATTTTTGTTATTTTTTTTTTGTTAGAAAGATCACATTTACTTGTTACACGCACAAAATTTTAAGATAAACTAAATAAAAAATGTGCGAAACAACAGGTAATTAGGATATCGGTTCGGACTTTCCCGTATATCATTATCAAGGTAGGCAATAAATATATTGGAGGGGATCATCAGCATAATAAATACCCAACCGTTTTATATAGCTCTATGTACAGTGGATTACAAAAATAATGTAACCAAAATCATGAGAAGAAGATAATTAAGGCGAGACTGTTATTTTAGTAAACTGTAGTGCATATTTATAGACGATGTAGTTATTGTTGTTGTAAATATATTGATTTGTGTACTCGGAACTACTATATAGACCCGATACATGATATACCAAAATATTTTCGAATGGGCAATAATTTTTATAAACAGCAAGAAGATAATTAGGCCATCGATTAGGCTTCACATAATCATTGTATATACAATTCGACATTTCGTACATAGACAAAATTTTTCTACTTGTTGTAGAGTATTGAGTGACAGCAATTAATTTGAAACGTATATGAGTTTATCAGTACGACACACACGTATAACACGTATAATGAGATATCGATTGAAATTGCGTTTGTATCACGGAGACTGATAAGTTTATACCTATCACCTTACATACATCAATCACAGCATAATCTTACAGAGACGAGCGGAATAGGTTAATCGGTATTCAAACAATTTTTATAAATGAAGATTAATGGTGTATGCATTGTATACTTATCAAATATGACCCATATGGTGCTATTTTAATTAATTTGAAATTTGAAGCTCTTTGTAGACATATCAACATAATGGAGTTTACAACAAAGCATATGACTTGGTTGTCATGTTAGAGAAATGTCTAAGATAGTTGTCTTAAATTAGTTCATTCACTTATAGCCGAAGGTTGTGTGCTAACGTGTGCTAATGGATAAGTCAACTATTAACAAAAAATTTAAAACACATTATACCAATTCAACAAAATATTACCGTCTGTAACTACAAAAATGGTTAGTTATGCCAATTTCAAGGAAATGAACCGCTGCACAACACACAGAAGCGCCGCATGGATTTACACCGTGGTAAAACCAGAATTTCAAAATCCAGGATTCAAAAAGTGAACTATTTAATGTTGACGGTTATCACATATCTATTTGTATTCAATGTTACAAATAGATATGTGATAAAAAAACCACATACATATAACCGAACTTGTTTAAGCTCCACAAATCATGGGTTAACTCACACCAAAGCAAGAAAATATTATTAGAAACAAGTTTTATGACTTTAGTGCCTTTTAAGGTCTCGTTTGAATTGTCTATTTCCTTATCGCCAAATTTTTTGCAGTTACATCTGCATAAGTAGACATATTTGGAAAATAAATTTTTGGCTTTAAGTAGATTTACTGACTCGTTTTGATTTATTTCCCTGGACCAGTAACGTGTATGTTTGTAATATTCATTGATCCATTTCAATGAGTTGAGAAACGGCTTAATTTTATTATTGGTAATTTTTCCAAGGATTATTTAAATCCGTGAAGGGCAGTGGCTTAGTTTTGTAAAAATAAGCATTTTTTCAATACACTCATATCGGAATTCTATTATTATCATACAAATCGAGTTGCATAGAAATGGCGGAATTTTATTTCGCTTTAACATAACGCAAGAGGTCGATCCTTGTTGATTCCATTGATTAAATATTCAAAATTCACTAGGCAAGAAAGTAATAACTAAATATCCCCTAATCGAATTTTTATCAAAGAATGATTTGCCGTTTTCGAAATCTTTGACAGAAACATACAATTTCATAACGAATAAATTTAACATAGGTGTCGGATACAACGCAATTACGCAACTCATCAAAGAATCAATCGAGTCCCGTTTTCCGAAAATGTTAATAAATGGTCTAGTTTCGTCATATTTGACCATATTCCCATATTTCCTATAAAAATAATTTGGGAATCAAATTTCGTCCAACATATTTAATTTTATAATGCCAGGCTTTATTTCTGGCCTAGTCGGTCATGCTCCAGAGCCACTATCAAAATTTCTTCACCTTCAATTAATTTTATCTTGGTTAATTAATAAATAGCATAGTTCATTCCAATGTACCACAGTCTGGAACTTCCTCCAAAAACCATTTCAAACTATAATTTCTATCCAACATGCAAAATTTCATCGAGATCGATTGTTGTATGGCAACACAACATATTAAATTTCAGCAAGGTCGGTTAAAAATGGTGTAATATTACATGAAAGTTTATTCATTTTTATTGGTTGAAAAATTTCTCCAGAAATAGTTAAAAAAAAAATTAACCCATTTATGTCCAAAGTACCAAAAATAGCTCAAAATTATTAAATTAGTCAAAAATTATCTGTGAAACCGAGTGAACGTGCAACCGAAATTTTTATGCCAATTTTTTGAGTTATTATAAGCTTTAAAAATAAATACCTTATTGAAATAATATATAATCCTTTTTTTGGAAACTGCCCTTTTCTAGAAAATAACTGTTAAAGTAGTGGAACCAATTTTGTACTTTGGGTCTTGTGTTTACATTTATATTCGTTTCTTATAGGCGAAAACCGTTGACGCTTCAAAAAGTTGTAGACGAAATTCAACGCTGGAGCGACGATGAAGCGCCTACAGAGGCTCAACATATACCATTTTTATAAGCCCACCAGTGATGGTGAAGCTGAAGAAGATTCGGGGGATGAAAACTGCGCGGATTACAATAATCTGCGGCCCAAAATGCTCCAAGTAGAAGTTTTTATAAGCGAGAGGGGTGATAATAATTATCCGGGAAAGTGCCACTACTACAATAGACATCCCCTAGACTTTTTTAAGTTTTTTTTTTCTCAAAAGAACTTATGGAGGTCTTAGCTTTCAAAAATCGCCTATTTTGTTGCTCCGTTGCGGAACTGTAAAGATTTACGGGAATTTTAACGATACTCAAGAACTTCATGATTTCATAAATTTACATGCGTGCGACAATAGCAACTTATCTCAAACTGATAAAATGGGAAAGATTAGAACAGTGATTGAAATCGGTTTGGTGCAACAGTGACACAACTCAAAATTTTTAATTTTTCGGTAGAGCGAGTTAAAAAACCACTCAAAATTGTTTGTAAAAACGGCGTTTTTTAAAAATAAACAAAAATACATTCAGATTAGTAAAATATTTTTTTTTATTCCTACATCTTCAATCGAATCTTAATTTTTATAATTCTTTAATATTTTGTAAATTTTCTTAGGATAGTTTCCAATATCTTAAAATGTTTTGGCTATATTGAGTGATTTTTTACATGTAATTTTACCTTATTTGCTAGAAATAACTACATAAGAGAGTATGTTTTGATACAAAATAATAAAAATATGAATTATTGGGTATCGTTTTATTCGAATATCATAGAAATGAGTGAAATTTGAGTTGTGTCACTATTGCACCAAACCGACGATATAAACAAAGCCTTTTTGAAATATTGCCCTATTCAAAGTAAATTTTCAATAGACGTGTCTATGATAACATATTTTGATAGACATGCATGTCATGGCTGTAAAATGTTTATCAAAAGTAAACCAATAAGATTCGGGTTTAGGGCTTGGATGTTAGCAACAATGTCTGGGTATTGCGTAAATTTTGATATTTATCAAGGAAAGTCAATCCAAGCAACAGTTACCGATATCACTTTTGGAAAAGTAGAATCCGTTGGCATCCAATTTTAAGAAATTTTGAAAAATACTTTGAACTTCGGCGGAACCGGATGAGTGTGAGCAAATCGGCTTGGAAAGAGCGTTCTGAAAGATGCTAAACAATTCAAAATGCAAATCAAATCAAATCAATATGGTATTTTACCCTTAGAGAACGCTACGCGATACTCCGCCAGCGAGAAAAAATGGTTAGATACCCCAATCTTACGTAGTTTGGGCGTATAACCAACGAATGGGCTTTATGTACCATATATGGATCCCCGCCACTGGAACCAGGCCTTCGGCCAAGGCAGACTAAAAATAATCCAATTTTGAAGACAGGCCTCCACTAAATTACCAAAATCAATAGCAGCAGAAAATATGCTGAGTGTTATACCCGAACAACACTGAGTGTAACCTGCGATATTCCTTTGCTCCAAAAATCCTTTGTAGCATACCACGCCAGCCAATAAAAATATAATATATTATATTGTGATATTTTGATTATTAATAATGATAATTTGTTATTTTAATTAAGATTGAATTGTTTTTGGAATGAATTTTTATGATTTTTATTTGGTTTTTGAAAAAAAAAAAATTAAAAAAATATTGTAATTATTGTCCTAAAGTGCAATTTTCGGTTACTCCCATATTTCAGCCCCAAACCACATTTGGCGAAATTTTAAAGGAATTTGATGATTTTCAAGCTATTTTGCCCCATACATATATGTTACTATCAAAATTCTAGGAAGAAAAAATAGTTCTGGACTCAAAAGGGTTTTAAGATCATTCTCATCCAACATACCATATTTGTTAGAGACTAAAATTAACTACAACTATCGCACCATGTTCCAACAAACGCAACATACAAAATAAAGCCAAACTTCCAATTACTGCAAAACACATAATGCAACACCACGCAACTAGTTGTAATATGACTCAATAATAAGCAACATGCCGGATGATGATGCAACATAGTGAAGCTGGTGCCACACCCTGCTATATGGTGAAACATCACGTAGCGTGGTCTGAAATTACGCAACATGACGGCCGCTTCATACAACTCATAGGAGAATTTTTCAGATATCAAAACTGTAATTGCTTTCTGGAACTCGGTCACCCTCATCAATTTTTATTAAAATCATCTAATGGGAAAAAGTAGATAAAAGATTAATAAGCCCCTCTGATAAAACAGCAAACAACTTTTTCCGAGATCAAGACTCTTTTCAGTCACCTAGTGACACTTGAAAAATCCTCTTCACAATTTTTTAAAAACCTTTTGATCCAACAAAAAGAAAAACGGGATCCCCAAACGAATGTTCCCGAAATTAGGGGCCAGTGTCACTATTCTGTCTTACCCTTGGAAAAAAGAATTGGGAAAAATGCATTTTTATCTAAATTGTATTTTTCTGGCCTACTGAGGGAATAAGATTGGTGTAAATATTTTCGAAACAAAGTTAAATGGGGAAATATTTCTCCCTATAAAAATTTTCTCGAACAAAAGTTTCCCAATTAACTTTGTTTTGAAAATTTTAACACCAAACTTATTTTTTCAGTAGGCCAGAAAAATGTAATTTGGATAAAAATGCAATGAAAATATTTTACCCAAAGCCAAACTATTGAATTCGTCGTTCGAAGGCAATCGTTTTCCTATAATAGGCAAAAGAAGAAAAAAGAAAATGTATGAAATTTTTACTATTATTTTCTCTTTTTTTCTATGGTTATTATAGGAAAACGATAGCCATCGAAATTGAACGTCGAATTCAATAGTTAGGCCACAGAATATTGAAACAGATTTCATGATCTGTTTCAATATTCTGTGGCCTAACTATTGAATTCGACGTTCAATTTCGATGGCTATCGTTTTCCTATAATAACGATAGAAAAAAAGAGAAAATAACAGTAAAAACCGACGGGAAAAATCAATTGTTTCAAAATATGAACAAAGAGAGAAAAGTTTGAAAAGCTGGCTTAGAAGTTTTGTATGAAATCACAAATAACCGAAAGTTTAACGGAAAAATTATATTCGGTAACTATTTCACTATCGATCTCATTATCGATGAACGAAAATGCACTACCGGTAGAAACTGAATTTCGAATATCTTAATAGATTTAATCGAGTGTGTTGGAAAATATTTTTGAATCAGTTTAAATTTTCCAGTCGAATTTCATAACCCTACCCCATTACTCATTACTGCAACTGCAAAAGCCGCTCTCTCAAATCTGTTTTAAAATCGAGCTAGTAGAATTAAAAAAAAATTAAAACGGCTCTATCAGAAGACCTAGACCACTAAATGATATTTCACGAAATCAGGACCAATCATAGTCGATAACTGATACTCGAAAACTCCATTTCAAAAATGTTCATCAAAGTCGTTTAAGTGTTTGCAACAAGGTCCGTGTTGGAAAGTTTAAGTAACTCGGATTAACTTCAGGACTAGGATATCTAGACGGACAGTCATAATAGACACATCAGAAACTATTTTTTCCATTGCTGGCGGTCTGGAACACATTTTTCTTTTAAAATGTAAAAGGTTTTGTCCAATTTGCATCAAGTATATCAATCTAACATAAATATGATCTTCTCATAATCGATAAACAAAATTACTAAATTATCAATAAATGGTGCCAAGTTTAACCTTTTTGTTGATAACAAAATAGACATTTAAAATAAGTCACTATAAAGAACAAATTTGGCTTAGTTATGGATTAACCCATGATTTGGGGAGCTTAAAAATTTCTGCGTTTTATGAATGAATACCTTTTTTTGCTTTAAAATAGAATACGGAATTTCTTAAAATGCTTGCTTTCCAATGGGAAGTGATATATATATTTTTTAATTTATTTAAAAAAAAATCAAACTTAAAAATTAATCTGGAATTAACCATCACCAGGATGGAAAATGGGTTCCTTATAAATTGAAGGAAGAAAACAGAAACCGAAGAGTTGACATCTACATGAATTTGCTTTCTCGGCACAAAAGAAAGAATTTATTTCGAGTGATGCAAAGTGTATTTTGTACGATAATCCTAAGCGCAGAAAACCATGGATTGATCCAGGCCAGCCATCAACATCAGTTGCAAAAATGAATATTCATGACAATAAAGTGTTACTGTGTGTCTATTTGGTGAGATTAGAGAGGAGTCATTTACTACGAGCTTCTGGAACCTGGTCAAACTGTTACAGCTGAACGTTACCACGCCCAGTCGATCAAGTTAAGTGATGCTCTGGAGGAACAAAGACCATTTACCGACCAAGGAAGGCGGAAGGCTACTTATTCAGATCGATATCATCATCATAGTTGAAAGGCCAGGTCACCAATGCCCCACGCCGTCCCTGAAACCAAAAATTGTTTTCAGCATTTTTTCCATAAGGTAACCATTAATTTGATAAATTTTTAAGACATTTTTTTATATATATCATATATTATACTTGCACTCGAATTTTACACTCAATCGGTCACGGAGTGAAGGAGTAAAAGCCAGTTCATACGTCATGCGACATACGAGTATCGTTCACACATGCCGAAAATCAATTTGAGCTACTCAAAATCAAACCGTCTAAAGGAATATATGTATTTAAATGTTATGTCAATGGCCCTGGTCCTCATATGTTCTAGACGACAATTTCGACCCGCCTACTAAAGATTATTACGACAGCGGACAGGACATTAGGGAGCGCCGGCCATCAGAAGCACTGCGTTATATATTACAAACCTTGCCGGAACAAACTTCAGCCTCAAAACAACATGTTCACTATGCACGTGCAACATGCTGAACGTAATTCGATTAATCCTCGCAGTTCAGAACGGCACGGTTCCGCTGGACACGCTTCCTGGTATGGCTGACAGAATGTACGAAATCATCCAAATAGAGAAAAAAAAGTGTAAAAGTCATCGAGCGTTCACATCGGTTATGGACGCGATCATATACAAGTTCATTCGGGGCGATTGGTTAGAATTGAAAGAATTCTCGAGAGAATCAATTTCACTGGTCGAAGCAATTTCCACGCTTGGAATCACGATCACTATCACGGTCATGTTCAAGTAGTGGATCAAGGCCTAGACATGAGCGTAAAACTAAAATCGAAGTGTCAAGCTTGTGCTGGTATCACGCAACATAAATTACCCAACTTTTCTAGTAGACACGAGAGCAGACCTTTGGGTGTTCCCTGTCAGACATTTCTGAACATCAACTTTTTTAAATTTATAACCACAAGATTTATAGTAATATCGGTTGCCAGTGGTGCGAAAATCAGTACGTACGGCTCAAAATTGCTAATTTATGTTTGAAACGAACGTTCACTCACGCTTTCGTTTTCGGCTGATGTGAATCGTCCGATCATTTGTGTCGCCTTTTTCGTTCTCTTGCTCGTTTCATAACGTAAAAAATAAAGATCTCGATTGGACACCGTGCGGAGATTATCAGCGACTTGATTCGAGCACGATACCGGATCGTAACTCGATATCTTACATTCAAAACTTCTCTATGCATTTGCATGGATGCTCAACCTTTTTCAAAATCGATCTCGTCAGAGCATTTCACTTAGTTTCCGTCGCACCCGAGGTGCATATCAATCACGATACCACTTGTCCTTTTTGAATTTTTATGCATGCCATAAGGTTTCGAAATGCCGCTCAACATTTCAACGTTTTATCAACATAGTCGTGTGAGAACTAGGCTTCGTATCGTTCAAGCACCAGAATTCAAAATGCGTATTCGGTTT
Organism: Nephrotoma flavescens; assembly: GCA_932526605.1. Lineage (NCBI taxonomy): Eukaryota > Metazoa > Arthropoda > Insecta > Diptera > Tipulidae > Nephrotoma > Nephrotoma flavescens. The sequence continues at coordinate 301,911,783 of OW052220.1, read as the reverse complement.
GAACTCTCTCGATTTCCTCATTCATAAAACCACTCGTAATGGCATTTTGCTTTCACCTTATCGAATTAATACCATTACGGAATTTCAAACTACAACCACAATCAAACGAATTCAGCAGTTTGTCTGCAACACTTGTCAAGGTACATTTTTTAAATTAAAAACTAAATCGGGTACGATCGCGTTATTGGCAGATTTGCTGTACGACGCAAGTCCAGTATCACAAACTACGCATCGAATAGTGCTGCCGGGACTCTACTAGCGATATATCTAGCAGTGAAACAATTTAGATGTTTCGTCGAACGAAGGGACTTCACCATTTACAAGGTTCGCAAGGGACTATAATTCCCATAATGGGGGGAGGGGGCACTACGAATCATTGCCTAAATATTCCACTTCTGATTTTAATCGATTTTTCAAACTACGAATCATTGCCTAAATATTCCACTCCTGATTTTAATCGAAAAAAAAAATGAAATCGAAAAATTCAATAATTGACAGAATGACCGTTCAAACGACGGTACTGCATATACTGGCTTTGACATGTATGTTCAAAATCGATGCTCGTAGCGCTCAAGTGCTGAGCTGATTTTCAACTTAATTCAAAACAACTTCTTAACCGTTAATAATTGGCACAGTGGTTAATGTTATTTTAATTCTTTTGGCGTTCAACAGAACAACAGATACAAAAGAGATTTTTCATCATGGGCAAGCCCACCGTCAATATACAAAATAATGTATAATTTAAAATACTCGACTTTTCCAAAACACATGGTTAGAAGAATATAAAACCGTTACATACCCAAACTTCAACCTTCAACGTATTAGACTTTCGGCTGTGGCTTACCTGTAAAGAGAAATGAAAAACAAAAATTAGAATATTTTTTATATCAAAATCAATATTTTTTTATTTATGTCTAAAACACGAGAATTTTGTTTAGTCTACTAAAATCTAAAATCTATATCCATTTATACCACCTGTCACACATATTACAATAACATAATATGGTATTATGCGAAAAATGGATCCCAAGCCGTATATTTTGAAATTAAACCGGAAATACGTAAATCAGTCTAGTGCGGTATGTATTTTTCAATTACCTAGCCTTCTCACCCTCATACGAGTATATATTACATGGAAAACCTTTCACAAATATTTATTAAAAACAATATTTACACGAGTGCTTGTTACGAAGCTAAATAAATTAAGTAGTTTATTCGCATTTCCATCGACCAATAAATCAATTCGCATATTTTTAGTTAGTTAGGAAAACATCAGAATGGTGAAAAAATCAATACAAATGTCCTAGTAACATGCACACACATAAACCAACTGATTTTAGTCCAAATTAAATTTTTTGGTTTTGTATTTTTTTATTATCTATACCCAATTTGTATTTTGTGGCGAAAGCATTTTTTTCTATATATCTCCCATTTTGCTATATAAAAATTTCCTTTATTCGAAAAACAACCGCAGAATGGGAAATAGAAAACACAAAAATTCTTAAAGATTTTTAATGTATAAATACGAGTTTTCCAGATTTTCTATACCATAATGAAAAGCCATTGTTCTAACGCATTCCTGTGTACATAAAATACTCATAAGAGGAAATGGTTTTCCTTCCTGCTCCACTCACCATTTTACATGATTTACATTTTGAGTAGTTTTTTTTTGTCAATTCCACTCAAGTGTTTTGTTCTCAAAATGTTTATTTTTTTCTTTTGTTTGTGGGTTACTGGGGGAAGGAAATTGGTTATGTAACATATTTTTTTATTTGTGTAAAATATGACAAGTGAAAGAATTTTCTGGAGATAAAATTTGGAAGGGATGAGTTTCGTGTTTTTGAAAGCTTTTCATTTTTATTTATTTTTGTATAAAATCGATTTTCAATTAAAAACTAGAAAAATAATTTCTTATTGTCACAGAAGGGTTCATGTAACTTGAATTTTTTACAACAAAGAATAGAGAATTTATGTGGCAGTGGTGGCCAAAAATGGTTTTAAATGTACCCAAGAATACAAGTTTATGAAAGAATTCCATGTTACTGGATTTCGAACACCAAAAACTTGGGCAAACCTGTAAAGGAGATCCTTTTATCTCCAATATGATACTCCTATTTAATATCAAATTATGAAAGTTTTGGCCATTTTGAAATAATCGTGAGGAAATAGAAAAAAAATTGTAGCTCTCATTTGGGTTTTGTTTTGTCAGTCATATTGTCAAAAGTTAAAAAAATATGCCTTTGAAAAGAAACCTTTCTTATTACTTAAAATCTGCTAAGATAATAAGAGTAGCTCGGTCATATGAATAAAAGTGGTTTTAAGGATAAAGTTCAGATTAAGTACGCTGATTACGGACATTTTCTAAAGGAAAGAGAAAGAAAAAGGGATGTTTTTTATATTAGAAAATGTTAATTTGCCTCCAATTCAAAATCAACCAGAGCTACTTAACGCACTGTTGAGTGGAGACCATCTAAAATCGATGGATTTTCTAAACAATCTAAGAGCCTGCAACAACCCCTTTCAAATAACTTTGCTTGAAGCAAATTAAGTTATTGGAGGATTTTTCATGCCAATTCAGGGACAAGTCTTCACTTCATATCAGCTCTCTGTTATCCACTAATTTGTCAAAATTTTTGAAAGTTATTTTTATAGTCGATGACGCTGAACAAGCTGACGTTAAGAAACAAGACATTTTCAATCTGGCAACTGATATCACTGATGAATTACAGAAAATTCTGCATGCCGTTAACCGAAAGAATCGAAATAAGAAATAATAAATTTTGAATATATCGTGATTATATCGCTGAAATAAATTGCAGTTCAGGCACGATAACTAAAACGGAGGCGAAAAGACAAGAAATAGTACTTTGAGCAGCATTCTGGAATTTATGTCACGTAGTCACAGCCACCTAGTGCCAAAACAACGCACATAATGTTCAAATTCCGTATAGACTTAAGCGGTAACCATACACAAATTAAAAAAAGTTATAAACGTAACTTTAAAAAATTACGTTTGCGTAAAATGCCGTTTTTGTGCTTTCGTCCATGGGAAAATTAATTTAAATTAAAAAATGTAACGAAACATCCTTGGAATAAAAATTCGTTTCACACTACCTGTACAGACTAAGGGTACTAGGGCTGACAAGATAAATGCCTTGATGAAACGATTCTTTCTATATGGTTCAGATTCAAAGATTGTCTCTGACAAATTCACATACTTAAAAATTCTCGGACGTGTTGGTAAAAATTTGTAAAGGAACTTTACCAGAAAATAATAACCAGACAAAACTGCCAGAAACGCTTGGTAAGATTGTTCGGTTTAACAATATCATACTGTCCGCAAAATAAACACTGCAGTCGATCAAGATGATGCTACTAATTATCCAGAAGAATGTCTAAGTTTCCTCAATGCAAACGGTCTTTCTGGCCATCCAGCCGCACTTAAAGTTAATGTCACAATAATTCCTCCAAAATTATGCAACGGAACCAGATTTAAAGTGATCAAATTTTAAAAAAATCTAGTTGAGACAGAAATTCTAACGGGATGCAGAGCACGCGAAACAGCATTTATTCCATGTACCTATACCACTTATTCCCAATAAATTTCAATTTCAACTTAAACGAATACATTGCAAAGAACCATCGTAAAACCAGCCTTAAATTACAAAATTTATGAAATAATTTCTACAGCTATTATTTAGCGAAAACGGATTGAATTGAAAAACGAATTGAAAAAGCGAAGATATTATTAAGAGAAACAGTTTTTCGGAAGTCATGTTCTCCAAATACCTTCAGAAAAGATTGCAATGTGCGAAGTAAAGAAATTTCATGCCGATAATCGTTTGAAATTTTCAGAAGCCTTGAAAATAACTTTAGGTGATCCCATTTCCCAACCAAATTTAAGCTCGAAGCAAATAAGGTTCGTTTCGTTTCGTCCCGCCCCGTTTTAAATACATATCTTTAATATCATGGATGACCAAGTTCGAATCGTATGTGACCCGGGTGTTATCCACAAGGATTCCGTCTCTTAAAAAGGATACGATTTTAAACATTACACGAGCCCATACGAGTCTCAACGAGATAGAGGCTTATTCAATATAAAGTCAAGATGCTTTGTTTATATATATAAATGAAGTTTTGTTTCAGATATCTCGCTTATTCCAAAAACGTCAAATGGCACCTCCTAACAACGCATTAGCATTGATCAAATTCAGATAGTGTATTAAATTACCCCTATACTTAGGGATTTGGTGGAAACATTTGAATCAGGAAACATTTGAATAAGAATCGAAATTAGACAAGCAAGCTCCTAAATCCGAGCAACAAAGCGCCCTACTAGCACAACTATCAGCAGAAAAAGATAGTTGGTTGGCCGAGTAAGCCGAGTAACTTGACCAAATCCAACACAACTAGTCAAGTCAGAAGATCATGACCATTTTAAAGCTAACATCATTCTATTGCGGGAACCCATTCGAGTAGTTTCAAGGACTAGCTCGGGTCAATATATAGGTTTTGCACTTCAAATTCACGATTTTGCAAGTCATATTCAATTTTTTTTATTTCAATCACAAGTTTTTACAAGTCGACCTAAATTTTTTACAATTCATCCTCAATTTTTTACAATTCAACCTCAATTTTTTATATTTCATTGTTAATTTTTTACAAAGCAAATTCGTGTTTTTTCAAACCAATTTCAATTAAATGCATAGCAAATCCAAGTTTTAATATTTCAAGTTCATAAATTTTTTTGCAACTCTTCGCAAAACAAATTCAGTGCTCCCAATTCTTAACCGATTATGCTGGCATTGGGTATGCTGGATCGAAATAGGATTCTTAAAGAATTTCTGGAAGAAACCACCTGGGACGGAACTAGGTCAATTCTTAACGGATTATGATGGGATTGGGTATGTTGGATGGAAATGGGATTCCTAAATGATTTTTGGAAGAAATTCTGGAATATGGCCACCTGGGACGGAACTAGGTCAATTCTTAACAGATTATGATGGGATTTGGTATGTTGGATGAAAATGTGATTGTTGAATGATTGTATGGAAAAAATTCTGGAATATGGCCAGCTGGGACGGAACTCCATCAATTCTCAACCGATTATGATGGTATTAGGTGTGCTGGATGAAAATGGGATTCTTAAATGGTTTTTGGAAGAAACTCTGGAATATGGAAGCCTGGGACGAAACTAGGTCAATTCTTAAGAGATTATGATGGGATTGGGTGTGTTGGATGGAAATGGGATTTCTAAATGATTTTTGGAAGAAATTCTGGAATATGGCCACCTGGGACGGAACTCCAACAATTCTTAACGGATTATGATGGGATCGGGTATGCTGGATGGAAATACGATTTTCAAATGATTTTTGGAAGAAATTCTGGAAAACCTGGGACGAAACTCGATTAATTCTTAACGGATTATGATGGGATTGGGTATGCTGGATGGAAACGGGATTCTCAATTGATTTTTGGAAGAGGTTCTGGAATTAGACCACCTGGAACGGAACTCGATTAATTCTTAACGGATTATGATGAGATTGGATATGTTGGATGGAAATGAATTCTTAAATGGTTTTTTAAAGAAATTCCGTCCCGAGTGGCCATATTCTAGAATTTCTTCCAAAAATCATTCAACAATCACATTCCCATCCAACATACCCAATCCCATCATAATCCATTAAGAATTGATGGAGTTCTGTCCCAGTTGGCCATATTCCAGAATTTCTTCCAAACATCATTTAAGAATCCAATTTTCATAAAACATACCCAATCCCATCATAATCCGTTAAGAATTGACCTAGTTTCGTCCCAGGTGGCCATATTCCAGAATTTCTTCCAAAAATCATTTAGGAATCCCATTTTCATCCAACATACCAAATCCCATCATAATCTGTTAAGAATTGACCTAGTTCCGTCCCAGGTGGCCATATTCCAGAATTTCTTCCAAAAATTCATTAAGAATCCTATTTCGATCCAGCATACCCAATACCATCATAATCGGTTAAGAATTGGGAGCACTGAATTTGTTTTGCGAAGAGTTCCAAAAAATTTATGAACTTGAAATATTAAAACTTGAATTTGCTATGCATTTAATTGAAGTTGGTTTGAAAAAACACGAATTTGCGTTGCAAAAAATTAACAATGAAGTATAAAAAATTGAGGTTGAATTGTAAAAAATTGAGGATGAATTGTAAAAAATTGAGGTCGACTTGTAAAAACTTGTGATTGAAATAAAAAAAATTGAATATGATTTGCAAAATCGTGAATTTGAAGTGCAAAACCGATAGAGTTTAAGATATGGACGGATAATCATACGCTAGAATTATGCAAGCAACTCCAGAAACAAGTGCCAGCTACGGGGAGAATGGCTGAATGGCTTAAAAACGGCAGTAACGAAATGTGATGCTGCTATAGGAACTAAAAGTGGAGGTAATACGTGTGTCAAAAATGACTACCGAACACTTGATTTGAAAACCAGCACGAAGCAGGCAAAACCATTCACGTATTGGCAATGGAATATGAAGCAGCTTTAGCGTCTTTAGCCACTGATTCAATAATGTTGCGAAGCTTGATTCAGGAAATTGTACACGTAGGCGCTCATAAAAGAGGATATTACAAATCTACCATGACGTAAAAATTCAAAACTAAAGTTAACAATGGAATGATCTTGTATGAGGTCGCTTGATTAGTGAGGAAGACAACATAAGAACATAAAAACTGAGAGGAACGGAGTTTGGGAATATGAAAAACCACAGATGGTTAAAGAATCTAACAAAACCAGAAGCAAAATCTCGTGCCAGTACCGAAAATTGAAATATTGTAAGAACAGAATGCACTGCAAGAGGACAGGATAAATAAATTATCGATCTCTATCGAGTAGAGGAAAGCCGCCCGCCCCCTAAGATCTAAGAGAAGATTTAAGCTTTCATATCTAACTGGAAAAAAAACTCCTTCTATAAGCTACGTACAATCCGTTACAGCGTTCCCAAAAAAATGGGAATTCCCGATATTCATCTCTTTTGGATTATATAGCTATTTTCTCTTTACTGACAAGTAGATAATTTCATCAGTCATCGAATGACTAAAATTTTTTTTCTAGTAACCCTTGCAAATGTTGCTTTTTTGTTTTTCATTAAGATATAGTAGAAAATTTTTAGTTTTATTGTTACACGTGAGTAAATCTTGAGTTCATTTTCCTTTCTTTTGTTCAGCTTTATTAAAATAAAAAATATTAAATAATAAACTGTGTTGTCAATAATAATTTAGTTTAGTCAATTGCTTTTTTTAAATGGGAAAAAATAAAAACTTAAACGATGTTGAAAAAGGAAAAATTGATGCTTACCACGATCAAAGACATTCGAGAAGATTCATAGCCGAAAAACTAGGCCTAAGCCACACTGTTGTGCTTAATTATTTAAGAAATCCAGAAAACTATAGAAAAAATATGAAAGGCTGTTATGTTTCGAAATTAATGGTTCCAATTTTGATCTATCCGCTTGCAGAATCAAGGAGCAAGCGTGTATTAATGTCTCTGTACGGATGAAAATTAAGAAAAAACCACCATTAAACCAGGCTCCAAAAACAATCGACTTCAATTTGGGAAACAGCATATGACATGGAATAACCAGTGCTTGAAAGTCGGGTTTTCGGATAAAAAAAAATCAATTTTGACAGGCCCGACGGTTATAACTATTATTTCTATGACATACGCGAAGAAGAGCTAGTTCTCAATCGATATCACCGCAGGGAAATATTTGTCTATTTTGGATTCAGCATTCCCAAAGTTCCAACATTTGTTCGGACCATTGAATGGGTTTATCTGCAAGCTAGCGCCCCTATCCATACGGCAAGGATAGTAAAAGCCTGGATTTTCAAGAAGAACGTCGATTTACTTAAATGGCACTCGGACTCTCCTGATTTAAATACCACGGAAAACGTTTGGGGATGGTTTTCTCGACAGATTTATGAAGGGGATAAGCAGTATAATGATAAGAAGCCGTTTATTGAGGCCATCAAAGCTGCTTGGGCCGACCTTTCCTTGAATTATTTGAAATATTTGAGCTGATTTCAAAAAATAGAGGCAGCTCTCATTATTAAATAAATAAAAAAATTTATTAAAAATTAAAAAAAAAAAATATAATTTTCTAAAAATATTTCGAGTGTTTATTCAAATTCTGGCGTGGATTTATTCTTTTAAACATTTTTTAGTGGATTTAATCTGCTGTGCTTCGTACTTTATGCTCTACCCTGTAATTGAAATCACATTTAATACATTCCAGAGCCATAACTCCACAGCCTTAACCACTGCCCCATATGGTGGTGTACAAACAAGTTACTCACCAAAAACCGCTTAGAAGCGATTAATTTCAGTATAACAAAATGCTGATTGCCCAAACGGCTTGATTTGCATTTTAATAGAGACATTAAAATTGTAATAAAATTTCGAACTAAGAACTCATTATTTGACAATGAATTAAACACAATTAAATGTCACGTATATTAATCTCATATTACAATTTGATTGACATAGCGACAAAGTACAAAATATATATATCGTGTACGGTACCCCACACGACACACCAATTATTATTGAATACAAAAAATCACGTGTCTACTTTTCTCCATGACATTCATAATTTTCATCATGACATTGGAAAATATTTTGGTAAACGTTTTAACTAAAGGTCAAATATTTTGTAGTTGCATCGCTCGCACACAAACCATTAATCGTTTAATGTGAAGGCGGCCTCAGACTACATCAATAAAATTAACACTCGCCTTATATTTATAAGAAAAGTTCATCATTATCATCCCAATACAACAGATTGTGAGTGAATTTGTTTAGGGCGGACGCCATTACACCAACAACAATACTGATTATAAGTAACTACGATAGTTCAAGAAAAGATTAATGCGAGAAACGATGTTAATGAGGTTGCACGCTTCATGTTTATAAATTGGTAATACATTTTATTCTACGGTACAGCAAACCCTGCCTTTATATAACCGTTTAGTGTTCTTAATCATTTACAGACAAAAAGCTAGAAATTTTAAAGGTGAACAAAAGAATTTAGATTATTGATGAGGATTTAATTGTTTCATTGTTTTAAAGCTGCTGTACCATACTTGGATTGAATTCATGTGACTTAAAATTTTATATAAAATTATTCTAATTTACAGCATCCACCACAATCACACCACCACCAACTACTAAAAAAAAAAAATTTATGCGATGACACAGCAGCATCATAATTTATGTATATGATTTTTTATGTGTACAACAACCCCCCCAGTAATAAAATTTTGTTTTGTTTTTCAATCTTTTATAAATCAAACTAGAAATGTCATCATTATAATGTAAGAGGATTAGTGTGTCTAAAAGTGAACATAAATTTTGATGGGGGTGAGAAAAAAGATTTCAGGCGACTAATTTTGCGAGGTTTCTGTGAATGACATCTATCGGCGCAACACTCTGTCTAGATAGTTTTATATATGAAAAAATAGTTTCAGTCATACATACATAAGTACATTTAACATAGTCTCGTGCATGCATAGGAAACTAAATAATTTATATTATATGTATATATAAAGCTTACACCTAAATTACTTTTACATTACACCACAATAAACGTAATGAATAAATGATTAGAGTGAATTTATTTTAGCCTTGACTTAGCCGATCAATATCAAAACATATCACTATCGTAAACTATTTGTGTTTATATGTAGCGCACAAAATTTATACATAAAACTTTTAGGGGTGTAAAATAATGCCTCCCCTTTTAACTTTATATACAGAAATAGTTAGAACATAAACGGGCCGAAAAAGGGTTTAAATAGTTGGTTTATTACACAAGGCAATATCAATTAAATCAGATGTGGGCAACGAATATATATTCGCGGGGCGTCTATTCTGGAATGGGGTACAGAAAATTGTTTTATAATTTTTTATAACATGTGCGCCTAATTCCACGATATATACGAAAATGCATTTATTGGAGTTATTTATTCATGAATTGTGTAAGATTATAAATTATTGAAAGTATTGGAAATAATTTCTGAACAAATCAATTTTTATTCTCGTTGGACGTAAATGAAATTTGTCCTTAATCCGTCCTTTCGGAAGTAATCCTTTCAATGAATCCTTTCATTAAATATTTTAAATTTCAAGTGTTAAATTTCACGTTTCTTGGAAAATTTTAGTTCAGCATTTAAATTAGAAATATTGCAGAACATTGCAGTGTAGATAATCAGAGCTGATGGTTTGCAGGGCCGAGTGCAAGGTTTAATGACAAAGATTAGTCCCACTAACAAATTCAATAAACACACAATAGTATTGTAAATCTATAGAGGTTTTAAAAAAAAAATATATATATATATATATATATATATATATATATATATATATATATATATATATATATATATATATATATATATATATATATATATATATATATATATATATATATGAAGCTAGCGAGTCATGACATTTGTAACATTTAGCCTAGGGTTACTAGATACAATTTGTTAAAATACGTATACACCTCATGTGAAACATGGTAATTGTGAACCATGGCAATAATGAAAAACCTATATTTATACAAACAGCTTGATGAATCAGAGACAGATTCAACATGTTCCTTTTGTATCATCCTTTTGTATCAATCATCCTTTCAAATTCGTTCGATTACTAGAAAGGCTGAACAGGTCAGTTCGTAAGAGCTTCAGCTGCAGTCTATTTTGACCATTTGCATCACAGTTAGTCACCATCAAAACGTCAAGTCGAATTCATTGAGTTCGGACAAGGATATATCAAACTTTCGGTTTTTTGAAGTTCCAGCGGAAATATTCCAATCAATGTGCAATTGAATCTCCTAAGAAGTGACTGATGTAATCTTACGGTATGGTTTGGAATTTTTATGGCTTGCTATTCGTATTTTCTTGTAAAGTATTGGGACAAATCCGGCAAATCCCAATTTGATTGGATTTCATTATCGTTTAAAAGTGTTGTGGAATTTTCATGATCCGGCTTCTGACCTACCACAACCGGTTCTTAGTCAAATGGTAATTAAATTCGTATACATACTTTTTCTTACTGTTTTAGAGTACTAAATTCAAATTTCGTATTAGAGAATAAAATGTGTCGTTTTGGTAGTAGATCGAAGAAACATACTTCAGATGTAACATTGGGCGTCTTGGTAATTTTAATGAGGGCTCATCAAATTTTGTATGAACCTATTTTTTGTTTTTAGTTAGCTGCAGGGGGCTGGACTCGCCCATTGCCTGTGTACCATTTATCGGGTAAAAAACCAATTTTGAAGCTCGTTGGTTGCATTTGACGATTTGTATATAACATTTGCCCGTTTTGAATTAAAATCAACTTAAGATCAATAGTCGATAGAACGTATTTGATTGAATTGACCAGAACCAGACTGCAAAGATTCAGGCCCTTTTTCAAATCAATAATCTTATCGGATCGAAAATGATTGTTGTAATTCGTCCAAATTTTCCAAGTAGTGTCAATAAAATGTCCATGTACTTTTGAGTTATATTAAAAGGGTGCATCCGAAAACTACTATCAAATGTCAGTACCATGAGTAGCCAGTGAAAAAACTAACTAAATATCTGCATTGACAGTATATTTAAACGATTTGGTCAATTTATTGTGAGTTATTTACTGTGAATTTTAAGCCTAAAAATAAAACAAATATTAAATTAACATCACTTCTGTTTAATTAAAAAAATAATTAACAAGAAAAAATAATTAGCAAGTTGCTCTGATGTATGTTAGATGTTCTAAACATTTCCTACACCAATTACTCGAAAAATAGAAATCTTTTACTTAAATAATTATTCAAATGTAAAAATTGATATCCAAATTAATAATTCAACAAATTATAGTTTGTTGCTGGTTATAGTTATCCAGATAGCTAAAAATTCAAAATTTAACAGTCAAATTTGTCACAAAAGTTCTATTAAGTAAATTTTTTTTCAGTGCGCATTCATACTTCTAGTTTTTAAATTACTCAAGCTAAATATCGTAATAAAATATTTAGTGTAGTCTAAAAATCCCAAACCAAAAAACTTGTTCATTTAACAAAAAGAACCGAATTTTTTTAAAACTGGAGAGGTTATTGCTTGTCAAAGCTTCAACGAGACTCTGCTTTCGACTGGAAAACTGTTCTCTTTGCAAATATTTCAAACCAAATCGAAAAATGTTCCATCACAAAAGATTTCAAATTTGATTAAAATTTTTGTAAATTTTTAATTTCCTTCTTACAAAGGTTTTTGTTAGTTCATTCGAGCAAATGCTAGGTGGCCAAAATATCCTACCTATGTATGATAATTATTTTTAAATTAAATTAATTAACATCAAAATTATTTACTGAAGGCGATTTGCTAATCTAAATTTATTTCCTCTATAAGAATTAAAAACACGAACGTCATATTATTGCTAAAGACAAGTGTGTCAAATGGCAGTTAAGACAAATTTTGTAAAATAATATTTTCTCGAGAGACGGATTTGTGAGATTCTTGGTACCAAAGTTCACCAAATGTTCTGTGATTTGTTGTGGAACATTTTTAATAACAAACTTAAATATGCTCTGATCGGAAGTGTTCTATCACATTTAAAAAATCATTAATTCAAATAAATTTCTATAGTCAAAAAAATATTTTATTTTTTACAATATTCTTGTGCGTTTATTTATTAACGATTAAAACGATTTATTAATTATTAAATTAAATTATACCTAAAGTATTTTGATTATTCATTATAAATTCTAAAAATTTTCTAAAAAATTTCAATAATTTTTATTTGAAGCAAGTTTACAGTGTAAATCATAAATATTAAATAAGTACTGACCACCAATATGGGGGTATTAAGATTCTAATTGATTCCATCCAATAGGAATCTAATTTTCACAAAAATTTCCAAGTGGGGTTTTCGGTTAACTTGCGCACTCTCAATTTTGCTCTAAAATATCAATTTTTCTATGATTTTTATTGAAAACCCGAAAATATTTATTTTGAGAGAGAAATTTATACTCAATAAAATCACGAATAATGGAAATAATAATTATAACCAACTGTGGCTCCCGTGCAAATTAATTTTTCTTGATAGAAATGTCAAAAAGCTTTTTCTTTGCTATACAGTTCTACAGGGTGTCCCCGATGGGGATGCTAATCAATTAAGGGATGATTCCTTGCTTCATTTTATGAAAAAAACCGTATGGTAGGGGGAGGGGGGGGGGGTCAATTTTTGATATTCCTTGAGATACAGGGTGTTTAAAAAATTTGGTTCGGGAAAAAAGTACAAGCGAATATTAAATTGTAACTTACAAAATATTTATCGGACGGCAACCAACAAAACCTCTTTTGACGGACAATTGAATAGGCTATATTTATATAAACTATAGCACGTGGATACAAATAACGGATTGGGAAATTGTACAGGAGATCATAGCGGATTAAAATTAGGTAAAAAATAAAATTTTATTCGGGGATTTTTTTAGGAAAAGCTCAATTTTATAAAAAAAAATCATTTATTTTTATTTTTTTTAAATTTAAAACGTCATAGCTCTTAAATGGATACAGATGCAAGATAGCCAATAAGATCTATATATAGCCTATTCAATATAGCCTATAGCTTATTCAATTGTCCGTCAAATGAGGCTTTGTTGGTTGCCGTCCGATAAATATTTTGTATCTTACAGTTTAATATTCGCTTGTATTTTTTTCCCGAACCAAATTTTTTAAACACCCTGTATCTCAAAGGATATCAAAAATTGACCCCCCCCTCACTCCTACCAAACAATTTTTTTCATGGAATGAATCAAGGAATCACCTCTTAACGGATTAGCATCCCAATCGGGGACACCCTGTGTAAGTAGGTAAAAACCCAAGCGCATACCTCACTCCAAACCTCAAATACAAATTTCTTGAGAGTTCACGTCTCTCAAATTTCTTGAGAGTTCGCATTCTCAAAATAGTGTTTAATCTCTAACTTGTTAAATAAGATGGTTCTGTTAACTTTGCATATATGTACATATTCACCATAAAACAAAATATCAACTCACCGGCCATCCAATCCATTATGAAAAGTTCAGCGAAAATCAATATTAGGTGGCCGAAAAAAGTTCTGGAGACTATTAAAAAAATTTTTTTTATGTAGCTGCTGAAAAGGGGTTTACAATTACAATTTAAAACTAGTAAGTAAAGCTATACTAGGCAATCAGAAAGAACTAAGAATTCAACTAACTGTAATGTAAAATCTTAAAATTTGAATAGGATTAAAATTTTGCCAAATAAAATGAGCAAATCAAAATTAAAATTTTAGGAATAAGTATGATACAATGCTAACCTTTTAACAAATATGTGGTTCGTAAAATTTATCCAGGTATACTGTAAATCTATTAAACTATTTTCTGAAATTCTCGTGGAAATTTTTAGAAATCATTGGTATTGGTGGCTATCCTAAACCCCCAAAGTTCCAATTTTGTTCAGAACCTAGTAACAGCTTAACATTAAGTTATTTTTGAAGCCAGTTTCCCGGAAAATTTCAGAAAATTGTACGTTTATTAAACAAGAAATATTTTGCTGTCTTACACCCTATAAAGTGGCCATTTAAATAAAATAAAATTGTTACAGAACAGTAGCACTGAATTTTTTTTGGTTACCAGCGGCCGAATTTTGGCCAAAAAATGGGAATAAAAATTATGAGAATTACAGTTGTTTTACTTACCTACTAGACCTAAAACATGAAATCACATAATTTTTTGATACAAACAGCGGACAAAATTAAATATTTACGTCTAGTACGTATGTGAAGCAAAGGTAAAACTCATAAATTTTATTCCCGTTTTTTGGCCAAAATTGGGTCCCCAGACATTTAAATGTTCAAAGGAGCACACACAAAAACATTTTTTTCAATAAAATGACCTAAAAATATTTATATGATTGTAAAAGTGTTGTAAATTTTTGTACCTCGTTACGGATTTGTTATAGCTACTTCAAAGAAGCTGTTCGTTTATCTTAAATTGTTCCAAGTTTCAAAATGTTTTACGAATGTGTTTTACGAATTTTCCCTAGTTCCAATAGTGCAAAAACAACAGATGGCACTCTGGAAGGAACCAATAAAGTATCTGATTTGCTTCTCATGATTACGAGAGAGATTATTATTTTCTATTATGAGACTGCGCTCTAGATGTTTCCAATATATTTTATTATTTTCTTCAAGCGTTACCTCTACCTCTAGAAATTCTGAACTTCTAGAATAATATTTTACATCACTTGAGCCTCTTCACTTCCTTGTTTTATTTGAGTGGCTAACTTCGATTTCTAATTGCGCCTTATAACTTGCAAAGAGCAGCAAAAGCTTGATAGATGTTAAACATTTAAATGTTTCCAAACAAAATATTATTTTTTTTACATTTCCATGAAGCCGAATCTTCAGTCCTTATTTTTTTATTTTTTTTATTTATGTCTTTACCACTCCTATAAAGACACGAAATACACGCAAATTATAACTTTAATAATTAATTGTGTATATTTATGACTATCGAATTAATCTTGACTTCTAAATTTTGATAAAAATAAAAACAAATTTGTTACTGGTAAAATAGCTATCAAAGATAACAAAATTAATTGGCCAAATTTTCAGAAAAAAAAAGTTTAACTTCAAAATCCAAAAAAGTAATTTTAAAACTTCGGGCTAAATTAGGGTTGCCAGACGTACGTTTTTGTAATTGAATTTATAAGGTACATAATTTTTAGATTTAACGCAAAAAAAAAACGGTTGTCTCATCATGCCAACTGACGTTTGTTACGTACACTGGACTATTTGCGTGAAGCACTACTGAATTATTTTCTAGCCTACGAAATCGTTTCTTTCGGATTCTCTCTCTATTTCATCGATACACTAAACTTTTACAATCAGATGGAAAGCACAATCGTAGGAATACACACTCCATTGAGCATCAATCTGCGCGACCACAACTATGATTATATACTTGAAAATAATTATTTATACTCAAGCAACTTTTCAGCCACCCATCTTTCATGGCGATATAGAGTAGAATCAATTTCGTAGGCTAGAAAATAATTCGCTAGTCCTACATGTGCAAGGTATTTATCTATATGGACAAATATTCCAGTGTGTGTAACACAGGGCCAGTCGCCGATGAAATGACTGATTTTTTCAAATAATTGTATCGGATCGAAACCAATTGCCGTAACTATTCTAGACTTGCATAAAACGCCAATTTCTACAAGTCATGAAACCCCATCGAGGTTTCGAGAGACAAGATAGAACTGGTTGGCTAGATTTTGAATCATCAACAATCAAATGAGTATCAAAAGTAATTGATTTTCCTCATAAAGTTATTGAAATAGAAACCTGGTGTAGTAATCAATACTGGGATATGTATATATGGCCCACGACGTTATGCGTTCAAGTCTGGAGAGGGAATGCACCTATATTCGTATATTTTTTACTCTGCTATACAACCAAGTAAATCGTCTTAAGCAACGTTAGAAAAAAATGTTGTACCGCCGACCAGTACTAATCAGTTACCCGTTGAGGCCCCACCATTGGGACGTTCAACAACGGCCAGAAGAATATCTAATGAACTTAACATCAAAAAAGACGAAATAAAAAAGTGAAAGAATTAAGTAAGAATAGTAAATTCGGGAGATGATGGAGGACACTAATCTGAGCAAAAAACCTTAGAGAGATAATCAAGGTTCACCCTGTATTCTATAGAGTAAGTATAAAATTTAGGTAACTCACCACGATTATTGCAACAGAGGATTTCTACTGTATTTTAGTTCCTGCGAAAATTGGCTTTGAGTTTTTCAAACCTTATTTATTACAAAAGGAACCATTCCAGCAGAAGTAAATCCTCAAAATATTTTAAAATTTTCGTATTGGTCAATCTCTAGTTAGCCAAGAAACTCGGTTTAAGGAAAAAATAGAATCTTAAAATTTTAGACGGGAGTAAAACTATTTCTTAAACAATTAATTTATGGATGTAATTTTTCTTATGCCGAATTTGTTCGTATTTAACGTAACTCTCCCGTTTCTTAACACATTATATAGAAATTCGGTTTTGAGATTTTATTGGGAATTTACATGCAATTTAGATGAAGATCTGAAATCTCAACTTTTCATTAATTACGATTTTCTTACAATGCTAAATTTTGCATTAAATTTTGTAATCCATTTTAAATCCGTGGACTATAATTTAAATCGTGTAATAGGGATCAATAACCCGAAATGAACCTGAACAGATTGTTTCAAGCTTAGAGCAGAGGAATTTTATAAAACATTTTTAAATTCAAGTTGAGTTGTTGAATGATAAATAAAAGACTTTTGAAAGCGACAAAAAATTTATAAAAAAAAATTTGTCGATCGTTTTATTTGAGAATATTAAGGAACCCCTTATCATGTAATTCCCTAAAATTTTCAGATTATTAATGATGCTCAGGAATATCATTCGTAAAAAATTCATAAACTAAAGAATGTGGTACTCGATTTATTTCAAGGCGCAGTTGAATTGAATAAAAAATTTAGATCATACATTCTCAAACGTGCTCATTTATTATTCCACAAATCCTATTTTATCTTTTTTTGTACCAGCTAAATATTTCTAGATTTTTATACATTAGAAACAGATTACCATAATGCACCTAGAGATGGCAGTATAATCAAATAAATGATAAAAAAAAATTGTATAATCTTTTTGTCGTGAAACGATCATGATCAGTAAATTCAAAATTATATTATGGGCTATTACAGTCAAGTTCGATTTACGAACGTTACTGCCACCTACAGTTCAGAAAAAATGTCGACATAAATTTGATGACGTAAACACGAGTTTTTTGTTACTCTAATTATTTTATTAATAAGGCTTAATTCTCCAACACAGTTAAATTAATAAGAGGGTTCTAACTTTGAGCTAAAATTAGAATTCAGAACCACATATGAATAAATTTTAAATACACTGTTAAAATTATAAAGATGAAACTTTTATATCAACGTTGAAAACTTTGTGCTTTAAACAAACATTTTAACTTGAGACCTCAACTATTGACGTTTATAAAGTTTTTTGTTAATAGTTTATGATTATCTCAATAATTAGTAACCTTCAAAAAGCGTATGAAAAAAGCTAAATCGAAAAAGGAGCTTCTAAACTTATTTTAGTTTAGCAATTGAAAAAAAAGTGTCAGATGTCATATGTTACTTCATCTGAAAGGATAAATATACCGCCAAAGCTTTCAGTTCATTAAACTGACATAATTAAAATTGAAAACTACCTGACAGTGTAAAATATCTCCCTAATAGAATCGAAAAGTATCTCAAGTTAAAATAATATCAAATGCCCTTGTGCTATGTCACAAGTTCAAAATAACAATAAAAAGTCGGGTAAGAAAACCCAACCCACTTGACATATTAAACTAATTGTTTGCCAATTTAAAGATACAGCAAAAAAAAAAATTATGCTACAACAGAAACCATAATTGATTCCAATTATGTACAGTCTACAAATAAATATTTAAAGTGTACCCTTTTTTGCTCATCCATATAATTTAATATAAATATACACAGTTCCAAACCAATATTAGTGTAACCACTTATTTTTCCGAGTTCCCTCACATTTTGATCATCGCAAACGAATTTGGTACGTCATTTGTCATTTCGCATTTTTTGTGACTTTAAAAAAAAAATAAAATACGTAATTTCCCCTCTTTAAATGGGGCACAAAATCATTGTCTGTTGTTGTTGTTCTTGTTGGAATATATAAAATGAGTTAGCAGTTTTGTTTTTGTATATTGTAAAACACGAGAGATTATAAAAATCTAGGATATGGGTTTGAAATGTGACCTTTCTGCATTCCTGAATAAATATATAAATTATGTACAAGGTATATATCCTTGGAAATTTTTTATACCATTTTATGTAGCGTATTTTACAAAAAACTTATACAAAGATAATGGTCAGCTGTCACATAATATATACATACGTACGGAGTACATCAAGGACTTTGCGAAATCAATCAACTGTATGTGAAAAATAAAATTTACATATTGAACAAATGGTACAAGTCTGCGCAATTATCTAACAATTTTACCATATAGCTACCCCAACCCCCATAGCACAAAAATAATAAAAAATCAAGTTCAAATTTTTTTTTGATGCGGTTCCATGCTCGCTATACCCGAACATTTTTGTTCTAGACATGATTTTATGATTTTATTATACCACCAAAACACCCCGTTCTTGTATTTTCCGCCTAAAAAACAAATGAAGAAGCAAATTTTTTGTTGTACTCTCAAACAAAATGATACCTGTGTAGGATGTAACATTTTAATTAAAAATATTAATTATCCTTTATTGTTGTTTTTGTTGTTTAATTTTCGTCGTTTAATATCCTCGTTAGTTGGTTAAAAGCTTCTTTTTCCAACACTTATCACAGTTACATTTTCTATTGTAGATAAAAAATAAAATTTTAATCACAAGCTTTAACTTAACATTTTTTACTATTATTAATATTTTTTTTAACAATTTTTATCTAATATTTTAATTTTTAGTCTATACATTCAGCCATTATAGATGAAATTTTTGTAAAATTTTGGGACTACACACTCACACACTTTATCCATATATATATTTATATCGAGAATGAAGAATATAACGAGAAAAATAAAACACTTTGAGCTTTTAACACATCATTGCACACTAAAATCAAATTATTTTGGGTGATTTAAATAAAACCAATTTGTTTTTCACTTGTTTTTTTTTTTAATTTTCCAGCTATTTTCCAATGTCTCTACATAATATTTCTTTTACTTTGACGTTATTTTTTAGTCTGCCCGTGTACATTATTGTTGGCGTTTACTTCATTTTGACCTCGAGAGAAATGAGTTTTATATTAAAAAAAAAAATATACAAAACTTGGGATGAAAAATTGGAAAAATAAAAAATTTTTCCTGCGCATGTGGAGAAATCGGAAAATATTCAGGAGATTTTTTCCGAAAATTGTATTCTAAATACATACGTAACGATTTAATATCGCATATTATTTTTAATAACACACATACACATAAAACGGGAAAGTTATGAAAGTAGTTTTCGAGTACTGTTTTTTAAATGAACTTTAAAGTTTATAGATAATTGCGGCATTAAAAAATCGGGTGAATTTTCAGTGAAGTGCAATAAATATAAAATGGGCACAAGCGCAATTTACAACAATAAAACGCTCATATTTTATAATAATTCGATTTTCAATTGGAAATATAATTGCAAGATTTATAGGAAAAAAAATGGTAGTATATTTTGCTGCCAGTAGGAAATCTTATCTTATTTAAAAAAAATTTGACACTTGCATGCACAAAATAATGCCACATGCCCACACAAAATCATCGTGCAATAATCAATATTCAAATTCAGACAAATAATCCAGACAAATAATAACCATGACAGGATTTTTTTTTCAAAATGTACATTTTAATCAGTGGCGTAACTAAGATTGTTGTTTATAATAAATTTACTATAATTTGCTACTATGCGAACTAAGCAAATTCGACTTGCCGTTTCGCTTCATTGAGAAAAACATCCTTATAGAGGAATATTCTACTCTTCAGGAACCGAAATAGAATTAAAAACAAACTCGGAACATTACTTCCCTCTCAATGAAAAAACTGTTAGCTTAAAAAATTTACAACAAGGGAATCAGAATTGCAGGAGTACTAAAATCTGCATTTACAAGTAAAAATTATGAAAGAACTATTAAAGAAGGTTAATGGGCTAATTCACAAACTGTATCTAAGCTCTGTAACTATAAAATTTGCGATATGTACTAAACTGGTATTCATAAAATAAAACTCAGCTCTAGAAACGTAAGCTTTAGTCTAACTTTAAAGCACCAATATTGATGACGTAAAGTTACATGCCAAAATTTCGAAAGCGAATTAGTCGAAAAAATTGTATTCCCAATAGTATCTCTATACCAACAATAGTTGAAGCTAATATCAATTATAATTTTGGGCTTTTAACTAAAATTTATTTGTTAAAGATTTAACTTCTGTTATATACGCCTTAATGTGGATAATGAAATACAAACACGTACAGTTGAAACAAATAGTTTGTCTGCGACACACTCAGAAAAAATATTGTTTTTGGGGTATACATACAAACGAATATCGCCAACTGTACTAATATTATGTTTGACAACTGTACAAAACATCATTATTTTTAGGTATTTCTTAATTACATTTCTTAATTGCCACCATCGAATTTGATAGAATATTTTAAAACAAAAATTTAAATTAATTAAATTTAATTTATAACAAAAAATAAATAAAAATATTATAGTGAATCTGCACAAGTAATTTAGACCGCGGAGGTGTTACCGCATTCCAAATTTAACTAAATAGCAGTTTTCAAAATGACCTACTTTGTTGGATAAAAATAGTGTAAACAAAAAAAAACATAAAATCCGAACAGAAAAACAAACAATAATATTTGACAAAATGATCAAAGCAGCCTTGAGTATTTTATAACACACCCCAATGAAACAAAAGCATAGCGGTAAAATTTTTCAGTAACATAATAGAATCCATTTATTTTTTTTCCGTGGCTTTTTGTTGTGAATTATAAATGGAAAATTTATTTATTTAAACAATATATTTATTTTAACGTTTAATTATAATTTTATAATTTTTTAAAAACAAAAATGCAATTTAAAAAAATTTTACCCGACAATTTGATAAGCATTTGCAATTGTGTAGAAATCTGACTTTCATCCTACCGGAAAAAATTTAAATTTCAAAAATATCTAAAGTGTTAAACCACATAAAACTTAACAAAAATATATAATCGTAACTGTAAAAAAATTAAAATTGCGATACATTTTATTTGCTTGCTTTCAACCATAGAAAAATTAATTTAAATTAAAAAAATTAACGAAGCTTCGTTAAGTATCAATTGTTACTTATAAGATGTTTGATTTGATTTTTTTTATAGACATATCATTATGATTCCGCCACTGGATAGTATCGAGTTGCAAATTATAACATCAGATTTATTTGCAGTATAAATTGCCTAACATATATAAGATATTCTGTTCGTCTGTTTTCGAAAATTTAGGAATTAGTTTCGTTTGTGTTGGTGCAATTTTTGATGTATAATGAACGAAAGTGAGAATAAAGCACCTAAAATACTAATAACCTCATTGCTTTAGCAATTTTGTTACATGCCATCATTTTATGTCGATGATTCCAATCTTTAACTATAGATGGCAGTATAATGAAGTAAATCATACTTTTTTTGTAATTTTGTAACTTCTACAAAAATATCAATAAAAAATTATATTACGGTCTGTGGCACTATTCTGGTTTTCCCTGGGAATAGGGAATTGGGAAAAATATTTTCATAGTATTTTTGTCAAAATTGTGTTTTTTTGGCCTACTGAGAAAATAAGTTTGGTGCAAAAAATTTCAAAACAAAGTGTATTGGGAAACTTTTGTTCCACAAAATTTTTATAGGGAAAAATATTTTCCCATTTAACTTTGTTTCGAAAATATTCACACCAAACTTATTTCCTCAGTAGGCCAGAGAAACACAATTTAGACAAAAATACTATGAAAATATTTTTCCCAATTCCCTATTCCCAGGGAAAACCAGAATAGTGCCACTGGTAAGAATTATTTTATTGTTTAATTGTCATTTCGTTAAACCGCTAAATATCAAAAACTTTTCATATACATTACTGCCATCTATTGTTCAGAAAAGAAACTATCGGCATAAACTAAATGACGTATCAAGCGGTACTGGTTGGTACTCTCCGTGCGTTGGTTAGATCGACTGTCTATAAATGTGCACGTTGTTGCATAATGTCCGTATGGGAGGCGTATTTAAGATTTAAGTAGTTAACTTGCATCTGCATCCGTTTGAGAGCTATGATGATTTAAATTTAAAAAAAAAATACCTTTTTTATAAAATTCATTTTTTTTTCGAAAAAAACATATAATCTTTTTTTTTACAATCGCCCAATTCAAAGTTGGGCTCGAGAGTAAAAGTACTACGTGGAGTTATGAAAGGCACTCAAAATGTCCTCCTTATGATTGATTAAGGCTAATATTCGTTTAAGTATGCCTTTGGTCATTTCAATTATTGGTAATTCTTCTCCTATCTGTGGTGCTGCTGTATATATTCGTTGTATTAGTTCTTCTTTTTTTCAATTTCTTTGGAGTGTACGAGCACTTTCAACGTTCCGCATACATACATACAAATCGAATACTGTTAGATCGGGAGACCCTGCAGGCCAATGAACTGGACCATTTCTTCCAATCCAATTATCTCTCGCAGTCTTCTATGAATATTTTTAAATACTCTAGCATCAGGAACGCGACTCGTTCGAAATCTGCGTTGATCTTGATATTCATTGCGAGCTCGTAATGCATTGCCATCGCAAAAGGTAAAAAAACGAAATCAATGTACTCCTCACCGAAAATCACAATATAAATTTTCTTAAATTATTTTTGATTCACAACACTCTAGACAATTCCTCAAAACCTCAACATCTGAAACATCATGAATACCATACCAATGCTTTTAATATTGTGCCAAATACCATTTTGATGTGGAGTAACCGTGGAAAAAATTAGCCAAAGTTTTTCTTGAACCTTCTAACAGGGGCAGTGATTTTATTACGACACCTGCAGAAGGTCGCGCACATTTAGAATCCGACTGACCCTTCTTAAAACCATGGAAAACCAAACCCCTCTTAGGATAAGGTTTAGTCACCATAACCCTAGTTCAGAATTCTCGTAGTCGTATAACTTCAGATACCTAAGAATGGTTATTTTTGAAGTCGCATGAAAAATAATCTGGTAATACTATTAAAATTGAAATTTTTTTATCGAAGCCGATTATCGAAGCCAACCAGATTTTGATAACTTTTTTAAGTTAAAATCTAGCGGCCATTGCCAAGTTTTCGCTCAATTTTTTTTAAGCTGATATTTTTTATCGATAAAATGTGTGCTTCATGCTTGTTTTATTTCTTGGGTTTAGTTTAGTTGTGTTTCATAAAAAATCCAGATGGATTCAAACAGATATTTGGGCATAGTTTCGAAAATGTTCGTAAGGTCTCTCAAAATATACTAAAATTACGATAATCCCCGTAACGTAAATACATAAATTAAAAAAAAATCACCTGGGCAGGTAGCACTTCAGACATTTTTTAAAGTCATAAAAATCGTTGCAAAATAACTTCACTATAACTAACCTAGGTTTATGTTTTTAAGATAGCCGATTTCAGCGATTTGTTGAAATTTTCGCCTGGTTTTTAAAAATATCAACAGCAAAAAACGCTTTTTTTCTTGCTCTCAACTCACTTATGAGAGAAAATTGGAAAATATTGATAAGAATTCTGATATTCAGTGTAATCAAGATGCGAGTATGGAGAGTAATCGAGATCTCGATCGATATTGTCTTGAGCCTTTATTATTTGTATTAGAATAAGTCGGGATACTTAATCTATTTTTTTGTGTTTTATAGGTTCATTTGCATTTCTAGTACTTAGCAAACTAATCAAGTATCACTAGTTGCGGAAGATATGATCACAACAACCAGAAGACGTGATCCTGGAAACCAAATGTCTCTCACAAATTGAAAAACACCAACCTCGTAAAAAAATATTTTTATTTCAAATAAATTAAAACATCACATAAATCAATAAATTAGAATACGATTAGATCAAATTAAAATCTTTAATTCAATAATAAAATCTTGTTGAGAAACAATTTTAATTTTGTTTTTAAATTAATCATGAAATTTTGTTTCGGTAACTCTTTATAATTTGGTTGTGGTCCACTTCTGCAAAATCTTATATATCAGGGCCCCTATTTGGGAACTCGATATCGAACAATCGAACGACGTTATCGAACAATCGGTATTTGTGAATTCGATATTCGATCAATCGGTATTTGGCAATTCGAGAACGTATAAAATGAAATCGAACAACAACAACAATGAAACAAAAATGTATAGACAAGAAACGATGGAAAATTTCCCTTATTTGACAATTCGTTTACGAGCATCATTTGTACGTTCATGATCGAATTTGCGTTCGTTGTTAGTTTTGTTAACGAAGCCGTATAAAAAGGACACAAAATTTTAAAATGATAGTAATTAAAAATTAAAGCCGATGCATTATTATTTTTTAGTTTTATATATAGATGTATACATAACTACATATCATATATATATATATATATATATATATATATATATATATATATATATATATATATATATATATATATATATATATATATATATATATATATATATATATATATATATATATATATATATATATATATATATTTATATATATATATATAAATATAGTACATACATCAATACACTACTATCGTCAATAGTATTTTTTGTAAGAAATAAAATTACATATTTTTTTTTTTTTGCAAAGTATGTAAACATTTATTACAAAATAATAAAACAAAGCTTATAAGAATTTAAAATATTAGTTCTTATAACAAATTATTGTCTTGCAATTGAATTTTCTTCATGCAGTACATCATTTTCTTGTTGCGTTTCTTCTAATCTAACTTATCTCTAATTGTTCTATATCGCAAATACGACGAACAATTGTTGTCATTTTCACTGTCACTTGAAAAATATATTGCTGTTGCATTTGAACCCATTATTTTTAAATAAACTTTTTTAACATGCTAAATTTATTTAACAACAAAACTGTCAAAATTCAACAAGATGTTTAATTTTAATATAGGTATAACCATTAACAAAAAATTTCCCTTCTCATAATTTAACAGTGTACATTTCTATTTTCGATCGAATTCCCAAATACCAATTCATGTTCGAATCGAATGGATCATTCGAATCGAATAGCAAGTCGAATCGAATTCCCAAATAGGGGCCCAGGGCTTTTAAAGGTATTGTCAACTCGTTTTCTTGAGGATTTAACCAAATAACTTTGAGTTGCCGGTTTTTGTACTTGACCAACAACGGAGTTAGCCGATCAATCGCTTATTTCATCTGAAGCATTATATACAGATTCAGTTGAAGGTGGAGCAATGTTATTTTTGTTCGGTGAAATTTAAGAGTTCCTTATTTTTAAAATTTTTAATTTTACCATGTTTTCGGTATCCTGGTCGATACCAGGTCACCAACAATGACGTCTTGCTAGTTTCTCCATTCTTCATTCTATCTACAATAGAACAATGTTATTAAAAATATCCAAGCAAAATCTTCTACTAAAATAAGGAACAAATCTGGCTTGACCCTTGTTGAGCACTTCAGGCCATCCTTTTTGGATGAACTCAACAACTTCCGTATTCAGTTTGTCGGAAATTTCGTGTTTCCTAATAACGTCTTCATCATTCAACACTTGTTGGTACGCGCTATCCACAACAAAACATGTTTCACTGTCAACTTCTCTGTCGAATTCTATTGCTGCCTATTTGCAACCTTGACAAACCATTCGCATTTCCATGTGGGTTTGTTGGCTTATATTTTATCTCGTACGTGTATGCCATCAACGTAATGGCCTATCTCTGTAGTCGCTGAATTGTCATTTCCGGAAGCTTCTTGTGTGGATTGGACAACGTAACAAGAGGCTTGTGGTCAGTAAATAGTTCGAATTTCCGACCATACAAATACTGATGAAAAATTTTCACACCGAATATAATTCGAAGTGCCTCTTTCTCAATCTGACTGTATAGTTCCATTGAGCTATAGTCAATGTTTTTGATGCATGCGCTATTGGTTGCTCAAAACCATCAAGGAATCGATGTGACATCACGGCACTAATTCCGAACGCAAAAGAGTCCGCGTACTCAAAATAATCGGATATTCCTCATTAAACTGAACTAACCGTGTCACATCCATCAGAGCTCGTTTTAGAGACTGAAAAGCGTCTTCTTGAGACGCTAACCATCAACATTTGACTTTTTGTCGTCTCAATTCGTTAAGTGTTGATCGAATTCCTTCTACGTTAATTTTATGCGAATTGGCAAATTGGCATTTCTCTAAACTGAATATATCACCTTGATAACCTGCACACTGCGGAAGTCCAGCAATTATTTCTACCATAAACCATTGGAATATACTAGGAGCACTAGCTATCCCAAAAGGCATCCTCTGATATTTGTACAAGCTAAAATGAGTGTTTATGACAACCAATTTCTTTGACTCGTCATCTAGTTCAATTTGCAGATAAGCATCCTTTAAATTTATTTTAGAAAATTTGATACCTCCTTGCAATCGACACTTTGATGTTGGGATTCACGGTTATTTTTAAATCACCGCAAATCCTAATTTTGTTGTTTGGTTTTGTTAACAAAACTAATGGTGTAGCCTATGAGCTGAATTTAATTGGTTTAAGTATCCCATTATCATCAAGCCTCTGAATTTCATCTTTCACTTTCTCCAAGTAAGTGAAAGGAATCGGTCTGAGTTTACAATATCTTGGTTCAGAATTTTCTTTGATTTCCAGATGAGCTTGAAATGTTTTACAAAAACTCAAAGAATTGTTAAATAGTGAGTTGTACTCTTGAGACATCAGGCCGTTATTTTTTGAGTGAAGCTTCAACGTTGAACTGACCTGCATAACGTGACCCAGATACTCCAAAATACAACGCATCAAACCAATCTATACCCATCAAGTTTTCACCTTCCAAACAATTTATGACGTACCTGCACAATCGCTTGGCCGTAGCTGTAACCTTCGGTGAACCCATCTCAGCATAACCTTCGATACCAACCATCGAGCATGTTGAGCAGGAATCCATTTGAAATTTAACATTGTTTACGTTCAAAGCAATGAATATTCTGTTGCCGAACCGGATTGGTTTTCGAATTTCAAATTTGTCAAATGTTGTGAGTGTGTGTTCACGCACAGTGACTGTGTGTATATAGCCATGTGCGTTAATGTCATAGCTTCGAGTCTGTCTTGCCTACATTACATGTATTGCGGTTAGGATTTTGTGAGTGACCTCATGAATGACCTAAAACGTAAATATAACAAACAGAAGCAATGTGCCCTCGCTACCACAATAACCACAAATCGACTCTCCATGAAAGCGGTACTTTTTCGTGAAGGGTGTAACCAAAGTTAACGGCGTTTTATTGGAATTTTTATTGGACAAAGGAGCAATAGCGATGGTTGGTTTACCTGGATATGAAGTTTTGGCAAAGCCAAATTGTCAAACAATTAACAAAAATCTGAAAGCCTAAATACGTCAATTTAACTGTATGAAACATTAAGTTAGGGTTGAATTTCGGGAGCAGATTCTGAAGTTGCCATTGCTCGTGGCTGTGCAAAAGCTGGTTGCAGAAAAGGTGTGGATCAGGTTTTGGCTGATTTACCCAACACCGCCAGAACACCTGCGGACACTTGAACAATTATTCAAACGGTTAGACGATGCAGGATTGCGCTGTAATTTAAAGAAATACCAATTCTTCCGAACTGAAATCGAATATTTGGGACATGTCATCTCAAAAGATGGCATCAAATCAACGCATAAAGGCGTTGAGGCTATCGAGAAAATTCCACGACCGACAAAATCAAAGGATGTTCAAGCAGTGCTGGGTAAAGTGAATTACTACAACAAGTTCTTGAGGAACTTTTCACAAGTGTCAGCGCCCTTGAATGAACTTCGAAGAAACGATGTGGAATTCATTTTGACGGAAGAGATAGAGAGCATGCGTTTAAAAAAATCAAACGAATGATTGCGGAAGAAACCAAACTATTTCACTTTCTGAGTGAATTACCACTAGTTCTTGCCACAGATGCATCAAGTATTGGAGTCGGAGCTGTCATTTCACAACAGTTCCCTGACGGAAAAGAAAATCAAATCGCTTTCGCGTACGATACCCCAAGCACCAAGCAGATATAATGAATTGTTGGTGGCTCTCGATCTTCAAACCCACTACAATAATTTTCCAGTTGGCCTGCAGCTACTAAGGCATGGGAAAGACTGCATATTGATTTTGCTCGTCCAATCCAGAATCGTATGTGGCTCTTGTGTATTGACGCATTCTCAATAATTCAATATGTGGTCAAAATAGGCTCTATTACGAGTAAGCCGATCATACGAGTGATGCGAGTAATAGGTCCACGATGATGGCGCGGAAAAATTATTCAAAAGCTGAGTCAAGTGATGTATAAAGTTGACACGAGACACCGAATAATGAGAAGATACCAAAATCAAATTCGGCCGAGATCATACGCAGCATCGGATGAGGAATTGGCCGAAGTATTGTCAAAATCAATAACATTATCCGTTCCAAGATCCATTCTCACCAACTCGCCACAGCATTCGGAAAGAACCGGTTTCCTGGAGATTCGAGATAGAGTGAGATTCGAGATAGAGGGTTAGTCGGATTTAAGGAAGAAGGAATGTGGAGCACTGAACTTAGTTTTGTTACTAACCTAAAACAATAAAATTGTGACATATTATAGTGTTGTGCGAATTGGAAAAGCTATATAAAAAAAAGTTGTTCTTGACAATGTCTAGTATAGATCGTATTTTCCTTTTACTTAGATCTAGTGTAAAGTAGAAAGAATAAAATAATATAAGGTATATTGTATACTAGTAGACAATAGTACCTTCTAAGAAAGCGACAAAGTTTGGCCCTGTCATCCATCCAGTGATGTGAGCAACGCCAACAGTTCCGAAAATTTTATAGTGGCTACACTAAAACTTGTCGCCTCTGGAAGTCTTATAGAGCAGAATTTCAGTCATACCCTGCTTGTTGATTATTTCTCCAATTTTCTGGCATCTTTTTTTTGTTATTATAGCAAACTTGCATGCCAGTGATCAGGTTTGTTACTGAATTGCACTGAAGAATCGATGCTGAAATAATCTTTCAGCATCGATTCTTCAGTGCGATATCGTTTCAATGTCATAACATTTAAACCAAATTGCCTCGCCGTACCTTTTACGGATGCATCGTCATCAACAACGTAGATCACCTTGGCAAGTTTGCTCCGGGTTTTCTTTTGTAACCTTGAACGAAATGATTACTTTTTCCGAAGCAAGTGCCTAATTAAAATTTTTATGGAGCTTCCGCAGCTGCAAAACAACAGTTAAAAATGTTGAGAGGTTATATACATTGCCGTCGACTACCAAAAGCAATCAACTCTTTAATAATGAATAATTTGCACAGCAATTAAAACATCAAATTTCCAATTTCCGCTTCACTGCATATAAATAAATCGATGTAACATGATCTCTGTAATTTTCACTCTTGCGCGCGCCTCAAATAAATTTCGCAATCAATTTACTTCCTGTACCATGCACACACACACGTTGCATCTTTCGCCTCTAATAAAAACAAACAAAAATTTTCAAAAAGTTTATACCACAAAACCATAAAACAACAAATAACTAAAATTAAATTCTAATTATAATCTTTTCATGTAACATGAATCATGATAGTATATAGAAGTACAAGTAGATAACCAACATTGTACCTAGACATTTTCTTTTAAACGGTTTATATTTTCTTATAAATATATCGTGTGTAAGTAGGAAAGTATTAATCACATGATTAACACATTTTTATTTCGATCGAACACATCACACCAGAAGACGTGTATACAAAATGCAAGGCGAGCGTAATAAACACGCATATCATGTATGTATTTACAAAATGTTTAAAGATGCCGATGGTACATCGTCTTATTGAAATGTGTCTAAAAATAATTTAAAACTTTTTACTTTGAACTTATTCTATTATTAATAGTCCGTTGGTACATAAATTAGTTGAATGCATGTACACAGCATCTTCCTGATCAAAATTCGATTAAATTTTAAAAATTATGGTCATTGCACTAACGATTTTCTTGACGCAAACTTGAAAAAAAATAAACCGTCCAATATTAAGATATTGAATTTTATGATGTGCAGACAATTTTTATGAAGGCTGGATGCAATTTATATGTTTAGCTATGACGAATTTGTATCGAGCTAAATTTAACAAACGGTTCACTATACATCACAAATTGTGTTTAGCCAAAAGCTTAGCGTAAAATTTTTTTCAAAATCAAATTCGATAAAACCGATTTATATTGACATATAGAACGGAAATACATAACAAAAACACTCAACATTCCGTTGTCTGTTTACTTTTTTTTTATATAGATTTATTCCAAAACTATACCGAGTACTATTTACAATTTCACACTTGACTATTTTATAAATTATTTTGATACTTGTTCAGAAAGCATGGCATATTGCATCCTCAATTAGGCATTAAACTGTAATATTTTTTTTATGTACACAAAGTGTTCCAAATCTTATTTCGATATACACATGGGGAATATTGATTGTATGTGAGAAAATAAGAGCAGCCCGAGACATAAGGTGTTTTCTTTTTGAAGTGCGCAAGACCTAAATTTTATTTATCCCCCAATGGAAAAATATCCATAACACAAAAAATATTTTTTCGATCTAAATCGATTCGGCCAGTTTAGTTTTATGTAAGGGTGGTGGGGTAGTACATACAACAGAACGATGAGTTACACAGTGCCATCCACATTTAATGACAAAATGCAATTTAGTTAAAATTTATATGACAATAATTTACGGATCGATAAGCAAATCGTGTTTTATATAAATTAACCGTATGTTACGAGGGTATATAACATACGATTTAAATGATTGCATAACGTGCATTTTGTATATAAAGGCAATCGCGACCAATTAAAAATGGATTATAGCGATTACACATAACCGATTTATCTAGATATGTGTACTCGGCATGATTAATAAAAAAATTGCAAATCTGAATACAAAATATTTATAGTTTTTTACATCACAACCTAGCGCCCCTGCAGATTCCACTCATCATATACTCACAAAATTGATTCATTTGATTTATTTTTACTTGACGCTTATTTTTAACAACCCATTTTGTGATCGTCATGTGTTTACGTGATTTGGATATTTTGTATTTGCACAAATTTAATTACCAAAAAAAAAAAATTGTTTATATTGTAATTAATAAATTCCTGGGATTTGGCAGAGATGTTGGCTCCATTTCATTTACGTGCGCATATATAGCTTGGATCCGGGGCACAACAAAATAGTTCTTAACATTTAACTTGTTTCAATTAGAGTTAGCAAAACAACGTATTTTTTATAAATTTAACTAATGTTTGAAACCTAAAACAAACTTCCATTTAGGTAACAAAACACCTGTGTGCATAGATTTAGAAAGGAAGATAATAAATATTTTTAAAAGTTAGCCAAAAGTATGCAGTCAAAAAATGGCGGAACTACCTACAAATGTCGATAATGCAGATGCAAATGGTCCATATAAAGTTACCATATAGAAATGTCAACCAGCCAGATGAAAACAAAACACGCCTACATTTCAAAATTATATGACTCTTAATCATCCTAGGCAATATTTAAATTTAATGTAGAGAACTGGAAGTTTAACGGAAATAGGATTACCAGTCCAAGAGTCCTTCATTTGTTAAAATATTGATCCATTTTATTTACAAACATCGGAAAATCTAAATATCATTTCCTTGTCCACAACAAATCCGTTCCGAACTTTATAGGTGTTTCAATCTACACTCACGAGCAACTAAATCGACTCAATCATTCACACGCTCACAGAAAGACGAATTTTTTAAAACGGCTTAACCGATTTTCACAAGATATTATTTTTTGAAAGCCTGTGTTTTTGCTTTAAGGGGACATAGCACCTTCAAAATTGAAAAAAAAAGTTTTTCAAAGATTTTTGTTTTTGGAATAAAATGAGATATCTTAATGAAACTTTCCATTGACATTTTATTTAACTGACAGTACACAAAAAAATTTTATTTTAATTTTTTTAGCCCACTGTCGTCTGCTACTAGGGTTTTCCAGAAACACTGAAAATTCGCGGCGTGCATCATAACTGCTCTCAGAAACGTCAGGAAAAAAAACAAAAATGGGGTTTTATTCAGCATTAAATCGCCCTTGGAATGAACTAAAAGGAAAAAAATTGGTTGAAAAATAAAAAAATGGCGGCATTTTTTCGAAAATGCAGCTTTTTTGTCCCCTCCAATTAGTTGTAACTCAAAAAATTGAAAGCCGATTATTCCTTCCGTAATTCATTCTGAGCAGAAATATATGTAGATCAACGTGTTAAAATTTTAGAACGATTGGATAAGTAGTTTTTTCTCAATCTTGCACGCCAACTTGAAAAACGTCATTTCGAGATAATCGCGTTTAAATTGTCGCGCTTTAAATTAGGCGCGCTTCGCAATAAATAAAATAAAAATATAAATAATTTTTTTTTTGAGATTTTCATGTTTATATCATTAAAATCATGTTTTTAAACGTTCAATTTAACATATTCTTTCATAAAAAAAATTCGTCATTTCGATTTTTTGAAAATTTAAAGGTGCTATGTCCCCTTAAAATGACAATATTTTCATGAAAATTGGTTTATTACTTTTTTATAATGAATTTGAATGAAAACGAAAAAATTCAAGAAAAATAAAAACAATTTTATTGGTTAATACTAAGTAATGATACCCCCCCCCCCCCCCATTGCATCTACAACGGTTCGCATGCGGTTCTCCATTGACATTGTTAAGGTTTTGACAGACTTGGGGATCGCACTCCACTCCTCATCCAACGCAAT
Source organism: Nephrotoma flavescens (assembly GCA_932526605.1). Taxonomy (NCBI): domain Eukaryota; kingdom Metazoa; phylum Arthropoda; class Insecta; order Diptera; family Tipulidae; genus Nephrotoma; species Nephrotoma flavescens. Next base: position 301,878,083 of record OW052220.1, on the reverse strand, counting down.
TTCGAGGTCACTGATGTTAGCTAGTATCGGATTTCTGGCTCAGACGCTCCGTTTTAGTTCGTCCCATAAATTGGCTCAATTGGATTCATGTTTTCTGGGCTGACGGCTGGCTAGTTCATCGTCTCGAGTTCAACTTCATCCATGAACTGCCGAGTGATTCGAGCTGTGGACACCGGGGATTGTCATGCATCAATATGAAATCTTCCCCTAAATATCCTGCGTAGGGCAATACATAATCAATATATCTATCAGCGTTCAGCTCTCATCTATGGCCTCCACCAGGTAAGTAAACAAAATATGTTTTTCCCTGAAGCGATATGCTGTTTCAGCAAAACAGCACTGCGAAAATCGCATCCTGGACGCCGGTAGACCCGGACTCTCCTATCACTATTATGAAAACATATTCTGTACTCGCCAGTGAATAGAACGACTTCCATTGCTCGATTCTCCACCAATGAACGTGTTCGCGAGCAAGTTCGAGTCGCTTTTTGCAATGGGCCGCTCTTGGAGTGAAGTTGGCTTTCTTCAAGCGTCTTTTTACTGTCCGTTGACTAACAGCTTCATCTCGAACTTGTCCTAGCTCCTGCTGAACATCGACCCCTGTGAGATGGAGATTTCGCAGTAAAATTAGGACGATAAATCGATCGTTCCTCTTAGATGAACACCGATACCGGCTGGTATGTGGCCTGCGATTGTAGGTACCAGTTTCCTGAAACCTTTTCAATACTCTTGAGACAGCAGATGGATTCACGTTTAGCTGACTAGTGACTCCTCCCTGATTGCGTCCTTCTTGCAATAGAGCAACAACTTGTGCTGCTTGGAACAGCGAATGAAACTGGTAGAGATTTACTCAGGTGAACGTGTGATAAGTGACTGATGCCAAATTTCGGTCAACGTGGTATTAAGCAGAAGATATATGCGGCACGCCGATTGTTTTCAGCGAAACATCGCATTTTGCTACGATTGCTTTAATTTTAAAAGTACTGTATTGATTTTAATGATAAAGGTGTCCTTGTAAAGATAAAATACTAAGCTGTCAAAAAAATTTGCTTTACAAAAATCGGTTAAGCTATTTTAAAAAAATACGGTTTTTTGTACGCGCGGAGGTTTGAGTCGATTTAGTTGCTCGCGAGTGTATAATCATGATTGATTGAATTGGCGAGGTTCCTCTCGAAATCCTGGAAAACAAAATCCCCAAAATATGGAAAAGAAAGTTTTGCAAATCTAAATCCCACAAATTAAAATCTCAAATCTCTAAATCCTGGTATAATATCTATTTTAAAAGAGACCGAATTCTTTCAAATTCTTGGTTCGTCAAAATGCCGTATTTGGGAAACGACCATGGTCCAATTCGGTGTGCGCAATAAGGATTAAAATTAAATCACAAAATTTGGATGAAGTTCTAGAAAATATTTCTATGAAATTTTGACATTTTGGTAAAATTTTGATCTACCGAACGAAATTGAACTAGATAGTTTTTAACCGATATTATTCGGATTTCATAGGGCGCTATAAGAATTTGAGACGAAATTTTAGAGATTCTTGAAATGAATTTATAGTATGATTGGGATTTAAAAATAAATTATAAAGCAAGTTGTGAAATGTGAGCTTATTTTAACCGATCGTCAAATTTTTGGGAAGACAAGAATTTTGAAAACTTTCCCTAGTTTGGCCATCCTGGAGAAACTTAATTACAATGCGAATCGAGATTATAACCAAATGTACTTAATAACACGTTTTATTAAACACTTGTTTTTTTATTTCGCAAAAATTAGATTTTTGAAAAATTTAATTAAAAAATTTTTAGTTCAAAAAGTTTAAAAAATCACTCGATCGATTTCGACTTGTTAGGTCATCATCAGGAGTATCTAGTTGTAATAGTAAAAATTTGGTTATACTTAAGGTCTGTGGCGTAAAGTACGGAAACCATTTTAAACAACTGTATTGAATTATTTACATACAAAATTATTGAAGTTAAATTTTATTTTAATTTCATATTGATAAAGCCTTACAAAAAAAAAATATTTAATTTAATCCAAAAGGGGATGCCTCTGGATTTCACGAATTTTTCCTTTGTTGTTTGCTGTAAGGGCTCGTACGGCGTTTCTATCCATTCTTCGTTGAGTAGATTGATAAATTGTTTTCAATTCATCAACTGATTTCACAGTTCGACCATCGTTTCTCAAATTCCGTTTCATAATTGCCCAAAATCTCTTGATTGGACGCAATTCTGGAGTATTCGGAGGATTCATCTCCTTTCGTACGAAATTCACATTGTTCGCGGCTAGCTATTCCAAAGTTTTTTTCGCGTAATGCCCCGAAACCTGTAGGGCCAGAATAATATGGAATTGTTATGCTTTCGTACAAGTGATAAAAGGCGTTTTTACAGGCACTCCTGTATGTAGTTATCGGTATTTATTGTCGATTTTGTGAAAAACGGGGTGCTTTTAAAACCACATTGACAGATCACCTGCCAAACCAACAACTTTTCTCCAAATTTCTCTTGTCGAAGTGCAGTGATCGATTCATCCAGTACTTCTCCAGGTTTTGCTGCATAAAATTGTGGACCAGGTAAGGTTGAAAATCCATTTTTAGGTTAGTTTCGTCGTCCAAAGTTAAACAGCTCGGAGATGTGTTACTGGGATGTTTGTAGAGCAATTTTGCTCGTGTAAACGCAACATTTGTTTGCTTTTTCGACCGTTTAGGAATTTTCTGCTTCTTCTAAGTTTTTTCCAAGTTTTTTTTGATTCGCTGAACCATATATTTTGTTGTTATATGTTTCTTTGCAATATACCGAACTGACTCAGAGGGAGTATTTTTTAATGTCTTTAAAACGTTTAATTCTAACTTCTAGTTTCGCGTTCCTCTCGGCCACCCACTTTTTGGTTTTGATTTTACTGTGCTTTCATTGAGAAATCGATTTATTGTCTTGCAAACATTTGATTTTGTTGTTTTGTAATTTTTTGCGATTACGGAATACGAAGTTTGTTTATTTTTCTGCCATTCATCACAATTTTTACTCGAAAAACTTCTCTTTGATATTTTTTACTTCTGTCACAAACAAACGAAAATAAACTAGTTTACTTTGTTTGAAAAAAACTGAACTTTTCAAAAAACAAATAATAAAGATAAACAATTTTTGCGTTTTCGATTTATATAAGGGTAAAATCGTTTCTATAATTTACGCGACAGACGTTAGTTAATTGTTAGTTTTTTGGCTTGCAAAAAGGCAAAAAATTAAAAAAAAGAAGGAGAGACAAAAATAAGCAATAAAAATTAATCCGTTGATCGTCCCAGCCAACTGTTGTTTATTCAGAAAAATTACTAATAAAAAAGGGGGAAGAGAATAGCAGGTAAGCGAATAGTCACTGCATGCAAGCACTTCCTTCTTCACTTGCTGAACAAATTATAGTGATTTTTTTTTGTATAGGTCGTGATTAGAGTTCCAACTCAAATTTTTCATGTTCGTCACTCATGTTCATCATTTATAAGAAGTCTGAAACTTTTATTGTAATGTGATCATATAAACAGTGTTTTATACAAATCGATTCATTCAAATATGCCGTTTTCCAAAACAACACTTGGATCTAATTTGAATACGAGGTCTTGAGTCGCTCTCGATTTAGCATAATCCATCTGATAAAATTTTTCTTTGAGTCACAAATTTAATCTTTCATCCCATCTGAATATCTCCAAAAAACCTAAACCTTAATTATATATAAAGTCTATTTCTCTTTAATTGATTCAGTCTTAGCCAAAAATGTATCATCAACGAACCATTTTTTGCTGATAAAATACCAGAAATATTAAATTTCAACTCACAAATCATAAAGCTCATCATAAGCACAACCACAGCGACTCATTGAAGCCCACAGCAGCCGGAATTACCCGCTGTGCACAACAGGCACGATGCGATCTAGATATAGTTTCTGAACTATGCACAAGTTTATTAGGTAGTGGTGCATCGATTTCTACTCTTGAAAAGAAAACATCGGGTGGACATTCTTAAAGAGTTCATGGGTATTTCACAGATTTAATTTACTACAATAGTCCAAAGAAGTCAAGGCAGACCTATTATTTTCCTAGTCCAGATCAACCACTACACATATGTAAATCTTGATTTTTGAAAATTATTAAAAATAATTCCGAAATATATTTCGGAACTAAAGAGAGATGGTAGTGATTTCCATTATAATGTCTTCCGAATAATGCCCTCACCTAGAAACTATTATTCTAAAATTTCCATCACGTAATAAATGCGGTCTAGGCAAAATTTCTATTATTTCTCATTATCTAGGCGTACAAGATTTAGTCAAATGTTATTTCTGGGAGTATTTGAAGAATCAAAACGTTCATTGACTTCACCCTTTCCGAAACCTAATGACAAGGTACGCATTTCCCAAGCACTGAAATAAAAATTACATTTTAAAAATTCCGTTAGATGAGGAGTCCCGAGATAAGACAGCATTTGTGATTCCTAGTCGTCCTTTGTTACATTTTAAAATCATTCCATTTGGTCTCTGAACGCGCCTCAAACTGTGGGCGTGTTAACGGATCGAGTGATACCCCATATGTCACTATCTGATCACTCTCCCTATCGAATTATTTTTACTTGTTGTAACAAAATACTGTTTAATGCTGGGTTGATGATGAACATTGAGAAAAGCAGTTGTACTTGCCGAAGGAACCCTCTCAACCAATAACTCTATGTGTCTGGCACTATATCCCATCAAGGGATTTGGCCGCCTCAAAAAAAATGAGGTTTCATAATCATTTCGGATAATGAGTGATTAATTGATTGATTTTAAGCCAGCCGTGAATTTTTTTCACCACCGGGAATCGAACCGAGCAAGCATGGTGACCACAATGCCACCGGGGCGGAGATAATCACTCCTAAGAACTTTTACGTTTTCTAGGAATGGATAGGCGCTTTATTCCCTCTTTTGATTTGCTTGTCGCTGCTCTAACCAATCTAACCAAAAAGTGATAGAAATCTATTTGATCTGGAAATGCAAAGCAAGCATTTGTGGCCCATGAACAGGTAAGCCATCCGAAAACGCCTGGTACTTGCGAATTGAACACAATGCAAATGGTGTAACATATAACCAGTCCATTAAAACGCCATCCGGAACTAGCATGGATCAGCCGGAACCACATACTGTAAATGAGAATTATTCGGATTTTTTAGACACCTAAACGCAACCATAAATGCTTACAGAATTAGAACAAAGCATTTTATATGTTTGTGCAGCATATAACCTTGCAACTAGCAACACTTCAGTGCAAACCGATTCTAGTAAAGCAAGCTAAAATCAGCATAGACGAGCCAGAATACTATGAAATCACTGAAAACCATTCGCTCCATTGCTAAACGAGCTCGATGCCTTTTATGTCATTGGGCACTATCTAAAATATTGGAAACACGAAAAGACAGACTGGAAACAGAATAAAACCTTGCTCTAACTTGCATAGGCCAGTCGATATCAATTCAAGTTCCAGTAAGAAACCAAAGAAATAATATAGCCGAAACCATTAGGAGCTACCAGGACTCAGATTTTCCAAACCATTTAGCGCTTACACAATTAATTTTACAATGTTAGCCAAATATTCCAGCCGTAACTGTATTAAGCCACGGGCTACCATTCGGCCAATAACCAATGAGTACGACGACTTCTACAGGTAATTGGAACCAAAGAAATTAATCTGAAATGAGATTTCTGTCTACTATTTGAGATAGAAAATCTAGTCGTTCAACCGGAACCCCTTCCTGAATAGACCTTATTGGCTCTATTATGGTTCATACTGAAAACCGTAATGTGACACGAGCATACAAAATGAATTATGTACAATGTACAAAAAACGCCGGGCTCCTCATAAAAATCCGATTCACACTGTCCTTTTATGTTTCCGGCTGGCATTGTAAATATACAGTGCTGGGGGAAAAAAAATTGGGCAAACATATTTTATTGCAAATTGGAGTCTGTTTTTGGTAAAATTACAAAACTTTTGAAAGCAACTGGCTTATTGTTTCATTTTAAATAAATGTATGACGTAATTTTTTGAAAAAAAAAATTACCTGCAGTTTAAGGGCAAAACCCCGAAAAATGCCAAAATATTCAAAATACGTTGATTAGAGTTAAAGTAATGGAATAAATTAAACAATTATTTTTTAATTATTTTTTTCTGATACAATAAAATTTATAGACGTTTTTTTTAATGTTAATATTTTGTTGGACCGCCTTTTGTTTTTATTACACCGTTACAACCCCGCAACTGATGTACAAAAAAATTGGTCAAGCAATTATTTTATTTTACGCCTACAGTTCTTGGCCGTCATTAGGGTGCAGATGTTTTATTGCCTGTAATTTTTTTTTTTGAGTACAACTAGTGCATATTTCGCAAGATTAAGTTATTCTGTAAGTGATCCTAACCAAATAAAGAATAAAGTTAAAAAAATGGGAAAATTTAGTGAGAAGTGTAAAAGCAATATGTTGATTTTAGCGCGAGAAAATTAAATTTAACCACGCGTGAAATAGCAGAAAGATTAAACATTCCTAAAAGTACTGTCGCGTGGAATATTAAAAAATGCGAGAGATGAGCAGTACACAAAGAAAGAAGGGCTCTGGAAGACCCAGAAAGACAACGCCAGTGGAAGATCGTTTCATAATATTACAATGTCGTCAGAACCGTTTTAAAACTTCATCGGACATAAGATGGGATGTTGAACGAGCAACGGGAAAACAAATTTCAGCCAGCTTAGTGAGAAAAAGACTTGTTAAAGGTTTGAGAGCACTTAAACCAGTCCAGAAGCCTGAGTTCACATTACTAGTGAGAAAAAAACGTTTGCTATGGGCTCAGGAGCATGTTTCTTGGACTAAAGAGATGTGGATTGGTGTGATTTTCTCCGATGAATCAAAACTCAAGCTGCATGTTGGAGATGGAAGAATTCTCGTAAGAAGAAAACCGGGCGAAAGGCTTAGCAACGAATGTATTTTAAGACTTTCACCGAAAAATGAAGGAGTTATGGTGTTGGGATGCTTTTCTGGTAATTAAACCGGTAGATTATGCTTCCTTAGTTCCAGCATTACAGCAGCTGTTTATCTGCAGGTCCAACACAACGAATTTGAGCCCTCTGTTTTAAAGCTTTTTGGTGAAACTTTTAAATTTAATTTTCAACAGGACAACGCTCCGTGCCATACCGCCAAAGTTGTGAGTTATTAATTTTGAATTGTAGATAGAAAAATTGGCTTTCAGATAAACAAAAATAATTTGTTAAAAAATTGTTTTTTTTTCTTATCTCTTCATTTAAAGGTAAAAAAGTACTTCGAAGAAACAAGTATCGATGTGTTGAGCTGGCCGGTGTATACTCCAGACTTAAATCCCTTTGAAAATATTTGGTCTATGATGAAGCTAGAAGTAGCAAGAAAGTGCTCAGAATCGATTCAAACTTTGAAAAGTTTATTGATGACGATTTGGGAATCCATATCTCCTACGATTTTGAAAAATTTATCAAATTCAATGAATCGGAGGTGTATCGCTGTAATAAAACCAAAAGGCGGTCCAACAAAATATTAATATTAAAGATAGAACTTTGGCAAAGCAATAAAAAACAAAAAAAAAATTAAAAAATAGTATTTAATTTATTCCATTACTTTGACTCCAATCAACTTATTTTGAATATTTTGGCATTTTTCGGGGTTTTGCCCCTAAATTGCAGGTAAATTTTTTTTCAAAAAATTACGTCATACATTTATTTAAAATGAAACAATAAGCCAGTTGCTTTCAAAAGTTTTGTAATTTTAGCAAAAAACGACTCCAATTCGCAATAAAATATGTTAGCCCATTTTTTTCCCCAGCACTGTAGATACCGCAGCGAAACCCCGTAACTCAAAATCATAAATAAGAAAAAATGTTCCATTTTCAATATTTTGATACTCCAGTACCATAACAATCAGTGTTCATAACATTTTTGCAGAGTTACGGTGTCAGATTACAAAAAATGTATCGAATGTTGCGATTAAGCATGGAGATTGTGTGTGATTGGCGTACTGTCAAGTAAAAAATGATCAGATCATTGTACGGCAATTCAATATCGCAATTTTTCCACATTATTCAGCTGGGAAAAGTTTATGTGGCAAATTTGAATCGTAGCAAGAGCTATGCATGATGTAGCACCATCTTATTGGAATCACATATTTCGTAAGTAAAACTGACATAACTCGAGCACAAGAATGTGGCACACATATCATGATAGCAATCACCAGAAAGTGTGACATTATTATCTCTAGTAGATTGGCTCATTATTACCTGCGCGCCATACATGACGTAGTCACTCTCAAGGTTGCAATGGCTGCTGGTGAATTAGTAGAACATTTCCAGTGTCACAATAGCGGCTTAACATAACATCGATGTCCACAAAAATTTTGAGAATTTATGATAAAGGTTTAGCAGATGTTTTCAACCGTTCAATAGTGTTCATATTTTACAGCCACAGGTGATTTTCGGTCGTTTGGCATTTCGTGTTTCAGAGTTTTGTTGTACGGGATTTTAAATATCAGGATTTCGTTTTTCGATATTTTATTTTTAAAATTTTAACTATTCGGGATTTTGTTTCCGAAATAACAACACCAATGATCCTATTGTAAAAAGTACCAGCAACAATTTTAGATGGAAGACAATGGACATGATGGAGTAACGTATAATTTTGCAGTGGTCTGTATGATTCAAGATTTCATTTCTGACCTCGAACAGTTCCGCCTGGTATATGGCATTTACCGGATGCAAGCTGATAAATAATCCGACCTGCGCACTGTGCTAACTGGATAAAATTGTATATAATAGAATAACCAGAAAGTATATAGAACTCATTATGTAGTGGTCCGGATGATTCCCACTAACTTCTTATTGTTCCAGTTTAATAATTCGGTTTGAAGTGGAATCTTTAAAATGTTAAGGCAGCTCTTAGTAATACAGGCTGACTTCTTGTAAGCTGGTCCAAAATACATTGTGCTTTAATTTTTCAAGTGCCGAATTCTTCCGGTAGTAAAAATCTGTGCAGGGATGTTATACCACCACAATTTTTCACTTTTGACTCAGTTTAGGTTTTATTTTTTTTATTTTTCACAATTATGTGGAAATTTCAACCTGTTAATAAAAATGTAAACTCTGTCCGTTTTCTAAATGTTCTCTTGTATTGGCTTCGGCTTACATTTTAGAGAGTGTACCATAACCTGAAACAACTCAAACTCGTTGCGCAATAGCGAGGATAGTTCAAAGAAAACTCATATGATTCCGGTTAATTTTTGTCGGCTATAAGCCGCTTTGTGCAACCTTCAAATATTTTCTTTTTGTAAGCATTTGATTCCGGTTGGCTTTTATTAATTTTGGCTGGCGTTGTATTGGTTTTGGGCTGAATATTACATACTGGTGCAGTTATGGTCTACAACGCATTGTTCTTTCGCGCAATAATCCGACGGGTTGCAGCTAATCCCGAATGTTCCAGTATACAACACGCAATGAAGCGTATTGCATTATCGTACTTGTGTCATATTTGGTTTGGTTGCGACTGATGTGGTTTCAGGTTCAATTTTACCTGTTGTTTTCATGATCCATCGAATTGGTCAAGCAAGCAAAGCCATAAGACCCAAAGTTCTGACACGTACTTTATACTGGAAGTGCCAAATGATCGACCGTACGGGTCGGCCATAACAGGCATTATTTGAAAATGAAACAAAGCATCAACGAAAAAGTTTATTCTAAAAAAATTAAAATACCTCAAAATTAATAATGGTTTCTGGGATGGTCTTCATGGGTACTTTATATTGAAATAGCCAGGAGTCGTTCCTAGGAGACCGCCATATAAATAACAAACATTATTTGGTACGATTGTTGCACAAACTTTCAACAAAAAATACTGTTAAAAAATCAAAAAAACCCAAATAGACAGTGGTTTCTGGAAAGGTCGCGATGTGTAATTTAGGCTGAAAGTGCAAAGTATAGGTTCCTAGGGGTCGGCCATGTAAACAAAGGAATTACATATTCAAAACATACATTACAGAAAAATATTGTTCTAAAGAAATCAAATGACCTCTTGATAGACAGTGGGTTGTAGAAAGGTCTTCTTGCTGGTACTTTATACTGAAAGAGTGACTTTGTTCTAAAAAATAAAAAAATACATATTGATGGACTTCCCACTTTATACTTAAATTTGTTGCACAAACTTTTAACGAAAAATAATCTATAGTGGTTTCTGATGAGTGGCCACTGGCCATATAAATAACTCGACTTTTGGGATCGATGACTTGGCCCTTTTAGTATAAAGTACCATCAATACCTTTCCAGAATCATTGTCAAGGGTTTTTTGATGTTTTAAAATTTTTCGTTGTACTTTTGTGCAACAATCATTCCAAATGATGCCTGTTCGATCACATGAACTTTCAGTATGAAAAGTTCTTTATTTTGCGTTTAAGCAACATTTAGCATTACAACTACATTTACAAGGTTATCCATATACGAGTTGGTAATTTTTTTTTGTTATGTATTTCGCAGTCGTAAAAATTTTGAAATATGAATTTTCAAACAATTAAAATATCTAAGAAATCTAGAGCTTCACAAGAATATTGTTTTAGGTATGCATACACCATTAGAATTTTAATTAGATTGGCACTAGTAGAGTACATGTGCCTACCAAAATATTATAGTGACAAGATGATCCGTACGTAAATTGATGCTTCTTTCAAAATAAATTACTGATAAAATCTTTGAACTATGTTTAGTTAGTTTTAGGGTAATATAATTTCTCTAAATTTTGCAGTTATTCGAATAGTGGATTTTAAACAAATCGGACCTAATATAAATATTTTAGAATGAAATTATTTACAATTATTTGGGATTTGGTATATTTTTAACAACATTATACTTATATAAAAATCTCCGCCTCTGCTGTTTTTAGATGTTGCGATGATATATGACACTTTACAGACAATGTTTATAATTTGAATAGAGAGCAATTTGATATTCGAAAATCTGGGAGTACACTTCCTTCCTATCTTCAAATTACATTTCTTAATGGGAAAGAAACCCTTAAAGGGTCAGTAACTTAATATCAAAAAATTAATTAAAATGTACCCACGGACAATTTTATAAAAAACCAAAGATCGGAAAAAATACATCCACTGCTTTATTTAGTGATATACTAAAACTAAACCTTTTACTACGAATACAGATATATGTACAAAAAAATTTGTGATGCAATAAATCATTAAAACAAATCCCCAAGAATTAACTAAAAATTTCTCTTCGATGATGTGTCGTGATTTAAAACAGAATATCCGGCTTTTATCTAAATAACAATAGAAAATAATCTAAGAAGACCATACCAACACTCATTCATCCGTGAGCCATATCACTTAAACACATAAATATCTCCATAAATAAACAGCACAGCATCACAACAACAAAACACACACAAACAAAATAAAAATGTAATCCATAAACTATTTTCCCTTGTCCTATGAAAATGAAATATTCTGTCGCACATATAAAACGAATGACGATGATGAAAAAGCAAAATAACACATCGGAAAAAATAGGCCAAGGAAATTCATTCAGCTTACGTCGCAATCGTCAGATTCATGAATTTATGTGAAAAAAATGTATATTTTTAAAATTTCATAAATGAAATGGATGTGATGTACCGAAACAACAAACAGTCAAGGTCTCTCCACCAGCCTCTTTCATGTAACGTATATTTCAAAAATTTATGAATTTTATTTTTGTGAAAAACTATTTTTATAAACCATTTTCCAGCAGAAACAAAACAACTAAAAATACAACTTTTTCTGATAAAGAGAAGAAACCACAATGTATATACAAAACACTCAACCTTGAATCCTAATATTCTATTTCCACGGAAATTAAACTACAACAACAATAAAATTTCCCAAAAGAATTGTTGTATAAACAACCGTTCTGTATACACAAATAACACAGACAGTTGGTAATTTTGCGATGTTCGTATCTACTTAGAGAACTTGTTATACGAGTACTCGTAAAAATGAAAGAATGTTACGCTTGCGGGTGAATATACGAACACAGAAAAAAAAATCAATTGCGCTTGTAATTATATTTCTACCTATCCACCATATGGATGGAAATATTTTTAATGTTAGAAAAGACTCGCGTAACACACACAAAAAATATATTTGGTCTATTTTTAGGTGTTGTACATATACGAGATGATTCATGGGCTGAATGTGAGCCGGGATACACACACCCGTACACGGTTTATCTTGGATAAATATCAGATAGCAGTAAAATATGTGCCTTGATTTATATTTCGCTCGATTATTATTCTTGCGTTTTTTTGCTAGCTGTGTGTGATGATGTTGTAAATTTTTCATTATCATGTACCATCATACATCGCACAGTAGATTTATCTATAGACGCTATGGGTATACATTATGCTTGTTTATAGATATAATGGGAATAAATTATATCGTGTTTAGCCGAAAAATTTATTGCGTAGGTTTAGTTGGTACTTACTCTTCGATCGATATGTTACTCGTATAATTCAAAATTCTCAGACAACCGTACTCACCTGAAAGTAAAAAATAAAAATTTCAGTTAGTTAAAAATTACATAAGGTATATAATATGAAAGGGGGTATGTAAATTAATCTTTATAATGCGTGTTTTAAACGCTTGATTTAAACAACCCTAAGCATTTGAAACTGATAACTGTTAAATATTGCAAAGGTAAAATTAACCGAAACTAAAAACTGAAAACGAAAATTCATTTTTCATTCACTGACCAGTTCACCGAAAACGAAAGTTCTCATTGGATCATGCTAAAATTTAGGATGAAGGATGAAAAATGAATTTTAAAATTAACCAGCAGGGATATTGACATTTTACAGACTAATGACTCATCAGTGAAAATAAAACATGAGACGCATCTAGAAATTTATCAGCAAATGGAACGAATTTTGTTTGTTACATGTTTAGTCTTACGTGGCATGTCTATATTTATTCAAATAAATAATAATCCCAATTTATTTAAAAAAAATTATAAATTATATAATTTTAGGCTGTTGCCTTACACAATATTAAAACCATCTCTCCGGCACAAGTGTTGGTGTTCCAAAAGGCTAAACTTTGGGATTAAAATGTTTACTTACCTATTTTACAAACAAAATGTAATAACCGTATACAAAAAGTAACAATAAAATTTATTTATTAAAATAATTGCGATGACGTTGCGACGAGGAGTGAACATGAAATTTAAACTAATTGTTTATCTCTCTCGATTGTTTATCTACGCCATTTTAAAAGGTATTTGATAGAATGGGAAACGTCGAAGATATGTCATGAAAGAAGAACGGTATATGACATGTCTCAAACTTGTCGTCTAACGTTGACAGTTATTGGACAACTCATCTGAGAAAGTAATTTGACTTGTCATAAGTTAGCCATTTAGTTTACTTACAACACATTTAGAACACGCAGCTATGAAATAGAAACGTATATGTCGTATTGACAAATTCCTAATTGGGTAGTTTTCGCAAAAAAAAGTTTTAGAAAATGGTCAACTGGGGTGGAAGTACGCATAAAATGTTGAAAACCGGTGAGCCGATGATCGAACTTCCCCTAATTAGCTGTAATAATTTACTGTATTGATTCACTTTATTTTTTAACAATTGATTCACTTTATTTTTTAAAATGAAGAATAATCCAATGCTGCTTAGCACTAATTTGTACAAAAATGTTCCGAAATCGTGTCGTTTTTCTTGCTTTTCCTAAACTAAAAAAGAAAACTCTCCAAAGCCGCTTGACAAAAATAATTTTAAAAAGATCCATAAATTGCTTAAATTCGTTTAAATACTCATATATGTTCGATACTTTATTTTATGATATTTTTTTGCAATTAAATTTTTTTCGATTATTTTTTTCGACAAAATAAAACTATTTTTCGTTTTGGTAAATCGATAGTGAGTGATTCCACTACCCCATTTCTGAATCCAATCATGAAGAAATCCACCAATCATGAAGAAATTTGATATTCTGATATTTGATAAATTTGATGAAACTGATTTTCCGGATTTTAAAATGATTTGTTGAACAAGTTCTTGAATATGGCCAACTTGAGTTTATCTAACTTCTGACGGTTGGACTTCTGACAAGCGTATGTCTCGATTAATCGGAAGAGTTTATAATTTGCTAGAGGATTTCTACAAATCCGTATAGAGATTGAAATAACATTGAAGAATGACAGATTTCAGATACAATAATGAAACAAAGTAGAGAACGTGCTATCAAGAATTTTGCTTCCTTTTGAAAGTCCTCAGGATGTTTTAAACTTAAACTAATATTTTATTTTTCAGCAAAATCTATATATGACATATGATTTTTTTTTCTATTTTTACAGAGAAACACTGTGAATTTTTAGTTATGGTTGTCAAACGAACATTTGGTATTAGAAGTGTGGAAACATTTTTGTGCCTAATACCAATCTTTTGGACTAAATTAATAATTAAACTAATTTTATACCGGTTTCATCAATAAATAAAGTCAGATCAAATTAAAATGTAAACCAGCTTGTTCTCTTCTATAATTAAAATTATAAGGTTTTGTTTAATTGAAAAAAGGCCAAAGCACTACTCTATAAATAAAACTATTCAATAAAAAAAACTAATCTCAATCTGTGGTTGGAACTATACATGGTCCTTTGAGCGCTAGCAGACCCCCAACTAGCACATATGTCAACGAAACTCAACAAGTGAACAACGAGAAAAATTCGACAGCCACATTAGATCATCAAAATCGAAATGGAGAAGTTGCCGAAGGAAAGGAAAAGAAGATAAGCGAGAAAATAATGGTTCAATCAAGAAATTACAACAAAGACAGAGATAGTCGAAAGAAGAAAACCTATCTTGAAAGGAGAAGACCTGATGACAAATTATAGCGATGAATCCTACATTATTACCAACACAATCACCATTGACCAGTATGGACAATCAACAGCAAATTGAATATCGCATCAAAAACCAGTCAAACAATGGGCGACCAATAACTCTAATAGTAAATCAAGTTGGCGTAAAACATAATGCGCTAATTTAATTTGAGCCCAGCTCACAATACTAGTCGTTCATAGATGGCACAAAACAAAACCTGTTTATATAAAGATAAATATTGTTCAAATAATATTTTTAATCTGTATCTTTTATTAACTAATTTTTATATAAACAAATAATTAATGTCCTTTGAAATTAGCGCATCATAACAAAATCATAAAAATCAAATGAAAAATCATCGATAAGGAAGCTCGTAAATTGATTTTTCATCAGCCACGAGGCAAGAATAGCAGCATCTTCAATACCGACTTAAGAGCACTGGGGTTAAAGCTTCTGCGTTTGTTTCGGAAGGTACTAGGTTTGAATCCCGATACGACACGTCCTCGATGTGGCAAGCAATACGTAAGGTAGAATGTAAGGTAAAAACTGCAGTGGAAATCAATATTTTAAGGACAGGAGAACATAAATTATTTCGTAACTGTGTGTCTATTTCAAAAACGAAAAAATATACTAGCAATATTATCGGCAAGTAACATAATTTATAAAAATTTGAGGCAGTCTGGTGCTGGAAATTACACAACCCCTCTAAAGGCGAACCCATGCATTGAGGTGTGTAACGTTTATTTTTGAAATTATGTTTAGAATTTTTGATTGATTAAAAAGGACGATTAATGGAATATGTTGTGGTATCTGTTTTACGTGTATTTTTGAGACTTATTTTGAGTCTACATCGAAATAACTGTATTTTATCTAGTTATGGAGTTGCGGCAAAAATATTTAAACGTGTCAAAAATGAATGATGATGAACTTAGCTAACTCATAAATTCACTCCCATTTGACGACAAAAATACTAACGATGATGAGATTAATGATATCGAAGACGATCATATTTCACCTACAAGTAATGCAGTTAAAGATAATGATTAACTACAAGGAGTAGTGCATTTGAGAACAGTCTCAGTCTTTCGAAATCTCTGAACAATGTTTGCAGCCTTTTATCTCGAATCAAAATAATGAAAACATTGCTGCCAGAGAAAAACTTTCAATATTTAATCGAGCATCTCGTCGCCATAAACATGTACGATCACCAGAATTGGCTAACCAGTCAGGAATAAAAATTTAAAAACCAAAATAAGCCATCCAAAACTTTAGAAGCCACGAATAATATTTATTTTTAAACAACGTGTACAATTCAATCTAATTTTTAGGTTAGGTTTCATAAATTCAATAATTTTATCATATATTAGTAATAATATAATTTAGTAATTAATATACAAATAAAATAACTTCCACCTTTTTATTTAATAGATTTTTTAAGTTTTTCTTATTTTGGGCGAGAAATCGCGCGCACTACTTTTTATTAAGTGACAGTTGGGTTTCTTAAGTAAAAATACAGTTTGGCTGGCTAACATTGACATGCCACTTATCGCATTCTTATTTTTTTATTAAGTTAAAATTCTATTCCTGGCTCCACTTTTGGAAATAGAAGAGTATGGAGCGAATGCAACACGGACACAAACATTTACTAACAAAAATTACAACTACACGTAAACCAAATTGCTTTCCTCGGAGATAAGCCACTAACAACAAGTCTGAAGGAAGTTAATACTCCATACGCCTGTTTGAAATACTTTTTCAACGATCAACTTATTATATCTTCCTGAACAATCTGATTTGTATGCACGGCAAAGGAACATAGTTCAAGTTCAAAGTTGATCCAATCGTAAAGCGGAAATTTCTAGGAATATTGATCTTATACTGGGGAAAACACTCATTTGAGGCAATTCATCAAACAATGCCCGTGTTATATTTGAGGAAATTTGACGATATCTACATTTCAATGACAATTCGGAAGTAGAGACCAACTAAATTAAGAGACTATTCAAGGTTTCACCTCTAATAAATCATTTTAACTAGTGCTTCGGATTAGTACCAATGCTACCCAGGTTTTGCCTGGACGAGCAGATGTAAATCAGTAAGCTATTTTCACTTTGCGATTCCACTGGCTTCACTTCGCTAACGCTGTCGTCCGCATATCAAAAACTATCCCTAATATTATTAACCACGTAATCTAGATTGGTAACTTTAATACGTCTCTGCAGGTCTGCTAATCTGTATCTTCAGAGCAGAGGTATAAATAGTTTAGGTACCGTTCGCATCGCACCAATCATGTACTAAACTGCAAACTATCCAGTGACGCTGCACTTAGTGGTAAACAAGTAGAACGCGGCTACTCGGAGGAGTGTGTTGGGAACACATATATAGAGCCGACATTCCCTCAGTTTTATGACAAGACACAAAAATGGTACAACTTTTGTCAACTTAGGTTGGTAGTAAGCCGTTTGTTAGCAAAAACGCTATTTAACAGTCACGAAAAACCACTCGGTAATTAAGATGTATCCATTTCAGCAAAATTTATAATCGTCTATTGGCAAATATAAACTTAGTTTCCCGTTTAGATGTAAATATCATGCATATTTTGGGTTTATAACATTTATTAGAGACATTTACATGTAACCGGTATGAACTAACCTTCAATATAGTTAGTCGGAAATTTAGATACAAATATCAACGTCAAATATTAGCTGCTTCAATCTGTTGTGAGTAAAACAGTTTTTAGTAGACGAGAAACCATTCTACTATTTTTTGTGAAATGTGGATACATATTTGAGAAAGGTGTGCTTTGAGGTGGGTGATAGCATAATATGCCTCAATCACCAAATTTATCGATCAGTTTTTATCTTAATCGTAAATCTATTTATTACCACCTCATTTAGTTGTGGAAATTATAATCAAAAGAAAATTTCTATTTCACAGAACACATCCATAATATACATAAATAAATACATTATATACACTTTCGTCTTACACGCTGTGTAATGTAATAACCCTGTTGTTTACGGGTTCACTGAAATGTAAACTATTAAAATCTATAACAAAGAAACATATTGTTTCTAGTAAATGAGCATATACATATATGACTCTGATGTACGTATGTAGTTTTTATGTTATCGAAACGTGTACATCTGAGCATAGATTTTATAACCCCTTTCGTCGGCCGCTTTGACACTTTATTCATTACCCATATAAACCGTATTTGTATAGTCTCATATGCACATATCATGAACAGCATGTACTGATATATGTATATACTAAAAATAAAAACTAGTAGTGAATAACCTATCGCATGCATGTACTGGACTTCTAATGTATGTCATTGATATAACCTAATCGAAATGAAAAATTATTTATTTTGAATTTTAATTAAATGCAACAACAACTCCACAAATTTTTTAAAAAAAATGAAATATTTAAATAAATTATTTATTTATTATTTACACATATACAAGTGTGTAGTTTATAAGAGGTGTGTGTAGATCGATCGATTGAACGGCGGGCGATAGACGGGCGGGAAGAATAAATATATAAATAATCCACAACTAAGTATAAAACGATCGATTCTGTATATAAATATTAAGCGTCTTTTGTTCTGCTTATTTTAAAATTTTAATTTTATAAATAAATTACATTGGTTTTTGCGCAAATGAATAAATAAACGAGTTTGTTGGAAATTTACTAGGTCCAAATACTATACAACGTATTTAGATATTTAACAGAAATTAGTTGAACGTAACACGGTCTGACCGACGTAAAAGCGATTTTGTGCGCACTTTAAATTCTTAAAGATAACGAAATTGACAATATGCATGGCGATGTAATAAATTTGTACATACAAATAGTTTTAAATTTCCAAATTTCCATTGTATATTTTACGTATTGAAAAAAAAATCCAGAAGTGAAAAGAGAAATGCGTTTTAAGACGCCAAAATGAAACTCTTTGAACAAAGAACATGAATTAATTTCTTTTTGTTGCTCTTTCGAAATGAGATCAGATTGTGTTCAATAAACTTTTTTCTAAAACTATTTAAATCGGGGAGAACGCGTTGATATGTTTTATTTATAATAATGTAAATACATAAGTCGATTATGAAATCTGGGGAGGATCGACCATATATCAACCCAATTCTTAACCTTTGAACTTACAATTATAGATTTAATCAGCTGGTGCACAGTTGTATATTTTTTTTTTGGTTAAATGATTTTAAAATAGTTTTTGTTACTCGTGTTGTAGAAAGTTTTTGTGTACTTTGTTTGTAAAACTTTCACTTTCTCAATTAAACATTTTTCATATTATGGGTACAAAACATAACACAGACACCGGTGATACAGATCATTAGAATATTTCAACAACTTTGCAAATCGTTGTGTAACTTTATTTTTTTACAGTCGGTGCTGTCAACAAACAAAATTTTATTTGCTTGACATAAATTTTAATGTAAATTATTCACAACGATTTAACCAAATTCCTGGATTCACTCCAAAATGCCATTCGGAAAAATTTAATTAAAATCTGTTGTTAGTGTATAAACATAAAAATATTAATTTAATTTATTTCAATGTGAAGATGACTAACCATACGTCTATTGGCATTTAAAAGACAACAATTTGTATAATACATCACAATTTATTAAATCATGAATTGATTGGGAGTCCACGACCAAGCTTACCAGACTGAAAATTATGAAAAAAATGAAATTTTACACTTCGGGATCAAACCCATCGGCGCCTGAAACGTCCATGCGGAACAAACAGGAATTCATTTTTCATTTTTCTAGCTGAACTAGCTAGCCGGCATTGCTTCGGGGAAATTAGAATTATTTTGAACTTCAGCGGTAATTTCTCGTCATCGCTGTAGTTGCAATGACATTCAGCAGATATACTTAGTTAAGAACGAAGGCATCACCTTCCCATTATTGCAGAGAAATGACCACATGCGTTGATATTGTTTTGGAAGGTATTTGTCTTTATTGCAAATGCCACTTTAGGTGGGCACGGGAATATTATAGAACATTCTCTAATGATATTATTTTACATTCTATTTGTGGTGATAGGTTTCTTATTTTTTTCACTTCCTACCCCTTTTCAAATACCCTTTTCAGAAACCGTCATTATTATTTTGTTTACAATGTTTCTTTTCTCTTATCTTCTTTTAGAATAATTTTTCCCTAAAGATTTCGTTCAGTTTAGACCTAAGCGTACATAATATTAACAAGTTAAACTTCATGACTCAAAATTTATACAGAAACCCCTTTTCGTCATCAGCGCCTTTTACTGAGTTGCAACACTTCGAACTGATATCCATCTTCTCCTTGCCAAAGCAATATTGGGTATTGAAGAGCATCATACTGATAATAATATCACATCGATCGAAATCTGTTCCGACCTAGGAAAATAGAAACTTCTTTGATCGTTGGAGCGTTGAAACGTCTTTCATGTTGACCAGAGGGTGTATGTCTGCTCAAATGACTACTCTGTAATCATCTGATGGTATTTGCTGTCATTTGTAAACTTGATATTATTTCGCGTTTTGTTCCGGGACTAATAGCACAACGCTTATTAGTTTCCGTCCTCTACACTTTATGGTAAACTTCTACTTGTATTTTAAACGTCGGCATGAAACCTCTATCTTTAACAATTTGTGTTGCTCCAAAAGTAGTTATTTGAAAGCATGAGTTGCACTTTCGAATGTTTTGTAGAAATTGTCTGAGTAACTTAGTAGTTACGGAGACGTAAGCTAGAAGAGGTTGAGGTGGATCACTGAGATGGCAAATTGACTTTTCCATTCGAACAACACATTCCAGGCGATTCATTGTGAAACTTTAAAGCATGATTATACAAACAAATGTTATCCATTTTCAAATTTTAGTTATCTATAATCATAGTCTTTATCGTAATTGAATGCTGCTAATTTTAAATCAGATCTAAATTTTTTTATGGATCAACTATATCCCATTTGCTGCCCGGTAACACAATTGTGTGGGTACGACAAAAGTGCCATGTTAAAAATTTATTTTTGTATGTGTTTTGACCCAACTTACACATTTGTGCAATCCTTTTAAACTTATTTTCGTCCGAAAAAAACACTATAAATATACACACAATTGTGTTGGTTGTACTTCAAATCAAGCAAAATTTTCTATCAAAATTACATACTATGATTTTTTACTAACACATTTGTGCGATTTGGACTTAAAATAAGCCATTTTTTGGTTGAAAAAGGGATATATCGTAAGCGATTGCATTCTAGCCATATTGCACTGTGTTCAATTGTTTCAGCAGCTCTAGAAGACGAGGTTCTGCTTCGATCTTTTTCATATATGTACTGTTAAAGTTAGCCGAAAGTCTTCAGCCGATAAATGTCGGTAATACAGATAAAATGTCGATAGCGCAAATTGTGTCGATAAAGAAGATCAACTGCAATATTTAACCGAAAAATGTCTGTATTACAAATTTAAATGTAATTAATGAAACCGATAAATTTGCCAGCCGAAATGCAATAGTCACGTTTAACTGATAAAATATTTCTATATCAAGTGCTTACCAAATGAACGCCGACTGTACCAATTCGATAGACCGTGACCGTAAGTAGAATTTGATTTTATGTTTGGAGTGGGATTGATGAGGTTATAGGAGTAAAATGTTACTTCTTCCGTTGTTTCGTCGATAAAATTATACATCTTTCGAGATTTTGCCAAATGACCGGTGTCTGCCTGAATAGGAGTGGTAATTGTTCCATTCGAGGATCCGCCAGATAGACACCGGTCGGACTTTGCCATTTCGATGGCGCATGACTCTTCGAAGACTTTGACAAAACGTTTAGAGTGGGTCCGATGAGGTTATCGGAGTGAAACTTTGACTTTCCCCGTGTTTTGTTCATTCACTCGTTCGCCATTCGAGATTTCGCGATTGTTAGAGACATCGCTCTGACAATACCAATTCGACGACCCATGACCTCAGGTTGACTTTGATTATAAGTTTTGGGTGGGTCGGATGAGGTTACGGAGTGAGACCTCCATTGTTCCCATGGTTTGTTGATAAAATCATTCGTCATTCGGGGTTCCGCCGGACAGTCACCAATCTGACTATGCTAATTCGACGGCCCGTGAGTCTAGGAATACATTGATTATAGACTTTGGGGAGCTACTCCGATGAGGTCATTCGAGATTTCACCACACGGACTGTGATTATAGGTTTGGGGTGGGTTCGATGAGGTCGTAGGGTTAAATTTTAATTTTGTCGATAAAATCGTTCGTCGTTCGAGGCCTTGCCAGACAAACACCAATCCGGCCACGCCAGCTCGATGTCCTTGACCATAGATAGATTCTACAAACCAAAACTTTAATTAATTGGTTAGTAAACGGCTTATGTAGTTCCATTTAATAAATTCCACTTTTTTGGCGAGATTTTCTTGTAGCAAAAGCGTAATTTTGAAAAGACTATGGTGAATTTGGCGTTCCTGCATGAAGTTTGGGTATTTTACATGCATGAAATTAGGGTACCGACTAAACTCGGAGACTGTCAATTTTTTCCAGTACAAAACTTCTTAGTAACCTCACAAAAGACGCCAAAGAAGTATCTTGCTTTTATCCAGAATAATAGGAAAACACTCCTTTACACAAGAATGGCTATCACAGTACTTGTCGAATATTAATTAAACGAACTATTTAGAATAAATTGAAATCGCGTAATTTTCGTTTCTACAAGAAACCAATTGATCACTTTCAGTTAATTTTCGGAACTAAACTCGCATTTTCATCTTTCAAACACAGTTTTAACCCAAACGGTTGATAATAGCGGATCGGTTTAAATCAAATTTGGACATTTTGCAGATGCCTTATATACCTTGTTCTGGTCGAGGAAAAGGATAGTTCTATTAAAATTATGTGACTACTTTTCGAATATTATTCATTTTCTATGACGTACAGTTTGGTAATTGCTAAAATGTTTGATTTAAAGTACGCGTACTTATAGGATAAAATAAAATTTAAGAAAAAAATATTTCGAATGATTTGTAGCTCTAATGCGATTTAATATGAATCGATGTTTGCTTGAATTCGAAATTTGTGATACGAAACTGAATTATGACAGAAAAGCTCATACAGAAATGCTGTTAATCCAGAAAACACTTTTACACAAAAATTCACTACTTTGCTAGATCGAAATTTGAAACATTTAAGGAGGATCTACCATTTGAAGAGATCTAAGCGAAACTATTTCATTTGTTCGCCTAAATAATGTTAGAAATAATCGGAGAAAAATTTATACCAACATAACAAAATATGTACTGTGATGACTCATAAGTTTAGGTACTTAGAATTGAAAAAACACTTAAAAATTGAACTTTGATAATCATTTTCAAAAAATTTAATAAACACAAATATTTCAACATCATTAAATAGAAAACATTAATTTTTTGGAAATAGTTTTGAGTAAATTTTTTAAAAGGAATTTTAAAACAAAACACACTACAAATAGCATAGAGGGTTTGAATTAGTGATTTTGAAACAAATCTTAGTAACCAATTGCTCTGAAATCTCCGAGATTTTTGTGATTCGGGAGAGAACATCATTGAGTGTAATACCGAAATTCTTAAACATTTGAAATTATTTAGTTTCTGTTCGGTCACCTCTGTACGATCCATAAGGGCCGAGTTAAATAATTTCAAATCTTTAAAAAATTTTGTCTTACACTCAACGATAGTCTCACTCAAAACAACAAATGTTGGTGATTTCTGAGCATGTGGATAGGTAAGATTGGTTTCCTACATCAAATACAAATTCAGAATTACTTTGACCATCATTGTGCGATCCGTAAGGTAGGACGTGATAAGTGAACCGCGAGAGAATTGGGAGTGCTTCTGCCCCAGAACAGATTGCAAAGATTAAAAAAAATTTGTATGGTCATTATAACTAGGCGGAGGTCGAAGTACTGTCGAAGCTTTAAGAAGTTCTAATATCGAATTATTTTCAAATAAAATTTTGCCCCCACATCAATAAAATAACTATAACTGCCAAAGCAACTTGTTTACATGAAGTTTCGTCCAAATTTATGCAGTGGTACAAAATTTGTTGATTCAAGTTCCGAATTTTTCTATGAAAATATTTCGCCAAAAAATAAATTTCCAAAAGTCGAGCAAGTCAGACTGAAAAGCTAAAGCTGGACTATTACAGCAGCAACATGTTTTTGCTTTACACAACTACATTGATCAGAAATACTTACTACAGATTACGAATTAGTACGAATGAAATTTTAAGGCTTTATGAAAATTTTGTCTAAATTAAACAAAAATCTATCTCCAAAATATTTTCAACCAAAAATCCCAAAAGAATCTCAGTAAAATTTTCTGACTGTATTACTGCTTTAGTATTACAAGCGAGAAGTGGTACTTTTTAAGCCCTTAATTTAATTGACGATGAAAATTGGGACGAAATTGACGGTACAATCGCGACTAGTTTACTGCTAAATTTTGTAATTAAGTCTCAATTTCAACAAAGGACTGTGTTAATTGTATTTGCTACATTAAAAATGTATCAAAAACTGAAAATAAAGGAATTACGTAATTTCAAATGTTTACAATCAATGATATTCTCTCTTGATTAACAAACATCGCAGAGATTTCCAAGCCTGTGGTTATAGGTAAGATTGGTTAGATAAACGCATTTTTTTTGGGAAATTTTTAAATTAAAATATTCCAAAATTTAATTTTTGCGAAATAAAAAACAACTGCTTCAAAAACATGTGTTTATTAAGTGTAAGTGTGTTTCGCCAAGTACCCACGACAAACAGTGTTAAAATAAGTTTCCTATATCAAATAATATAATTTAAATAATGTCAAATGTTTGGAAAAGAAGTTACGAAATGTTGTATTACAATCAATAATATTTTCTCTGGAATAACATAAATCTCAGAGATCTCCGAGTAAGTGGTTAGGTAGGATTTGATTCTTACATTAACTTACTAATTCAGAACAACTTCCATCTCCTTTGTGTGATTTGTAGTGTGTTTTGTTTAAAAAAAAAATTATTTTATCAAAATTCACAAATATTTTGAATATTTGTGTTTATTAAAAATTTCCAACATAACTACTTATGGGTCACAGTGTATATTTCGTTATTTTAGAAATAATGTTTTCTTCGGACTAAGCGCAGTGACTAACACACTGAGGGACAGTAGTGCTGTTCGCGCAATAACTGTAATAATTGTAATGAACGTTGGTTCTAAGGGTATCTGGGCTTATAAAGGGTCTTTCAACCCTATAGATGTTTTTAAAAATAAAACATGGAAATACTTAGATTTTTTCTGGAGATTTTAATTTTTTTGTAAAAATATGGCTTTTAAATGGCTTTTTTAATATGTGAAAATTGACATCATTTAAATGTCCACCACGAGCACGTCTACAGACTTCTATACGAAAATCAAAATTTTTAAGAACTCGCTCACACATTATCGCATAAAGTTCATCCAAATGTTGATTTTAAGCTGTGCAATTGTTGTTGGTTTTTTCATATAAACTCTACTTTTCAAGAAACATCAAAGAAAGTAATCTAATGGCATTAGATCGCATGATCTAGGTGGCTGGTTTATGTCATCATTACGTGAAATTAATCGACCTGGAAACTTAGACTGTAATAGCTGGATGTTTTAGAAAGTTCTGCTTTGATAAGGATCTGTTTTTATTTTAATTTTTGTGTTAATTGAATTTTGTAAGGATACAAATGCAAATCCTTATGTAAAATTTGCCAAACAGTCGATAGATGAATGCCTAATTCCTGAGAATGTCGTGATATCGATGTTAAAGGTTCCTCCGCTGCACTGTCTTCCACAGTAACAATGTTCTCACTACAGCGTCCACTTTTAGTATGCCACACCTCTTTCGATCCTCGACAGAACCAGGAGGTCTATTATGAAATTTTCGACCGCGTTTTTTTTCGAAGTTGTCGAATTTTTGTATTCTGAAATACTCGACGCGTGTTTTTTTATATAACGTCGAATATTTTATGACGGCTCTTGAGGTGTAGTAAAAATAAATTAATAATTTAAACTTATAAAATTTTAATTAATAAAAATTAATTAATTTAAATTTAATAAAAAATAATTAATATAAATTTAATATTTTTGATAATTTCCAACAATAAATATTAAATTTAATAATAAATTAAATTTGATTTGACGTTGTCGACTATCGACGTTGTCGAAAAAAAAATACGCGCGTCGAAAATTTCATAATAAACGCCCAGGGGAGGTATCTGCGAATTAGATTCGATAACGAGAGTACAAGATTCATATTTGATTTTAAATAAGAATCGTTCGAATCACATTCAAATCAAATATGAATCTTGTACTCTCGTTATCGAATCGAATTCCCAAATAGCCAAACAGTCTCTTCAAAATGTTTCACTAATCTTTGAATAGTTGACTCGTTTGGACGATTATTTGCACCAAAAAATCAAGAATTTTATGATACGTATTTTTCAAAGATCGATGATTTTCTGTCTACTTCACAAATGTCAAAGATGATATAAAAAAAATGTTGCGTTTAGAAATTTTTTACTACTGACATCTAGGCGTGGATTTTGAAAGACCCTTTATTTATTACTTCACCGAACCGCATGCAAAAGTGTCGTGTAACGTCTTAAAAATAACCCCAAAGGCGCCTTTATGGTTGCGTTCTTTCGTTCGTTCATTCATTCAAACAATTATTTTCGACTAATCATCTCTTGTAAAAAAAAATGAAGAAGAAAAAAGATCGTCATTTTGGAGAAATATGATTGGTCGAAAAAAATAGTTTACATGAACGAACGAACGCAACCATAAAGGCGCCTTAAAACTAATGTTTAGCTAAAAACTGAAACCAATCACAGCAGCCTCCATTTAGGCCACCACTATAAGCAGGGCACCTAAATAGTTGGATTATAAATATTTTAATGTGTCAGCTATAGTAGCTACGTGGTGCTTTGAAAATTCCAAGACTGCATGCAATTGGTACTCATAATATTGGCATTAAAATGGTAAAGTTTAGTCAGCTTTGTGATATGCACGTGGTGTTGAATTTCAATCAATTGCTCTAATAATGGGAATTTCAACAATATATGGATCTAACAGTAGTCAATATATCCCAAATTCAAAGATTTCCATTAAAAAAGGTGATTAGGGTATATTTTCTAGAGACTTGGTTGGCTCTTGGTTCGGTGTAAAGGCATTTCCAGAAATAGACTCACTACGAGATGAAATATTTGGTGGAACTCTATTCTAAGAAAATTTAGATATTCTATATACATGCTAAGAATGGTACACGATACGAAACGAAACGAAGAGGCAAATGAGTTAAAATTGATACTCAGAATTCTTAATATCCAAGCGTCATCACAAGTTTATATTTCTATAAACCTTCCAAATTTTAAATGTTTTTAGGAGCTACTTTAACAATCGGTCTGCAATAGCAAGAGACGTACCAAAGGATGTGCTCAAGGCTCTATTCTAGTCTGGAATATCGTATTGAACACAAATTTGTTTAATTAATTTGATGAAATATACAGGTACAAATTAGTAAGAAAAAAAGAACTTATAAATATCGATACCTCAATTTCCCTCAACACTTAATTGAAAAATTGAAAATATAAACAACATAATTACGTTGTTGACATTGCTAAGCACTTTTCCCAATGTGCGCGCATATTTTCTAATTTTCTCCGAAAACATTCAAGAACACACCGAACAAAATTTCCTAAATAATAAATTTTAATTAACAGCAATTTATGTATTATCATTTCTAACAAAAATAAAAATCTTATATTTCCATCGAACTATAAATTCCATCGAACTCACAACAAACACCAAACTCTCGTAAGCACATTACACTCGCGTATATAATTCAAAGAATCTATACATTTTTTTGTTGTTGTTGTTTATAAAAAATTAAAAATTAAAATTAACGCGCGTTATTTTGGGTGTTCTTATATATATCTGGGTGATAGTGTGCTCGGGTATTCTGTATACATAAGACAGATATACGGAAAATCTCATTAATTTTTCCCTCCATCATCTCTCGACGTCGTCTAGCGACGAGTTTATTGAATTTTGAAATTATAAAAATCCATTTATTTTATTATTCACCATCTGATGATGATGATGATGATGATCCGATTTTTAAATTGAATTTCTTTCTTTTGGTACTTTTCTCCTTGTAATCAAATTGTTAAGGTACGAGTATATAAGATGTGTGCGTTTTGTAAACCTATCAACCAAATTGAGTTCAAATTACAATGTTAAGTCAAAGATTTATGTTACCGCACAAAAATTTATAGTTTTTTGTTATGGGAAAAAAGTGAATGTAAACTTATCTACCTTCTATAGGTGTGTTTTGTGTACACTACACTCACACTCACTACACAGTAAAGTGTCATATTCGGCCTCCATATCAAGTTTATATTATATTTTTATACAGTACACCAGAAAACGGTCCGAGTACAATTAATAAGCCTTCATACAAATATTTTTGTAGTTTAACCCTTGTTTATGACCTTTTCTATACTCAGCTCAGTGTGTCCCCTATATAAATCATAATACGTTATAAAATAGATAAATAGTTTTTGGTGTCCATTAATTTAAATATCTGTCTGTGTATGAATAGGGGGAGTCAATTTTGTTGAAAATTATCTATGCCCTATGTGTTTGATGATTTCAAAATGTATTATGTAATCTGATCTATTATGCATTGTATGACTTTATAGTTTATATATAAAGGCATTTTATTAAACGGAAATTCGTTCAATTTTTTTTTTCAATTAGTAAATTTTGGCTTAGATAATTGGCCAAGACCTTGTTTGGTGTCATCCATGGTACGTAACACATGTAATTTTTCCGTTTATATTTTTTGGTCAAAGACATCACTAAGCCTTTTCAATCCGTTTCGTTTGCTTAATGTCCAAAAATTATAATTTTTCTATTAAGCTCCCAAAAACGATACACATGGACTACATACATAGCGGGTTAACGTGAGTGAAGTAGATAATAAAATAAAGTGTTTCCTTTGCAGCTACTTTTAAGTTTTTAAGCTTCATAGTAATAATTTCTGATGTAATACCGGTTTTATGTTCCCAAATACGAATTTTGTGAGGAATCATTAAAAGAACTTAACAACATCAAAATTGGGCTATTTAAGGCCCCAATTCACATATATATTGCAAAACTGACGACATTTTGTGGTACCATATCATAAAAACCAATCATCAACATCTGTGTCCTTAAATTTTAATTAAATTTTTGTTGGAAAATTTACGGTAGCCTTTTCTCTCTAGTTTCCCTAAAATTCGAAAAAATGGAGACGTTTTGGAATCATTGCGACGAGATCCGAGTAAGACAACAAAACTTTGATTATCAAAAGACGAAGAAAAAAAATCTGAATTCGAAGGACGGTGCGTCTCGCGGAAGCATCTTAGCTAAAGGGTACATGAATAATCCCACATTAATAGCGGAGCTTGTCGATAACTTACCGTATACCATCGGAATATGGAATGGGATAATGGGATAAAAGGATAAAACAGCGAACAAACCGATAGGTATAACGGCTCAGCAAACCAAAAAGGTGACAAGTGGCAAGAGTATGTGTATAACATGTCAGGTGGGAAACGATTTTTATCCTGAAAATTCCCTATCGTCCATTAAAAACGCTGTCAATTGGACGAATGCAATCGAGCACACCTTTCACACAGAACTGAGATGATCGCAAATCAAAAAAAAACAATCGATAGTGTAAAACTTTCAACTATGAGAAAATTAGCCTACAATCGGATGGGAATAGCGAGGTCCTGTACGAAGCGTGCCTGTAAATTTGTACAAATCAATTGCGAAGCGATTGAAAATATTTCCCTTCTTGGACGATGGTGCCAATGGGACAATAATGGTAGAATGGATTGATGAATATCTCTGCTTACAAAGGCCAAATGTTAACGTTTGCCTTCAATAGAAGAACGAAGTTATACCCATGGCAAAAAACAACGAAATACACAGATGATCGCTTACAAAGTGATCGCTAACATACGACCACTAGGCTCATTCGAGTCTTAAGACGAGACGGTCATGAAGAGTATCTTGATTCCTGTAAATATTTGTAGTGCAAAATTTAAATAAAACCAAATAAAGTGCGAGTGGTATGACATGCTGCAGCCAACGATGGAGTCTCATTAAACTCCAAATTGGCGAAAGTGCCCAACCAACATGTGCCGCCACGAAGTGTCTTATTTAAATTCAGAGAAGGTATTACTGTTACGGGTGATATCAATGAAATGTTACATTAAATCCTTGTAACGGAAAAGGACCCCGACTCTCAGAGAATTTTCTGAAGAAATTTGAATACAATACGGAAACCTATACATTATGAGTGTCATAACTTTCGGAGCAACTTGCTCCCCGTCAATCTCCCAGTATATTAAAATTCAAAATGCAGAACAGTTCGTATCGCAATATCAAAGAGCAGCCGAAACCATCTAGTATCAACTCTATGTTTACAACAGGTTGGTGGTTTTGTCTCGTACACGGGCAATTCAGACAATTATATCTGTAATAACTACTCATATTTACGACCACGAGGGATTCCACATAAGAGGATGGATTATAGCCATTCCCCGATTATTCGTACAGATATCATCGAGCAGTCTTATAAGATTCGTCATAAAATTACTTCGAATCATTGCAGCATTACTAGATGGTATTAAAACGCCACGTTTGTGTCTTATTTTAATATCGCTCCATCTATGCCAAGTTGATCTTGCAGAAAGTATGGTGAAGTGGAACTGATTGGGTTAAACCGATTGCAGACGAATTGAATGGAAGATGGAAAGAAAAGGGAAAGATGATGCCAAGTGGACAGCATGCTTGCTCCAACGACAGGAGGTCCCGGGTTCGATTCCCGGTGGTGACAAGGGAAAAAATTTCACGGCTGGTTTAGGATCAATGAATTAATCACTCATTATCCGAAATGAAAATATGATTATGAAACCTCATTGGAGGCGGCCAAATCCCTTAATGGGATATAGTGCCAGAGAGAGAAAGAGACAGATAAATTCGATTCCGAGCGGAATAATGGGTTACTCGAAATATATATCGACAACGGTTTCATTTTTAAGGGTGTTGAAAGGAAACTGAAAAAAAAGTTAGAAAGCTGGAATGTCTCGTCACTTGAGAGTATTTAGTTTTACTTAAATGTAACTTTATTCCCCCATCAGCTTATCACTTGGAGATGTATTCTAACAAATGATTAAAAGTGTCAAAACGAATCTATATAAAATCCCGGGTAATACAAAATTAACTGATGATATTGTACAAACTAGGATGGCAGAAGTTGGTGCACCAGGCGGAGCAAAACTGCTTGCGATGGATATGGCGGAGCAAAACCTCTTGATGAAGTTTTATCCATGAGCAACGCTTATCAATAAAATTTGACTGCGGTTACTGCGAAGATTGCCAATCAGTTCTGGAAGAGCTGGATAGTGGAATAGCTCTAATTACGAAACAAAACAATAGGTTTGGAAAGTCACCACCGCTGGCGATTGGAGACGAAGTGCTTATAGTCGATGAACAAACTCGAAGGGGAAATTGGCCTATAGGCGTAATAATCGATGTTCACTGGAGTTAAGTGCATCAAAATCATAGTTAAGAACAACAACAGGTTTATATACTAGACCGACCATCAACAGAACTAACCATACTTAATATTAATGGCAAAGATTCTCTAAAGACAGCATATTCATCCGGTGGGAGTGGTATTGAAGTAATTTAAATAAATAAAACATTTCACTATTTATTAATACATTTTGCGAATTTAGTGACATCTAGGTTTAAGCACTGGAATTAGTTTTATACCAGTGTCAAATTTATAACTGTTTTCACAATTTAGTGATATGAGTCGGAATTGATAGTGCAGATTCTTAATAATTGGTGACAGCGCTTATATTGTCAATGTCGATAGGACGGGCCTAAATAGTTTGAAGGTTACGGAATTAAAACTTCAATTAAAGCAGCGTAGTTTACCGAGGGGTGGTCACAAAAATGAATTAATAAGGTTAATTATGAGTTTATAGAGGAAATAGAGGAAAATTTGGATGTTCCCGTGCCACCCGGAACTTTCGAAATGGCGCAATTATTGACTGTTTAACTCTACGTTTTGACCAACAAAACCAAAAATTTTGATAAAAACCAGTAAAAAGGCGCAAAAAGTTAGTCATAAACAGACAAATGACTTGACAGAACAAATTAATCGGGGTGAGTGCCATTAGCCGGACGGAAACATTGGATTTTGGAGAGTTACGTGGTGGCGAGGAGACAGATGAGAAGAATCAGCTATCTTAGAATGAAAGAAGAGATGGGGGAGCAGGTGGTGCCGCGTATGGAATAGATGCATAGCGTGGCTGAATTGCAAGCAGTGACGAAGTGGATTGTCTTTCAGGATGATCCTGAAATAGAATGGCTCAGAGAGGTGCTACGGTTTCGGTATCGTCATAACAGCCTCTTATACGCTTGATTCCGTAAGAGAGCGATGGGTCATTCAGAGGGTCTCTTTAGCAGGCCTTGTACTTGTCATTCGGAAAGATCCAGTCGTTCTTGGAAAGACACACCCGGTTTATAATTATTTTATTTTATCTTCCCTCAATTTTCGTCTGATGCAGTTTTATTTAATTTTATTTGCGATTTATTCAAGCACAGCATCAAGTCTACAAACCTTACACCTACATATTTGAACATTGGTTTGAGCTTCATATAAGGTTCCGTAACAAGAGTAGCTGGGAGGCTGGATGGTGTCAAAAGGCAAGGACAAGCACAAGGTTTCTCTCTCTCTCTCTGGCACTATATCCCATCAAGGGATTGGCCGCCTCAAATGAGGTTTCATTATCATATTTTCATTTCGGATAATGAGTGATTAATTTATTGATAATAAACTAGCCGTGAAATTTTTTCCTTGTCACCACCGGGAATCGAACCCAGGACCTCCGGTCGCTGGAGCAAGCATGCTGACCACTTTGCCACCGGGGCGGCCAAGGTTTGGTGAGCATAAATTCTGCGTGGTTTGGCCTCTTGGGTGGGATATTAATTCAACACATTCGGCCCTTCGACATTCGGCCTTTCGATACATGCGGCCATCGACACATTCGTCTCTTCGATATTCGGCCCTTCGACACATTCGGCCCTTTGAAATTCGGCCCTTCGACATTCGGCCTTTCGTTGATATCATACCGAAAAAATCAGTCTTCTCATCAGGTTGCGACGGCTGATGTATATTTACAATGGAATATTGTCTATAAATAGAACAATACCATATAGTTGTAGTACTAGCGAATTACTGCTTAGCCTACGAAATTCGATTCTTTCAAATTTTTCATCTATGTTTCATTATTCTTCACAATTGACTTTTCGTGTTTACGAATTTTTTATATTTTATTTTGTTATTTCGGTTCTAATAGTTTTATTGTAATTTACGAATTTCCTACGATTGTGTATTTAATTCGAGAGTACCGAAAATTACAGCAATACAAACGATGATAGCAGAATGAAATAGATGGAAACATTTGCACACGTCGAAGCGAGAAAACAAATAAATTTACTTCGGTTTCTTCTATGCACTGCATTTTTACTAGGTGGGGATCTCTTGTTTATAAATTTCATTCCAAAAATTGTTATTTCATTTCTACCAGTCTCCAGATTTCAGCTGAAGGTAAATAGCTGAAGATGTGCGTTCAGCTGAAGATGTGCGTTGATTTGAAACATATTCAATGTTTTTCAGATGGAAATGGAAGTACATGGATAACATATATAGTAAGTATACAAAATTAAAAAATGTGTAGTTGTATCTGAATGACAATACACATTTGGCACATACAACAAAATACATTAAGAAAAATATTATTTTCTGGTAAACTAACAGGTTAACAGTTACATATTATACTCAAATCGATATGAAAAAGTGGTATATTAATTTTGGTCTAATTTTGGTAAATTGGTCTTACTATTATCAAACGATTATGTAAAATGTGTTCAAAGGTACTAAAATATTAGCTTTAAAGGCAGCTTCCCGCATGCGATCAAAAACTGATTCGCGAATCAAGCCAATCAATGAGCGTTATTATTGCTCATAATTTGTGTTTTTTTTTATTCTATTGGATGCTTACGATCAAAATTTGCTCAAAGTAAAAATCATTTCATCTCATGCGGTAAAATTTGTATATGTTTCTTTGATCGCATACAGAATCACGCCTTAGGCCTTGCTCTAAAGAATGGCTCAATAAACCACTTTATCCCTTTTTTGATAAAATTTATTGACTGTCGAGCGGATGGTTCTAAAAAACCTATACGCAAGTGTTTATTTTGGGGGAAATTCTTTATATCAAAAATACATAGAAACACAGAATTACTATACTCGAGAAGGCTTTTGTAAAACCTCTACCTCGACAGTTGATAAATTTTATTTGAGTAGTAAGAATGTTTTTTGTATTTGTTCATTGTAAGGGGTAAACAAACAGACACGCATTCAGTCTAGTGTATTTCTACTAAATTTAACTGAATCGCTATGATGTATAGCCAATTAGCGTAGTTTAGCAGACATTTGCGATACTAATTTTTACCCAGCAATAATTTTGAACGCCCAATGACTAAACTATTCTGATAACTGGGTTCGAAGATTGATTTTTCATCGGATTCGGATGGTCACTTTAGGTAAAGTACATAGCAAAATGTAGGACTTGAAATAAAACAAGTACATACTAGTATTTAACCTTGATCATTATCTTTTTTAAATTAAGAATGCCTGTTACAATTATTGTCCGTACATTATCTAACGAATCAATTTATTATTTTTATTATCTATTTTATAATAATATTCTTGCTAATCTTGTATATTTTGTAACAAAACCCATTTATATTAAGTTTTTTTTTCATTTAATCAGTTATCTATTCATCCGATGATTATCTCTCTAAATTAAATTGACCGGATTCAAATTGTTTAGCTCTATTGTACAAAGTGAATTATATTTGCTTGAGGGAATATAATAGAATAGCGGCAGCAGCAGCAACAGCAGCAGCATCTCTCTCTCTATATAAAAATATATTTCGTATATGCGACTTGTTAACAAAACAATTTCAGTTAGATGTTGTTAAGGTAGGTAGGTAGGTCGACAGCTATATTTCGTTGTAAGTTATACTTATTGAGATGGACTCGAAATATTTGTGTATGCGTACGCTTTAAAATTAGATTATCGCTCGTAGTAATGAATCATGCCAAACTGATGACAAATTTTGTGTGATATTTTACTTACAGCAATAACATTATTATTACACACTGTATTTGTGTGCTATTTATAAACTTCGTAATGGATTTTAAGACGACACCACTCACAATGAATAATTTTAAAATATTATATGGTTACATTACAAATTAATGAGTTTTGAGTGTATTAAGGCCGAGAATTCACATAATTTTCATTTGGATAAAAATCTTCTACTTCCTGTCCTAAATTATCTTGTCGTTTTAATAATATCTCTGTATATACTGAACAACTTGGGGCACCACACTGTAAAAAAATATTTTCATTTTTCTATTATTTATGCAAATATTGGAATAAAGAATTAATTTGTTACGTAAATTATTATTTATTTATTATAAATAATTTTGCAAAATTACAATTTTATATAATAGAAAATCATTATACACAATGAAAATAGGCAGACATTGAATTTATGATTCACCGATTATATTTTGAGATGATTGCAAAATTTGAATATAATACTTAAATTAATTCTCATAATTAAATTTAATTTATAAAAAGTTACTGCGTACTTGGACGTTTGATAACATATACATTTACGTTTGATAAAAGTTACACATAGTTCACACGATTCAAGAACGTTCGATTTACATAAACGATTACGCAACCAAATAAGGTGTAAGCGGCAGTAAACTGACAAACTCGACTTTAGTCATTGAGTCGTAATGTTATTGAAATTAAATAACAATTAAAACGCAAGAAGACATAATAATTAAATATTAATGATTTTTAAGCGTCTTTACTTATAATTTTATTTTTTATTTCCCTACACAAAGTTGTTTAATATTCCGGGTGAGACGCTTCCGTAACAAAAGAGTTCGTTTAAAAAAAAATCATTTTAGCTCGATTTTAACCATTCTAATCACAATTTCCCAACATTTATTTTGTAAGCGACGGTGATGGACGATTGTGTAACTCTATAAATAGACGCGATGTTACAAAATTTGTTGTTTGCTTATGGAAGTACTTGTACACAATACGGAAATGCTATATGGTAGTTTGGTTTTCTTGGTCTATCACCTGTGACAACTAGTGTGTATAATATTTTGCAAAATTACAAAATCATTGCATAAAATGTTTAAACAGTTTTTCAATTTAAGTCTAATTTTTTGTAAGGGAAATCATTGCTTATCAATAGACCACCTTATGTTAAGTAATCGTGAGGAGCCTTGCGAGGTATTTAGCCCAATTCTGACATCTTTTTTCTGACGCACTTTTCCACCAATTCATTGAGAATCATAAAATACCAGTTGCCCAGCAAAGTCATCACAACGAGGTTCTTCAAATGAGGAGTTCACATCGTCAATCGAATGAATTGAGACATCCACTAATAGCGGCCAATAGTGGCGAAACAACTGTTACTTTGCTTTTAACGATTGATGTTAACTTTGAATTACGCTTCACGTCATCGACACCAGTGGCGTGAATTGATGTTGGGTGTCGGAATGATTTAAGGAACTTGTAGCTTACGGATCTAGGATTGGCAAATCCTGGGCAAGTGGACATCCACATCCGCGCCGATGGGCCGGCCTCCGCAGCCGCCACTTGAAACCATTCACTGCATACATTTACAGCAAACAAGTGGGTCGGTGAAAATCAAGCTTCACACATGTTTAATGCGACTAAACGTTTCGATGAACAACGACTCAATGAAAAACCAGGAACTCGAAGACCAAGCGAGCGATTTCGATTCCTCTTCAGGTCGCTGTGGTGAACATATTTTCAAGAACGCATTCATTCACGACGAAACCGGTCTCTACAGTGTTTAAATCCCATTTCGCCTGGGTGCATCGGTACTTGAAATCTCTCAATAGCTGCCTCTAAAGCAGTATGATCAATTGGAACGACGTTTAGCCAGTAATTCCGAATTACGATCCAAATATGTTGAGTTTATTGCATTAAACAACGTGGAAGCGGTTCCAGATGTTCTAGAAAATCCACCCAAACCTGGAAGTTTTGGGTAGTGTTCAACGAGTCGGCCAAGGCAAGCAACGGCGTGTCATTGAACGACGCAATGTTCACTGGTCCACAGTTACCAGATATTTACATAAAATTCATAGCAATTACGGGAGATGTCGAAAACATGTTCGGCATCGAAGATGGCATTTGAAGACAGGGGCCTACGATATGGCATGCGGTCCATACAACGCAATTCGCACATTACGATGGTTGACAATCACATGCTAATCACTGACGCCGGTCAGGCAGCCGCCGCGCATGACAATATGTTGAGTAATCTTTACGTGGAGGGTTTCCTTGTTAGCATCGATTTCACCAACGAAGCGATCTGCATGATATTGATTACAAATTACAACGAGGAAACCTGCTAAGGAAATGGAATACCAATGCAACGGAAACAATGCTGGCTTGGTATGACTCAAGGTGCAGGATAACGCTTCATGTATCGGTCGAAAAACAGACATAGTTTTTAAATCACTGATTTTATTTAAAAGGACAATTCGTGACTTTAAAGCCATCATAACCTGCTAGAAATGGAATAGTTAAGATGGTAATGAAAAATAAAAGAAATCGGCGATAAAGAGCCTGAATCAACAATTCTATTGATCGCACTAACATTAATTCTTGGGTGACTAAAATCGGTCCAATGGAAGTGGCACCCTCTATAGGAGCGTTTCAAAATACCAAATTAACCGATTGGGAGTTTTTATTCACAGAACTCTCGAATACTCGTGCAGTTTCCACTGTCCTAAAAACTTTCACTCACTACATTAATCACTAACCAAAAAACTCCGCCCACCTTGAGTAGGCCTACGATAATTTTGTTATTGAAGAATCTATTACTAAGTTGAATAAATCAATGATGGGCTCGCAAATTCTCACAGTTGTTGTGACTGAATTCAGTTTCATCACTTCACTTTACACTTCAGAGTTGTGATGTATTGAATAAGGTCGCCACGTAACTGGCAAGATCTATAGAAAGCTTAACTGATTATATTCTTCTTAAAAGCACAGTTACCTTAAACATCTGGATATTATTTAAGCAAAAAATCTTCATCTTGGGTACGAACTTTAAATTACTTTCGGCCCTTGACAAATTTTTGGGGTTTAAATGTTGCGTTTTATAATTTATAAATTATTTGCATTGCAACGTTGACGATAGGAGGATCGCTATTAAAAAATTAATAATTGGTGACTTGATTCTCTTTGCTTACCAAACCAGCAATTTACGTAATTGGAAAATTCCATTTATCCGTTCATACATCTAATTGTTGGTCATTGTTGCTATACCGATTAAGAGCACAAAATAATTTTAATGAATTATTAAATGTTATTTATTTTTTTCATTTCTATTCGAGAGCCGCATTCATTCTTTCAAAGAACCGCATGCGGCTTGCGAGTCGCAATTTGGCCATGTGTGAAATTTTACGAAAAAAACTATTATGTAATAACAAAAAGTTTGTAAATTAAATTTCGAACATAATTTATTCATTCAAGAATTTTTTCGGCTTTTCGGACAAAATATTATGTTCATGGACACCCCATACAATGTTTACGACTATTTTAGTCGCAGAAAACAAAGAGGCCATTTACTAACAATATTTTTACCACAAGATTCTTTGTATGGATGGTGTCCATGAAAATAATATTTTGTCCGAAAAGCCGAAAAAATTCTTGAACAAATTTAATTCACAGACGATTATAAAATTCTTCTTAATAATTTATTCATATCATGTTTTTAAATTTTACCGGAAAGTACGAGTTTTCATAAAAAGGACTTTGTTTCAAAAAAAATCGGCTTCTCTACAGTGCAGGCGGAATGACTTTTCGGGTTCAAACTTCATACTTAACCTTTTAGATTAATTGGGAGATTCTTGCGAAATTTTGTGGAAATCTGTGTACCGGAATTAGCAGCAATGGGAGCATTTTCAATTTTTACTATGATGATGAAATCTTTAGCATTTACTTAAAAATTAAAAGATTTAAATAAATTTATGCCTAAATTTTCAACCGACGTTGCTTTTCTGAAATTTGAACAGGGAAATATGTTTGGTTATAGGTACAAGAGTTTTACTAAAAGTCCGTTTAATTTAATTTTTTCCTTTAGATAAGATCGAGATCTGTATACACATTCATGGTAAAAGAAAGTCCGGTGTTGGCCACAACATATTCAGCACGCCATTTTTTTGCATTACGTAATTACCAGTCGGTAAGATTTTCCTAATAAAGTTCCCCTGCTGCAAAACATTTTTGATTCAAATCATCACTTAACAATACCAAAAGAATGTACTTACAAATATAATTGTACACTCATTGTTGGTGTCGATTGTCGAACACTTACCTGAAAATAAAAGAAAATGGAACAATTAAATTTAATTAGCAGCTGTTTTTGTACTCTATACAGAATATAAAATTAATCAATATCTACATACATATAATTAACATAACGCGGCAATTACGCAAAACCCGTTTTAGTTTGTACAAAAATTCAAGTGAACTGGAAAATTATGCATAATTTATTTAATTTGGCTTTCAAAGTATGCAGTAACGTGCATAGAGCACACGCCCTTATCAAATTCAATATTCATACATTTTATGTATAAGGAAATCGCAAATAGCATAATACACCACATAGCACACACCAACATACATTATTTGAAATTTAAACAGCTGTGTGTGTCACCTTCTAAGAAATTTTTTATAATGTTTATGGTTGACATACCGGTTGACACTCGAAACAATAAACTCGAATTAAATTTAATTGAATTGAATTGATATTGTCTTAAATTTAAAGAAACCCATATATAAAATTTTGCGAAAGGTCGATAGTCATCTTCCGCTCAGACAAAAAATAATCAAATTGAATTATGAATTTATTTAAGCTTCCGGCAGCTGATTTTCGTGACCTAGAGAGGGAATTGCGTTTTAAGACAATGCCTTGGTCGATCGAGATTTTAAAAATATCACATTTAACCAAATTTTTCGTGATTACGAAATTTTGGAATTCACATCTGTTAAATCTAAATAATTAATTTGTAATGCATATAGTACAGTATAGCTATGTACATAAATATTTATAAATAAAACATAAAAAACAATGTCGATTTGTATATAAAACACAAAGAACAGATGACAACACAGCCCATCGCAAAGTGACAGTTTGTTAGAAAACATAAAATTCTAAAGATAGTTAGTTGATTGCTTAACGCGTGTAATGTACAT
Source organism: Nephrotoma flavescens (assembly GCA_932526605.1). NCBI lineage: Eukaryota > Metazoa > Arthropoda > Insecta > Diptera > Tipulidae > Nephrotoma > Nephrotoma flavescens. The sequence continues at coordinate 301,837,619 of OW052220.1, read as the reverse complement.
GCACATAAATTATTATAGAAAATTGTAATACGCCACGGTTGGGTAATCAATTTACGAGATAAATCGTGCCAAAAAGAAGTGTGTTTGTATATCTGTTATTGATTGATTGAAAATAGATCGTTGCACATACTATTTGTATACGTGCACAGTATATCGACAGTTAATTTTGTAATACTCATCTGGCGCGACGTCGAATGGCGACAAATTCGATTTAAAATGCTAATTTATACGCGACCATGTTACGAGCATATACAAACATACACAATATATGGAGATGAGTGCTCCAATATAACAAAAATAAAAAATCGATATGCTAAAATTGATTTAATCGAATCGGACTTTTATTTGTAAAATGCCAGAACGAAATGATAATTTCGTTACAGAATGAATGAGTAGCCTGTGCAAAAATTTGTCACTAATGACACAAAAAAGGTGATAAAGTAAAATTTGTTATCTTAATTGTAGTGTTATAACAAGTGGAAAGGATAAAAATAGTTTATTTTTTTGAGGCAGGTGTACAGAATTAATAGATCACTCTCAAAAATATCGCCCTCGATTTTTTTCGATGACAAATTTTATTATAAATTGATTGAGTGATTAGTAATTCACTCAATGAATGAATTCCTTGTTCCTTGATAGATTTCTTCTCCTCATTATTTTACTGACACAAATGTACTTCGTCAACCATAATATTAGTTCAACGAAAGTTTGCAAACCTTAATTACGGGTCGTCTTAGAATATTTGATTCCGTTTTGATTGTCACAACTCGAACAGTGCCTTGCTTATGAGATTTTATTTTGAGTCGAATTTTACCGACCTTGATATTTTCTTCGCGCGTTTCGCACTGCTCGCTGCTCAACTTGCTATACCATCTCGATAATCTTGATGTAGGAGTTTCGGATGTATCATATTCAGGTACAGATAACACAAATGTCACTATTAAAAAATGTGCAGGTGTGATGTTTCGAAGGAATCACCATAACTGACGTTTCCTTCGAGGCACACGCCGGCACATTTTTCATAACGTAACTGCTTCCAAATGAATAGCTTTCGTGATCATGCAAACAAAGACTGCATTATAACGCTTAACCATTTTGGCACCAGGACCCGTTTTAGTGACTAAAATGATAGGTCCCGCGTAATCAATACCGCAGTTTGCAAATGGTCTCGCAGGTGTAATACAAATGAATAGTAAATTTGAGGATCCAATATGTTTGTTGGATTAGATGGGATGTGTGGGATGGGCATGGATGAAAATATTTAATATGATAAAAGTAAATGATCATTACTCTGACAATGTGGGATTTTGGTAGACTGATAGGATGTTTAAAATCGTTTGAATTGCTCAGTCTGCCACCGATCCTCAATAAGCCACTTGCGCACCAATAACGATATTTTATGTACCAAACCTTTCATTCATAATTTGTACTAATCGAAGCTTCGCGAGCCAATATTTCATCAAACTTTAGCAGAGAGTGCTTGAAACAAAAAAAAATCACTCAAAATTGAGTGGTAATATGATATTTCACTCAAAGTTTTTAAACGAATTTTCAATTTCGACCCGTACCAAATTTCATAACCGAAATGATATATATTATTTTAAGAAGCTGAACCAAGTTAGTTATCTGGCCACCATAGGCGGCCACTAGCGATATGTTACGCAACAAACAATCAACTCACTGAAATTGAGAGATTATGATGTTTAACTTAAAGTTTTTAATAACGATTGTTTTTGATTAGATTTTAATCTAAATAATTTGTACAATTTAGAATTTCCATTCAAACCATACATATCACTCAAACTACATAATAACCGATATTTTTCGTTTGAGTTTAAAATTCGTAACAAGACGCCATTTGCACCAATGTTTCACTATGACCGTTTCAAAATGCAACTGGAATTTAAATTGTAGCGCTTACTGTATTAAAATTGTGTAAATATTGTGAAAATTATTTCTAGTACGTTTTGATCTAAAATTTAACAAAAATATATATTTCAAAATGTGCAATATCTGCATATAATATGATATTTCACTCAACGTTACATTTTAGTGCAATTTATAATTTCCAAATAGACCCATATCAAATTATAAAATAACGGATAAGTTATACAGTATTTTGAAAAGATTAGCCAGATTAAATAATCAGCAACTCACTGTAAATTGAGTGACTTTGTTTCACTCAAAATTTTTAATAACGATTATTTTTGTTTAAATTCAAAACATCAAGAATTTAGAATTTTCGATTTAAACCATACAGATCTCTCAAAGTTCGTAGAAACCGGCAAATGAGTTTAAAATTCATTATAAGACGCCAATTGCAACAATATCTCACTCAGGACGTTTAAAATTGCAACTGGCATTTCAATTATAGTGTATATTGTACAAAATTGTGGCGTTTACTGTACTAAATTAACTAAATAGTGAACATTATTTCTCGAACATTTTGATATAAATTTAACAAAAATATTTATTTAAAAATCATAATATGTAATATGATTTTTCACAAAAAAAAATTAACGAAATTTAATTTAATTATAAATTATTTTAAAAATCTTTTCCAGATTAGATAACTGATCACAATAGGCGCACAATCGACATTTTACGCAACAATCATCAATTCATTGAAAGTTGAAAGATAATAAGAATTTCCCAATCAAACCCTAAATATCACTCAAACTTCGTAATAAACGATATTTCCTATTTGAGTTTCGATAACAAAACGCCGTTAGAAATTAAACCAAATTTTTTGTTTAGCACTTAGTGTACTAAGAGCATATATTGTGAAAATTATTTTTCGAGCGTCTTGACATAAATTAAACAAAAATCAATTTCAAAATGTTCAAAATCAAAACGAGATGATATTTCACTCAAATTTTTTTAAACGAAATCAAACATTTTAGTGTAATTTAGAATCGATCCATATCCAATTTCAAGCAATAAACAATTAGCAACTCAATAAAAATTGAGTGATGATGTTTCGCTCAAAAATTTTGATTTTTAAAATTTTACGCAGAAACAATCAGCAACTCACTGAATATTTGAGTGATTATATGTTGTTTAATTCAAAGTTTTTAAAAACGATTATTTTTGTTTAGATTCAAAATCAAAATAAATTGTACAATTTAGAATTTCCGATTCAAACACATAAATATCACTCAAACTTCGTAAAACACCGATTTTTCGGGTTTTAATTCAAAAATTGTAACTATCTCATTATGGCCGTCTAAAAATGCAAATGGAATTTCAATTATAGCGCTTACTGTACTAAAATTGCGCAAATATTATGAAACAATTATTTCTCGTACCTACGTGTCGATATAAATTTAACAAAAATTCATATTTATTTAAAAATCATACTAATATGATTTTTCACTAAATTTTTTAAACGAAATCTAATATTTTAGTGCAATTTAGAATTTCCAATTCGACCCATATCGAATTTCATAATAACCAATATTTTATAAATTGTTTTAGAAAGCTTATCCAAATTACATAACTGACCACAATATAAGCGTACTAGCGATATTTTACGCAACAAATAATCAGAAATTTATTGAAAATTGAGTGATAATATGAAATTTCACTCAAATTATTTAATAACGACTAAAAATTTGTACAATTTAGAACTTCCGATTCAAACCGTGAATAACACTCAAACTACGTAATAACCGATATTTAGAGTTTTTGGTTAAAATTCATAACAAGACGCCTATTGCACCAAAGTGTCACTAAGGTCATTAATAAATAAAACTGGAAATTTTATTTCAGCGCGTACTGTACTAAGTAAAATTGAGCATTATTGTGAAAATTACTTCTCCAGCGTTTTTATAAAAATTAAGCGAAAATATGTGTTTCAAAATGTTCAAAAACCAACTAATATAATTTTTTCACTTAAAGTTTTAAACGAAATCAAACATTGTGAGATTTTAAATTTTCAATTCAATCCATATCAAATTTCAAGCAACAAAATATTAGCAACTGAACTGAAAATTGAGTGATTTTATGATGTTTCACTCAACAATTTTAAGACGATTATTTTTGTTTAGATTCAAATAATTTGTAGAATTTAGAATTTCCGATTCCAGACCATAAATAAAAACTTCGTAATAACCGATATTTCATGTTTTACTTTAAAACTCATAATAAGACGCTTTTTGCGCCAAAATCACACTATGGTTCTTTTAAAATGCAACTAGAAATTTCAATTATAGCGCTTACTGTACTAATTGCAAATATTGCGAAAATAATTTCTCGTACGTCTTGATATAAATTGAACAAAAATATATATTTCAAAATGTTCAAAATCTATACAAGAATTTATGTGTTTCTAATTTTTCGTTATCTATTTATAGAACTCACAAAATGAAAATGGAAAATTTTTTTGCGATGGAATGAGGAAGAATTTTTCTCATAAGTTTTCTACTTGTACTGTTTTAAGTAAATTTCTTGTTGGAATATTTAAAATAAAAAAAACTGTTTATTAGATATTCGGTTTAGATGTTTGCTATTATGGTTTCCAGTAAGATTAGCGTTGCTTATTAATTTGCTTACACGAGCTACTTTACGAAATAAAAAGTCATTGTGTTTTTTTGTACAAGAGTACCTACATAATACGATCGAATCGATTATGGAATATTAATTTTATTGTTTGTATATGTTTTATGTAAATACTGCGACAACTTCCATCCACATCGTTTTCGGTCGATTGGTTTGTTTTTTGCATTTAGATAAGTGTGTCGCCGTCCGCGTACACAAAATCCATACATAATAAAAATAATAAAGGAGTGTTCCAAGCACAAATTAAATTGCTTTCATCTTCGTATCGTTTTGTATAAAGTATACACGTATGGTATTTTGGCAAATAAACATAACATGGATCTAGATACACGGTGTTATAAAATATGAATTTGGATCAAATACAGAAAATGATTTTGATGAATAATAAGCATGGCATGAAAATTTACTCAAAGTGTAGTGGTGTAGTGTTGTCATTCCATATGTTTTTTTATGAATTCTGTCCACGTGTCTTGAAAACAATAAGCGTATTTGTAATGCTCTGATAAATTCATTTACGACCAAAAATCTTATATTGTTAAACAAACATTCTTTTTAAACACAAGTCTTTATGTTTATAATGTTTCATATCAAGATAAAAAACAAAAAGTAAAAAACTGTTTATCTTTTCTTTTTAATGTCTTTAAGGAGAACATAAACTTCGTAGACTTTAAAATATAATTTTTTATGAATTCCATTGTATCACTGTATATGTGTGTGCATGCATATTTGATTAGATCTGTTAGAGGATTGATTACCAACTGATTAGTCGATATAGGAAAATACCAAACCTCTAAAACAGAAAATAATTTAAATTCCTAATTTGTATACTTGCTAGGACGAGATGATGCCAAAATTCTTTTGTCTGAAAAAAATCAATGATGGCATTTACCACTGATTTTATACGAGACCATTATACGAAATTTTTTCTCTATCGGCGTGGTTATGAAAATTGTGGAGTGGTAATAGTAGCACATTAAATGTACTTCATGATATGTTATGGACTAAATTCTATGATTGGTATGTATATTATGTATATTCATATAAAACCATAATACATACATATATATAAAATTACTGCCAATTTTTTTTATCCATACGATTATATAAACATTAAAACTACGCATGGACAGTAAAGAGCCAACTGCTTTGAAGTAGATAGCAAAGTTATGAATATACCACAACATATTTTTTATATAACGTGCACATAAGACAAATTACCAGCAATTTCCTTCAACCTACTTAAAAAAAGATGAGATCGTGTCATATCTTTGGTGTATACAAAAACAGATCATTATATACGTTGTATATGGAAGACAAACAATTGATTCCCATTATAATCAACATAAGATCAAACAAAAATATAAGAAAAGCAGCATCCGGAAAAATTTAGACAGCGACGACAGAGAACAATAAATTATAATTAAAAATAAATTTTCCTCCACCCATTTTCGATACACACACACGTTAATGAAATGAAAACTTTCAAGTACTTGTCTTTATAGCGTCTTTGCCTTTGTGACGCGATATTAGAGCTCGAATAACGAATTAATTATTATATTGTTCATATATACTCGTAATATGTGTATTTTATATAATTATTATGTATGGCAAATTTCATAGCGGATGATCTAATTGATCATCCGTCACATTGCTAATTGCATCTAAACATTTTGTTGATTTATATATTCCTGTATTTATACGTAGAATTGAATAATTAGTATATTCGTAAATTTATTTGTAAGTGAAACAAACAAATTTGAAGAACATTTTATAAAACTTTGTATTATCATCATGGAACCTAGGACAATATTGGAGATTGAAGGAAATTGCTTTAATCAAGTTCATAATGGTAGGCTATTAGGGACAACACCTAATGACTCCACGTCCGTCAGAATTCGGAGGTGACACCTATCGGTGAGCATTTTTAACACACCAACGTCGGGCAACCTTAAATAATACAACCATGGATGGGTGAAGTAGATTACGCAATGTAATCCACATGGTTATTTACACATACAGCTCAATTCCATTAGACGTATCACATCATGCGACGTGACTATGGATCTTCTTGATTACTGGATTTTAAAATCAAAATTTACTAATAGCAAGTTCTTTCCAAAAATCAAAAATAAATTGATTTTTTTGTGTGTCAAAGAACACGATACGCGAATGATTTTTTTTGCTAGTATATTTGTGAAAAATTGACATTAGATTTTCAAAAGTTTTATATTGGCAGTTTATTGTCAACAAATTATCAACACATGTTTTTGTCAACACAATTATTTTACCACCGTGAAAACGAAACAATTATTTTAATGCGAGACATAAAATTATTTCGTCTGTCAAATTCGCACAGCCAACTAGTCAAAAAGTTATAATGTTTATGTTTATACTTTTTGAAATATTTATGTTTATATTTTTGACGTTAACATATTTATGTGTTTGTAAACGTCAAAAAAAATCTAATTTAATGCTGAGATTTTTCAAAATTGATTGCGATAAAAAAAAAAATAATAATTTTTTTACTTGGAAAGAACGTGCCACGGTATTTCGATCAAAATTTTTTGATCTCAAATCAATTTTTTTGATTTATATATCAATTTTTTTTTGGAACGAAATTGCTATAAATAATTTTGTGCAAAACTCTCAATGAAAATTTTTTAAATCTTAGTTGGCTTCATTAGTTTGAAATTTTTTTCATTTATTTGTCACGTAAAAATTTCAAGTAAGAGAAATTGTCATTTGGAGTGACAGTTAAGTCACAAGGAAATATTTATAAAGCAGCATACTACGATTTAAAAAACAGCCAAAACGACTTATATTGAAAAATTAATTTGTAAGTTTCGATTTAATGATCTAGTAACCAGGAAGATGAGTAGTCACGTCACTTGAAGTGATGCGACTAGGGGAATAGGGGTGATAATGTTTTAGGTAGATACTTAGCGATTTTTTGTGTTCCTGACGTCGACAATGTAGACAATCAGGAAATTATATTACAAGTTTTTCATTATTATCTTTTAATTTTACTTTAGTCGGTCTAAAAAAGTTGCTGTCTAGCTATTACGTATAGCTAATTGTCTAGTTGTCCTAAGGGCCAAATAAGTTATACTGACTTAAACGAAACATACCACCGGAGATTTTTTTCACTTGATTCTATTTAACATTATAAAGTTACTAATTTTAACTTTTATGAGCATTTTTTAGATTAAAAATTTGAAATTAATTTAAAATCTCTAATTAACTAGAATCATCTATCTAAAAAATATGGATGGAAAAGAGTTTAGAGAATTTTTGAATATGTTCATGTCAACTATGACATTTCCAATTACGATGTTTTAGATATCTTGCCACTGGAAGTTTAAATATCCTGAATATCGTGTTAAAAATGTGTGCAAAGTGAGATTAAAACGTTTGAAGTGTGTGAGTATGATGAAGCCCGAATTTTGTGATATAAAATATCACGAGTCCTGTAAAGACAGCCTTATTCGATAAGTCCATATTTTACTCTGATTTAACGATCGGTAGTTTAGGCTAGTATTCTTGGGGGTTGGGGACTAAATTGGTCACTGCCACCAACATCGATCGCTCTTTTTGTACTTATCCTTGGAATGCTAATTATTCTCGAATGGTAATGGGCAACAATACGCAACTAGGCGCAAATACGCTGTGCATATTTTCGTAATCCGGGAAATGAACCAGTGAAGAAAATTACGTGACAGTTTCGTAACGAATATGGTGCCTTCAAAGTCTACAATTTACCGGATTATGAAATAATTTGAAGAAAGAAGGACTAAGGACGAAGGACTAAGGAGGAAGAAAGAAGGACTGTGTCAAATAAGCCAAAGTGAACAACAGGAAATATTGCTGCTGTAAGTGTATACGAGATAATCCAACGACGTCAATCAGACACGCGAGAACTTGGACTTCGAAAATCAACACTAACCAAAATTTTGCATACAAAATTGAATTTATTCCCGAATAAGATTCAATTAACACAAGACCTGCTACCAAGAGATGATTTGCAGCGTCATGCTTAATGTATGTGAAATTAGCCCAGGATTTCATCCCAGAAAAAAAAAATTCATCGGGTAACACTAAAACTGCAATGGTATTCCAGCCCGGAATTTAATATAGCAATTTCGTTCAATCTCGAAATTTTATTCTAACCCAGAATTTTTTTCTAAATTTTGAATATTAAAATCAATATTAAAAATTAAGCAAACATTATAATTCGAGTACTTAAATGTTGTGCTATAAAAACATGATCAATAAGGTCATTGACTGAATGTATTCTATGCGACACAGAATCGTATAGATAAGCTCGGTGGCTAGATATATCGGTGGCTAGTAAAAGAAAATTTGATATTCTAACTAAGCTTGCACAGGTAGTTCTTACTTCTAGTTTTAATTGCAATGGTTTCGGTCAGTATATGGTATCGAGTTCACATAATATCCAAAGGGATTCGGCCCGGTATAATCTTAGTGCATCAGAGGCCAGTAATGGAATTTATTTTATACGAAACGTGGTCTTATTTACCATCTCAAGTTTCAATTTCAAACCGACCTGCAAGTTATGAACGGGGTTTATATAAAATACAAAGGGATTCGGCCTGGTATGTCTTAGTGTATTAGAGGCCAGTAACCGGAAGTATTTTGTTCGACACGGGGTCGTATTAACTGATTTCGTGAGTCATCTTGCCTATCACGATTGGTTGTTTTTTTACTACTTGTACAAGCTTATTTAGAATATGAAATTTTCTTTTACTAGCTACCGATATATCTAGCCACCGATTCTGTGTCTCATAGAATACATTCAGTCAATGACCTTATTGATCATGTTTTTATAGCACAACACTTGAGTACTTGAATTATAATTTTTACTTAATTTTAAATTTTTATTTTAATATTTAAAGTTTGAAAAACAATTCTGGGCTAGAATAAAATTTCGAGATTGAACGAAATTACTGTATTTAATCTTGGGCTGGAATACCATTGCAGTTTTAGTGTTACCCGATAAAAATTTTATATTTTTCTGGGATGAAATCCTGGGCTAACTTCACAAGGGTCCGTACTTATGCAAATAAGATGCCGTTTGTGATAATGACAATTATGTTTTTTTTTGGAAAAATTAATTATAATTACGACATTTTCACTTAAGTGGACATGTAAACAAACAAAACAGCCGGCTCTGAGCCGTAGAGAATCCACAAATAATTCACCAATCACAATTACATACCTTGAAAGTGGCAGTATGGTTTACAATTTGGGCTGGAGGGGACATTGCACCATATTTTTATGAAAATCCAAAAGGTACAGGTTATCGTGATATGATAAGGATTTTTTTTTTAGACCAAAACTACATTCCAATGTTTTAGTGAACATGTGGTTCCAACAGCACGATGCCATATGCCTACAGAAACCATGTAACTGTTACGAGAAATGATTGCACAACAATTGATTTCGAAATCTGGTGATGTGGATTAGCGTCCACGGTCACCCTATTTAACTATCCTAAAAGTAAGGTTTATGCAACTAAACCAGATAATATTGAACAACTTAAAAGAAATTTTAGAGATGAAATTAATATGATACGGGGTGAGATGTGTGGTAAAGTGTAATCAAAGGAGCACGCATGTGTAAGGCTAATAGAGGGCGGATATTTGGCAAACATTTTCATACATAATTCCAAACATTAAATCTATTTTCTTTTAATTAAAAAAATTCTATCGGCCAAAAAATAGTGAACCCTTCAGACGGCCACCCTGTATATTAATTAATTCGTTCGGTATACTGAATGTAACGTAATTTATTCCTCCTTATTGCTATTAATAAGCTACTAATCTGGACTGACAAACTTACGTACATCCGAATAATCAAAACGAGCATTGATCAACCACTCCAACGACAACGGCTAAGCAATTACAAATAAAATTATAGATTTTTAAGCTAGGGTGTCGAAAGCAAAAGTACAGAGTAAATTGGGTAACTATTTCACAACGACATTAAAATTTTACCGATATTTCGTCTTTATTGCATTTACCGCTATAAAATGGAAAATTTCCCGAATTGCTCCCAAGCACTAGAGATATATGGTTAATTAGTGCTAAGCCACGAGAAAATAATGAGCACTCGCTAAAGCGGCTGTCATCAATTTTTTCGGACACCAAATTATATTCTCATTGGACGTCATTCAAAAGGATATACATGTTCACCTGTAACTCAATCAATTTGACAAAATTTATTTTTCCATGAATATTTCGACATTTAACTGCACTGTAAAATTAAATAATGATGAAAAGAAATATTCCAACCAAATATTTAGAGTTCAGTTCCACTTCATATTTTTCAGTATATCATTGTATTTTTCTAGTTTGGTCAAAAGTCAATAGATGTCAGCAAAATATATTTGGTTCGAGTTTTGGCACTGTGAATATTCTTAATTATGATTTACGCGACGTTTATGGGGCTATGTATAGAAAAAAATTTATTTAGTGATAAACGAATTAGTGATAGATTAAGTGCCGAATACAATTTTCTCGAATAAAATGCTGACTAAACTAATTTAATTTTAATTCCTACCAGTTATTAAAAGATGGCGTGAAACACAATACACTAGAATTTTATTCAAATTAACAAATTTAATTTATCGAAATACTCATTATTAGTACGCATTTTAGGATTAAATATTAGGCACAGTACGTTTTATGCAACAACTGTCAATAACTAATAAGTACACTAACGGTAATTTAGCATAGAAAAAAACAGTGTGAGGCACACAGTATCAGTTATACTTGAAAAAATATTTTCTAATTCTAATATTTTCTTTTAAACAAGTTCAAAATATACACAACGGATAAACAACATAAACAATTAATAAATATATTTTGAATTAATCGCAATTGAATCACTTTTCATTCTTTTGCATTTTTTAATATTTTCACAATCGAAACATTGTGGTCCTTCGAGCCGGATCAGTCATGCCGTGCTGCAATAAATCACCGTGGTGGATTAGAGAATATAAACTTTCGGTGTTCAGTGCACGTCTTAAGTAAAGTGAAAATAGTGATTCGTGCCAAAACAGTGCTATTCAGAGTTAATATCTACAAGACCAGATTGAGGCCGTGTGTGGTGATGAGGTCTTTGAGGAAGAATACGGAAAAACCGAACTTTAAAACCGTAAAGAGACAGCCGTCGTTCGATACATAGCTGCCTCGAATTATGGTTCCTGTTTTCAATTGTACTCGAGAATCTTGTTGTTGAATCAACCATAATTCTGTAAATTTTCCAACTTTCAGTCCAATACGAAGTGGAACGAATAAAATAAATGCTGGCGTGTTTATAACAAAAAATGTACTTCCAAGAAACAAAACTATTTCAGTGTTTCTTGTTCGTTACCAAAAATACAACAAGACTCTTCTAATCCATTAGACCGGCCGTACCTTAAACCAAGGTACACACTTTCATAAATATAATGTGTTAAACCTGTCACAACTTTAAGAAAATTACACCAAAGAGTGCGTTCAATAATTTCATTGCTCTCACTTAACATTACAAGTTAAAAAAAAAAATTGTAAAAACACTCCCGGATTTTTGATGAGTCGAATCGCACTTTGATTATTCGTAAGGAAAATCGGCTTGTCCAAATTGAATGATAACATGTCGGAAAATAATTGAGGCAGTTAGACCAGTTCCTTCACATATTCGGACTCTGTGGTCGATAATGCCATTTATAATTCCATTGCCAAACATGAATACATACCCGGACGTCGACCGTCTTGTTTCGATGTCTCCTGCGTAGTCAAACTGATGCCACTTTGAAATCGAATTTCCATATCCGTCCGCTTCAAAATCGTGAAGATTGTGTACAGTGTCTGATGAAGTTGAGACTGCAATGCATTCCGCCAAGAAAAAACGATCGAGTACTTTTTGCGCATACGCCTGCTGGTTCTCATGAACAGATCCATTTGGTTTTTGCCCGATTTCAAACTCCAAGAAACATTTGAGCTCGAATGTGTGCAATACAATTTGCCATTTTTCCATTTTGTATTTATTCATTCAGTTCGCTACTTACGCTCATTGTTTACACACATCTAGTGATCTAGTGCACTTTTGGTGTTTTGATTTGTTAAATTTAGTGATAAAGGATGGTTAAATTTTAAGGGCCGACATTGAATGTGAACCACACCTAAACGTCAAGTTTTTTTTCTGCATTTAATTTGACATTTCTCAATTTCAGACTAACTCAATTTGAACCATGGAAAGATACACAATCGAGCAACGCGTTAAAGTTATTCAGGCATATTATGAAAATGGGCGTTCAAATCAAAATGCATATCGTGCACTTCGTGATTTTTTCGGTCAATTTAATCGTCCAAATGTGCGTACAATCGGAATAATCGTGCAAAAATTTGAGCAAACCTGGTCTGTAGGAGATTTTAAATCACCAGTGCATGCTCGTACAGCTCGTACTGCAAAAAATATTGCTGCTGTTCGCGATAGTGTGGCTGAAGAGCCGTCCACCTCAACTCGTCGTCGTGCCCAACAACTGCACCTCTCACGCTCGTCGTTGATGAACATTATGCATAGACTTGCATTTACACGCTTATAAGGTGCAATTGACTCAAGAACTAAAGCCTCTTGACCATTCCAAACGTCGTCAATGGTCAGAATGGTGGCAAGAAATGGCAACAGTGGATGATCAATTTTCGAAGAAAATCATCTTCAGTGATGAGGCACATTTTCACCTCAGTGGATTCGTCAATAAGCAGAATTGCCGTATTTGGGCGAATTATAATCCAAGAGTGATTGTCGAAAAACCAATGCATCCACAAAGATTGACGGTTTGGTGTAGTTTATGGGCTGGCGGCATCATCGGGCCGTATTTTTTCCAAATTGAGGCCGGTCAGGCAGTTACTGTGAATGGTGTTCGCTATCGTGAGATGGTAACGAACTTTTTATGGCCCGAATTGGAAGATATGGATGTGGACGATATGTGGTTTCAACAGGATGGTGCCAGTTGCCACACAGCTAACGAAACAATGGCTCTTTTGCGCAACAAATTCAATGGCCGTGTTATCTCACGTGGTGGCGATGTAAATTAGCCGCCAAGATCATGTGATTTGACACCGTTGTACTTCTTTCTTTGGGGTTATTTGAAAGAAAAGGTGTACGTCGATAAGCCAGCAAGAATTCAAGAGCTAAAGGATGAGATAATTCGGCACATTAACGGCATAGAACCTCAATTATGCCTAAGCGTCTTCGAAAATTTGGACCATCGGGTGGGGGTGTGCCGCCTCATACATAATTGAACCATACCATATTATCATAATAAAAAGAATTGACAATAATTTCTTAAATAATTTGTGTTTTATTTAAAATCAACATCGGCCCTCAAAATTTAACCACCCTTTATTATTGCAATATGGATGCCGAAACAAAAAGAGTTAAGTTTAGAACATCGTGCAAGGGAAATCACAAGTAGAGATTTCTAGAACTGTGAAATATTCACACTGATCTGTTCAATATACTATTGAGCGATTCTACGCTAGTGGATCACACAGTAATAGATACAGAACCGGGTGCAAACGCATCACCACATGCCGTGATGACCGAAAGTTAGTGAGAGAAGCTTTAAAAAATAGAAAAAAACTTCAGACTTCGCTGATGAGTTGTCAATAGAAATTAAGAAACCAATCGCTGCTCGCATCACTCGCACAAGGATACAGAAAGCTGGTCTGAAAGGCTGTAAAGTCAGGAACCATGGCTCGCCGAAAAAAAACAATTGGTCAAATATCGTATGACGTAAGTTGACAATTCTATGCCCTAATATTATTAAATAATATGATTTTAAAATAAAATTCATCGATACAAATATTTTAGTTTTCCGAAGACTTTAAATTTTTTTTACTACAGATTTTTGGTACACCTGTGGCCCTATTCTGGTAATTACCCTAGAATAGGGAATTGCGAAAAGAATTTACATTCTATTTAAAAAAAAATTCTGGCATACTAAGGTAAAAAGTTAGTGGTAATTTTTTTGAAAACAAAATAAAATTTCAAATATTAATTTTACCTGATAATTTCGCTATGGAAAAATTATTCCCAATTTACAAATATTTACATCAAAACTTTTTTCTCAGTAGGCCAGAAAAAACTGATTTATAGATCAAAGCTATGTAAAATCTTACCCCAGTTTCCTATTCCCAGGGAATTACCAGAATTAGTTAGGCGAAGCATTCAGTCCACAGTGTGTGGGACCAACGGTCAAACACGGTGAAATGTTAGTGTGTGAGGGCCACATAAATTCTTCAGAATACATAAACGTCCTAGAACCTGCGTTTCTGGTCTCATTTTTAACACTTTTTGGTGATACAAACATGGATGGCGTTAAATTCCAGCATTATAACGCACCGTATCATAAATCTGCCCGCACAATGGAATGATTTCGAGAAAATGGCATTGAGATTCTGAAGTGGCCTGCCCAGTCCTCGGACCTGAACCCCATAGAACATTTATGGAGTTATTAAAACGCAGTCAGGCGCCACACAAAAAATAACGAAGAATACCTAAAACGCTGCCTGCACCAAGAAGGGACCGCCATACGTCCGCAGAGTGTAAAAACTTGTAAGCTCTCTACCCAAAAAACCCACAAAATATTAATTTATATAATTAAATAGTAATGTGAACCTATACAAATTATTTCAATTTATTTCGCATTGATGAACTTTTGGCCAAGGCTGTACAATCCGAAATATTCAAATTGTTTTTTGGGTAGTTTACCATACTTTCAGGGTAGCTACACTTTTCGTTAAATAAAAGGACTAAACAGTTTCCTCAACAAGTTAGTCAAATCATTCTAATTGCACAATATTAAAATATTGAAATCTTCTTCTGTAAATTGAGGCAAATATTATGATTCCAATTAAAAATTCCGACCAAATAAATATAAATCCGTCATATTTCATGGAATGTATACAGTCTGTACACATAAATATACATAAACAAAACAAACACAATACACGGTCATACGTCTTATGTTACATAAATTGCATGCAATATTAAATTTTATTAAGATAAATATCATTTCGTATATTGCTCATGCTCGTTGGGTGTTTTCATAATTTGTTATTGTATTTACAATCAAAAGACAAATAATAATTTATATTTTTTTTTCTAATTATGTAAGCATTTTCAAATGCATTCCTTTACGTACGATATACATTTTTTATGCTATACAAAATAGCCGTGACTTTATTCAGTTTTTGAGATGGATATAAATAATACAATATTGTTAATAATACAACAATAGAAATTTAATATAGACAATTTTAAGGCAAATTTAAAGTATGTATTTGGCCATCGCGTAAATTGTGTACACAATGCAATGTGTTAACTGTTAGTTCCATATAGTAGTGGATGGTTTACTAATTGAATTCAATTGTAAACCTAAGCAGCATAATAAAGGTTAATTGGTTTTTGGTTTCAGTTTAATCCAAATCTAAATTAAATCGAATCTAATTATTTTTTTATTATTTGCGGTTTATTAAAATATTGGTGTTGTCATCGTGTCCGCGATAATTTAGAATTTTATTTGCGGTGCATGACGACATTCGGCTGTCATTCATACACCAATTTATTTTGTTTGACAAGCAAATTTGTCGCTAAGCGATCACAAAAAAATTCTATTATCGTAATAATAAATAAATTAATTTAATTTTCGTTT
This sequence comes from Nephrotoma flavescens, assembly GCA_932526605.1. Classification (NCBI taxonomy): domain Eukaryota; kingdom Metazoa; phylum Arthropoda; class Insecta; order Diptera; family Tipulidae; genus Nephrotoma; species Nephrotoma flavescens. The sequence continues at coordinate 301,821,337 of OW052220.1, read as the reverse complement.
TCTATATATTAATTTGATTATAATGCAAACGCATTTATCATATAAATCAGAATCATTCCTCCTACATAGCACACAGAGCAATATAAAAATTGTTTATGTTGAATGGCTTTTCAAATTCAATTTTGAAGAAAAATTTGTCAATCTACTCGTCGCGCGATTACAACAAAACTAAATATGTATAATTTATTCCTGTCTATTGTTAAAATGGTTTGAATTAATCAATACTTTTATTTTGTACCAAGCAAGACTGGAAAAAAGGTTAAATCGTGAAAATTAAACTTTTACTTAATTTAATGTAGGTACTGTTACAATTTTTTATCGCACGATTATTATAAATATTGCAATTTGAGTATACAGCTAAATTACAAACAGGGGTTGAACACGGCTTGGATTGTACAACAAACCGATTAACATTCGATTTGTGTCATGCACGACAAAAGTTGAACTTTTTATTTCAAGACTAGACTTTAAAACGTAATAAATTTAGATAATATTATTAGAGGTTGAGAGATAAAACGTAATAGTTCCAAGCATATAAATCTGGCAATACATTAAGTGCAATTTCAAAAGAGTACGCTTTATGTACCGTATTTGCACAAACTTCTGGGTACGAGAGCCAGATGTATCATTCTACTACAGGACCATAAAAAATCATATCAAAAACCACATCACATATCATATCGAATATCATATCAAATATTATAACAACTAACGTTTCAAAATATCAAATATCGCATTAAATATCATATCAAATACAATGTCAAAAATATCATATCAAATATAACATCAAATATCATATCAAATACACTATGAAATACCATATTAAAAGTCATATCAAATATTATACAACATCATATAAAATATTATATATAAAATATCATATCGATATCATAACAAACATGATATGAATTATTATATCAAATACCATATCAAACATAATTTCAAATATTATATCAAATACCATATCAAAGGTCATACCAAATATAATACAACATCATATCAAATATCATAAATCAAATATCATATCAAATATAACATCGAAATCAGATTAAGTAATAGATCAAATGTCATAACAAATATAATATCAATTGTCATATCAAAATTTATGATATAATTTTGATATGATATTTGTTGTGATATTTAATTTAATACTTAATCTGATTTTCGATGTGATATTTGATATGATATTTGATTTATGATATTCGCATCAAATTTTAATCAAATAAAAAATATCATGTCAAATATCATATCATATACAATTGTATTATATCTAATATCATAAACCATCATATCAAAATCACATCGAAAATAAAATAGATCATATCTAACTTTATACCGAAATGTTCTATCAAATATCATACAAAATTACGGGACAAGTGATGTAGTGGTTAAAGCTCCGGCAATTGTCGGTTCGAATCCTACCCGAGGCAGGATGCAAAGCAAAAGAAACTCCTGTTGGAGTGCAGAATTCAGCGCCCCCATCCATGTCAGTGTACAGGTTGACATGGAACTTGCAATGTGCGGGTGGTATATGGTAATTGTGTGAGTAGGTGAATGGATGGGTGGGTACATGAAAGAAAAGCGAAGTATTAATTGACCTTTAAAGGATATTAAATCCACTGGAAAATAATTAATTTCTGTTTAGTAAACAAAAACACCATACCAAATCATATCAGTCATAACAAATCATGCCAAATTGTACAAAATCATATCAAATAATATGAAATTTCAAATTCTACTAAATCATATGAAATCATTCCATCAAATAAAGTAAAATCATCAAATCATATCAAATCATATCAAATCATATCAAATCATATCAAATCATATCGAATCATATTAAATCATATCAAATCATGTCAAATCATATCAAATCATATTAAATCATATCAAATAATCTCAAATCATATCTAATCATATCAGATCAAATCAAATCATGAAAAATCATATCTAATAATATCAAATAATATCAAAGCATATCAAATCGTTTCAAATCATCAAATCATTTCAAATCATATCAACTCATATCAACTCATGACAAATATCAAATCATATCAAATCGTATCACATCATATCAAACCTTATCAAATCATTTCAAAACACATCAAATCGTATCAAATCTATATCACTCCAAACCAAATCATATAAAATCAAATCATATCAAATCATATCAAATCATATCAAATCATATCAAATCATATCAAGTCATATCACATCATGTTAAATCAAATCAAATCATATCAAATCATTTCAAATCATATCAAAGTATGTCAAACCATATCAAAGTATGTCAAATCATTTAAAATCATATCAAATCATAACAAATCTTCACATGATTTGATATGATTCGATATCAAATCATGCCAAATAATATCAAATCATGTAAAATCATATCAAATCATATCAAATCATGTCAAAACATTTCAAATCATATTAAATCTTATCAAATAATCTCAAATCATATCTAATCACATCAAATCAAATCAAATCACGAAAAATCATATCTAATCATATCAAAGCATATCAAATCGTTTCAAATCATATCAAATCATTTCAAATCATATCAACTCATGACAAATATCAAATCATATCAAATCGTATCAAATCATATCAAACCTTATCAAATCATTTCAAAACATATCAAATCGTATCAAATCATATCAAATCTCTATCAATCCAAACCAAATCATACAAAATCAAATCATATAAAATCATATCAAGTCATATCACATTATGTTAAATCATATCAAATCATATCAAAGTATGTTAAACCATATCAAAGTATGTCAAATCATTTAAAATCATATCAAACCATAACAAATCTTCACATGATTTGATATGATTCAATATCAAATCATGCCAAACAATATCAAATCATGTAAACTCATATCAAATCATTTCAAATCATATCAAATCATGACAAATATCAAATCATATCAAATAGTATCAAATCAAATCATATCAAACCTTATCGAATCATATCAAATCATATCAAATCATGTCAAAACATATCAAATCATATCAAATCATATAAAATCATATCAAATAATATCAAAGCAAATCATATCAAATCAAATCAAACCATATCAAATCATATCGAATCATATTAAATCATATCAAATCATATCAAATCATATCAAATCATATCAAATCGCATCAAATCATATCAAATCATGTCAAATCATATTAAATCATATCAAATAATCTCAAATCATATCTAATCACATCAAATCAAATCAAATCACGAAAAAACATATCTAATCATATCAAAGCATATCAAATCGTTTCAAATCATATCAAATCATTTCAAATCATATCAACTCATGACAAATATCAAATCATATCAAATCGTATCAAATCATATTAAACCTTATCAAATCATTTCAAAACATATCAAATCGTATCAAATCATATCAAATCTATATCAATCCAAACCAAATCATATAAAATCAAATCATATAAAATCATATCAAATCATATCAAGTCATATCACATTATGTTAAATCATATCAAATCATATCAAAGTATGTCAAACCATATCGAAGTATGTCAAATCATTTAAAATCATATCAAATCATAACAAATCTTCACATGATTTGATATGATTCGATAACAAATCATGCCAAATAATATCAAATCATGTAAAATCATATCAAATCATTTCAAATCATATCAAATCATGACAAATATCAAATCATATCAAATAGTATCAAATCAAATCATATCAAACCTTATCGAATCATATCAAATCATATCAAATCATGTCAAAACATATCAAATCATATCAAATCATATCAAATCATATCACATCATATCAAATCATATCAAATCATATCAAATCATATCAAATTATACCAAATCATATCAAAGCAAATCATATTAAATCATATGAAATCATATCAAATCTTATCAAATCATATCAAATCATATCATATCAAATCATATCATATCAAATCATCACATGGTTTGATATGATTCGATATCAAATCATATCAAATCATTTCAAATCATATCAAATCATATCAATAATCTCAAAACATATCTAATCATATCAAATCAAATCAAATCACGTAAAATCATATCTGATCATATCAAATAATATCAAAGCATATCAAATCATTTCAAATCATATCAAATCATTTCAAATCATATCAACTCATGACAAATATCAAATCATATCAAATCGTATCAAATCATAACAAACCTTATCAAATCATTTCAAACACATCAAATCGTATCAAATCATATCAATCCATACCAAATCATATAAAATCATATCAAGTCATATCACATCATGTTAAATCATTTCAAATCATATCAAATCATTTCAAATCATATCAAAGTATGTCAAACCATATCAAAGTATGTCAAATCATATCAAATCATATTAAATCATATCAAATCATATGAAATAATAGCAAATATCAAATCATATCAAATCATACCAAATAGTATCAAATCATATCAAACATTATCGGATCATATCAAATCATATCAAATCATGTCAAAACATATCGAATCATATCAAATTATATCACATCATATCAAATCATAACAAATCATATCAAATCATATCAAATCATATCAAATCATATCAAATCTTATCAAATCATGTCAAAACATATCAAATCATATCAAATCATATCAAATCATATCACATCATATCAAATCATATCAAATCATATTATGCAAGAAAAAATCATTTATAAGATGGTTGTCAGTTTCAAAGGTAAAAAAAACCACCGATCGTTTGTTGACAGGGTTGACTGGAAGTCGAGTAAAATCTCCGGCCCGTATGCATCATACGAAAAGAGTCGCTTTTGAGCTCCGGTCGCTGCTTGCTGTATTGCATACAGATTTCTATCTAATCCGGGAATCTCACCTTCTTGATGGCGCTGTCTCTCGTAAAGTTGGTCTGGTTTTTTATATGAGTTCTGAAGTCAAGGTTAAAGCTTGCATTTTTAATGTCCTCGTAATATCAGTGCAAATCTCATCCATGAATGTAGCTCAGCAGCTGACGTTACAACTGTGCTTGTCACCCTTAAATCTTCGATTTCTGAAATGCTCATCACTCATTATGGGCCAGCTCGAATATTATCAATAGAGGCTCGTCTCTGTTTAACTACTCGTAACTTAGTACTTCTGAACTTGAAATCCTCAATAGAGTGTATAAACAAACTTTTCTGAATTCTGTAAGGTAACTAAAGATATTTTTTCCTTCTTAGCCCATAGATGTATCGCTTTCACTATAAACTTCAAAAGACCACCTCTTAACCCTTACCGTAATACGAAGCTAGCAAACTGAGAAATTTTCTCTTTTGAGCTCTGAGAATTTGACTAAGCATGATACGTTCAGCTGACGATATTGAATTGCGAGCATCGCCTTTGACGCAAGCAATCAATTTAGATTTTGAGACATCTGCTTCCTTTATTACCAAACAAAAGACTCGGAGTAAGTCTTTTTGGTGTCCAATCTTAAGAAACTAAATAAAACTACCAGGAAACTTAAAAACAGAGGCAACAGATCTAACCTTCAGAATGATTTGGATTTATTCTTAGTGGCAGAAAGAAAATATAAGAAAGATAAAGACCCGCACATAACATCCTTTTCGGCATTGCCACCCTTGATTGTCTAAGGTTGATTCTTGCAGAGTCGATGTACTGCGACTTCCTGAAGGCAGGACCCTTCTATAGGGTTATTACAGAATTATTTTTGTCTCTATTTCCCTGTGGCGAAATTATTAACTGTGTCTGTTGGTTCCGGAGAACCAAACGCTCCTGGCAACCTACCTGACTGGGAGTTTTTCACTTGTGTATTTTCTTCTTTGCACAACAAAAGCGTTTAACGTTTCTAAAATCTTTTGAGAAAATTGCCTGAAATTTTATCAGGTTCCTGGATATTGTAGGTGATTTCGAGGCCAGCACCGATTTTGGCATTCACCAAACCATCGTTGCATTACCTAGAAATCGTTGGTTTTAACAATGCTATCTTATAATTCAGTTGTTTGGTGGCCCGTAAGATCGAATTCTGCTTTAGCAAAACGTAACTGTCTACATTACGCGTTGAGCACCTTAGAGTATAGACAACAAATCAATCAGCAAACTACAATTACCGAGTGTCTGAGTGTGAATAGTCCGTCAAAGGCAATAATTTGAATTATGGTACGGAATCGTTGGCACATGTATGTTGACAACCTTAAATAAGTTCAAGGGATACGAAAATTTTTTGACCACAACATCATAAAATTTTTTACCATCATTCGAATTAAACATTTCTTTAAGATTAATCTAGCCAAGATTATCTACTTTATTTTTAATAAATACAGCTACAACTGTATACGAAGTATGTACGGAGCTTCGAACAAGTTTATTAATCAATATTTTCCAAAATTAAATACGAAAAGTTGCCTATTTTTAGACAAATAAAAGTTTTTAGATCCATAGTCACTACAGAAGGTCACATACACGTTCTTTTGGTTCTGTGGTAAATTATTTTAGCAATTAGAAAGTCAAAATCGAATTATATGAGAAATAATTGGATTTAGTAAGTGTCGGTCGAATGCTTAATCAAACTTTTATAGGGGGAATTTTTCAATCTTTTGTTCATTATGATATAAATACAAATCGATGTACTTACATGAAGAAAGTCAATCAATCATCTTGATAACCATATTAATCTGAAACATATCGAGCACGAGTATGTATGTAATGTACTACAGACAATAAAACACTAATGGCAACGATTAGCTGGTAAGCATATATATAAATTCTATAAAAAGGAAAGTTATTTTCTTTGATATGTACCGATTTCAATTATCTTAAAATGTATAATTTTCGATACATTTGGCTTTTTAAATTACAGTGTAGGTGGTAATGGTGAGCTTATATCTATTGAATGAACAAACTTTGCTTCAACATTTGATGTTAAAAAGCTTGATTCACTATCCATAAAATTAATTTTGAGTGAGGCAATTAACAAGTTTGGGGGGCGAGTAAAAGAGATACACAATACGATCAAAACTTCATCACCAACATTAAGCGACCATTGCTTGTCTTAGTGCAAATTTGGATGTAATGTTTGAAAATATGGTGATAACCAATCAGACTCAACTAGACTCCTGCCAATATTGGAGGTTTTCAATTCAACTCGAATATTGATCATGTTGTAGTGTAATCAGCACATAGCACAGCATAATTTTTGCCACCAATACATGCTTCGAAAAAAAAAATGTGGAACAAACATCAACTTCGACCACTTTCTGCTAGTTGCAAAATATATTTTTCGTGCAAAATTTATTGCCGTATAGTCTTAAAATAATAAATGTTAATTTATACAAAATTTTGCTATACAAATTTATTAATCCATTACGAAACCGTATTGAACGATTTAAATTCGTAAGATTTTGTGTCAGAAATGCGATTTTGCAGAAAGCAAGTAAGCAACCATGGTTAAAACCATAAACACCATTATATCTCAACAATTAAGAGATAAGCTCCAAAGTTTCGGGTTCCTGGACCATCCGAAACTGAGGGAACCGGAGGATGGATGGATCAAACAATCATATCAGTACAGTGGGAGATGAAGGATATGAAAAAGACAGGTCTCTTCAAATCAAGAAAATGCAAGCAGCTCAAACCGCCAAGATGTTCGATTTTCCGAGTTGAACTAGGAACTCAACCAAATTCAGATAAAGATATAGATCCAATTTCTAGAGGTGAAAGTTGATAGCCACTTCTAGAAGTTTGAACGGTGAATCAAGCAGGATTTTGAAAATAAAATTAGTTAGGCAAGTGGGCAACCGCTTTGAAATACAGTCCTCGCAAACTGTTGAAGATGGCCAGTTAACTGAAACAATTTTAACTGAACCAGTTCCCGGAAATTCAAGAGGAATTGTAAAGCCCTCAACATTCGATGACAAGACTCCATTTAAGAATTTTAAAGTTCAATTTCAAGCGGCTGTAAAACACAATGGTTGGGCTGCGGAGGATCAGCTGAATGCGCGTATTTTGGCTGTTCACAACAGAGATCGGGAATACGAAAAATCACAGAGGGTTCAAGAAACGAACAAAATCAGACACAAATGGTCAGTTTAAGATCGAATAAAAGACGATTAAAAGAGAGTGCGTGGCAAGAAATACCGCTAGAGCGACCATAAAGACAAGTCCAAATGAAAATGCAACGATCAAGTCGCAGAAGAGAGCAGGAGGAGATACGCTGGTTTTCGACGAGGAGATGTTTTTGCCTATACAACTCAAACCGAAGAAACGGAATATCACCAAAATAACAACAAAGTTGGGAAAGACCATATAAAATCATCCAAAGGGATTAACGATGTTGTGTATCGGGTTCAGCCTGACCTCAGAAGTAAGATGAAAGTTGTTCGCAAACCTAGATTACGACACGGTCACCAAGAGCACGAGTGCAGAATTTTCGATGATACTTTCACATATTTGGGTCTCTATCCGACGAACGACGTGTTCGATATTGCTTATTGTGGGTTATTTTCATAAACCTTTTCTTTCATATAGCCCCATAAAACTTGTGTGCTTTATAAAAAAATTATTTCTGCATCAATAAATTCAGAAACATCATTGCCAGATGCAGCTGTGGGTAACACCCCGGCATGCCGGTATGCCTTAATCAACAGCTCTGGCAGCTACATTTCAATGAAGCAATCATTCATTAATCCCCAAATTAAAAACGATTACAGAAACCCGAATTATATTTCAGTGCTATAACACAACAGAAGACGCATATGAAACAACTAAAGATAATTCGATGAATAACCTACAATCAACAATAGCAAGGACATCCAGAAATTATGGCAAGATAAACACAAAAAGATATTTCAATACAAAAATTGAAACAGATAACAGCGACCTGACAAACATCATGGATGGGTAAACAAATTTTAGACTTTGTGCGTAATAATCATGGAGTACGACTCATCGATCTCAACTTCTGCGTCACAAATCAGCTATTCATAGGAGACAGTAAATTTCCTCACAAAGATCTACACCAACATACATTTGTTTGTGTGCATTTTTGTGCGGAAATTTACTGTATGTTTACGATGGCAGCATAAAAAACAAAATTGATCACATAGTGATCAATAAAAAATGTCACATGTCGTTACAAGACATTATAAGATGTTAGGGCAATGAGAGGTATTTTAACTGGTAACATAAAGGTCTAAATTAAGTATGCCGCTGTAACGTGCATCGGACAGCGTGAGGACAGGTTTATGGTTGCGTTCGTTTGGTCATTTTTTCGATCAATTATCTCGTGTGGAAAAATCCAGAAGACAAAAAATCGTCATTTTTGAGCAATATGATTGGTCGAAAAAAATGTCAGAACGAACGAACCCCAACCATAAAGACGCCTTGTGATTAAAAAATGTCGACACAAGAAATTCATTCTGCGAACCCAAAAATGAAATACAAAAATTCGTAACAAATTTGCTGTCCCGGTTAGGGATTCCAATTGGGCAGGTAGAACGAGCAACTTAACATCCCATTTCAGTTTCTAACGGAACCTGATCCAAATCACTGGAATGGTGTGTTAACTGCCGTTTACCATTTTCGCTCAAACTCAAAATTGCAAAACAAAAATTTGTAACAAATTTGCTGTTCTGGGTAGGAAGTTCCAATTAGGCTGGTTAGAGGAGCAATTAGCATGTTATAGGCCGATTACCAGTTTTGCTCAAACTCAAAATTTTAATACAAAAACTCGAAATAAAATGGCTGTCTTTGTTAAGAAATTTCAACTAGGTTGGCTGGACGAGCAATTCCGTAATCGTTTTAAGGAGCCATTAGAACCTAAGTTCGAATCTCTGGGGAGGCGTGTTAATAGCCGTTTACTATTTTCGCTTAAACTCAAAATTGAAATACAAAAATTCGTAATAAATTTGCTGTCCTGGTTAGTAAATTCCAATTAGGCTAATTGGACGAGAAGAAGTGCCATTGGGATATTTGAAATGATAAACGGCCATTAACACGCCTTTCCAGAGATTTGGACTCAGGTTTCATGCAAATTTCTCATCAAGCCAGCATAATTGGAACTTCCTAACCGGGACAGCAGATTTGTTACTAATTTTTGTATTTCATTTTTGAGTTTGAGCGAAAATGGTAAACGGTAATTATCACGCCTTCCCAGCGGTCTTTCCAAAAAACATTTCGCGTTCACTAAGGCTCTTTCTCAAATACGCATAAACTCCGTTAAGATGCTGTACTATCCCTATCTGTGACTTAGTTTATGTCTAATTTTTTACGAGTAAAATGACAGTCTAATTCATTTACAAAATTTTGTATTTTTTAATACGTTCGCGGCTTGACCGAGTATCATTCTATTTCTTTTCTATGATTTCTAAAACTACAACTTTCGTGTTGCATTTGGCCAGAAAAGAAGCAAAAGCTCAGATTTATATCAAGAGGTTGAAATCGCGTTACAAAACAATTGTTTGTGTGAAATATAGTTGATTCCTGAAAATTGAGAGAAAAATTTAGTCAAAATAGTTCAACATCCAAGCCTTGGATTCCAATTTATGATACACATCGAAATCTGCCACTCCGCATTGTTGCCAGTTGTTTCACCATTGCATATGGACTAAAATAACGCCCATGTGGATGTATATCCCTGTTTCTGATTAAAATGGGATCTAACATTTGTAACAGTCCATAATGTGAATTCTCTCGACTTGAGGAGCCACAAATTGTTTATTATTTGGTCAAGGACCATTTATCTGTATTTATCCCAAGATTATTTATCAGCTACTACCATATTTCGATTATACTGCCGTTACCGACATTTAGAACGTTAAAAATAAACAAAATTTAGAGAGTAACTGTTTATCTGTGTTAGTAAAACATTTATCACAAAACGCAGTTTTCTCTTTAGATTTCGACATGAAGGAACTACCAGTGGCCCTATTCTGGTTCTCCCCGGGAATAGGGAATTGGGAATTAGTGACGTATTTCTAGCAGTTGGGAATTATTTATTCCCCAAAGTGCATTCTGGCGCTTGGGAATTTTTTTTATTGGGAAAAAATAATTCCATTTTATAGCAGTTTTGACGTAAATATTTCCCAATTATTTTTTTAGGGAATTGTAATTCGTACTTTTTCGAATTTCTATACATTATTTTTTGTAATAAATATATTTTGAAAAATAAATTAAACTTGTATTAAGGTCGCAACATGCGTTTTAGTTTACAAAAAACAAAATAAAAAAATTTTCTACCAAAAATTATTTACATTCTACCAGAATATACATTTGGGAACGGGAATAAATATTTGGGAATTATTGCAATTTGTAATTACAGCAAAATATTTCCCCAATTCCCTATTCCCTGGGAAAGCTAGAATAGGGCCACAGAACGAATTTTAGCATGGAGATACATGTGGGTTTGGTTAAAATATCAAAAGTTCAATCTTTCAACAACGTTTAAAATTTGAACCTAAACACAGAAATTTAATTTTTTTGTAGCAGTTTTATTCCACCTTATGAGAGCTGAACGGTTTTTATGACCCATAAATTGCAAAGAATCTTTGTCGAGCGATGTATTTGGTAAATCTACGACATTGGCTTCGAAAGGCTTAAGCCAGCCATTTCGATACTTAAAGTTAGCTTAGTCAAATGTATTTCGAATTTTGAGTGAAAAACTAAAATTCATTAAATTTTGAGCGAAACTCTAATCGGCTTATATCTAAATAAATATCTAAAGCAAATATCTAAAAGTACCGATGAGAGGTTTACTCAAAAAATCATAACGAGTGTACATTTTCTGTGTTGTATGGGCCGGATTCACTCAAAAACTAGAAAAAAAAACATTTTAGTTTTGCTCAAATAAATCGTACTGAGGAAGTTTCAAGAGACCGCTAACAATTATCACTATAAGAAATTTTAGCATCTCGGGGTAATCATCGCACTGAAGTTTATGCAAACATATGAAAATATACATTGTGGCCTATTATAAGTACTTAGAATTGAAAAATCACTCAAAAAATTAACTTTCTTAATAATATTTGAAATTTTTTAATATACACGAATATTTCTACACTATAAGTAGAAAACACTTAATTTTTGAATTGTTTTGAGTGAATTTTATTAAATGAGTTTTTTTTTTAAATAAAACACACTACGAAACGCAAAGAGGTGATCGAAGTGGTTCTGAACTAGTTATTGTAAGAAACCAACCTTATTTATCCAAATGCTCGAAAATCTCTGAGATTTTTGTTATTCGAGAAAAAATATCATTGAGTGTAATACAAAAATTCACAACAACATAACAGTCAAATGATTAAGAATTTTCGAATTGCACTCAATGATGTACTCTTTCGAATAACAAAAAATTCAGAGATTTCCAAGCAAGTGGATAAATAGAATTGGTTTCCTACATCAAATACTAGTTTAGAGAACCACTCTGATCACTTCTGTGCGATTCGAAGTGCGTTTTGTTTTAAAAAATTTCTTCACTCAAAACTATTCACAAAATTTAATTGTTTTCTACTTGTAGTGTAGAAATATTTATGTTTATTAAAAATTTTCAAATCGCTCATTTGATGCAATCCAAAATTTTTATTTTTTCAGTAGAGCCATTTGAAAATATCGCTCAAAATTGTTTGTAAAAACAGCATTTTTTTAAAAGTTATTAAAAAAACATTCTGATCTGATTAGAAAAATAAATTTTTTTTTCTATTCCTACATCCTCAATAGGATCTTAATTTTTATAATTTTTAATATTTTGCAAATTTTCTGAATAGTTTCCAAATGTCAATATTGGATGTGTAACGAAATCTCAGTTTTCAAAATCTCGGTTTGTCAAAATCTCGGTTTTTTTTCTAAATCTCGGTTTTCAAAATCCAGGTTTTCAAAATCCCGGTTTTCAAAAACTCGGTTTTCAAAATCCCGGTGTTCAAAATCTCGGTTTTCAAAATGTCGGTTTTCAAAATCCCGGTTTTCAAAATCTCGGTTTTCAAAATCCCGGTTTCCAAAATCCCGGTTTTGTATAAACAAAACCCAATTTTTAGGAAATCTCGGTTTGAATTTTTAAAATTGGGCATGTGGGAAAATGGGACTTTTAAATGATTTTTTGACAAAATTCAAGAATGAGTTTGCGATAAAGTTCTAGAAAATGGCTAATAGGGCTGGAATTTGAATGGAAGGCTAAGTGCCCGTGAGAATTATCGAAGCTGTCAGCCTCAACAATTATTACATTTCAAAATGTTGCATTAACAAAATATTGCTTTTCTTTTATTAATCTGGCAACTACAAAATGTTGTAATTAAAAAACTTTATTAAGTAATTATTTTGTGCAATTAGAACTAGAAGAAACGAAAACCATGATTTTCAAAACCGTGATTTTGAAAACCGAAATTTTGAAAACAGGGATTTTGAAAACCGGGATTTTGAAAACAGGGATTTTGAAAACCGAGATTTCGTAGTACATCGGTAAAGTTCAATTGGGAGTCGTTTGCTTCGAATATATTAGAATTGAGTAAATTTTGAGTTGTTTCACTGTTGCAGCAAATGAGTGAAATATTATTATGAAAGTTCAATTTTTGAGTGTTTTTTTCAATTCTTAGTACTTGTAGGACACAGTGTATATTTTGTTATTTTGGCATAAACTTCACCTCCGATGGTGTCATCTCTGAAACGTCTTAGTTTATGGCATTTTACCGAGATTCACTCAGAAGTAAATTCATAGTGAAACGGTACAGACTTCATTTGACATGCTAAATAAACAGGAATTATTTTACCCAGCAAAATTATATAGATAGTGACATTTTGATTCTCATCTGTATGATTTCTTGTTGTGTGAGATCACTCAAAATTCAAAATTTCCCATTTAGTACTTTTAACGTTCAAGGCAAGGTGTTAGTAAATATGTTGGTGATCTTGAAAATTAGCAAGGCGTGGCAAAATTTGAGTGAAATATAAAATATTTAAATATTTAAGACGAGTTTACTCGGGGCGGTACATGACCGAATTTATAATCAACCAATTTTATGCATAAAACCACTCAACACACAAATTTTTCAAAATATTTTTGCAAACAAGTACGAATTCCATCACACATACACATATAAATTCCTACAAATTTAGCAATATGATTATCATAAGGTATTTTAATAAACCAGTAATTGAATTTCCGTTACACCAAAAAGGGGTTCCCGACCAAATTTATATAATTTTATGTTTCCAGAACCTATTTATAGAACACAATCGAATTTAAGGGTGCATATTTTAGATAAACACGTATAGTCATCGTCGGATGGGATACTCAGACGTATATAGATAAAAAGGAGCATACCTATTCATTTTATTTTTAAGACGACACACAGGATATAAAAGATTCGACACACATGCACATATGTATGTACAAAAAAAAAATAAAAGAAAATACGAGAATTGAATCACAGACAAAACTATCGATTTTTGAACATTTTTTTACCTACATAGTTTTTATGTATAAAATGCATTCGCAACATAGAAATCACTTTGAAAATCACTTACCAGAATATTTTTATGATTCTCCTTGTCCAACAGGAATTCCATACTTTTGTGCGGCCGCCTCGATTGTATTATAACCCCATCACTATTTTTATTATTTACATGCATTAATAGGTCACCATTTGGTCCACCACCACCACCACTATTTCCACTTATTAAATTTTTATTTAAATTATTTTTGACGTGAATCACGCCGCCAACACAATTTTTATGATTATTATGGTGGTTCGGTTGCAATTCCATTAGGCTACGCGTTTTGCCCGTAATAATTGTTTCGTGCGTATCCAAATCGGTTTCGAGCAGGCCGATTTTATTATTCGAATTCCGTATATATTTTTCACTCATAACGCTCGAATTGTCGTCGTTATCGTCCGCGACATGCGGTATGGATAATGAACGGTGGCTGATTGTATTCTGAGGCTGATGTTCTTGATAATAGAGATTACTACTACTGTTGTTGTTATTGTTGTTCGTATTACTACTAGAATTATTATTTGTGTTTATATTTTGATTTAAATATTGAGCATGCGTTAGATTATTCTTTTTTGTGGATACACCAACAACACGTGGGGGTAATTTTGGTAGGGGCGGTTTTGATATTAACACGTGATTATTATTAGTATTATTATTGTTGTTGTTGTTGTTATTATTACTCAATTTTTCATTCATTATAAATGTTTCATTTACATTTTTACTATTCAACATCATTAAATCATTATTGACGGCATTAAACTGATGATCGATCTCATCCTTTGCCATTAATAATTGCTGATCGTCGGCCGATTTATTCTCATTATTAAAATTTTTATTCATAAATTCTGGTTCCGTTTTAAGTGGTATATGAACGGTTTTATTGTTTACATCATTATTTTTATTACTACTATTATTGTTATTAATGATAAAATCGCTACTATTATTTTTATTGTGGCCGCTATTATTATTTATATTGCTAGTGCTATTATTTATTTTATTCTTAACTTTATTTTTATTGCGACCCAATGAGAAACGGAACGATGAAAAACGTGACAAAAATCCACCGCCATTCGTCGCTTTTGCCGCCTTCTTATCGGCGGCCGCGTTTGTTGTATCCATTTTTTTACTCGATTTTTTCGAATTCTTATCTTTCTTACTCGACGACGATTTCGAATTCAAGCGTTCTTGTTCTTTCGATACACTTTCACTATTATTCACCGCAATACGATCTTGACTGTTTATTTTCTTATTTCCACGATCGTTACTACACTCAACAGCAATTGAATTAATACTATTATTTTCTTCATTACTACGGTTTCTATTTTTTTGTTTCTTATTTTCGGTCGTCACTACACCGACCATATGATCGTCGTCTACGATCGCTCTTGTTTGTTTTTTATTTATATCACCATCTCTTTTTATTATTTCGTCTACATTACTTTTGTTATTCTTACTACTACTACTACTACTACTAACACTACTTAAATTATCATTATTATTACGTTCAGTACTCTCTTCGCCGTCACCACCATACAAATCGAAATTCTTTAAACTCTCTCGATCATCATCATCGATACGGTCGAGTATTTCAATTATTTTATTCATATGCTTTTCATGATGATCATCATCGTACAATATTTTACCATTGATGCTGTTACAGCTGTTAAATGTATGCCGATTTCCAAGCGCCAACATAGTCGATAACGTTAAATTTTTTGTATCGAATAAATTTAACTCGATAGTAGGATCATTGAATTGTATACGATTATCATGATACGGATTGTGATCGTGCTCATCCGAAAAATCGCCATCAATCTCGCGTCGATCAATTTCGATTTTATTTAAATCTTGTTGAATTGGTTTAGGCGGGCTTGGTATTACGGCCTCAGTATTTATATGTGCCTGAAGTTGAGAATCCATTTCATTGATGTACTCTTCAATCGAAATCGATTTTTGATGTACATCTTTCCAACTAATTTCCGAGACAATCGGACAGAAACTCACACCTTTGGTTAAATTACCTGGGGAATAAACAAAATACATCAGTTAGTATAAAAATCGATGAGATATAAAATTTATGCGACTAAAAATATAATTCCCCGTTCCGGACCGCGAAAAATATATAAAATCAAATTTAACACCCGCCCAAACAAACAACAAATTATTCAACGTTCAACGATTCAATATAAAACAAAATGAACAAAAAAATTCATTCAATAATGCTGGTTTGGTTACAATGCAACATATCTACATATTTAGTGTGGACTCAACCCATTTTAGTACATGTTTAGTACTTAATTTTTATAACACACCTTGTGCACGTAATAAAAATTAATAAAAAATGTTTTTCCTCTGTCGTAGTGGAACGGTGAAAAATGAAAATTTATTATTTTTCCGAAAAAAATATTCAGCTGTGTACGAGAGTCAATTGAATTTTATTAAAAACAAAAAACTTATTTTTATGATAGGTTTATTTATAACGCGCGAAAATATATTTAGTACACAGTGTGGTGCGTGGAAAATTGTTGTTTTTCTGTCGCGCCGAACTAAAAAAAAATCGGCTAAAATAAATTTTTGTATGGCAGAAAATGTATTTTATTGTCACATTATAAGTCATGTCATGTGTGTTTGTTTCTATATGGTGTTGTCACGTTTGTCGTGTCGAGAAAAATATTTTACACTCAATGGAAAATGGGCGTATGCTGCTTTAATTTGTATGTGGAAAATAAAGTGTCAGACGGTGGTTATTAATTGCAGAGACTGATGTATTGTAAAACTGTCTCTTTTCATATGGTTTTTAAGCGTTTAGGTGGGTTCCATGTGAAAATTGGGTCGGCACGGTATGTCATTTACGATAAAATTTGATCGAGGTAAACACGTCTTTAGTAAGATTTCTGGCGTTTGCAAGCCAGTCTCTCGTGTTGCCATTTCCTGCGATGTTTTCTGCGCATTTCCTCATAAATTCGCACTTTTTTGGCGGAGGAATTTGGGTATGATTTAGGCATAGATGCATTCTATCTGAGAGCTCCTAGTGTTGCAAGCCAACCTGATTTTGGATGGGTAATTGGGACTCGTGGTTTTCATTGTGCCGGTCAAAATTTACAGTGACTGGTAGACAAATTAGTACTTTTTACACATCAAATTAAAATATTATTTTTAGTCCAGAACGTATTACATGTAAATATTTTGTTTGGAGCCTAATGTTGCTAGGTTGCAACGGTACGATTTTGTTCAAATTTTGCGAAAAGTGACGTAAAGGTCTGGCAATCTCAAAACCGTTTAGCTCTGATCCGACAAATTAATACTTTTAAGTACAGAACGTATTACATGTAAATATATTGTTTGGAGCCTAATTTCGCTAGGTTGAAACGGTACGATTTTTTTCGAGTTTTCCTAAATGTGAGATATGTGATTTTCCGTCCTATTATCATAATCTGACAGATTTATGAGCCAATTTAAAAATTATTTTACTTCTTTTTATTAAATTATTACATTTATTTTGTGTGTTTTCCGAACTAAAATAATTTTAATAAACATTTCTATTTTTCATATAATAAAATTCGGGGATAACTTCACATATGAAGTGTTTTTTAATAAAATATAATATAAAACGGGGCCGGGGCTAACTTTACACAAGAGTTAGAGGGATATAATTATGTTAATGTGGCCTGATTATTTTTTTTAAATTTTGGGGATAGAATCCGGGGATAACTTCACATACGTCAAATATAGCCTTAAAAAAAAATTAAACAATCTGCAGTTGAAAATTTAATTAATTTTGCTGACACCCCCGAGAGAAAAATTAACGAAATATTAAAATTTTCTAGGCAAATTTGGGCCTTGGGACTCTGTGCAGGTATTGACAAGATATTTCCACTCAATATTTCACTCTAAACCTGGGTATGGAATATCTACTTCCTACAAAAAGTATATGAGGTAAATTATATGAACACTCGAGAATCGCTCGTGTTACCCACCCCTTTAGAGTATGTACGAAATATTAAATATTTCATGGAAACTGTTGAGGTGGATAAAACTAATTTTTGGGTTGGGGAAACTAATCACACGTGGACGAGTCTTAATAGCCTAGACAGGTCAAGTACTCTAGGAAATAAAATTCAATTCAGATCGACATACTACGAAAAATTCAAAAATCTACTAGCAAATTCAAGTTTTTCCAAAGGGTGCTTGATTGAATTTTGCTAAACCAGTTTAACTAATCTGCAGTCTGTCCAGGCTATAATACAACTATGTTTGATGTCAGTTAATGTGGTCTGTGAATTTCACTCCGAATTTTTTTCTCAGCCCAACAAAATTGTTATCAACATTAGGTAAACTTTTCGAATCACGATTAACGATCCTTATATGTTTATATTCAAATATAACTGTAAAGTGGGTAGTTTTTCAGGCTCCTGAATTACTAGGAAATTAGACTACTAAACCTCAATACGATATGATCGGGATTACAAACAACTTATTGAACCATCCTACCATTTGCGTTTTTAGGAATTATTACGAATTTCTGTAATTTCGGAATTTTCCGCATCACTCTCAGAGATGTGTACCCTAAATTGGTAGTGGTTTCAGGTTTTTGAATCACTTGGAAATTAGACAGCTTAATTTTAATAAGATATGACGGGCATTGCAGGCAGAAAACATTTATTGAATTATTCTATTACAAGCGTGGATCGACACGAGAAATTTTTTAAAATATCGAGGCATTAAATAAATTGTTTTTCGTAAAAGTGAATGATGGTGTTTTACCTCCAATGAATTTTTTTTTGATTATTATTACCTTACCTTTCGAAATTTTTTCGGACACATTATCAAAAATATAATATACTTGAATCTCGATTATCCGGAATGAGTGGGACTTCCCGGATAATCAAAAATCCTGGTTAATCAGATGAAATCCCGATTAATCAAGAGACTAAAAAAAATCGAATGTGTAGAAAAAATCTCGGATAATTGAGGTTCACGGATAGTCGGATAACGGATAATCAAGATGGAAGTGTAAATCATTTTGACAAGCCATATTTTCTATAAAAATGACAACGAAATCAAGGTTTTATAAAATTTCGAGCAGTTATCGCTAGCTACTCGAAAACAATTTTTTATTTTGCCATGAACAAAGTCATGAACAAAACCTAAAATCGTATCTAAAGAAAAAACAATTTGCAAGATAAAAATTGATTTGAAAAATGTAAATTAAAAATAATCGTTTTCATGTTAAAACCAATATTCGAAATTAAAAGCAAATAATCATATTATAAAGATAGATCGGTTTGGGTTAATTTTGGGAAAAAAATTTTGTCCTCCTTCAATTGGTCATTCAGAATTATTTTTGATTTAGAAATTTCAATTTTTTATTTGAACGATAATGATCGTTTTACCGCTCGAAACTGTTTTGTAAATATTTTGACTAACTTTGGAATATTTTGACTAACTTGAAAATCGCATTTTAAGACAAAATCGTTTTTAAAAGCTAATCCAGATATTGTGGTAACCAGATAATTCAGTTTCGATTCAGAAGTCCATAAACACAATATTTAAGGAATGAACAAATTCGAAATATTGAATTAAATTTATGTGAAATTCTATTTACCAAAGTCCGGCAAAAAATTGATGTCAACAATTTTGTTCTATTTGACAGAAAAAATCAATTTTTTTTTGATGTACATCAATTTTAAAAAATGTAAATTTTTCCGAATTTTTTTTTACGCAATACAAGATGAAACGTCAATTTTTGTAGAAACGTCAATTGGTGTGTTAAATTACTAATAAATTAAAGCATGTGATTTAAATTTAATTGAAATATGTTTCGTTCGATTATTCGTTCGAAAATATATACATAAAATTTCGTATAGTGAGTGGGGTGCACAACTGATGTCGTTTTGATGTGACATTTCTAAACTTCAAAATTCTATTTAATATCTCCAATACATACATTAAACCACTATAATTTTGATTTTTTGTTCTATTTGAACCACAAATTTCACATTGATTTGGAAAAGTAAATAGAATTTTACACAAGGATCGATCCATCGTATAGAGTTGATAGGCTATAGTTCCTGGTGTATATGGACAAAAACACAAAAACGTACTCGCGCAATTTTTTAATGATTTTGCCGTAAAAATTTGAAGTAGGAGTTGACTTACAAGTGTCAAATTTTATGCTGTTACGGATATTCACGCGAAGTTTGTTTTTCAAATCTGATTGATCGAGATGTAAATCTGAAGATGTCGGCTAAGAAGTAATAGTTCACCATTACCACAAATCGCTGAATTTGCCTGATGAATGTTGGAACAGAAAACTCTTGTATGGCTTCGACTCGCCGTGGTGAAGGTAATATGCCATCAGAGGTGGCTCAGAAATTCTAGGGTAGATAATCCAAATTCGCATTTTGAAATTTTGATGTTTATTCCAAAGTCGAGTAACCTCTCAAACAACAATTTAAGCTGAAGTTTATGCTCTTCCTCGATTTTGCTAGCCATAAGAATATCGTCTTAGTATAGATGTAAACAAAATCTATGCCTTTAGCCGCTTCATTCATAAAGTGCTGAAATGTCTGCGCGGTATTCCGAAGAACAAACTATATTCTCCTAAACTCAAATAACTGAAATACTTAGGTCTTCTCATCTCAAATAACTGAAATACTTAGACACATTTTCGGGCGCAATAGGGATTCGGTGATACGCTCTTACTAAGTCTATTTTGGTGAAAACTCTTCATCCTTCCAGGTGCATCGGAAAGTTCTGGAGGTGCGGGATTGGATATCGATCAGGTTCAGTGATCGTATTTAGGCCCCGTTGTACCGTTTTCTTTTGAACCACGTGGAGAGGTAATAATAGGTCTTATGTATGACAAGGTGCAGTCTTATGTATGATAAGGCGGCGTGGTCTTGAAAAGGGGGATCGCCCTTTGGTGTAGATTTGGCGAGCTACACGGTGCTTTGCTGGACGGTTGTAATCTGGCTCTTCAACGAACGAAGTATCTTAAAAATTTCATGTTAGGTTGGAATAGGAGTATTAAACATAGTCAACCAATGTCGAATTGATATCAAACGTGATCATTCACGAAACTATAGATCCCAGGGAACCAATATTTTAAAATTATACAGATTACTTACTTTAATCTGAAATAGTCTTACAGCCCTGACCGCTCTAAGAACATTTTTGTTATTTAACTTTCACGTTTCTATGGAAATTTTAAAATTTCATACATCCCTTAGGGTTGGGCTAAACTTTTTAATCACCAGAGAAGTGTGGGCTACACTGGGCAAAATTTTGACAAACTCAATTATTAAAATTTACTTTGGGAGGATGCTGGCTCAAACTTCACGTATTTCTAGCGCTTTTATGGAGTTTCAAATAATTTACTTTGCCCCTAAAGCTATATTCGAATGAAGACTAAAATTTTTAAGGAAATAGTTGAGTTAAATCATCAGAATGTCTATACAGCAATGTTCATAAAAAGCACTCACTCTTAAAATAAATAACTAATATCTTAGAATTATTCAAGTGTAGGTATATTTTACCCTACGAACATTTCAACAAACTCTGTTATAATTTTGGAATTGTCCAAACTTATTATTTGATGGGGAAAATGCGACATAACTCCATAAATTATTAATTTTCCGCGGTAATTATAATATTCCGAAATTTCTGAGATTTTTTGTTACTCGAGCGAGCGAAATTTAAAAATTCTTAAACATTTGAAATTATTTAACTTGATCCCTACTGGTCAGACAGAGACGATCGAAGTGATTATGAAATATTATTTGAAGTAAGAAATTATTTCTTATATGCCACGTGCTCGGAAACCTCTGATTTTTGTTCTTCGAGAGAGAATAAAATTGAGTGAAATTAAAAAATTCTTCAATATTTGAAATTATTTAACTCAGTCCCTTAGGATCGCACGCATCGAAGTGGTTCTGAATTATTATTTGATGTAAGAAACTAATGTTACTGAGCCACATGAGCCATCATTGAGTGAAATTAAAAAATTCTTAATCAATTGAAATTATTTAACTTGGGCTATAGGATTGCACAGAGGTAACCGAAATGGTTCTGGATTTGTATTTTATGTAAGAATCTAATTCCGATAAGCCACATGCTGGTTTTTTACATCCACCGCTTCGCGATTCACAGCGGTCGAAACAATTTTTTTTAAATATTTAAGAATTTTTGTATTTCGATAAATGATGTTCTATCTTGTATAAAAAAAACTTTCACTTGATAAGTTAGGTAAGGTTGGTTTCTTCTGTGCAATTCGTAGTGTACATTATCTTTGTTTTAAAGAATTTAACTTTGTAACTTTCACTCAAAAGTTTTTACAAAAATTAGTATTTTTATATTTAATAGTGTTGAAATATTTACGTTTATTAAAAAATTTCAAATAATATTATTAAAATTTAATTTTTGAGTGTTTTTAAAATTTAAAAACTTAAGGGCAACAGTTTATATTTTGTTATTTCGGCATAAACTTAACGTTTATTGCTTTAGAGAGTAGGATAACTTTCTACTGGGAGTGCAAAAGTTTGAAAATGTGGAAAAAATTATGTCATTACCACATTATTTAAATTTGATTTTTGGGCTGCAGGTTCAAATCTCACTCAACTATGGCATAACTAAATTGTTTTAATTCGTTTTTGGGATGAGAAGGGCTAATCCATATTTCACTGACATTTTATAAACATCAAAGATTATTTAAGAATTTAATTAAAAAATAAAGAAAATAGAAAGTAATTAACCAAAATAATTTTTTTAAACTCACAAGATCTAACGACTATAATTCGCACAGCCTCGCGGTTAGTGAAGTGTAAAACAGAGCAAATAATTACAAAATAAAAACAATTTCAAAGTGATATCTGTTACAGATGCTAAATAATTACTGATATATTTGTGAATTCGTTTGAGAATGGAATTTAAAAAGTTTTAGAATAGCATCTGCCTCCACGACTGTACAGAGATGAAAGCGAACACGCTCACTACCAGATAAGAGCGAAGTAAGGATATTTTGTTTTATAATTCATATATTTTGATTGATTATCTTTAAATAACCCGTGCATTGTCAGCTACCAGATCGGCATGGAAAAAATAAGTGAATTAATAAGTGAAATTACAAAAACGATTTTTAGAAGATCACATTATTTTTATTTCATGCACTCACGGGATAATGGATCAAGAGACGGTAAATGAATTAACAAATGAAATGAAAATGTCGGAAAAACGTCAGATCGTTATAAGTTAGATTATGATGTGATGATTCTTGTGAATCAAGAACGCCAGAGACACACTAAACGGTGGTGAGTAATTTGCCTTATTGGCAAGCTATACACGTTTTAAGGGAGATGCATTGGAAAAATCTATGAAATGCTGTTAAGCGATATTAAACAACATTCAAGTAGTCCATATCCAGCTCCAATTTGTTTTAATAATACCATAAATTGAAGAAATATTAAATAGTTTCGGGTAGTCAGTTTATTTTACCAAACTTGACTTCAAAAACGGTTTCCCCAAATGATGAAAAAGAAATCACAGTTAAAACAGTTTTCTCGACAGATAAAGGAAACTATCTCTTCTGTCAAATACCTTTTGAAAAATGGCACGGCCACATTTCAACGAGCCATGAATAATATGTTAAAAGAGGATTACTTGGTAGAATCTGACACGTCAAAATCTAAATATAGTTCTGAAAAGACTTTTGGAAATTAATATAAAAATACAATTGAACAAATGCGAGTTCCGTAAAAAAGAAACGGATTTCTTGGTCTCTGAAAAACCAAACAAGAACAAAATTAACATTTACCGGAACCAGAAAGCCCATTTTATCTTGCAAACTGAATTTGGTAATTAGTAGAAAATTGACTCAATTAGATTCATATTGGCGATTTTCCAGAACCCGCGCTATGTTTAAAATTTTTATTAGTTCTTGCAAGAGATCATTTATATATTCAGATCATTTCAGCCAGGACAGCTGATTTTGTATCTTGTTTTGAGATCGTGGTTGATCTGTGTAGATACCAATTGAAACATAGCCAGTCCCTAATCGAGTAATGTTATTCTCATTTTGGTGCCGGAATTCATTCTGAGTTAAATAACCGTTAATGAGCCGTGAAGTTCCTAGCAAAAAATAACACGTATAACTATACGGTTCCAATTGGAAAACATGAAAAAAACAGAGTTCTTATTGAATTCAAATAGACTCCAATATCTGCCATATTGAATTGTTTTAGTATTGATGACTTACACTGTTAATATTTTATAAATGCAAATTAGTGAAAACTTTATTAAAAATTATTATTATATTAAATAAAATCATAATTTACATAAATAAATAAAAATGATATTAAATACAAAAAATATTAGAGAAATATATAAATAACTTAAAGAAAAAATTAACAAATAAAATAATAAATACACTAAAATATTAGGGCAAGACACCACTATATAGGTCGGATAGGCCTATCTATAGAGCACATTTTCCGGTATAAGGTTTTTCCTAGCGGAGGAAATAAAACCTTGTTAATAGCAATTTTTAAATTTTGAGTATTTTATCAATCTGGGCCAATAACAAGCCACTTCCAGAGATTAGGGCAAATACCACTATATAATTAAGGTATATTATTTTTTCCTAGTGGAAAAATGTAACCTTGTTAATAGCAGTTTTCCACCATGAATCATGAGTATGCTTGTTATTGCCCAGATTGATAAAATACTCAAAATTTACGGCGGAAAATTGCTATTAACAAGGTTTTATTTTTTCCACTAGAAAAAACCTTATACCTTATAGTGGTATTTGCTCTAATCTCTGGAAGTGGCTTGTTATTGGCCCAGATTTATAAAATACTCAAAATTTAGTAGTGCGAATTTTAAAACCCTGTTAAAAACCTCACATTGGTTTTTGTTGTTAGAAAATTCACGAGCTCTAATTTTTGTTAGAAACTTCCCATCGGTTTGGTTACCAACATCGATAGTTGAAATAACATATTGAATAATAAAATATAGAAAAAAATTTCATTCAAAAAATTGTATTCTCCAATTTGGACTAAAACTCGGGGGTACGATTTTACGATTTATTTTTACGATTATTTTGTATCCTGTAACACTCTGAGAGAACTATGCTACTGAAATTAATTAAAACTTTCAGCCAGAAAATATCTACAGATATTGGAATACTACTGAAGTGAACTGAAAATTTTTGCCGACATTTTGTTTCATAATCGGTAAAAATTAATTTCACATTAGAAAAGAAGAATTATGACCATAATTTACACAACACGAAAACAAAAATTTATAATGAAACCGACACAGATCTAATTCAGGATTTGTCACATTACGTGCCGCTTTAATTTCACTCCTAGCACTAGTGAGAAACTTTCGGTAAAATGCTCAAGCCATATGTAATATACAATATACATTACCTATGACTTGTGCATTTTACGAGAACTTTCTGGGAAGGGACATGTCTAAATAAATTAATAACTGAATAGTTACTTAAGGCTTACGAAATAAGCTCAATTTAAAAAATTCTGATCATGTCGCATATATTATGTCGTGTTAAAGGGGAACTAAATTTCAATTAGGGTCCTAGAAGGGAAACCTTGTACCAAAAATCATATCATATTTTATGTAGCACCATAGTCAAATAAATTAAAAACTAGACGAATGTTTACACGCTATAAGGTCCGGCGAAGTTAGCAACGGCGAAACATTTAGAGTTTATTCGGAAAACAAAACTTTTGGTAAGTTGAGGATTTTAGTTAATTGTTTTTAAAAAAAATTGTCGTGGAATCATTAAATCCTTACCCATACCATCTGCTTATTTTAATTTGACAAATCAAAATATATCGAAAATACTTGTCCTTCGAAAAAAATTATAAAGAACAAGGTTGACGTATAGAACGGAGGAAAGCAAATAGCGCTATTCCTTTATTGAAAGATGTCGGTTAAAATAGTTAACTTTATTCAAAATATGATTCTTCATTAAAAGAAGACATTTTTGTAGATTCAACTACTATTACAGTCAAACAAAAAATGGCGATAATGCAGATTTATATTATCAATAGAAATATTGTATATTATCCGAAATATTTCTTCAAAAAATGCAGCCAAAAATATGTGTCGTATAACGAAACAGATATGGTCAACTACTTGAAAGTAGTCAAGCATAAAATAATAAAAATAACACAAACTTAAATTAATATAAATTTATCAGGTGGAAAATGTCGGCAAAGAAGATCTATTACAAATAGGCAGCCAAAAAATGTCGGTGGAGACTGCAGACTAAAATATCTTATCGATTGCTCATTATGTTTAAATATAATGTAGAAGTGAAACTGAACGGTTTGGAAAATCAGTCAGGGTTGTGAAAATTTGATTTTTTCGCTAATTTATCGGTTTATCGTTTGAGATTTTGCCAAATAGTCACCGATCTCGATTTGAACGCTCGCTTTGAATTTGTATTAAAATTTTACCAGCGATCTGATTCCAATTCAATAAGAGAATCATTGGTTTAGGGAAAATTTGATTAAATGTTTTTAGTATAAGATTGATGAGGTTGTAAATTTTATTTCCTCAAATCGATCTCACTAATCCAATTCGAAAAAAAAATTTCCCAAGTTTTAACAATGGTTTATTTTATCATCCAAAATGTTACTAAATTGATGTCGATCTTACTAATGATCTAATCAAACAAAAAATCCTTGATCAAATCAAATTTATTTTACCAATTTAGTAGATCCTAAGCCTCAGTAAAGTTGAAACTATAAAGAAGTTCCGCGGAAGTGAAAATTTTAAATTTCCGATATTGTTTGTAAAATGCTTTGCAAATCGTTATTTAACTAGAAAACACCGCCTCAAGATCGAATTAGATGTCAAGATGGGTTATAGAGGACACTCCATTAAGTGAAAATTAGATTCCCGATGTTTTGTTGATAAAATTGTTTGCAACTCAAAGATTTTTCAAGTTTAAATCTGAATATGCCAAATCGATAAACCATGGCACTGGATAAAATTTGAAGTTAATTTGGAATGGTTCTGATAAATATTTTACCTTAGTACTGTACTGGTTGAAAGCGTAATTTACTTAATACTCCGATATTCTACCGATGAAAAGTTTGATTAAAATATTTTTTTGAGGAAAAATTTTAGTAAGGCAAGTTGATATATCATAATTCTCGTCTGGAGTCGGAATGGTACTTTGATTATTAGCTTGTAAAATAATTAATAGCATTAAGCATTCATTCAACCGATAGCGAACCAAAGTTAATTGGAACTTGATTGGTGTCCATCTGGCAAAATTTCAAAATGCAAACAATTTTAACGGTTTTTAAAAAGAGCTTTATGTGCTTAATGGCATCCGAGCACTAATTGTTCTAAATACTGACACATTTTGGAACCTCCTCAAGCTTGTATAAATCGATCACAGATCAAAAGGTTTAGCCCAATACAGAAAATTAGCAAAAGGCAAAAATAAACCAAAAAAACATGATTGACAGCACCGGACATTATTACTCACATTTCCCCCTCCCATTATTAAAATACTTGCGATCTTTTCTTCAAATCTTCATTTGTTTATCTGACTTAAAAGAAAAATCCGTTTATTTATTTTTGTTGTGTGTTTCAATAAAAATAACAGAAAAATAAATTAATTTTAAATTCCGTGTGCTGTCTAGTTTCCATTGCTGCAGAGACGTCGTGCCGTATATTAAAATAGTTTTTTTTTTTGGATGCCCGATTATAAATAGAACTGAGAACATTTCATGTAACCGTAGGTAATTTATTGAATCGATTTGTTTGATTTAATTCAAGAGTCTACTCAACTCTCTTACAAATATTTTGATGATCATACGATCATAATGACGATCATCATCTGAATTGACAAAAAAAAATATATAAACAAAACGAAAGTGAATTAGAAAAAACCGCTGAGATGCTGATTTCAAAATAAATTCTTTGATATATAAAAATAGAGATCAGACTTGAATTAATTGTAAAGAATATTTGTGTCAGTAAATTAGATTTGCAATTTATTTTGCAAACAAACGTGATCGCAACAAATTATCCCCTGTTCTGGTGATCTAATATAAGCAAATCAATCAATGGTGGCGCCGCCACTGAAAAGTGTGCTTCTCATTATATACTCGTAATTGTATTATTAGTGTGTTTGTGTGTGTGTATGGGATTGATTGCCAAAATATTATGATATCAATCCACATTATGTTAAATCAGACTAAACAAATCTTTTGTATATACGATCGCAGTGTCTATAAAAATATTATAATTAATTTACTCACCCTTACTACTGCTTCCGATCGACTGGTATGTCGTCCCATTTTTATGCACCATAATCCCAATCGGTTTAATCTCATTATCGATTTGTCGCATTGATTTAAAATCATCCTTTTTCGAATTTTTAAAACCATGATGATCATTGTCACGTCCCTCTCCACGACACTCCACCGTACTAAAATAATTTAAATTTGGTGTACTGGACACGAACTTCTTTTTTCGTTTTACACCGCCGTAATTGTGATCGAGGAGTGATTCATTACTCGAATCATTCAAACTAATCGTAGTGATCGATTCTAAAATATTAAAATTACACTTTTCAAGTGACGATGTGTATGAGGTGGACAAATTAGTGGGATCTTGGTCAAACGTCAACTTACTGTTCGAGTGCGAGACATTTGATCTGGATACAAGATTTTCGCGTGATTTTGTACGACGGGGCGGAGGAATCGGTTTCTCATCCATCACAATATCCTCGATCTTATCATAGTCACTATCACATTTATCGTTTATGATCGATAGATTATGATTAAAATTTGAGTATTTAAAAAAATTATTATTGGGCTTAATGCCCCCGTTTGCCTCGTCCTCCTCATCATCGTTGATTAACGTTAAATTGGCATAGCTCATGGTTAGCGATGGTTTAAAACTATTACTATTAACACTACCACTATAAGAATTAATTTCACTACTACGATTTGTATCACGATACGCGCAAAACTCGTCGTCACTATCGGAATTACTGCGGTCGTCACCGCTGCTACTTAGCGCACACAAATTATTCAAATTATTTGGTAATGACGATATTTGAAATAAATCGCGATCTCGACTATCACTAAAACTATTATTATCACTATGATTATTACTATTATTATTATTATTATTATTATTTGAAAATATTAGACCACATTTTTTATGAAATATGGGTGAATACGAATAAAATATCTTCGCCTCAACCAACTTTTGATTTTGATTTTGAAATTTTTTGTTATTTTTAGTTTCGTTCGAAAATTTATTCGTATTTTTCGTTACGTATAACGATGAAAATGTATTGTCGTCGTCGTCGTCGTGATGATGATTGCGACGATGATTATGATGATGATTTTTTCTTCCATAGTCGTCGCATTTGTCGCCGATAATATTTTCATTTAGCGACGATGACGAATGCGACGATGAACTTGACGTCGAGATTCGTAACTTTTCATTTATGTTGATATTTTTTTCGATGTACAGAAAATTTTCTAAACTTTTTGTGTGCTCAAAATGTTCATACGGCGGACGTAATTGGGTAGTGCATCCGTCCACTTGATCACCGCCCTCGTACGTGTATATAACAGGAATTGATTTTGATTTAAATTTTATAAAATTTTGCAGCTCATTGTAACCACTATCCTCGGATAGGCTTTCAATACTATTAATTTTATTTTTATTGCTCGTCTCACTGGCAGCAATGACACGATCATTATTTTCCTGGTCTGGATCGGTTGCGATCACAATATTTTCATTTATAATATTTAACTTATTAACTTTACTGTCCAAGCTAACTTGCGAGTACAGCGACGGTGAACTACCAAACATTGAATTGTTATCGTTTAGCATTTGTTTCTCAAGCGACTCGAATTGGATGAGGGATGATGATCGGCTTAACGATTGGTATGATAGGCTGTCGGAGTCTGAGAATTGAAAAAAATCATCGCAAAATTTTGGTGGGTGATTATTTGTACGCGGTAGCGGTGGCTGATTGTCGATGGCTTGCTTAATATTAAAGGAGGTTTGATGGCGCGAAATGATTGGTGATCTTTGGGGCTGAAACCGAAGCGGCGGATTCTCTTCCAGCAGGTCAAATTCATGTTTGCGTGGTCGTTTTGGAGGGCAGGCGAATTCACGTTCTGATGAACAGTCTTGATCTGAAATAAGAAAATTAGAAAAGAAAAGTTTATTA
This sequence comes from Nephrotoma flavescens, assembly GCA_932526605.1. NCBI lineage: Eukaryota > Metazoa > Arthropoda > Insecta > Diptera > Tipulidae > Nephrotoma > Nephrotoma flavescens. Next base: position 301,790,616 of record OW052220.1, on the reverse strand, counting down.
CAAATATTTATTTAAAAAGTATAAAAGTTTGACAGATTATGTTATATTACAGAATTTTTTCTCGAACTTTAACGTAACTCATACTTAAATCATCCGTTTTCTATCTAATCTATCTAATCTATCTAATCTATCTAATCTATCTAATCTATCTAATCTATCTAATCTATCTAATCTATCTAATCTATCTAATCTATCTAATCTATCTAATCTATCTAATCTATCTAATCTATCTAATCTATCTAATCTATCTAATCTATCTAATCTATCTAATCTATCTAATCTATCTAATCTATCTAATCTATCTAATCTATCTAATCTATCTAATCTATCTAATCTATCTAATCTATCTAATCTATCTAATCTATCTAATCTATCTAATCTATCTAATCTATCTAATCTATCTAATCTATCTAATCTATCTAATCTATCTAATCTATCTAATCTATCTAATCTATCTAATCTATCTAATCTATCTAATCTATCTAATCTATCTAATCTATCTAATCTATCTAATCTATCTAATCTATCTAATCTATCTAATCTATCTAATCTATCTAATCTATCTAATCTATCTAATCTATCTAATCTATCTAATCTATCTAATCTATCTAATCTATCTAATCTATCTAATCTATCTAATCTATCTAATCTATCTAATCTATCTAATCTATCTAATCTATCTAATCTATCTAATCTATCTAATCTATCTAATCTATCTAATCTATCTAATCTATCTAATCTATCTAATCTATCTAATCTTATATACAAAAAGGATAAATGTTTTATCAATAACGGCTTAAACGATTTTCTTAAATATTGCTGAAATGGGATTTTTTTATACCAGGAACCGATTGTGATGGTTCTTATTTCAAAAAGGGGCCGTCCGGTGGTGCCCATTTTTTTTAATTGTTTTCACCTTGATGACTATGATAAAAATGAATTAAATAGGGTTTTCGAGTATCAGGGCTCGATATCAATGTAAAAAATTTGAGAAAATTTGTTTAGAAGGTGAGTTTGAATGAAAAATTGGTGTGTTTCTCGATACTAAATAACCACATTTAGTGTCGAGAAGCAATTTTGATGCTGTCAGATTTCGAGAAAATTAGTTGAGTATCCCCCGGTGGAGTCAAGTTTTCATTTAATTTTTGGGCTCGCAAGATTTTGATAAAAGTTTATCAAATACGTTTAACTTCAGAAAATTTTTTGGGAATGGTTGCTTTCTACTATTTTTTTCGACTTGACCGGTTTTGAAAGCCCCATCTAATGGAAATTCGTTTACGGTCCTGGAGTGTGGCCAACTGGTACAAGGAATTATTACTTATTAGTTATTTATTAACCATTCAATATTATTTTGGATGTGTTGATTGAAAATGGGATATTGTAATTATTTTTGGAGGATATTCTGGAACAGGACTACCTGTTACGAAACTAGGCCATTAAAACAATTTTACATGAATCTTTTTGCAGAATAAATTGGGTTCTTCGGTGAGGTTTTTGTGATTTCCGGAATCTAGGTAAATTCATGCGCCATAAAATTGTAAATTTGTGGCAATAACCGAAAACAGCTCGATTTATTTTGGTGGAAATTTGTTTAGGTGGTTCAGGTTCCTTTTGCTAGACTTCTTAACATTGCATAGAGTGAAGGCTTAGAAAAAGCCTTAATTAGTAAAGTAAATCCCCGCAAAAAACCGTTACGCTTATAAAGTTCTTGAAAACTTGAACGGTTTTGTATTAGGCTTTATTGACGTATGATAGCTTATTCCGATGATTCCTTGACGTTAACTGTATACCTTGACGTTAAATTGTATTGACGATTATCTCCTTGTCGTGTGTAATAGGATCATTATATAAATCCTATGTCGTTGACAATTGGATTTTTTTAAATTATTATGTTCGGATTTTGGTTGCTCGAGGTTTGGCTGTCATAAATTTGAGCACATACCGCTGTTTGCCAAACTTTCAGGAATCGCTGTTTCAATTTCTGGATTAGTGGGTCGACCATTTCTTGATGAGTATATAAATAACGATGCTTAATAATTCTCTCTGAGTGTTTCGTTAACTCACTAAGCCATGAACCAACATGTTAGGAAGGACCTTTTTCGTAAGCATCTGAAACAATTGTTAAGGATTGCCAAGCAGTGGAAAGTTGCACAGTAGCAGTAGAATCCTATCTTGTGGTTCATTTAAATTGATATTTTTCCAGAAGCATGTTCCCACTTTCATCATTATGAGTTCCATTCCCATCATTAATCTGAGTTCCATTCCCATCTACTGAGATGAACATAGCAGCTAAAGCGGATCACCTTTATACAAATTTACGAAAATCGTAATCCGTTGCAATCATATCCTGACATTCAAAATATCCTCTCTCAAATTATTTATCCAAATCATTCGAAACCGATCTTTTTTATATAGAAAACCAGATCGCATTTAAGAACCCACAAAACAATTTTTCCTGGATTGCGAACTCATCACTCTCATTTGTAGCGAATGATACAAGATTGTGTAACAGGTACACATAAGGTACACATAATGTAACAGGTACACATAATGTAATATGGTGCAGTATCCAGCAACATCTTACAACATGATGCAACATTAAGCAACATGGTGCAGCATCACACAGCATGGTGTAATATGTCGCAACATGAGGCAATATAAAACAACAAAGTGCAGCATTCCACAACATGGTGAAACATAACGTACCTTTGTACATATGCAACATGATGCAACATCACGCAACATTTTACAACAAGGTATAATATATTTGCAATACAACACAACATTGCGTGGTGGTGCACCAACAATGGGACAACATTAAACAACGTAGTGCAACATCACAACAACATTATGTAACATAACGGAACATTGTGTAGCATATAAACATATGAAGCAAAATGTAGCAATAGTATGCAATACGGCGCAACATTGTGATGCATTACGCAATATGATACCACATGATGGCCTATCCAAAGGTCTATAAAAAAAATTATCTTTTTAAAATTAAATTATCTTATTGAGAATTTCCGGATAAGCTTGCATGATGTTGCACCATCTCGCATGATGTCGCTCGATGTTGTGTTATGCTGCATCATGTTGCTTGATGTTACGTTTTGTTAAGGGATGATGTGTGATGTTGCATCTTATTGGTTTGGGCCTTCTTTAAACATTTTATTTAGCTTGAATGATTTTAATAAAAATTGGCAGTATAGGGTTTTGGATAATTCACTTATCAAATAATATTATCAAAAGGGCGAACACGGTACTTGGCTTCGTTAAACTGGACTAAAAATTTCTTGATCCGTTTGTTATAAAACCCCTTAAATAATGCTATCCGGTAGGGTCCCCTTATAGAAAAACACATTTTGGAGTTGAGGCAGTGCAACGGCGATTCCTACGTTTCGAGCTACATGGGAGTGCCTTGGGTTGATATTTTTAGGTCACTCCTGAGTATTGTGCTGCTATGCTTAGACTTTCCGTTTCCCCTTTTAGAGCTTCATTTGTTTGCCATTGAATCGATTTATTTTATTAAGGGCGAATATAAATTGTCCGTGCATGGGTTTAATCTTGCAGTCTCGCTCATTTTAGTAGTCTGTTCTCGCTGGTAGTTTATTTCACTATTAATTTATGTAGCAATCCCCAAAGAATTTATTAGGCAGCTGGATTTCTTTATAATTTATAAAAATCGCTGGCACGTCTTTCTTGCCGTGCCGTTTAATAGCACTGTTATCATTGAGTTTTTGGCTGCGTTTCGATTCAGATAGTTAGCTATATTCAATAAGGGGTTGGCGCGTATATAATCAATTATCGCAGACCTCGCCCTTCTCTTCTTCTGCTTATACACAACCTATTTACGTCAGATGATGGGTGGTGTGTTTTGTAGATTGTAAGTAACAAATTGTAAGTTCCAGATTGTGATAAGGTGTTGCTACTGCGTGTTATTGGCCTCATATTTATTTTTGACATTGAACTCATTCCGGTAGATCTGTTTCACTTCTAAGCAGTTGTTTAACCGATCTAAGATTCAGTTTGGAGTGCTCTATGGTATCATTGAGTAACTTTAAATCATTGACATACGAGTAAATCAAATAACCTAAGCATATGTTTTGTACCCGCACGGAGACTTATTTAGGATTCTTGATAGCGGATACATTGAAATGTAGAATAATAACTGGGATACGGAATCTCTTTGAAATATTTATCTTTTAATTTGTATGGCATTTCTTTTATTTTCGCCTTTGCATTCTTCATAACCATGTTTACTTCCCAGTTCCTCATCATCACAATGTTTTGTGATCTCCTTAGCCATCATACTAATTTGCAGCACTTACAGAATCCAGTGGTATGGCACTCAATGCCTTTTAGTAGTCGATTATTGTGAGGTGTAGACGGGTGGGTAACTGCAGGGAAACTTTCATATTTCAAAATGAAAGTTTGCATACCGATTAAGCCCAATTTGAACACAAATTAGTGCTAAACCAGTGGCGCTTTTCTAGTAATTCGCCGGGAGACGACAAAACGAGAAAAGAAAGTTTCAAATTTCTCCTGAAAGACGAAACAAATAAAACCTGATATTAAACCTTGCAAAGGCGGCTAAACTGTAGAAATTGTTCCTATCATATAAATATAATTTCCATACATTTTCATTCATAAATTGAGGAAAAGCATTTAGTATGCTTTTCCTCAATTTATGAATTTCAAATTTCAAATTTAAACCTATCATATAAATATAATTTTCATGAATTTTCATTCCTACATTGAGGAAAAACGTACTAGCCCCTAAAAGATACTACTTTAAACAAACAAAATACAGAGGTGGTCAATACTATTTGTGTTAAACAAAAAATTAAACAATAAAAGGCACTCCTCTAAAATCCGTTGGCACTTTTGATTATATGTTCCTATCAGTGGCCCTATGCGGGCTTTCGCTAGGGAATTGGGAAAAATATTTTCCTAGCATTTTTGTCTAAATTATATTTTTCTGGCCTACTGAGGGAATAAGTTTGGTGTAAATATTTTGGAAATAAAGTTAAATGGGAAAATATTTTTCCCTATAAAAATTTTGTGGAGCAAAAGTTTTCCAATTAACTTTGTTTGGAAAACTTTTACATTAAACTTTTTTCTTCAGTAGGCCAGAAAAATTCAATTTAGACAAAAATGCTATGAAAATATTTTTCCCAATTCACTATTCCCAGGGAAACCCAGAATAATGCCACAGGTATGTTCATTTCCAACCAAAAAATATTGTGGCTGAATTTGTGCTAATCCAGAATTTCTCCTATCCCATTGAACAACAACGATCGTTGAATGAGCAATTTAGAAAAAAACTCAAATTTAAAAATTTCTTGATCCTACATTCATGTTTATTATAATTTTCACTCTGTGAATGATTTTTACGAAGTGAGCTACGTCAAGGCGTATAAAGACTCTGGGAAGGAACCAAAATTATCTTTGTTGTTCAATCGAATTTTGCCAATTCTTTTGGCTACATATTCTTGGATTTTAGAACATTTTATTTCTATTGTTTAATTTGTTGTGCTACACAAATATTATTGAAAGGTATAGCTCTGTATTTTGTTGTTTAATGTAGTATCTTTTAGGGGCTAGTACGTTTTTCCTCAATGTAGGAATGAAAATTCATGAAAATTATATTTCTATGATAGGTTTAAATTTGAAATTTTAAAAAAATTTGAAATTTTCTTTTCCCGTTTTTTCGGCTCCTGGACTATCACCAATATTTGCCCGCGAGCAGGCTTAATTGTTATGCAAAGTTTCATTTTGAAATTCGAAAGAGTCCCTGCTGCAGTTAGCCACACGGTTCACCATTGTGAGGCCGGTTTTCCACTTTAGAATAGATTGATACCATTTTTGAAATAAGGAGTTGATCTCTGTTTCTAAAAGAGTTCCCTTCTACTTTTTGGGTGTGATATTGTCTTTTGTTGTTATTCTATTTACTATCATGGATGTTTAATTTTTGAATTTTATTAATAGACAAGTTTCTGGCATCTTGTGTTTTCGGGAGCAGTCAATTTGGGAGTTAAAGTTTGCAAGTATTACTATTACTGTATATTACGAACTGATTAGATATGGTTTGAACCAAGATGAAACAACCTCAATTGATCTGTCCAGCTATAGACATGGTCATGAACCACCTTTTTAAATAATGCTATATTCGGCTCTTCTGATTTTTGAGTGTATCTCAATCAGTTCAATAACAAAAAGCGTTATTTAATTCATTTATTTGCCTATCCTACTATGGACTAAATTTTTAAATAGCGGTATATATTAAAAATTTGCTCACCAAAACGTCCATCATGTCTTGTTATTGTGAGGATAATAATGAGATTCACTCAAAAATCATAAGGAGCCAATGAGAAGCTTGCTCAAAAAAACGTACTGAGTAAATCTACATTGGAACGAAACATGATTCGTTTGATAGGTTAAACCCGTATAGGAGTTATTCCTATTATCATTGTGGTGCAATCTCCGTGATGTCTTGTTATTGTGATAATAAATGAGATTCACTCAAAAATAAAAAAATCTGATAACTGTTTTACTTAAAAAAATATTACGCAAGTCCATTGTGATTTGTTTCTCCGCCATTTGAATGATTGATTTTTGGTGTAGTGTTCGTGATTTCTTGTCATTTACCAGAATTGGTTGCATTGAAATGTAAAAGAAACGCATTTCTGAACGCCTATTTTGGTCCAAAAATAATGACAGGAGAGAAGATTTACCGGAACGCAATTGTGTAGAATATTTATGTGTTTTTGTATTAGTAACAAACAAATTTGTTCGGACGTCGCGCCACACCATTCGCAATGTTTTTATTTTAGGTTAATAATTTTATATTTTGTTGTAAAACATTTCGTGTTCAATAAAACGACACGTAAAAAATAAATGCACTTTCCTCAAAATTTAGCCTAATTTTGCTTTTGTCAAATTCCCCATCTACTATAGGAAAATGTCACAAAACAGGAGTGGAAGCACCAAAAATTTGAACCGATTCCACCCGGTTCGATAAATTTTGATGCCTATGGTCACAAAAACAACACACATACATACGTAACAAATGACAGCACACTTATTCAAAATTGTGTATTATACGTCGACGTACACAAATTTGTGGTTTCGTCTCCCAATTCTGGATCAAAATAGGCGTTCTGAGCAATGTGAGAGTTTTCCTCAAAAAACATTTTTATACATTCGCGCCATATTATTAAAATATTTAATTTTATTAATGCCCGATTGTATGAAGGATGCTAAATGATTAATCGCCTGTTTAATCATAGTTTGCATTGTATGGACGCAAAAATTAATCGTTGATTTATTTTTAGTATGTGTTTTATCCTCTCTTTTTGGCTGCTAAATCAGAGAGTAAAACTACTAGTTTTATTTTTTGACGTGTGAGGGTGTTAGACATTTTACAGTTTATGTCATTTGACATTTAAAAAAATGATAAATAGTTGTATAACACTTGTAAGCCCGATACGATCCAAAATTGTAATCGATACACGGGGTAGGGTTCATGTCTCAAAAATCTCGTCGGTCAAGATTGTAGTGTATATCCCAAAACCATTGAAAACTTTTGGAATCGGCTGCCAACAATATATGTAAATGTGATCTAATCGTAAATGTGATCGATTCGGGAACAATGCAACTGTAAGTATATATTAAGCTGTAAAATGTATGGATCGGCATAAGTTATGTGACCAACAAACAGGAAAATGTGTTGTGAGCCGGCCTGGCCTGCGTGGTTATAAATGTGACACTTGCGCTAGCATTGTTCTTCCGACAAAAAATATTTTGTCTTTTTTATACAATTTTTAGAATAAATTTTATGTGTCTCTAAATCCAGTGATCAATGGCAGCGGTGTAAAACATTACTAGTCCAAAATAAGTTTGGTTGGATCGGACTTGGATCTACGTTAATTAGGTGTTCATCGTATTTATTCATGAAGAGTGATTCAAAAGCATCTAGTTTCCAGTTGTCTCGTACTGTTTTGATTATTTTGGAATTGTGATCAGTTTGGTGGTATAAATTATTTATTATGTACTCAACTATAGATGATTTGTGAATCTCATTGTTTCTTACAGCACTAGCAGAGAAGATATATTTGCTTTCGCAGTGTGTGCAATGTGCATACAATCTGGTTTATGTCATATTTAAGGATAGGTAGAATCACATCCTTAGCCTACATTGAATTTTTTTTAAATATTCCGCACTTTGTTCGTCATAGCTGAGTAAAGTGGTACACTTATTATTCTGCTATTGCTCGGTTTCACCGTCCTTTGCAAAGTTGTTATACATCTCATCGGGTGTTTTGGTTTGTATTTGCTCAAGATAGCCTGAGTGAACTGATTATCATAGCCATTTATCCATGCAGCGTCTTTAATGTAAGTCAATTCATTCTGAAACTCATTTTGGGGCCTGGGAACGTTAAATGAACGATGTGCCAACGAATGAAAGGCAACCTTTTTATGGGCTCTGTTGTGGTGCGAGTCAAGTGTCTTCATTCTCTTCGTGTTGTTAGATTTATGGTAGATTCCAAATTCGAAATTACCTAGGATGTTTTTGTAGTCGAAGGAACTATTTTGGCTTAGTTACCTAGGTGCTAGGTCAAAGCAACGATGTGAAAATACAAAGGTGAAGGCGGGCAATGTGAGCAATTGGTATTATATTTAAATTGAGATTTTTTAACGGAAATTTTTGTTTAGAATTATGGCAACCCACTCAAAAACAAAAATTTTCAGAAAAAATTGCTGATGTACGGGTCCACCCACACACGGTGAGAATCTATATTTTTATATCGTTCTAATTTTCTGCAACATAAAAAGCTGTTGCAGTGGAATAGGAGCATAAAATACTATTATAAATATTTAAAACTTTAAAATGGCCGCAATGAGGAAAACATAAACAATTCTGAGATGGAGATATTACTTAAAGAGAGGATAAAGAGAGGACACATACAATGCACGAAAAGAAAAATCGTCGATTAATGATTAATCATTACTCTCGGATTTAGCATCCTTCATACAATCGGGCATAAATGTTATTCATAAAATTTAATTTTTCACTCAAAATTCGGATAGGAAATATTTTAACAGTGTGACTTACAATACATGCTCATTTTTGTTAATTGGTAAAAACTTCACTCCCATTGTTATTATTATTGTTGTTGTTTATTTTATTATTAGATACTTCTCCAAAATATTTATGTGTGAAAATCAGATTTTTCACCCGGCCAGAAGATAATTTTTTCAGGCCCCGAGCATTTCAGTCCTAAGTTGCTGATGATACTTATAGAACCTCTGTCTCGGTTTTGTCTGATCACTACCAGAGTCACTGTCAGAGTCGACTCTGGAAACTCCATTATTTTTTTGTGGTTCTAGGCCGATCTGCTTGCGTACAACCAAGCTGTACACATCCATTGACTTCTTATATTTAGAGTAGGTATAGTGACGAATTCCATTAGTTATAACTGCTAAAGTTCGCATGAGACTGCTGAATTATGACGCGTGTTGAGTTGATATGCCTGTGCAACTTCTCCTGGTTGATTGTTGCTGAAATACAGGCGGGATATACGACCTCGCACATTTTTGCATTCTTTCACCTTTCTTGGGGATCGTTACAGTAAAATATAGTTTACCGGAATTGCAACATAATTATTAATTGATGTAAAATAATTTTTGAACTTGTATCATAAATAAGTCGTAGATAAGATTCCACGACAAGTTCGGTTTTATACCTATTAACCTACTAATTTGTTAAACCGTGTCTGGGACGATAAAGCTGCTTAAAAATTACATTAGTTATTTAATCTTAATAGCTCTTAATCGTACGAACGTAGCCTTGACCAATTAATTTCTTTACATATACGTTAGTTGTTACATTGTGAAACCATACAATCGCAAAACAGTCAAATTGACAAATTTTTCTTTAAATCGAACAATATTCTTAATCCTTAAACGTATAACAATATGCAAATACAAAAAAAAAAATTAACCTTGTGCTATATCAACACGTATAACGGAACCTGTATCCGATTCTGAACTCCAAACACTTTCATAGTGTGACCATAATTCATCCAACCCATTTTCGCCCTCGTCTTCAGAACCCTCCTCCAATATTGGTTCGAGCATTGCGCGTGAACTTAGTAACAAATCTAAAAAATAACAGAAAAAAATTTAATTGGATTAATTTTTAATTATAATTTATAATCGTGGTGAATATTAATTACCAGCCGTCTCACCAAATTCCGGCATCCAAGATGACGGAATCATGATAATGCTTGTGTTTAGATTTTATAATCGTTTTCACTACAGGCGATCGTCGTTACTACGATTTAAAATTGGTCGTCTTGTCGATTACGTCATTGAAGTTGATTATTGACACGAAATTTGTGTATTTCGTATTTTCGGTTGCTGCTGTGTTAACTTTAAATCTGAAAATAAACAAAAACAAAATATTAAAATTAACATAATTAAATATTTTATTTAATTGTGAAGCCTTGCTTGGTCTAATTAATGGGCGTGAAATATACTGTTTTAGAAATTCTATGGTTTATATGAGTAATAAAATTAATTTTTTGTCAAGCTGTTCCGCATTTGGTAATTTTTTGTGAGAAATCGCAATGTAATATTAAACTGTACGGTTTAGACTGTGACCTATTAACGCGATTCTGCTAGTAAAAGCAATTCGTATAATGGTCTGGTACTTTAGATTAACCTCTTTTGATTGATGCCACTACAGTGACGTCACACTTCCATTAGCGAGGCACCATTCCATTAGCGAATCTTTACCAGTTTTTTCCATTTCCTTGTAAATTTTCCACCATCAAAAAATACGAATTCGAAATTAATAAAAATTTATGACATTGAATTAACTTAGGCATTCAAAAATAAGGCTAAATGGAAAAATTCGAGTCATTACAAACTTGTTGTAGTTAATTGTTTTCTTCATTCTGGCCGATCATCAAGTCGATGATCTTGCGGTTCATCTCAAGCGTCTGTTGATTGGTTAGAGCAATAATGACTTGCTAGAATAGCTCGTCGGGAGTCAACAGATTACGCTCTCTACCGAAAACTGTTTTTATGATATTTTCTGTGGCTTTAACGTTCTTTGGGATTTGATGTGAAACACAATCGTGTGTTGAATGCTCACCTATGCCGATTTGAAGAAGTCAATCGTTGTATTGCGCCTGGCCAGGATTTGGAGTACGTTAGTGCGAGTTCTTCTTGACACAAAAAGAAGCGTGGTCAAAAGTCCTTACTTACCACGAATATTTTTCCAAAGAAAGATTTGTAGCTATCAAGTTGCCCAATGCATTGCAATCCGTCTTTGATGGTAAACTGTCATGGTAAACGGCAGTGTAATTTTTCCTCGACCTTGCACACATGTCAGCAATGTAGTGTAGAGGAATGTCTACCATGAATTACCAGGACCTTCCACCTAGAAAGAACGACGTTCACCTTAACTACGTTGCGCTATTAAGATTCACCGTAAAGCTAAATTTGTGGCTCATTCCCGTTAAGTTTTATAAGACCAAACAAAAAACACAAATAAGATTAATGCCGTTTGAGCACCGCTTCACTGCCGCGAAATGCCAAATTTTTGGCATGGTCGCCCGAAAGGTTTCTGTTGAAATCGTGAGCCACATCAAGCGAGAACTTGTTCCACAGATGCACGCGAATGTGTTATTTGAGTTAAGAAGTACGCGTGCAGTGGCTGATGCTTTAAATGTATCGTTTACCATATCGTTGAATTTTCGTACGGCTGCAGAACTGTTTGCCCCTTGAACATGAAACAGCATAAGTCTCAAGTATAAACGTTCTTCATCTCTCGGGTTGCTTGATTACCGTATACCTTTATTATAAACGAAGTGGTGTGGAATCTCAATGTAGAAATACTGCTGTGTGTCCGAACCATGATTCAAGCATGGTCCGACCAGTGAATGCTGCCAGTTTAATCCCGCTTGAAAAACAATTCTTTATTGGTTTGGTGAACGATCATGCATTTTCGACGCAAGAAGTCTCCACATTGCTTCGAGTGGCCACATTATGTATATGGACTATGCAGTCATACTCGAATCTCTTTAAAATGTTTTGTAAATTACTTTACAGCTTTGAATGATGTGTTAAGTACGTCAACGATGATGTGCGCGTTGCATTTGACAATCAAATACGAACTGTAAGTAACAACATTTCGAGTACCGCTGCTGTGACGAAGTTGCAATGGATAACTGTCGACATTGAGCAAGGTTACTTCAGTAAATGGTTTGTAAACTTTCATTGAGCAATGATCGTTTTATATGAATGTCGCGTTCGGTTGTAAACTCCGCAAGGTCCATGCATCATGCAGCTCTTGATGACCTCGTGTAGTCTAGAACCCCCTTTCACGTCTGAATCTATGCGTTCGGGTGTTGTGGATTTGTCTTCTGCACGAAGTGCGTGACCAAAATGTAAGCGTATGCGGGAGGCTGTGCCTTTGAAATACCGAAGATTCCATTCACGTTCAAATCGGTCATCAAAGCCTTAATTAGATTTTGAATACTTGTGCTACCAAGTCTGGTCGATCAGCTGATTCGACAATTTGGTTTATTTTTGCATCTACATCACACATCAAATGATAAGTTTGAGCAATTCAGTTGTATTGTCTGAAATTGCAGTCGATCTCGTCTAAGATTCGGCTTAAACTTCCTTAATTTGTTAGATGATTTTTTCGTCGCTCTGCCGCGTGAAAGCTGTCAATAATAATTTTAAAAATTACTACAATGCAATATTTTCAGGAGAGATGGTAGAAATATCTAACTGTCCGATGAAAGGAACTCCAACTATTATAATTTTTTTTATACAGCTTGGGTTAAACTATACCCAAGAAGAAAATGTTTACTGCACCAAAAGTGGCCATTCTTAAGCGCCTATAGGCTGATCATATTTTTCATTTCATTATTCAAATTGATTTTTGTGCTCTCTTCATCTAGAAAATGGGGTAGTTCCAATACAGTTCTTCAGAAAGTCAATCGGAACTCACTTTGGCAGTATAATTATCATTAGAACAAAATTATAACGCTATCGGTTGAAAAATTGCTTAGCTCCAATGAAATTAGCCATTTTCCATATTTATATCTGGAAATAGTATGGGTTTTATTTTCACCATACAAACCGCGTTGCATCGAAATGATTTGTTCTATACATACTAGTCAGATGGCAGAAGGCTAAATCACCGACTCCCTGAATTAAAAAAAGTTGAAATTAAAATGGTGGAGTTAAGAATGGTGTTTTTATATGAAAAAATGGGATCATTTTTAAGTCATACTTTTAACAAATTTTCTGACTTAACAAAGGTGTTTTACAAAAACAAATTTAATTTCAAAATGGCTTAAAAAAGGCATATTTTATTTCACATTATAAAGATAAAATTTTCATTTGTTTTAAATACGCATAGAAATGCATGCGTAATTTCACGTTTTTAAGAAAACGGTTTCTTGTTTTTTTTTTGTTACAGTTTTTTGTTGTATTGCAGAGAAAGACAAAATAAAATAAATTTCATTTGTGAATTATTATTTGTGTATTAATTATGATTATATTAATAAATATAATAATTATATAATCTTGATAATTATATTTTAAGCATTTTTTAATTCATTTTGAAATTTGCAATTGTTTCTTGCACATTTTCACAAACGAATAAAAGCCCGATTATCCGGCATCCAATTAACACTCAGTTAACCGGAATTTTAATTTTTAAGATTTTTTTCCTTTTTTCTTTCTTTTGTCTTTCATATGCATTTTTTAATTCATTTTGAAATTTGCAATTGTTTCTTGCACATTTTCACAAACGAATAAAAGCCCGATTATCCGGCATCCAATTAACACTCAGTTAACCGGAATTTTAATTTTTAAGATTTTTTTCCTTTTTTCTTTCTTTTGTCTTTCATATGCATTTTTTAATTCATTTTGAAATTTACAATTGTTTCTTGCTTGAAAATTTGGAAAGGCTTTAATTTTCATATTAGAGAAAAATCTCAATTATCCGGCATCCAATTAACGGGAACACTCAGCTAACCGGAATTTTAATTTTTAGGATTTTTTTTTGCATTTTTCTCTTTCTTTTCTTTTTCATATGCATTTTTTTTAATTCATATTGAAATTTACAATATTTTTTTGAATTTTTCAGTTTTTTGACATTTTCAATAATGAAAGCATTAGTTGAAAATTTTCAATGGCTTTCATTTTCATAAAACAGTAAAAGCCCAATTATCCGGCATCCAATTAACCGGAACACTCAGTTAACCGGAATTTAAACTTTTTGGATTTTTTCTTGCTTTTTTCTCTTTCAGAAGGGAAGTTATTTTTTTTATTTTTTATTTTTTTTATTTTCATATTTTTTTATTCGGGGATTCACAGAAAATATACTTTCCTTTACTTTATTTTCTGTTTTATGCATTATTCTATTTGAATTGAATGTGTAAAATCGTACCCCAATTAGGATTAGGGAAATATTGAATATATGTATGATTAAATATTGGGTACTCGTATACATAATATGTATGTATTATTATTTGTAATAAATTCAATTAACTGATGTAAAAAAAAGTTGTTTTTTGGTACATAATTTGTAAATAATAAATAAACGGGAATCCTAAAAAATAATGAAATGCGAAATTCTCGTAAAATTTCTAGTTTTAATGAAACATTCAATTTCCGGATTTTTCGATTATACGGAAGGCTCTCAGCCCCAACAATTCCGGATAACAGAGTTTTTACTGTAATAAATACTACAGTAAAACCTTGTTATCCGGAATTCTTGGGTATGAGAGCATTCTGGGAAATCGAGAATTCCGGATAATTGAATGTTTCAATAAAACTAGACATTTTACGAGAAATTCGCTTGATTTCATTATTTTTAGGATTCTCGTTTATTTATTTTTAAATCGGGATAATTGGGATTTTACTGTAATATGAATATTAAAGCCATTTAAAAGTAGTCAAGTAATTTCATTAATGAAAATGTGCAAGGAAGAATTGCAAATTTCAAAATGAATTAAAAAATGCATATGAAAAAGAAAAGAAAGAAGAAAGTAAAAAAATCCTAAAAATTAAAATTCCGGTTAACTGAACGTTCCGGTTAATTGGATGCCAGATAATCGGGCTTTTACTGTTATACATTTTTACGTTTTATTTCGACTTAAATGCACATTTTATTTCATTTTCAAAATGACTTAAAAATACACGTTTTATGTCATTTATAAACACACTACTTAAATAATTTTCAAAGTGACTTATGTTATGCATTAATAAAGTCAGCTTTTTTTATTTCATTTCCATTACAGATTTTAAGTCAATTTTAAAATGAAATTAAAACGCTGGTTTTAAGTCCGAAAAAACACCATTTTTAAGTCAGCTTTTATTAATTCAGGGAGCCTAAATCACCCTCAGATTTTCTATTTGTTAGAAGCACATCTGAAACTCGTTGTGCATTGCCCTTTAATAATATTTTAACCCGTCTTTCATTTGAAACAGTTGATATTGACAATTTCCTAGAACCATATTCAGAACTCGCGCTCTTTATTTTACTACCCAGTTTTACCCTAATCGGATCGATCAAGGTATTGCCTAATTCTGTCCCAATTGGAAATATTGAAGAACTGCTTCCAAAAGAAATGTTAGAATCCCATTTTCATTCTAGAGTTGTTCCATTTAAGTTGATCTATAATTTCAGAACTTGTTCCAAAAGTAATTATGCAGTCTCATTCTAATCCAATTTCAATGAGGAATGACCTAGTCCCATTACAGTTGACTATATTCCAGGATTTGTTTAAAAATAATTCGAATTAGATTTCCATCCTACATCCCTTATTTCCTCATTTACGCTTATGAAATGGCTTTATTACATTTCAGTTTGTTATACTACAGAACTTCTTCCAGAAACCATTTTAAAGTTTCATTTCCATCCTGCGTATACCAAATTTCATCATGATCGGTTAACAAAATGATTAAGCCTCTTCCCAGTCGGACATATCCCTGAACTTCCAAAAAAAACTTAAATTCCATTTTCATCCTTCATACTTAATTTCATCATGATCAGATGTGAAGACTTAGCTTACAAAGGTACACCACCATACAACTCAATTTTTTTAGTTTGTGCCGTTTTAAGTGAATTGTTTTTTGGTAAATCGTTATTTCCGGGGAACTGTCGTTTACGGTGAATTGTTCTCGGTAAATTGTCATTTTTTGTGAATAGTTTTTCGGTGAATTGTCGTTTAGATGAATGGTCATTTTCAGTGAATTGCGTTTTGTTGAATTGTCGTGCACCCACGTCTCAAGGCAATCTACATACAACATAAGTAGTTTTGTTTATAAGTGGTGACTTCTAAAAAATTGTCTGAGCAACATGATTTGTTTTCACAAAAATCTCCATAAAGTATCATCTTGAGCTGCTAGAGTAATATCGTTGTTACCAGTGACGAATTAGAAGGATTTTAATTTGTTTTTGGGGTGTTGCATCCGACCGATTTCTGATATACTCGTAATATTGGGCTAACCATAGTTTCCGGCAAAAAATAATACGGTACGGTCAACCGATTTACCTATCCTGACGTGACATATTTTCTTAGAAATTTTAATGCGTTGGGGTCTTATGATGAAAAAGTATTGATTGGAACTTGTTCCTTTCCAAGTCGTTAGCCTAAAGATAGAGATCATGCTTTTAAAACAGCTACATTATACTCTTTTGAAAAAAAAATTCTTATTGGAAGACCCTGTATTTAAGCAACTTTTATTGTTCTTGTATTCCGAGTTTAATAATTTGTCCGAAACTTAGAACGATAATACGCACATTCATCAAAATCACCATTTGTACTTACATGATTTTTTTGATATTTTAAGACTTATATTTGGCCTTACTATTCACGAAATCTTATTTATTTTTAAATAGGTATAATGTAAAAAAAAATACTAATTTAGCCTAGATCAAGATGACATTCAAAATATATTTTGAATATACGGTCTCACTTCCTATGGCCTCCATATAAAATTATCATTTCGTATAGATCTTTGATTTATTTATGTATACGATCACTTATTATACAATATACACCTCTGACACCAAAAATCTCTATATGAATACTGTAAACATGTCGGATTATTTTCAAAGCATAGCAAAAACCTAATTACGTTGATATTATGTTAAATTAACCTTGACTCAATGATATAAACCCACAATTTAATTGGAATATAATGAAACCACTTATATCGGTACTTTCACTTTATATACTCTAGGTACCACCACCGGTGCACAGCAATTATTTTATATATAAAAATGATCGATCTTCCGTTTTACGCCTGTATGTATCGTGTGAGAACCATTAAAAATTAGTTTTTCAATTTCATACACATAAATTTCATAAATTGTAACCTCTTTAACCTTTTTAATAATTTTAAAATTTGTATGCTCATACGATATATGCCTGTTACTATTAGTTTTGATCACGATACGCATACGTATCGGATAGGCTTTAAAAAACCGCTATCATAAAATAAATTAATCTACTGTGAGAAATTTTTTAAAATTTTCTTCATTCTTCTAACTGATTTCTTGGCTTAGCCAGCCCCCTAAAAATGCATTAAGAGAACGCACGCCTAACTTATAATTATCCATAACATTATTTCGTCTACGGTATTCGGACGGTTAATGTGAATGGTAAATAGTTACTGGCTTAAGGCATAATAATTCCCTCAACAAACAAATATAAAAAAGTCCCGGTGCGCTTAAAAGATTTCTAATCAATTTTCTGTATGTATAACGCCGGACACGAAAGCATTTAGCCTCTACGAGTACACCTTTCACTTGAAATGCACACATTACGTTATATATAGCGCTACACATGTAATTAAATCATAATCCAAATTTAAATATTTTAATTTTCTTATGTATCCAACATACCTTTTACTTATGATATACCGTTAGGTAAAAAAATTAAATCAGACAGTTTTTTGTAAGCATATTCAAATACGTTGATTAGGTAATTCGATACGTGCATTAGCGAAAATTCAAAGTGTATACGTTTCAAACTTAGAATTTAAAAGTTGCGGAACTCACTGTCCCCAGTTAATTCCGTAAAGTTGCGCGCACCATGAGTAAGCCAACCTTTTAAATAGAGTGAATCAAAAGTTTACCAAAATATAGAAATATATTAACAAATTTCTTAGAAATAGTTTTTAGCGTCTTAGACACTAATTAATCATAAAATGTTACGGACACGAGTGTGGAAATATAAGTCATGAATTATTGTTGGTATTGCTGACAATTTTATTCATATTTTATTTTAATTTGTACTTGACTGTAGACATTATAGGTATAAATATGGTGATTAATGATCTTAAAAAAAATTTAAAAGCCTGTAAAATTATGGCTATCAGCTTCCAGTTTTACATTAAAACGTAATGTAACACAATTTTTTGTGATAAAACTTACAAAATTAGGTTGAATGTCAAAAGGTCATATATACCATTAGATTGTTGGTAAATTTGATGTTTTAATTGATTTACAAGATAAACATAAATTTAGAATGGCACTTACGCAATCGTTCGACATTTTAATTTTTATCAAGTGGATTAACAATTTAATGGTGTTTAATTCGGGTTGAGCTTGAAACCCCGTTTTCAAAATCCAATAATGTTGATATTAATTGAGTAATTTCTTAGCCAATTATTAAAAAATTAGGCATGTTGTATGGAAATGAGGTTTTATAAAATGATTTTTGAAAGAAGTTGTGGAATATGGCCTAGAACGAAAATCAGCCATTTCTGAACCGATTATGATGGGATAGGGTATGTGGGATGAAAATGTGACTAATGAATTCCCCTTCTGGAAAAATTCTGTAAATGCAGCATGATTTGATGAACCTGTGAGCGGGTTCACAATTTCTGGCCTTTGGCTACTGTTTATGATCATGATTTGTAAAACCAGCGTTAATTTAATTCAAAGAGTTTATAATTTTCATTTTGATTTTACTGTACATCTTACCAGCTGTTGGGTGACTACTTCACCAGAAAGTGTCCAGCATGTTTCTAGGTTACGCTCAAAATATTTTTTATTCCGCTTTTAAACTTTCTTTTCGTTACCAGCAGATAAAGTAAGTTGTGCCGATCTACTATGATATCCCACTAATAATTATATTCGGTTTGGGCTTATTTGTGCAAAAAAAAATTCTTTGGTAGAAAAAGGGATATGGAGAAGATGTATTGACAGAACGTCGGTGTCAAAACTGGTTATCAAGATTTCGTTGATTGATGCAAACCGCCGAAGTCTAATTAGACGGTTTAGCATCACCTAAAACGCCTTGTTTTAGTTTCAAAACTCCACATATCGGTTCCACATGTTCTTACAGAAAGAAATTACCTCCGTGGCATCAACGTCTGTGAATCAAATTATTACTGGGGACGAGAAATGGGTGACAACAATGTTAAACGCAAGAAATCAGTAAAATGATGAATCGGCAAAAAACACTTCGAAAACCGATAGTCATCCAAAAATAACTGTCTCTTTGGTGGGATTTCAAGGCAACCGTTATTTTGAGTTTATACCAGAAAATACCACGGTATATTTTGAAGTGTACTGTCGTCAACTGGACAAAGAGAATGATTCACTCAAACAGAATAGGCCAGAATTGATAATAAAAAAGGTATAGGGTTCCACCAAAATAAGACCTCATACAAGTTTGGTAACACGCCAAAAGCTATTGCAGCTTTCATGGGATGTACTACCATATCCACCATATTCTCCAGATCTGGCACCTTCAGATTATTACTTGTTCCGGTTTCTACAAAAATGTTCAACCTACTCAATAGCCACATTTCGATCCAACATGGCATATCCCATTATAACCCATTATAAATGGCTGAGTTCCGTCCCAGGTGGCCTTTTTTCAGAACTTTTTCCAAAAATCACTTTATAATGATATTTTCATCCAGCATGCTGAATCCCATCATAATCGGTTAAGAAATAGCTGAGTTCCGTTCCAGGAGGCCCTATTCCAGAACTTCTTCGAAAAATCATTTTATAATTATTCACATTTCCAGCCAACAAACTCTATCCCATTATAATCAGTTAAGGAGTTACTATGTTCTGTCACATGTAGCAATATTCCAGAACTCCCAAAAATAATTTTAGGATCCCATTTTTATCCGTATGTTGTATCCCATCATAATAAGTTATGAAATGGCGGAGCTCCGTCCCATTAGGCCATATTGCAGAAATTTTTCAAAGATTAGAACCGTCGATATAGAATGGAGTCCTGTAGTAAAATTTGTTTTGTTTGCTAAAATAATTTATTCGGTTTTCTGTATTTTGTGCATAGTGATCAACATACCCCCACCTGTAAGAACGTTTCTCCATACACTAATGCAATTCATCTGAAAATCTTAAATATCAGCCTTTTGTACCGTAAATTATGCGTTCGAACGGTTTCAACACAAAGTGGCCAGTAGCACGGACGTAAGACTTGATCCTTTAATAATATCGTATCTCCAACTCGAACATTGTCATTTCCAGCTAACCATTTCTGCCGCAGTTGTATCATATTGGGATGCTCTACTTGAAATCTGTTCCAGAATATTTCAACTCTACATTAAATTTAGGCCCCTTGCGCGCATAGACAGTAACTCGGAAAACTTATAAGCGGGACACCAATTTAAAAATGTTCTGGTGTGAGTGGGAAATATGTTTCATCATCTGTGTAATTCGGACCCAAAGAGTGCGTGCGAATTTAAAATCGATTTCGCACAGCGCAGAGGTTTCTTCAGCTGTGAGATTTAATTTATTCGTTGACTTCGTGAGGTGCTTCTTTGCTGTTCATTGTTGTTTTAATTTCATCATGCCTAATTTATCATGCTTCTTAGTTTCCGAACTTCACCTATACGATGTTGGTACCATTATCAAAATAAATATAAGAAGGTACTACTCTGCTAGCCGTAAATTTTTGTAACGATTCGATGAAAGCGTCAGCTGTGTAATTGGAGACAAGTATACTAAGTGAATGGCTTTAACACAATAACACACGAAGATAGCAATGTACGGTTTCAATATATTGACTCCATTATGCCCACGGTTGTCGTAAACGAAAGGAAGTAAGAGGGTGGTGGTTTGAGGAATATATAAAGGTTATTAAAATTTTGCCAAGAGGATGTGAATTTGGCAAAATTATGTTTTGCTTCTCGTTGAATTACAACCCTGCATGCTGTTATCTGCCACCAAGTCGCATGATTTTAGCAGTGTCAACAAAAGGGCATAATTTTCAGACATTGCTCGATAGTGGTATACGCTTCGCTTCCCTTAATAATTATAATTATATAGGATATGCCATTTGTCATCTGGCTTGCACTTGGTTGGCATATAATTCCAACGTTTCCAAATTAATTTTGCGGGATTTTCGCTGAAGCAGAATCTTCGGCAACCTAGTATCGTATGATTGGCTCACTCGGACCCGTTGCGTAGCGTGGAATGGAGTTTTTATATGATGAATGCTATTTCCTGTTATAAGGTTATTAAACCATTGAGACAGGAATTCCTTATCATTACCAGTTATAATGAATTCCGGAGCCGAATACATATGGAAGATTTAATTTTTCAGGAAATTGCACATAATTGCAGCTGAGGCTTCTCTCATGAGTTCCAGCAGCAAAAATTTAGAATAACTATCTATAGGACGATTAAGTTGTATCCATAGTTTCTGCTATTAACGGGTAATTACGGTTAATTAGCAGCTTTAGGCACCTTGCATTTTCTACAATTTCAAATATTATTCTAGATATATTTTACCATTCTAGTCCAAAATAAATACCTCTATACCTCTTAAATGCCTCGATAGCTATATGTCCACCTGTAAGATTAGTATGCGCTTTTTCACGCAGAGAGAGAATGATAAAAATTAACCCCACTTTTTAGTGTACTTCCAGCCATGTCCTGGGTAGATGACAAAATGTCCGCGTACCAACCATCAGTTGTTGTAAACATATAGGTTCCGAGAACAGAGTATCACAAAAGGCACGTTATATGGCATATGGATCTACATTAAGTTATACTCTGCAGTGTTCAATTTTATCATTAAACCCCTGCAACATGAAACTTTACCTGGCAAACGTTCCTGAGAGGTTCGATTGCGACATCAACTATTGAAAGCTCGCATGATTGGTTATGATCGTGAATTGGAAACATTCATTGTATAATCGGAAATGCTTAACGCCCAGTACAACTGCGTAGCACTCCAACTCTGTTCTACAATATTTTTGTTGCGCGTTATTTATTTCGTGTAGTAGGCTGACCGAAGAATCATCTACCTGAAAAAAAAATGGGAATGAATAGCCATGAGTCAGAAATAGTGCAGAAATGAGACAGCCTTCCAAATCACCAATCGCTACTTCAGCGTTCACTTCTACTTTGCCTTGGTCTACACGGACGCCACCTTTTTCAACAATATTGTCCATATGATGCACGACGTGATCGTAAATTTTTCGTCACGTAATCAAAAGGTCGTCTAGCTAAACGAACACTCGATCGTAAGAAATGACCCGGTGCATTAAATGAATCATGATCTGTGACGCGTTACATAATTCGAAGGGCATCAGAGTAAACTGGAAGGGGGACCTGTTCGCAACCGTAAACGCTATTTTAGCTTCACATCACTATTGATAGGAATTTACAAGAATGCATTCCTAGAATGTATACCCAAACAACTCAGAATTAATTCAATTAAGAGTAATGGATAAGGATTCTCAACAGCCACGAAGTTGGCCCTTCGGAAGGGAATGCATTGATTTAGAGATTGAGATAGATGTACGTATCCAATTAACCTTTCTTTTGATCCGTAAGCTGTTGAAATAAACAAGGGGAAATTATGAAGTCGAAGATTTGGCTCTTACAGAAGATTTTTGCAATCTTTTGGTCCCAGAATCAAGCAAGCCTCGAAAGGGTAGATTATTTCATCATAAGATAATGATTGAATCAAAAATATACGAAGATCTTTACAATGTTTGAAATATGAATACGATCGGTTAACTCTAAATTTCGACTATGTAATGGATTTAAAATTGAAATAAACATTTGCTTTCAAGGTTTCCTACGTAAAGAACCTGGATTCTGGGAACAAGATTTGATCAGGGTTGAAAAATCGGCTCTCATACAAGTCCGAGTTGATCTCCTGCATGTTTCTCTGATATCAATTTTGGCTAATACAAGTGGGTGCAGTTGGCAAAAGAAACGTTTTCACTTCGTTTTTCGTATTCTCTGATGATATGTGTTTTAGAGGAAGATCGGAGATTGTGGGATAAAACATTTCAGGGATATTAAATTTTAGTACTGGCCTATTCAGCCATCCAAGAATACTTGTGCCTTCTCTGGTCCAGATTTCCTCTGGATTGATACATCCGAAAGCGAGCTGCAATTATTACTGCGAATGTCTCGGTTTGCTGAAGTATTTTAATTCCTTTATTAATAAGGTTCCAAGTCCGATTTTGAGATTGGTACATCCCTAAGTAGGTCCAATACTATTCGGATATTGTAACGTTCAAATTATTATCCAGACGATTCATTAAAGTTCTGGTGGCCAAAAGGCCATAAAAACTTCAAATTAACCAAGTTTAACGAGTTGATCGTGCATGACTCTGTGCTTTAGAAGGCGATTAAAGCTGGTCTTAGCGCTGGTGTAGCGAGACTACATCAAAACAGTTCAACGTAATTAAAGTACCAACCAAATATGTATTGAACCTTGATAAATCGCGCAGTACACAATAGGTCATTAGTACTTCCATTATATTCTAACTAAACGCTCTAGTTCCCGCAACCAAAATAATAATAGTAATAATTCTTTCCAAAAAAATCTTGTGTATCTGTTTCGACGTCAAACCCCCTCAAAAAAAAAAAATAAAATAAAATCAGCACACCGAAATCTTTTAAACAAATTTTCTTAACAAAATATAGAAATTTAACTGTTCAACCGAAATAATTGATCCACAAACATTTTTTATAAACTTAATGGAACTAAATGGAAGGTAATTCTAATAATTTCCGAAATCACAATGGAAAGCTCTATACAGAATTTGAATACACAATACAAAATCTCTATTATTTGTCTTAAGCTAAAAAACTAAATTTCACTTGCCAGTACAAAATTCACATTTATCTCGGTATCTGCCTTTAAAGAAGAAATTTAATTTCACTTTGTGTAAAAATTTGTTACAAATTCGTTTTTATTTATTTATTTATTTTGTTTATAACATTATGAGTTTTTATATTTTGTAAGCCAACAACAATAACAAACAATAAATAAGATTAATTCTGTGAACAAAATACTCTATTTGTTTTGTATGCACGCAGACAGTCATAGCTGGTAATAAAAAGTTTATTAAGTACAAGAAGTCGAGAAGTCACAAAACACTTTGTGCGCGATTATTACACGGCTGATAAATTTTGATTTATTTCCACAATTTGATTACACACTTTTTGGAAGAAATCTTAGATTTGTACTCGAGATAATTTAAAAATAAACAATGGAACTACTAACAAATCGTTTTTTGGTGTAATCTAACAAAAACATTTTATGAGAGATTTCAAATTTTTTTCTGAATACCGAAAAATCGTTTTATTGTACTACAAATTCAATTGTCTGATATTTTTGAACCGTTTATCTTAAATAAAGCGGAAAGTTTACCATCCAAAAGGAATTTCTATTGACTGATTCAAAATATATTTCTGTTTCAAATTCAGCCTGAGTTTTTGGGTTGCTGGGCCAAAATTGAACTAGAGAAATCGATATTGAACTAGCATTTAATAAAAATTTATTTAACTAAAAAATTTAACTAAAAACTACTTGACATATGCTAAAAATTCAGCTGAATCATTGATTATTTTAAGATACATAGATAAACTGTTGATAAATATTTGGAGAGAATCTGAGATGCTTCACCAACATACGACCATTAGGCATTTTTCGGATGGACTTGGAATTCAAATTTATTTGAAAAGCGCTAGTCAAAATTATTTTTATTTAACCGGACCAGTTATGGCAGATAAACACTGTCTCCAGTAAAATGGGTGCAACGCGGATGAACATTAATTTAGATAATAAAGTTTTACCATTCGGATATGCTGCTCAATCATGTAACTTGTCATGGTCAACATCGACCCGGCCAAATTGAAAAACCCTTTACATTTTATAGGGACGGAAATGTGAACAGGCTTAACTTACATTATTGGTGCGAAAGATTTACCATATAGTTTTGATCGGCCTACCACAGCAGAACAAACGAAACAATGAATTAAATAAATTTTCAGATATAATATTCCACAAAGTGAATTGGGGGCAGTTCACATTAATTTTGAAAGACGTTAGAAATATGTTTTAGAATTAAACAGCACAGTGGCTAAAGCTTTGGCGTTTGGATCGGGAGGTACCGGGTTCGAAGTTCGATAGAGCGATGCCAAAGAGATTTCTCATCACTTCACAGTACTATAGATTGGAGGCGTTATTATTATTTGTTATTAACAGATTTTTCTTTCTTTATTTTTTTTATTTTTTTTTTTTTTGTTTTTTTTTTATTTATTTGGTTTATAATTTGTTTACTTAAATTAATTTTCTCTGTAACTAATAAAAATGCATGATGAAAATTCCAAATAATATAAATAACATATTTTTTGTAGAATCGTTTAAAAGGGTGAGACCTCATATGTGTTACGGTGTGCCAAAGGGAAAATGGTTTTTAATTTTTATTTTCGTTTTTAATTACAAGTAAATGTTTCATGTGATATCCCTCGGTTTTTTTATGTTGACTCTTTTATAGATTGCTTACTGCTGGCGCTATTTTCTGTAAAATAATCTCTCTGGCTTAATAATATTTCTCGAAACAGGTTCGCAATTACATGGGAACGTTAGACACGAATATCGATTGATTTGAGTTCTAAATCCTATTCAACTTGCTCAGGCACCAATTATGTATAAGAAGCCTTCCACGTTGTCCTATCTTCTATTCGTGCCGTCACCTCACGCAAACCTTGATTTTTTTGATTGATTGAGATGTGCAGGAATTGTCTCAGTAATCTGTTTCTAGACGGTATACTGCGGAAGATGCATAAAATAATTTTGGGTACGAAAAGGGCTGAATTGGAATTCGAGCAAACTTTAGTTTTGGGAAAGCTGAATTTGACTTAGTTATCTCTTAGCGGGTTATGGCCAAGGTTGGTTCAGCAATGCTGAATGTAGGAACTAGATATTTATTTGGCTGATTATTTTTAAATTTATTTTGAAGAAAAATCTAGAACTTCATCCAGGATTTATGTTGCAATCTCGATTCAGCTCAATATACCAGGTTTAAACATATTAGTTAAAAAATTGCCTAGCCTGGCCGAATTCCAGAACTTCCTTAAAATCCATTTTCAAATGCCCGCCCAATTCTGCATATCTGATTTGACAATAATTTTCTGGGGTATGGTCAAGTTGCATTCAGAATGGTCGAACTGTTTGGCCACAAAAAAGACACGTTAAAACCCCAATACAAGTTGACCTTAGTTTATTAAAACCCTAGTTCAGCTCTATAAACTAAAATGGATAATTATTATCGGTTAGGTAACGACCTCATTATATCCGAATCTCAATATATCGTCAAATTCAGCTTTGCGCACCAAATTTCACCATCATTTGTTGAGAGATGGCCTAGTTGAGCATTATTTTATAGTGTCAACCCAATTCTGCATACCACATACCACACGACAGTAATTGGTTGAGGAGTGGTAAAGCTCCATTGAGCATGGCATAATATGTTCTGTGCAGTATAATTTACTTGGTAATTAAATGAATATGTCAGTGACCAAAATTAATAAATCATTTGAAATGTTTGCGAAATAACCTAACTTTATTTGAAAAATCCAATCCGGTAGTTAATCTGGTATTGAATAATCTTGATAATTTTCCGGGATCCATTGCCTTTGGAATGCCTCACAAATATTTTTTTTTTCTTTTTTTTACTTTTTTTTGGCTATCTCGTGGTTGTCAATTCAAGAGTTACTGAATTTTAGAGTAATTTGTAATATAATTTAAATAATTATGGTTTCAGAAATTATATTGTAAGATGTGGGATTGCAGGAGGATTAAATTAATAAATGTTTATATTATTTAGGAAGCCGAAAAATATTAATTTAGAATTAAATTTCAGTAAATCTACAGATGTAGGTGAATTAATATTACTTTGAAATATTAATTGGATGGTTCACAAGACAAACCGATTAACTCGATTTTTTAATTTTTTTTAAATTTTAATATCAGCGTACTTGATTGGCTCCTAACGGTATGTATTCATAACAATTTTTTGTAATAATAAGTGTTAACACCACTAAATGACAAAATTAAAAGTAACTAAAGTTGCAATTAATGAGGAATTTGATAAAACTATTTTTATATAACTCCATATTTATGGAGTTAATCGTTTTGGTAATTGAAACATCCAATTGTTGATTGTGTAGATTAAAATTGCGTTGTCATTGTGTTATTAATTATCGACTTTACCTAGGTGTCTGTAACCGGGCTTAGTCACTCAATCAATTTTGTGTATGAAGCCGGAAAGCATTAATTTTGAATTAAATTTCAAGAAATTTTCAGATGTACGTGAAATAATAAAATTTTTCCCTCAGGTTGCTGATTTTGAGAAGAAATTATTGAAGACCAATACCATCATTATCCATTAAACCTATTAAGCCTTTATCCTTCCTCTAGTAGATTAGAAGTAGATTAGATTTGTGTTGTGCCGTACGATCGCTATTTGTCTGAAACCGGGTCGTTCCGTCCCAAAAAAAATACTTTGATCATAAAGTGAAAAAAATAAAATTGCACTATTACTAGGTTCACAGTAATAATGAATATGAAAAAAACACAATTGAAATAAAATTAAATTATTGTTTCATTCGTATGCCTATGAAATAAAAATGTTAACAATGTTTTTCTCATGGTGAGAATACCCCACATATTACCACCTTGAGAACACACTGTATATCTTAATGGAAGTTGAGATTTTGGGTATTGGTCATCGATCCCACTATGATTTTCGAGTAGTTCTGGTCTCAACCTTTGCCAGTATAAAGTTTTAGGACGATGTAATTGGTATCTCATGGCGAGAATGGCCCATATATAGGCCACTTAGAGATCACACTGTATATCTTAATGGAAGTTGAGATTTTGTGTATTGGTCCTCGGTCTCACTATGATTTTCGAGTAGTTCTGGTCTCAACCTTTGCCGGTACAAAGTTTTAGGACGATGTAATTGGTATCTCATGGTGAGAATGGCCCACATATAGCCACTTTGAGAACACACTGTATATCTTAATGGAAGTTGAGATTTTGGGTGTTGGTCTTCAGTCTCACTATGATTTTCGAGTAGTTCTGGTCTAATTAGTATTTCATGGTGAGAATGGCCCATATATAGCCACTTTTAGTACACACTGTATATCTTAATGGAAGTTGAGATTTTGGGTATTGGTGATAAGTTTCACTATGATTTTTTAGTAGTTCTGGTCGGACCCTTTGCTAGTGCAAAGTTTCAGGGCTATGTAATTGATAGTTCATGGCGAGAATGACTTACATATATGGCCTCTGTGAGAACGCACTATATATCTTAATGGAAGTTAAGATGTTGGGTATTGGTCATTCGTGGTAAAATTTCGTCGAGCGTTGGCGATGATGAGGGGTGAACCCCGCCATTTTTTATGAAATTATAAATGTGTTTGAATTTATAATTTTTTTTTATTTTTTATATTTTTTTATTTTTTATTGTTATTTTATTTTTTTTATATTTTTTTTGATTTTTTTTTTATATTTTTTTTGCATCACCCTTTAATTTTTTATAAATTCATAAATGTGTAAATGACTGCAATTTTTTTGGTTTTTAATTTTTTTTATGTTTTATATTTTTACTTAATTTTTTTTTATTTTTTATACTTTTTTTATTTTTTTATATTTTTTTTTAAATTTTATTTTGTTTCTTTTATATTTTTATAATTTTCTTTTTAAATATTTTTTTACATTGGTCATCGATCATTCGTGGTAAAAGATAGCGTATGTTTGCGACGATGAGGGGTCCTCCAATTTTTTATAAATTCGTAAATATGTTTGTAATTCAAATTTTTTTGCTTTTTATTTTTTTTATTAATTTTCAATTTTTTTTAATTTTTTTTTTATATTTTGTTTTTTTTTTTTTTTACATTGGTCATTCGTCAATCGTGATAAAAGGTATTCGGGGGTTTGATACGATGAATGGGGAACCCACCAATTTTTTATAAATTCGTAAATGTGTTCAAATTCAAATTTTTTTGTTTTTTATTTTTTATTTTTTTTTATTTTTTAATTTTTAAGCAATTTTGTTAAAAAAAATGCTATATGGTTTCGGTTTGCCGTCTGTCCGTCTGTGTGCACGATAACTTGAGAACGGATGGAGATATCAACTTAATTTCTTCACTAAAAGTTCAAACAATTCTTAGGAATGATCCCTATTGATTTGGACATTTCTGTGTTTAGAGTGTTCAGAGATAGGTAGGGTTTTGTTATTTTGGCTTCATCGAGCATGTGAATGTGGAATAAAAATATACCTCGTGTGGATGTGTGTTTGTGTGGGTGGTGTGGTTATGGGGGTGGTAGGAGTGGTAGTATGGGAGATGGAGGTGGTGGCATGAGGCGTTTTGGGTTTGGTGTGGGAATTTGGGATTTGGTGGATGTTTGTGTGGGTGGTGTATGTATATGTGGAAGTGGGTGTGGGTGTGGAGGTGTTAAAGGGTGATTATATGGGTGGTGCGGTATAAGGGTGGTGCGGGTGAGATGGGTTTTGGGTTTGATTTGGATAGTGGGTGAGGTGTGGTAATAATGTTTAGATGTGGTGGTTTGTGGTTGTTTGGGGTCAGTTGAGAAATGGTGGATTGGGATCGGTTGGGCTGGGTGTAGATGGGGTTAGGTGGGTGGGTCTTTATAGGCAACACAAATGCTTATAGAGTTCGTCTCCGAACCTTTCTCGTCTTTTTTATATTTTTTTACATTGGTCATCGGTCGGCATTCGTTGTAAAAGATAGTCGGGTGTTTGCGACGATGAGGAGTAAACCCTACAATTTTTTATAAATTCGTAAATGTGTTTGTAATTCAAATTTTTTGTGTTTTATTATTTTTTTTTTTAGATTTTTTTTGTTTTTTTTTCAATTTTTTTTTTATAGATATTTTTATTTTTGTTTACTTGAGTATAATATTAAATGTGGTTTAACTTTGTGAGTCTCACTACTAATTTTAATGACGGTGCTTTTCAAATCGTCAAACAGTTCCCAGTAGTTTTCATTTTTACAGTAGACAATGTAATGTTTTTGTTCCGCACTATAGTTTACTAGAGAATTTATTTCAAATGATTTGTTATTGAGAAACAACGTTGATGGGATATCTCGCAAGGCAATCATTGGTTGGTTATGGCAATTCAAATATTCAGTGTTTAATACCATATATGCTTTAACTTCAAATGTTCGTGCAAACAAAGTTTGGTTGCAGCATTTCTTTGGTGGAATCGTTGTAGTGCAATTCAATAAATTTTTTATGCCAAATTCCTCCAATAACGACATGTTTAACTGAACATACGGCTGATATTCTTTTGTTTCTTTTGAGCATATTGAACATTCAAATTCTGCTATGATACTTGGTTCCGTCTTTAAAATGTGATCTGACACAAGGGTTATGTTCGATTCACAGTTTCATTTTTATAAATGCTTTCATCGTTAAGTTTAATGTTGCAATGACACTGCATAAAAGAGTCAAACGCACACGTATTTTTATATGTCGAGGTATCACTTAAAGACCCATTTTTTAAAAAAACCCATTGTATACGGACGTATTTCATAATTTTTCTCTTTCCTTGCAATAGGCACGTTGGATTATGTATTCATAATTAACGTGCACGACTCTGTCAATTGCTCCTCGTCTGTTTTTTCAATAAAATCATTTATCTTTTTAAAATTGAAATTAGATTTTTTCCGGTTATTAAGGGGTTTCTTTTTCCAAACTTCGTTAATTAATAAACTCTTTGATACGGTTATTCCTTTCGTATTCGAATTTAATTTCAAACAAAAATATATTTATCACGTTGATTTATTTCTTTCAACACCCATAGACATTTGGTGGGAAGTTTGCCCAAATGTGACGCTTCACGGCATCTTCTTTTTATAATGGAAAAGTAATTTTCTACGTGGCTGTTGCTTAACCTACCACTTTCATTAAGAAGCTGACTCCACATTGGTAGATATGTGACATATTTTTTGGTGAATTTTACTAAAAAATCCGGGGTGTAAAAATTATTCACTGCGCATTTGATTTGGGATTCTTCGGGAATAAAATTTTTATCAAAAATGTCTTGGAAATCAACAAAAAAAGGACTCTGTTCATAAATTGTTTTCGAACTTAATTCGTGAACATCATCAAAAATGATTTCAGCAGTTCCTTGACAATTTTCCGATTTTATTTCAGTGTGTGTGGCTGTAATTTTTAAATAGTAAATTGTTTTTGAGGTTTTCGCATTGCTATGAGATAAGGAAGCTTAACCAAATATTTTAAAAATTTTGTCTGCCCGTCTTTCTGTTCGCACCAGATTTGCTGTCAGTCTTTACGCCAAAACTAATTCACCGATTTCAGTGTTTAAAATCGATCTGTAAAGTGAGTTCTAAAAACAACTTTATATAGGTTATTCTCATCAAACTTAAACTTTGCACTAGTGAAGAATAGAACTGGAACTATGCGAAAACAATTGAAGGACCGATGAGCAATACCGAAAATTTCAACTTCCGTTAAGACATAAAATATGTTCTCAAAACAGCTATATATGGGTGGGCCATTCTCCCCATGAGATACCAATTATATCGTCCTAAAACTTTACACCGGCAAAGGTTGAGACCTGAACTACTCGAAAATCATAGTGAGACCGAAGACCAATACCCAAAATCTCAACTTCCATTAAGATATACAGTGTGTTCTCAAAGTGGCTATATATGAGCCATTCTCACAATGAGATACCAATTATATCGTCCTAAAACTTTACACCGGCAACGGTTGAGACCAGAACTACTCGACAATCATAGTGAGACCAATGATGAATACCGAAACTCTCACCTTTTATTAAGATATACAGTGTGTTATAAAGTTGCTATTTGTGGGCCATTCTCGCCATGAGATACCAATTACATCGTCCTAGACCGTGACCGTGCAACCGACGACCAATACCCAAAATCTCAAGGTCCATTAAGATGGGCTTAATAATTTCGGCTTACTCCAGAAATCTTTAACGAAAAATATTTTTGTATTTTGGCCTGACATCATTAAAATGTCGTGACATATGAATTTTTTTTGGGCTGGCAGTTCATACGTGACAGAATTTGTTTTTTGTTTTTCGGGCTGACATCATTAAAATGTCGTGACATACGATTTTTTTGGGCTGACAGTTCGTACGTGACAGAAATTATAGTTTTCGTGTTGCCGCTGTGTTTTTTGGGCTGATATTTGGGCCAACTTCACATACATTATAATGCAGATCAATTTTTATTTAATAATACCTCTGCAACCATAACCTTTACAAAAAATTTTCTATGAACAAAAAAAAAGATACATATTTATTTATTTTTAACTGTTTTGTCAAAAAGTGAGTGCATCTAGGTAGTATATAGGTTCTAATTTAAAAAAAAAATAACTTTCTTAAATATCTCCCAAACTAATGAGTTTCAAGGTCATTGAAGATCACCATTAAATGTCACCTCGACATTGAACAGATTTCATTATACGAAATTTTCTCCTATCTTGCACCGTCTCCGAGATAAACATTTATTAAAAAGTCAGCATGTATATCGAAGCTCGGTCGGATTTCAACTAAAACTGCTAACTACTAACTGAACAAGAATGATCTGGTATGTCAACGCCAATTAACACAAACCAAGAGACAAAATAGTCTTGCTACTATCTGTGACGGTAAATAATTAAACGATTATTTGCACCAAAACTATTTTTCTTATTTGCATGCAATAATTAAACCCGAAAGAGATATTTGCGCACAGTTCATTTGTTTTTAATGTTCAACAATAGTATTTTTTCCTCTCCCTATCATGCCATTGTAATTTTTTCCTCTAGTATATACAGGGTGTCCCAGAATTGGACGATCAAATGAAGCAGGATGATAGGAGAACTCGTTTCCAACAAAAACATCCAGGTAAAGTTTTTTCGACTTGTTGATGGTGCTAAAGTTATTCCACTTTTAATGTTTTTTAGTGAAATCGCATGCACATCAACCAAAAAATTAGTTTAAAAAACCAAGAGTTTTTTTGTTCAGTTTTCTATTTTAATGCGATTTAGAAGAGTGTGCCATTCCAATAAAATCATTTTTGTATGCTGTATTAATCTTCTGTCAAATAAAAGCAATGGTTTTGTAAAGTCTTTTTGTTTCCCAACATTTTTTGTTTATATTTAAGTGACGGCAGCGGGAAAATAATGTACTACAGAAAGTTGACTCATTATCAGAAAATTATGCGACACTAATGCAGACTTTAAAATCGTTTTTAATCAATTTTTTTGACAACGTAAGTCGTGAATATTAAAAAATGCACTTAACAAAATTTCGACTTCTAAAATTGATGCTTTGTCAAAAATAAGAACAAAATGATGAACACAATGGTAAACTAAAGTATATCAATTTTTTCAAGCAAATCTAGTAGTCCGAATTAAACAAAATTTGTTGTATAAAAAGGA
Source organism: Nephrotoma flavescens (assembly GCA_932526605.1). NCBI lineage: Eukaryota > Metazoa > Arthropoda > Insecta > Diptera > Tipulidae > Nephrotoma > Nephrotoma flavescens. The sequence goes on along the minus strand of OW052220.1, from coordinate 301,756,822 downwards.
AAACAGTGCAGCAGCAGCCAAGAGAATACTAGAGACGATATGCAATACAGTGAAGGCGAAGTCCCTGGTCGCCCAAGAAGATATAAAAAAGCCAGTCAACTTGATATAGACGAAGATAGAGTAATTGAAATGGTGACAGACAACCCATCTATAAGTGTATCAAGACGTTTTGGGAAACAAAAAGCCTTTACAAAACCATTGGTTATATTTAACCGAAGATAATACAGATTATAAACACTGATATTATGAGGAAGGCACACTCTTCTAGATTGCATTAAAAAAGAGAGTTGGATAACTGGGTTGGATGTGCACGCGATTTCACTAAAAAAACAAAGAAAGTGGAATAACTTATGCACCATCAACAATCCGTAAAAACATTATTTTACTATTTTTGTTGGAAATGAGCTCTCCGTTTGATCGTTCAATTCTGGGACACCCTGCCTATATAATTACACTTTCCGGATAAACCGACTATGCGAATTAAAACTTGAAGGATTTATCGAAGTGTTTTAAATTAATCTGATAAATATTTATATTTCAAAAAAAATTTCAAAGTACGAGTATGTTTCAAGTTCGTTTTCTGTTTAATATACAAAACATAACAAATTTCATAATTTTGATTGACCTTTTAATGAACTTAAAATTCCTTCAAATTTATTGTAATAATTTATACTATATTTTGATATAATATGTATAGGGTTCAAGAGCAGCTAACTAATTGTGTAATTAGAAAAGCATTAGACATACGCAGCTTGTCTAAGGTGACAATACACAATTGTCGTACATTTATATTTCATTCATCTTTCAAAATGTTAACACAATGAGTGATTACAATGAATATTTCTGACACACTGAAGTTTAATGTCTCGAGCACATAACTTTAATGTCACGTACACCTTGCGTTGTTATCAAATTGTATAACCTCAATCTTTTTATTTATTTCACATATTCACATAACTTAAAGTAGAACTTTCATGGTAAATAATAATGAATTTAACAAGACAAAGAATATTATTTTTTATTGATTTATTACCAATTCAATAATCGTAAAATTATTCATCCATCATATTTGGCCGATTGCAGCTATTTTATAATACTTAAAGTAGTTCTGGGTACGGACGTGCATAACATACCCACAAAAAACTAAAATAATTGCGGTTTGGCATTTAGCCACGAATTAGAACAAAATATTTGATGACAAAACGGGTTACAGAAAAGTGGTGAATAATGGGATTTAATTTTATTAAGTAGGTAACTCGTGTATACTACACAACACATAAATAGTTGTGATGATAAATTACCAACCCAACCCAACCCAGTTTTGCACAAGAATAACATTTTTGAAGTTCACTTAATATAGAAAAATAAAAATTCAATTTTATTGAATTACATGTCGATTGTGTGTTTATAAAATTTATGTACATAGGTAGTTGCAAAATGGCATGGTAATAGTAATTGGCTTTTATTGATTATATTGTTCAATTTTGTAATTCAATTTTTTATTCAATTTTTTTTTTTTGCTTAGCTTGTTGATTAATTGGAAACTTGATAATTAAAATTGTGGTTGATAAATATGCGGGAAAATCGGTGGACTGAACGCGTAATGTTGATTTAATTGCGTAAGGTACAGAATTAAAATCTTGAGTGGCATATGTGGAAGCAGTTTTCCGGTATAGAATAGAAAGTGTCACAAACAGTTTTTTATTTTCTTACCACATTGAATAATTCATTATCCGTTCAGCATATCTGAAATTACAAAAACAAATATTAATTAGTCGCTTTAATTATTTTTAAACAAATGTAATGTACAAAAATGCAATAATGATTCTAATCGATTCTACTACAAATTTATTATCTCTAAAAAAAATAGTTGTTTTAAGATTCTTAAGAAGTTCATATATACGCTAAAAGTTTGGTACACAAGAAGTAGTGAGAATAAATTGTTCTTGTTGAGTGTATATCAAGATTAACTAGCTCATCCTTTGAAATTGACGGACCAATTTTAAAATTCACCCTTTTAGGAAAAAGCGGAACCGACCTACTAGACACAGTCAGTCCGAAGTTTCGATTCCAATTGGGTTAAAAACTGTGCCAGCGACTTTCTTATTTTCCCCGATCGAAAAGTACAAACACAATTCAAGGAATCGATTTTATTATAGATGTTGGAATTGTTATCGATTCTGGACCGAGGATATTCGGGTTCTTCGACGATCGCAAAAGCAAGTATTTGTTCAAATTTGTAATGGGTCACCCATCTATTTTGCTGGATTTTGTAACAATCAAGCTCCGATCAGACGAAGGTGTAGGAATAATAGCGGACGAAAAACGTAAAATGGAATGGTTGCTAACAACTTTCTCCGATAATTTTGAGCCAATAGAAGATCTAACTGAATTCATAGAACATGTCATCAAGGGGAAAAATCCAAATCAGCTTCATGTAGCCGTCTCGCCATATCAAATGTCTGGACCCTGTAAAACAATTTTAAAACAAGAAACAATTTTAAAACAAGAAAGAATAACAAAGTTCGAGTATGCGTGGATTATAATCCTTTTGCAGTTGGTCAAGCAATCCTTAGTGATATCAACGATTGATTTACGGTTCGGTTACTGAGAGGTTAAGGTTGCCAATGAAGACTCATTACGCCATTTGACAATATTCCAATGTAAATAATACAACGTCAGTCGTCGCGACCTGATGAGAAGGCTGGGGCGGAATCATGAAATACGACCGGACAAATTTTAACGGATTTAAAAATATTTTCAAATTTATTAGATTAAAAGTATTCAAATTTACTATGATGGATGCAGACTAATGTATAAATACAACTTCTATAATGTTTGAAGAGCAATGGCTTATCTCCTACAAGATTTTCGAAATTCATTTTTCTCGCCCCAGGTTCGTCGCCGTTTCATTTTATGACATGGTATTGAAGTGTTTTGTATTTCAAAATTGTAAAAACTCCGGAAATAAATAATTATTTTGATGTATACAGGGGTAAGATCATGAAATCCGACCAGAAAAATGAATTGTAAGAAAATATTTCAATGGACAAACACAAAAAAATTCGAAAAATGGTCAAAGTTCACGTAGATATTTTGTATGGAAATGGACAAATATGGACAAATAAATGAAAGTTTAACCTAAAAATTGTATTCGACAACTATTTCATAATCATTACTCTTCAAATATTATAGAAGTTGCATTTATACATCAGTCTGCATCATGGTAAAATTGAATGCTTTTCTAACAAGTTTGAAAATATTTTTAAATCCGTTTAAACTTTCCGGTCGCATTTCATGATTCCGCCCCTGATTTTGTCAAATGAGTAATCTCATCCGTTCGTAACTGATTGTTGAGATTCTTACACATTTTCCATCTATAAATCAAAATTCAAAAAAATGCCGTTTAAAAATTGCCGGCGGTGATTTCAAATAGCTTATATCAAAATTTAAGTGATCTGGACATGGTTTTCCAATGATTACAACTATTTAAGGTACAGTTTTTGGGACATGTTATAACCCACCATCGAATAAAAATTGACCCGAACAAGGTGTCTACGGTTTTGGACATGAGTCCATCGGTCAACGTAACACGACGTAGCATAAATTAACCGCTGAAATAGCTACTGGGTAAAGAGGGATGGGTAAAGTTAAGTAAATCATTTAATTTAACAATTATTTATATTGCAGGAAAGACGAATCCAGTGTCTTTGAAAATGATTTTTCTCAGCGAGGACCAACCGAGGTAAGACGAATACAGGTGAAAGATGAAGAAGTGTCGACGATTATCCATGGCCTAGAGAAGCCTCGTGAACTACGAAAATTATGTTTCTTGGGTATATTTTATGGAGCAAGGGGTACTTTACCGCTATAACAACGAACAAATCTAAGAAACTCAGCTCTGTCGAAGATTAAGGCGAAATATTTCTGGCCGGGTGCACCTTTCTTATTTTTGTTAAAAATCTTCATACTGAGTGGCCGAAGTATTTATCAAGCATTAGATTCGCTATAAACACCACGATCGGACGGAAGTTGCGAATACTCGACGAGGTCAAAAACAAAATTCGCACCATCAATTGTAGAAGTAGTGATGAAAGATGCTATTGAAAGCGAGCCAGATCGGCGAAAAGAATATGCAGACAAACGACCAACAAAAACGAATAACAAAAATATCAACTCCGTATTCCGGAGACAACCCTTCATTACCTACAAAGGAAAACAGAACTGAAGAAGAAATTTGGTTTCGAAATCGATATTCCAATAATAATAAAAAGTATGGTCACTATATACGGAAATTTTCAAGTGGTTTCATTAAACCAAGTTAATTTAATTTATAAAGTGGCGAAAGTTAAAAGGAATGTTAAAAATGGATTTTAACAATTTACAGCATTTGTTAAGCACATTGTAATAGTGATTGCACATCGGACCATTTTTCTCTGGACACCTAAAAGTCCAATCGCAGTAGGTATTTTTGAAAACAAATTTCGCCTCTGAAATATTTCAGTAGTATTCTGCTGAAAATTTACAGCGAAAAAAAAAATTATAAGGACGCACTGCGCGACCTTTACTAGGTGTATAATACACGTGCTACAAGAGCACGCACCTCTCAAAACTGTTCTTCTCGGCCATTTAACTCTCCGGTCAAATATCCTCAGGTCATTACACCACAAACAGTATGAGCTTTCAATGACACAAGACATGTGAGAAAGAATTGCATCCTTTTGAGTCTATATTGATACTATAACGATATACTGAAAGGATATAGGATCTTAATGTATTTTTTGACTGAGCTCTGAAATGTGGCCAATTAGAACTGACGGAAAATTTTTATAAAAATTATTTTAGAAACTCTGAAAGTTCACTCAACAATCAAACATATCAAATGCCATAATAGTTTGGAATGTATATTGAGACAGATATACGCCATTTGTTGGATGGAAATTCCGTTATAACAAAATTAGGATTCTTGCCGACAAGGTTCAAATGTGTCTTATTTATACCGATCATAATGATATTTGGTATGCCAGTGGCCCTATTCTGGCCATTGTCTGGGAATAGGGAAAAGAAATAAATCTATTTATATCGGTTTTGCCTGGCCAGTTAAGGATAGTTTGAAGCAAATTTTTTTAAATTGAAATAATTTAGCCGGTTCGAAAATAGCAGGGAACTTTTCCCATAAATTTTTTCCCAATAAATTTTTACCAAAGTATGGCAGAAAAAATAATTTAAACAGAAATTCTAGGTAAATTTTTTTCCTAATTCGCTATTTCCGTGGAAACCAGAATAGGGCTACATATATGGGAATTATACAGTACTATATTTCGTGGAACTGGGATTACAATATGGGTCTTGCATAAACTTCTATATTATGAGATAATAATGTTGGTGAGGATTTCGAGTGCCAGTAATCGAACAAAAAATGGTAATTTTAAATTTAAATTTTCATTGTTTGTTGTGAAATGTACCAAAATCAATTAATCAATCATTTCATAATTTTGGAATGTACTAAAAGAAATATTCGCAAGCATATTTTTTAACGTTTTGTTGTTTATTATATTTTTTTTTATCTTGTCTTCATTTCCATTTTTTTTAATTTAATTTTCCGAACGGAATCAGTTGTCATATTGCACAATGTTGCGTCATGTTGCATAATGTTACATTATACTGCTTTATGTTATTGGATGTTTGCACTATACGTTATGGGGAGTTGCATCATAATGCGTCATTTGCACCACGCTGCGTCATTTTGCTGGCGTGACCTTGCTTAATATTACATCTTGATGAGAGATGTTGTTTGATATTTCCCATCTATTATTTTATTTGGCTTGAACCATTTTGATAAAATTTTGCGGATCAGGGGTGTCGATGCAAAGAAACAATTACAAGAACTTCTGATTTCTGAATAAATCATTTCAGATTGCATGATGTTGCACCATGTTGCATGATGTTGCACCATGTTGCACCATGTTGCGTGATGTTGCACAATGCTGCGTTATGTTTCACCATGTTGTGGGATGTTGTATTATGTTGCACTATATTGTTGCACTAGGTTGCGCGCTTTCTATCAAGTTGTGTCATGGTGCTTCGTGTTGGGTCTTATGTTTTTTCTTTAAATAAATATCTTGCGGACTTTTGTGTTGGTTGTGTTATGGTAACATTGTATGGTGGTAATAATCGTGTTTTTTTACATATTGATTATTATGAGTAAAAAATAATGATTAATAGTATTTGCAATCTAATTAATATGTTGACCTTGGTCTTAACGTAATTTCTTTTTTTCACCATAAAACTTTTTTAATATTGTGTCATTTTATAATATTTTAATATTTATTTTAATTAAAATATAAATTTATTTAATAATTATTGTGATGTGGCATGGGCATTGTGGTGCGATGGCTGCTTATGTTCATCAGCTTTATGTTGTATATGTGCTGGTGGACTTTGAAATGAACGAACAAGTAAATAAAAAATTAAAAATAAACTTCGTAGTCTTATGTATCATCGTCGTTATTCTGCAATGTTGTTTATCATGTTGAGTGTGATAAAGGAACCAGTGGCCCTATTCTGGTTCTTCAGGTGAATTGGGAATCGGGAAAATATTTAGCTGTAACCACAAATTGCACTAATTCTAAAATATACCGGGTGAGTTTTTTAAGCTAAAACTTTCAAATGTTTCGGAAAACAAGCCCTCTACGATAAAAATGACCATTATCAAAATTAAATCATTCTGGAGGGGAATACATTAGTGCTAAAATTAGGACCTTGCCCCTGTTTGTAAAAGGGGTGGGCGGCAAATTGAAAACTAAGATAGGAACCCCTATTTTTTACTACAGATTCGGATTCTACGGATAAAAGTACGTAGGATTTCCTTGAAACATTTTTTTCGAATCATGATAGATGGCGCTGTAATACGCGATATTAAGTTTTTTTCGATTTCTCCTACTGAGAACATTATGCATACGATTCTGCAATATATTTGCATTAAAATTAACACGTTTTCAATGTAAATACTTGAAATTAGTTTTAAACAAATTGTATTTCTTAAATTTAAAAAAAAACTACTTTTAGCGTAACACAGGAACAACGTCGTGGACATCATCTTTTAATTAAATTAAGTGCTCAAAATGATGGCCTTCGACTTCAATGCACTTATTAATCCGAATTTCAAATGAATGTACACAACTTAGAGCACAAGCATTTCTTATTCGCTCAATCATATTCTCACGTGTTGTTGGTACTTGTTGGTATACTTTGTCATTGAGATAGCCCCACAAAAAGAAATCTAACGAAGTAAGATCTGGTGATCTGGCAGGCCAATTTACCGGACCAGCTCTACCAACCCAGCGACCATTGAAATCACGATCAAGTACTTCACGTGCTACCGACGAATAGTGTGCTGGACATCCATCATGCTGAAACCACATGTTCTGTCGCAATTCTATTTTCAAGTTTTCAAATAATGTTGGAAGTTCATTTTCCAAAATGTTTCGGTACATTTGACCATTCAAGTTGCCTTCAATAATATGGGGGCCGATGAGTTGGTTGGCAATTATTCCACACCACACGTTGACAGTCCAAGGGCGCTGATGTTCAACTTGGCGAAGCCAGTGTGGGGTTTCAACACTCCAGTAATGCATGCTGTGTCGACTAACCATTCCATGGTTTGTAAAAGACGACTCATCGGAGAACAATACATAGCGAAAAAAAATTAGGATTTTGCTGTATTTGTTCTAAAGCCCACTGACAAAATGTTACCCGATTTTCAAAATCAACGCCATGAAGATCTTGGTGTAAACTCGTATGAAACGGATGATACTTATGTCGTTTCAAAATTTTGCAAACACTGGTCTGGGATAATCCGGATTTGCTAGCTATTTCTCGTGTACTTATATGAGGATTATAAGCTACTGCAGCCAATACAGCAATTTTGTTATTTTCCTCAGTGACTGTTGCTCGACGGGTCCTTTTCTTCGGCCGAACACTTCCATCAGCAGTGAATTAGTCCGGTAAAATGAAGCACGTGACCGAATCTTATCTGGAAAACGCGAAGCGTAGAGATTGACCGCATTATCAAGACTGCGGCCAGCTTCTCCATAAACCAGGACCATTTCAATTTTTTCTTGTACAGTTAAATACTGCTTTTTGAATTGTAATAGCCTTACGCAAACAGGTCTTATTGTTTTCGAAATAATCTTTGAACTGAATCGATATTTTTAAAACAAAAAATATCATTTATTTGAAAACAAATTTTGTCGCATGTTCCTATGCAAAATCATCGCCGTCGTTGTTCCTGTGTTACGGCTAAAAGTAGTTTTTTTTAATTTAAGAAATAAAATTTGTTTAAAACTAATTTCAAGTGTTTACATTGAAAACGTGTTAATTTTAATGCAAATATATTGCAGAATCGTATGCATAATGTTCTCAGTAGGAGAAATCGAAAAAATTTAATATTACAGCGCCATCTATCATGAATCGAAAAAAATTTTTCAAGGAAATCCTACGTACTTTTAGCCTTAGAATTCGAATCTGCAATCAAAAACAGGGGTTCCTATCTTAGTTTCCAAGTTGCCCCAACCCCCCTTACAAACAGGGGCGGGGGTCATAATTTTAGCACTAATGTATTTTTTCCGAGATATTTGAAAGATTCAGCTTAAAAAACTCACCCGGCATATTTTCCGTTTCCAAAGGTGAATTCTGGCAGACAGGGAATATTTTTTATGTAGATACTTATAAACTAAAACACATTGGCAAAAATTAAGTTTAAAAATTCAAAAATGTACGAAGCCCAATTCCCCGAAAAAATAATGGGGGAGAATTGAAAAACTGCTATAAAAAGGAATTATTTTCTCCCAATAAAAAAACTTCCCAAACGCCAGAATACATGCTAGAAAAACGTCATTAATTCGCAATTCCCTATTCCCGGGTGAAACCAGAATAGAGTGGGGAGTTTGTGGTGTGCCACGAATTGAATTGAAATTTCGATGCAATATTCTAACTGCTAAAGTCTCCTATTCATATTTTTAAGCACTTCAAACGATTTTGAAGTCGTCGGATTTTCGTTAATTAATTTTTTATTCGGCTCACACGACTTTCATAAAAACTTAATAAAGGGGGTGTTTTCGAGCACCAGAAACCGATTGCGATTTGCGATATGTCTGGATTCGGGAAAATTTATTTGGGGGTTCATTCGGTAAGGCTTTGTTCTATTATCTATTTTTGTCACTCACAGGAATTGATTTTAATGGGTTGTAATTTCAGGCAAGTTTTTTACGAGATACTTTGGTGGGACTCGGGACCCTAGTGGTGATGTGGTACGTGTGTTATAATGGCAGGAATGGATTGCGGTGAGTCTTCGGTGGGCCCGGTTCCCATTTTTTTTTTAAATTAATTTTCGGACGATTTTGATAAAAATTGATGAAGGGGTTTTCACTATGGCTGCGCGATTTTGTACGTAGGATTCGAGTCAAACGATTTCTATAAAAATGGGTGAGAACGTGTTTTCGAGTGCTAAGAATCGATTGTGATGAGTTCTCGAGAAAATTTGATTAAGGCGGATTTCAAATAGAATCGGGATCCCTATTTTAACACGTTCGCGGACGTTTCAAAATGTGTTTAAAACAAATGTGATAACTTTTGTAATTGCAATGATATTTCGTCGCGGAAAGGAATGTATTATTGAGAATTGACAAATATGACGTCTTATTTCTTAAAATACGAAAAAATTGTATGAATGCTATGGCATTCACGTCCGCGAACGTGTTAAAAAAGCTGTTCGAACTTGTTTAATTCAAAAATTTGATTTTGGGAAATTTGTTGAGCGATGCCTCAGTTTGGCCGTTATCTTGTTCCATTCTAGAACTTTGCCATTTATCAATCGAATGGGATTAACCTCAGATTATTGATGAAATTGAGAATCTAAAACAAATTCTGAACATGCCCTCTGGAACATTGTAACACAATTTAAATGAACCTAAGCCATTCTTATCCGATTGAAATACAACTCTCTTTATACGTTAAATGTAGAATATGATTCCAAAATTACTTTCAGATGCGAATTTGAAAAATGGCTAAATTGGGTAGATCGAAGGCCTTTCTCAAATGAATAGTATGGTGGGTACTATGAAAATATTAAATTTGATTGAAACAGAACCGCGGAATCCTTAACTGAATAGAACTCAGCTGTTGTTTTATCAAGTACGACGTAATTATTATTTTAAGTAATCATGAAAATGTTCGACCTCGAAATTTTGAAGATTTAGTTTTCGAGGTGGCGCCTGTCTTTAACTCTATGTCGAAACTTCATACAAAACTTCATAAATTGGAAGTACTCCGTGAAATTTTATGGAAATCGGCCCACCAGAAATGGCAATTTCTTTAAGAGATTTTTCGTTCTTTGCAAATATTAAATAAACGATTAAAACAAAAGGATTCTAAATGAAATTTGCAACAAAACTGTCTAAATCATTTTTCAAAAATTATTGCGGAAATAACAAATTTTGATAAAATCATTTTAATAAAAACTTCGTTTTTTGCAAATATTTTGAAAAATATAGCATTTCGTATTTTTAGTAGTTCTGGTAAGCGGAAAGGATTTTTGATCCAGCAAACTACTAGTTAGAAAAAAAATAAATACTCCATAACAGCATAGAACACGGTGGTTTGCCGTTATACTGATTTAACGGCTAATTTTATGGTTTCAATTTACTTCGGGTTAAATCTTAGTAATTCAGGATGAAATTTGCGCTTTCTTACTTTTACAAGTAAGTTTGCAGGGTAGTATTAAATTTAGCAAAGAAACACACCGAAATTGAAAATATGTTTTTCAGGCTGGTTTTTCGGCCAATAGCTTCGCATATATGTATACATGTGGTTACTTTCTCAAACACTAGATGACATACAGATGCGTCACATTACACAAAAGTAAAGCACAAACACGTCATTCAATGAATGTCTGCGTGTGCCAATAAGTATTTTGGATAACATGTATCATATAAAAATATTTTCTTGTAGGTGTTCTATTCGTGTTTCAATTAATCTTGCTTAATAAAGAACCTAAATAAAAATTATTACACGAAACTGTACAAAAAAATAGTTTTTATTTTTTAATATGAATCTCTAATAAGAACACGAAATAGAACTTACAACTTAAAACTTCATAGTTTCTTGATTTCACACTTCTAATTCTAAATATACATGACACGTAAATTGTTAATTAAAAATATATTTTTTTTTTATATTTATAAATAGCATATTATAGTTGTAAACTAACATACAACAATAATAATAAATAATTTAGTTTATGTTTATAGTTTTTATATTGTTAGTTTGGTGACACGCTCTACACGTACTCGGTCTCAATTTTGTATTCATTATAAATAATGTATGTTGATGGTCCTTTAGGCCATGTATGGGGATGGGCCGCCATTGAATCAATGGTTATTGGTTTTTAGTTCATTGTCTAACGGAATGGCATATTTAGAAATGTATTTAGGTAATATCGCTTAATTGCTATTTGTGTAAAATATGTTTGTCTCGAATTATTAAACTCTTCATTTCGGACTACATTTTTTCAACATACATTTTTTTATTCTGTTTTACAGTTAACTAACTCTTTTCTAGAAAACCTTTATTGGCTAATTTTTATAATATCATGAATTTCAATAGAAAGTTTAGATAAAACATCAAAACAGACTAATTGAAATCTCAGCGTGTCGCCATAAATTAAGACGTTGCTGTAATTTTTGTGAATCACTATATATAAACTTCTTTCAACGGAGTCGCGCATATATTCTTTATAAATAAGAAAATAGTAAAACTATATAAACGTTTTTCATTCTCAGGTCGGCCATATATTTACACGTAAACCTCTTTCAACACCATGCTGCGTGCATAAACCATATCAATAAATCACCTAACACTTGTTAGACATTATAATCCAACCGTTACATCCACATGATTCTAATAATTTTCTTTTATGTAAGAAAAATACTCTATAAATAAATATAAAACAGTATGAAATGTATAAGAAAGTATTTGCATAACATACAAATTATTATAAGGCAACCGTATATAATAATAAAGTATATACAGTTCCCGTGCCACCGTATCTGCATACAGTTCTGTGCGATAACAATGGAATCCGCAATACAAAAGGTTTACTTTCATCTCGTTTGTTTTTCGACAGAACCAATTTTACATTAATAACATTTTTCACAAACAATTAGCTTCAACATTTTATCGTATATATGTACAAAGTGAAATCTTGACGGTTTATTTACTGCATCTATAGACAACAATTTATATGCTTAATAGAGGATACTGAAAATTTCATCGCCTCCATAAATATTCGATTGTCAAAAAAAAAGTTTTCTACTCCACCTTCATGTACACACAACGAACTCTCATCTTTCTAAAATATACAATAAAGCAAAACTTGAATTTTGAAATTTGTTTAATGCAGAAAATATGCTAATGCCGATTTGCTGTTTATACAATTTATTCAACCGCAACTTTATATGTAATTTGTGTTTGGTAGGCTGCAAGAATTTTATAAATTTATGTAATCGTCTTCAATAGTAAAGAAATTTTTTAATTACACGAGGGTACATCTGGAAAAAATTGTAATCATTTTATGCGGCATGTGAAACTATGATAAAAAAATTTGGCGGGTAACCGACAAAGTATAAACACATTTTTATATAGTTTCACAACATTTTTGACCACAGTGTAAACGAAGCATTACAACATTTACCACGAATGTGTTTTGTAAATTTCCTTTGTGGATGAAGATGAAATATTTCTTCTAACTATACTTACCACTGAAATTGTTCCGCTTGGTTTAAATAAAATAATATTCATTAATTTGAATTAATTAACTATAGGTATACGATATAAAAATAATTAAAATGAGCTGTAAAGATTATAAAGAATTCCAAAATGGTCGGGCGGTATTCTCGATTGAAGGAGTGAAATTTTAGCCTCGAGTCATTATTATGCACGGTAAATATTTTGACGTATGGTCTTGGCACTTGAAAAAATTTGTTTATTCCTAATCGATTTGTTTATGTATATTTTGCGAATTAAAATTCCAAGCATCTATTCAGACATGCGAATCAACTAACAAATAAGCTGCATATAAAAATGAAATCGGTTTTTCGGTTGAATATTTTTTAGTGGCAAAAATATTTATATATCTTATGGAATCATTTTATTAAAGAATAGTAAGCAGAGTCAACAACTTAAACTAACTGAATTAGAATTATTTTGAACTTTGGATATTTAGGAGGAAATTCCTCGACGTCGTTGTAGCATCACTTAACCATTATTACAGAAAAGTTGATATTTTTGTGGAAGGTATTTGCCTTTATTGTAAACTCCTCCTTACACACGAGCCTAGGACTATTATAGAACATTGTGCAATTATATAAGGAGCACAAATTAATTCGGTCCGCTTTTTTAATTTTAAAAATGCATTTATTTAAAAAAAAATGAATGAACAGATTTATTAAAATATTGTCCATCGCCGCTTACAACTTTTCCCCACCTCTCAGGCAATTTTTGAACCCTACCTCGGAAAAACGTTTTGTCTTTTGAGGGGATCCAAGTTTGAAGTCAACTTTCAATTTCTTCGAAAGAAGTCGGAACAACCATAGTAATCAGAGGGAGCAATGTCCGGAGAATACAACGGGTGTGGTATAATATCCCACTTGAGCGTTTCCAAATATTATTTTACGTTTTTTGTAAACGTGAGGCCGAGCGTTGGCATGTAGAAGAATAACTTTATCATGCCTGTCGTAATATTCCAGTCGTTTTTCTCGTAATGCATGGCTCAAACGAATTAGTTGTAGTCTGCACCACTTGCCCGTAATGGAATCGCCAGGTTATGCAGCTCGTAGTACACCCTTTCTTGTTTGCCTTTGAGACAGATGCTCGCAAGAAAGATAGATCTCAGATAGATAGATCTTAGATTTCAATCATACGGAAACTGTTTGTTGGGTCACCAACAAACAATTCTATTTAGTATCTGGTGATGTGTGTGTATATTGCATTGCAAGCCATCTATTCCCCTGACTTGGATCTACTGTTCCGATTTCTGGAAATGTAAAGTCACTCTAAATCACACCGCCGAAAGTTGCTAATTCATCTTTGGCGCTCATGATATTGCTATGGTTCGATCTTTGTTCATTCTCCGTCCTAGGCCAACTAGGTATTTACGGCCACTGCATTCTATTGTGATGTGCCACTGCATTCTTCTGCTTTAATGCCACTTGAACGATGAAGTATTCGGGCTGAGTCTTACCATCGAATGACTGAGTTTTCCGATTTTCTTGCGACCTCGTGTTGACTTTCCTTATCATTGTGGACAAATTGAATCTTAAAGCGGACTAAAAATTCAGTAAACTGATCATCCTGTCTCTCAATTAGGCATCTAGCTTGTCTAGTTTAGCATTTATTCTCCCTACCTGAAGCAACAGTGTATTCATCATGTCTCCCATATTAAATATAGGTTTCGTTTGCTCTGCAGTAAGTGGCTGTACAAAAATTATTGCGATTGTTTCACGCAATGATCCAGTTCCCTCACTTTTTGACTGCGCTTCGGTAGGCTGAACATCTTGATCTTCTGACACACAAGTTTAGACCCTGGACAATCACTCTGACCTTCTTTCTTCGGTTGAAAGCCCACTACTCAGTACGATTTGTTTTAATTTCCGGGACTTGTAGAAGTTAATATCTACTAAACTCATTACGACTTTTATTTGCAAAACCTCACTTCATACCAAATTTTACGAATTTCGCGCGTTTGATATGGATTCGTACTGGATTTTGCAAATAACTCAGCGTTTAACGTTTTTTTTGTTCTAAATTGACTTTATTCATCAACGTAATATTTCAATACCACTTTTGTAGAACGATTTATCTTTTGCTTCAAAATAGGCCTCTTAAAAATTTCTTACCAGAGAGCATTTTTTTAAAAGGGCTGCGAACAACCAGTAGTCAATGGAAGCCAAATAAGGCGAATACGGTGGATGTGGGAACAATTCAAAGTTCAATTCACGTAGTTTTGCCATTGTTTTGATTGACTTGTCACTCGGTGCGTTGTCTTGTAACTAACAAAAGTAGCGTCACTCTTAGCACAATAACTCACAAACTAATGAAGAGAATATAATGAAATTTCGACAGCTGTCTTTTGAAGGTTATTACCAACTGAAAAAAAAAATTGAACAAAAAAAAAACGTGTTTTCTTTGTTAGGTCCGGGACTTTTCAGCCCATGTGTTATATATAGTTGTACTCGCAAACATCACACGTAATCTATTCCCCAGACTTGATAATGATATTATTTTCTATAATGACTACAGCCGCTGTTGCTTTCATACCATATTCAAGTCCATAGGGAATACCATTTTAAAATCCAATTCCCAAACAGTGGAGGCTTGTTCTGGTAAAGTCGATGAATGTTAAAAATAATAATCGCCCAATAAAATTATGGACTCTGACTAAGTTCGAACCCACTACCATTTTCATGATAAAACTTGGTAGTGTACAACTTAACCCCACGACCAACAAGTGTTACATCTGCGTACATTTTATCCAGGGAGCGAATCATTAAGCATATCATTAATTTGTGAAAACATTAAAAATAAAATTAAAATATTAAAAAATATTCGTAACGGGGTCCATAGGTCCCGGGGTCCAGCCTCTTCAAAATTGTTATAAGGTTCGTTTTAAAAATATATTTTAAATAAAAATGTAACAAAACGCAATTGATGGACTCAGGACTACATTCAATTTTTGAACCAAGTAGACCTTGCAGGCCTCCATACGCAGGTCTTTGTGTAAAATTTTTCGGTGTTCGGATGTTGCCGCACAAGAGCTGAACGGCGACCCGGAACGTGTTTATTGTCTATTAACGTGCCAGTCGAATGAACTTTATTCACAAATTTTCTATATTTCCCAATGTTGATCAAAGGTATATCGACTCATTTCGTTACCTGGAATATAATACAGAATTTCTGTCACTTGACAGAAACCAGTAGAGCTATGAGCGGCGAAATAACCGCAAGTTCAAGAACGAACCAAAAGATGCCGCACCCTTTACATGGTAAAGATTTCATGACGATCAAAAAAATTGTATGATTAAGGAGTTTGTACCGTAGCTACTAGATCTCGGGGTCAAACCCAAGGGATTTTTCGTTACTACTATGGTAGCTGATTGGCAACTCTGCAGTAATGCTTGAACTTTTAAAGCATTGACATTCCATCGAACGGTACTGTTTGCTTGTCTATTGAATGTAGATAACAGTTTGCACTTATATTTGAATATGGTCACCTCTGGGAAATCTGGCAAGCGTTTCTCAGAGATCATGACGTGAACATTTTGATTTTCGATTCTTTCATTATTTGATCTCCACGTTACTTTGTGGATTCTTTTTTGTGGGAAAACGGGCGTATTCTTCAAATCGATGAAAAATTCCCATGATCTCTGAGAGACATTCTCCAGCATACCCGACATTAGATTTTACAAATGTGACCATATTCAAATATATTTGCCATCTACTTATAACCAATTTTTGGAATACATATTATGAACTAGGATGAAACTATATAAAGGCACGTTTTGATCATGATGGATTTGGTTGGTTTATTGTTGTAAAGGTGACAAATACCTTAATGTTGAAAAAAATCATTTTAGGAGATGAAAGGTTTAGTCCCGAATGAGTTTATCAAAATTGTTGGAGCAAGCATTTTTTTAATGGGCCCGGTCTCGACCAACGGACCTCTAAAACAGAGTTCTCTAAATTAGGATTCATTACAATCCACTCCCGTCACTCGAAAACTCTTATCACCGCAATTTTTATCGCAATATATTGAGGGTTTATAAAATGCTCGGGCTGTATCTAAATACAGTGAAATCAGGGAAAATTGGAACTCAAATCTGCTAAATTCACAATTCAAAAGTCGCAATTTCGAGCCAGCAAACAAAGAGACTTTTTACTCATAATTTTTTATACTACCAAAAATAGTAGAAAAATTATATATGTATGGTATTGATGAATGGATTGATGATATCAACGAATGAGCAGTTGGGGTTGGATGGAGAAATGCGAGGAAGGTTATATATGCAACAAAAAAAACGTTTAAGTGGTAGTAAAACAAAGTTTGCGTACAACCAGTGATGTTGGTACTTGCGAAAAACTAACGAAGCGAGCGCTATCTCTGCAAACATCGAGGACGGTTCAATAGAGGATTACTTTCAGGAATTGATGATGTTAGAGCAAATAAGAGTAAATTTGTCGGAGCCAAGAACATGACAGAATTTAAATCAAACGGATTTGTATGCAGATCTGAAGCAGAGAGAAGGTGCTGCTGAAAGTATGACAACGGCTAAAATTCAATCTCAAAAGATTGTCTGAAATAAACGAACTATTAAATGTTTTATTTCGGTGGAATAGGCCAACAACAAAATTATTGGAGGAACAAATCAAAAGGGCTGAAGTGTTTGTTATACCAATATAAAAATTTGAGCAACATTACGCAAGAAAATTATGTGCGCTTGGAGCCCCAAATTTTAAAAATTATACGAACACGATAATTCTAACTGATAAGACGCCAAAAGTAAACAGTTATCGTCGTCTCTTTCAAGTAGAGCTGGATATAATTAGAAAATAAATCGTAAAATGGCTTGTAATTATTCATCTAAGCAAATCCAACTTCGCGAGCGCAATTGTCTTGGCGAATAAGAGAGACAGTTCAAAAAGAAGTTTCAATAAAGTGGTGATATTTAGATCAGAGCAAGTGTCAGCTCTTCTACATAAAATTTGAAAAACAATTATTTGTAAGTTCCCGAAACCCAAACATGCAAAGACTTGGATACATTTTTTGGAACTTACAAGCGATTTTCAAAAATTCGTGAAGAAAAAACTGCTTTTGCGAATTGGTACTTAGAATTTAAACGATCAGGACAAGATAACTTTCATCGTCCTGTATTTTACCATAGTTAAAAGCAACAAAACCAGATCAGAATTATAGCCACTGTGATTTGGGGTGTTGACAATCGTAGTAGTGCTAAAAAAAAATTCATCGGTACCTTTTGGGAGTATAATTTACAATTGCTACAGCGTGTACTGCTTTTATAGCAATTTTAAAAAAGCGAGAATTAACATCTCGGATTGGAGGACTTTATACAGTTTCAAGAGTTTAATTTTAAATTAGAACATCGTCCTGGATGCGGAATGCATCATGTCGATGCTCTAAGACGGAATTCTGTATTATTGACAATACGAAGCAACTTGGTGACGAGAATCAGAGCTTCTCAGTGATATGATGAAGCATCAAAGCCCATATTTTCTATACTACAATCAAGTGATCAATGGTGTTCTAATCTGAATGCATAAAGATAGTCTAAGTTATAATTGCATACCACGAGCCGGGCCATTTTACTTAACGGAAAATAGAACTTATCTAGTGGAGATACTACATTCTTAATTTGAAAGTAAATGTTCAGAAAGTATTTGAAATTTGTAAACTTGGTATGGTTACTGAGAGGAAATCGGCTAAAAAGTATGATTTTCTTAGCCTAATGGGCTAAAAGCTATCACACCACTAACCATATATTGATCATTTGGGAAGCTTGGCGTCAACCAGAAAACAATATAAATACGTATTATGCGTACGAGTAGTACCAAATCAGTCACTTCAAAGGAAACGTTGCAAAAACTGAAGTTATATATCAAAGCCGTATTTGGTAACCCTGCACATATTATCACTGATCGAGGAACGGCGTTTACCTCGACGGAGTTTGAATATTATTGCAAAACCGAAAAAATCCAACATTCAACTATTACAACAAGGGTACCTATAGGAAATGGCCAAGTAGAGTGATTTATTCCAGTTTTAACTAAACTAGTTCTCAATAATGAGGAGAAATGGTACAGACATTTCGAACCATTACAAAGATCCTGAATTAGTCTTATTGGTACCTGAGACGGTACCTAAATTCACGCGAAATGTTTGGAACAATATACGGAGTCAATAAATCAAATGGCAAAGCTCGCTATGATTTATGTAAAATCGGATGCTTCGAAGATCCTACCAACACAACACCAACAAACTAGGAACCTATAAGTAAACAGTCATCTTCCATAAAATTTGCAACTCTCATTTTTTTAAAGTAAAGAGTTCAGCCAACCCTACATCTCAGACATGCATTTTGCACCAGGTCTACGCCCAATTTAGAAAAACGGTGAAAAACAAATGAATGTATGCAAAAAGAGAATTTCGATTAGATGTGTCAGTTGTAAAATTTAGTCATTCTGACCATATATTCCTTTTAGATTTATTTAGACTGGAAAGAAGAATTAAAATTAAATTATTTTTATCATCTCGAATACCTTTTAAATCAAGCTACCAACTAAAATTCGAAGACTACACCAATAATTTTTTTTTTCGTTTTAAAACTGTCATTAGGGTACCAAATTAAAAATACATACTTTGTATTATTTCTTTTTCTCATTTCCTTTCTACTTCTTACTCTTTGCTATTCTAAACATATTTGACATATGTTTGATGTATCTGGATCGTCTACTATACAACGCAAAAAATTTAATCTTTTAGTTTTAATCGCCGCTGAGTTATAATCAACATAATTATGTGAAATCGAAGTGTGTGGTTGTGAACACACGCTTTTCTCTACAATCATCTACTGCCACCCACTCGCGGTTGCGCTGGTATATAGCCCTAAGTATCATATCGATAATAAGGAAGTTTGGTAGGGGTGACTATGAGTGGTTGGATATTAGTGACGAAAACCTGTTTTGAAGGTTCGTTACTTACTATGCAATATTACATTGAAACCTTTTGTTTTTGTAATGTCATTTAAATTTTTTCTGAACATGAATATTGTATGTTTATGATTTGAAAGCTTTTCACACTTAATGACCACATAACAAATAATTCGCATTTAAATGCGTCAGCCTATCTATTTGCAGTGTTTACCTTGGCTAATCTTTGGAAATACCGAACCAGTTTTTTACAATCGTAGTTAAGATTTATTTGCGATGGTTAGAACTAAATTTTTGTTTTAGTTGTTACGACTACGTGTTCGTAATCATCACTTTTATGTTATATTCCCCTCGGTTTGTGTCTTTGCTCCAATTACTGGTTGTTTGTTGGGTTTTGTATACCCTTGTGTGTTAGCGCGGCGGTAAGAAGAAATAAATGTTGAGAGCGAGACTAATGTGCATCGGGTGTATACAAAGCAAAACGATCCAGAAGAATATTTTCCTTATATGCTTCTCGTTTACATCAATGCGAATTGATGTAAACGAAAAACAGAGAAGAAAGAAAATTCTACTGGAACGTTTTGCGCGTCGTTATGTGGTGCAAGAGTTTTTTTCTTGTGGCTGTGGAATGTTGATTTTCAAACAAGGTAGTTAGTACGTGTGTATTTGTGACAAGAGTTTCGGTAATTTTCAAAAAAAAAAAGGTCAACCGCGAATCGCCAATCCACAGACGACCGAAGCATTCACAATTCAAACCGAAGACGCGACAATAGATCAAACCCTACGGAGATTTTGGGAAATAGAAGAGGTGCCTACTAGTGATAAAATGAGGCAAGAAGATGTAGAATGCGAACAGTTTTTTGTGAATACGCACGAGAGAAGAGACGATGGCCGATTCGTTGTAAAACTACCGTTTAAAAAGGATTGTACAGAGTTTGGAGACTCTCTTCAAATGGCGAAAAACCGTTTTCGATCAATCAAACGCAAGTTTTTGTGCAATTCGATGTTACGCGACGCATATGTGAAACAGATCAGAGAGTACATAAGTTTGGGACATATGCGAGAACTGCCGCAGACGTTCAACAGTGCCGCCGACAGTTATTATTTACCACACCACGCTGTAGTGAAAGAAACTGGTGATACGACGAAATTGAGAGTGGTATTCGACGGTTCGGCTAAGTCGTCTAACGGTATTTCGTTAAACGATAGACTACTCGTTGGTCCTACCATACAGCCAACATTATGGGAAATCCTGTTACGATTTCGATTACACAGAATTGCCTTGGTCGCCGACATAGAAAAAATGTACCGGCAGGTTCTCGTATCAGAGAAGCATCAACATTACCAAACGATATTATGGCGTTATATCTAAGGCTAGAATATCTACGCTGCCAGCTTGCACACCTAAGTATCACGTTTCCTACGGGTGCCATTTTATAATTTCAACGGGAGCCGCAATAATTTTAATGGTGTCATATAATTTCAACGTATGTCGCGTATGTTTTAACGGGTGCGAAAGAATAATGGGCGCCACAGTATCGAAGGGCGTCGCAAATTTGTAAAATTCTATATATATACAATATATAGCTTCAGTGGGGCAACACAGTGGTGCACCCGAATTACGGTGTTTGTGTGCGCGACCTTGGTGCGCATTGGTTTCGCTTTAAAACATTTTGTTTACGTTTCCTTAGTGTGTTTCTTTTCTTTATAAAAATGAATTGTTAATTTTCTCGGTTTGGTATGGTGGGGCGGGGAAGTTCTCATTCTGTGTCGGCGTAGGGTTGGCGGTCCCTTGGTGCCCGCATTTGAAATCAAAACCGGTGCTTTGCACCGTTTGAGTTCGGACGGATGCGCACCAAGGCACCTCTTTTCCGTTATAATTATTTTTCTATTATTTTTATTTCATTGATTATCTGGTTGTCTCCTCAAGTTCCGACCGACGAATTTCGGCGGAACATCGGTTTTTATTTTATAATTTGAGTTTTTTTTTATTTTTTAATTATCTGTATTCACTTTGTAAGCCAGAATACACGCAAGCCTCAAACCCCATGACCCATATCACTTATCGCTGAGAACGTAGCCGGCAAAAATCACCGTGTGAGGCCTCTGCGTGGTATTAGTGAAATCTGCAGGATGGCAGTAGCCATCCTGTAACATAGTTTTATCAACCAAAAACTCGCCACTCTTTCGATGATGGTTTATTTAAATATTTTCTAAATTTGGTTTACGAGACAGAGGACACACAATCGAACGTTTTACAATCGAACATTGCGCTTCATTGGCGTTTTCGTATTCCGAAAAATTCTAGAAAAAAAACCGTTTCAAAGATTAGTAGAAATAGATTATTAGAAAATCCTATGACCTATTTATGAAGGCCTGATAGTTTGCCGAGTAGGTAGTCGGTAGATATTTTTTAAATATACCTTTGCAAAACAAATTATGTGAAACGGTAAAATATAAAAAGCCAATCATTATTTAATTCGCTAATTGGGATATGCGACCTCAAAAATATCACCGAAGTAGTCGTTGTTGGCGAAAGTGAAAACTAATTTTGCTGCCGAATTCTGAAAGTGGTCTTTTTCTGAGATCATCGATCTAGTGATGGTTTACTTATTCTTTTTATATATTTTCGATTACTTTCCTACAAAAAGCAATTTTTGCCTTGTCATTGTCAAACAGTTGAATTGTTACAGTTTTAAATTACTCTTAGAATTAAATATACCTTATTCAAATTAATCTTGAGGCATATATTACAATATTCCATGACGAACGGATCGCGGGTGGTCCTTATACGAAAGCAATAGACAACGGACTTAGTATTACAAATCACAGAAACAAATGAATGAAAACTACCGTTTTTAAAATTGTATTCGTCTTAAATAAATCATGTTTAAAATGCATTTGAATAAAATTTCCATAAACTGTTTTAATTTATTTTTGATTTCTATACTCAGCTTCATTGCGTCGGTCATTAATATTACTTATATAATTTATAGTAAAAGTTATTTGAAATGAAAGTGATTCTATAATTAAACCTATACCTTGAACCCAAAACACTATATACTAGCCCGTTCAATTATTAATAAAAATTAATAATTATTATTCGACAACAATATGTCTTAAATAACAGCTTTAAGAAATAAAAAAAAAAAAATATAAAATCGTGAACATACCTTTCACAATTGCCAATAACAAATTATACGGAAGAATTGTACTATAATAAAAATAATTGCAATTTTTAACCAACAACACAATAAACAATATTTTATCTCACTTGATTGATTCCTTGGCATACACGGATCATTACGTAACATCGTAACGTGTTAATTTTGTACATAAGGTAATAACTACAAAGCGAGTACAAATCATCCATTGTCATCAACACTTCATATTTTCTAGTCGACCGGCACGGCTAAATGGTTTCAATAAAACGGGTGACTAAACTTTTCGGTATGCAGTGCACAATAAACAATTTAAGTTACATAAACAAATCGACTGTAATTCTAAATTTGTATTGTTTACGAACCGTGTACAAAATACTAACAAAAAGAGAAATTTTTAAACGATTTATGTTGGCAATTGACGTAATCGATTTAAAAACTAATTGAGATGCATAATTGAAATAAATATGATTGAATACGAAAGCTTGAAAGTGCGCTACTGAATATTTCGTTATATTTAAGCATAAAATCCTCTAATCGGTCTCATTATTATAAATATTATGGCGCACGATCTTCGCATTGTTACCAAACGAAAACGAAAGTAAGCCAAAAGGTGCGCCATCCGAATCATGTTTGTTTAAAGAATATTTAATTTGTAATTATGTTTCGAATGTTGGTGTGCTTAAATAATTTATCTACATGATTTATGTATTTTTTTATTTTTACACATGACGTGCACTAGCCTATATTTAAATTTCACCTTGTTTCAATTTTTTGTTAAACCAATGAATTTATTGTGATTTATTTAGCGATTATGGAAGTTAGTATTGGTTATGGCCTCCGCAACGAGCTAAACGATTACAAACTGCAGAACATTAATTACATATTTACAGAGAAGACGTGCTAAAAAAAACTAAATGTCAAACGTTCCATTTGTACATAGAAATGCAAAAAACCAATTAAATTTAACAAGAGTGAAGAAAACACTGCATAATTTATGATTTAGAAAATCTTGAGTATATCGCGAAAGAAAAAAGGTGAAATGGATGCTAACGCTATAAAATAAAAGAAATTACTTTAATTCTATTAAAAATTTTCTCACAAAATACAATTATATATAAAATCTGAACAGTGTAACCAACCTACATAAGTAATTTAGTTATTTTTTGCAGAATCGGTAGCATCATTATACCGGAATAAAACCTAACCGTTTGTTATAGTTAAGAAAAATTGGATACAGGGTTACCTCGAATAACGTGACTCTGCTTAAAACTACGCCGACCTAATTAGCCGCCCCAATGAAACCAGAAATAACGACAACTATTCGTCGACAACGCCCTCTAATCGTAGACAAATCGACAACTACTTGCAATTGACGCCAGTCTGCAGTACAATTTTAATTGTTGAGCGCCCCTGGTGCTATTATTGAGCAAGTTCCAAGAAAAGCATTAAAACACTCGATTTTACTAGAGGAATTAAATTGAGAGGCATAGCTCGTTTGGTAATTAAACTTTCGTATCATATCACAAATGATCTTACCATAATCCCAAACAATTATTATTACTAATCCTGAAACTTGGGACTGGAAAGAGTTGAGTTCAATAAGTCCTAAGTAATTATTGGATCAATTTGAACCTTAAATTCAAATGTAAGTACGTTGCCTCTACCGGACTAGTGGGCTCTGTGAATTTATGGAAAAATCTGAAGTATGAATGTTCACCCTGATCAGAGCCAATCCTTCTCGGCTGTAGAGGCCAAAATTTAGAGTAAACCATTTTTTGGCAAAACTCGTTATTTCGGCTTAAATTTTAGAAGATAAATGATACAGACCGATATTGCTACAAATTTAATTTAAATTTTTTTAATTGGTATAAATGAAATACTATTCAAAATATTCGAAAAAATGGAGGAGTGTAGTTGTTGTGGCCAATACCTAACATTCTTTTACGACAAATGGCCTTAGTTCTTGAATACACTTCTAAAGCGATATAACCTACCGGATTTGTGATAAAAATTGTCATGTAACGGATGATAAAATTACTATTATATATTTTATAAAGCTTAAAGCTGCCATTTTTTCAGATGCCCTTCAACATTGACATTGATGTACAGTATTGAATGGCAAATCACCAACGTTTCGCGCATTACGTGAGATTTATGGCCAACATAATCGACCTACAGAGCTTAAAAACAAATGGTAGTGTTTATGTGAAGTTATGAATCCAATCCGTCAAAAACGTAAACGTATTGCTGAAAATATCGATAGTGAGAACCAAAATGTCGATGAAAATCGAAAACAATCAATTAGACGCGGTTTCCAAGGACATGGATTTTCTTATGGCACCACATAGAATATTCGTCATAAAGATTTGCATTTGAAGGCGTTTAAAATTCAGTTGACCCAAAAATTCTTTGGATTTGGCAGAAACTTAAAACAGACCCATTATTATTCCATGGAAAAAATGGTTAAATGGTTTCGTAAATACACAAATTTGTCGTATTTGGAGGAGGAAAACCCACATGCTGTTCATGAAACACGTTTACATTCACAAAAAAAATTATCAGGTTGGTGTGGTTTATGGTCTGAAGATTTAAGAGTAATTGAAGCATAATTTTTTGAAAATGAAAATTGCATTCCAGTTACTATTAATGGAGAACGCTACAGACACATGATACACATTTTTCAGTGCACAATATGTGGTATTGGACTTTTTTCTTTGGACTTTTTTTCTTCGGAGTTATGCTTTTAAAACCAAAAATTATTATTCCTGCTTAAATTACAGAAAATTTCGGGCGGAAGATGCCACTACTAGCACGCAGAAGTTCACCACATTTCGCATAGCTCTTTTAATTTATGGAAAAAGCATTATTAAGAAGTTCATCACACAGCTTGTTTATTCCGGTAAAAGCCAAACAGACTCGAGCTCAAAAATTTTCATGATTAAAATACAGTGTTTTCAAAATTCGACCATACCGTTTAAATTTTGGAAAATTAATCTGAACTGATATAGTTTCAAATTTAATTTAGAATATTTTGGTGTATAATCGATTTTCTCATAATTGCGATCCTTTTCAAAATAGATGCCTCTTGGCCAAACATCACTAACAAGGAAGGGTCTCCAGGTGTCCGGCTCCGATTTCGATGAAACTTTAATATGTTGTAGAGGAGTGGAAAATAAGTGACACGTATTTTTTTTTAGTGCTCAATCCCCTTCTAAGGGGGTGAAAACCGCCCATGAAGTTTGGGGTAAAAAGTGACTTTCGATAATTTTCCTCAAAAAACATGAAAAAATAGTTTTTATTCCAAAATAGGTATTTCAGAAACTTACATTATATATTATTTTTCAAGAATTTTGGTACTACCTAGGGGGTGAAACTACCCCTAGGAAGGGGTTGAAAAATCAAAAAAACTGTCTAAAAAATCCAAAATGATGCGAAAAATTCTGGAAAAAATGTATATTACTCCATAAAAAAAATAAGGTTGACGTGTTCGAGGTTTTTTCGAAACCACCCTTTCTCAGAGGGTTAACCACACAGTTGAATGAATTTTTTCATATGATTTTTCGGAAATATTTCGAAAATTTTTCTAGGAATCACAGAACGCTTGACTCCTTTACTCGCATTTTGATACTTCAAGCCCTGGAACGATATTCATGATAAAAATATCAATTCCGAAAATTCTTTTTCATTGTTGAGTGATATTTATTTTTTCCACTATTTCCCGCATCAAATTGGTATTTTATGCAAGTTTTTTGATTTTCAACCCCCTCCTAGGAGTTGTTTCATCCCGGGATTTCCAAAATTTTTGAACAAATAATAAAAATCTTAACTTTCCGAGATACGTATTTCATAGTAAAAAACTTTCGGATTTTTTCATGTTTTGTAGGGAAAATTATGGAGAGTCGCTCTTACACCCCCAAATTCAAGTGCGGTTGAAACCATTCAAAGCGGATGATTCATGAAATTTTTGAACGTGCAAACCTTTATCCCAATTTCGCGATCTTATATATTTTTTCTAGAATTATTCCACCAAATTGCGAAATTTTCTTGGAATTTTTAACAATTTTTACAAATTTCACTCCCGTTAGGGGATGTTTCACCCCTAAACATCAATGATATCGGTAAGAATCTATGTTAATGATCATAATTGAGGAGGACAAAGAAGTTTCAGTCGAAAAAATCAGATGTCCTGAGCGAATTTCCAGAATTGTCTCTAGGGGTGGTTAAATTTCTGAGAAAGGGTGGTTTCGAAAAACCCTCGAACACGTCAACCTTATTTTTTTTTATGGAGTAATATACATTTTTTACAGAATTTTTCGCATCATTTTGGATTTTTCAGACAGTTTTTTTGTTTTTTCAACCCCTTCTTAGGGGTAGTTTCACCCCCTAGGTATGTAGTACCAAAATTCTTAAAAAATAATATATAATGTAAGTTTCTGAAATACCTATTTTGGAATAAAAAACTTGCAGATTTTTTCATGTTTTTTGAGGAAAATTATCGAAAGTCACTTTTTTACCCCCAACTTCAAGGGCGGTTTTCACTCCCTTAGAAGGGGATTGAGCAGTTAAAAAAATACGTATCACTTATTTTCCACTCCTCTACAACATATTAAAGTTTTATCGAAATCGGAGCCGGACACCTGGAGACCCTTCCTTGTAAGATATCCAAATTTATGGAAAAAGTATGAAGTTTCATTCCGATCAATCAATCTGCCTGGGGTATATAGTGTAGGGGCCGAATCTGTGTACGTATATTTCAAAATCGTTTTTAAAAACGGAGAAATCCCCTATGGATGTTGTTACTTCCTGTGGATCGATTTCAGTCAAAATTCACTGGGATACCCCAATTTGTGGAAAAAGCTTAGGTATAAAGTTTCATGTGAATCAATCAATCCACGTGGGCTGTACAGGGCAGCATTGTGATTGAAAAACAGTTTCTTTGTAAAAAAACCCGTCATTTTCGCTTACATTTTGAAAAAATAATGTGAACCGATATTATTGTAAATTTAATTAAGAATCTTTTAGATTAAAATCGTTTTTTTTCGTAAATGCTATAGTTTCTCCTAATTTATAAAAATGCTTATGAAGTTTCACCATGATCAGACAAACCGTCTGGTATATAGAGAGGACATATACATTAAGTCTGCACACAAAGACCGACAGAGATTTTGTTAAATCACTTGTTAACTCATCTTTTGAGTTACGCACTTTCCCATCGATCCCACTATGTTTATTAAATAAGCCATAATCTTAGGAAAACCCACGCGAAATTTGGGGAAAGTCTGAAGAGGCTATAGGGGGGTGCAATTTGGTATAATATGCAAGAAAATTTCTGGATGATTCCCTAAATTGGGATTTATTTATTTTAATCAAATCAAAGTGTACTTGGTTGTCCTGAACATACTTGTTTTGGGTGATGGGGTGGAGGTACAATTATGAAACTTGTTCAGTGCCAGTGTTGTGCTGTCTACGTTGTGTAGTTAATTAATATTCAACATGAGTAGAGAATGTATGCATACAATTAAAGAAATGGCATCGACTATGTAGAGAATGTAGACAATATGTGGAAAATTAATGTTTCTGTTGGCAATATAGACACAATTCTATGATTTCTTTGTTAATAAAAGCATTTCAAAGTGGTGGATTTCATTCTTACTCCACATTTGATAAACCTTTTTGAACAAATATCAATGACATTAAAAATCACCCTACATGTATTACGTATATTCACACAATATCAAACTATAATCTGATAAAACCACACAAATCCTGGGTATTTTCTTGAAACATGGAGCTTGATTTAAAGCTGGCTAAATTGGTTGAACACAGCCTCAATCTTTGGCTACTATACCTGTATGCCGCCCGTGTCTGTTGGATAATCATACAGTATTCGTTTTGAAGATGCTGAAAGACAGCATATGCTTTATATAGCCGGATTTCAATTTTATTTGAATTTGTTAAAGAGGTAACTCGATTCTAACCAGGAGGTTTAACCCTTCCATTTTCCGAATTCGTTGATGAAGGAAAGCCTCGAAGTATTGATATAAATAACGTATCAAGCAATGTTGCCAGATCGAATTACACTCCTTAGAGAGTGCGTGAAAGCTTATGTAATCAAACCGGTTAGCCGGAGGATAATATACTACTACCTGGGCTTAATACAATTCTATTTATCCTGGGCAGGGAAAAGTAATAAGGGGATCTGTACGAAAACTCGAATTTCAAAATTCGAAATTATAAAAATTGAAAAAGACAGAAAGCGTTAAAACATACTAAAGTTCGGTTTTATTTACAATTTTATTAATAACTCGGCCATTTCTTGACCGCGTATTATTAAATTTGAAGTACGGGATGTGATTTATACATATTTTAACGTGAATTTTTGGAATTGGACCATGCTCAATCTAAGCTATTCCCCAACAAATAATTACCAAATTTGGTGTGCAGAATTGGATTGGGATTGGACAGTTAATCTAGCGGAACGGTACGCTGTTCCAGAACCACACTTTAGGAAAACAATTTAATACCAATTTATAAACTTCTATTATTTCATCAGTTTAATAATATTAATTGCAACATTTCGTAAAAATATTTATTTATTTAAATCAATTATTTTTATCTCTATTATTTAATTATTTAAATTAAATTTAATTGTTTTATCAAATTAATACACAAACATGAGTCCAGTTTTTCACTTACTTTACCTATAAATTATAATAAGCTATTGATTTAAACTTAATCGTAGAATTCATAATTATAAATATAATGGATATTATTTTGGATTCTTGAATATTGGAATTTTCAAATTTGGTATTTTCTATAGAAATTTTGTTGTTTTTTAAATTGTTTTTATTGGAATTTTTGTTTCTGGAATTTCGTTTTTTAGAATTCCGATTTTGGAGTTCTAGATTTCTGGGATTCTGGAATTCCATTTCTTGAAAAATTATGTCACAATTTGGTAAATTATAGATTGTGATTTAGACGTGAATTTTGACTGTAATTCTGGAATTCAACCATTCTGTACCAAATTTTACCAAGCAATTAGTTTCAAATTTGGTATTGAGAACTAGGCAATGGATTTCTTAAGTAATTATAGACAAATTTGATTTGTATGAAAAGTATTTCTGAATTTTGGGCATGTTGAAACTAATTAATGATATAACTGTCAATTTCGAATTACATTCAAAAAATTGCAAATTTCACTACAATCCCTATACCTGAGTACTTTAAAAACAATCTTGACCTTAATTTGTTAAGAAATTACTTAATTCCGTTAGTTTCGACCAAAATTCGACCAAAATTTCTTCAATTTTCAAATTTCTTCAAATTTCAAATCAATCATCTTAGAATTCCAATTCGTCACCTTGATTCGGGTCCATTTTATGCATTTTCTCTACTATACTGTCTTAAAAACCTCATTCTTAAAAACTATATGTTTTTCAGCCGGAACCTGATAAAGCCAACCAGAACCATACATCAGCCAAACCAACTATATCACTAGTAGCACGATGCATTGTGCATCATTGTGCACTATATGATTTTACAGCCGGAACCTCATATATCCAGAAATATACTATTTTTTGAAAAGAACCTTACACATTCGGAACCGGCCATAAACTCATAAAGCCAGCCAGAACTTACTACAGCCAAACCAACTATAGCATTTGTAGCACGATGAATTATGCATCATTGTGCACTATATAATTTTAAAGCCGGAACCATATAAATCCAGTAATATACAATTATTCGGAAAAAACCTTACGAATTCAGCCGGAACCATACCATCTACAGCCAAACGTACTATGACACAAGTAAGACAATGAGTTGTGCACTATATGTTTTTGCAGCCGAACTATAATGCCATCCATAATCGTAAAAATCCAGTCGAAACAAAATATTTACATAAATAATTCTGGCCGCAGTGCAATTTGGATTATTGTGCAACATATGAGGTTTTTGGAACGATCGAAACGTTATGCAACCCAACCAGAACCAGCAAGACCAGCTGCAACCATATGGAGTCGGTGTGAACCATTCGGAGCAATAAACAGTAAGCATGGTTGATGGTCATTGTGAACTAGCTAACATTTCGACTGGTGCGGTGTAATTGAGTATGACAGTTTAAATGAGCACTTCACTGCACATGAACTTAAAAACGGTCGCATATGGAAAACTAACGACGATTTGCGACCTTTGTGTAAGCGCCAAAATTATTTCTGAAAACATTTTGTTTCGACTAAATGTTTAAGTTTCTGAATGGCATTAGAGTTCGGCTGCAAAAACATTAGTTTGGCTGTAGAGGAGATAATTCCAGCTGGCTTTATTAGATTCCGGATGAATATACAAGGTTCCGGCTGAAAAAATAATTAGTGCTCAATGATACACAACGTTCATCGTGCTTTTTATATTCATCGTTGGTGTGGCGCTAGTACGGCTCTAGCTGGCTTTAACAGGTTTCGGCTGGATTCATAAGGTTCCGGCTGAAACAACAATTAGTACACAATGCTGCACATCACATCGTGCTTCCTAAGCCAAAGATGGTTTGGCGCTAGTATGGTACAATCCATTGTGCTTCTTGTTGCACAGTTTTTTGAATGTGGTTCGGCTGTGGTTATGGTTCCGGCTGAATTTGTAAGGTTTTTTCTCTCTCTCGAAAAATCGTGCACAATGTAGATGCACAATGTATCGTGCTACTACTGTCATAGTTGGTTTGGCTGATGTATGGTTTTGACTGGCTTTATCAGGTTCTGACTGGAATTATAAGGTTCCAGGTGAAAAAGCATGTAGTGCACAATGATTCACAATGACCGTGCTACTTGTGCTATAGTTGTTCGGTTCCGGCTGATTTTGTGCCGGCTGGCGTGGCGGACACTAGTTTTCAACCTTTCAAAATTTCAGAATACACCAATTTGAAATAGAAAACATCTATAAGAGCTTGTACTGAAAAAACTACGAGAGCAACTACAAAAAACAATATTCTACATTTTCTACGAATTATCTAGATTTGTTACCAATTTGTTACGATTACGTGATCGTACCAAGCGCTTGTTGTGTTATATTCCCCTTAGGTTGTGTCTTTGCTAAGTGGTTCGTGTGTGTACTTTTTTATTACAGCGTGCTTCGTTGCATAGTTGTCAGCTTTGTGTTGCGTCGTGATGGAGCGAGACCAATGTGCATCGGGTGTGCGAAAAGCAAAACATTCCATAAGAATGTTTTTCTTATATGCCTCTCGTTTACATCAATGCGAATTGTAGAAGGGCATTGCATGTTTTAGTTTTTGCTACATTCGAAGGTGTGATATGTTGTCTGACGACACAACGATGGAGTATCCCTAAAATGCAATAATTTCGTTTTGTGACTCAAAACAAAATTATGTGCTGCCAACTAAATAGATAAAGTGTTTAAATCATGATCTATGAGCGCAATATTGTCTTGAAAACTTGGACTAGCATATGTAAACGAGAAATCAACAGCAAAAGCAGTTGGGGACCCCCGAAATTGTTGTCGAAATATTCCATTTACATACACTAAAAATAATAAACGTCCTAAGACAGAACCCTGTGGGACTCCCACATGAATCGGTAACTCTTCACTTAATAGTCAATTTACTCTTACCAATTGCGTTCGCCCATTTAAGAACGACCCAATCCCAGGTTATTCCTCTGAATCCACAACAATGTAGCTTTTTTAACCAAGCTTAAATTGAAAATAAAAGATAAAACATCAACTAAAAACCAGGACATTTTTTAACAACATTGTTTGAAATGCCATCCAAACCAGGAGTTGAATTATTTTTTAGCGAAAGAATGGTAAAATACAGTTCTCCTGATGAGATTTCCGAAAAAACGCAACTATCAATAGATTGGTAATATTGACATATTGATTTACTTTTGTCGGCTTTATCCAAGAAGAGACTGGTAGCATTTGCATCACCAATACTCGTAAAGAACTCGTTAAGTTCATTTGCGATTTGAACTGGATCAGATATTATGCAGCCTGGTTGATCAACGATTTCTTTAATTTCAACTGGATCAGGCTGTCCGTTTATTATTTCATTAACTGTTTTCCAATTTTTGGCTATTTCAATTTGTTGGTTAACAGAGTCACACAGCGTCAAGCTATACTGTTTCAATCTACGGTTGCTGTTATGTTTTTTTGCAAGGCGACAAATATTATTTCTTATAACGTATAAGCCTCAATAAATCATCAGACATCCATGGCTTTAGCTTCGTCGATCTATTGGCAAACAACTTAATTGAAGTGCATTTTTAATATGCCCTTTAAAGATTTTAATAAAATTATCGTAGGCCTTAGAAACATCCAGGCAAGAATAAACATCAGTCCATTCTTCAAACAATAGTAGATCCTGTAGCTGGTTGAAATCGATCTGAAAAACTTCAGAGGTTCTCCGAGATGTAGGTTTTGTGTTAAAGGCAGTACCTGTTAATTTAATTTCAATTAGACAATGATCTAAAATTTTTAAGTCTAGTACGCTGTAGGAAACTGCAGGAAAATACCTTTGAAGTAGCTGTGGTATTTGTAATTCGTGTTGGTTCTAGAATATTATCTAATCCATGTTCAGATAATAAAAGCCATGTTTAGATAATAAATCAATGTTAAAGTCACCCATGATAATTAAGTTAGGATGGGATAGATCCTCAAAGAGCACACTGAATTCATCAATGAAACTGGTGATATCTGTATACCCAAGACGATATATACAAATAACACAAACTGAGTTAGAACTTATAATGAATGTCAGACCGACCGCGTTGAATGTTTCGAAAAGTAGATTAAATTGTTTGCAATTCAGACTGCTATTGGCATAAACAGTGACACCTCCCGAACGTTTATCATGCAAGCAAAATGTGAATAAATCATACCTCTTTAAACCATAATTAGCCACTTCATTATAGTAAATCCAAAATTCTTTTGGAATGTTTTGCGCGTCGGTATTTGGTGCGCGAACTTTTTTTTGTCATTGATTCGAGTTTTGGTTTTTGGTAAATCGCAGTCGAGTTTGGTTTTTATAACAAAAAGTCTCGTTTGGATTGTATAAGGAAAAGGTCGAGTTTTAAAAATTTTCATAAAGGCATTCTAGTCTGTGAGTTGTAAAAGTTTTGGATTTTGAAATGGAAAATCGCTTGTTTTGAAAAGTTTGTACGATTATTAAAAAGTACAAGAGGAAAAAGATTGTAATTAATGAGAGATATCAATAAAGTTTTGTGTGAAAGAAACTTAATTTAAATTTCATTTTGTTCCTTTTAATTATTGAGTTTGGTTTTGATGGTGGGAATTATGGCGAATATAAGATAAAAAAAAAGAAAAACTACAGTGAGGATTAATTTATGGTTTTGGATGGAAATACCGTTTTGTGAATGTCAATTAAAACTTTTATTGGACAAGAGAGAGTGTTAGTTAAAACGTAAAAATTACAGGATTGTTAATTTAATCCGTATGTGCTTTGATTGTTTAGTTTTGTGATAAATTAATATATAAAATCATACAGTATACAATATATAAAATTTTTGTGTATAAAGTAACTGCGAAAACCCCATAATGGGTGTTAAGTGTGGCGGGATTTGAAAGGCGTAGGTCGCCCAACGTTTTCGGCGGCTTATCAAGGTGAGGCCACTTAATTTTTAATTTTCGGTAAGGCGGTATAACAAACAACCGTAACAAACGTGCATCGCAAATATTCGACAGGTAGCGCAATTATAACGGTAAGGGCCTGCCACAACGGGTGCTTGCTCATTTTTAGTATATAATCGGTGAAAGGCACCGCAACGATACGAGTGGCCAACCGGCACCTCGTTTTTATTTTTGGTATGGGGGAAAGGCCCCGCAGCGTACGGCTGCAACGGTAATTTTAAGGAACAAATTTTTTTTTAGATTATTTTATTTTTTTTTTATTCTTTTTTTTATATATTTTCAATTTTTTTATTTTTAAATTTTTATTTGTAATCGAGCGCCGCATAGCGGGTGCGTGTCGCGTTCGGTGCATATTGGTCTAGCTTCCTCATATTTCACTGTAATCACCGTGTAAGCCAGCAGCCATGCAAGCCTCGAACCCATAGCACTTCTCCCTGAGTTGTAGCCGGCCAAATCACCGTGGAGGCCTCTGCCTGAGCTTAGTGAAATCTGCAGGTTGGCAGTAGCCATCCTGTAACAAATTATTGACATTGTCTAAGCAAAATTCAATTGTCTACAGTATTTTCGACGCCAACAAGTACAGAACTCCGAAATGTGAGTAGTCACACAACGTGGTTCAGTCTGCGCATTTCAACTAGGTTAAGTGAGATTATATCTTTGGTGAGATTTTCAGAAATCACTCATACAAAATTTTTCAAAAATAATCTTTTGAAGTTGGGGTGGTAATAAAGGGTTTGTAGGCACAATCACAACCTTGGCGAATATGCTCAGTACATCGGATTTAAGTGATTTATTAATAAAATATGGGATTTGTAGAAATCACTCAGGATTGAATTAAAGGTGTTCTATGACCAAATATGGCTGATGTGGAGAATGGAAAGTGAATCACGGTTTTACCAAGTTATATATATCTAGTTTAAATAATTTGGCTACAAAAAACTGTTGACCTACAATTTTTCAACATACTAAAATCTACATCAACAGATTATGTACATAGCCGTTCTAGGACCAATCTTGGCCAATTCTTGAGGATAACTAAATTGTTTTTCGCAAGCACAGTTTTTGCACAACTGAACTAAAGTAAAACAAATACTTCAATGTTTAAACGGATGTACGGGATTTCTGGTATGATAATCACATCAGAAATTCCACATTATCTAACAAAATAAATAATACAGAAATTTTACCGTTAGCCACACAAAATTGCACAATCATATACTACTCGCAAAATAATAAAACCGCGAAATTCCCAAAATGAGATTTCTTCCATGAAATTTCTAGATCAGGAACTGGTTCTCGATTTCATAGATCTTTCGGTTACGCGATCAAATTTAGAACCTTATAACTCCCTTTAATCGCCAAGCATCCCATGGTACAATGACGGATCAAAAAGGCCTAGGCTGGCACTATGGAAATTCCCGAAAAAGTGGTATGCACTATTAATAATGCAAATATTATTAATTTAGCTTAGTCTAATTTAGTATTTGACCATATTAAGTTTGCCATAATTCTTGGGATTACGTTTAATTTTCCAATCATATTTCTTATGATTTTCTTAAATTAAATGTGACGAACAATGCATAACTCAAACGATAAGATACGTCAATTATACAAAATATTTTTGGCATTTTACACATAGTATAAAATTTCGCACGTGTAACGATAAACAAATCATTATGTTTCATTCGAAAAAAATGACAAATTATTTTCTAAAATTTTGTAAATAAAATTCCATAGTTTACAAGATAAATGAGGAGAAACCGCTGCGGTGTTGTCTATTCTATTATATTCATAAGCCTCAATTGAATTAGTCACCCACAAACGAATGATTAACCCACTATTAATATGCAAATATCACGTTCCGCCGAAGGTCAATATACAATACAAAACGCTAAATTGACGCTATATATCAGTTTCAAAATTAAGCTACTCACACAACCTACTCGTAATATCCATAATCACAAAATGAAAATTTTGAATAAATTATCAAATTTATCTTTACTACCGATCAAACTATGTAATCGTGCATGTAATCTATATATGTTACACTCTCATTAGTCTCCTAATCAAATTACTTTCGTATGTACCTCGCGCTTATCAATATGATCGAGTGACGCGCTTCAATTACCAATTTTAGTCACGTTTCCAAACTGACTAAAAATAAAAAGGAACGAGTAATCAATTAAGTAAAGTTGTTAAGCAAGTTGAATTTAATATGGAAAATGCACTTTACCAATCGTACTTCGAAAAAGGTAATACACCACCGTGCACTTGATATTGAAATTGCGTTTGGAACGTAATCGTCACATATCAATGTCGGTAACTTGTGGTTTTATACCTTTAAACGTATTGGATTTGGTTTAAATTAAAATTCCAAAATTATGACGATGTTCTGTAATAAATTTATTATGTTTATCTGCAATACACCTGTCAAATTATATACGTCCGTCCCGCTTGGTGTAAAATTAGGTCGAATTCGTACATAAACCGACACATGACAGATGCAGTAAAATGTCAAGCAAGAACAATTTTCTTAAGAAGTACGAGTAATGTTATATTTTTACACTTGGCTTAATGAACATAATATATTTATGATTATGACTCACATGAGTAATGTTTGCGAAAACAATGCGCATTCTAAAAATCACTGTTTCATAATATATTACATATAGGCGGTATAGCATTCATTATGTAATTATTTGGGTAATTAGAGTTTGTGATAATATCTGCGAGTGTTATATCAATACCGTCACCTAGTGATCTAGTTTCGATTTTTTTTTTAGGCCATTCCTCCACGATACAACTTTGACCACAGTGTGTGCGCACAAATTCTTAAGATTCTTAAATCCATTTCATATTTTTAATAACCTCTTAAATTAACGGAATTTAATAGGATTGTGGTATAAAAATATACATGTTTAAGATTGAAATCACCTTTTGCATGGCGTTTTACCAAAGAAGTATTTTTTTTATTTATTAAATCGAGGTCATTACAGTCGGTTTTAGAATACTTTCTTATATACAAAAAAAAAATCTTTTGGTATTTTTGTGTTTCTTTGAGTTTTGTGTGTAAACACAATATATGGGAAAGTGCGGGGAGGGTATTTCTTATATGCTTGTAAATGTTGTTTATGTGAGATAACAGAACTTTTTAAATTCTATGCGAGGAGAGAGATCAAGTTTAGTGTAAGGTAAATAATTAAGACAGGTTTTTTTTTCAATTTTGGATGGTTGGTTCGATGGAAACGCCCGCCTGTGAATGAATTATTTTTTGTAAAAATTATACAAACAATTCTTTTGTTATTTAAAAAGACATAAATCTATAAACAGTATTGTAATTAATAAGAATATACAATACAAACTTTTAAGGTGTAATTTCGTCGCCCAATCGAAATTCCAATATAAAATATTTAGCGATAATCTAAATTGTTTTATGAGGTATTGGAATTTTTATTGTTGATTTGATTTACCACGTGCCTAAGTAATTAATTTACTGCTGCCCTACTTATGTCGAACTAAGCAAATAATATTTTCACTGCACGTTAACACGAATATATTTAAATAACGAGATTCCTGTCTCAACAAAGGCAACAAAAATCAGTTGTAATTGTCAGCACACGTGGATGTACAGATTTTGTAAAAATTTCTTATAAAATTTAGGGTTATTCTGGCTGATGGCCAGTCATTATTTTAACATCGTGGTGAAGTTACCAAAACGTTTTTGCAGTTTGGCTTCAACACTAATGAAACATTGAATACTTTGATTTAAAGAATTCGGTCGGCTCATCTGGCTGCAGTGACAAAACTACAAAATATAGTTCGAGGTTACGAAAGAGTCAACAATTTTGTATCGAAATATAATAATTCGCTAATGCATTGGGATTATATTCTGAATATAAGTAAGTTCATAGAATTGTTACAAATTTTACTCGAAACACGAATATAAACCTGTGTTCAAGTGGTTTAGTTCTATACAATCAAATACTGTCAACGTAAAAGTCGCAAGTTTGAACGAAGTCAGAGTCCATAATTTTATTGAGGCGATTATTATTCTTAGCACGGATCGATGTTGTCGGATCAAATATTGCTTCAATACTGAGAATTGGATTTTAGATTGACATTCCCAGTGGCGGGACAATGGAGATAACAAAACGGCCGAATGTTCGCAAACACATAAAAGTAATTTACAATTGCAATACACATACATCGCCAGATGCAATAAAAGTAAAAATAATTCACAGCAACTATCTATGGTGTCAGAAGTGGGATTTTACAAAAAACAGCAATGGTTAAAAACCTAAACGCCTATACATTACAGCAGTTGAGGGGAAAACAGCTGAGCATCGTGGCTTTCAACCAAAGGCAATAAGAGCGAGCTGCTTTTGACAATCATCACTGACGCCAGAACCACCAGAGATTCCGCCAACTACCGCAAACGATGAGCATAAGACACAGCCTTACGAAGAAGAAGATAAAAATGAGGCAACCGGAGCGACGGATCAAAAAGAAAGAACCAAAATATTCAATCGCCAACTCCCAAATAACAGAAGCCATCCTTGGACATGGGAGACTTGATGCAGGCACTTTTGCTGCAACTAAAGGGAATTGATGTTAAATTGGATCAACTCCGCACAGGGCAAGGCACCAAATTTTGCATAAGCAATTTGCAAAACACTTTGCAAAACAATATGAGTGGTTTGCCGAGTTAGACCAGAATCTCGACGAAATTCAGAACGCCCAAGATGTCCAGATTAAAGAGCTCAGAAAACAAATAGAGTCTCTGGTGGTGAAAGTCAACGGCCAGTTCAAAGAGTTTAAAAATGTAATTAAGCAAATGGAGGCCCGCCTCGGCGAATACATTGCCAGGTATTCCAGAAGGCGAGGCTAGATGTAAGGTACTTAGCACAGCCAAATGCATGAAGCTCAAGAGGAAGTTTGAAACATCCGACATACGATTGCGAGATCCCATTTGAGAGGTTTAAAGGGCCCAGGACAGCACTTCAACACACTCATTTTGGCTCTTCGTGGGAAAGCTACAGATATTTTGCAAACTGCAGCAGATGTGTTGAACGGACTAACAGTGGATGCGTTTATCACTGCTGTGAAGGACGACCATCTGGAACTTCATTCAACTACGAATACGAGAAGTAAAACCATGAATGAAGTGTTGACATTTGCTTTAGAATATGACGTAGCTAGAGCAAGTTTGGTCACTGACACAGTAATCCCCGTCTCGATGTTTCCGATGCCCACAACCAGGGCATTACATGAAGGAGTCAAATAGAGAAAGCACTTGTCTCATTTAATGACCATGGATCCGGCAAACTAAGTTACACCAATTTTGATGGGTGTAAGCTGGTGGAAGGGGTGGATTACAAAAGTGTCGCTGTCCTAATATGGTAGAACAAGAACAGATAGATGCTAGTCTGTTATAACTTGCTAACAGCAACAGGTCAATCTGTGATAGTCAAAAGGGAGGTTCCAGTAACATTAGGCGGCATATGCAGTTGAAATATCGGTTTATCATAGCTGCAATTAGTGAAGTATCGTCGGATTGGATGTTATGAAGAAATACGAGATGGTCGTGCATTTGAGGTACAAGGTGCTAAAATGGCGCAATGTGGAGGTACCCCTTTAAATAAACACAAGTGATCAAAAAGCATTAAGTGTTATAGTCGTGCAGCCATCTCCCAGCGAAACAGTTAGAGGCCGCAGTGGAGGAAGTGGATGAATTAGCCAACTTAGT
Source organism: Nephrotoma flavescens (assembly GCA_932526605.1). Classification (NCBI taxonomy): domain Eukaryota; kingdom Metazoa; phylum Arthropoda; class Insecta; order Diptera; family Tipulidae; genus Nephrotoma; species Nephrotoma flavescens. The sequence goes on along the minus strand of OW052220.1, from coordinate 301,716,484 downwards.
TGCTCTTAATGATAATGAGCTTGGAAAATCTAATACTGTGCGACATAGATTTGACAGATGAAACGCTACTCCAATCAGGAAAACACTAAGATGAGTTCCGCTCGCAAAGCAGTAAGGGACTGCCGAATTAAATAAACAAATGGAACGTGATGAAGTAATGGAGGAGTCTAGCATCCCATGGAGTTCGCCGTGGTTCTTGTTCAGAAAAAGGACGAAAAAACACGATTTTGTGTTGATAACAGTAAACTAAACGAAGTAAAGAAGAAAAGCAGTTATCCGTTATCGAGCATTGGCGACACCTTGGTGTCAGGAAATTTGTGGTAATTCCGTTTGGATTATGTAATGCGTCTGCTAAGTTTGAGAGATTAATGTAGCAAGTTCTGTGAGGCTTAAATTGGAAAACCTGTCTGGTTTATTTGGATGACATAATCGTATTAGGCCGCACATTTTGTGAACACGCTAACAATCTTAAACGAGTACTACAAGTGATCCGGACGGCAGGATTGAAGTTCAGTACAACGAAATGCAGACTGTTCAGTTAATAAGTTCAATATATGGGCCACATTGTTTCAAACAATGGTGTGAGATCGGATCCAAGGAAATTAGTATCAGTTATATGGGTTATGCTCAAACTAGCGACGATTTGTGCCAAACTTCACATGCACGAAGCTTCCATAGCATCACCGAAAACCCTTTTCAATAGAACACAGAGTGGAGTATCCGCAGTTCGGCGGGATATGGATTTTGGATACAGATGGTATCCGCGAGTTGTGGCGTATTATAACCGATCCCGCTCTAAAGCCGATAAAAGTTATTGTGTAACACGCAGATAATTGCTAGCTGTTATGGACAGTTTTAAACATTTCACCAAATATCGGTGTGAGCAAGAGAGTGTTCTTCAAACAGATCATGCTTCTCAACTAAAATGGTTGATGCAGTTTAAGGATCTCGAGGTGTAGCTGGCTAGATAGATCAAACGACTAAGCCTACACTTTCAAGACTGAACACCGACGAGTTATGTTGCACAACAATGCAGATGGATTATCAAAACGACCCTGCGCAGTTCAGTGTAAGAAATATGTAAGATAGGAAAAAAATGACTGTTCCACAGTTACTGCATGAATCCAGTTTGAATCGGAACGTCGTTGGGATAAACAACATTGCAAAGAATACCTGGAGGCTGACGAGTCAATTGGGCAAGTAAGAAGTTAGCTGGTAGAAGGCAGACGACCACGTTGAGACGAAATTGCAGATGACGGAATACTAGTAAGAATCTGAGAAACGGTCAACGACAACAATAATAAACATCAAATTGGAAGATTTGAGCATCAATAAAACCTTGGTTAAGATAAGACACTGGTTTTATGGGGTTAAATGCCACAAGCACATTGAAGACTGGTGCAAAGAGTGTGAAGTGTGTTCGGCGAGTAAGGGATCGCAAACTCGGGCGAAAGGAAGAATGCAATGGAAGCCTATCCGATTGTAAATCAAAAAGCGCGGACAGTAGCCGACACATTTTTGAACTATACTCGCACGTAGTGATTTTGCGAAGTGCGATCATCGATCATTCTATGGCCATTTTATATTCATGGCGATTTTCGGATAGTTATAGTTGTGGAATGGCCAAACATGGCCCAGAAACATATTATTACTGCTTAAAGTGTTTTTTCAACTTCAACGAAGTATGGTACTAGTCGAGATATTGCGAGGTGATCATCGATCACACTATGTTTTTATGCTAGATCTACCAAATGAACATGATATGCTATACTATGGCATATTTCTGAAAATCGTCATGAATATGGGTATTTGATAGATATAACATAAAGACATAGTGCGAGATCGATCATCTAATTAAATAAATAATTTTACGTTCCGTTCTGGGGAATTTTTTGATCTCATTTTAAAATTAGTTCGCCTAAATATTTGTTTTTTTTTGGTGTATAATTACGAAAACAATCTGTATTTATTTGTCAATAAAAAAACTATCTGACTAATAAGTAAACTGAAATCCAACTTAATTAATAGGTCAGTGCTATATACGAAACTGTAAGTACAGCGGGATTGCGATTTTTAGAGTGACTGCAAAATTACAGTTTCGAAACATCATTATTACATAAACCAATTTAGTACATGTGTGCACGAAGATTGGACATTTGTGGATAAGTATGATTGAAAAACAACATCATTAATTAGATAAATCAAGTAGCACAGAACTTATTGTCAAGATGTTCTTGGATTTCATCATCGAGGCCAACATTCAAACAAAATCGATAAGCAAATGCGTTGTCCAATGGTGATAAAAACGATAGATTTTTTTTTTTTTTAATTTTTATTTAAATGTTAAAATGTTAGGAATGTCTTGAAATTTAAATTTTCATGGCCAACCATTGCTCTGTAATTCATAATTTTTGTTTGAAATTCTAAAAAAAAACTCTATTCTTCGTTTGAAAACGATAAACAGCTCATTTAATAAACTAGACAAATGGTATAACTATTTCCATTGTGAGCCATCGGGCCAACCTCAAACAAGTTCAAGTAAGTAATTTTTTCAAATTTAAGAAACATTTATTGGTCCGTTCAGAATGGCATATTGCTCTTTGTTTAGACAAACATAGCGGCTACATTTTTATGAAAAGCCAACTGAGTACTTTGGGCCTATTTTTTAATTCATCCCGAGCAGGCAGTGCGCTTTCAAAAAATACTTCGTATTTTTTTATTCAACCTGTGTAATTTTACTCTGCACACTGCGTTTTTATTTGTGAACTGTGATTACACAGTGCATACTCGGTTCTTCAAATTTTACTCTGAAATTAATGTCAGTATACGAAGAGTGTGCAAAATAAAAAACAATTTATTACTCTATGCACACCGGATAATTTTACCCAGTACAACCTTTGCTCGGTGTACACTACCCGGGGTAAGCCTGCTTGCTCGAGTTGAATTAAAAAATAGACCCTTTGTTATATATGCATGTTTTTATTATCGTTCAATTCTTCTCAAAGTAGATCCGCTCGAAACGCGATATTTCAAAACGCGATAGAGTACAAAACGCGATATGGTACAGAATGCGCAGCAGCCCGCCTAATATAACCCGGTCCTATACCCCCGCTCCTATCGATTTTTAAGTTCCTATAAACTGAAATTTTTGTTTTAGCTAAGGAGCGAAGCGACGAGAGTGCAGCGACCCGTCTGATATAACCCGATCCTAGTCTCGCTCCTATCGATTTTTAAATACTTTTAAACTGAAATCAAATTCCCCCTTCACCCGCCTGATATAACCCAATCCTAAACTCCCACTTCTAACGATTTTTAAATTTTAAATTTTTAAAATATTGCGTTTTGAAATATCGCGTATTGAAAATTCGCGTTTTAAAATACCGCGTTTCAAATGGGACTCTTCTTAAAGTAATATAAATAAAAATGAGCAAATCTTTGTAAGTAAGTCTTCACTTTACAACAGGTTTAAATTTTTGTTTGATGTTTTCAAAAATTAAAGAGAGTTTACAAGCAGGGAAAACCAAAAAATGGCAACGTAAACATGGTGAGGTGCTAAACAAGAAAATGTGTTACAAAAGTACCAGAACGGTGCAAAAAGAAAATCAAGAATAAATCGAATTTGATCTTTACATAAAATCGTTTCATTGCAAATATTTCTTATGGGAGCCTTCTATTGCCTTGAAAATAGGAAGAATTAATATTAAATAACTATAAAATTTTATCTCCTGTGATGATGTTTTATGAAGGCTTCTTAATGGTCCGGCTTGCTACTTACCTCCATTAAAAGGAATGGAATTGTTAGGAATCTGTCAAATAGCAAGTGGCCTTCTATATAAACATATAAGATGTATCACTAGTTCGTGACCGACACACTACACACATCAAAAGTGGGTTGTGTGGCGGGCCAACTAACTACTCTCACAGAAAACATCTAAGCCAAATCTTCTAAGGCAGCATGCCGATATGCCAAAGGTTAGGCACTAAAAATTAAATATTGCAATTGTAAAAGCATGTGTGCCAACTGAAAACAAAACAGATGATGCGACTTTACTGCAAACCTCAGAAAACTACATTACATAGTCTTCAGCTTTTCAAAAACGTTATTTCACCATACGAAAATCAACATAAGGTTACTTTGCGATCGAATGATGAAAGCACAAGAAATCAAACTGATCACGTCACGAAGAGACATTCCAGTGTAACTGACATTCCTTGATCATACAGCAGCGCTGATATTAAAAGCGATTATATCCTCGTTATTTACAAATACAAATTCCAATTATCGATGCACTAAAAATGAAGACTTCATACAGAGCTGTCACTGATAATTTATACCGGCACAAGAAAACCACGAGCCCATCGAACATCCAGCAGCAGTAGCCAGCTGTCCAGTCAGCTTCAGTCAACTGCAGCAGCAAAAAATATATACCATTGGAAGAAGACTACCAAGATCACATAATGATTGGTTCGATGATCAGTGTCGTTAGTTCGTCGAAAATAAATAACTGCGCGCAAAACGTTTGGCTCTCAACAGGACACACAACAGTCACACCAAAATTTTTCCGACAAAATAAGCCCGAATTTAGAAATCATACTAAACACTTCCATACCTACTTCCAAAACCTTAGTTTTCCGTTATTCCGCTTTGAAAATCAACAAAAATCAGCAGAACAAAATTCTTATCAAAACCACGGAACATCACAAAGAAAAATCTCGGTACAAATGACCACAACTTTGACAACGTAGAAGATTTTAAATATCTCGGGTCAATTGTAACATCAAAGACCTATACTAAGTTTCGGTTGTGGGAGTTGGACCTTGACCATTATTTATTGTAGATTACTTTGCCAACTACGCTGGTGCGATGACATCGAACTAACTCTTCGTATATAATAGGATGTTTGAACTGGAGGGAGCGTGCGAACAACCGAGATAGTTAAAGGACCACTATGCAGGCAGCAAAAACCCTTTATGAGATTTGAGACTCTACATTTCGAAGATGTGAGACTCTAACTCTAAATTTCATCGTGCTAATGAAAATAACCAAACACAGTGGTATATTGGCGCCCACAAAGAAGGCCAAAACACCTGAAAATTTGAGAAACGTTATGGAAACTATGTTAAAAAGAGCGCATTCACACTAGAACGGTCTTTCTGCGCCACCCTGTAATTGGATCAAAAAGCAAATTAGTAATAATTAATTAGCTAATAATGGCTACAAACTAAATTCAATCTAACTTTGATCCATAGTGATCAAAGTAGTGAATTTCATTGATGGTATTTGCAATAATACCTTAGAAAACTATTATTCAAAATGTTGGTCGTTTTTCTTAATATATTGAGGGTACAAATAAGTTTTGAGGGATTTAAAAAAGATGTCTTTTCGCTGAAGTCTAAACAACATACTTTTTTGTGCTCTAGCCACGTCAATTTCACTTAAACAATCACGTCGATTCAACGAATTCTTTTATTCTTCTTGAAATATCTTCTTCACTCAAACAGAAGAAATCAGAAATAGAAGAATCCTCTATTTTGCTATTCAATGTAGCAGTGGGATTCTAATCTTCTATGTTTAATATCGAAAGTTTGAAATCGAATTTTTTCCTTCTATTTGCTGTTGCTGTAATGTCAAAATGTATTATTACCCAAAATCAAAACTGACCAAACGTAATTTGTGATAATTTTTTTATTTTAACTAAAAATTAAAATGTACATTTTTTTCAATGGTATTGAGTTGAACCGCGATTTTGCTGCTAAATCCATACAGTGACACAACATTTCGGTTTTGCAATTGAAAGTACTTGTGGAATACACTATCAGGAAGCTGAAAGGGGTCTCGTTTATTCCTTCAGTCTCATTTTTAGTTTTTGCCTAAAAAAATTAATTTAATCAATTTTTAATTAATAATTAATAAATTTACTTAGACAGCATAGCAATACGCTTGTGGCGGATCCCTGCACTTCGCATTAAACAAAAATTAATTTTTAAATTAATTGATTTCATCAGTGTCTTCTATTTTTATGTCCTCTATTTTTAGTAAATATCTTGTAAGCGAAAAAATCAAAACATTATTAATTTTTAATATGGAATAGCAATTCTTCTATTTTTTCCTTCTATTTCGACATTTAATAATTTTCATACACAAGTGTAGAAGAATAGAAGATATTGACAATAGAAGACGTATATTGAATCGACCTGAATATTTTATTTTTCAAAAAACAAACATCAAAATTAAATGCCTACTATTTCAATGAAATGAATTATTAGGACAGTGTATTTTTAACACCCACACTTCAAAATTCTCAAATTTCAAAACTATTCAGACTATTTTATTAAATTATCATTAATTTTAATCTTAAAGAAATTTTGAATTTTATCCAATAAAAAATATTACGTTAATTGAACAATATTCAGTAAATTAAATTAAAAAAAAAAATGTTCGTTATACAAATTTTATTTGATTTATGTAAATTAAATTAAACATAAATCAATACCATTTTCGCGTGAACAATATTCGGTGCCATTATCATCAGTACGTAAAATTTTAATTTTTGGTTTTCAATCCTTGTTTTATTTTCGATGAATATTGTAAAAACCTCCTTTTTAGACTTCAGAAAACAAACAAAACATTTTATGCTAAATATTGGCAATGAAAGTCAGAAAATATCTGTAACCACCGATTGATTTGTTTTCCATCGGCCCACATAAATCTGAGTGAATCAGATCCAGTTTATTTTCACAACGGCTTTTTGAATTAAATGGTAACCGTGCTTTTTAACGCACACATGCCGTCCGCAAACTTTATTCCGGAAACCACACCATCTCACATTTTACATAAATCTTTGTGATTTATATGCCCAATTTTGATATTGAAGTAGACGTATTTTTATATGTTCCAGAACCATCAATTCGGTTCTGGAACATATCAAAATACATCTACTTCAATATCAAAATTTTTTATCTTGAGGTTCACCTTTCCTTTTCCATTTACCTTCATCGTTCAATTGTTTGCTGCTGCTGTAATTTGATTTACTGCAGACGCGACACGATGTTTGATCTAATATTCATTAGGTGTCGTATGTATTGACGCGCCATATATCAATAAACCAGTCGCTTGATTTGTTTATTGTTGACTGTTGGCTTATTCGTTTCATTCGAGTTTTTATTCGGACAATCAGCTGCCTTTTGGCCTTTTTCATTGCATTTACTGCATTTGAAAGGGAAAAAACCTTGTTGTTGTTTCTTTTTCATCTGAAAACGATTATTGTTTTTACTCAGAAACTCACTTTGGTTCACAGCTTCAATATAATTTAAATCCAGTAATTTTAACCGCAATTGATCCGTTGTCAACTCCATTTAACTACCAGCCAAACCCACAATGAATGAATTGAATTCTTCTGGTAAACCCAATATCATGATTCCAGTCAACCATTTGTCACCAACAGGGAAATCCAAATCCTCTAACTTGCTTTTTATATGCAATAATTCGTCAATATACGATTGCATTGAATCATGCATGATTTTCTCATGATGCACGCAATAATTGGTGTTTTACATTTCTTCACTAACGGATAGAGCGATTTTTCAACATTGAAAACCAAACATGACAAATCCTGATCAAGTTTTACTTCTTTGTCTTCAACAGCAACAGGATTTTTTTCGGTTGATGTAGCATCCTGTACAATACTATTTTTCAACTTGTGCAATGCCAGGTAATATGTATTTCATAGCGAATGACCAGGAATCAAAATTTTCGCTGCCTTTCAGATTTTCGAGAGTCGATAGAAAACTGCTTAAATATGTGTTTCACGTGTTTTTATCAATAAAGCTTCGAAATTCAACCTAAACCTCAAAACTTATTTGTCCCTCAAACATTTAATGTAAGCTTACTGTGGCACTATTCTGGTAATTCCCCGGGAATAGGGAACTGGGGAAATAATTTACATATAAATTTTATTTAAATAATTTTTTTCTGGCATACTGAGGTAAAAAGTTAGTGGCAATTTTTTTGAAAACAAAATAAAATTGAGAATAAAGGCGGTGATACATGTACAGATTTTGCCTTTAAGGCAAAAAAATTTGCCTTATACAAAATTGAGAAATATTCAATTTAAAATTTTTGCCTATAAGACGATTCAAGATGGCCGACTTTTAACCAATCAGTGTGCATAATTTTTATGCCTTAAAGGCAAAATCTGTACATGTATCACCGCCTTAACTTTCCCTGATAATTTCGCTATGGAAAAATTATTCCCAATTTACTAATATTTACATCAAACTTTTTTCTCAGTAGGCCAGAAAAAACTGATTTATAGATAAAAGCTATGTAAAATCTTTCCCCAGTTCCCTATTCCCGGGGAATTACCAGAATAGTGCCACTGGGGATAAAACAAAGTTAAATTACTATTTACCTATTTTGACTAATAAAATACTAGCAAAATAGATAAACTTCTTAACTTTTTCTAACTCTAAAAATTTATCTAAAGCAATTTAGATTTCGGGAATTACTAAGTACGAAAATTTGTTATGATAACGATTTTCTACTCAGTTCGTAAAGTCTACCATCCATAATTTATTATTATTAATATTGTATCGAGAATTGAAATAATTAATAATATATCACATAAATATCTGATAGAACTTTCCATAAGAAAATTGCAGACGGCTATCGTGGCATTCAAATATATAGTGCAGGTGAACATCAAGGATTTGACCTGAGTTCCATATTGTGCTTATTACATTAAAATCCTGTGTTTAGACTAAATTTCAAATAAAAATTTGTAGCATTCGCAGATGATCTAGCAGCTGGAATGCGAATGACGAGCGCAGGAAGTTAGTCTTTAGCGCATACAAATTTCATATAACCTCTAGTTGAACTTATGTACAATCCTTACCACAACTATAGCGATATATTTATGGTAACACGGCAGCTTTCTCATAATAAACCAAAGTGCACTTAGACCCATGTTATTTTAATATAGCAAAATATTTTGAGCACAATCTAAAAATTATCTAAACAATTTGCCTTAATCTTCATTGTCAATATTTTAGGTTTCAATCGGACAATAAAAAATAAACAACAACTACGAAATAACAATTTATTTTGAAGTTTTTGTGCTGAAGGATTTAAATATTTTTTTAAACTTTCTTTTTTTATAAAACCATGCAAAAATTAACCAAACTCGAAAATTTCACCAAATGCGGTGAAAGAATACGATTATTAACGGTTTACCAATCAATGCAAATTATAATTAAATTGACCGACAGGTCAACAATAAATGTTTAAAATTCTGTATATGGGCAATGGGCATGGCTGTAGATGTGAAAACAAGCAAGTCAATAAAATCAATTTCTTAACGATATATTATTTCCTTTGCGTTTACATACTTTGTATACTTATAGCTATGTACCAATCAGAAATTTATCTTGCAAGTATATAATTTTCGTGTTGATTGTAAATACAAATTAATAACCTGTTTTTATACGTCACAATAGTTTCATTTCCTTTTCATTTGCCGTATACTCGTACCTACATAAGATACAAGAAATTTATAAGATTTTGCCCTGCATCTGCACCAACCTCATTACTACTTGTATAATATAATCCAATTATGTATATCGAGTAATGGTTTCGATACATTAAATAAACGAGTTCAATGATTTTAAAATGATATCTCTATAACTAATTTAATTTTAATTTAAAAATAAAATTTCCTATTCTTTATCTTCTTCTTAATATAATTATCTGTATCTTTTGACTATACATATTATATTCGAAACAAACTGCTTAACATTTTATTTATTTATTTTGGCCATAAATTATCGGCTTAACAGTATATAATTCTTGTATATCTTTGAAAACAATCCTACTCACATTTATTAGAATAATAAAAACAAATTATGATATGTTTCTATATATCTTCATCTATAAAGCATCTATCTATACGTGTTTAGCTTTAGCTAAATCAACAAATGAGCGGGGTATCCAATAAAAATTTGTTGCTTCTCACCGTCGATTTTTATGTATGTACATTAATATCCAAAAAGTCACGAGAAATGAGCCACGTTAGCGCGTGCACACACAATATTTTTTTTTTTATAGAACACAACAACACAAAATTTTTTATTTGACTTCTTCTTACAAACTATAAACAATCACTTTTGATTTATCTTGGCTCTGCGGCCACAAAAAATAACCATAACATAAAACTCTTAGCACAACACTTTATTATTATTAACTATATATACTACTAAGTCTTCACTCACTAATAATCACCTATACACTCGTATACGTATAATTAAGTATATTTTAGAACTTCTTATCATATCTCAAAGGAATATATTATTGAATTTGATTAGATGTATTCATTTCCAATATTTCTTATCGCACGTTGTACAATCACGTTTCGCACTTGAAACTCATAAATATTATTATTAAAAATTTTATTTGATTTAAGGGGACAATCAAATCAACAAGAAATAATACAAAATTCACTTTGAAACTAAATTTTTTTTATAAAATTAACTACCTTGCACTACAATTCAAAAGAAACTAAATGACAGACTGAATGAAAACTTACAAAATTAATAAAAATAATAAAAATGCATACACACATGAACACCAACCACATACCACCGCATCTTCGTCTATACGTGTATTTATTTCGTATAAATGTTAAGCCGTGGTAAAAAATTTGTATAAAGTTCTTATATAGTTTTATTATACTGTGAGACTCTCACAGATCATAATAAACTATCAAGCACATATATACACTAACAACTTGTATAAATAAAACCTCAACAATGCTGATTGTTGAACAAAAAAAAAAAATAATAAATAAAACTATGTGTTTACGGTTGATGTGAAACAGCGCGATATTATGGTGGTTTGAAAAGTTTGTGGTTAAGGCTAAAAAAGTCAAATTCGAAAAAAGTCGAATCGAAAAAGTGAAAGTTGTATCATTTCAAGTGTGATGATCTATATTTGGCTGGAAAACCACAGCCGCAGATTGTTAACCAGTTAAATCATCTGCATGTGAATAAAATGTTTGTGTATCGCACCATAAATCGTTATAACGGATACCATTCGGAAGGTGAAGGCCAAATTGGCTCGGAATCCGCGCCGTAGTGGCAGAAAAATGGCTCGTGAGGCGAACATTTCTCTCGAACGCATGCAGCACATATTGAAAGATCATCTTGGACTCAAGACCTTGAAATTCCATAAAACGCATGGTCTCACCGATGCTCAAAAGAAGTTAGAGTGGAAAGAGCAAAAGAGTTGTTACGCTTGCAAGAAAGTGGCGATTTGCCGAATTAGGTTTTCTCCGATGAGTCACCGTTCGTTATTGAGCAATATGTGAACAAGCACAACAACCGGATTTACTTGCCCGGCCGTTCTACTGAAAATTCGGACCAACAGATTGCCACTCGAAACCAAGCGCCGCCGATGATGATCGTTTGGGCTGCCGTAACGGCCGAAAGCCGTTCACCGCTCGCTTTTTGGAGCGTGGCATCAAGATAAATGCTCAAATTAATCGGGATCATGTGTCGGAGGGAGCGTTGAAAATTTGGGCACAAAAACATTTCGGCCGTAGAGCCTGGATATTTCAGCAGGACTCGGTGCCGAGTCATAAAGCGCGTCAATCAAGATTGGATGAGAAACAACGTTCTGCGGTTCATTTCCACTGCCCCATGGCCACCAAATTCACCGGATGCAAATCCGCTAGATTTTTCGGTTTGGGGTATTTTGAAGAGCAAGGTTGGGACAAAAAACACCAAAGTGTCGATCATCTCAAGCAAGCGCTTTGCCGGGAATGCCGTGAAGCTAGCCCGAATTTTCAGCCCGAAATTTTAATTTTTTACTTATGGCAATACAACTTCTGTCATCACACAAAATATACGCAAATTATAACTATAAAGAAAATTTGTGTCACACAGAATCGTTATGCCTTTGTGATCTGCAACGCGCCACAAATACTGTGCCGTTTAATGTATCACGTTATTCCACATCAATTACATCATCAGGTCTTCGTCTGCCTGGACGATCTGTTAATAACATCAGAAGCTTTCGATTAGCACGTGCAATTATTGGCCAGGGAGCATGATTATTGCTACAGGCCAAATTAACGATAAATATTACAAAAAACAAGTTTGTGTTGCGGAAATTTCGTTATTTGGGATATATTGTTGGTGATGGCATCGTGAAAGCGGATCCTAATAAATTCACCGCTATTACAGAATATACCCGGTTCCCAAAACAGTAAAACAAGTTCGTAGATTCCTAGGAATGGTTGGTTGGTACGGGCGCTTTATCCGAAATGTTTCAGAATTAGCCGCCGGACTTACTAACTTGTTAAAGAAAAGTAGTAAATTTGTTGTTTGCAGACTATTCGTGGCATTTTTACATACAATGTGATGCCTCATCCACTGGAATCGGAGGCGTGCTATTCCAAAAAAAACTGATGTAGACTAGCTGGCTGGAGCTTAAAGCTTCAAGCCTACGATTTTATAATTGAATATATCGTAAAGATAGTGAAAACGTAGTGCCGGATGTTTTATCAAGACAATCTGCAGAGGAGTTGGTAGTTACTGAACAGTCGTGGGAAAAATTAAGTCCCCTCTATTAATCTAGATGTTGCCGCGTTTAAAAGTAATACCTATACAACTTTGATAAATACTATTGCAAGCCAGCCATAGTTAAAACAGTCTTTATGTGTTTCTAATGGGAAAATTTATTTTAACCCAATGAATTCTCCGTACGAAAATGAATATTCCAGTTTGGAAGTTCTACGTGCCAATCGAACTAACAAATGAATTAATCATCGGATTTCATTGTCCTCCAAACGCGGCCCTTATGGGTTTTAATACGACCATTGGGTTTTTGCGGGGTACCGAATTAAAAAAGTCTGAATTAAAAAAGTTTTTTAAAAATGAATTAAAAAAGTTGATTTCTGTATGAACATCTGCTACTTATTTTAATTCATATTTTTAACTTAAAATTATGAATTAAAAAAAACGATTTAGAAAAATGAGAAAACTCAAAAATGAATTAACAAAGGCTTATACTATTTCATTTTTGAAACACCTACCTTGATTCATTTTCAAAATGAATTAAAAAAAGCACATTTTATTTCATTTTATAAATTTTAGTTTTAAATAAAAATGAATTTGAATGTAATATATTTGTTTTCTATAGATTTCTATTTTTATAATTGTTGCCTCGTTTATTTATTATTTAATTAATTTTAGTTAAATGTCTTCATTAATGAAAATAAGATGTACTATTGTCCCATTTTCAAGAATGAACATGTCTCATTTGATTTCCAGTTTTATTCGCTTTTTCATTAATGAAAATACAAATCCAAAATTTTCCAAATTTTTACGTACCAAATTTAAATTTAAATTCCAAAAAATTTTCATTAATGAAAATAATGGCTATATGAATTAAAAAAGTCTGAACTAAAAAAGTTTTTTTTTCTGAATAAAATAAGTGTTTTTAATTCATTTTAAAAATGTCTTCCTAAAATCATTTAAGAATCCTATTTCCATCCAACCTACCAAACCCCATCATAATCGGTTAAGAATTGACGAGTTCCGTCCCAGATTGCCATATTCCAAAATTTCCTCCCAAAATCGTTTAAGAATCCTATTTCCATCCAACTTACAAAATCTCATCATAATCGGTTAACAATTGATCGAGTTTCGTCCCAGATGAGCATATTCCAGAATTTATTCTCAAAAACGTTTAAGAATCCCATTTCCATCCAACATACCCAATCCCATCATAATCGATAACAGAAAAATGGAAAATAAAAAAATTGTCCCTTAAATCGAGCGTCGAGGTCCGTTAAATCGAGGGTTTACTGTATTTTTTTCTATTTCAGGCGAAAAAGAACGAAACAAACCTTGCAAGAGAATTTAAATTTAGTACATTTCCGTCAAAACATGAAAATAATGCACATTTCTGAATATTTTTAAAGATCGAATTAAGATTTTTTAATTTATAAAATGAAATAAAATTTGCCTTTTTTTAATTCATTTTGAAAATGAATGAAGGTAGGTATTTTTCATTAGTTAATTCATTTTTGAGTTTTCACATTTTTCTAAATCGCTTTTTTTAATTCATAATTTTAGGTTAAAAATATGGATTAAAATTAGCCGCAATTGTTCATACAAAAATCAATTTTTTATTTCATTTTTAACTTTTTAACGTTTTTAATTCAGACTTTTTAATTCGGTACCCCAAAATAATAGTTGCATGGATTTACATTACCTTAGACATTACTAATGATTCAAAAAATTTAAATGTAAGGATCGGAAGGATTCAGTAAAGAAAATTATTTCGTATTTCGTAATTTCTAACAGTTTAAATATATATTTATTTCACAACAAACATTTTAATTCATTTATAAAACGAAAAAAAGGCTTATATTATTTCATTTTATAAATATAAATATAATAAATAAATAATATAATAAATATTATTTCATTTTAAAAATGAATTAAGGAATTTTTTTTTAAATTCATTTTATCGAACTTTTTTATTTCTTTTTCAACTCTGAAATGAATTAAAAACACTTTTAATTCAGAAAAAAAAAACTTTTTTAATTCATACTCAAGAATGCGTGGCTTTAGAAGTTTTAAGCTACGAATTATATAACTCACATCCACATGGGTTGTTATAATGACATAAATCGTTCATGGCAGAAAGGTTTTATTGATTTTCTAGGACCATATCCGCGGTCTAGTTCCGGTAAAAGTTACTTATTTATAGTCCTAGATCAATTTTCGCGGTTTATTCTACTAGAGCCGATGAGAGATGTCACCTTGAAAAAAGTTATTAAGTATCTGGAGACAATTTTTAATTTATTTTCAGTGCCCGAAGTGATCTTCAGTGATAATAGGAGGCAATTCATTTTAAAATTCATCCAGGATTTTGTGAAGAAGTACGACTGTATCAAACACGCTTCGGAGCGAGCCAATCGTTCTATTGTTGCGCCCCTACGTTTGTACCTTAAAGATAAACACCGAGCACACAGTTTTCGCCTCATTATCTGATATTTAGCCAGCATTACGTGGGTCATGGGTCTTATTATACTTTAGTTTGCCAACTTCATGAACTTTCGGGAAAACCCATTTGCATATCAAATACTGGCTCAATCCAAAGCTCTCAAAAAGCTCCGGGAATCATATAGCCGACATTCAAAAATTTACAATCTTCCCAGACAAAGCACAAAAGTTTGCTGCAAAACGAAATTCGTCTAAGCAAAAATAATTAAACCAATTGGTAACGTGGCATTTGAGCTGACCGATAAAAACGGGTAATCGTTTGGCGTATACCATGTTCATCCATTCATTTGGCCAGTTTTAGACAAACTCGGGACAGGTCGTCCCCACGATTTGTAACGTAAGTACGTTTGAAGTTTAAGCGCATTATGTCAAATCCGTCAATATAATCATGGTAACTATGGCTTTATACATATTAATACTATCACGACACAGCATTTATATACTTCATGTAACCATGCAAATTTATTTTCCTTCCTCTAAAATAATAAAACTGGATTCGGAAGAAATTTTTATTTGATTTTGTGGAAAAATAATAAAAATAAAACATTATAAACTTTAATTTTTAATTTATGAAGTTTGAAATACGTCTATATTTAAATTTTATTTAATGTGCTTTTTTCTCGGCATCCCCCCTCCTCCTTTTTAATCCCCTGGGTTTCTGTGTAAAAATGCACACCAAGCCTTACAAAAATGACTCTTCTACAACCTCTATCTTGCCAGTTTGGTTTCGTACTGATGAGTAGACCAACTTTTTAGCAGTACCAAACCAATTTGCCAAGATAGAGCTTGTGGAAGTTCTCATTTTTGTAAGGGTTCGTGTGTATTTTTACACAGTGACTCAAGGAGTTAAAAAAAGGGGGGAGTTAATTTTCTTTTTTTTTGTAGTAGATTGACCGATACCACCGGAATTACAAAAGTTTTGAATTGAAACCAATAGATTTCAGAAAAATTCTATCTGAAATTATCTGGATATAGTCGTTTGACAGGCACTTAGAAAATACCGCCGGATTTGTTGAAGTTTTGATTAAAAACTAGGTGATTGGTAGAAAAATTCTATCTGGATATATAGTCAATTGAATCTAGCCTCACAGGCGATTCACGAAGACATAGCATAAACTGCCGGATCCAAGATGACATTATAGATATGTGACAAGTGGTCGAGAATCGCCTGTGAAGTGAGATTCAAATTATTATATTCAGATAATTCCAGATAGAATTTTTCTGCACATCTTCTAGTTTGTACTTTTGTAGTCAAAACTTCAACGAATCCGGCGGTATATGCTCGCCTATGAAATGAGATTGAAGTAACTATATCCCGTTAATTCCAGACAGATTTTTTGTGCAAATCTCTCAGTTTGCAGTCAAATCTTCAAACGAAAATATCCATAAACAACAAATTAAAATTTTGGGCTGAAAGTTTTTGCTCTACATAGTGATCAATCACGTAGTGCTAATTAAGTTTCCGCATTGTTGTTTTCAGCTTAGGTTGAGGTTCAAAACAATTGAAAGAAAAACAATTGAGAAAAAAAAAATACATAAAAGTTATATTTATAATTTTGGGCTGAAAATGTCATAAAATATTATTAAAACACATTTTACTGTAGCGACAGTGATATTTTTTCGGGCTGGAACAAGAAACTTTCTTGATAACTATATAGTTTAGTGGTATTATCGGACTTTTCGAACTGAATATCGGGCTAGCTTCATGTAAATGAAGAGTTTAGGTCTGACTAGGCTACCAAGCAATAGTAATTTATCTTAAAAATACATAAAAGCAATTTTAAAATTTCGGGCTGAATGTTATAAATGTCGTGTCATTGTATCATCATATGTATCATCACTTGTAAACTGTCATGATAGTGATAGTTTAGTGTTGTCATCACGTTTTTCGGGCTTAGTATCGGCCTAGCTTCATATAAAACATAATCTAACATTCAGTTAATAATTTCTAATTAAAAACAAACAAAAAAATATGCTTTTATGCAACATAAATCTTTTTGAATTTTTATGCATTTAACAATTGAAGTAAAACACCAAATTATCAATCGATCCTAGAGTTTCCTCAATATATAGCCACTACTACTATTGAATAAAAAAAAATAAGTAGTAAATAAAAGACACTGTAAAAGATTCACTCAGAACACTTTAAGTCAGAAAATCATTAATTCAACGGCTATTGCTGTTCGATAGGGAACAAGGCCAATTTTTGATTAGCTCAAACTCAAACACAATATTTTTCGGCTAGCAATGAATATGCCTGATTAAAATATGCAATCAAGTTCATCGATTTCTAAAACACTTTATGTCAACGAATCGTCATTTCAACGGTCTTTCTTATTCAATAGAATTGGGCCAATTCTGGATTAGCAACTTAACATACCTGATAGGAATATTATTATATGTTTAGTATAGTATCTTTTAGGGGCTAGTTTGTCTTCATCAATTTAGGAATGAAAATTATATTTCTGTGATAAGCTTAAATTTTGTAAGCTTAGTCGCCTTTTGAAAATGTTAAAATTGAGCTTAAATGATTTGTGGCTTTCTCTAGAAATCGGGGTTTATTTTTATCGTCTTTAAGGGGAAATTTATTTTCCCGTTTTCTCGGCTCCTGTACTAGCACTTTTTCCGTGAGCACTAATTAGCACAAATTAGGCTTAGTCGTGTGCAAAGTTGCAATTTAAAATTCGAAAGCTCTCTGCTGGAGTTACCCACACTCTCAATTATAATTACTTAACCAACAGAAAATTCCGGTTGCAAGTTAAATTTATTGCTTGTTAAGCATTCTCGTAAGAAGCTATTACATCTACCATATATATCGTAACAAACACTTAGGCGCAATGGATTTTTTAATTACAGCGGGCCTTTGTGAGACATGATAAGCCGAAAATATATGTACTTCAAGCTGGAAAAAGACGGTATATTGCAAAAAAAATAGTGTTAAGTTCTGAATGTTCTATCATTTGCATCCATAAGCAATTACCTACCTTAGCTTTTGCAAAAGCTTTGCGGAAAGGAAAAGAGAATTTAGAGGTAAATTTGTTAAAGAAGAGGCTGATTCACGAACACCAGCTGGCCAATTTGGCCTACTCCAAAAATTGTACCGCTTAGCATATTTATCAAAGGATTTTTTATCTGGATAATGGATAATGACTAAACAACGATCAGGAACATTTATACAGTGTAACTAGTGTTATTGTACTATGTTTAATTGAAGTAGACTGAAGAAATAGTTTGTAGTCGCAAGATGTATTATGTAATAACCGAACTTTGCAAAATAAGGAGCTTTCCAGTGGATTCTTGATCAGGTTGGGTAGTTCGATGCTCACTTCCAATTTGTTACAGAAATCTATCCCAAGATCCCTTTCATTAAGACATTAAACTCGTTACCAACAAATTGAACACTGTTATCGGCATGAAATATTTCTGGTACACTGCGAATAGCGGGAATAACTCATCTCAAAATACATCTCTTATTTTGCTAGCAGTAGCCTTAGCTAATGTTTTTAAATAAATAAATTTCATGAGGTTGTCAAGAAAAATTAAAATAACTGCCAAGGCCTGTTTGAGGTGGAAACATTTCCTAATGGTGGGCGTAAGCATTGATACGTTGACTTATTCTGTTTACAAATATCACAGTTGGAGATATATAGTCATAGTCTTGAATAAATTTTGGGCTAGTGATATAAACAGCACAATCTTTCGATTCTTTTCTTGTAAGCGTCATTTGGACTAACATGCTAATTTTTTATTAGTGATTTACGTGTGCATTCTGAAATTCATAATTTCCACAAAGGGACAACAGAAAGTGGTAATTGTTTTGTACACTCAATTTTGATAAATATTTTCTTAATATGGAAGCAAATGTTTGCAAGCAGTTCCATAGTCTGTGACTGTTCCTGGGTCAAACGGATCTAACTGAACTGCACCATCGCAGTGAATCCTGGATAATGTGACTGCAACTAGCAAAGAAATCAGTTTTTGGGAGAAAAAGCTATCGGCTTTCTTGTATCTTCGCCATCAGTGTGAAGCAATACACAAGCAATCCCTTGTGTGCTGGAGTCATATCTGTTGAAAAATGTTTTACTGAAGTCGGACTTGTGTAACACCGGGTCATTCGCAAATAGACGTTTAAATCGTCTGCCCATCGAACTTTTTACCTTTACGCAACAGGTTGATGATTGAGGCGGTTACGTCTAAAATGTTCGGTATGAACCGTCGATATCAATTTGCCATGTCCTTCTCCATCTACCAGGAATCTCAAGTATCGAATTTTGCACAAAACTAAATGACTCTTTCAACGTTTATTGTCCATGACTTGAACAATAAATTAGGTACTACTTTCAACTGTTCCAGGTGGTCGTCCAACCCCGCCTAGATAATAAATAAATTGCCTAAATAACGAAAAGTTTACCTCATAGTTTGTGGGGTACCACATGATTTGGGGAGTATTGCACAAACCCAAATAACATAACGCAGAATTGATAATAGGATGGCGGCTGCAGCTGTGAGGACAGTGGTCTCTTTTTTACAGTAGGATTTGCAACAAAGCGTCCTATAAATCTATCTAGTTTTAGGTAGTTTTGTGTGATCCTGGACATCTGGAAACCCACCATTGATTTTATTGTTGAATTTCCCGAGGAGTCGTGGATCATTAATTTTGGCCTTTGTACTTGTGGTTGTTGAACCACATCTCTCGAATAATTTACGCTCTTTTCAGTAATTCGAAATTCATTTAAATTGTGTCGTTTTGCTTGATGTTGATTCCAGTAATAAGTTTGATAATTATACTTTTTCGGTTGAGAGAATGGCTTTCTGGGCTATGGAATCTTTTCCGCCGATATCCCAAGAATTCGAGGCGTTCGGATTCACATTTCCCAGATTTATTTTGTTTTTCTGGAAACAAAGACAATCGGCATTATTAAACCCAGCAAGTCTATATACGTCGCAAATTGGATCTCTCTTCAACCTACAGATTGCGCCTTGGGGATTCACGAAGTTTTGACTTACGATCTGATCAATTCTTTTAGAAACAGCTCAATTATTTGACTCGCTCGGTCTGTGTTCTCCGGTTGTCTTAGAATGAATGGAATTGAAATTCAACAGTTTTAATTCACAGTGCAAATTAAGAGTACTGCATGGTTGCTGTATAACATATATATTCGAACCACCGATCAAACCAATGTCCATTTACATTGAGAATTTTATGTGGAAAATCTAAAGTTGCCCCCCATTCGTTAACCCGATTATATGCTAAAGTAAGAAATGCAAAGAAAATTAATTTTGTCTGAGGCACTCTGGTCAGACTTAGAAATAACTCTTCATAGGATTAAATCGTCATCTGCTAAGTATTTGACTTTTGTATTTCATCGTATATATCAGACACAAGATCTTACATCAATCGATAGTTGGTCACATGTACCTAAAAAGTTTAATCCAGCAGACATGGTTTCACGTGGCACAATGCCTTTTCTTTTACAATCATCGGAACTTTCTAAGTTTCTGCGACCAATAGCCAAAACAATCGAAGCTAATGTCCCTTAATGTCACCCTTCAGCCTCATGTACTTCATGTCTTGCAAAAAAATATAATCGTTTTAGAGGCACGATAAATTAAATCGATCAAGCTTTAATAGCATTAGTGAAATATTTCAACACCCTATGATATAAAGTATATCGAATATTTCGTACACCTGACAAAAAAATTTCAATCAAAAAATTAAATCCATTTTTAGACAAGATCAATTTGCTTCATGTAGGTGGCCGTTTGGCAAATTCGTGTTTGGAATATGAACACAAACTTTCAATTCTTCTTCCATAATTATGAAATGGGAAAAATTTAGTTTACTTTATCGTACCTGCAGATAAAAATGCAGTGAAAATGTGTAGACTCAAACAGAGACATCTATATTCTAATAGGCGTATCATAAAATAAATTCAGCGGTGAAATTGTCATTTTCGTTTTCGCTTGTGACATTTTTATATGTAAAATTTCATTCCACTTCAGCTGCGTACTAGACATAACTCAGTAGTGTGTACGTTAAAGATGAAGGTTTTAAAAGGCAAATTCATTCATCACAGTACACAAATTGCTCATCACTTTTCTGCCAGTTTAGAACATTCCGAACAACCATACTAAAATATGTTGCCGTAGAATTTATTAATAATAAAAATTAAAACCCATTTCAGTATAAAAATATAACACAATGAACGTAAATACATTCAATGTGATTAATTTAGTGTCTTTCAAATGATAAGTCAAGGTGAACAAACCATACAAGCGCTGCTGCTGCTTCTTGATGTACTCGTACAGACATTTATACTTAAGACATTAAAAAATGTATTTCAGATTTCATTTCGTAAATCTATTGTTAAATTTATCTTCCCTTCTTATTTTTTAACGAAATTGTTACCTAAATTTTTTTACCTTACCCTAATTTATATATTATGTACTGGGATGGGAAATTTTGTCTGTATATATATGGTTGAAAAGACCACCGTCAATATAAATGAGATTAGTGACGTTTAGATAATGTGAATGCATTTAATGAGCTTAGACGAGAGTTTAAAGCAGAATAGAAGTCTTTACCAGGTGGGTTATATTCTTTTATACTGCATGTGTATATGTACAGCTGATTTTATTTTCGTGACGTTTGAACGTAAAACAGGTTTGGATCTATATCATGAGAGGATATTCGCACTCTTTTAAAATTTTATATGATTTATAGGTTGCAAAATGAGTCATCAAGGGTCCGGATGTAAGACAAAATATTATAATAATTTCCAAATATCAATTATAGATAATCGTCACGTTTCTTGAGTGCCATTTGTTCAATCCTCTGAGACTACATCTATTTACCATGTACAATCGAGGCTTTCTTTCAATTTCGGTAACACACAAACTTCAGTCTCGCGAATAATTAATGGAATCTGAGATGGATACATTGCTAATATCCTTCCAAATACACCATTTCTTGTTCACATTGAAATATTTCGCCAGATTAAGATACTAAAGAACAATGGGGAACATTCGTGCAATACAAAAGACAAAATGGCACTGAAACGAAAATTATCATTTCACAGTTCTCAAATTTTATAAATATTAAAAGATATGGAAACCATCCAATGGTTCACGAGATGTATAACCAAGAACCACTTCAGGATACATCCACTTTCAAAGGTTTTCCACGGCGTGCATTCTGGCTTTCCCTAGAATAGGGAATTGGAAAAAATATTTTTATAGCATTTTTTTCCAAATTGTATTTTTCTGGCCTACTGAAGGAATAAGTTTAGTGCAAAAATTGAGAGACTTTTGTTCCACAAAAATTTTATGGTGAAAAATATTTTCCCATTTAACTTGTTTCGAACATATTTAAACCAAACTTAGTCCCTCAGTTGCCCAGAAAAATATAATTTAGGCAAAAATGCTATGAAAATATTTTTTCTAATTCCTTATTCCCAGGCTAAGCCAGAATAGTGCCACAAGATCTATCCCAGGGAATGTATGAACCCCACTCTATAACGAACGTCAATGCATTGAATTATAGGCAAAATTGTTCTGCTATTAATTAGAAATTTGAGAGAATTTAAACAGAACCATCTCCTCAGATTAAATGCTAAAATTGCAAACAAAGTAGTCATGACTATCGTTCTTGTAGAAGTAGAGAACGTAATTTATTTTGTATCGTGTGGAATCGTCAACATCATTTAGAATTACAACGAAGGCTTCCGCGAATTCTTCGTTGCATTTCTCAATCACCAATTTTACCAAATTCTTCGAGCGATAAAGTAAACTCGAAGTTCCACCATGTTTCAAAGTTTATATTCTGCTTGTTTTTCACAGACCGCTTAAATATTCGCCGTACTGTGTGTAGTTCAGTGTAATAGTGAACCATACGATGATACCAGAAGTTTTAGTTAAATAATTACCATTTTTCAGGTGTTAATGACTCTGGCGCAAATAGGTTTCATCAAGTTGTTTAATGTAAATTATCATAATTCGCTAGTTCAATGCACAAACTAACTCCTTTGCAGCGACATAGGCTAGATATACCTTTTGAGTCGCAGCATTGATACTTAAGATGCGAGATCGATAAAACACCAACATTACGCTATTCATTTGTCCTGCGAAAACTTCGACATACTGAACACGATTGCATGTTGGAGTTGTTATAGAAAATAGTCGATTCCATTGATTGAAAAATTTCTGCTTCGTTTGTAAAATGTAAAATAATAAAAAACAACGAGTTTGCACCGGATGTGTTAACTAACTTGAAGGTAGAAAACAACTAAATTCTCATCTTCCCGGAACCTTTACTTTAAGAGAAGACGTTCGAAGGCCTATTGGGATGGCTGGTTGGTACTGGCGATTTATCCCCAAGTTTGCAGCAATAACAGCACCAGTCACCAGCCGTTTGAGAGGAATTGCCTGTAAGAAGTGTATATGGGCCTTCACCGCTCAAATCGCTTTCACCATTTTGAAGTCATTATACTTGTGTCAGCTCCAATTTTACTAAATCCAGACTTCGGAAAGAGGTTTTCCATCCAGACCGATGATAGCCTGTATGAGTCAGAAACTCACATCTACGAAAAGAAAATACTCGGCCACGGAGCATAAATGTTTGGATATGTTTTGGTCATCGAGAAGTGCATGGCTTATGTATCCGAAAGTCAGGCGTGGTGTCAATGAGTTCACCGAAAATTATCCCGATTATCGTTAAAACGTTGAGTTGTTGTACATATAGTTATAGGTTCTGAAATTTTATGTACCTCAGTCCGATAGAAAGGTGATTCTGTATGACAATTACGATAGCGCTTTAGCTGCACATTCTTGCATATTCAAAACGCTGGGC
The DNA here is from genome assembly GCA_932526605.1 of Nephrotoma flavescens. NCBI lineage: Eukaryota > Metazoa > Arthropoda > Insecta > Diptera > Tipulidae > Nephrotoma > Nephrotoma flavescens. The sequence goes on along the minus strand of OW052220.1, from coordinate 301,692,567 downwards.
CATATGCAAGAAAAGTATTGCTGATGGCTTTCCTGTCTCAATGCGCCAGGGTTTATTAAAATTTTTATGGGGTATGATTGCCATCGATTAGAAGAGACCGTACCCTTGATCTAAGATCGGAAAGTAGCCAACTCGTGTCTAGCAAATTCAAAGGCAACCTCGGAAATATGAAATAAATCATTGGCTCAATGCATATTATCATCCGCAAGCTAAGCTGGCGGATAGAAATAAGACTTAAGAAATAAGAATCTTGTCGACGATCAGAAATTATTGCCGTGTTTCTTGACGCTCATTGATCGGGATCAGTTCAAAGTTAATATGGAAAACATGATCCAAATTTTGTTTTAGTTCAAAAATTTTGATTTTAAATCTAGCAAGCGCCTTTGTGTTGTTTGATGAAACATGAACTGATCTGGATCAAATCAAGCGTCAAGAAACACAGCATATATATATTGGTGAGAATCATCGCAATTGTATTGTGACGGTTACTTGACCAGAATGGTCGGTTTCACAAATCAAAAAACTTACCATTCCGCCAATTCATAAATAATCTTCTGTACATGTATCAAATCTTTGAACACTCACTAATATTAATCGGTTACAAAAATTTTATTTTCTTACTATGGGGAATAAACTATATTGTAGGAAGTTGCATGGCGCCAAACACAGATGTCACTACTTGTTTCGAGATAAATAATAGTGTCATGGATAAAACCAACTGGTTTAGCGGCAAGCTAAATAAATGGTTATAATTCAACTATTACGGTATAATTGGGTAGGAAATCAACCTTTGGTGGGCATGCATCATTGATAGATAAGAGTCAAGTTGAAGTCTTGTAATACACTAAAATGGCACAAAAGTGCGTTGGTTATTTTGCTAAATTGTCATGTAAATAAACGTAAACAATTTATGCGATTTTTTTACGTGCAAGCGGGGCAATAGCGTCCTACGGTTTACCTGCCGCTTGATATCTCAAACTTACAAAGTTCTGATTATGTGTGATGGTCAACTTTATACTTTTGACTTGAGAACCAAGGTTCCGCCCAGTTGTTTATAACGGTTGCCTTTTATAAATAGGGATTGGACAACCCTGGTGCTGCCATCTGGTAACTGACGTCTCAATCGTAGAGTTTGACACTTTAGACGGTTTATTTATTAGAACATTTTTTAGACCGTTTCTATTTTTTTTGTTTTTCACGATGGATCCTTCATAATTTGACAACGCTCAAAAAGGACTTGTGTCAATTGGTCGAAAGAAATGCTCAAAAAATATGATCGAACATCATGGATCTACGTCTTCCAATATGAACCAAATTGAACAAAAGTTGTTCGCGCACGAAGCACTTCGGAGCAAATTTTCGCCTGTGCCATGATCCGAATGTGATAAGCCATGTAAACTATTGAATATTGTCCAAAGGTATGCCCATGTTGGCGAAAGGTCGACTTTTGCCAACACCTTGTTTGCACTGTGTTAGGCTAACTCCAACTGCTACGTTGGAAATATGTAAATTCGATAATTATATTGAACTTAGTGTCGGTTAACGAGTGTGCGAAGGGTGGTAGCGGCAAGATAACACTTGATTTGTTCGATAGATTTAGTACAACCTTCCGGCCAAAAGAAGTTTGTTATTATATGTCTTTTTAAGTAAAGTGCCTAAAAATCGATGAACAGGTAATAACAAGAAGATACATCTATTGGTGTGGCTCAAGAAGTCGAGTGATTTCACGCTCTAAATGCAATCAAATTTTTAATGTTAATACCATGAGGATAGTCGTTTAAACACATATTTGAGAGATCGAGAGATTTGATGTTGTCCATGTAGATACACAAATCTAGATATTATCGACTTACGAATAGAATCCAGTCCAACCCTGTTAAAACTTCGTTAAAAATCGCTAGAATACGTGGAAGTGACATGGCGTTTTATGAATATCCTCATGTTCCGTAGGAGTCGCCAGAGGGAGGGGTGGTAGTAGGAGTGTTGATGAGCACTAACTAAATCTATTTTCATGAAACGAATTTCATCGACGAGTATCAATTAGAAACTGTCATTGTAGGGGATAGAATATCTAACTGGGACTGTGATAGTATATAATTGTCGATATTGTCGATAATCTCCGTTGCCAATTCTAGTTTTTCTTTTGCAATCTGATGATGAGGATGATGGGTGGCTGATTGCGAAATCTGCCATAAACTAAAATACAGTTCAGTGTTGCTTTGAGTTGTCGAGGTTCAGCACAAGGTAACTAACCTTGCGCGACAACGTAATGCTATGGTACAGTACGAGACTGTAATTCACACCTGCAATGAGTGCTAGGTTTTTCTTTGATGCGATGATTGTATTTGCGCGGCTTTAAATTTAAATTAATGTCATTACTAGTACCTTAATATTAGTCGGTTGTTACCCAGGTAAAGACGTTATTATAAATGACGCAATTGTGATTAATGGGCTCCCGATGGTTTGAAGAGAAGTAATGGACTGACTGTTTGACGTTTCCAGGTGGTCTTTGTGTTTTTATGTTTCAATAGAGCCTGTTAAAGTCCTGTTACGTCAGCCGAAAGTTATAAAAATTATATATTAAATTGAAATATCCCACGCGAAAGTAATGAACCTACAAAATCAGCCGACATAATTTATTAATTACATATGTGCATAGTAAACTATAGTAAAAAGTCAAAGTTGAAAGTGTTGTGTCTGGCTAAGGTCTAATTTGAATTGGTTTGTCGATGGTTATCGCTGGAAAATTTTCCAGGTCTATTTTCATGTTGAGAGTTCTGGAAAATTGTAGCGATTGAAAATGGAACCTTTAAATATGCAATTTTGGTTTATTCTGGGCGACACAAGGACACCAGATTTACATTGAGTTGTGGCTACCAAGACATTGGAAGTTTTGTTTTGACCTAATGAAATATTGGATTCTGTAAACTAAAAAATTCGGTCGTCTCATCATACTGCAGTGAGGAAACTACAAAAATATTGATAATATACTTTGAATTTATACACAAAGTATAATCATAATGCTCGCAGCCCTTCGTATAGTCTCAAATTTTATTGTGTTTGACGCATACATGCAATTTCTATTAGGTCGAAACCAAACTTCCGACGCCTTGGTAACCTCGCCTTGATGCAAACTTGAAAACTTTGTAAAAATTAACATTTAAAGTGTTATGCTTCGATGAGGTCTCATTTGAATCGGTTTATCGATGGTTATCGCTGGAAAATTGACCAGGTCAAGTTCAATGTTGGGAGTTCTGGGAATTGTGAGAAGTGAAAATGCAAACTTCAAATAAGAAATTTTAATAAAGTTTTTTATTGTTTAGGGCTCCTTTTGTATTTTAAATAAAATAAAACAATTTATTAACTGAGCTTTCGATGCCTTATCGACATCATTTTCAAAGCTAATGAAATTTTTTTTATATAAATTTCTCAAAAATAAATATAAAATGTATATAGGCTTTTTATAGGCGTTAATACAATTTTTTCCAAATACAAAGTAAATTTTTAAAACAAGTATATAAAATATGAATATGATTTTAAAAATATTATAAATAAAACTTTATTAAAATAGTTATTACTGGCTCAATAAATAATTTTTAATTGCATACACATATCTGTTAGAAAAAATAAAGACAATATTAATGGAAATTATACTAGAGTTTTTTTCCAAATAATAAAAGCTGAACACGGTAATACCACAGTGCTTTAATGAAAAAGTTTATGAACGAGAAATATAGACTGGCTTAATTAATTAATAAACAACATTTCCTGCTAAAATGCCGAAAAGAGAATGTTTACCCAAAAACAAATTAAAAAACGTGATAATGAAGTTTTTACCCGACTTCAAACCAATTCATTTTTGGAGTAATCAATGAGGAAATTCGGTTGATGCAGATGATTCGGTTTATGTTAGTGAAAAATGGTTAGTAAATCTCTGTAATATTGATCTTCCAATTAAAGCTAAATTTATTTTAAGTTTAGGTAATAAATTTTGTCGACCAACCGTTGGTAGTTATGTACCTTATTTCAAAAATATATCTTGTAGTGAAAGTGAAATTTTCAGTTTTCCGTAATATAATCGTAACAAATTGAGTTAATCTTTTGACCAAATTAAAAAATAGTTTACCGCAGAGTCTTTCACCTGTTGAAAAACGAATTTTATCTAGCTTTAAACAAGCAAAAAACGTTTATGAAAAACAATCCGAACATTATGGCGACTCGCACAGACAAAGGCAATATAACAGTATTAACCATACGTAATGCTTATGTTGGAAAAATGAATAGTCTATTAAATGACGACACAACTTAATCAAATTACGATAAACACTTTAGTAAAAATTTGGCAAAAATCTGGTAACATTGACGAATTTAAATTAATTAGTTATATTCCTGTAGTTCCTACATTAGATGCGGCCTTTACACTTTCAGTACTACTGTCATTACTCAAAACATCATTACCTAAAAATATCCTATTTCCATTGCAATTTTAAAATTGTTTACCTTACTTCATTAGGTATAATGTGCCAGATTCAAATGGAAAGAAAATTTTGTGGAAAAATGATTTTTTTAAGTAATGATGTTTTGTATTAAGTAATGACAGTATAGTTTACCTAAAAATCCACAAACCAATAATATGCCTTACAGACCTATCGTGAGCTCAATACATGGTCCCACATACGGTGTATCGGCATTTTTAGGTAATATTCTGAAATTTACTGTAGGAAAAATAATTCTTTTTTTCTAAATTTCGAAGATTTTAAACAAAAAATTCGAAATTTTGTTAAATCCCAAATTTTTTTGTTAATTTCTTTAGTCGTGATTTCGTTATTTACTAATGTAGAGAGTCGGCTGACTTAAAAATGGCGTTTTTTCAGACTTAAAAGCAGCGTTTTTATTTCATTTTAAAATTCACTTAAGATCTGTAATGAAAATGAAATAAAAAAAAGTTGACTTTATCAATGCATATCATAAGTCTTTTTGAAAGTGATTTAAGAAGTACATAAAATGTGTATTTTTACAAACGAAAACGAAATAAAACGTAAAAATGTATAACAGTTAAAGCCCGATTATGCTGCATCCACTTAACCAGAACACTCAGTTAACCGGAATTTTAATTTTTAGGATTTTTTTAGCTTTTTTCTTTTCCTGTTCTCTTTCATATGCTTGTTTTAATTCATGGATTAAATTTTCTTATTACAGTAAAAGCCCGATTATTCAGCATCCAATTAACACTCTGTTAACCGGAATTTTTCCTTTTTTTTTGCTTTTTTCTCTTTTTTTCTCTTTTTTTTCTCTTTCATATAGTTCATATTGTAATTTGCAATTGTTTTTTGCACATATTATTAAATTTTGGGTACTCATATGGGTGTACATACTCATATACATAATATGTATATATTTATTATTTGCAATAAATTCAATTAACTTATGTATAAAAAAAGTTTTTCTGGTACATAATTTGAAAATAAATAAACGAGAATCCGGAAAAAAAATAAAATCAAGCGAAATTCTGGTAAAAATTTCTAGTTTTAATGAAACATTCAATTATCCAGAATTTTCGATTATCCGGAATGTTCTCATTCACAAATGAAATTTATGAAATGCATGTTTTTTATCTTTCTCTACAATACAACAAAAAAACTGTAAGTAGAAAATCAAGAAAACATTTTCTTAAAAACATGAAATTACGCATGCAAAAACATGAAATTACGTCAAACAGCTTTGTTAAGTCAAAAGTTTCATAAAAATATGACTTAAATCATTTTTTCATATAAAAACACCATTTTTATGTCAACTTTTTTAATTTCAGCTTTTTTTAATTCAGGGAGCCTAGTTAGTTATATAGCTTCGGATATTAGCAGAAAAATTGGAGAGCCATTAAAAAGATTTCTTGAAGGTTTAACTATTATTTTAGACAATTCGGAATTTTCTTTTGACAATAAAAATTATAAACAAATTTTTGGTTCTTCAATGGTTTTTCCCATAAGCCATATGTATCACAAAGATAGTTGGTCTGGTAGATATCTAAATTTTCATTCTTGGCTTCCTACTTCCTATAAAATTAATACAGTAAACATTTTCGCTCAAAAATTTTAAAACTTTCAGATCCCAAATTTCACAATAAAAATTTTAAAATTTTGAAAGAAACTTTGTTAACTAATCGGGATAATGATCGGGCAAAAGAATAACAGGAGGAATAAAAATTCAAATAATTGTAAAAACTTATTGTCTAAAGTGGATAAAGTCTTATGTAAATCGGTGTATCGAGGATTATCGTTGAAAAATTTACCAGGTCAAGTTTCACGTTGGAAGTTCAGGAAAATTGGGGAGTGAAAGGGCAAACTTCAAATATGAAATGTTGCGTTATTCTGAGCGACATGCAGACACCAGCTTAACATCAAGTTGATTTTACCAAAACGTTGAAGTTTGGTTCTGAATTCTTTAAATCAAAAAAGTCGTTCGTCTTATCAGACTGTAGTGACAAGAACTATAAAAATGTTGAAAATACTTTGAACTTACATACAAAATGTGATCACAATGCCTTAGCGGATTATATTTTATGTTTCTCTGCGCATTCGTTTACCCCTTATCGAAACCAAAAAAACGCTGGACTAAAAACTTAACTATTAAAGTGTTATGTCTGGAAATAGTCACGATATATACTTTTTTAGAAACTTACCTTAATAAATATAAAATATTCAGCACGGAATAATTTGGCATACCATTCCCCAGCTCGTTTCGTATCGAACCTGTAAACAAAAGATAAATTTTATGAGTACCGATCTTTATTAAAATTATAAATCTTGTTAAGGGTCTCTTAATTAAATTTATTGCCTTTTTATAAAATGATAACCGATGAGCTCATGATCTCATTTTATATAGTTTAATGTAAAGAGACGATAAATTCTGTGTTCAATAGAGCCCTTTGACAGCTGAATGCATATAACAATTTTTATATATCATTTACTCATCAATCTATTGTCCAGCCAATTAAATATGTATAATTCTTAAAATTTGCGTCTTATCATTCGAGTATACAAATACATAAAATTTGTTGCGCTTTGATTTAATCAAATCGCATTATATACAATTAGCCGGGAAATCATCAACACTATAAAAATATAACCGTTATATTTTATACACAATTCACAATCCAATTAATTTTCAATTGCCGACGACATTCCTGGAAATGTGTTTTCAGTAAGTCGTTTTTTTATACTATATGTAATGAAATTAAAGATTTAGTGCAACAAGAATAAATATATTTTGTCACGAGTGTCGAGTCCGCCTCGTTTGAGTGGATACTGAATATGTAGATGGGATGCTTTATTGGTTTCATATACCTCGTAGGGAACTTTTTTGGCATCGTGCACTACATAAATGGAATATGGTAATTTGAGCGCGCATATAAATAATATTCTTCGTATGATGGTAAGAAGTAAACCAACCTGTTTTTTTTTATTTTTACGATTTTATTTTTTAAGTGTGTTACAATTTTTGTTGTTTATGTTCATTGAAACGTCTTCTATGGAAATAATATTTTCCAATTCAGACACGAAATTTTTTCCTGCGGTTATTTACCAAGTAGAGGTGTAGAATATTTTTGTATTGTGTGCTATTGCTTAATATATATATATATACCGAACCACTTCTAAGTTTGTTCTAGCCTTCCTTCTTAAAGTGCATTTTTGTGTTTTGTTGGTTGGTTTAATTTTAAAGAACTCTTGTGGTTTTGTAGTATTTCTTACACTCTGTTTGCACAATTACCTATACAGGCTAAGATTGTTTGTTCCACGGTGTATTGTATGTTTCACACAACATTAAGATATTTTTTTACTTTACACATTACTACTTTATAATAAATATGTACATGTACGTATACGTAGAAATCGGTTTGATTGTATTAATTTATTTAAACGTGTAAGGTAATATTGTATAGTTCGCGATACAAATTTTATTTATAGCGGTTTGTAAAATAAACATGAATGAAGGATGTGAATTGGTGCAGTAAGATTTGTTTGTAATAAAAAATTTAATTTCACTGTTGATTTGTTTGATTTTACTCTTTAAAATATGTTTGAGATTGAAACACTCCAAACTATTTTACGGTTATAGTTTGTAATCTTACACGAACGCCAGCCAAATCGAAGACGTATGGTTAAAGATTTATTTTACATAAACTTTGTATACTTAATTTCTTAACCGATCGTAAGTAAATAGAGTTTATATTGCAACCCACCTCTATCGGATTTCGAAATCTTAATTGTGATTTCGGTTCAAGTTTGGAGAAGGAGTCCATAACGTTTTCTTTATTTTTATAAAGCAGCAGGTAGCAGTGTCCTGCCGCATTGTTTACACTGCGTAATTAATTAATATTCTACATGTGTAGGCAATGTACGTAGATAATTAGAAAATGGTGTTGACAATGCAGAAAATGTAAACAATGTTAAATATTACTGTTTCTGTTAGTAATTAGCAAAATTCTAAGATTCATTTGTTTAATGGAATCGTTTTAAAATGGAGAGCTTCCTTCTTATCACACATTTGATAAATCTTTTACTGTTTAGAACAGGGATGGTTCACATCGCCGACCGGCCAGGTGGCCGACAACCACATAGCCAGCAGAAATTTTGGCAAAGAAGCCGACACAACCAAATCGCCGACAAGCCACACCCACATAACCACATCACCGACAACCACATCGCCGACACCCACATCGCCATCCCGTACAATGCTGAAAAATGTTGACAATAAATCATGAATTTTAATAATTTACAGATTCATGACAGTTATCACTGTGACAACTTATATGTATTTGCTTCATACACATATCATTGAAAAGATAATTTCCAAGGCTCTGGTGAGCCATATTGAAATTAGTAACCAAATCCAATTATTGATATTAATATTCGTATTGATAGTGATAGTGATAGTGATAGTGATAGTGATAGTGATAGTGATAGTGATAGTGATAGTGATAGTGATAGTGATAGTGATAGTGATAGTGATAGTGATAGTGATAGTGATAGTGATAGTGATAGTGATAGTGATAGTGATAGTGATAGTGATAGTGATAGTGATAGTGATAGTGATAGTGATAGTGATAGTGATAGTGATAGTGATAGTGATAGTGATAGTGATAGTGATAGTGATAGTGATTGTGATTGTGATTGTGATTGTGATTGTGATTGTGATTGTGATAGTGATAGTGATAGTGATAGTGATAGTGATAGTGATAGTGATAGTGATAGTGATAGTGATAGTGATAGTGATAGTGATAGTGATAGTGATAGTGATAGTGATAGTGATAGTGATAGTGATAGTGATAGTGATAGTGATAGTGATAGTGATAGTGATAGTGATAGTGATAGTGATAGTGATAGTGATAGTGATAGTGATAGTGATAGTGATAGTGATAGTGATAGTGATAGTGATAGTAATAGTGATAGTGATAGTGATAGTGATAGTGATAGTGATAGTGATAGTGATAGTGATAGTGATAGTGATAGTGATAGTGATAGTGATAGTGATAGTGATAGTGATAGTGATAGTGATAGTGACAGTGACAGTGATAGTGATAGTGATAGTGATAGTGATAGTGATAGTGATAGTGATAGTGATAGTGATAGTGATAGTGATAGTGATAGTGATAGTGATAGTGATAGTGATAGTGATAGTGATAGTGATATTGATAGTGATAGTGATAGTGATAGTGATAGTGATAGTGATAGTGATAGTGATAGTGATAGTAATAGTGATAGTGATAGTGATAGTGATCGTGATCGTGATCGTGATCGTGATCGTGATCGTGATCGTGATCGTGATCGTGATCGTGATCGTGATCGTGATCGTGATCGTGATCGTGATCGTGATCGTGATCGTGATCGTGATCGTAATCATGATCGTGATATTGATATTGATATTGGATGAAGTTTACCTTTTTAGGTTGTTTTTCAAAAGATATCATTAGTTAATGTTTGTTTGCGGCTAAGATTACTTTCATTGCTAAATAAAATGTTAAATTAATTTTGAATTAAATTAGAGAAATTGTTGAAAAGGTCGGGCGAGTTATAATTTTTACTCGATTATAATTTTACCATTAATTGGTAATTACGTCCTACACATTTCAATCAAATTTTGCGTCAACGAAGTTTGAGCAATAATTCAAGAACTTATAAATTAAATTTGAAGATATTATATCCAAAAATCATTAGACCCTGCACCTACAAAAAGTTCTTATGGATTCATTTAGTTGAAAGATTTTCAATTTCAATCAAGTCGCGTAAAGTCATGTAAAGTTATTAAACTTTACATGAATATCGTAATTATTCTTTGATTCTTTGAAATATTATGACATTCGTGCAAGTCTTAAAACTATCTTAATGCGTATATGGAAGTAAATCTCTCTTCTTTATATTAGGTGAAAACTACTTATTACTTAATTTGTATGCCTTCGTCTGTATTAACATTTTTGTGTTAATCTGCCAAATATATTGTAACCCAAAATTTATTAAAAATGAAATAGTCGTAGGCATAGTCGCTATCTAAATCAATATTTAAACAAACGCTTATGTAAAATATGCTAATGAATTGGTATGACGCTTGTCTATTTCGAATCGACATTTCAATTAAAAAAATAATAATAAACTTAGTAGTGTACTATTGAACTTCGTTATCATTTTATTTGGATTATATGACGTATTTAAAGGTGGTAGTAAAAATATTTACTTTGGTCTGCAATATGATAACCGAGCTTCATCAAGTAACTCGAAACAGAGCGACCAAAATTTACAAAATTTTTTACAAAATATATTACCAAAATTTGACATAGTAAAATTATATTGACAAAAGACAGGTGCAAATTTTTTAGATTTTTCAATTTTTGTGACTTGCATGTTGCTTGTTGCATGTTGCATGCTGCATCTTGCGAGTTGCGAGTTGCAAGTTGCATCTTACACCTTACACCGCAACTTGCAACTTGCAGCCAAGTTGTAAGTTGTTAAATATTACAACTTACAACTTATTTAAGGCGTAAGGTGTATGTGGTAGGTGTAAGGAGTAAGGTGTAAGGTGTAAGGTGTAAGGTGTAAGGTGTAAGGTGTAAGGTGTAAGGTGTAAGGTGTAAGGTGTAAGGTGTAAGGTGTAAGGTGTAAGGTGTAAGGTGTAAGGTGTAAGGTGTAAGGTGTAAGGTGTAAGGTGTAAGGTGTAAGGTGTAAGGTGTAAGGTGTAAGGTGTAAGGTGTAAGGTGTAAGGTGTAAGGTGTAAGGTGTAAGGTGTAAGGTGTAAGGTGTAAGGTGTAAGGTGTAAGGTGTAAGGTGTAAGGTGTAAGGTGTAAGGTGTAAGGTGTAAGGTGTAAGGTGTAAGGTGTAAGGTGTAAGGTGTAAGGTGTAAGGTGTAAGGTGTAAGGTGTAAGGTGTAAGGTGTAAGGTGTAAGGTGTAAGGTGTAAGGTGTAAGGTGTAAGGTGTAAGGTGTAAGGTGTAAGGTGTAAGGTGTAAGGTGTAAGGTGTAAGGTGTAAGGTGTAAGGTGTAAGGTGTAAGGTGTAAGGTGTAAGGTGTAAGGTGTAAGGTGTAAGGTGTAAGGTGTAAGGTGTAAGGTGTAAGGTGTAAGGTGTAAGGTGTAAGGTGTAAGGTGTAAGGTGTAAGGTGTAAGGTGTAAGGTGTAAGGTGTAAGGTGTAAGGTGTAAGGTGTAAGGTGTAAGGTGTAAGGTGTAAGGTGTAAGGTGTAAGGTGTAAGGTGTAAGGTGTAAGGTGTAAGGTGTAAGGTGTAAGGTGTAAGGTGTAAGGTGTAAGGTGTAAGGTGTAAGGTGTAAGGTGTAAGGTGTAAGGTGTAAGGTGTAAGGTGTAAGGTGTAAGGTGTAAGGTGTAAGGTGTAAGGTGTAAGGTGTAAGGTGTAAGGTGTAAGGTATAAGGTGTAAGGTGTAAGGTGTAAGGTGTAAGGTGTAAGGTGTAAGGTGTAAGGTGTAAGGTGTAAGGTGTAAGGTGTCCCGACGAACAATTTCTCGCCGTACAAGCTACATCGGTCCCATTTTACCTGACACTCGGATAAAATTTAAAAAAAAAATTCACGAGTTTCTAAACGAAAACGAGACGAGACAAATAAAAAGCTACATCAGTCCCATTTTACCCGACACTCGGATAAAATTTAAAAAAAAAATCCACGAGTTTTTAAACGAAAACGAGACGAGACAAAAAAAAACTACATCGGTAGAATTTTACCCGACACTCGGATAAAATATAAAAAAAATAATCCACGTGTTTCTAAACGAAAACGAGACGAGACAAAAAAAAGCTACGTCGGTCCCATTTTGCCCGACACTCAGGTAAAATTTAAAAAAATTATCCGTGTGTTTCTAAACGAAAACGTGCCGAGACAAAATTAAAATTTTTTTTGTAAAAAAATTAAAATTTTTATTGTTACAGGTATTATGTTATTAAAAAAATCTCAATGTATTTTTTTAATAACATAAAACAAAAGAACATACAAATTCCGCCAAAATTTTATTTATTTATAAGTGTGTGTGTGTTACCGTCTAATTATGTCGTACAATTTTTTTATTAATTAGATGTACTTCAAAAATATTTCTAAGCGGACGTTCGAAAATTTTTGATAGTATATTTTGTGGAAATCAAAGTAAAATTTATTGTTGTGTTAAGTGGTTTAAAGATTTTTATAGTGTTCCAAACCAAGGTGAGTTTTCGTTTTTTATATTTTAAGAAAATTAAAAGTACTAGATATTGTAGTAAAATCCTTTACAAGTATTTGTGAGTATTTGGGTATTCGTCGGTAAATTTTATTTAATTTTACCCGAACATGTTATTCCTTGCTTACATACCACTTTTAATATGTTTGTAAAAAATTTAGGACTAGATAGTATAACTGTTTTTTGTTGGTAATCTATTTAAAATTATCGAGTAATTTCTTTTAGAAATTAATTAAATGTGAGAATAGTTTTGGTTATGTTTTTATATCTCATTAAAAAAATATCGGATATTTCTCCATAGATTTACCTGACGCGTGAAATTTATTATGAGCAGTGATTACGATTATTTATCGTTATCACTTTCAATCGTTTGTTAAAAATTTAGATCTAATATAATTGATTTATTATTGGTAACGATTTAAAATTGTATCTAAGGTCCCGTGTTTACAATGAAAAGATCAGCTGTGAACAAATCCCGTACCCAGGAAATTAAATAAGTTTTAAATTAATATCAATATATGATATTAAATTGTAAATCAGATATAATATTTTATAAGTACCGTAATAAATACCTGAATTAATATATGAATTAAAATATTTTCCCTATAGTTTTTTCACAATAAGTGCTCGATCAAATGTACCGAATATTTTAAAAAATAATCTCGATATTAGTCGTGACAAATCCCTCAAATAAGCCCGATATATCTCTTCAATATTGACCAATTATTTGTTGGTGGATTCGTCCAGCAAATAACCGAAACATGCGCTAATATAAGGCGTAACACAATACGGGATAAAACACTGTAAAATACCCACATCGGACTTCGTTCGGATATTTTGCCTGACTAAGGTGTTCCGGAAATCAGGTATTTCATAGTACCGTTGTCAGACAATCACCGACTTGGTCGTCAGGCCATGTTTGGGTAATTTTTGGACTAAATTATTAAAATTGTTTGTCGGGTGTAAGGTGTAAAGTGAAAGGTGTAAGGTGTAAGGTGTAAGGTGTAAGGTGTAAGGTGTAAGGTGTAAGGTGTAAGGTGTAAGGTGTAAGGTGTAAGGTGTAAGGTGTAAGGTGTAAGGTGTAAGGTGACTAATTGTTTTATCCCCTCTCTCTCCCTCCCTCCCCCGTTCCCCGTATTCTTCAATTTAATCAATAATCAATCGAATTCTATGATGAGAGCTGCCTTTCATCAAGGGCGATATACTCTCGAAAATCATGATGATTTCTGGAAAATTTATGAACCTTAAAATTTCCTCGCTTCAATAGTGCGACTAAGTCCCTTTGAAGTTTGCTTTAACGGGGTTTCTCTTCGATTCGGTCATGGAAATCAGGTCGTTCTTATGAAAATTCAATTTAAGCGCTTACGAAGCTAAAAGAAATTCTTCTTGATATTTTCGACTATTAATTGAAATGAATAAATCGTTGAAATAAAAATGACTGCTGAACTATAAATAACTGTACGTAAGCTTTAGTGGTTTAATTCGGTGTCAGAAAGGTTTATGAGATGTTCGCTACTGCTAAGAGGTTATCATTTAGCGCTAGACCTAACTTTCTCGAATCACCGGGTGGGTTTTACTTAAACGGTAGATCAAGTAGAGGTGGTAGTTTGAATATAATTTTATGGTTAGGATGATTTTGGGTGGACAACTCCCGAGTTTCCCAGGACCGCTCTCAGGTCCTTTCAAGGCTACAATACGCATTATTGTTTTGAATTTAAAATACGATCAATGGTACTTCACCAAGAACCTGATTGATTTTCTTATCAATGGACGATTGTGTATATCGATTGGCACCGATTTATAAACATTATTAGGTAGCTTGGCCGATATGGTAGATAGTTTCAGCGCCACAATTTAAATTATACACGCAATACCAAATGGATCTAATTCTTCAGCCTCTGAATTGTTTTACCAGTACCATACCAATTTACTACTTTGCTTTACATATTTGAACGAGAATTATTGAAACGTTTAACACAAGACTCCTTATAATGAAAGAATGTGTCCTTAGGGGGCGCTATAGAATCCTCAAACTTAATAAATTGTTCGTACAAACCTTAAACCTTAACCAAGTAGTTAATTATTCACCTATACCTACATTGTAATCAAGTTTGACGTACAGCATGTAAAATACAAATTTTAATGCAATTTAAGTAGATAATCGATGCGCACATACTCAAAGGTAGGTCGAAAACTCAGTGATAAAACCCAAGATAAGGTAAAAACCCACTAAAGGTAAAACCACACTATATATTTTGTAAATAGAAAAATGGTCACTTTTCGATAAAAGACCGTCTTACGAGGGTCGATCAATAAGTACTCGTGTTTGCAATGAAGACGCAAGTTTTATAATTTTTTACATTGTTCCTCCAATCCATGTTTTCATGTTGGGGAACAGAAATAAATCACAGGGCGCCAGGTCGGGCGAGTAGAAGCAATGCGGCAGTAATTCGTAGCACAGTTCATGTAATTTGGCCGCATTTAAAATATTAATTACTGTTCCAACACACCTACGGCCTCGGCTACTTCGCACACTTTAGTTTGGCGATAAGCGAGAATCATGTCATGGTCCTTTTCAATGATTTCCTCGGAAACAACGTAAAATTCCTTTAAATTCGTCACCATGAACAGCATCCAACGTCGCTTTTATTCCGTCGCATGTTTTCCCATCCAAAAATAAAAATTACGAATCGATATTGCTACTTTTCCATTTTATTGAGAAACACGAAACACGAGTGATACAATCGGCTGCCAAATAAAAACTAACCTGTGAACTAGACTGAAATTTAGTAGCCAGCCTGAAATGTAATTCTTCA
Source organism: Nephrotoma flavescens (assembly GCA_932526605.1). Taxonomy (NCBI): domain Eukaryota; kingdom Metazoa; phylum Arthropoda; class Insecta; order Diptera; family Tipulidae; genus Nephrotoma; species Nephrotoma flavescens. The sequence continues at coordinate 301,677,049 of OW052220.1, read as the reverse complement.
CAACACTCATTATGTTGCTTCGAACGCACTAATCACAAAAGAAACTTTATTCACTGACATTATGTTGAACTCTGGACTATTTCAGATCAGCCACACTAAAAACAGGCAGCTTGATTCATTCTCCCATTTTAGTCACCTTTTGTCTCAAACACAGTAGTCTTAATGTCGACTCTCGAATCCCACCACGATTTAATTTTGGTAAACCCAACTTTGTGTTTTATTGGCAAACATCGACTTTAAAACCATTCTAAATGATAACAATGACATAGAATCTCAAACTGTAACCCTGCAGTTTTTGATTGTTTTGAACAATCCATCCTCACAAAAAAACTGTTTCGCCATAACCTCCATGGTATAATAATGAATTATGAACGTTTCATAACCATAGAAACTAACGTTGGTAAAGATTCCTAAATACTTAATCGAATTCTGATTACCCTAATTCATTAAACAGTCGGTTATTGGTAGCTTTGTCTGACGAACTGAATGCAATCCAATCTCATTGCTGATCTTAAGAGCTTATGGCAATTTATTAGTTTGAAGAAAAATCAGACGGGTACCCTTCCACTCTGAAGTATAATGATCATTCTTCCAATGATCCTAAAGTTATAACAAATCATTTCGGTAAATTTTGTAGTCTGGCTTCAAGCAGCGATTTTAAACTCGATGAGGATTACTTCATATACATGAATAATGGCGTTCGAACAAACTTGATTTCCATTCAAATCGATTATAACTCTGTGCTACAAAAGATTTCCAAATTTTGAGATGATTTTTCATCCGGTCATGACCATCTATCGTCTTATAAAATTGCAGTGACATTACTGCCCAGCCGCTGACAGTTATTTTTCAAAAATCTCTTTCGCTTGGAATTTTTCCATTTATTAAGAAAAGCATGTTTATGGACAAATGCTTACAGGTGCTCTCCAACTCGAATCGAAACATGATTATCGTACAATTAATAAACGAGAGGAGGAAGATGATGTACGGATGGTTGCGCATACCTTTTATTTTTGAGATGGAAATATGTTGAAACAATCTTGCGACAAAAGGTTTGTGGAGAACTGATTGAAGTAACGAGAATGTGGTTCGTGATTTCCTTGAATTCCCCCAGAAGAAATCACGGGAAGAATGAAATCAATATTCAGATGAAATATTCTCCTCATATTCATGCTGAGAAATCATGAAGACGGTAATTATTTACTAACAGGGGAATACAGAAACGGTGATAATGCACGTGTCTGGAGAAAAGAAGAGATTACTCGTTGACTTGCTTAAAGCAAGCAGATGTGAAACTAGTAATGAATAAAAACAAAAAAAGAGAAAATAGAAAAATACAAATAAGTAAAAATAAAATTAATTGAAAAGCAAGAGAATACTCGATAGAGTATTTAACTCCAATAGATTAAAAAAAATTAAGTTAATCCTTGTAATAAGGTCGTTTTGGCCGTAGGTCGTTCTGTGAGGAGTAATTCTATAAGCAGGTAAAAATGAATTTGATGATGAAGAATTCATCATCGATGAAAACCAAGCAGAAATTCGTAGTTATCAGTTGCAATCGGTATCAGAAATCGCTCAAATCGAGATTAAATTTATCGATACTTTTCAGGAATTTTGATTTACTAAAAAGCCGATGTAAAATGGCGAAAAAATTGACATGTTCTAATCAAGAAATATTGAATACGAAAAAAGTCAAATACAAATGAAAGATCCTATAGAAGACCATGTGAAACCTCTGATGTACTTTAGTAAATATTACCTAGATAATTTCCTCACAAATGCCGCGATTCGAGGGCACAAACGCACGTATCCCGGCAAATTAAGAAAACCATTCGGAAATGGATTCTATTTGTTTCATTCACTGGAATTCACTACTTGGTATTCAGGTACGTACTACATTTCGTTGATATTATGGATCCCAGCAATGCCAAATCCGTCGATAAATTTCACAAACTATTCAAACATTTCGAAGCAGATGCTTACAACATGAGATGGACGAAACCGTGCTCTTTGGACATAAAAATTTATATGTTGTATGAAAAAAGTTGGTTCCCATATGACTTCATAATTTATTAAGGAGTCTAAACCGATCTCCCAGAAGGTAATATTAAAAATTTCGAATACGGCGCCGCAATTGTGTTGCATTTACACATGTAACCGTTTTACAAATATTGAGCACAGTCTGTTCTTCGATAATTTTTTTTTGTCCTACGCGTTGTTCGAAATTCTTCAACAAAAAAAGATAAACGCCATTAAAACAGGTCGAGTCAACCGATTTGCAACTCCGCCGGGTCTCGAAAACAAAAAATTAAATAACGGCCCAGAGGATTTTGTGAGGAGGTTCAGAGTGTAAACAATAAGGTGGCCATGGTTAGATGACGTGATGATAAGCTGGTTCTTTTGACATCGAAATTTCGTTACAAAACGACAGGTTCGACGATGGGATAAATCAAATAAATCCCACATGTTGGTAAATCAGCCTGAAATTGTCAGGCTTTACAACGAAAACATAGGTGTAGTAAATCTAGTAGATCAGCCAATGAGTTTATTATCGCATTTTTTTAAAGTCGAAGAAATGAACATTGAGAATAATGTATCATTTTGTGGATTTGGTCATCCTTTCCAGTTGGGTAGAATATAAGAACCAATGTAAACTAAACAATGTCCATGCAAATGTCCATAGATTTATTAAATTTTAGAATAAGTTTAGCACGAGCTTTTATTGAACCGTGCATTAAACCAGAAGTACGATGTAACTTGCAATCAAATTGCGAGAAACGAAGCCAGAATTTGAACGGTTATCAGTAGAGAAACACCGATCTATCTGGATAAATGATAGTTCGCTCAAGTATGGATTGTCTCATTAGTTAGAACATTTAACACATCCCTATTCTGTAGTATAGTGATGCTCTCAGGTTCAGGATTTCTAGTCAGTCCGGGCACCGAATCGTGCCTTATGTAGCAGATTTCTTCGAATAAATAGGTGATAATCGAATGCTTGGTAGTGGTGTTCAAGCGGATTTCAAACATCACCGAAAAGAGCCTGTTCAAATCCGACCTCAACAGTTCCTTTCTCGTGACTATTATATTAACAACGATGCCGTTGCCAGAGCCAGTTCTGCGTGTTATTTATGAGAGCGAATTTAATTGACATCACGGAAACAGTATGCTAGTCAGGTATTCTCGAATATGAATTGAATATGAATTGAATATGAATTGAATATGAATTGAATATGAATTGAATATGAATTGAATATGAATTGAATATGAATTGAATATGAATTGAATATGAATTGAATATGAATTGAATATGAATTGAATATGAATTGAATATGAATTGAATATGAATTGAATATGAATTGAATATGAATTGAATATGAATTGAATATGAATTGAATATGAATTAAATATGAATTGAATATGAATTGAATATGAATTGAATATGAATTGAATATGAATTGAATATGAATTGAATATGAATTGAATATGAATTGAATATGAATTGAATATGAATTGAATATGAATTGAATATGAATTGAATATGAATTGAATATGAATTGAATATGAATTGAATATGAATTGAATATGAATTGAATATGAATTGAATATGAATTGAATATGAATTGAATATGAATTGAATATGAATTGAATATGAATTGAATATGAATTGAATATGAATTGAATATGAATTGAATATGAATTGAATATGAATTGAATATGAATTGAATATGAATTGAATATGAATTGAATATGAATTGAATATGAATTGAATATGAATTGAATATGAATTGAATATGAATTGAATATGAATTGAATATGAATTGAATATGAATTGAATATGAATTGAATATGAATTGAATATGAATTGAATATGAATTGAATATGAATTGAATATGAATTGAATATGAATTGAATATGAATTGAATATGAATTGAATATGAATTGAATATGAATTGAATATGAATTGAATATGAATTGAATATGAATTGAATATGAATTGAATATGAATTGAATATGAATTGAATATGAATTGAATATGAATTGAATATGAATTGAATATGAATTGAATATGAATTGAATATGAATTGAATATGAATTGAATATGAATTGAATATGAATTGAATATGAATTGAATATGAATTGAATATGAATTGAATATGAATTGAATATGAATTGAATATGAATTGAATATGAATTGAATATGAATTGAATATGAATTGAATATGAATTGAATATGAATTGAATATGAATTGAATATGAATTGAATATGAATTGAATATGAATTGAATATGAATTGAATATGAATTGAATATGAATTGAATATGAATTGAATATGAATTGAATATGAATTGAATATGAATTGAATATGAATTGAATATGAATTGAATATGAATTGAATATGAATTGAATATGAATTGCATATGAATTGAATATGAATTGAATATGAATTGAATATGAATTGAATATGAATTGAATTTGAATCGAATATGAATTGAATATGAATTGAATGTCAACAGAGGATTGAAGCAGTTTAACGTAGGGTGAACGCTTTGCTTTACCCGGGCTACCATGGGCGGGTATGTTCAATCTACCTCCATACCAAGATCGTCTAAAATGAATTGACTAACCACTCAGTAAGCGCCGAGTTTTTGCAGATGCGGTTTTCATTCACCTGTTACAAACCCCCGAGATTAACATAAATGTAAACTCGCGAGATTTGAAATTTAAATCTGAAAAACAATAGTTTTAAGGAAACAAACAAAACGCACGCGAGCCTATTCGCACGAATACCAATGCAAACCGCAGCTCATAATAAATTTCTGATTATTATGGATAAAATTGTTCCCATTTTATCTTAACAGATTCAGCCAGTTCAACAGGGGAGGACTACCACCTTTTTCAAATCCAATTTACTAGTTCGGTCATGAACCCAATAAATTCAAATACTAAAAATAAAAATTTCCCAGACACAGACCACTAATTCACATACCGCAAATAATTTTCCACCGATCAATTTACAAACACAAAATATGCATTATTTGTGTATCAATTTACGTTAACGTTTTCATTACAATGTTTTGATTTACTATTTGATTTGTTGGAATGAGATTGATATCAATCGACCAAAACTTAAATAAAATAAAAAGAAAATAATTTATGGGTTTTTGTATGAATTAAAAAATTTCACTTTATTAATTAAAATAAAAAAAAATCAAATTGATTTGTGCACGAATTTGCGTAAAACGTGATAGACGCAATCAGAGAACTGGAAGAAAAAATTGTTTGGTTCGAGGGGCACACTCAAAAGTAGATCGCGCATGGCTACAGGCCATTCCAAAATTTTAATTTTACAAGGTATATACATTTCGTTTTGTCTTGGTTATTTTTAACACAAACTATTTGTCTACAAGTGCTTAGAGGTGGTTTTCTCTATTGAAATGTTTTTTAACTCGTGTACTTGCTCTTGCATATATAGTACACCCAATAATTACACCGCGCCTATAAACACACGTGATTTATATATCGTCTTCGCTATTATTAGGAACGTTACCTAACACAATTGATCATAACTTTAAACAAAACAAAAAAACTCAACAAGAATTTGATCGAAGATCAAATTTTTATGTAACGATGAAATTTTCTTTGTTTGAATTTGAAGAATAAAAAAATAACATTTATGTTTTAATCTCAATCGATAAATTGTTTAGTAACTTTAGTATTATGAGGTCTCATTAATCAATAACGATTTATAAATAATGACAATACTTAGTGTAACCTTCTTTTGTGTATCTTATAAACAATACCTTAATGTGTTTTAACACAAAGCTGTGAATTTAAGACGAATCAAATTAAAAGCTGTTTTGGGAACAACATTTTCATCTCTTGTAGATTAAATATAATTTTGAAAGTACGTAAATTTGGTTTTTAATTTTGGTAATTAGACTTGAAAATTGGTGTAATTTTAAGATTTGTATAGAGAACAAATTTATCGGTTTAATAGTGCAGTGTACACGAGTGAGTAATTTATCATAGTTTCATTAAACTATGTAACATTTTGCTGCCTCTTTTGAATTAAACCATTTAAAAATATTGTGAAAGATTGTTCTTGATAGCCTTGTGTTACGTTAATATGTTCGAAGTATATTGAACTTTCGAGTTAACGAAATGAGTTTATAGCCATGAACTTCTGCACGAAGCAGTTATTTGGAGAATATGTTTGGAATTTGAATTTGTGCCAATTAATTAAGAGAACATTTTTTGATTAAATTCAAAAAAATGCATTGTTATCGTGTATCTGAAAATAAGCTTAGCACAGCCTGAACAATTAAAATCACATAGGGAGCTGTACGTAAACATCGCAGATGGTAACCGGTGATCCCATATTTATTTGGATCTTTGTCGGTATAATTTCGTAAGGATTCCAATTTTGCATAAACTTTTTAATACACACAAAGGAGTACCAGGTTAAAGTTAGCCGAAAATTTTCAGTCGAGTGTCGATAATCCAGAGTTGGTTGAAAAAAATGTATCGCCGATAATGTAGGTGTACAGGCGATCGCAAAAATGTCGACAATGCAGATTATATCGATAAAGAAGATTTACTTCAATATTCAAACAAAAAAAACGGGAATACAGATTTAAAAGTAACAAACGAATCATAAAATTTCCAAGAGTAAAAAAAAAAATTATCCCTATAACATTATCACACCCACCCCAAACCTATAATCAATACCTACCTACCTGTGGTGATGGGTTATCGAATCGGTATAGTTAGATTGGTCAAAACGACATACGATTTTTCTAAAAAAGCATGGGGAAAATCAAAATTTCTTCCCTATAACCATATCATAACCACCCCAAACCTATACCTAATCAAAATCTACGTATCACCAGGTTGGTGTCTATCTGGCAAAATCTCGAATGACGAACGACTTTATCGTCTAAAAATAGCGGAAATCAAAATTTCGCCCATCCCAAATATCAAAATAGGGAGTTTTTTCCAGCGTTTGTTGTAATACGTGCTATTTAAGTCAAACTTAGGTAATATTTTGCTTATTTCTCTACTATGAGGTAGTTTCTCCATATTTTTAAAATTATAAGGAAACTTTCCAAAAATTCTACTTCATTTTTCTACTTTAGACTGCTATTTAGCTTATAGTAGAATAACAAGGAATTTTAACCTAATTTACAACAGCAAAGTGTACTTAAAGTTGAAAAGTCTTATTGGTGAACAAAGGGTTTAAAATAGGACAAATATTCTTTAGATTTAACCTATTATCGATATTAGAGTTACGTATGTGAAGTTGGCGAGAAAACCATCCCGAAAAACGCCTTTTCAATTTAGCTGTGTTTCTCCACTAAATTCATTAAAAGACTATTCAGCCCGAAAAATTAAAAAATATATGAAGAAAATCAAATTCCATCCCGAAAAAAATAAAAACAGTCTCACGTACACAAAACAATATTTAAGTTGAAAATCTATTACAAGAAAAGATTTACAACACTTAAAATTAAGAAATTAAAAAACAAAATCCTTCAAATCTGAAAATTTTTCAACGACCTTAATGTTTCGGTTCACAGAGTTTGGCAGATATAGCGGTATATGACTAATTATTGCACTAACCATCAGCATTAAGCACACAAATGTTCATTACGTTACAGCGGGGATGAGGGGCCTCTCCAGCTGATTTAATATTTGCATCTCATAGTTATCGAAATTTTGCCCATATCACATTATTGCATTAATTATGAACATACCGTTATATCTGCCAAACTCTGCGAACGGAGAATTTTCTGGTGATATATGAGCATAATTCCGATAACTATGAGATGCAAATATTAAATCAGCTGGGGAGGCCCCTCATCCCCGCTGTAACGTAATGAACATTTGTGTGCTTAATGCTGATGGTTAGTGCAATAATTAGTCATATACCGCTATATCTGCCAAACTCTGTGAACCGAAACATTAAGGTCGTTGAAAAATTTTCAGATTTGAAGGATTTTGTTTTTAAATTTCTTAATTTTAAGTGTTGTAAATCTCTTCTTGTAATAGATTTTCAACTTAAATATTGTTTTGTGTACGTGAGACTGTTTTTATTTTTTTCGGGATGAAATTTGATTTTCTTCATATATTTTTTAATTTTTCGGGCTGAAGAGTCTTGTGAATTTAGTGGAGAAACACATCTAAATTGAAAAGGCGTTTTTCGGGATGGTTTTCGGGCCAACTTCACATACGTATTAAAGTTAACTTAACTTTAAGGTGAAAATGGTCACAAATAAGAGAACTTTTCTCAAATAAAACTTTCTCAATTTTCCACTTTGGCTAGGGATATCCATTACAAACGCTAAATAAGGATTTTTACTAATATTTTTACCAATTTTTCTACCGTATGCTTATAGAGTTTCTTTAAAAACAATCTAGGTGGAAATCTATTTAATTCAATCGAGCCTAGAGGTAAATCACTTGAAAATTACACCAACAAGAAAATTTTCGAATAGGTGCCGCGCACATTTCCTTTATATTCGTAAATATGTAAACATTTCTAAATTATGACATTTGGAAATAAATTGCATTATTACATCACCGCAGGCAGCATCATTCCTCGTGCAACCATTTTTCGTTCATCTCGCTTCGTATTTTCAATGTTTTTGAAACAAACCACACTAATAAAAAATCTTGTTATTCGCCAAGTTATTCAAGAAAAGTAAAATATTATCTTATGCCTTTTGTGAGTGAAATGAATGAAATGATAGGAAGCCTATCTTATGCCTTTTGTAAATGAATTGAATGAAATGTTGGCATCCGGGATTTATATAAATGGTCATAAAATATATCTGAATATAAATTGTTTCATTAAGATCACCATATGGAAGTCACACCATTAACCAAATTGCTAATGGAGGTAGATCCGGTAAAATATTTTGTTATCTCCGACTCTTTACATTTATTTGATTTGGGTATGTTCCAAAAAATAATTTTAATCACAACAAGTCAACATCAATTTTTAGTCTATTTAATATTTTAACTAGGAATCATGAGAAAATACTTGTTTGGTTGGTGTAATGGAAGTTACAATTTTCCAAAAAAAACGTTCACCGGCTGCAAAAATTAAGCTAACATGCTTGTTAAAAGACTGCAATAAAATGAAACCGATAGAAATTTATCGCACAATAAGAGGATTAAAATGTTTGAAATATGGGAAAGGTTCGGAGTACCAAACAATGCTGCTTTATTTTGGATCTGTAGTTTTAAAAGATATCCTGTCTAAAGAACATTACATATAAACATTTTTTGGCATCTGTCTTATGCTGTAACAACTCTATCCTGCCACGAATATTTACAATATATTCATCTAGCTGAGAAACTATTGATGATGTGAATAATTTCGGCCCTCTACCTGAAATTAGGGCCTACCATCTCGAAAACTATCTTAGCCATCTTAAGGCGTTAGTACCTTGTGGACAAATAATGTTTCAGTTTCAGGTTCAGCACTGCTAAAATTGCTCTCTTTCAAATTTTTTATTCATTTTTCTTACGTTCGGCGGAATTTCGTTTGTTGGAGTGTTTCAATATTTTCTCTCGAAACAATTTTTCAGTCTCCATCTCACACCAGCGATTATCTGCCTTCATAAGTACTGTATATATGATATCGAGTACATTTTCAAAACTTCGAAACATAACCTTTTCGCTGCAGTTTGCGGAAGGAGAAATGCCTGTCCAAGACGTTAGAGTTAGTAATTGTTTTGGAAAAACAATTTCCGACACTAATTTCACGCCCACTTTATCTATTTTTTGAAGGCAACCCAAACCAAAAATTCCCGACAAATGATGAGTGATGTAAGTTTTGTAGTGCGGGTCACTTCCTATTCCCCTATTGAAATTTTTTAAACCCCGTATAAGGGAAATTTAAATTTTTCACCCAAGTCTTTTTTGTTACCGTCGATCGATTCCTCCACATCAGTTTTTCTGGCTTCATCATTTTAAATCAACAACTTTTCTATCCGTTCTACATGATTCTTTGCGATACCATCTCATTTTGTAGTCTATCGAGTTTTTTTGTTCAAATCGTCAAAACGTGTATTGCAGCCTTGGAAAAATAATGATATATTTTGATTTTAGACATGCATCAACTAAAAAATAAATAATAAATTTTAAAATAATTACTCCCGGAACAGCTAGGGCCAGGCATAAAGCAGCTATCCTCAATTACTATGAGTTGCTCAGATGCCCGACTTTTTTTGGCACTGATGTAAATTAGTTAATACACTGATATAGGTCGAACATGTGGGAATATCAACCAATTTTTTCGGCCAAATCGACATAAAATTTACTAGAAATAGGTAGAAGTGGAAAGTGACATATTACCTAAATAGCACATTTTAAGTATAATTTTACGTCCAATCGACGTCGAAAAATTCTCCAATTATGTCGATTCGACGTAAATTCGACGTAATATTACACATATTTTTTAGGGTTTTTTCGACTCCAATGAAATTTTGTAAAGTTAAAATCTACTTGAATTTGACCTACTCTGTTATTTGGGATAAACTCATCGCACCCACCCCAAACAAATATCAAAACCTCGCATGATAACGAACGATTCTAGCGATAAGACATGGGGAAAATCAAAAGTTTACCCCTATTCCCTGATACGACCCAGGTCAAACCTATAATCAAAATTTATCTGTGGTCATGAGCTAACGAATTGCCGTAGTCAGAACGGTGTCTGTCTGGCATAATCTCTAATTGATTTTTTTTTAATGACAATTACATTCAATTGAATTCATGATAATTTTTAAACTTCTTTATCGACAATTTTTGGCTGTATGACACAGATATGGCATTTCAGTCCTATATTTTCATCAAACTTACCTCAAACCGGTAATCAAAATTTGGACAACCTGACACAAAATTTCGAATGTCGAACAATGTTATCGACAAATCACGCCGAAAAATCGAAATATCACCCCTTTAACTTTATCAAACCCACCCCAAAACAATAATAAAAATGTACCTATTGCCATGGACCATCGAATTGACATAGTCAGATTGGTGTTTGCCCAAATCTCGTATGATGAACGATTCTAGCGATATCGCATGGGAAAAATCAAAATGTCACCCCTATAACCTCATCGGACCCACCCCAAATCACCCTGACATAGTCGGATTAGTGGGCCGAAAAGAAGACGACGTATACATCGTTAAAATCGAGCAAGATGAATATTTTATGAAGATTTTTCATTGTATGTGTATCTATGGCTTTTAGGAGGTGCAAGCCGGTAAAAATCTCTACATTTTTCAGGGAAATTTTTTACATTTTCAATTTTTTTTGTTGTAAATATGTAATAATAACAAATTTTTATAAAAGATTTTGGGGTTGGAATTTAGTATTTATGGTAAAATTTCCACATTTTTCACGAAAATTTTGTAATTTCCATAATGTTTCAAAATATTACGACTTTTGGTATTCGGCTGTGATTTGATATAATTCAACATTTCAATTTTGTGTCGTTTTGTTATACAGTGGTTAATTTATGAATTCATTTTTCTATAGTAATAAATAAAGATTTTCCCTTTTCCAAAATATTCCTCTCCTTGTAGAGAATAACAAATCTGTTTCTGGTATTCTGGGGGACGCCCCCATCCTCTAACGTATTAAACGAATTAAAATAATTAAATATCATCATCTACATTTTCATTATCATTATCGACACTATTTGAATTGAGATCTTCTTCAGGATTTTCTTCAAAGTTACTGAAACCATACATTTTTCTTTTTGGAATATGAAAAAAAAAACAAAAAACATTTTTGAAAAACCTGAATATTTTCCCGGAAAATGTTGTGATTTTTCGGAAATTTTTGGCGAGTAGCCAGATACGGCGGTGATGATGTACCATAAGTTACAGTGTGTGACTCGAATGCTTTTATGGATTCAGAGAATTGTCTGCAAATGTGTCTGTTTAGGATTGATTAATATTTGCCTGCACATTTTTGAAATGTCAGTGTTAAAAGCAAAACGGTATTTTCTGAATCTTAGTACTATAGCAAATAAGTCGGTATTGCACAGTGGGACCGATAGTAAAATGTTATTCAATGAACAATTATTTGATGTCTAAGCGTACGCGTCGAATATCAACTCGAAGCTTTGTAGTTGAACTGGAGAGTTTAAGAATTGCGTGATGTGGGGCTCCCCGAATTAAAAAAGGATGACTTAAAAATGGCGTTTTTATTAAATCGTTTTTTAATTTTAAAATTGACTAGTGGTACTCTCCATTGGACATGTAAGTCCAAACCATTCAAATATTGCAACTAATGCTTTCATTAATGAAACTATTACGCAAACTTAAATTTGCAAATTGACATGACTTAAAAAAAGTCTCATTTTTTCATATAAAAACACCATTTTTAAGTCAACTGTTTTAATTTCAGCCTTTTTTAATTCAGGGAGCCGTGATGTGGTAGGCAGTGTGTGTGTGGATTTTTTTTTAGTGATTTCTTCCATACGGCAAGAAGAAGAACAGTGTCGGAGTTTAAGTTTTTTTATAAATAGTATAACCGTCTTCAAGCAGATGATTTAGAACCACGAAGTGTTGCATTTGGTTGTATCGGGAGTGTAACCATATACCAGATTCTGTTCTGGCGTGAGCTTTTATAAATATTTTCTCACATTGAATTTCTTCATCGGACAGGATTTTTTTGAAGGAATTTTTTCAATTTCGCAAATTTTTTTATAGATAGCATTAGTTCGTCTGAGAGTTTGGATTCAATCAGTGTATAAAAATTATGTTGGTTGCAATTAATTGAAGTTGTCGACCTCCCACCAATTATTCAACCTAGTAAGGATCCGTGGATTGTTGGAATGTTTTTATTACGATTAACATGCTTCATTCCATGTATGTGATGTTAGCCCAGAAAGTCATCCCAGAAAAAATAAATTTTTGTATCAGGCAACACTAAAGTTATATATTTATACCAGCCCAGGTTTTCATTAAAATTATTTAAATTAATATTAGTTCAGCCCAAGAAATATTAAAACCTTGTAATAAAACATATTGCATGGAAAGAAAAAAATATTTTCAGAGTCCAGACATATTTGAACGAAAAAATTTCAAATAATTACATTACCATGCATCTGAGAATATAGCGTTAGTTACAATGGTAGGCTTGCTTGATATTTGTATGGTTGGTAACAGACATAATGACAAGTGGTTATAACCAGATTTGATAATGACGAGTCGTTACTATTAGGTTTGGTTTCCGAAACTCTTTGTTTCCAGGAGTTTTTGGTGCAAATCCTTGTAAAAGGTATTGGCCCAATCAAATATGAGCCTGTCGCGCCAATCACAACGGTAGGATTATCTTGAAATTTTAATGATGAGTAACGGTCATGATTATAAGTGGTTACTACTAGGTTCAGTTTCCGGAACTAGCGCTTTCTGGGAACCATGGAGTAAAATATTTTATATATTGGGCCCAACACGTGTGCACCTGTAGCGCCAATTGTTCATTGTTTACCTTAGCATTGGTTTAAGCGAAAATTCGATTTTACAACATGAAAGTTGTACGGAATTTCAATTTAATCTTTATATTTGCAGGACATATGCCAAAGTTTCTATATTGATAAGTGTGTGAAGTTATCCCAGTTTTTCATCCAAGGAAAATAAAAATGTTCATCAGGTAACATTAATTTCATCCCATCCCAGAATTTTTAAAATCATCCCATCCCACGGTTTTTAAATCACACAATTATTTGAGAATGTGATATTTGTTAAAAGTAGTGAAAATTTTAGATTATCGTTTTGATCTTTGAGTTTTTTCTTCAAATTTCATATTGAGGGCCATATGCAAATGAGCATATATCCAAATTTTTATCAGAGTTAGTGGACATCATGACGATTCAAAATCAAAAGTCAAATCTTTAGGCAATCTATAGGTTTGGGAGAATTATTAATTTTTTCATTGAGTTTTTTCTTCAAATTTCATATGGAGGGCCATATGCAAATGAGCATAGCGGTAATCTAAAATTTTCACTACTTTTAACAAATATCACATTCCTAAATAATTGTGTGATTTAAAAATCCTGGGATGGGATGATTTTAAAAATTCTGGGATGGGATGAAATTAGTGTTACCTGATGAACATTTTTATTTTTCCTTGGATGAAAAACTGGGATAACTTCACACACTTATATTGATTCAGAAGTAATACTTAACATTAACCGTTATATTTAGGAAACAAGGTGAATCAGGTTTAGTAAAATGTTTTTAATGGTTTTAATGTTTGCTCCGGACTAAGAAAACTATGAAGTTGTTCCAAAATATCCACCTATAAATGAAGACCAACGAATTTCATATCATTGTTATGAAAATTGATTGAGAATGAAAATATATTTTTGTTACATCGTTCAATTCCCGGTTGGATTCGTGTGGATTTTCCGAATGTTGTGCATTTAATGGTTGATGCTTGATGGTTACTTATTTGGTGATTATAACCTTGATTCGGCATACATCAATAATGATGTTCACGTTTTTTACAATAAGCACTCGAAACAAGCATTTGATTAATTCGAGGAACATTATTCATTTGGTGGGAATTTGGCGAAGTTGACGATTGAAATGTGAATTCAAATTATTATAAAATAAATTTAATGGTTTGTCAAATTAAGGCTGTAACAATTGCTTGCACTGTGACAAATTTTCGAGCAAATTCGACATTTCGTTTGTTAATGCTTCGGATTTAACAATTTTATTTTTATTAGATTGCTAATAAATTTTCTATTCTACAGGCCGTCGAGCCTGAACTAGTTCTACTTGTACATGTATAAATTGGGATTTCAAGTCTTGCTGCAATATATTATTAAATTCTGATTGCATAATTCTGTAGTCAAACAAAATACAGGATTGTCATTTGGCTTTTTACGGTTCATTTGTTAAAACCATTATCGTAATAATTCAAATAACAACAATGCTTGCAAATTACTAAACTATTTAATTTATTACAAAATATTTGCCATTCGTAGTAAAATATTTTAAAATTGAAAATATGCGCGTATTCGATTTACGAGTGTAAAGAACATCGTTTTCGTCACAACAATAAATTATTAGCATATTTTGTATAAACATTTGGTCAAATATTGAATTTTGATGTTAGGTAGCGACCAAGCCTACGATTACTTCATTTCCACTAAAAATCGTAAAGTTTAACAATAAATTTGTGTGTGAATACGTATAAGGCGGCACACGCGAATTAAATAATAATTAAGAAAGGAAAAGTGTAACATCTATATTTGTAAAAAAAATTCTAAGACCCATCCCGCCAATAATAAGTCGAACAAAAATTGAGGTCGTCAGCTGATTCATAAACATGTGATAATTATTTATCACTTAAGAATGCGTATTAATATCTCTTTAGAGCTTGATTGACATTGAAATCCGCTTTAAAAAGTTGAATTGATATATACATTATTTCGCTTGAGGGAATATACAAGTTTGGTATTACAAATTACTGGTGTAATAGAAAGAGATTTGAAGTTTATTAATAGTGTTTTGTATGAACGTGATATTTTAAAAATATTTTGCTATACGTAAACAACTTCCGGATTTTAAATTAACTAATTCAAAATCGCTAAATTTGTTTGTAGGTGTATTTTCAAGGTGCTGTGGAACAATATTGTACTTTTGTATTAATGATACCAAATTATTCAATGAATTGTCAAGTCAACTAGCAGTATATGATTAAAAATCCACAAAATATTCCGTGGCCAGGCCCTCTGAAATTTAAAAACTACAAGCTACTAAAAAAAACATTTTTTCCACAATTCGACTTTATTATCCCAAAATACGGAGGCCAAATTTTACCGGCCGATATTTGCGTTTTTGGTTGCTTTCATCGGCTCCTGCCCACTCAGCTAATTGACGAATTCATTCCGGAGTGTAGTGCATTCATAGTCATACACCGATGTAAGAAATTCAGTTTAATTACGATTAAACAGCTCTAAACAATGCTGTCAATCATCGAGACCTTGCAATTTTTGATCCAATGTGAACAAGCGCGTACCCACTTTGAACAGAGCTTTCGCATGGATAAATGTTCATGCACAACACTGCGTTTTGATATCTTTGGGTATCAGCTATTTCACGCAACTTCTCTTTACTATCTAGATTTTGTACAAGAGTTACGAACAACTGTAACTTGTAAACCAATAATGGGATTTCCATAAAATTTTGGTACAAATCGTTTGAAGATATAGGTACTTCCTAAATATCATATGAGTTTTTCATTATAGATGCGCCTTCTATGTGTCAGCTTCGGGACAGGCAGCAAACGAAAGTTTTAGGAAGTATAAGGAACTCAGAGAAAACAAGAAAATTATTAAAATTTCTGGTTTGATTGATTAATTTTACTTAATTTTACTTGATGATATTTTGTAAAATACAAAAATCATGAAAAATTTTGAGCTCAAGATTTTTGCAGATTTGCCGCAAGCAGTTAAAAAAATCTTTGCTTGTGTCTATGTGTATGTGCGGTATAGTGCAGACTAAATGTTGTTGATCTTCCGCAACCAGATGGATTATCGGAATAAAACTTCATACTTAAGAATTTCTCATAAAATGGGAGATCCCAATGATTTTTGGCTCAAATCGGAACACCGGTTTGTTTTTGCAAATATTTTGAAAATATGTATAATCATTAACGAGGAAAACGATTAAGATTCTAAATTAAATTTTCAACAATACCGGTTCAAATCGTTTTTCCAAAATTTTCGCGGGAATCACAATTTTTTAGAAAAAACTGTTTTTTTAAGCATTTTTGTTAAAAAAAATGCTACATGCGGTTTCGGTTTGCCGTCTGTCTGTCTCTGTCCACGATTACTTGAGAACGGATGGAGATATCAACTTAATTTTTTCACTAAAAGTTTAAGCAATTCATAGTATTCACATGCTCTATGTGAATATGAAATTAAAAATATATCTCGTGTGGATTTGGGTTTGTGTGTGTTATTGGGGTGGTAGGAGTGGGAGGTGGATGATGTAAAGACAATGATGAAGGCTAGTTGAGAATGAAGTAAGTAATGATTTATTTAATTTATTTATCGACAGTATTCATTACCCTATAAGCAATGTTAGGTGAGTATGATTATATGATTACAATATTTACATTTATATCCCCCCCTTTTTTTAATTTAATTTAATTTTTACTATCACATTTATAAATCCAATTTGATACTTGGTTTGATTATTCTACCTGACCTAGTTGTCAGATTAATCAGGACTCATTCCCAGTCTTAATGTTGTTTGGTAAACTTCGACTGTTCTTTGACTCTGCTGTAGCCTCAGGAAATAATACCCGATTCTAATTTTGCAGGTATTCCATGAGTAGCAAAACAGAATTTTAAATGTCTAATGACTTCACTTGACAAACTTCCATTCAGCTCTGTAAATTCAAAAAATCCAGAATATATTCCTTTCCATGGCAATGAAACAAATCTATTCTTATCACTCCAAATGGAAGATTTGGAATTTCTTTTGTGATGATTGGTTCTTTGGTCATTGAGTTTTGCGTTGATTGACAAATTGCACATTTTTCTACATGCGATGCTTAATCCGCAGTCATTCTATACCAAAATAGAATTTCTCTCGCCCCACTTAAACACTTTTGTATCCTAAAATGTCCTCTGTGTACATTATGTAACATTTTTTGAATTTGTTCCTTGAGTACCACCACTTTCATTCCTTCATATACTATTCCGTTGTAATATGGAACCTCTTCTCTAAAACTCCTGGACAGTCTCACTAATTCACAAACTTCCGATTTACTTTCCGGCCAACCTTTCATTACCACTTTGACTAATTCTTTATCATTTCTCGTAGCTTCGACCATTTCCTTTTTAGCGTCTTCTGAGAAATCTATTCTATCTATATCCAGCGTTTTTGCAGTCTACTACGTAAATCAGCTAAGTATTGACTTGTGCTTTTTTTGTAAATAATAGTTGGAGCATATTGTTTAATGTCAAACATAATCCTTTGCAGTCTAAACGGTGCTGACTGCAATGGTTTTTTGTAGACAATCTCCAGAAGTTTATGATCACTTTCTATTATCAGCTTCTTTCCATAGATGTATTCATGGAATTTCATACATGCCGAACGTATCGCAGTTGCTTCCAACTCAATCGATGGATAAATCGATGGATCTTTTAAACCAATGTCGCACCAAAACTCTTCATGCTCGCGTCTACTTGAACGGTAACATCCTCAGATGTTTCGTAGAATTTTAATACTGGTGTTGTCTCTTTTAATTTAATAAACGCTTTCTGTGATTCTTAGTCCAAATCCACTCGACATCCTTGATTAAAAGATTTCTTAACGACTCCGTTAAATCTGATAAATTTGATACATATTTGGATAAGTATGTGGCCATTCCCAACAATCTCTGCAATTCTTTGATATTTTCTGGTCTTTTTATTCTCTTAATCGCTGCTGTTTTATCTGGATCTACCGATAGTCCCTGCTCGCTCAACATATGACCCAAGAATTTCATTTTCTTTGCATTTCTCTTTGTTTAATTTTAATCCCGCATCTTCTATTTTCACTATTACTTGATTTGTGAAATATTATATAATTTTTCGATAGTTGACGCATATATCAGAATATCGCCCATAGAACACTCCAACACTCCAGCAGATGCTAGCACGAAAGGTAGTCTTTTGTATGAGTAGCGCTCCCACGGGGTTCCTTTTTGTTGTACACATTTTTGAAAAATGCCCTCGATAACTACAACTTTTACATTTGACTTTGTATGCTGCGGGCAGCTTCGTTTGCCGTGAGTTGTCCCACATCTTTTACAATCAAATTTCTCGTCTTTATTTGCACCTGCACTTTATTATTTATTCCGCTATTTTTTGGTTTTGTTTTTTTGAACGCAATTTCATCGACTCCTGTCGTTTGTTTATTGTGTATTTCCGCTAATTGAATTGAAGTCATCTCGTAAGTTTTACATATTTTTATGGTTTTTTCTAAAGTTGGATCACTTTCCTCCAATAATTTTTCAAGCACCGAATCTACATATGTATAGTCATGTGTGGGTCTGATATTTGAAATACGCAAATCAAACTGCATAGAACCTGCATAGGCAACAAAACTGCTTATAGAGTTCGGCTCCGAACCGTTCCCGTCTTTTTTTTATTGCTTAAAAACTCATGAATAAATTTAGAACGTATGTGTTTGTACCAAATTCCACTGTTATCGGATGATTGCTGCTTAATCTTTCAAATTAAATAGGTTTGGTTTCCAAACGGATTGGTCGCGATAGATTTTTTTGAGTATAGTTCGTTCATGGAATTAATTGAGCGGCACACGTTGAGTGACCAATAACAGGACATCGTAGAGTTTGTAACAAAATTTCATTATATACTGATGACACCTATCGACTTAACCTTTCAAATGACATCAGTAACAAACGGATGGACGCCGAAAGATTTTTGAGTAGAATTTATTCAATGCACTAAATTAAAATCGTAATGGGTGTCAATAGGACTGGAGGTAGAAAGAACAGAAAACCAATTCGATCACGTCATGATTTCTAAAAGACACCGCACTAGCATATCCGTGATATTCATGAAATGTCGATGCTTTAAAAGACCAAGCTTGCCTGCACAGATAACCAATCAGCTGTAATTAACTAGATCGGCAGACTTATACAGCGAATAACCTTTTCTTAACATTTAATAATAGTGGCTAGCTAACCAGTCAGATATCGCTAAAGCTACATGTCAGAAAAAATAAGACAATATATCTCTAAAAGAAACATGTAGAATATGAGATCAGGCACCGAAAAATCAACTTTTAAGTGGAAAAACGAAATTAAAGAGTTTTGTTAATACTAGGGATCTCGCTAATGACTTCCACCCAAGAAGTGCAGCGTTTAAAGACGAGAAGGGAGAGCTGAGAACAAACTTGACTCTTGTTCTATCAGTATGGCAAACCTACTTCCAAAATTTACTAAACCGCAATAACGAAGTGACCCACGTTAAAAAAGCTTGCTTTACCATAATAGGACACCTTTGTCGAATGGCCCACAAGATTTTATTCGCATGCACTAATCTTGCATCAAATCTATACGATCTCATCCTCTATGTTGGCCAAGAAGAGCTGAAACCATAATTGGTGACTATCAGCATAGTTTTTGGCCCAACCGATCAATTCGAAGGATTTTGAAATAAAATTGGGAGTACAATACATCAACTATATATAGTCTTCCGGTAGGCATATCAATCGCGAGAACCTCCGGATAAACTTACTTCGCTCTGTAACTTAACAAAGTCTGGATATGTTTATCGGAAGTGAGAGGTGGATCCTAACCTCTAATGACTGAACAGTGTTACATATTGTCTTTCGTTCCATGTGTAACGAGACCGATACGAGATATCGGGTGTTAACAGAAATTTTTGTTACCCACTTAGAGGCTTCGAGGCGGTCATATTGGCTCCGGCTAGAGCTCAGGGTAATGGGGTGGGGTTTCCCGAAGCATAAGTGGATCTTGCTAGACCGCAAGGGACAGAAAGAAAATTTATGGGTTAGGGACGTAAGGAAAGGAAACTAGGAGCAAGGCACGGATCAACTCACCTTGAGAACGCGAACTCACTTACCCCCTCATCCTCTATAATTAGAACATTTAGCTTCTCATACCTGAAACTTCAACGAAAAATGCGAACAATAAGGCGAAATGGCGGAACATAATCTCAATTGTTATAAAAGACAATTCGCGTTAAACATGATTGTAATAGTTTAATAATAATGAAAGTTTTGATATCGATACAATAAGAAAGTAATAATTTAGATAAAAACTTAACAAAGAGAATCTATCTAAACTAACTTATTCTAGGTGACGTCAGAAAGTAGCGATAACCAATTATAACTAATTTTATTAACGCGGAATAAAAATTCAAAGTCGAAACCCTAAGCCCCCAAAGAAATTAGTTATCACCACGAAAAATATGATTACGACATAAAATGTTGTTTTAAAAATTCAATGAAATTTAAGTTTTCATTAGAAAATAATTTGAGTCAAACTTTTTGAGTGAAATTATAATGACGAATGAAAAATTTGTATAAATACATAATAGATATTCTATAAGCAAAAATAATAATGATAAAGTTAATGAACATGAAATAATCAGATAAAAATAAAACGAGTTCACCGAATGTATCTGCCGATGTGGCGGTTGATTGTTGAGGCCTTTGTAAAATCCAAATCGATGCATACCGATACGATCGGTATACGTAAATCACCAAATACTTTTTCGTTTTATTTTATTTTTTTTTTTTTGTTGTTATTTTATAACACTATATAGTCCGCACAATATTTATTTTTATTTATTTCACTGTACAATTACGGGTTTGTCCGATTATTTAGTTTCTTTATGAAATTAGATTTTTTTTTGAGTTTAATATTTATTAATTTCGCGCACTGTAGGTAATGAAGCTAGTAGTTTATCCTTAATATTATAAATAGTTTGTATTATTACCTGACTTATTTATTGCACTATTTGTCTATTTTGTTTATTTTATTATTATTATTTTTTTTTATTTAATTTAATATTTATTTCGTACACTGTATATACAAGTTATAAAATTGCACTGGTCGTATGTGTTGATATTTGACCTTAATGTCACTGAGATATACCGGTACAAATACGGATGCGTCATATATGTCCGAAACTTAAAATTAATATAATTGCATGGCACACACGCACACGTTTTGCATCTACTGTATAATTTATTTAGATATCTTTTATTTTTAATCACTTGGCTTGACTTAGTCCAACTTTTAACATATTTGTTTTAAAATTTCACTTTTTTTTCGTAATACATAGATGCAAGAGTACATGCACTGTTATCGATTTTAACTTATATTATCTAGTTTGTTTGTCACAGAAAAGTTTATCTTTAACACAAAACTGATGCTACGATTTTCGGTAACTGACATTTACTGTTCATCACACGGACTCTTAATTAAAAATGTATACTAAAATAGACTATTTTAATTTACTTATTCACTAATAATTTGCAACATTTTTATTTATAAAATTTTATTATTATTATTAGTACAATCACTTATTTTATAAATCGATACTTTAACCAAAAAGAAATCGCTCAAATTCGATTTACACTAACTGAGAACACGGTCCACCATGCACGGCCGTTTATTATCTCTCACATATAACTAATTATTAGTTATATACAAAACAATTATGGTAAGTGCGCGCGTTAAAGTAATTCCGAACTGACTGTCCCGCGTATCCAAATTTTGCTCCTTATATACAAAAAAAATTTGCAAACAAAAATACCACGCCTAATAATTTTGAACGGGATAGCCCGGTAATGGTATTATCAACTTGTTTTCACCCGCGCTTTTTGCATTATCTCGTCCAGTTATCCAATCATTTGATGCAAGTCAGGGGTATTAAACAATTTTTTTTCTTTGGAACGATGGTTGCGCGGTCAATCGTTACACATGTTTAGTCAAATTAAAATTAGGCACAGCAAAAATGATTTGTATGAAATACGAGTTAAAACAATTCTCGGAGGAAATCGCTGAGCCCCGTTACCATCAACAAATAGCTGGAGGGCTTTGTAAAGAAGACCCCGAGAACGCGAGTACAACGGACAGAAGCCCACAGTGCAGGAGGCAAAATTCATTCACGAGATGTGAAAGCTAAAGAGAGATTGAAATCGACGATGTCGATAAATGAGATGAGATCCGTATATAACAAAATTTAGTAAGAAACTCTGCGATGTTTTGTTAAAAGCATGTCACTCAGATTCTATGAGTACACTGAATAAAGTCTACTCAAAAATTCAATTGACATTTAAAATGTTACACATTTTGTTAAGTCCATACAGGTGTCTTCAGTATTATATTGAAGTTTTGGTACAAATACTCTACGATGTCCTATTATTGGTCATTCAACGTGTGCCACTCAATGAATTCCATGTTATTTGACAGGTTAAGCCTATAGCTAGGGTTTGCAAAAAATCGTGTTTCTTGTAAAACTGGTTTTATGGTTTTTTCCAATCTAAAATCCCACTTTTAACTGGTTAACTGGTTAAATCTGTAATAAAATCGCCCTTATTGTGTAAATTTGCTAAAACACGCCATTCTGTCGTCATTGAAAGAACATATAGACATCATCATCTTTAACTGAAACATTTCTCTATAAATCAGAATAAAGATTTTATAATTTAGACCTCTATAATTCCTATCCATAGTACTCGTGAAAATCGAGGCGGTGGCGGCATTACTATGTATGCTCATCAATATCTAGATTTTTGCTTTTCGCAATCAGAAATTATTGAAGAAAATGAATATTTAAAACTTTATTCTAAATTATTAAGTTTACATATTGCAGGATTTTACAAACCACTACATACATGTCACTCATCTTTTCTCAATATGCTCGAAAATATAACTTACAGTTTTAAAAGCCAAATAATTGTTGGAGACTTCAATCAAAATTTACTTGATAATTCGGCTACTCAGATTCTTAACTACCAATTAAATCTGTTAATAAATAAATATTTTATTATAAACCAAATTGATGAGAACTTTTCCACTGGTACTACCAGCAATTCTCGAACTGTGATTGACCATATTTTATCGAACTTTGAAGAACAATTTCATGTTAATTACGGTGATTGTGATTTAAGTGACCATCGGTTTTTCTTAATAAAGTTTATCCTAGCGAAGAAAACTACAAGAAAAACCATCCAGAAAACTATAGAATCAACTACAACAAAATTATTACTACAGTTATGAATAAGTATCAAAACCAGCAGAATCCAAACTTTAATTTATTCTATCAATTCCTAACAACCTCTATTGCTGATAATACCACGACCTCTTCAGTAATTATTAAATGTTCCTCATATAATAAACCTTGGTTCAACCCCTCATACTGCAAGTCAAAGGTAAAACACGAAATAAGTTCTTTAAGCTGAGTAAAAAGTATCCACAAAATATTTTCTATAAGAAAATGTATGATTTATTTAACAAGGAATTTATAAAGTTAATACGCAAATAAAATTAAAATTTTTACACGTCGAAATTTATTGAAAATGCTCCATATCCCAGAATGATGTGGGGTTTCAATAATTATATTGTAACACCTTTGCCAATTAACCGATCCTTAACTAACTTTCAAAATATCACCACTGATGAGGTGACTAATTGTATCAATAACTTGAAGGGAAATTATGCACCTGGTTATAATAAAGTTTCCGCTAATCTAGTTAAACTCTTAAATAATATCACTGCAAATTCTCTGACCGTAGCGATTAACTTTTGGATTGATCATTGTAAATTTCCATCATTTCTGAAAAAATCTTACGTTATTCCTACTTTCAAAACAAGTGACCCCTCCCTATTTACAAACTATCGACCAATTTCTTAACTGTCAATTTTCAGTAAAATTTTTAAGATGATAATCCATAAATTTCTCTTAGAACATTTAAACTTCAACAAAATAATTGATAAAAATCAGTAAGGGTTCACTAAAAAATGCAGTACAGTTTCAGCTACCCTCAATCTAGTTAAAAATATCTATGGATCCATTGAAGCTAAAAATTACACCTCTTGTCTGTTCTTGGATATTCAAAAAGCGTTCGATTGCGTCAGTCATCATATTCTCTTAGAAAAATGATCCATTTACGGGGTCTCTGGTAAAGCAATTAAATTAATTGAAAGTTACCTTATGGACAGAGAACAAACTGTGAGACTAAATAATTTTGAATCTAGGAGCACGCGAGTTCTTTCTGGGGTTCCACAAGGATCAATTATTGGTCCTACATTATTTTTCGTTTATAAATATTAATGATGTTTTCAGCTTACCACTAAAAGACAAAATTCAACTATTTGCCAATGACGCGGCTTTACTGTACAACGCCTCTTCATACATTGAACTGAAATCGGATATGGAACAGGACATTATAAAGCTAAATGATTATTTCTTAGACAACAATCTTAGATTGAACTTTAGCATAACCAGTTACATGATGTTCTATCTAAATCATCCATCGGCAAACATATTTGATGAAATTTCTTGCAATGGTGTTAGAATAAAACGAGTTGATTCGACGCACTACCTTGGTCTTAAAATGAGTAGTAATTAAACTTGGACAAAACACATAACTGAAATAAAGAGCAAAATTTATCCGTTCATAGGACTCCTATGATATGGAGTTTTGAGAAGAGTAGGATATCTCTTACCACTGAATCTGTGGACCAGCTTATACTACTATATTCATTCTAGTTTAACTATATTCATTCTAGTTCGGACCATATTAAAGATTTATAAATAATACAAAATAAAGCTCTTAAATTACCTTTACTTACCCCGACCAAATTGCTCTACGATGGGCGTATTCTTTCAGTTACACACCTAATCGATTATGAATATTTAATGACAATTTATAAAATCAGGCAAAAACTAATGAAATTCTAGATTAAATTTATCAGCTCTAGATTTTATATTCCTACAAATTATTCCGTTACTGAAAGAATCATTCGAAATTCATTAAATTATCGTCTTCCACGATATAGGTTGTCGCGTACTCAAAATAGTATACTTTATAGAGGTCTGAACTACACCCTTATTCCACTAGTCGATCACTTCAAGTGACGTGACTGCTCATCTTCCTGGTTACTAGATTATTAAATCGAAACTTACAAAATAAATGTTCAATAAAGTCGTTCTGGCTGTTTTCTAAATCTTAGTACGCTGCTTTATAAATATTTCCTTGCGACTGCTATCACTCCAAATGACAATTTATATCACTTGAAATTTTTACGTGACAAATAAATAAAAAAAATTTCAAACTTATGAAGCCAACTAAGATTTAAAAAAATTTTATTGAAAGTTTTGCACTAAATTATTTAGTAAATTTTCTCTTTAAAATCTAGTAACCGAGATGATCCATAGTCACGTCGCATGAAGTGACACGTCTAAAGGAATTGAGCTGTTAATCGCTTGGATGATGTTAAAAAAACATTAAAATATTATTAGTAAAAACATTATCTGGCTATTATCCAGAATAACCCAAAATTTCATCATTTCATCAAAATTTCATCAGCGAATCATTAAAATTCGCTAAGGCATTGTGATTATACTTTGATTAGCTCAAAGTATTTTCAAAATTTATGTAGTTTGGTCACTCGTAATACTGGTTCGAAGAATTTAAAGTTTATCCAACTATTCCATTTAAGAAAAACACTCGAAGAAACTTATAACTCGAAGGCGTTATGCTTATGATATTTTATAAGTTTTAATTTATTGCATTTAATTTAATATAAATTATTATAGGGTTGGTAATGAAACCTCGACGATCGTTATCTCGAAATCAAAATCTCGAAATCGAAATCTCGATTTGAATTTCAAAATATCGAAATTTCAAAATATAGAATTCAAAACCTCGAAAATATATCTCGAATCTCGAGTAATAAAAATAATTTTGTAAATATTATTAGCGGCGCCAATTCGAGAATACAAATTACCTAAACCACACTATGAGCCTTAATTCTGGTCCGTTGCCGCTGCTGTTGCTAACAATTTCCCGTGTACTCAAAATTCAATTGAGGAATTGCATCGGCGCTTAAAACAGTAGTAGGAACGAAAAATGCTGGTGTTTACAAAATAATTACCGATCTTTCAAAAGAATTAATAATATTTAAAAATAATATAGAACGAATGAAAATAGGTGAAATGAAGCCATTAAATAGAAAAAATTTGATAAGATATCAAAAAATTAAAAGAATTTTGAAAAAAGGCAAAAAATTGATAAGTTAGATTTTTTAAAAAGGTTCGCTCACAACATATGTATATAAATTTTTTATTTGTTAATAAAATTTAAATTGAACACTATTAAATAGCAGAAAAAAAAATTATGTGCATTTTTACCATTCTCTTATTTAGAACATCTTTTTAATTTTTGAGATTTTCACATGCGAGATTTTTCAAATAAACTATTTTGAAATTCGATATTCTTAAATTCGAGTAAATCTTTTCTTTCGATATTTTGTTCATTCGATATTTCGTTTGGCGAGTTTTTTTGACTATCCCATTTAAGTATATAGATTTTGGTACTATATACGTACATTGACTAATTATGCATTCTTGTTAATGTATATACATACAATTCTATTTATATACAATTACGTTATGCCTAATATTTATTACAATTTAATAATGTATAAATAATGTTCAAAGTAAATATGTATTAGCAATTATAAATTATAAATATTTTTGTACATAATATTAAGGGGTGTGCACCATACATAAATTGTAACTCTGATGAGACGACCGAATTTTTTAATACAAAAAATACAATGTTTCATTAGTTCGAAACCAAACCCCCAAAGTCCTGGTAACCTCACCTTGATTGATCTAGTAATTTGTCTTATTGGCCATCCAGCGCAGCTAATCTTGATAAAATGTCTTCCAAGCTTGGTCGTCGTACGAACTGCAACATATTAGATTGAACATATTTTTTGAAGGTTCGGCTCTTTCATTCAACTTTTGGTTGGCTGGTTCGTTTGTTTCAATTGCATAGCATACCACATTTTGTTACAAATATTGCAATTTGCTTTTTCATCTTGGATTTATGTGAAATTTCAATAAAATTATAGAATTGAGAATTAGTAGTTTGTCTTCTTGCAAAATTTATGTTAAATCGTTTCAAATGCAGTTTAAAAATATACCCGGTTATTTTACAGAAAAACCAGGTTTTCGGTTTTCATTGAAAACCCCGGTTTTTAGAAACCGGCTTGCAAACTCTACCTATAGCAATCATCCGATAATAGTAGCATTTTGGTACAAACTTTGAGATGGAACAAACTCTGCGAATATGTTCTACTCAAAAATTACCAATCCGTTTGGTATAAACTTTACGGTGGTCTGTTGCTTGAACTTTAAAATGTGCTGCCTTCTTTTTTAAATAAACGAGTTTTATTTAAACATAAATCTAATGATGGAAAATTTAATTGTTAGATCAAAATTATTATTTACATCTCGTTGAAAGAACGAGTGAGCTGAATATCATTAGAAAGAGACGAAATTAATTTTTGATTTATTTCTTATTTGAAAAACATAGCAAGGGTTCGTCTTCTAAAATCGTAGAGCTGTCTCTTTCAATAATGTGTTTAACAGTGTAATTTTTATGCAATTTTCTAGAATTTTCTTATTGGATTCGTTTACATATTGCTGTTATTTCTTTGTTAGAAAATTCACACTCATGAAAATTTTTCGTTTTGTTAATGGAATGCTTTTTGAAGTATCTCAGTACTTTATGAATATAGTGAACATAGAGATTAAGGGAGTGGTGTGGTTGAAACTCGCTATACTTAAATATTGAGAAATGCAAAATCATGTCTTTCCATCGTAAAATAAATCTGTTAATTACTTCATACAAAGTCAACAGCGAATGTACTGCAAAGAGTCAATGAGATTATAGATTTTGGTGTTACATTTGTTGAAAATGTAATTTTCAATAGGCCTATTGAAAATTGTATTGCGAAGGCGAATGCCATGTTTCACTGTATTTCGCTTACATTCAATCTCAACTGGAATACGCTGCAGTGGTCTGGAATTCATAGAACGCTGTCCACATAAAAAGAATTGAAAGTATTCAAAAGAAGTTTCTATAATTTTTGTTAAAGAAAAGTGGCTGGGATGGGATTTTGACCAAATATTACCATTCCGTACTCATAATTATGTACAGATTACAAAATATACACCCTTCAAAATAAGCAAACGGGCAAAAATGAATCTGAAAATTTAAAAACGTCCAGGTATGGACTATACTGAAATTAAGTGCGAGAAAAAAAACCACGTTTAAAGACGAGAGGAACACCCAAGGTCAGGTCTGAATCACACCTCTATGAATATAGTTACAAGCAATTTACTTTTAAAACTGCTGAAGAACGAAATACGTGTGATAAGTGTTTATGTGGATGATTTAGTATAAGCTATCTCCAGAAATATTAGGCGTCAATCCGTCCAGCTCCTCTTTACTAAGAATTATAAAATTTGGAAAGGTGCATACAAAATACACATTTTATTGTCTGTCTCATCCAAAGCTCGGAGTTAAAAAGGTCAACCTAACCTAATTGATTAATTAGTTCTGTCCAATTTTTTATTTATTTCTAATTTACTGCCACGATTTACTACTTTTGAATTGTAAACGACTGCGACCGCTTATTTCAAGGTAAAAACTTCAATTAATAATTTGCGCTATTTCGGCACTTTACACAATTATATGAATCAAGACAAAACTTATGAAGTAGGAGAAATAAACTTTTTTAATTCACCAAACAAATTGCAAAATTGTCTTTCAAAAGAATGATTTCAGAAATGATCATATAAGTAAAAAAAAATATAATCTACTATGTCAGCTATATAAATGCCCGGCCTTGGATTTCTGTTTGAGCTAAATATTTTTTTAGCACTATAAAATTCCTAACATCTTAAAAATCCACCTTAAAATAATATTTATCACAATCAATGTGCCAGACTGTTTACATTAAACGTTTTTATAACGAAATGAATCAACGATACTACTTTGGTATACTAAACTTAATCATTCAGCAAATTTTAACAATAGTCGATACTACACACTTCTTATAACAAATCAAAGACGTCTAGACAATATTAGATTAAAACCAAACCAAATCTTTTAATATTCATCGTCGTAAACATGGTGTGAAATTGAGCACCAAATCATAGCAAAATTACTTCCGATATTGTACATACCTTTAACCGGATGTCACAGTTCTTTATTTAACTTGGATGTGCTTGTATTCCAAAAATGACCACCTACTCGTACATTGTACCCAAAAAACGAATAAACATCTTTATAAGGATGGCCGATAAAAACCCAAAATCCATTAATGCTATTGTTTGCTATTTAGCGCAGATGTTTCCGTATTTTTAGTGTTTTGCCAATCCAAATAATAGATTCATTTCTCCAATAAACAATATTTATCTTTGCTAAGTAGAGATCGTAATAAAATTAAAAAGTGTTCGATCGGCCGCCAAATTAATTTACACTCACAAAAAGACGATACACAAGATTGACGTCAAAAGTCGCATATACATTAGCTACAGATACGCGGGTTTATAAATATAAACGTACACACAACACAGTATACACCCGCGTTCGAATTGTGATACGAGTTGTATCGACAGACACCTCACAAACCTATTAAAATCGTATTATCACACTAAGAGTCATACACTGCAACGTCACTTTTCGGCCGACCAATATTTAAATACCAACAATTAAATAATTATTTAAACATTGAAATGTCGTGTGCACGTGAATTAATTTTTAATACAATTGCGTTTCAAAATATTCGTGTAATGTATAACAATTAATTAATAATGAAAAAAAAAATTTAAAAAAAAATAATTAAATCGTGATTTCGTAATTTATAAAATGTATCATTGTGTTCGCGCTTAAAAATGTATACTAGAACTGATTTTTTTTGCTCTCAAAAATTGGCATCAAGCTCATTAATTTACTTATTTTTACTACACAACCATACGAGTATACGTTCTTCTTCTTATTTGTTGTGTTTATCCCGGTTTTTCTCGATTCTATTCTATTAATGAAATAGAAATCATGTTTGTATCGTACAGGTGTGATTCGTAAAGCGCTGGACTCGTGTAATGGGTATTTTCAATTTTTGCATTGTAACTATAAAAATGTCAGGTCCCTTAAGCTAGCAGAACCCATATGGCAGAACATGACAAGATAGTATGGATAATTATAAGCTAATTATAGGCTAATTAAATGGTCTATTAAAAAATTTTGGGCTCCATCCCTGCCAACTAGCAGAACCCATATCAAAAAACGATTTAAAAACAATTGGAAAATTAAAGGTTAATTTTAGGCTAATTAAATGCCCTATTTAAATTTTTTTATTATGCTCGCTCTAGGAGAAAAGTAAGGCTTTATCACTTAAAAGCTAACAGAACCCAAATCGAAAATCGGACCAAAACCGAAATTAGAACGCAAAACAAGAACAATTGACATGCAAATTATTTAAGGCTCATCATGACCTAATCAAATATCAAATTAAAAAATTTTGGGCTCCACTCGTTTTTGACAAAATTTCAGATCATTTAATCCGATTTTCTATTTGGGTTCTGCTAGCTTTAGATTAAATGATCTGAAATTTTGTCAAAAACGAGTGGAGCCCAAAATTTGTTAATTTGATATTTGGTTAGGTCATGATGAGCCTAAAATTTTATGTATGTCAATTGTTCTTGTTTTGCGTTCTAATTTCGGTTTTGGTCCGATTTTCGATTTGGGTTCTGCTAGCTTTAGATTAAATGATCTGAAATTTTGTCAAAAACGAGTGAAGCCCAAAATTTTTTAATTTCATATTTGATTAGGCCGTAATGAGCCTAAAATTATTTGAATGTCAATTGTTCTTGTTTTGCGTTCTAATTTCGGTTTTGGTCCGATTCTCGATTTGGGTTCTGCTAGCTTTAGATTAAATGATCTGAAATTTGGTCAAAAACGAGTGGAGCCCAAAATTTTTTAATTTGATATTTGATTAGGCCGTAATGAGCCTAAAATTATTTGAATGTCAATTGTTCTTGTTTTGCGTTCTAATTTCGGTTTTGGTCCGATTCTCGATTTGGGTTCTGCTAGCTTTTAAGTGATAAAGCCTTACTTTTCTCCTAGAGCGAGCATAATAAAAAAATTTAAATAGGGCATTTAATTAGCCTATAATTAGCCTATAATTATCCATACTATCTTGTCATGTTCTGCCATATGGGTTCTGCTAGCTTAAGGGACGTAAAATGTCGACGATATGTTCGATTTTCAGCATTTGTGGTTGCTAATCAACTTTAATCTATGCTAGTGAAATTTAGCCAAATTAATTCAAAAATACAAGAACAACAAAGTTATTGTAATAGTTTTAATAAAGGTAGACATTCAGGCGAATTTATATTGTGAAATTTCTATGAATGTGAAATATTTAAATTTGCCCACAACTACAATGTTCCCTAAAATACAAAAGTGTTAATTTTTAATGGGCCTTAGGTACATTCCAACGTCATTCTAAGTATTTTCTAAGCATTTAGCATGTACTTGAGCGATATTGGTGAACTGTTTAGATCCGAAACAGTATCCCTAATCTCTATAGTAAGTTACGAGTATATGATTTTATAATGGGTCATATTTAGGGTGGTATAGGGTGGTCCATAATGTTGAACTTTATGGCGATCGAAGAGACTCGGGTTAGTTTTAAAACATTTTAACATGGCTTTGAAATACTACGTATAGGCTCATTAAAAATAACAGTTCTAAATTACACGGAGGACTCTGTCAAACCAATTAAAAAATCTCATAACTTATTAGAGACAATCCTTTGGGTCTAACCTGTCCACTAATATCATTGAAGTTAATGGATAAAACCTTACAAAATACTTAAAATGAGTTTAGAATGTACATAAGAGGAAT
Source organism: Nephrotoma flavescens (assembly GCA_932526605.1). Taxonomy (NCBI): domain Eukaryota; kingdom Metazoa; phylum Arthropoda; class Insecta; order Diptera; family Tipulidae; genus Nephrotoma; species Nephrotoma flavescens. The sequence continues at coordinate 301,644,523 of OW052220.1, read as the reverse complement.
GAAAATATCAAATTTATAAATCTCATGGAACGCACAAAATTACATTTTTAAATATCATAGCGCCAGAATACTACCATAAGAGACGACGGATCTCACCACATTAAAAAATCATAAAACTAATATCAAAAAACACCATTTCAGACCCATTTAAAAATCATATATTGCAACTACTTTATCGAAATTTTCCGGACAACAACTTTCGGCAAAACCTCTGCTCTATACCAAACCAATCAAACGGCACAGTCGTTAAAGCTTCGGAGTCTGGATTGGGAGGTACTGGGTTCGTATCCCGTTAGGGGCAAAATACAAAAGGGATCTTTTATCAACAGATTACGATCTGTGATGAAAATTAAAACAACTATGACAGAACGTGGAATGTGGAAGTCATGGATCGACGCATCTTCCATGACAGTATAGTAAGCTGGCATGAAGCTATGTAATGCACAGATGATTCTACGAAATTGGACCTATGGCGATACACTCTGGAATTGGCTGGGAAACCGATAAAGTTAGGACGAGAAATTCGAACGGCGAAAGAGTTGGGAGTGCGTAGGCCCCAGAACTGATTAAATAGATCAATAAAAAAAATCTGCTCTACCAACATTTCTCGGTTTTTTTGGTTTCTAAATTTGCATTATCGAAACATGCACTCGTTATAATGAAATCTTCATTACCGACATTTTGAGACCGACGTACATCTTCTTAACCGACATTTTCAAGGATGAATTTTTTGCACTTTTGAGAGCATGAATTACCCAAGTCTTGTGAATTAGTAAAAGTACAGTTAAATCGCTACTCACAAAATCGAAAACAGACAGGCGTATAATTTGCCGACAAACTGTCAAACGGAAACCAAATAGAGCATTTGGCACCAACGGCACATAGCATGCCTAAACTAGTCCTTAAAATCATTTATCCTACGATAGAGAAAATAAGAGATAGTATTTGGAGCTGATCGAAGAATAATTTAGAGTGGGAGTCCGAACGATCCAACGGAATGTTCTAAACAATAAGAACGTTAGACCAGCTACCAATGGACGGTTGATCGCGTTGATTGCAAAGGGTGGTAGATTTATCGGAGGTGTAGAGAAAGTACGATTAAATTGGATGATTCTCATCAATAAAATGGGGCAACACGGTTTCCATAGAAATTAAATTGTTTGTCTACTAAACTGAGTGGCTAAAATTCTCTCAAATGTTATCGGCGGATATTTACAGCCAAATAAAACCACAGCATATGACAACCACATAATCAAGATCATCGAAAATAAATCAGATTAATTGAAAGTACTACGAATCACAGCTTATATTATAATCTAGTATGTTGACTAGATTGGTGCCAAAAATCACTTAAAGAGAAGAGCCCTTCATTTTTACTGAATCCTTTCCAAGGAATAACTACCTCTTCGGAGATGGAGGAAGATGCCCCTCTATATCAAAGTCGACCATTGTAATCTCCAAGGCATTAGAATTAGTATTCGTTCGAAAAACATCCGTTATTTTGTATGTAGAAATTTTTGACCATACGAGAGTTAAAAGGCATAGTCAATAAGTCACTAAGACCTTTTTAATTGGTGATGCCTTACTAGCCCCCGGAACTGGCATAGTAAATAACAGTTCATACGCAGTAACCAAAGCAAAAATCGCATCCTGTAAGCCACAAAATAAAAAATTGAATGCCCGCCAACTGAGAAGCTGAAAATTATAAACATCAGTTTGGTTTTTGTTTAGACATCAATCTTGTCATACTGCACAAGTGTATATCTGCTGGTAGATGGGCCAAATCCCGATTTTAATTTGTAGCTCCTACCTACGTTAATACTTAAACCGAGTGGTAGAGAATGAAGTTACGACCAACCAAGATTATTGGGATTGGCGATTGTGGCAGCATATGCCTTAACACGTCAAATACAGAGAAACAGAAAATTCCGAAACATTCTGCTCTTTATTTATTTATTTCTCAAGATCATCATCGTACACAACAATAAAATTTCTGATAAATTAATCATAATGAAACGGCCGATCTTCATCTTGTGCTATGCCATTAAACACACAGTATGCATCTAATATTGTTTTCGAAGCATTCCGAATTTGAATTAAATTATCATTTCGGAAAAATTCTAATGACGGAAAATTTGATCTAAATTTCGCATTTGATACAAGATTTTGAAAATTTGAAAGCGTTCTTCCTTTCACGTAATCTATACCTTTCGTGTTCATTACATGCTCGGCTAATACAAAATATAAAATTGGCGTACAAGAATTTCGCCCTTCAATGTACAAATTCTGAAATATACGTTAATTATAAATGTGTCCAGATAAAAGTAATGCTCGCTTACCTGTACATCAATCGCGGACCGAGATACTACTTGAATTACATTCCCATCATTTAGTTCGTCACAATCATAGAATCGTATTTTGCTTCGATTCGACATGCTGCAAGCCAGATCATCTAATTGTGACGCAGAACAGTTCACAGATGAAAACGAAATCGATTGAAATATTTTACTAACCGAGCCTAAAAGTGAAAAATCTTTAAGGCTCTCACAGCTATTAAATGAAATCGTTAGTTCAATGTTCTCTTGGCCTGAAATATTTTCAAATAGTTTAAGTAAATATTCCACAAATTGCTCCATTTTAAACGCGAGTTGCTTACTGCAACGCTCAATAAGAATCGATATTTTTCGTCGTTCCATTGGAAATACAACCAAATCTGCAGGCACTATGGGAGTTGGGATTACGAATATGAAGTCTTCTGTAAAATTATAGGAATAGACTTGTGTCTGACTCTGACAACGTAGTAATTCGTGAAATAGCAAATCGGTGAAATGCGTATAATTCTCAAAAATTAACGTTGTCGATCCATATTTTGGTAATAAAGTTGTCAATACATCAGGATGTGGCTCATTACCTACTAACGTTAATTCGTTGTTCATTGGTATTGTGAGTGGGATACCACAATTTTCGTACTGGGTTTTGTCCGCCCCGTCTAATAAACACAACGTTGAGATTTTATTTCGAAATTGATTTATAAAATAGTGATCCACTAAATTATTTTTCTTCGATAGGAGATACTGAAATTTTTTTTCCGTTAATAAATCTGGGTACCATTTACACATCAATATTTTTAGATAACGATCGAGGTACTCGTTATAATATGGATCGCGATAATCTTTATTGGCCATATCCATATTGAAAATCTCCTGAATACTATAATCGTGAAATAAATTATAATGGCGCCATTCTCCCGCGCAAATATCCATTGCTAACGTATCAACATCGATAAACTCACCGTACAGTTTATGCCATTTGAAATCTTTTACAATATAAATCGAGAGTTTCGATCTACATCTCTTTAGAAATAGTTCATCAAGTATTTCAATCTGATGATCCGGTAATTTTTCCGAAAATTTATAAATCTGAATGTTGTCAATGTACATCCAATTAATATTAAACTCATAGTTGGATTCAAGGAATTCCGCAACACTCAATCTCTGGAATTCTTTCATTAGAAATTTCTAAAAGAATGCAATTTTTTATCAGGTGCACACACCAATTGTATTTCATTCTCGATATACCCATACCTGGTTTTTCGTTATCTCTGCATCGATAAGCAAAAAATATGTTGGCTTCGGTTTCCAAACCATTTTGTATTTTAACTTCTCACCTACGTCCATTATTTTCGTGTGATAAGTTCGATTCAAAATTGATGCCACTGTGGTGCTCGCTAATCGTCGATAAAATCGAATACCGTACACTTGGCCGTCAAAATTGTGATGGAAAATTTCTTCTACAGTGCATCTCAAATTCCAATCATTTTGCAAAATTTCGTTATCGATAAACTTGAAAATATAAATAGTGATATGGTTAAAATTTGATGTGTATGCGAATCTTGCTTTTCATCTTACATTTACCAACCACTCAAGTATTTCAAAGTGCACATAAACCGAATCTGAAACTATATAATATGTTGTTGTGTTAGTACGAAACTATAGGATTTGATTTTATATTGAATTGACGAATAACTTTTAAATTTATACGCAGATTGTATCCATCCTGAATCTTGTAAATTCCAACAACTGTTTTTAGGCTCAGTTTCACCCATCTTCGAATATTTATTAATTTTAATAAATTCTACGAAACCTGCTATTCTCGAAAATATTAATTAGGTACTACAGTGATTACTTTGGAATTTTGATAGCGAAATTATTTTTTTTTATCACTCAAGTGGCCTAATTTAAGTATTTATCAAAATTATAAAACGCCACTGTGGTTGGGGGATATTTTGATTTTTCAATTATTAAACTTCTTAAATGTAACCATTCTCTTTCTTGATTTTCCAATCATTAGACCATACTGTTATAACTTGAAATATTGGAGCACCCCAATATTTTGATGAACAGTAAGTGTACATACCGTAGAATGCCACCACCTTCTTAGTGTTTTAGTGACCTATTAAAAATTTAAAATATGTGTGAAAAAAATTGCTGCATTTGCAAGACTGATGGTGTGTTTGATAATTTTTTTGTCTGTCAAAATCTATTTCATAAAATTGATTCACTTTCGAATAAGATCGATAAGTTAGATTCTGTGTTAAACCCCCAATTAAATAATATACCACCAAATCATGATATAGTGACCACTGATAACCATGTCAGCACTATACCCAGCAATATTAATGAACGACCAGTAACGCGATCGCGCGGGAAGTTATCTACACCGGAGGTAAATAATAAACAAACAGAAGTTATAAATGTGGAGTCACCCCAAGATGATACCGTGGTGAATAACGTCATCAATGTTATTCCACCACCACAAGTTTTGACGTCATCTTCGACTGCATCTACATCAAATTCGGATTGTTCGCCCTTGCCGATTGCTAGAAACCACATTAACTCAATCAGCGTTGTTAAACCAAGACGATGGATTTTTATTAGTAGGATACACTCATCTGTTACTGATGAACTATTCAAAGGCTTTTTAAATGATAATTTCCAGCTTACAAAGGTTAATGCAATCAGAATGGTTCCAAAGCCTAAAAACGGAGGCCAGTATGAATATGTCTCATATCGTTTCAGTGTTGAAGACGAAATATTTACCACCATATTAAACTCTAAACTTTGGCCGTCTGGTATATTTATTAAAGAGTTTGAATTTGCTCGGAAAAGTAATTATTTTCGCTTTACGGGGCCAACCAAACAAACCACTTGACTGCTAGCAAAGATCTAAAAAATACTACTACCTTCGGCACTAATGGTGTACTTTCTACTATTGTCCATACTGCGGATAAATCATCATATTTAACACAACCAGTAACTTCTACTAAATTAATTGATGCACTTTGTGATGTTAACGGCGGCTTAATGTACTTTTCATGCACCAAAGAATATATAAACGATCATTATCAGAATAGCAATAGTAAACCTAATCATGTTGAAACTCAGACTGAGGAGGAAACAATGTCAACACTATCAGCGAACAAATCAATCCTCAGATGTATAAAAGCCAAGTTACTTCCAAAAAAGGGCAGCAAAACAAAAATGTCAAATTAAAGAATTCTTAACACAAAAAGAACTGAAACTGATAAACTGCTATTCCAAATCTATAAACATGGTTACAAAAGTATACTTAATTGAAGGAAAATCCGTTATAGTTGTCTCACATTAAGATAAAACCAACTGCACTGACTTAATCTATGTGTTAGATACATTAAAGTCATATTTACAACATAAGCGGGAATCATTTGTCATCACGCTTGACATCAATTGCTTTGTAGATAAACTTAAACTGGCTCTGGATTACATCTCCAACTGTTCATGCGCCAATATTAAATGGGTTCTAAATATACCGTTTAACATGTCAACAGATTTTGAAAGAGCTTTGTCGTCTCGTTGGATCACTGGTGAGCCTTCCAGATTTTTGAAGTCTGACATTAAGAACAATGTGCCAGTTTCATCTCCTTCATATTATGCTGATATCAGCGCAGATTCCTACTATAAGAACTCTGTTATGGAAATAATGTTTTATATCAAACATTCTGACAGATTAAAAGCCACCTCCAACACTACTACGGCAAATACATCCATTTGATGCCGTTTGCCTCCTCATTTTTATTATCATTGAACATCTTCGTATTTGACAATCTAAACAACAAATATCTTGAGGAACCTACAATTATTCATCAGTTTGGTTTTGATGGCGATCATCTAGTTAAATATTGTGAATCCACAAACTCTTTTTTGACATCTCAAAGATATATTTTCTGCTCCGCTGGCAATGAAATTATGCTCGATCTCCTGACATATTCAAATTTACAACACAGCAATAAACAACATCATTCGACCTATCGTTACTGGTGTCCAGGGTGTACCAGGCTGTGGAAAATCTACATGGATCATTAACAATCACAAACTAGGCTATGATCTTGTCTTATGTGCCCACTAAGGAAGGTCTTGCTGATCTCAAATCTAAAGTTGCCACTCGTTGCATTAAGGAGAAGATTGATTTCTACAAAATTGAACTTAACTATAAAACGATCCCAAGTAACAATTTGGAGTTGTCAAAACGTTGTACCATCTAAAATTTACAGCACTTTAGTTATAATAACTTCTTAAAATAATAACAAAAAACATGAATTTGGTGTTTTGCCAACGTAATGCCAGCAAAAATGGTAATTGTCATTTGCCTGCCGATATGTTATAGCAACGTCAAACAGTAAACTCGTTATAAATGTTAAATTACTTTCAAGGCATCATTTTGGTTAATTTAATGACTTAGGTTCCCAAATAGCAAAAACGTTATATTTGCAATTTTGCTGTACTTAACACAAAATGGTTACATAAGAAAAAGTAATGCCATAACAGCAAATATGTTCTAGATGCAATTTCTCTGGTTAGAAAGCAATATAGTTGGCTAAGGGAATTAGTTTCAAATTAGCAAAAAAAGTCAGAAATAACTAACGAGCTATTATTTTGAACATTATTGTAACAATAATAATTTGTGTGAAAATTATAGCAAAAATCATTTTTTTATAATTGTCATTTTATTTATGTTTTCTTTATTCATACTTCAATAATAAATGTCACTAATATTTTATGAAATATTGACAGGGAGAAATATGATTTTTCTTACGATTTGCTATCGTAAAAATAGTGTGGGAAACAAATTTTATCGACCAGTTTGTAAAAATAGCTCAGAAAAGAAAAACGCGACCTAAAAATATTTGATATTAAAAATAAAATCAAAATCAAAAATTATTTTGAAAAATTTATTTTTGCTGAAAATAAGTCTGAATCTGTTAAAAAGCATCTGGTAACTACCCAAAAGCATGAAATTGGTGTTTTTTCCAATAATTTCATGTGATAAACTGGGTTTTGTGGAAGTTTTTTAACTAGATAAATGATGCAGCCATTTTTATGCACAGAAATACAAAATTAAAAAATGGCTTTACTATATATTACATCTAAATATCTTTTCACATAACGATTTTAGTTATTTATGGTAAATTTAATATTATTACAGCTAAAGTGTATTAAGGATTTACAAAAAAGTGGCCCAAATATAGTAAACGTATTAAATAATTAATCAGCTTCTAGACGAGGAAATCGGTAATCATACCGCATTTGCTTTGTGCTAAGCGTTTTATAGCTGTCGGACCTCGCATAGAATAATTATTTACCTTAACCCTATATCAGCCATTTGTTGTGACTGTAAAGAGAAATTTCAATGTAGGAAAATAGAAAATTAGGTCTAAAATTGTCGTAGGTATTACTAATACTATGGGTACGAAAATATCACAAATTGTGTGATTTAATAATTATGAACTTAATAATAACAATAATAAAAAATCATGATGACATTTTCAATTAATTTAATTAAATTTATTATACTACGTATTAATTTAATTAAATTTACAATTCATGACTTTAATTAAACAATAACTAAACAACACGGCATTTTGCAGCTAAGTTTATATTTTATTTGTACATAATTTACAATATAAACATTATGAATAATGTAAAATTTTACATTCAGAGGATTATTTGAGTCAATATTAAAAGTGAAACAACAAAAGCGATCTGATCCTCCGAAAAAGGATTAAATATTGCAATCTATTTCCATTAAAATGGTTGTTTATAAATTATACATATAATATATAAATATGTAACCTCAAAAATTCAAATTTCGTCTCTATTTTCCGCCAAATTTATTTATATTTTATTTATGCGCGTGAGCTGTCAAGTTTTCATTAACATTTTGAAACAACTGTACCTCCTGGAGGGTTAACAACATTGTAGTAGTTATAGAATTTGCTGTGTATTAAACAGTTTAGTTGTTTGTTAAACCATTTTGCTTTGAGTTAAGCAGTTTTCCTTTATTAACCGTAGTTTTGCTGTTTGGTAAGTAATTTTGCTTTAAGTTAAACAATTTTGCTTGGAGCTAAGCAGTTTCTCTCTTACCACATCTAGCTTACTCCTATATATTTCGCGGTGTGTTAAGCAATTTCGCTGTTTGGTAAGTAATTTTACTTTGAGCTAAGCAATTTCGTTTTTTTAACCATATTTAGTTAACTAATGCAAATTTCATTGCGTGTTAGCAGTTTCGCTATTTGGCAAATAATTTTGATTTGAGATAAGCAGTTTTTCTTTTATAAATTTGGCATACCACTGTACAATACAACTGCATTTCTGAAAGTTTTTACTCGAAATTATTTTCAGATTGACGCAATAATTACAATCTCAGTACATTTTATCTTTGATTATGATAACTATTTACTATGAAATTATATTTTATACATTATAGGAATACTATTTAATAGTTTTGTTATGATTTTTGGGTTTTCTGTGTTCTCGAAACAATAGGCAAAAAGGAATTGTTTGTGTGAGAGCAAGATAATGGTATTGTTCATTATCCACCGGACACCCACAGAATTCCTACCCTTGAGGGTTGTAGGACAAATAACCCGATAGTTCATGGTGCTCAGAACCAGCACGCTTGCTCACCAAATATTCCGAGTATCAGCTGTACAGGGAGGAGGAGGAGCTACTGGAGCTATCGTTTGGAGCTACTTTCAAAGAAGGCCGCTTCCGAAATAATTCCTTTTTCCAAAAGTGGTTGTAATCCCTCTACAAAACGTTTCAAATAATTTTAAACCATTAGTACTAAATTATCAATTTCATGTATTGGGATTCCATCAATATTTATATTTAAACTGATTGACATTGGGCGGTCTAAGGATGTAAAATATAATTCTAAACAATTTTTCTCTCCTAGACGCTAATAAGATCCGCCATCCAAAGAAAAGATATTGTCGATTTTCTGTAGTGTTCTTAAGTTAAGCAGCTTAACTAGTTAAGCACTGTTTAGTTGGCAATTGTTTATTTTGTTAAAGAGTAGTTATAAATAGATAAAAGCTCTTTTAATTCGGTTTGTGCTATATTAAAAAGTATCGCTCATCTCCTTATTTTTTGCACAAAATCTTCTTCTTCGTCCTCTTCGTCTTCGCTGTCATTTAAAAAAAGTAGTATGTATTCGGATTTAATTTCATCATTATTATAACATTTAGAATCTGACATAGTTTGTGATTGAGATAATGTACGCTGAGATGGTTCAAATGAAATACAATGTTCTGCAGCAGCAGTTAAATTGTCATATTCTCTCTCTCTCTCTCTCTCTAGCTTCACATCCCATGAAGGGATTTTGCCGCCCGCACTATGGTCCTCCAGCCGTCTCGGTCCATCGCTCTCGACCTCCAGTTTCGACATCCTAATTTCCGAGGTCGAGTTTGTAATGAATCCGATATGGTAATCCGAGGCCTTTGTTTAGGGTTCATAACTTAAATGGTTTTTATGAGGGAAGGTTGTTGGCCTGCCGCTCAACCCGCTTGTTACGTGTGTGGGTCACGTACTGGTGAGAATCTTAAGGCATCCAGTCCTACCATGAACACATTTATATAGCGAGCCGCTTGATACAAGACAGACGCCCGCTTCAGCCGCTCCTAACATGGAGAACAGACGCTGGTTTGGTATTGGTTTTAGGGCGCCAATAACCCGCCCTGACATGTAGTGTCCATGACTATAAACAGGATTTAGTCTGTTCGTCTCCACTACACCGCCTGATTCATTTAGCGTTACCCAGGGAGCACCGGCGAGGAGGTATGAATCTCGGACTTCGCCCCCTTGTCATATTCTACTTGTTTTGAAAATACGTTTATATTGTTTATTACAGACATGTAAGAGTCCAGTATCAATTTAAATTAATTACAAGGTTTATTTCGATTAGTAACTTATGTGGTGGCGTATGTAGTGATGTTATTGCTGTTGGTTCTCTGAAGCTACATTAACAGGAACCAAAACATCAGATGTAAAAGGAACAACTTTAATATTACATTAGCGGAAAAATAGTATATTTCAGGGGTTTTGTATTGCACGCCTTTAATGCTATAGTAGCTAAAAATAAAATTCAAGTTTAATGTTACACTGGCCAGGAAAAAATTAAGAAGACCGACATACTAGTTACTTTGTTCATTTGGTTGTTTGTGGTTTTTACTTTTCTATAAACTGTGGTGTTGGCTTTACATTTTTTTAATGTTCTAAAATAAGTATGTAAATATTTCTTCGCCATTATATTCACCAATTATAACACACTCACAACACCTTATTTGATTGTATACCATAAATGTCAAACCTAGATTATTATAGAGGTCGTATTTGTTTGGTTGACTAGTGCAGCAACAATGCTGTCCTCCCGACATTTTTCCTTGCGGCATATAACAATAACCCTTCTACAATACCTTTATACCTAAAGTGTAACAAAATCGCTGCTGCAATGTCTTATAAACCTACTTAAGCTAATTAGCTATTTTTTTTACTGCAACAACGTTCTCAAAAGTTATTAAATATCTATCTACCATTTATAACTAATTTGTGTAATTTTTCGGATTTCACGACGTTGTAAGAGCCCTGATTTTGCTGTCTAGGACAATTTACCTATCCAATTGTTACTTGGGATTGCTTCATACCTAATTAATGGCCATGCTGACTGGTGGCCGTGCTCAGTAAATGTTCAAAAATATATCTTCTTGGGGATAAAACCAAATACCATATATTGACAGTTTACATCATGTCAATATGCAATTTTCCGATGCAAGTGCTTTCGTAACAAAGACTGAATACTTGAATGTCACGTATAGATGTCCAGCTGATGCTACTTCTGCTCTCAAAGAATACTATACCCTAACATCACTAGTATGAACACAGTTGAAACTTCTACCGGATTTATAAACCTGCCACCAACGTTAGCGTCATTACCTGTGTTAGAGAACGCTTTCTATCTAACTTTCACCAGAGCTGATAAACAACTAATCTCCCAGCTTGTCTTGACTATCCATGAAGCACAAGGTTTAACCTCTCCTAATGTAATATGTATAAGAACCAATTCTCAACCTCTTGAGCTGTTCAATAGTGTACCGCATGCCATAGTTGCAATCTCTAGACACACACACAATCGTTTAAATATTTTTCACCGGTGGCTAGTGATAGACTACACTCACTTTTAATGAAAGCTCGAACTTATACTATTACTCAAAAAATAAATCAACCCATAAAGTACAAGAAAAGATTGGTTTACGAAAAATATGCAATTTATTATCAAAACGTAAACAAAATGGCATCAAAAACATCCAAATTCTACAACTTCGTTTTAAAATCAAACTACCTCATTTATGTAATTTGTGAAACTTCATTAAAACCCGGCATAAGGAGCAGCGAATTTTTTGGTCATGATTACGTTGATTATAGATGCGATCGGTCTCCTGAAACTAGTTCAAAGAAATCGGGTGGTGGCGTACTGATAGCAGTACATTCTAAACTCTGGAATGCTCCAGTAACTTTAGCACCATCGAGAGTTGAACAAATTGGTGTAAAAATCAAAATCAACCAAACCAATCTAATCATCTACGCAGCATATATACCACCTCAATATATAACTTGGAATTTGGACCCGGAACTTAACTGTATTTTACCATGCAATATAACAACAGATGCGGAATATTTATTTGTGGACGCCATGCTTGGTTATAATTTGAACGAAATAAACACAATTGCTAATAATCGTGATAGATTATTGGACCTTGTCTTCAGCAACGACATTGACACCTTTAAAATTTCTGAATCCCTACTACCTTTTGTCATAAATGATGTCAATCACAAATCTTTGGATATTGCATTTGACTTAACTAAAATGGCGAGATCAGAACACCTACAACTAATCAAATACAACTTTAAAAAAACTAGCCGCGTGGGGCTACAAAGTTACCTTGAATCCATCAACTGGAAAATAACTCTCAATTCCAATGATATTAACGAAAATGTGGACAAATTTAATGACATTATGCTTCAAGGCTTCGAACTTTATGTACCTATGTACTGTAAACCACGAAATTCTCATCGGTTCTGGTGTCGGTCACTGGTTCCATGATAGACTAGTTAATTTAAAAAATCGGAAGTCGAAAGCGTATGCCAAAATGTTAAAAAGCGGGTTAGAAGCGGACAAAACTATGTTTCTACAACATAGTAACGAATTTGAAAATTATTTCAAATCAAAATACAGGTCGTATCTTGATCAAATTCAAGACAAAATCAAAGTTAATCCAAAACAATGTTGGAAATACTTTAAAAATAAACGCGAAATTGAGCGATACCCTGCTAATATGACCTACAACAATACCAGCTCTTCAAACGCAAAGGATATAGCTGACATGTTCGCGTCGTTCTTTCAATCAGTCTATAGACCAAGCGTTACTAGTGGATTGTACGAACAACTCAGCAACAACAACACATCAATAACTCCTCCTATTATTTTTTAGGTTGCGGTCTTGACGATATACCCTCTTCTATTCTAAAGGAGTACGCTGAAATTTTAATAATTCCATTATGCTCTATTCAATCATTCCTTAAGCACCGGCATGTTTCCCGAAAAATGGAAAATTTCAAAAATTACTCCAATTTTTAAATCGGGTAAGCGTGATGATATCACATGCTACAGAGGAATATCAACAACATCATCAATTCCGAAATTATTTGAGTTAGTATTATGCAACAGCTTTAAATCCACAATTGCACGTCATATATCAATAAACCAGCATGGGTTTATGCCTGGCCGATCCACATCGACTAATCTGGTTGAATTCACCAGTAAACTTATTAACGAGATAGAAAAGCACCGTCAAGTTGATGTAGCGTACACGAATTTCAGTAAAGCATTTGATTCTATCTGTCATCATAAAGCACTCCAGAGTTTATTCGATTTTGGGTTTTCTCTCGATTACATAAATTGGTTTAAGTCATATCTATCAAACCGGCGCCAATTTGTAATAATGGGAAGTGAAAAATCAAACGTTATTAAAGTTACATCTGGTGTTCCCCAAGGATCACACCTTGGATCTTGGATTTATATTGTTTTCATAGACCGAATATCCGAGATAATCAAAAACTCAGACGTGCTCATATTTGCAGATGATGTGAAAATTTTTCGTACTATTAATGGTTTGTTAGATACGGAGAAACTTCAAGAAGACTTAGATAGATTAAGTGAGTGGTGTGATCGCAACTCACTATACTTAAATACTAAGAAATGCAAAATCATGTCTTTTCATCGTAAAAGAAATCCGGTTATAACTTCAAACCTTATGTTCACTATATTTCGCTTATGTTCGATCTCAACTGGAATACGCTGTAACGGTCTGGAATCCATACTATGCTGTGCACATAAAAAGAATTGAAAGAATTCAAAAGAAGTTCCTGATTTTTTTGTTAAAGAAAAGTGACTGGGATTACGACCACAACTTACCATTCCATGAAAATGTGACTCGCTTACCTCCATACCCAACAAGATGCACGGAATACAAAATATGCACGCTTGAAAATAGACGACTTCTCTTGGGCGCGGCTTTTATTGGTAACGTTTTGCTTGGTCACGTTGATTCAGCTTACATCTTGGAAAATATATCAATTCACGTGCTATGCAGAACATTTCGAAACCATGAATTTTTAGCACTTGAACACCATTCTACTAACTATGGACAAAACAACCCCATTAATAGGATGACTAAATCGTTCAACTTAATTGACGACCTATTTGATTTTATTTTATCAAAGAACAACTTTAAAAATATTTATATTGAAGGACTATTTTTTAAATTTTTATTTGTCAAACTAAAATTTTGTTTATATTTTCTATTTTCTTTTTTTAAGTGTTTTGTTTGAAATTACTGTTTTAACTATTGTATAAAATCTGAAATCGTACATGTAAATTACAAAATAGATTTCTTTAAATAAATAAATAAATAAATAAAATAAATAAATAAATAAACCGTTGCTTGTTAGTTGTTATTATATCTTTATTTTACAACTTAAACGACTTTTATTTATTACATAATTTATTTATGTGTACCGATATCATTCGACCGCTGCCCGATGATATAATGACGGTATCATTTAGCTTGAGGTGTCAATTTTGGTCGCAATTTGACTCATGACTCAAATTGTGGCCAAAATTTATACCCAGATGGCTTGACCGTTTTATTATACCATCGGCAGAAGTTTATTACATTGACAACAATCAAACAAGTAACTATACGACCTTCAATGACTTTTTAACAATAATGACGTTAAAGGTTGTATGTACCTTTACGAAATTGAGTACATAGAATAATATAGGGTTTTCCAATAAAAAATTTCATTTTGATATTAAAAAACGAGTATTTTTTAAGAGAAATAATTGAATGTTCATTTCATTGTAAAGAGAAAGGTATGCCATTACCATTTGAAAACGATATCAGTTAAATGGCCGCCACGGCTACGCTTGCAGCACCATATCCTTTTCATGAAATTTTTCATAATTAATTCGCACATTTGCAAAAAGTCTAAAGTTGTTAAATCACAAAATTTCGGTGACCACTTGTGATCACCTCTTCGAGAAATAACACGACCGGGAAACTTTCGTTGCTTGTGTGGCACGTAGCGCCATCTTGCGGAAAATAAACGTCGTCCACATCAATTCTGGCCATAAAAAATCATTAATCATAGCTCGGTAGCGCGATTCATTCATCGTGACAGTTGCACCAGCCTCATTTTCGAATCAGTAAGGTCCAATCACAACGCCAGCCCAAAAACTGCACCAATCAGTGACACATTGAAGATGAAGGGGCTTTTCAACAATCATTCTTGGATTTTCTGAGTTCTGTAGCCTTCGAGGTGAAAAAAAGCCTCATCACTGAATGAAACTCCGGATCATTTTCATGCATTTGAAGGACCCAATAAGCGAAGATACGACGTTCATGGTGAACGAACGGCTTGAGTTCTTGTGTTAACTGTGCCTTAAGACCTAACGCTTTATGCGGTGGAATGTCGTTTGTGGAATGTCTAATTCCAAAGATCGACGAGGAATCGACAAACCTGGGTTTTTGTCAACACTATACGGGATACAGCAGCAATATTCTCAGTTGTTCTTGAGCGACGCAAACAGTTTCGATTCTTAACATCCCAACAGCTCAAATTTGTCCACCAGTTTCACTATTGCCGACCGAGAAGGCCGACGATCACTTAAAAGTGCTTTAGTTTTGCGAACTGTGACTGAAAATTTTTCACCATTTTTGTAGTGAATGCGTTGTTGAAGCGTGTATCGTACCATTTTTCAATAATGGCGTAGTTTTTACTTGTCAAATGTCAAAAGATGACAGCTTCAAAATTGGCAGCTGCCCAAATAGCAGGCTATTCAAAATGAAACCACTATGCGTGAATTCCACAGTGAAACAAAATTAACACGAAATGAAAATACAAATCCTTTACTTGTTAGAGAGAAACAAAAAAAATTTCAGTTAAATTTACTGGCAATAAGCGGGGAAAATGTTGCCATAAAAAGTATGAAACTCAATAATTTTTATGGCAACAGTTGTTTGTCTTTATCATTCTAACGTAATTGTAATAATAATAAACACATTTTTATTAATCACTTGTTTTTTGTTCCGCAGAATATTTTGAATGTCTTTCAAAAAGTTTAAAAAATCACTCGATCGATTTCGACTTGTTAGGTCATCATCAGGAGTATCTACTGATTTGTATTAGTAAAAATTTTTGTTATATAATAGAAAAAAGCAAAATATAATAAAAGAAGGAGAGAAGAAAAAATAAGCAATAAAAATTAATCTACGGATCGCGCAGGTAGGCGATGAGTCATATGTAGGTTGAGTAACAAAATTCAAGGTATATTATTGCGTACGTGAGAATAGAAAAGGGCGGGGTCTGTAATTGGTGAGAACCGGATTTCTCTTTGTTCGTTAAGGATATTTTGGTTAAGAAATATTGATTTTCGAATTTCGTAAGATTCTAAGGTATCTAAACGTCTGCCTTTGGGTTGTAAATGTAATATGTCTAAATTGTTCAAGCTAGCTGTATGATTTTCTGAAGTTAAATGGTTATGGAAAGTTGATTGATTGCAACCAGATAAATTTTCTTTAGCTCTAACTCCAAAATTGCGCCCAGTCTGACCAATATAGGAGAAACTACAATCATTGCAATTAATCCTATAAACGCCAGATTAGGAAAGGCGATCAACTCTAGGTTTATTGTTAAAAATCATTTTCTTTATTGTGTTATTATTATAAAAAGCAAAACTAATATTGGTATAATTGGACACGATGTTGCTAATCCGTTGGCTCGTTTTTCCTATATACTCTAAGCGACGCCAATTTTCCCGCGTTGGACTATCCGGTGGATAAATACCCGTTAGAGTTTTACGCTTTAGCTTTTTATTTAATAACTTTAATATAGTCCTAGTTGCATATCCGTTATTCGTTGCTATTTGAAGAATTATGTTAAGCTCAGTGTTATAATTTGAATTTGACAGAGGGATGTTTATTAGTCTATCTATGAGTGAGTGGAAAGCTGACATTTTAATATTATGGGGATGGTTTGAAGAACTAGAGATAACAGCGTCTGTATACGTGGGTTTCCGATAAATTTTGAAGTCTAAAGTAGAATTTATCCTGGTTATTGTTATATCTAGAAAATTAATACATTTATTTTCTTCTTTTTCTAACGTAAAATCAATGGTGGGATATTGAGAATTTAACCAAGTAAGGAAAGAGTCTAACAGTCTATCAGTTCCATTCCATAGACATAATATGTCATCAACATATCTATACCAAAAGATTATATATTAGCTAAAGCGTCATCTAGGAAGGTACCAAATTCTGCTGCTTCAATATGTTGACGATTTCAGCGAAACTAGATAAACGGGTGCTTTCGGCTTTTCAAAATTTCATAATTTTCACCGCACATAACGGTGATGAAAAACGGTACTTTTTTCTCATCTTGTACATCATTTATGAGAAAATATTGCATTTAGACGGTCTTCATACGCATCAAAATCTTTCCTCAGGATAAATGCCTCTATACTTCGAATTACCGACATTCTTGGATTTATATGATTAGTTGTATTATCCACTAATTCAACTTTAATTGGAGTTAGTTTATCGGGCATTTATTCAATCCTATCCAATAATATTCTATATCACTTACGCTATTTTACTAATTTTCAAAATGTTTTGTCAAAACTTAACGTTAAAAGAGTTATGTTTGGTCTTATTTGAAGAGGTTTGGAAGAGGTTTGTAAGAGTTAATATCTATTTCATACAACCGAAAATTACCAATAAAGAAGTTTAAAAATTATCAAGCTTTAAATGCTTTGTAATTGTCGGTAAAGTGGTTTGGAATTCAAGACTGTGCCAGAGCTACACAGATCTGACTATGCTGATTCGATGGGCCGTGATCATAGGCAAATTTTAAATATATGTTTTGGGTGGGTCTGATGACGTTATATTGATGAAATTTTGTTTTTTCACTTCTTCCGAGAATAAAATCGTTTATCATTCGAGATTTCGCCAAATAGGCACAAATCTACCGATTCAATATCCAATGACCATATAGATTTTGATTATGGGGTAGGGGCGAATCTGATGGGATTATAGATTGGTCAGATTGTTGTCTATATGAAAAAATCACGTTCGAAAGACGAAAGGTTTTATCGATGAAAAATGGGGAAAATCATAATTTCATCCATTAACTCCATCGGACCCCGTGGCGAGCTGCAGCTATCGGGGGGGTCACAGGTGGTGGATTGTGAACGGCCTATCGATAGGTAGGTTAGCGGTGAATTAAATAAGCCGTCCCCAACCGCAGCTCTGCTGGAAGGAGAGTCTCAGAGAACGGGGGAGTGGTTAACCTCTGTTCACTAAATTCTGAGTGCCTATGATACCCAGTAGGGAAAGGCGAACTGATGGCGCCATAAAACCATCGACCACAACCACGGTGAACTGAGCGTCACGCCTCCTTGCGCTTCCGGGCTTCCAGGTAGTGAATGGGGAACCCTATAAACGGGTATCCCATGAATGACGTGGGTCCCATTTGTTTGGGATATCCATATGAATGGTGAATGGGTGAGTGAATGTGGGAGGAGGTCGGGGCGCGGCAGACGGGGTGCTCGGTAAGCCAATGGGCTGGATTAAGGTGTTACGCGACCCGTGCTGATGATCGACTAGACTGGAGCCCATTTAACAAAGCCCAGTCGTGAACGGAGCCCTCTGAATACCTGGCGACCTCCAGTTGTATTTAGCCTTACCTGCGTATACGGATCTCCGCGCAGGTGGACGTATTTCTCCGATACTCGTGGGAATAAATGGAAGATTTAAAAAAAAATAATAAAAACAAGGGGACCGGTACCCACCAAAAACCGGAAAGTACTATAGAGGGGAGTAACTCTAACCAGAAAGGTGGGGTTCCCTCATCTGAGGCAGGGGCAAGCAACACCATGGCATCGAAGCCAGGTGAAAGCGGAACCGCCAAACAGAAGTGCGGGGGACCGAAAGAGATCCCCCCAGCAAAGCGACGGTACAGAGAGAGACGGTCGGCGTTTAGAATTCTGGAGAAACTGGCTGCGACCCCTGAGGGGCAGCTTACAGTTGCGCAGAAGGAATCTGTAGCATGGGCTAAGAAAACTGTCGGCTGCAATAGCTCGGAGAGGGTCCTTGTGTCTAAAAGACAGAGGTCCCAAGATGAGCTTGAAACAGAAGGCAGTAAGCGGGCCAAAGTGCAAGCAGACATGACGTCGGGGGCTCCTAAGGAGCAGAAACTGAAATTATTCAGTGAAATCCTGAAGGAGCACGTGCTGGTGCTAGCCGTCATTGACAAAGGTCAGAAAGATGGGAGCATCACATCGGAAAAGTGGAGGATAGTGTATAATGCACTAAATTCCATTTTCTTGAGGATCCTGAGAGAAAATCCGGGATCCCCCCCGTCCTGCAGAGATGCGGGATGGCACCAAGGGCGCGTCAAGCTAACTGCGTGCTCGGACCAGAGATCGGTCGATCTCTATAAAAGGGCAGTGGCCGAGGTAGGCGAGGTGTGGCCGGGCGCGAGGCTTGAAGCAGTCAGCAGAGGGGAAATCCCGAGCAGGCCGAGGGCACGCGTCTGCTTACCAACTGAGCCGGATAAGCCAGAGGAGATCATTGAGATTATCCGGGCCAGTAATCCCGATCTTCCAACGGAAGGATGGAGGATTATGAAGCAGGAGGAGGCCAGGGGGGGCTTTAGATTGGCAATCATGCTGATCAATAAGGAATCCTTGGCTTCCCTTGCTAGATCTAAGGGAGTAAGTGATCAACTTCGGTTTCGGGTCGATCACTCTTAAAGTTTATAAGAAAGACGAGGTCGATAAGGGCGCAGAAGACCAGCCTGGGGGCGACGGCGAACGGATCCGGCAGGAAATGGTCAAGCGGACTGAGCACGACCAGGGTAGCCGTTCCGATATTTCGGACGAAGAGAAGTTGGTGATGGGAGGCAGCCTCCTCTCTCTGGAGCCTGATGGGGACATCCTGTCAGGCTCTCGACGAGAGGAAGACAGCGTCCGGAACAATGAGGTAAATTGCACTATCCTGATGCAGGGAGTGCAGGAAGAGGTGAGTAAGGTCCAATACAATGATTAGCATTGTACAAATAAACCTACATCACATGAAGGCTGCCTCGGCAGCTCTCGTGCTCAGACTGACTAAGTCAGATGAGGACTTGGTGTTAATTCAAGAACCTTGGATTAACAATACCAGGATCTGTGGCCTCAGAATGAAAGGGTATAAATTATTATACTCAAGCAACTCTGAAAAGATCAGATCGTGTATCTTAGCGAAAAATAATTTGAATATTTTTCTTCTTCCACAATTTAGTAGCGGGGACGTTACAGCGGTGAGCGCTGAGGTAGGCTGTGAAAAACTATGGCTAGCCTCAGCCTATATGGATCGTGAAAAGGAGGTTCCACCGGGTAATCTGGGGGAACTGATCCGGGAAGCAGGTCTGAAAAAGGTAGGTGTGATACTTGGATGTGATGCAAACGCGCATCACACAATCTGGGGAAGCACAGACATTAACGAAAGAGGTGAGTTATTTTTTGATTACTTATTAAATACTAACCTCGTAGTTTGCAATATTGGGTGTGAACCAACATTCATTGTTAGAAATCGACAGGAGGTTCTAGATGTAACCTGTGCGTCAGAAACAATTTTTGATATGATCAGTGGGTGGAGAGTTGCGAAGGAGCACTCATTCTCTGATCACCGATATATTACATATAACCTCAACATCAAACCTGTTGCCCGGAAAGCCTTTAGAAATCCCAGAAGGACAAACTGGAACAAATATGGGGAGGTGTTGAAGGAACTATTGCCGCTGGAGGCTCCTGGACTTCCGGCGACAATAGAGGAATTAGATGGCATGGTTGATATTGTCACAAAAGCATGCAATCTGTCATTTAATGCTGCGTGTCCCCTGATAAAACCTAGGGGCAGGCAGAAACCGACATGGTGGACCACGGAGTTGGGAACCTATCGGAGAGCGTGTAGGACAGCCTTTAATAAGGCTAAGAACACCAGGGAAAATCGGGATTGGGATTCCTATAAGGAAGACCTGAGAGAATACAAGAAAGAGTTGAGGAAGGCACAAAGGGGGTCTTGGAGACTCTTCTGTTGTAGAATGGAGGAAGTCTCTGAGACTTCTCGCCTTAGGAAAATTCTATCTACTAACCCAACTAGTCCTAGTTACTTAATTAGGCCGGACGGGTTATGGACAGCTTCAAGTGCGGAATCATTGGAGCTTCTCATTGAGACCCATTTTCCGGGAAGCATTGATGACTCGATGGAGCCTGAAGCTCATCGAGGAACACCTTTAACAGATGTGGATGGCATCGTGGACAGGAAACGAATCCTGTGGGCGCTGAACGGTTTTAAGCCTTATAAATCGGCGGGCCCGGATCGGATTATACCAGCAGAGGTCCAAAGGAACTCTGCAGTTATCCTCCCCTGGCTGGAGGTTATCTTCAGAGGATGTCTGCAATTGGTCTATATTCCCAGGAAATGGACGGAGGTCAGAGTGGTTTTTATCCCGAAATCGGGAAAAAGCTCACAGGCTTATCCAAAGGACCTGAGGCCTATAACTCTATCATCCTTTATGTTGAAAACCTTGGAAAGATTGATAGACGTACTTATTCGAACAAAAGTTGAGCCAAGGAATTGGGCAATGTCGCAGCATGCGTACTGTAAGGCAAGTCGGTGGACATAGCTCTGCACGATGTGGTACGCATGATTGAGAAGTCAATCTACTCGCAAGAGTTCTGTATGGTAGCATTTCTCGACATTGAGGGTGCCTTTAATAATGTAAAAACGGAGGCAATCACGGAAGAATTGCTGTTTTTGAACGTGCACTACCCCATAATTAGGTTGATAAATCAGATGGAATCCTGCTTACGATTATTACCTCGGAACTGGGGGAGGCCACCATTAGAAGGCGGGTGGTTAGAGGAACTCCGCAGGGAGGAGTAATGTCCCCCTTTCTTTGGAGTGCAGTGGTGAATGGATTGCTGTTGGAACTGGAGAAAGAGGGTATAGGGGTTGTAGCGTATGCAGATGATGTAGAAATAGCTGTCTCAGGCAAATATCTGGATACGATTAGGGATGTTATGCAGAATGCACTCCTGATCGTTACGAAATGGGCCAGCAAATGTGGATTAGGGATCAACCCCTCCAAGACAGAGCTGGTACTATTTACTAAGAAATATAAAATTCCGGTAGTTAGCCCTCCTACCGTGAACGGCATTAGACTGGCTTTTGCTGACAGAGCGAGATTTTTGGACATAATCTTGGACAGTAAGCTCAGCTGGAAGCCTAACATTGTAGAAAGGTTGAATAAGGCTAATGTAGCCATTTACTCGTGTAGAAACGCCATAGGGAAGAAATGGGGTTGGAAACCAGAGCTGGTACACTGGCTCTATACCGCAGTGGTAAGGCCTGTGCTGATGTACGGGGTGGGCGTGTAGTGGCCAGCTCTGGAAAAGGTAACCTATATAAGGATGTTGGAGAAGGTGCAAAGAACGGCCTGTATGCTTATAAGCGGGGCGCTTAGGACAACACCTACACGCACTTTAGAGGTTATGTTCCATCTTATTCCAATCGAATTTTTTGGTAAGCAGATGGCAGCCAATGTGGCTACAAGGCTCTCGGCTGTCTCTCAGTGGAAGTGTCTTCAGGCGGGACACTCGACGATAGTTAGATCACTAGGGGAAGAACTGGTGAATCTAGATTATATTAAACCAACGTTGTGCTTCGATATCGGTTTCCGGATCATCTGTCCTTCTAGGGAATCCTGGAGGAACGGATCAATACTGGAAAACGAGGCATTGCAATTTTTCACGGACGGCTCTAAACTAGACGGCAAAGTAGGAGCCGGAGTCTTCTGCGAGAAGCTTAATGTTAATATTTCAGTTCGACTCCCTGACTACTGCAGCGTGTACCAGGCTGAAGTGGTGGCGATAGGGGAAGTCGTGACATGGTTGAAGCATAACGTGGTATCTGTTAGGGATATCGCGATTTATGTGGACAGTCAAGCGGCACTCAGGTCACTAGAGGCGGTTTCTCTGAAGTCACGGGTGGCGCTGGATTGCCGATCATCTCTTAATGAGATGAGCGAGTATTTCAGTATCCAGATAATCTGGGTCCCTGGTCACTCGGACGTCACGTGAAACTGCAGGGCAGACGAACTAGCTAGGTACGGTACGACTCTTCAGATGCAACCGGAAAGGGCAGGTCTGGGGAGGCCTATAGCAGCGCTCAAATTGACGCTCAGTAAAAAGGCAATCGCCTTGACAGATGAGAGGTGGACCAACACTCTCACGTGCAGGGTAGCAAAACAGGTTTGGCCAAAACTGGACCTGCGGCGCTCCAAGGCACTTATATCCCTGGGAAAACGAGATTTAGGATTGGTCGTAGGGATACTGACAGGACACTGCCTTTTTGGGGAACATGCGAGAAGGCTGGGTCTAGAGAAGAATGATTTTTGTAGAAGTTGTATGGACGAAGAGGAGGAAGAGACATTAGTTCACTTCCTATGCTCGTGTCCAGCACTATCATACAAAAGACATAGGTACTTGGGTGTGTACAACATGGACAGCCTTTCTGAACTCGCGGAATTTGGGGTGCGAGATATTTTACGCTACATCAGTAGCTCTGGTTGGTTTCAGCGGGAGTAAGGGGAAATTGGATCCTGTGGTATCACAATGGGCCATTATTGTCCTAAGTGTGCGATAGCAGCCACTCTAACCTAACCTAACCTAACTCCATCGGACTCCTCCCAAACCTATACTCAGAATCTACCTATGGTCATGGGCTATCGAATCGGCATAATCAGATTGGTGTCCATCTGGCAAAATCTCGAATGATAGACGATTTTATCGTCGCAACAACGGAAAATAGAACATGATCATGGTTTATCAAATTGGTACAGTCAGATCATCTTTCATCTGTCAAAATCTTGATATACAAACCATTCATCAGCTAAACGTGAATACGTCTCATGGCTATTGTATAGGAGCCTGTTATTGACATTTTGTTTTAGAAAATTGATGATTCATTTGTAACTTTTAAATCTGTATTACCGGCATTTGTCGGTTTGAATATTGAACTTAATGTTCTTCATCGACATAATCTGCATTATCGGCATTTTAAAATATTTTCGGACAAAATTAATATCTGCATTGCCATATTTCGTCTGGGATAGCAAATGCACCTGAATTATCATCTTTCGGCTGGAAACTTTCGGCGAACTTGTACAGTATTCCCAAGGGCAGCTGTCTATTCAGCTGACTAGAATTTTGATTCCGGAGTATAGTGTTGAATCAATTTTTCATAAATTACTGATACACATACTGATACAAGTGCCCCTCAAACAAGTTTAAAATGGCGTTTCGAGTATGAGGAATTAATTTCTATTAATCTTAGTTTCGAAAAACAGGGATTACCAACTACTGGGTTCCATTTTAAAATTGATAATGACTGCGATGAGCGGTGTTAACCCCTTTCTCCAGTCATTCTCCAAATCGAGCCAGAAATCGTTTGCATTTTGAAGTGATTTCACGAAAATTCGAAAAGGGCATTTGGTCACGGAGTTTTTTTATAATAATTTTTCTTTCTTAGCTCAAAAGACTTTAATGAAAAAAGCTGAAAGGGGGATATTGATTACCAAGAATCCATTTCCATGAATCCAGATGTTGGAAAAATTCGTTTATTGTACCTCCAGTCGAATCTGGGTTCCTTTTTCAATTTTTTTCTCTGCTGAAAATAACTTTGATGAAAATTGTTGAGTGAGGTTTCCCGAGTATTACTAATCGATTGAGGGAGCAAAGTCCTAGATTCATACCTGGATAAAAAGCTAAATGAATCAGGCGGTGCAGTGGAGGCGATATAAGGAAAATTGTTTCTATTTTGTCTACTCTCTTATACTTGAGATTATTCTCCAAAGGCGAGCTGTATATGACAGCTGACATTTGATTTTTGGTAAGTTTTATGCCAGAGCAACGTTTGCAAATTGTTCAAATTTACTTTGAAAATATTGATTCAGTTCGTGAACCTCTTCGCACGCTATGTTCTTCAGTGATGGAGCTGAGTTTTGATTGAATGGCTATGTCAAGGAGTGAAGATAATACACAAACCATTCTTCAAAAATCGTTATATCCACAAAAAGTTACCGTTTGGTGTAATTTATGAACCAAAATCTGTCGAAGGAAGGTTACTGTCAATGGAAATCGGTATAGAAACATGATTACTAGGTTGTTTGTCCCTCAATTGGATGGTATTGACATCAGAAACATGTGGTTCCTCAAGGCATACAGCGCGCGATTCAATTTATTTACTGAATGAAACATTTGATGAACGATTTATATTGAGAAATGGGCCTGTCAAGTGGCCACCGCATTCGTGTGTTTTAACATTGCTGGACTATTTTCTTTGGGTACATGTGAAGTCACTTATCTACGCTGATAAGTCAAATACTGTTAAATACTTGGAAGCCAACATTCGATGCGTTATTTCCAAAATAATGGCGACCACATTAAACTTATTTTTCTGTGTTTTATTTAAAATAAAAGACGGAACAGAACTTCGCGAAATTGAATGTGAATGCGATTTTTTTCTATACAAAAATTGTTGAGATGTTAATCGGAAAAGTAGCTCCCAAGTATCAGAACTCACCACAATCGCACATTTTCATTATAGCCGCAACAAAAAACAGCATATGCAAAAAATTTGGTGTGAGTTACAGTAACAAAAACCCGCACATATACGAATAAACCTGAGCATATCAAGATCGCTATGATCAGACCCCATGTTGAAGGTCACGCCACAAACAATTACATTTAAAATTAGGTTAACTGACCTGAATCATAACACAATAAGCATAACTTTAATACAATTTCAAAATCCATTCTAAATCCGCGAAATATTGAATTATTACCACGCGGATTTTGGTGGTCCAATATGTAATTAATGATTTTATCAGCTTGTAATTCTGACGTAATTTTTGCTTAAAGCGTTTACCGATTTAATCGCGTGCATCTGTAATATACGGCTGTCTATTACTATTTTATAGAGTAGCGCGACAGGCCAACAAATAGTTCTGTGTTTATTTAAAGTAGAAAATATTTAATTGCAAAAAGTGAATGTACTGAAAATTTCATGGATTAAAGTGAAATTGTGACTGCCTTCAAGCACCGAAATATTTGCAATAATTTTTTTGTTTTTTTGCCTTATAGAGACAAATAAATTGTCAATGTCAAATTTTGACGAAATCTTGATACGTATCTATCATTTTTACCTTATTAACCATTTCCTATAATGTTATTGTGTGTGTGGCTTAATGCGATTTAATCGAGAACTTTGCTAAAAATAACTCTTTCTATTCACAACGTATGTGAACAAATGTTTAGATTTAGAAGATGAAGCGTTGGCGTAATAATAGAACGGGTTCGCACAGTAGTATCTCACCGTTTGTATTTTACTATCGATCTTCCATTTTGTTTTGTAAACAATTCTAATATGTACAAGAAACCATAATTAGACTTAGTGTTGAGCATGGGGATACAGGTAGCCTTTGTTGGATGTAATATGAAATTGTTGCAGAAATTATGGCTACATAATTTCTGAAGAATTATGTATGTACCAGAATTAAAAATCGACTTCTCACTTTTAGAAACAGCACTGAGACTAATTAATGAGTTTTCAGGTAGACCCCGTTTGACGTGATATGTGCTTTCTACGAAAGATGTGTGCGCTTAACTGTAATTTGATTAGCCGAACTTTACTTCAATCATGTTTTTGGTTAAAATAATCATTTATCGTTGATTTGGTAAAGCTTTTATATATCTGCCCGGCTGTTCAATATCCATCTACCTACTATTTGTGAGTGTAAAGCCCGTCAGAGGTCGCTCTTCATGTATGCTGTAAAGCTTTGTAATACTCTAATCCTAAATTGCAATCGATTGCCAGAATAATTCAATTCAAACCACTTGGGTTTTCATTTTGTTGGAACCACATATCGCTGATGTCTAGTCCATCCAATTCTGGCCAAAAATAGTCTTCCGATTGATCGTAACATGGCGATCATTTTCATCGACGAAAAAATATGGTCCAATCACACCTTCGGAATATGAAGTCCACACCACACGATCACTTTTTGTGGAGTCTCTTGAAACGCATGTGAGGTTGTTGCTGTCCAATAACGCATATTGAGAAAGTCATTAAGCCAAAAATGAGCTTTATCGCTGGAGATGGTTTTTCGATTAAATTCAGGATTTTCTTCAAACTTTAGCGATGTTCAACCGAAGAAGTTTCGGCGCATGAAATGATCAAGAGACTTATTTCTTATCACTTCTTAATGTGGTTTGAGAGATTCCCAATTCATGTGAATGACGTGGAAACAACTGACTTGACTCATTTTGAACTGAAGCACTTACATCTGCCTCATTGGCACAGGAACATTCAATAGTGAATATTTTTACTCGAATTTATCCACTATAGCATGCACATCCTGTCTATCTGGTGGGACGATTAATACGACCGAAATTGGAGTAAGCGCTCTCAGAGTTACGACCACCGACTCAGAATTGCGGTAGTAATTTTTACTAATGATAATAGAAATGTTCTGTCCCTATTTAAAAACCTTATAAAGGGTTGCCTACCGTTGAAAACGTCTTTTACCGTTAAAATGTTTCGAGGATTTAGCTGAAGCACTTTAATAACTACTCAAAACTACCGTTGTAGCGCTGATAGAAATTAAATTTTGCTCATTTCAATTTAATTAGGTGGCATATCGTTTCATCGTTCACCAATCTACCGTTTTCCGCGCTGGTGATCAAATATTTTTTAGTACCAAAATATGCCGTTGTAGCGCTTGAAGCAGTTAAATTTTATTCATCCCAATATATTCATGTGGCATATCGTTTGAAACATCTCGGAAAGAGCAACAATATTGTTATCAGCCTGTTAGTTCATAATTCCACCAATTTGACGCAGGTATTAATTTTTTATAGAATATTTAAATATCACATTTCATTTAAAAGGTTCTAAAGAATTCCATAAATTTAGCTGAAGTACCTTTGTACTCCAAACTACCGTTGTAATGCTGATTTTCCTCATTCTGATATAATCATGTAGCATGTCGTTTAACAAGTTTTGGATGAAGTGATATTTTGTGATTAGCAATTTAATGCACGAATCTACCATTTTGGCACTAGTTGCAAATTATTTGAGTGTTATAAAATATATACTGTTAAAGTTAGCCGAAAGTTTCCAGCAGAAAGATAATGCAGATAAGAAGAATTTTATAATCGTCCGTGAATTTAATTTGTTTAAGAATTTTTTTCGGCTTTTCGGACAAAATATTATGTATTTTAATGGACACCCATACAATGTTTACGACTATTTAAACATTGTATGGGTGTCCATTAAAATAATATTTTGTCCGAAAAGCCGAAAAAAATTCTTAAACAAATTAAATTCACGGACGATTATAAAATTCTTCTTAATTATATGTGTTGGCTTGTTACACATACATAGTGAGAATTTCCTGTGGTTTCTGATTTAGTGATATATAATTCGCTAGATCGATATGTTCTTGTTTTGTATTATCGGTACAAAGCAAGAGTTGGATTTTTGCAGTTTGGTCGTTGCAACCTGATGAGTAGACCAACTTTTTATCAGTACGAAACCAAGCTGCCAAGAAGCTACCTAAGGGAGTTCTCATTTTTGCAAGGGTTTTTTCTACTTTTGTGGTAGAAATATTGTTAATAAATGGCCTCTTTGTTTTCTGCGACTAAAATTGTCGTAAACATTGTATGGGTGTCCATTAAAATAATATTTTGTCCGAAAAGCCGAAAAAAATTCTTAAACATAATGCAGATAGTGTCTTGAATACAGCAAAAATTAGCAATGAACTCGAATTTAGGAGAATGTAGGATCGGATTACATCATTCCGGTGAAGGAGAAATTATTTCAGTTTATAGGAATTTAAAAATACCTCTTGCTGCCTTAATCCACGTCGAAAGTTATAAAAAATAATCGCACGAAAATGTTCACGATTTAATTCCATTTTTTCGCCGAGATGTTGAGTTAATGAGTACTGTAAACAATACAAATAGCGCTCGAATGTCAAAACGTTCTGATAATCTCAAAAATGTCAAACTTTACGATAGAGCTGTCAGTTGCCAGATTGCAACACAAGGGTTGTCCAATCCCGAAATATAAAAGGCAACCCTCGTAATTGTCATCTTATTGTTGTCGATTTTTCCAGTAAAAAACAATTTCTCATCGATACCGGCGCAGACTTGTCTGCCATTCCTCCTAACATGTTTGAAAGAAATAATAAAAATGATTTTAAATTATTCGCCGCTAATTCTACGCAAATAAATATGTACGGAAGTGAAGTTTTAAAATTAAATTTAGATCTTCGTAAGGACTTTGTGTGGAAGTTTATGATAGGAGACGCGGGTAAGGCTTTTAACGGTGCCGATTTTTTGAAGCACTATGGTTTGTTAGTAGACGTTAGAACAAAAAAAATTGTTAGATCCACTGTCGTCGATTTACGTTCGCTCTAGAGAAACAGTTTCAGGGCCACCTTCCGAGTTGAAAACGATTTCCTCCGAGTCATTAAGTCCTGATATTTTCAAATTTTTAGGTCAGTATAAGGAAATAACAGTGAACAAATTAGATTTTAGGAGTAACGGTTGGAAGTTCTAAAAGACGGATCATTATCCCATTTCATTTCTAAATTATTTGCATATCAGTCGAATGGGTGTACAGGGTATTTTCAACAATAGACCTGATCAAAGCTTACCATCCGATTCCCATTAACGAAGAGGATATCCCAAAGACTTTTGAGTTCTAAAGGATGACTTTCGGACTTAGAACTGCCGCACAGTCATTTCAAAGATGTATACACGCAGTGTTGAGAAATTTAGCTTTCTGTGTTCCATATATTGACGACCTGCAGGTCACATCACATTGTATAGAATAGCATTTACTCCATCTTAAAATTGTTTTCGATCGGTTAATGGATGCAGAATTACTGATAAATGTTAGCAAGTGTGTCTTTAATACGCCTAAAGTTACTTTTCTGCGATATGAAATTTCGTGTGATTAAAGCTTTACGTAGTTTCTTGGGGATGATAAATTTTACGGGAAATTTATTCTAAATGCTGCGGAAGATCAAGCAATATTGAACGAATTGGCCAAAGGAAGTCGTAAAAACGATAAAAGGAAAGTTGCTTAGACTAACGAAAGTAGTAGCGCATTCGAACTCTGTAAAAGTAAATTAAAAAGCGCCGTTATGCTTGCACACCCTTATTCGGAAGCTGAATTATCAGTTATGGTGGATGCGTCCAATATAGCCATTGGTGCTGTGTTACAACAGCGATTGTCAGAGGCTTGGACACGCATTAATAGATCGGTTTACGCGATGGTCGGAAGCGCTCCCAGTCATAGATATAAAGGCAGAGACTGTGGTAGATGCTATATTCAAGAACTGGATTTGTACTTAATAAACACATTTTTATTAATCACTTGTTTTTGTTTCGCAGAATATTTTTCAAAAAGTTTAAAAAATCACTCGATCGATTTCGACTTGTTTGGTCATCATCAGGAGTATCTACTGAATTGTATTAGTAAAAATTATTTGTTATATAGTAGAAAAAAGCAAAATATAAATAAAAATAAAAGGAGGGAAAAAATAAGCAATAAAAATTAATCTACGGATCGCGCAGGTAGGCGATGAGTGGATGAACTGGATTTGTCGTTTTGGAGTTCCATCCAACATTACAACGGACCAGGAGTCATGGTTTGAGTCGACCCTATTCACAGAATTGTCTATGTTTTTGGGGTTCTAAACATAAATGGACCTCTGCTTATAACTCGGCGTGTAATGGCATGATAGAGAGGTGGCACCGCATTTTAAAGGCCGCTATAATGTGCCATAATAATACACAATGGACCAAAACGTTACCGATAATATCTCTGGGCTTCCGAACACTATTGAAGGAAGAATTAACAGTTTCTCCTGCTGAGTTGGTTTATGGGGAATGCTTGAGATTTTACCCGGGGATTTTTAAAAGTAAATTTAATTTAGAATTATCCTATCGAATCACGTGCTGTAAAAATATATATTTTATGTAAAATTATAAAATTCTATATTTAATAGTCAAAGTAAATTAATAAAGATTTAAAAAATAAATAAAAAAAATAAAGTTGGTTTGAATAAAATCCACGATGTATCCAGGAGAAATTTCGAGAAAACCCTAGAAAACTAACCTCCAAAAGCCTGGCAATAAATTTAGACAAGTACAATTTTTAAAAGACGAAATAACGTTCCTCAGATTCCAAATCTGTACAAACGACATGTCGCCTGACAAACGGAGAATGGAAACTATTCAAAACTTCCCACAGTCAGCGACCATTGACGAACTCCTTCGATTTTTGGGCGCGATAAAATACTATCGAAATTTTCTATCCAACCCCGCACATGGACAAGCATTATTATACGAGTTTACAAAAGACCGCAAAAAGAAAGACAAATCGGTAATACCGAGGAAAGACGAAACAATTGTGGCATTCGAAATCTGCAAAACCAAATTAGTGAATTGCACTTAACTTGCTTATCCCATACTAAACGCTAAATTCGCAATTTATGTCAATTTCGATGCGTTATAGGAGCAGTGCCACGACGCCGAAACAGGCTACAATAATCGAGAATTATTAGCGGCTTATTCGGGTATTCGAAGGTCTAGAATTTTTTTTATTTCCCGACCACAACCCATCGACATTTTCGTTACGCTAAAACTTGGACATGGCTTCACCAAGACAACGCTGACATTTAGACTTTACCGCGCAATATACAAAAGATATACGGCACATTTCGGAAGGCTGCAACATCGTAGCAGATACCCTTTCACGTATTAAACTGGTTGACTCTGTGGAGCACGATTGATTACGCCTCAACTGGCGATTAATCTGTGTGATGTTTCAACTGATACTCATCGCCCATTCTTTCCTAAATCATTCCGTTTACAAATCTACGAACCATAAAAAGTTTGCTTAGCCGGCAATGAACTAGGAAATACATTCTTGGCCGAAAACTGTATACCATGTCAAAGGTGCAAAGTAACAAAGCATGCTAAAAGCAAAACCGGCACGAGCGAAGCGATCAGCAAACGATTCGATTAGCTTCACATCGATGTCATTGGGCTTTTACCACCATCCGAAACCCAACGCTGACGCATAAGTCAAAACTTCATAAATCGTTTCGGTATACCATCAAACATCGCATAATCCGAATCATCTCTAACTCACGAGGTTTCTAAAACATTTAGATTTCAACATAAACGAATCACAGGTGGACAATAAAATTTAAACTTTACTCCAGTAACCACAACAGTACTTACTCTGAACCACAAAAATCCCGATACATTACATAATACATTGACACAACCAAGCACACTTCAATTTCCACGCTAATATGTTAATGTTCAAAACAATACTAAACAAAATGTCTGTAATCGCATTTTAGCGCAAAGTGAGTGACTGACGTCTGACGGAATATTTTAGAACTAGAGCGAAAGGTGAAATTAGGCTCTTTCTCATATAAACAAATATCACCTATCGCTCGCATATATATAAAGTAGCGCTAATAAGGCGGCGTTTAAAAGGCCAATAAGCACTCGTACACTAAAAAATCGAACTCGTGAACAGAAAAATTTGAAATATTTTAATCGAAATGAACGAGAAAAAAACCGCACTGCATTGCGGTAAATTTTAAAGACCAAATCTCGTAAAAATATAACCGTTTCAAGCTAATATTAAGGCGTTCTAAACCAATAGTAATTTTGTGCTCAAATAAATAAATTTAGGCGAATGTAAAAAATTGTTTCAATTTTGAAATTCAGGCGTTTTATAGATATAAATTATGTATTTATACAACGCATACTTTAAGGCAAAACTGATCATATCGTTTGTCTCATTTCTACTGGGGGCGATTGAAATAAATTACCTATATGTCACAAAATAAATAAAACTCATTATATTTTATTATTTTAATTAACAAATAAATAAAGATTTTAATTTATATATATAAATGTATAGGTGTATAATATAGATAATTTTACAATTTGTTGTGGCAATTAAAATTAATTTTTAGTAATTTAATTAATAAAACAAAGAAACTATACCATCTAGGGGCATGATACATTTCTACACAAACGGACCCGAATAGTAAACCCGTTTTCGTCGCGGCAATATAATCGGTTTTCCGGCCATACCATTATGTGTTACCGTTGCTGCGGCCGCTGTCTCATTCAAAAATCGCTCATAATTTGATTTGAATTTTAACAAGTTCGCCGTTTTACCGTTTAAATCTTCAAATTCTTGAATTTTCTTTATAATGTCCGGTTGATTGATACGGCCGCTATTACTCCCGTCGCTACTACTATGCGTGCTACTCGCACTCGAATGTGTTGCACTATTCGCCGAATTGTTATTGAATTCAATGTCGTCGAGATTGTACTCGACGTGATTATTTACCGGCTCGATGTTGCAATTGTCGAATAGTTTTAGGAATGAGAGGTCAGAATTTTGGGCGGCACCATGATTCGCGTTCGCATTATTATTCGTTAATACGTCGGGAATGGCATTCTGTCCGCCCGACTGAGCCGATTTTCCGTACTCCGCATCTAAATTATACCAATCGAATTCGGCCTGTATCAACGGAATTTTATCAGTTGGTATTATACTAATCGTATTATTGTCGTGTATTACAGGGTGTTGATGATTTATTTTACTACTAATACTGTTACTATTGTTCGACGTTGGTGATTTTAGCAGAATGGAATTTAATTTTTTGTTCGTCGCACTATTAATGATACCGTTTGGTTTCGCCGAACTACCATTCGTGAATTTCAGGTCACCAATCGATTTTGTGATATAGTTGTCTTGGTTGATCGACATGAAACTACTACTATTACTATTATTAATTAAAATGTTATTCATATTGCGGGCAGCCTCTTTCTTCGTTGGTGTTATAATTTCAGCAACATTTGGTAATTTTGGTATATCGTTCAGATCATCACTGTCGTCATCGCGATCATGATGATCGTTAGTACTATCATTGGTTTGTTGTTTTTGTATTTGTTGTTCATTGCCACTAGTGACCAGCATATTTTTATTGAAATCATCTAATTTAATTATAGATTTTACACTAATGCAATCATCATCGTTATTACTAATTGAATACTCGTCACATGCTTTATGCACTTCAGCCTCCACCGTTTGGATGTGTTGTAATCCGTTAAGTTTACTACTCGTGCTACTGCTGCCACCCGTTGTTTGACTATTGTTCACAATAATTTCGTGTATTTCAGAAATCGAACAATAATCCGGTTCCGATACGCTGCCATTTACATTGCTATTACCGCCGCTGCTATTTGGATTGATAATGGGGGCACTACCGTGACTACTAACATTTGGGTTCACCAAATTTTGATTCAAATTTAAATTAAATTTCGTCAGCTTTTTGAATTTAATCAAATTTGGTGGTTTTGGTGGTAAATCAGGCGGATTCATTTTCACTTTGGACAATGGCCCATCAACCAAATTTCTGTTGCACGCTAAATTTGTAACAGAATTTGGTTTGTTCATACTTGTCGTGCTGTCCATGTCAATGTAGTAATTACTCGACACTGAGGTATTTTCGGAACCTCCACCAATCGGTTCGTATTCATTGCTGTATATACTTTGGATGTCATACGATGAATTTTTCATTGATTTTTCCGATGAATTTGAATTATGCGACTGGGTTGATGACGATGGTGGTGGAGGAGGTGGTGGCGGTGGTGGCGTGATTTTATTGCGAGGAACTTGTACCATACTGTTTTGAGTGGAGAAGTGAACACGTTTGGTGCGCGGCAGTGTTTGATGTTTATGTATTGAGCTAATCGGGCGGGTTGGTGGTAGACTCATTGGAAGCGCCGGTGGCTTGTTAGGCAATTCGCTTGGGGGTTCAGGCGGTGGATTACTAGGTGGCGGTGACGGTGATGCCGTTCCGTTCTCATTTACTCCATCCATCGACTGTTGCAGTAAAATCTGAATAAACAAAACATTATAATTACAATTTTTAAAGTAATATTTTAGCATAAGGTTAACCTACCTGGTTAACACATTCCAATACTGGATTAACCGCATTATAACCATATGGCTTTATCATCCCATTATCGGAATCTTCAACATCACTAGCGCTAGCGTACCAATCATCCGTCACTTCGAAACCAGGTTTATTATCGGGTTTCTCCTCAAACTCGTAAATGAATTTATTATTTTGATTTCGTTCCGCATTCTCGATACGCTCGTACGTCGAACTACTACCGCTCGACCGTGTCATCACTGGACTAATCACCTTAATTCCATGTAACGAATTAATTCGCTGCGAATACGACGATTCAGCATCGGTGGTCTGCGACAAGATCGATTTAATTTCAATTTGATCATCTGAATTTGAGATGCTTGGCGTATTATTTGGGGATGGCGAGTACGACTGATGTCGCCGCTTTAGGTATTCGGTAAATGTACCAGTCGTCCTCTTACTGATATTTTTCTTATTGCGCCTGGTAAATGAACTTGGTTTTACCGAACCGGCAAATGAATTTGGTTTTACATGATTAAATTCTGGTTCTTCACTGGACGAGGCGAATTCAACGCTTTGTGATGGTGAAACTGAAAAAAAAATTATAAAAATTGAAAATTACTAAGGAAATGTGAATAAATTAAATCTTCTAACATTTTCAAAAAACATAAATCTTTAAACATAATCGGTATGTCAAAATCATATTCAAACTAATTTGTGATAAGAGTTGTTCCTACCACCATTTTCTTCATTAATTCTTTCGTATCAGATTAGTATGAATTCTAAAACTCCGAGCTCTAACTACGTTTCTAGTTAAACGGGCCACACTAGCAAGAGAGAGCTAAATTCGCAGAGAGACAGCTAAAGGCGCTGCAAAGCAATCAGTAAATTGGCGATACAATGTCTTGCCGTTTTACAGAACGAGTATTAAAACGACCATTGATCAACTGGCAAAAACGGCTAACAAAATTTACGATATACTGAACCCACAGGTTAATGTATCAGCTTACAATAAATCATTTCGACCCACTCTCACCAAAAACACTAAACATCATATTCTAGGTACGAGCCAATTTTCTATAAGTCCTGTTAATACGGTAGAAGAACGCATAGCACGACTCGAGGAGATGGTCAGTAAATATTTTTCGACAAATAAAAACCAAAAACGAGGACGATTCTAAAAACGGTCGCATTTAAGATCAACCACCGGACAAGTGGTGCAGTGGTGTGTGCGTGAATGTAAAGAGGGTATTAATTGACCTTCAAGGGACATTAAATCCACTGGACAATTAATACTTTCCTTAAAAAAAAACACACGTTCGTGTTCTCTTGGTCCCAACATAAATCCACAAGACATTTTGTTGGTATCACGAAAGATTCAAGGAAAATGCACGAAAATGCCGAACCCACGTATAGTTATCGCTCCTCGCTTATATGGTGATTATGGGGTTGCCCACTGCAATGCCCGATGTCCGACTCATCATCTGTGAACCCCAAGAATTCTGATTTTTCATTGGATAAATTGGTCCACTCAGTCTCTGTAATTGCGCCTTCATTCCGGGAAGGTTTGACTTCCGAATCGCCATCGCTTGAATCTCCGGTATAATATGGTTTCAATAAATCCGCCGATTCTGATGTCCTTGAAGGGCCCTCACTATCTCCCTCCTTGAACAACTCGTATCGATCATTTTGCTGATACGTATGGTCCTAGGTACCTTTCTCCGATAGTGTATTTTGGTGCTGGTTTTCTCTCATGTATTGACTCCACATCGGTCACTTCCCGTCTCTTCTGTATTGGATTGAGCAACCGCTCCTGCTTACCTCGCTTCCGGTTTACTACAATACAGCGCACACAGTTCTGTATTACTGAGACGGTCGTCTCTTTCATTTTGGCAAAGTAAAACTCCCGTTTTAATAGTTCTTCCATTTTATGTTTCCCGAACTGTTCTTGCTCAAGGCACCCTCGAACAACTTCTTTGCGCATGGACTTCGGGACTACTAAACAGTTGGTACACTTTTAATATTTTAAAACTAAACCCCATTAGACTTGTAAAATATTTTATACGGACCTATATTTAAAAGCTGGCAGATGAGCCGCAAGTTTTCGTTTTTCATCTGTGCGGCCTACACTCTATGAGTGACTTCTTGGGATGTTACCACCAACACTACTGGCGCTCGCTACAGCGCGTCGACATACTCCATGCGTGTTGCAGCTCGGTGCTCTAACTGGTAATTGAATTCTTGCTGATACAATACCCATCCTGCGATCCTCGAGGTATAAACTCTTTTCGTTCTATTGTACCCTTGAAAGCCGCGCAACCTGCCACAATTTTAAACTGCAACCCTAACAAGTATACGCAAAATTTCTTAACCGCTCGTACGACTGCCAATGTTTCCAGCTCGTAACTGCTATAACTTTTCTCTCATGGCGTACTTTTTCTACTACAGTAAAATACTGGATGCATGTGATCAGCCTGCTTGTAACAATACTGCGGCCAGACCCACTTTACTCGCATTTTCCATCATCCTTCGATAAATCTCCTGAAAGATCCGGTTAGCCCCGAAAAGCATTGTAATTGCAGAATAGTTGTTGGTTCCGGAAATTTGGATATAGTGTGTCGTTTCCCCGTTGATGGTGTCACGTGTCTGAGGCACACGGAAGCGAAGATGGCTTTGTATATAGGCCAAAATTAAAGGTGTTACCTACGTGAGCTGTTATTTCACGCCGAATAAACCGATCGATGGCTTCCGAACCAAAATTGATTGTCTGGAAAATAAGGTTCGAGAAATGGATGGCCAGTTAATCATTGCCGGAGATCTTAACGCGAAGGCTCTGGAGTGGGGCATGAATGTAACGGACACTAGAGGACAGTATATCCTAGATATGTCTGACAGGCTAGGATTAACGGTGATAAATGAGGGGGAGTTTCCACTTCTCGAAGACCTGGTTATGCAGAAACAATTCCAGACATCACTCTGGCCTCTGATGCAGTGGCTCTAGGCTGAATGCTAGAAAAATAGTCCAAGAGGTGAAAGAACTGCGGTTTACTGGTGGTCTACGGAAATGGCAAACTTAAGGAGACGTTGCCTACACTTGAAACGGTTAGTCACCATGGCCAGGAGAAGAGACGGGCATGAAGCAGAACACGAGCGAGAAGAGTATCGGACAGCCATGCGCGCGCTCAAAGCAGAAATCAACAAATGTAAGAGCAAAAAGTGGGAATAGTTTAAGCGTGACGTGGACACGGAACCATGGGGCTTAGGGTACAAGATCGTAATGCGAAAGCTTGGATCACAAGTACCCAGTCCTATAATGGAAGCGACTAAAATGTGACATATTGCCAATTCCCTTTTTCCGTACCAGCAAGAAAGCGGCCGGCCTCCCTGTACCGATGAACCGGAAGAAATACCACTGTTTATCACGGAAGAGCTAAGAGAGGCAGCGTATTCGCTCCAAAACAGAAAAGCGCCAGGGCCAGATATGATTCCAGCAGAAGCTCTAAAAGTGATCACCCGACATCACCCAGAGGTACTGCTTAAGGAGTATAATCATTGCCTGAGAGAAGGAGTTTTCCCAAAGGCTTGGAAAACCCAACGTCTGGTGCTAATAAGCAAAAAGAATGACAACCCGAATGCCCCGTCAGCATACAGACCACTGTGCATGCTGGATACAGCGGGAAAACTGCTTGAGCGCCTACTAAAGCCAAGGCTCGCAGCGGCAATCCAGGATGCAGGAGATCTCTCCGCTAGACAGTATGGTTTCCGGAAAGGACGGTCCACGGTCGGCGCTATAGATGAAGTGGTGAAAAGCTTTCATAGGGCGCAACTGGGAAACCATTTCTCAAGAAAGACAGTGCTGCTTGTGACCCTGGATGCGTGAAGAACGCCTTTAATTCCGCAAGATGGTCCGATATATCACATCAGCGCTTACACACAGGTTCCAAATACAGGAGTACCTATTGAGAATGACGCACAGTTATCTCCAAGATAGGGTGCTTATTTTTGAAACGGAGGAAGGGCAATGTGGGAAGGTGATAAAGGGTGGTGCTGCCCAAGGGTCCATTCTTGGTCCCGATCTTTGGAACATTTTGTACGATGGAATCCTATGCATGGAGATGCCGGACGATGTTTTTATGGTGGGCTACGCGAATGACATTGCGGCAATAATTAGCACTCGCAACATTGAAGAAGCGCAACGGAAAGTAAATCAGGTGATGCGGAGGTGTACGTGTTGGCTTCAAGACCATGGTTTCACCCTAGCCACTGAGAAAACGGAACTAGTCGACTTACCAGACGCCAAGTAAATACCGAGGGAACGTTTCAAGTCAACAATCAACAAATTATGAAAAAACTACACGTAAAATACCTGGGAATACACTTGGACACCAAAATGACATTCTGGGAACACATAAAACAAACCGCAGAGAAGGCAACTAAAGTCTCATTTGCATTAAGCAGACTGATGATCAACATAGGCGGTCCTGTTGCAAGTAAGAGGAAGCTGTTAATGTCCGTTACAAATTCAATCCTCCTGTATGGATGCGAAGTATGGGCTGACCCACTTAAGATAAAAAAATACAGAAAAAATGGCAATCGTGCAACGCCGTGGGGCGTTCAGAATCTCAAGCGTATACAGAACGGTATCCGAGTCCATTGCCTTGGTCATCGCCGGTTCATTCCCCATCGACCTAATGGCGCAAGAGAGGAAGGAGAACTTCAAAAATGAAAATAACAGTACTGCTGCAAATGTAAGAAGGCGTCAAACTATACAACTATGGCAACAAAGGTGGCAAACAGAATGCCATTGCAGATAGATGGCAAGATTAATTAAAAATTTGTATGCATGGATGGATAGGAAACGTGGTGAAGTCAACTATTTCCTCACCCAATTCCTGACTGGGTCATGGGTCTGCATGTACCTACATACAATAGGAAAACTTGAAAATTCCTTATGCATGTACGGCGACTCTGATCTCGATGATGCGCATCGGTCACACAACACCTGATACTATAGTGGAAAATATGCTCGACAATATATTCAACTGGGAAAAGGTGCCTAAATACGTGGAGGAAATTCTACGGTTGAAGAAACCAGATATAGATCAGCATGTCACAGCGGGAAACTAAACTAGTTAAATGAAAAATGTCTTAAAAGGTGGAAGTCTAAAAGACACAAAGACCACACCGTTCTGAAGTAATACGGAAAGTTGTTCCGGAGCGGGTTATTGCGCGGGAAAATTACAAATTATGTACTTTCTCTTAAATTTTTTTGAATTGTAAACACAAAAAGAAACAGAAATAAATGTATTATTATTAAAAAAAAAATAGTTACAACATCCTTCAATAGGTCATTCCCTACTATCACCTTACAGGGTAACAAATCCTAAAATCTCCCTAAAGTCTCCATCACACCATGAACCAACACCGTAAAATTTCGTCGGTACGCCTCATAATTCTTCCAGTTCAAACGCTTCCTATTTTATTTTGTTCATCAAATTGAGGGCGCTTCCGGAATCCACGAGTGTGAGTACTTGATGGTTGCCTATGTTTATATATTTCACGTTTTCCGAACAATACCCTTGGTCGTCATTACTGCAGTAGTCTTATTTATTTCGAAGGTGGAACATTTGGATGCTAAATGCCCATATATATTGCATTTGCAGAATCTCGAGCTGTTTTCTTTATTTCTGCATTCCTTTTTCATGTGCCCTAACAGAGACCACGATTAATTTTCTCCGGCCTTGGTCTAAGCCGGTTCTTCCATCTCCGCCGATAGTGCTGGGAAATGCTTCACTATTATCCCAGGCTTTTGTAAACTCATCAGATTCTCGTATAGTTTTATCTTAGATTTGAATTCCTCCATATTGGTGGCACAGAAGGATTTTGTTTTTGTTATATCCAACGATACCATCCATGCAGTACTGGATGATAGCTGCTTCTTCTATTTCCCCGATATGGGCTATTTCCATCAGCCTGAGTAAATACACTCGATAACCAGCTCCAGGCTTTCTCTTTCTTCTCTTTGGTCAGGAATTCTTTTAATTCATTCAAGTTCGTGATCAAGCTTGTCGTGCGTAAGGCTTTCTTAGCACACCCACTGAGCAACCTCTCCCCATATATACGTGACGGTTTATATCACTCCATCCGCACGTTATGGCTACTCACTGATTCATCGTTCTACCGGATACTCGTATTCACCGTTAAATTAGACCATAGTGCCCTCTACGTCTCGAAACAAGAGAGTTGAGTTTTGACTTGACCCATTCGTAGGAAAATTTGTATTGTTTGCCGCAAAATTCCGTTCACGTTCCAAAAGTTCATTCTTCTGCTTAAGCAACTCGATTTCCATATTCTTCAATTCGAGTGTTTTGACTTGAATGACTTCATTGTTCGCCGATTGTGAGCAGTTTGAACCATTGAAGAAAGTTGCACCTCGTTCACTTTTCTCGAAAATTCCTTCAGGATACGCTGGTAAAATTCATTGACTTCTTCCATTCTTGTTCTTTTTTTGATTTAGGTGCCATTTTTTATCCATCCGTTTTAATTACGAACCTCTTGATTCCGTCACGGCACACTTACACCTTATTTGTGTTATTCTTCCTCGTGACCATCAATATCTCTCCTGTGGGACGTCCTTCACCACACGCACACAATTAACCAACATTCTATGTTAAGTTGTTTGAGAAATATCCCGGTTGAGCCCCCATGTTTAGAAGTTACAAATATTTTAGTTTATAAGGCGTTCCTTTTTTACGTCTCTCCCTCTTTTATATACTTTTCTCATTTTTATAACCGTCAGGGTTGTACATACTTATGTGGTGAATTATGGGGTTCCCCACTGATACACAATTCAGTTAGCGACTGATGTATCGAGCACTGCCGCTGGGACTGTTCTAGAACAGTACAATAACGATTGTTGGAAACCGTTGGGAT
Source organism: Nephrotoma flavescens (assembly GCA_932526605.1). Lineage (NCBI taxonomy): Eukaryota > Metazoa > Arthropoda > Insecta > Diptera > Tipulidae > Nephrotoma > Nephrotoma flavescens. The sequence continues at coordinate 301,602,503 of OW052220.1, read as the reverse complement.
TTTTCTCGAAGAAATTATCAAATGTGGAACAAAAATTTTCTGCATTATCTAGCAATAAACACTTTAGACATTTTTTGGAATGTCGCGGTTTTATCATTTTCATCGATCATACGTCACTTACTTGAGCCGTTCAGTTTAAAACTGAACGTAATACTAGGCAAGCACGCCACTTGGATTATATTTGTCAATTTACCACCGATATGAAGCATGTGAGTGGTAAAGAAAACGTGATCGGAATATCGATACAACGACAGTCGAGGCACATTTCGATTTCGACCAGGTTATAACCGCACAAAAGGTAGACTTGGAACTTTAGAATTTACTTTCTGGTTCCACATGTCATGCTAGTTCCAACGTGAACCTAAAGCTTATACTGCTAAACATCGACGTAAACATCGACGGGTACAAATCGCCCATACATCGCAGAACCAATACAACGAAAATAAATCTAAATTTAGTGTTGCCATAGTATTTCTTTGGGTATTTTCATGTACCGCAGCAATGTTTTAATCCAAAGGGCTTATACGTGAATACACACTGCTGATTTCAAATCTGCCGCTGGCCCAGTTAGTCAATAACAATAACAAGTAATGCGCGATATGCATTTCATTTCGAATGCCAAATTTCGAAAAGACTTCGATAATTTTACTGCATTGTGCTGCCCTATAAATTATCTATACATGACTATAATGAATGTAGATGACACATGTCAATATGAAACGTCTAAAATTAAACAACCATTTCAGATTTATGAATTTAAGCCTCAGGCTTAAAACACAATCACTGATATCAAACGACACTAAATTATAGCATGCACTTTCTAAAATCACACTTACTTTTTCGTTCACGATATCCAAAACCATCGATACTACTTGTTGCTATCGAGCCACCACCCGTTTTCATTGCGTCCACCCCGTAATAATTTTTCCGACACTTTGGACAATACTGCGAAATTTCATCGATTGGAATATTCTCGATATCCTCATCCTGGTATTTAGCTTTGATACATAATATTTCGCGCCACTGCCGATTAATGATTTCATCTTTTTCGCACAGCAGCTGCCTGATAACCTTTTGATCATTTTTCAATCGAAACTCAACGTACAGCAAATTATTTAAGATGTTCGATAATTGATCGTCACTTGTTTTATTATTACTATTAACACTATTTTGTTTATTTTGTCTATTATTTATTTTATTTGTTATATTTTTTAATTTACTGCTGCTGTTATTGTTTACTGTCATTTTTGCTGTATTCTTTGTAAATTCTAAATATTTCTCGGGATTTGATGGGAGTGTTGCTGACTTAATTGCTGGTATTGTTGGTACTAATATGGTTGATTCTAGTGATGTGAACGCATTTGATGTCATCTGAAAATAAATAAAAAACGATAAAAAGATAAGATTTCTGTTATCACAAAACAAAGATTATATTATGAATATAATGTGGGCTGGAGTTGTACCTGTCAGTACTAATTTACACCAACTGAATCGTCAATATTTCAAAGTCTTGTGATAATACAATTTTTTGAATGTAATCTTGATTCAAAAATTGCAATAACAAAAATATTTTCTGGGGATAATATTACTGGGCTATTGTGACGATGTAGATCGAACGCTTATAACATAAAATTATGGTAACCTGTTTTGGATCGACAAAAAAAAAATTTTTTACATTTCATTGATTTTGTAATATAATGTGATGTGATCAGATTCAAGGTCAGACATGAGTATGTTAGATCGTTCTGCTTCTTAAACATATCATATATATGTTGTTCGTTACGGTTGGTAGCATCCGATGATGTCTTTTTTCTGCGACCTTATTTTAAGATCTACTTTATTTACTTAACTCTTGATGATTTCGCTAATTTCTCAAGGTTAAATGATATGAAATACCGCCGCTTCCTTATATAATTCAACCTAAATAGTTACCCGTGTGAATAAAATTTAGTTTCGGTTCACATGCTAGATATTTTATTGCGTTAAGGTTGATTTGATTTAAGACTAATATTAGGCTACGCATTTTGAAAATACCTCAAATTAAGCTCGTCTGTTGACGGTTAATGACGTGCCGTCAAATTCACCTATATTTTCTTCATTAATAAGAAAGCAAAAATATACTGTGCAGTTAACACGACATCACTCAAAAATCAAATTTAAATAATGTGACGTTTAGGTGCTTTGCAGCCGCGATACTGATGGCCAGGGGAAGGCGAGACTTAAAGACTCTCGTAACGGTCTCATTTAATCCACCATTCTTATTTAAAACTGATCACAGATATTTATTATGGAAAGAATTTAATTTTTCTACTAAAATTGCCTTAAACACGTTACCGCCATCACAAAACTTTTATTTTTATTTTACCACGTTTTTCTTAACTTGTTTTCTTGTCTATCTGTCTGTCTATCTGTTTGGGTCAAAATTTGAAGCACTTATCATTCTACGATTTCGCTGAAATTTTGTTTACTTGGTTGTTTCACCTGACAATTTCATATTATCAAACATTAGAAACAAATATGTAATACAAATTTCAGAAAACCGTTATTAATATTTTACGGTTGGCGTAAATTAAACTTTCATCGTAAAATATTCATCATCATTGTTGCTGTGCACAGTAAAACAATAATAGAAAAATGTCACAGTTTTTCCAATTTTTTCTTTCTTTTTTCATTTTGCATCTGATTTTGTTATTGAAATATCAGGAATTTGTTTGCTGCCATCTTAATTCGCAAGAAACCACACAAAAAACGCAAATTTACATTACAAGCGTTTGACAGATGGATATGTGAACTAAAGCATGTCAAATGCCGTTTCGTCGTATGTGCTAAACAAAATAATGTAGTACAATTTTTGACATTTCGTCAACTAAAATTTATTTCTGTTTTGATTCCAAACTCAATCGGAGGCTAAAATGGTGTTCTACCAATTTTTTCTCGGTGGTAATTGCTGATTTGAAACATTTGGTTCCAATGATTTAATGGCCACATTGATTTAAAGTAAGTATATATTTGTGGCATGCTGTATAAAGTTTAAAATTTTGCGTATCTATTTTAGGGAAATAATCCGCGTTGAAATAGACTCGGCCATCAAGGGCAACCAATGGCCAATCTCCTGTTTTGGCCCATTCAAGGATAAGCCTTGTATCCCAAATTTTATAGAAGATCAATCGTTCGAGGAAATTCGATACAAATTTTATGAGGCGAAAATTAACGGTATCTTTGAGCAAGTACGTCTAGGATTTATAAATTTGATTCAGGAGAGCAAATCAAAGCTGCAGTAATTGAATATGTTAAGCCCCGAGATCATGAATATTTTTGTACAACTTTATGTTACTGGGTCAGAACCAAAAAAGAACAATTCTGGCATTGGTAACCATCCTTTTGCTACGGCGAATATTGGCAATTCACAAACAGGAAATCAGGCGCAGAACATATTTGGTAAACCGACCTTTGCAACTACTACAGATGTAACAGCCACAAGTATGTTTAGAGGTACAGCATCAAACCAACAACAAAGTAGTAACATCTTTGGAGGGAGCTCATTTATCAATCCTAATCAAACATCATGAATATGGGGGTGCTCAAACTGAACAGTCACTGCAATGTAAATTGGGGGCAGCCGCTCAGCCTAATACGGGGGTGTTTGGGCCACCTGTTAATACATTTCAAGCGGCAAATGCGGCCTCACAATTTGCGTTGCCTCAACTTCAGTAATCAGCAGGCAACTCAAAATGTATTTGGACTACCACAACCCACACAAGGCATCTTTGGCTCCCCAACTCAGCCACAACCACCTACTAACATTTATATTAGGACAATCCACATTTCAGCAGCCCACTCAACCCGTTCAGTCTGTTTTCGCAGCACCAGCTAATCCGCCTCCGTTTGGTGGATGGCAACAAAGCATTTTTGGGCAGCAGCAAGTACCTGGGCATATTGATCTGGGCATTTATACTTAAGGAACGCAATGATGATATCAATTTCCTTTTCTAAAATGCGCCCCACGTTTTTAGTTGTAGAAAATTGGTGCTAGTTTTAAGTATAAATGCCCAGATAAAAAAAATTATTTTCTTCTTTTTAGTGCATTAGAAAAACGTGGTATTTTAAAAAGTTATTTTTATATATTTTTTTATTTATGACGTGACTCAAAATATCTAATTTAAATAAATTGACTTCGAGATGCTTTAAAGCTATAGGGTGATGTAAAGGGAAAGATCTATACTCTGGCTATGACGACCCTTTGAAAGTCTTATTTATTTTCACCACTTTTATTTAAAATTCACCACCGATATTTATTAGAAGAAAATAAAATTTCAACTAAAATTTGCAGTAAACACGTAACCGCCATTCAAAATTTTTTTATCTATCGAATGGTCAGACAATCAATAATGAGAGTGTCATTTAATTCTAGGGTAATTATAGTAGACAGATGTACCGTATTTTATAAAAATTACATGGCCATGGTGTGATGAAAATTTAAATTTAAATACAAAGATTTCTATTGGGCGCCTAAAAAGCTTTAAACCGTCGGTGATGATGTCAATGGAAAGGTTTAGGCATGAGGGGTTTGATACAGGACAAATTTGTAGGTCTATTATGAATCTCACTTACTCATCACCGGTCGTCACTATAATTCTATTTTGGTATTATGATTGTCGCAGTGAGCGAGTGATCGTCACATGTGTGTCGCTTGGCGACTCGAAATCACCGCATATACTTTTTGGTATTATAATTCTCACAGTGAGCGAGTCCAATGTCATATATGCTCACCTAAAATATGATGGTGAGAGTCAAGTGACAAAGTATTTTTGGTATTAGAAATATAATATTTTATTAATATTTTAACATTGAAATAGTAAATTTATATTGAAATGGGAAAAAACCGGGATATTGCTCGTGGATTTCCAGATGTTGGAAAAATCAAACTAACCATTAATGAATTTTGGAAAAATTTGTCAGTAGTGCGGACTAGCTTAGGGCCGCCAATTAGAGAAAGAATGGAATGGAGAAAGGCAAAAATTCGAGCACAATTTTTTTATATAGCATACACAATTTTTTATATAATATATTTTATATTTTTAATATTTTTTATAATTATTACGATACGATGAAAATATCGTATCGTTATAAATTTTGTCATACAAAGACATACAAAAATATCTTTATATGAAAACTATTTGTAAACAACTAAAATTGTTTGACATTACTATATGGTTTCCATAACGACAAATAACAAACTCTAAAAAATACAAGAATCCACATACGACGCCCAAACAACGGCTTGCCAAAATAAAAGGGAGACTCATAATACCAATTTTGAACTCGCGTGACTTAGATAGTCACGGCGAGTGGTGTGGTGAGGCGAGAATCATAATAGGGCAGTTAATTCATCATATTTACTTAAATTTAATTACCGCCAATTAAAATAGCAGCCCGTGAATGATTAATGAACGATCTAATTCGGTAGAAAGTTAAATTTAAAATTATGTACGGCGGCTTCGTGTTTAAGACAATTTTATTTGAAAATAATAAGTTAACATCCAGCATCAGTCTAGTCTCTAAGACATCTAATAGTCCCTTTATTGATATTACAAATTTTAACTGATACAAATTTTGGTTTATCTGTCAAAATAACAACCGTCACATAATGATGTCCTTAAAAATAAAATAATTGAATATGATGAATTTTAAATAAAATTGGTGAATAAAATTTGCCTGTTTCAAAGCATTCATGCCAAAACTTTTTCATTCACATCACCACCGAATTTGTTGTTTTGTTAATGATTATTATATACGTTTCTACAATACATGATAAAAATGTCGAAGGCTACGTGTCAATTTTAGCTGATTTTAAATGTGTGAATGTGGTGAATTATAAATAAGATTGGTGAAAAAAAATTTTGAAAATCCAACAAAGCTTTTCCATTGATACCACTGTATGTCTATTTATTTGAAATAGAAATTTTGAGTAATGTCATAACCGTGAGCTTTTATAAAATTGGTAATTTGTAGACTAATTAGGAATTTTAAAATTAAAAACTATATGTACTTATAAGTGTAATTTTTGACCAACCAATTAAAAATAACTACTTTAGCTCTCAAACAAATATTGTAATGTACGAGTAGTACTTGTACAGTAACTTAAAAATTTTCACCAAGATCTACGCTCTTTGCAACAACAATTATGGGATGAATTTTGCGAACTAATCTTGATAAAAGATTAAAAAATTTAATTTAATTTTAACGGAATTCAAAACCAATCTCGCGCTGATGAACGGAAATTATACCTTGATCTAGCCATATTTCAAAGAAAATCGGTTCAACACTGCAAAAATATAAGGATCGTCGAATGGTCCAATACCAAACAAAATTGTAATCCTCTAAACCACCAGGCTGGGAATTTTAATTGTTCTTCGACTTACCCCATAAAAATAAGGTCATTGTGTTCAACTTAATGGCAAAAATAAAACATTCGCTCGCACAAATTAATGTAAAATAAGATGACATTTGACAAACGGCCGAAGGTATACTAGTTAATTCCAGTTTGGAAAAAGAGCTGTTCATTGAACACTCTGTAAAAGAATCTTTAATGGAAGGACATTATCCATTTTTTATGAATATATGATAACTGTGGATTTCGCACGTGGTCACTGTACGAATTCTAGTTAGTATTAGTTATAAAATTACTATTAAAGTAGTTTTACGAATGTGATTTTCAAATAAAGAAACGTAACACACATAAAGCAAATGTTTCTTCTACATTTCAATGTGCCGGTACTAACCTGAAACGAACGTAGCGTATGCCACAATTAATGCTGGAAAGCGAATATCAGTGTCAACTAAAAGAAAGTCGTCTGAAGTCCGTTTTCAAACCGTATGAAAACTCAGTTTCCCCTTCTATTTCATATTTCACCTGCTAACGAATATTTCGTCAAACGTGAATATTAGTCTAAAAATGTTAATATGGAATCAAGCATTATAAAGTGTGTGGTTTCGTACGCGACTTTAATTTGAGGCCCAAACTCATATTGACGATAAAAACTTAAATAACACTAAATAAAATTAAAAGGTTAATCTCCGTAAGTGCAACAGGAATTATGAAAACCTCGATCACGGATGCTCCTGAGAAGCTTTTAGGTCCTACACCTTTGGTATTACATTAATACAAATCAAAGGTATGACCGGTTCTATAGCTATCAAATTAAAAATAATAAATCATCTAAAACCTACTCTTAAAATTTTTTAATTGCAATATTTGAAATCTAGATGGAGTACTCAAGCTCGACCGCCAATTACTGAGAACCCTAGGACGCAATGGCAGGACAAACCCCATTTAATAGCGACTTGAAAAAACAGGGAAATCGATGTTCCACTTGAAAAAACAGGGAGACAAACATCCGAACATCTATTGTTCACAAGTGACACCCTCGCCCTTAAAAAAATCAAATTTCTCAAGGCATAGAACGGACGCAATGGCCCAATTCCAAAAACATTTTTTCCCTAAAACAAGGTACAATTTGAAGATATTTGATCCATTAGGATGGATTTGACTGAACACGAACAAGGCAAAGCTCATCATGTAAGAATTATGACAATCAGGCCTTAATTGGGACAAACCTGAGTGACATTCGAGAGAAATTTAGATTCTCTAACAGAGAACAAGCTCCAGATATCTGTACACTGATCGAAACATTTCAGTAGAAATACAGGATTTTTGCGATGCTTCAGTGAAAGCGTTTGGTCATTAAATCAGTGAAACAGGCATTCAATTTGATTAAAATTACATCCTCAAGAAGGAAAGTTAGTCTATATCATATAAACAGGGTATCGATTATCAGCCGGCGTATACAGCAACGGTTGAGTTATTAATTACGCGTTCAACGTTGTTAATGAATAGAATGAAAAAAAATTATGACAAGTTACTACCCTGGTGCACTCCAGAAGGCGCCATGGACGGATGAGGTGAAGATGACCTGAACAGGACTTGATATATACATTCTGCAAGGTAAGATTGTTACAAAGCCATTTGAATTTTTAATTTCGTAACAATCGTATGATTAATGCAATTTACTGATGGCATTGCCATCTGTATTATGACATTAATATTATAATTGTTGTGAAGTGTGCGTGGGTCTTAATATTCTATTCTATGTTTTTTTTACCCATATAAACATCGAATAATTTTGAGAGCGAGACAAACGTGTACCTTGTGCGTGTGTGCGAACGGCTAAAATATAGAGAAATATTTTTTTGTGGTTTCTTGTTTTGGTACGTTCGATTAATACGCGGGAGGTTCGAGAGTTTTTAGTTCATTTTTGGATTTTCATTATATCAGTCTCGTTTTTGCTTTTTGATAAGTCGTGTGCGACTTTAATAATGTATAGTTTTTCATTAAAAAGATTTTGGATTTTAAAAATACAAATAGATTCAGTTTGGAATTTCAAAAAAGTAAAGTTGAGATAAATTTTTTTTGGTATTGGAGGGCCGATGGAAAATCAACCAATGATTTTGGGAAGGAATTCTAGAGTATGGCCACCTGGGACGGAACTCGATCGGATTATGATGTGATTGTGTATGCTGGATAGAACTGGCATTCTTAAATGGTTTTGGGAAGGAATTCTGGAGTATGACAACCATATTTCCGAGCTCGATCAATTGATAACAGATTATGATCGGATTAGGTATGTTGGATAGAAATGGGATTCTTAAATGATTTTTGGAAGAATTTCTGGAATATGGCTGCCTGGTACGGAACTTGATAAATTCTTAATCGATTATGATGGGATTGGGTTGGATGTAAGTGGGATTCTTAAACGATTTTTGGAATAAGTTCTCGAATATGGCGACCTGGTACGGAACTCAACCAATTTTTAACCGATTATGATGCGGTTGGGTATCGTGGATGGAAATGGGATTCTTAAATGATTTTTGGAAGAAGTTCTGGAATATGGCTACTTGGGACGGAACTGGAGCAATTCTTAACCGAGTATGATGGGATTTTGTGTGCTGGCTGGAAATGGGATTCTGGAATATGGCCACCTGGGACGGAACTCGATCAATTCTTAACCGATTATGATGGGATTGGGTATGTTGGTTGTAAATGGGATTCTTAAACGATTTCCCCCAAAAATCATTTAAGAGTCCACGAATCCCTCTTTCATAATGGGTAACCGAAAAATGTAAAATAAAAAATTGTCCGTTAAATTGAGGGTGCGTTAAATTGAGGGTTTACAGTACATCGCAAAAAATAATTTCAAACTTTTTCATTGTCTCCAAAATCACACTCCCTAAATGCACGAACTCCACAAGGAACTGCAGTGTTTGGATCACCATCGACTTCTTGTAATTAGCGATGACATAGGTGATTTTTAATTTTTGACCTTATGTTTTACCAAACGTTTGCAGTTCAGGTGGAGCTTGAACTCCGTTCGTCTTTTTTTAACCTCAAAAGTGATTTGGGGACTAAACATTTAGTAGCAAAAATTTTTCTGGCTGACACTCGTTCACAGTTATTTAGTGAATGGTACCGTATTTTCACGGGCACTGTTATGTACCGGCGGTCGTGCCACCCCGTGGAATCATGCATACGGGAAAACAAACGAGGCCAGTCGTGCTTTCCACTACAAGGCGGGAAGACGCCCAACGATTTGGCGGCCTATCAAGGACAAATTTTCGATTAAAGGCGGGAAGATATTATTTTTTGATTAATGGCGAGGAGACGCGAATTTTGCAAATTCTTATTTGACTTTAATTTTCAAACATTTCAATTTAAATTTTCAAATTTTCTCATTTTATGTTCGACACGGGTAGGGGGGAACGCACATTGGCTTCGTTCTCAGAATTGTTCACGTTCGGCGGCTATATTTTTGTTCAATTTATATTTTTTTTATTACCCCATTTATAGATTCGTTTTCTTCTTTTCGCTTCACAAATTCCGTCAAAGTTATCGACTCTTTTCGTATTTTGTTCGGTTTAAATTTTTTTTATTAATACCACATTTCCGCAAGTTCAGTTATTATTTCGTCCTGGTTTTGTGTATGATAAAATGCAGTGCTAAATTTTTTCGGGTCGATATGGTGGGAGGGGTTTTGTCATTCCGTGTCGGTTTCCTCCGCAGGGTCGGAGTGGAGAGTCCAGCATATGTGTCGTCCATTCGGGTGCGACCGTAAAATCTACACTGTCTCCCCGTGGCACTCCGGTCTCTCCGGGTAAAGAGAGGCCTGGTCTGGTGGAGAAACGTCCCTACCCTCATATGCTGCTTCGTTGTGGGGAGAGGCCTCTGTGTGTTTAGATGAATCTGCGAAATGGTGTTGAATCATTCCGTAACAAGGTACCTTCCAAAGTAAAATTTGAGGACGGAAACCAAGGGCTCCTGGTGGCAGTGACATCAACTTCTTTACCAGATTGCATGCTATTTAAAGTATACAAGATACGAATTCAGTCATATTGGTGGCTCTGGTCGTCCTCTCCCTAGATCGTTTACAATGAAAGTGCAATGTTTCTTTCAAATAGTTTGGTAATACGGGCACGGAACAATTAAAAAAATTTTCCAAACTGACGGAAATATCCCTGTTGAAAATGAGTTTTGAAAAAGTGCAGTAAACAACGGTTGAGGCAAGCTAATCATGCATTTTTTAAGACGACAGGAAGCAACTTCATCAATTCATATCGATTCAAATCATAAATGTTTATGCAGCACTATTCCAATACCTGAAGTAGTCCTTGTCCAGAGCATGAAAAAATTCGCAAACAGTTAGTTAATATTTTGCGAGCATGGGGATGCAATCACCATAATTCAAGATCGATAGATATCCATCAGATTTTTTGTTGTACCAATTCGTTGAAATCGAGATGAACTAAATTTATGCTGGAATTGATTCTATTGGCGGTCAGGTTGAAGTGCCGTCTATGAATGCAGCTTCAGCAAGTGTTCACACCACCTACAAGAAACAAGACTTTTCGATATGAACACCGACGATTACAGTCGCCGCGGGTTCACTCTCTGCTAAAGTAACAACTTCGACAGGCACGAGCTACGAGTTGGATTCGTGATCAGCGATTTTTCACGCTAACTTTTAACGGATTTTAGACCTAAAAGCGTATTCACCTGCGAACTCAGATTGCACCCACTTCACTTCTAAATCTCATTTCGCTCATTTGCTGCAACTAAATATGACACAAATCAAAATATTTAATTTTTCAGTAGAACAAACCTCTCGCAAGAATCATGTCAGTTGCACAACGACTATATCGTCGCGAGGAAATGCTTTAACCGACTATATGTAGAAAGAAGTAACGTGAAAGGCATAAACAGCAAGCACTAACGGTATTCGTAACGAATCAGGAGGACAGACTGGAGCCGAATCTGGAGGACTAATTTGTATAGATGCCGTCGGTGGGGTTGATAGAAACTTCTTGATCTGGGTGCTTTCAAAGAGGCCAGTTTGTATTTTGAATCAAATAAAATTAACCATATCATTTTTAATTATTAAGGGACTAAATCCTCAATTTACATGATAGGTAACCAGATCGCATTGCGCACGGCTCTACTCAGAGTAGCCTTATATTAAAAAAACCGTGTATTTATCGTTCGTCGTTGAAAGTCCATCAACCGTCAAAGAGATTTAAACAAAAAAATATAACAAAAGTGAGTTGGTTAGAAAATATACTGTACGGTTGTAACTGAAACTATACATGGAGCACAAAGCGCTTCAATGTCTTTCATTTTAACGTAAAATTCGGTGAAGGGGTTCGGCGTTAACGACTAACCAAATTCTTTTGGTATAGTTTTCGAAACCCAAATTGACACATCGGAAGAGGCAAAATAAATGTAAAGAATAAAGCGGACCGCCCGACAATGTAACGGTAACGTAATATCGTTTAAGCAGATCAGTTAATGGCATAAATTAAGTAAGCCATTCTTGGAAAATACTTCAAAACATTTATCAAAATGATTAAAAACCGTCTATTTGATTTTAACTAAATATGGTTTAAGTATACATCCATATAGATTGATTAATCCGCACAGCAAAACCTTTAAATAAACTTTATTATCGCGCTTATTGTTCTCCTTATCTGAATACAACACACCATTGACTTTCCAATTCAAAATCTATTTTCGTTTTGTCATTGAAATTTCACTTCGACATAATAGTAAACTACCTAAACGATATAGAACCATAATTTAGCTGAACCAAACGTTATTTATAACATGATTGTTACCTTCACAGTTTAACCAATTTAATAGGAAAAAAATTGCAGACTCACGATCTAAAAATAATTTTGTAATGTGCGCGCTCAGCACAACTTAAGATAATTGACTTAAATAAAAAATTGTTATTTGTAGTTAAAATATGCATAAAGAATGTCGAAATTGGCATCTTACGCTAAAGGAATGTGCGATTATAAAATGAATCGGGTAACCCACCACCACCTAACGAAAGCGAAAGGTAGGCATGCAGCTAATTTGAGAAAATTAATTTTTGATTGGTTTTTTGTTTGTTGTTGTTGTTGTCAAACATAAATCAAATTTATCATGTGCGTATGTTTGTTTAGGAATTTTTCTGCACAATTTTGCATTTTTACACTTTTTAAATAATTTTCCGAAATGTACGCGGCCACATCGAACAAATTGTATAAACGCGCGCGAGTTGTCGCAAGAAGTGGCGCAGCCTCTCGAAAATAAAAGTGAAACGATCATCAATTTGTAATCGTGAATTCATAAATTTTACGTAATAGAAATTTTTTCATAAATTATGTTTTTTTTGTTGTAAATTATGTTTTCAACATAATAAGCTTCCCATTAATCAAGATGTGCGGTAAAATTTTTGACACCCAACCGAATAATTAGAATTTGGTTTTAATTGATTTTATAATGGAAAATATGATCGATTATGAACTATATGAGCCCTTTTGACTTCTTGTTATTTATGGAATGAAAGTTCAACCCACACGTAACAAAATACCAAACGTGTTGTAATTAAATTTAAGATAAAATATGATGAAAATGTGTTTCCGCCGCATTATAGGCAGCCGCAATACTGCGCGCTCAGCAAACAAACAAAATTAGAAATTTCATGTAAATCCTGTAATTTATTGCGAAGCTACCATATTACGATATGGCTAAGGTTCGTTCATATTCTAAACGTTAAGTTTTTTCTATACGTTAAGATGCTGTGATGTATTGAATTATACACAGATCTTCTTAAACGCTAATCGCATTATAGGTGCTCAAACATAGAAGTGTATGAATGGCGTTGTTTATTTTTTATTTTGTTTCGGATGTTTGTATTTTTTATGCGGTTCGTTATCGATTTAAAGTACACTCGTAATTTATTCGTTTAGATAATATCCATGACTGAGTCTAAAAAGTTTTCGGTTAACAAAGAGAAGTACCTAACTTAATACTGAAACAATACATCTGCGTATTAGATTTTCAAATAAAGCATTCAACTATTAGAAATTATTTTCCACACGGCCAAAATATTGTAGTTTAGGGCGAATCCCTTATTACCCAGAGCAAAACCGCAAGACAGACTGTAACGATAAAAGCTTCGAGAATAAACGTTCTAATAGTGTACGGATTACGCGATTAATCACTCCAGCCTACAGAAAACTAGTAATATATTGACAGGCAGACGTGGTGTTATTATGTTTCATTCTTTCTCACTGGATATTAAAAATAACTCAATTTTGATAGTGATGGCGACAATAAAACAAAAACGGCGTAACTATCTTTCAAGGGATAGTGGGAGCTAATTGTGCCCTCATGACACTTTACCCTCTGATGGGGAATAAATGAAACTACGGGGATATATAGGGAAGCGGGAGGGTCCACAAACATTTCGTAACCATCGGACAGCTTGGACAACCGTTTTTTAGCCATGTAGACATATACACCTCGAATACAGAACACTTGATTTCTAAAGTGAAAAATTAAAGTTACCGGACTTTTGTTAAAAAACATCCAGTATAGTCAGTCATTATTAAATTTTGAAAAGCAACAAGGTCAAACCCAATTTTGGCAAAAAGCTTAAGTAGAAAGTCGGAGTGAAATTTTCTGGATTAGTCTGGGCTGTAGAGGGAACAGAAACATTTAGTCTGCATACCACCATATAAACACATTCATACACACACAGATTTTTTAAAAACTACTTTTTCTGACTCCATGTTCTAATTTCCGTAAGGTTCAAATGCGTTGCCTGCTACCCCATTTACGACATTCGCATCGGCATCATCAGTCTTGTAATTTCTTCGTACCAATCGTACCATCGACAAGCCAGTATTATCACTTCTTTCTACAGGTACAATTTATACAGTTTTAGTAGCTTCGTTCGTGTGTGCGAAAATGTTTTGTAAACGACCCCCTATCTTTATAATTTTAGGAAAGATAGAGTCCCTATCTCGAGAGTGGATTGTGCGATTTGGATTTTGTTTTTCGCCAATCTTCTTCCATTTTAATTTTGTGGGTTTATTATTTTTCTTTTAATAGCAATATGACTCGTAGAAAGCACCTAATACCACGATGGGACCCTGGAGTCATTTTTATTATTACCTTATAATTAACGTAGTATATTGTTTAAGGGGTTTGGATCACACAACAACCCAGGGAACAAAGCCTCTGTCACATATCAATGAAAAGATCTTGAAGAATGGTATAAATTTAGCTAAAGCCAATTAGTACTGAAAACTGCTACTGCTATGGCGCTGGGGCAGATATAGGTTATTTTCATTATGATAGGTTGTGGCGCAAGCAACAATTCTGATATCAGCACTATATTTATTTATTTATTTGTTTGTACATTAAAATGTTAAGAAGTAAACCCTTTTTTGTGCTATAAAGCTGTTATAATCAAATTATCTCTCCTTGTGTGTATTTTTTGTTCACTGCGTGCTCCTAAATAAATAATTATTAAGCTAAATGGCATATCCATATTGGACTCAAATATAAAAATATTGCAGTAGAGTTTTGGAGTTTATACCGGGTTTTCATCGTCATAGTATACAGGTATAATAGTTTTATAATAATTAAGTATTACGATGGAAAACCAAAGTTGATAATAGTTTATTAAAGTTTATTAAAATATTTCAGTTCACTAGCTATCAAAATATAATTCGTAGCAAGTATTATTTTTACGTTATAAATTTGACAGTGTAAAAATAATTTTAATTTTCCTAGCTTATCCATTACCATTTTTAATATTTTTTCGCCGCCATGAGAATTGTTTCTGGCTTGGCTGATTGAATGAATTGTTGGCTGATTATCGTTATAATTATAATTATATAATGTGTCAAATAAATTAATAATATCCTTTTTATCAAACGCTCATTTCGAACAGGCTTATTTCAAATCGTACGATGGAAAACCAGTAGGGCTTGATAGTAAAATAGTACTATACTATTATGGGGGGCGGCGTAATCATGAAAAAATCATTTGTTTCAAAATATTTCTATGAACAATTAAAAAAAATTTTGGACAATGATCAAAGTTGGCTTGAATATTTTATAAGAAAACACAAATAAACAAAAATTTCACGGCACATTTTTTTCGATGGCTATTCATTATCGAGCATTTTTGTACGGAAATCTATTGCCGGTAGAAATTGATTTAGAAAAATCTCTTAATATATCCACTATAAGTATCACCCTTCATCTACTATGCAAAATTTCAGCAGTTTTAATCGAGTATAGGTAGGAAAATATTTTTTAGTCCGCTAAAAATTTCCAGTCGTTTTTCATGATGTCGCCCTTGGTATTAAAGACGATACAAACATTGAATTGCTTCATACTTGAATTTTTACAGCACCGAAGGCTTATCTATGTAGCCCTAATATCATTCCTTCTCGTCAGAATGGGGTTTTTATACTCGTACAAACCAGCCATAGAAAAATCAATCATGATTAAACAAAATAAAAATTAAATTACTAAAACAATAATTTTCCAGCGTAAAAGAACACGGCCTCCAAAATCCCCGGGAAGATGCAGTAAATCGCAAATGATGAAAAACAATTAATGTTTCAAAAATTCAAAACCAATTTAGAGACATGAGCTAAGTACGAGTAAACTTTTTTTCTAAGAAATTTTGAGTGAATTTTTTGATTTTACGAAGTTTTAATTACCTAGTAAGGTTTTAGCCGTATGTTTTATTGAAATTCTTGGGTTTCCATAATTTTAATTCACGACTGCAATAATTATTTAGAGTATGCCAAAATTTGCAAAGCTACTGAGATAATTTGGTTCCTGCGCATACGGAGGCGCGTAGAGAGAGGTAACGCGACAAAAATAAATCACCAATGTTAAGCAACCGCTGGTCGGATTATTCAGATTTGTATAGCCACATAGGAACACGGCATAAAACTAATTGTAAAATAGAAATGTCTGTCAAATACAAGTTTTCTGATATGCGTGCACACTACGAATATAATATGTATTGGTCAGTTATTTCCTTAAATACTGCTGTGTAGCAAAATCTTTAAAATTAGAGTGCATTTAGGCGAATTAAAAAAAATATGTAACAAGTATGTATCCTTCATCTTTTCAACTCATGACGGACATAACCATCTCGAATTACGCAGTCCCGCTATAGTACTACTTACGAAAACAAAAGTATCTCTTAACACCTGCGACAAGCGGACAAACATTCGAATTGCAACGTGGAGTGTCCATTTTCACTAAAGACTACATACTTTACGCTGAAAATTAGAAACTAAACTAGTCTGTATAGATCTCCAAATCAGACGGATTCAGAAACAAAAGAAGCACATGTCGAGGCTGGAATTTCTGACCATAACATGATAGCCATAAAAATGTTTTTCGAAACACTATCGCAATTGAGAAAGCAGCCAAGACGACTTTAGCATTTTAATGAGGCTAACGATGACGGTTTATAGACATTTTGTCAAAATTTCACTTGGGAAAGCTTTTGTTTCTATAATAATCGAAGAGACGACGTCGTTTCAATTTCACTGATTCCACATCTAAATTTTAAAATCTTTTCAAAAGAAGCTGCCAAATTTGGCAGGCCAAATAAAATTGCTTGCATAAAATACAAGCACAACGAAACTTATTTTGAGGAATGCAAAGCCATACGAAACATTTTTAAACAAATCAGTGCTAAAAACTTCCAAATTGAAAATCTACGACCACGACTTTCACCAAATGATCGCATCGGTTGCAAATATTACTAAAATATCCAGGTTCAGCATTAAAATGTGCAATTCCATATTGTGACTCCAAAATCGAATATTAATTGTTATCCAACATCTAGTGAAGTATCATGAAATTAAGAAAATAATTTCAGGTAAATGGAATGGTTTTCGTGAAAGCCTATATAGACGGACAATCTCTGAACGTATGCCGCAAACAAATGGAATCTCGCCTCAGAACAACATGAAGAGGCTTTTGCTATCGCGCTGGACATATCCAAGGCTTTTGGCAAGGTCTGGCATGAGAAAAAACTTGTGACATATGGCTTGGATTCGTTGATCATCAAATAGATAAGAAATAATTTTCAAAGACCAAAAGATCAACTATGTGCTAAATGGGAAATCATCAATGACGCACTCCCAAATGCCGGGGTCTCTCGGGGATCATTTTTATCATCAACTTTTGTTATGATATCAATAATTTTCTGCATAGTACTGTTACCCGTATTCATAGCTCTGCTGATGCCGTTACATCACACTCTTATATATTTCATTCTAGGTAGAACCTACTTCGTCCATAAATACCATGAAACCAACCTATATTCATGGGACGTTTGACTTCTGTAAAATAAACTTTCTCATTGAAGTTTCGTGCAACAACTGCTGCAGTTTGTCTTGCTATTTATATGGGGGAACCCAGGGAACGACCTTTTAACATTTTTAATTTAAAGAAGCCATCATAAAACACGTTGCACGAAACTTCAATGAAAATTTTTGTTCTACAGAAGTTAAAATTCCCGACCAAGTGGCATTTTTGTATTGAAGTATATGCCAACGGCATCATAAAAAATTTTGTATGGGGCGCTTGAATTCTGTAGAACAAAATTTTTATTTTAATTTTCGTTCAATTACTGTTGCAGTTATGGCTTGTTGTTCAAACAACCGAACCCAGGGACTGGCCAGTTGGTAATTTTATACTAAAATATAAGTCCTGACTTCAAAATCGGAAAACAAAATGAAATGAACCTTGATCCAAAAAGATTTTTCTTTACGTTTTGTTGGTCATTGATCCTTGAACTAGAAATCTTCGCTCTAGTGCGTACGGAACCACCCAGCGGTTCTCAATGTCAACCATTCCACCATTTGACATGTGCAATTGATATCATTGGCAGAATAGATACGATTGGCAGAATAACGCTTTCAGAACTCAAAACTACCATTGTGGCGCTGGAAGCAATTACAACTTTTATTATTCCCACATAATCATGTTGCATATCATTTCAAAGGCCTTGGAAAACGCAACAATTTTGTAAATAGCGCGACCTCTAAATTACCATTGTATCGCATCCTGATATGATCATGTGGCACAAATTCAGCGTGTTAGCGCTGGGATTAATTTTAATTTGCGGATTTCTCCACTGGATTTTGGCTTCAAGGATCTAAAATTTATTATTAAAATCTATGCTTCGGACTATAGGTCCAACAATTTTAATGTAGTTAGTTTGAATGTTCAGAGTCTTCTTTTAAATATTGACGAACTTCGTCATACTTTTAATGGGGTCCCAATAATTGATGTTATTTGTTTATCGGAAACATTTTTGTCATCCGATATTTCCAATTCTGCGTTGGCCATTAGCGGTTTTAATTTGTTTAGGCGAGACAGGGTTAATCCACCGGTTATTTATGGTGGGTTATGTATATATGTTAACGAACATATTAAATGTAGTATTGTATCGGTACCCCTCTCAATTTCTCAAAGGCTCGTTTCTGGCCTTGAGTTTCTTTTTTTAAGTGTCTTCGTGAATAAGCGGAAATTTCTTTTAGGTGTTGTTTATAATCCTCCTAAAACGAACAAGAGGTCGTATGCTCGATTTAAAAAATCCCTTTTAGACATTGAGTGTCTTTTTAGTTATTTTTCCTGTCGGTATGATGAGGTTTTCATTTCGGGTGATTCTAATTTTGATATTTCTCAAGAGACTTTATTTTCTCGTAGCTATTTAAATATCTTAAATAGCATTAACCTCTCGGTTTATAATACTGAAGCGCCCACTTGCTCTCACGCTACTGCAAGTGGTGGTTCTTATTCACTCATTGAACACGTTGTCGCTTCTGCTGATAATTCCATTTGTTTTTTCAATCAATTGTCTCTTGGTATTGGCTCTCATCATGATCTTCTTGTTTTTTCTGTTAATTATTACTCTCGACCTAAACCTGAAAGTTTCAGCTTTAGAGATTTTTCTAAAATTGATGAATCTCACCTTTCATCAACTTGTGGCTCTATTTGTTGGGACAATATTTTTTCTCTTCCTACTTCTACCGATCAAATTGACTATTTTAATTCCTCTATTAATTATGTATTTAATAATTGCGTTCCTCTCACTACTGTTTATTTCAGACCTAGATCCCCCCTTGGATGTCGCAAGAGATTTTGAGTGCTATTTCTGTTAGTTTTTACAAATATCGTCTTTGGAAAATTAGCCCTTGGTAGGTTTAATTCGTATTGCTAAGCAAAATTTTTTCAAAGATAAGTTAGATCCCTCACTTCCCTCTAAGATGTTTTGGCGTAACGTATGCAAATTTGGCCTTGGTAGTTGCAAAGGGGCTACTTCTGTAGATTTTAAAGCTAATGACTTTAACCGTTATCTAACTAACTCTAGTCCCACCCATGATATAATATTGATTTAGTGTCCGCCGAACCCCTTAATTCTTTTTTTTTTACAAATATATCTACTGTTGATTTGCATTCTGCAATTTAGGAAGTTAAATCGCAATCCACTGGTCTAGATATGGTTAGTTTAAAATTAGTTAATCGTATTTTTCCATTTGTATCAAGGTACTTGTTACATATTTTCAATTTTATTTAAACGACCTCTTCATATCCCGCTCAGTGGAAGATGAGTAAAATTATTCCTATTCCTAAAATTAGCAATCCTTCTGAGTTTCCCATTTCCGCCCTATTAGCATTCTAAGCTCTCTGTCCAAGGCGTTTGAATTGGTAGTTAAAAAACCAAATTCAATCTCATATCGATAGTTTTAATTTGCTTAGTCTTTTTCAATCGGGTTTTAGAAGGTTCCACGGTACTACCACTGCTTTACTGAATGTTTGTTATGATATTCGTTGTAGTATGAGTAAAAGAGAAATAACTTGCCTTACTTCCACTTTTCCTGGAATTTTTCTCGGTGATTCTTTAATTCCATTCTCTAATACAGTTAGAAATTTAGGGTTAATTTTTAATAAAACTCTTACTTGGGGTGATCATTTGATTAAGGTCAGTAAAACCGTTTTTGGAATGCTTAGTTGTTTGTATAAAGTTGTAGGGTTCACTGATACTAATTTTAAAAAGACGGGAAAGGTTCGGAGCCGAACTCTTTAAGCATTTTTGTAGCCTATAAAGAACTTCTATGCCGTGTGATTGGCGTATTTTAAATATTACGACCACCCACTCCCATACCCACCTAACCCCATCTACACCCAGCCCAACCGACCCCAATCCACCACATCTCAACTGACTCCAATCAACCACATACCACCACATCTAAACAATATTACCATCCCCCACCCACTATCCAATTAAAACCCCAAAACCAATCTCACCCGCACTACCCTATACCGCACCACCCATATTATCACCCTTTATCACCTCCATACCCACTTCCACGCACACACACACCACCCACACAAACTCTCATCCACCAAATTCCAAATTCTCACACCAAACCCAAAACGCCTCATCCCACCCCTCCACCTCCCATACCACCACTCCTACCACCCTTATAACTACACCACCCACAAGAACCCACATCCAGACGAGTTATATTTTTATTCCACATTCACATGCTCAATGAAATCAAAATAGAATAGAAAAAAAATTTGAAAAAATCTATCAATTTTGAGGAGGGGGGGTTAACAAAACCCTACATATCTCCGAACACCCTAAACACAAAAATGTCAAAATCAATAGGGATCATTCCCATGAATTGCTTAAACTTTTAGTGAAGAAATTAAGTTGATATCTCCATCCGTTCTCAAGTTATCGTGCACACAGACGGACAGACGGACAGACGGCAAACCGAAACCATATAGCATTTTTTTAACAAAAATCCTTAAAAAGCGTATGTTCCTCTCGCACCTTCTTCCACATTTTCAGGAATGCTTCAGGATAATATGAATGTTCTCCAAAGATGTTTCAATGCTTGTACTCGTTTTATTTTTAATATTAGTAAATATGATCATATTTCTCCCTTTTTAAATTTGATCCTTGTCTTTTTATTTTTAAGCTTCTCAGAACGAAGCAACCTCCCTATATATTTAAAAAGTTATTGTTCAGTCGGCCCCATTCTTCAAATTTACGTTTACTTCCCCCTATAAAGCTGTGCAGATCTTTAAATACATCCTTTTCTGATAGGGGTATTTCTCTTTGGAATTCTATTCCATTAGATATTAAGAGGTCAGCGTCGCCTAAATCTTTTAAAGTGTGCTATTTAGCGTGGCGCGCTTGAATGACAATGTATATAGCTCTATTTTTGTAAAAATATTTTTGTATTTATTTGTATTATTTTTGTATGTAGTCTATAAGTATTCACTTATTGCAGTGTCCTCTGTAACAAATGAGCTTGAGCTCAATACGGAGGGTACTAGCATGGAGTGGATTTGTTTTTTGAAAAAATATGAGGTTTTTATGCCTAATGGAAATATTTTTTTTTTTTGTTTAGTTATATTGCTTCCATATGTGCTTTTTCTTTACCAAAATTTGTAATGCCAGTGAATAAATAAATTAAATGAAATTAAAATTTAATTAAATTAAAATTAAATTAAATTGACAAAACATTTCTTTGGTATAGAATGTATGCGTATCTCATATCATTGAAAAAGTTTTCAAGAATGTCACAAAATAAGTTGAATCACGTTAGTACTTAAAATTACCGTTCCCGCACTTGAATCAGTTACATTTAAATAAATAAATAATTCATGACCGCAAAAGGTTTTGGAAAAGCTTCAATTTTATTATCAATACTTTAGTTCACAAATTCACCGAATTGTGCTGGTGACAAATTAATTTGTATAGAATATATAATAATATTTTAACATGATATTTTTACAAACAATTTTTTACAATATCAATGAAGAATCGGAATTTTTTTCTGAGTAATGGAAATTTTCGAATTGAATTTTAAGTGAATTTACCAAATTTAAAAAAAAACTATTTTCATTTTTCGGTTGGTCTAATTTCCGAAATCAATGATGATCAATCAATTTGCGACCAATTTTCGAAGTTCTAATTATCTCGTGAGGGTTCAGCCCCTAGCACTTTTTTTGAAAAGTTTTGAAATTATTTTTGTTAAACACGCAATAATTATTAAACGAGTACTTCACCTAAATGTATACAATTTTTATATTCGTACACATTTATAGTTTTTAATATTTTAGGGAAATTACTTAACAGCCCAACCCCTGTAAGTAGCCTGGGAACGCTGCAAAAAAACTAGACCAGTAAACTAAACCAATACTTACCACAAACAATAATAACATTACGGGTATATCGGGCATTACGTAAAAAAATAGTTTTAAGTGTTACATCGCTAAAAATCGTGACTTCTGGAATTAGACCAAAACGTACAAAAGTTATGTTACTTTATGTAACAATTTAAAATTCATTGTTCCACATTAAAAACGATAACCATATACAAATCCAACATAAAGCTAATTAATATTTCACGAGTTCACGACATATTATGTGTATCGGTGTTGTTGTTGTTGTTAAGCAATAAGCAACTATATAAGAATTAATTAGCCTTGAGAATATATATTTATCAGTTCCGTGAAAGATAGTCGGAGCCAAATTTGCACAAATTTAGCTTACCGATACAAAATGCAAACAATAGTGTTACCACATCGACCAATTATAATAGAACACGCACGTTTATATAACACAATAAAATCATTGTTCTTGCCTTGCATAAAACGTACATACGTGTTTGATGACTTCATTTTATACGTACATATGTAATATACATATGGCAATTATTCCATAACGTATAAATATCATATACATTTTATGGTCATATTACGAAATTGTCAATGAACCTGAAAAATATTTTTTAATGTTTATCCAACAATAAAATAGAAAGATGATTAAGCCTTAAGCTTACGGTTAAACAAAAACAAATATGTTTAAGAAACGGAAATTGAAATATCATCCCAGTCTGTACCCTAATACCTCTACACAATATAAGGAATGTGTATCTTTCATTATGAGACGTGCTGTGTGGTTATATTCAATATTTATGACACAAAGATAGATTTACGTTATTTAAATACCTTTTGGAATGCAAGCCAGAATTGGACGAGTATATTTTATAAATTTATAATCTGGGTAACTCAAAATAGCCGTGTGCGAATAATATTCGCGCTTGCATATTCTAACTTTATCACCTTGTATATAATTTTCAATCATCAATAAAATATATTAAATTGCAATTTAACATTGGAAAGTGTAATGCAACAACTTATTTTGGACAAGTTTTTTAGCAGCCGCAGCACCAGAATTTTATATCGACTGACTCATTAATTTCAAGTTGATTTTTTTCCTGCTAATACACGGTTAGTATAGACGCAACAAGGCTAATCTTTGGTATACTTTCACTCTCTGCATACCCAAGAAAAATAAAATTTATTAAAAATTATGTTGTTAAAATTGAGGTGCGGAGGTGGTGGCGTGTGTCTAGTTGAATACCGTGCGGTGTTTTATAGAATTTTGTGATGGTCTTATAAATATATATTTCACAAGGTTGCAGCATGTTAATATTTTTTCCAAACTTTCTAAATTCGCTTAAATACATATTATGATTAATAATTCACCAAGTGATTAGACATGATAAATGGTCTGGATGTCGCTCCGCCTTGGATGCAGTCGGCATTAAACATTTAAAAGCAAAAGTATATAAAAAAAATTAATTGAAATTACGGTAAATTGATTATGTACGAGATATAGACTAGTTAATGGATAGTTGTGAATTATTGTATGCAGTCTACATATATCTGTAATTATAATTAAATGGTAATAAATAATTGTATAATTTAATTAAAGTAATTAAATTTAATCAGATTTATAGGTTGCGGTTGTGAACGCAGTCTGCAACGTCACAATACATTTTTTTGTTCTTATTGCAGTATCAAATTACTCGACCGTTCTTATCGATGTATAGAGATACAAATTTTTTTATGTACATCAAAATATTACATAATTGACGTCATTAAAAGAAGGTCGACCACCTTATTTTATATATATACGCTTATATGTATTCATAAAAACAGGTAGTATTAAAAAACGACTTTATGATTACACGATAGTTTTCTTACACGTGACCGTTAAAAATTAAATTTAACGTTTTTATTTTTTTTATTTTCGGTTTACAAATAAAGTTCGTTTCTTATAATAATAATTGAAGTGTGGTACACAAACATAATTACGACATTTTTTATTATTAGTTTTACAATTAAATCAAAATGTTTTAGTTTTTGGTAATAAACAATTTGGACTTGCACAATACCAACAGTAATTATTTATTGTACCTCATTATTTTATTGTTTATATTGCATTGGATTTCATAAACCGTATCAAAATTTCGTAACATAGAAATTTTGATCGCGTACCATACGGAACTCCTGCGCGAAATCATTGGTTGAATAATTTTTATACATATATTATGTGATTGATTGATTGACGTGGAGTCGAATTTTTAAACGATGAGATCATTGTTTGGAATTTTTGGTCAGTTGTCGTTTTTGTAAATAATAAAAACTACAGTTACCGCACGTAACATAATGCATTTGAACTAATTTAGTTATATATATATATAATATATAGTCGCGTTTATGAACACAATAACTAAGTCATGTATTATAATGGTTTATCACACAAACAAAACTAACAAAAAAAAAATAATCATAAAACAATGGTGGACCTATATCATAATAAAATTCTCACTATTATCGTAACAACAATAGTAGAAAATAAAATAAGGCGCATTAAAATTGTAAATAAAGCTTTCGAGAGTTGGTGGTGGCGTACTCAAAGAATTTCATATGCATTGCAAACCTTGTAACATTGCGGTTGACGATTCGAGTTTTTGCAACATATTGAAAATTTCTGCAAACGTCATATACTTCAATTAACGAAAAGTGTAGCTACACAAATTAACGAAAGTGCGTAGCTATTGAAAAGTGTAGCGAGGAAAAAGTATAAAAAACAAATTAAAAAAGCTCATCAAGAATATGTACAAGGTGCACGTTAAGGGATTTAAATACTATTATAATACAAAACAATTATACACCTTGAGTTTAATAAAAAAATAATAATAATAATTACAGGTAACCCTCCAAGAACACGGTATTCGAAGAACATTATTTCGAAGAACACGGACTTTCGTTGTTCTCTTTTTTTTTGTGTTTTGTATAACATAACAAAAAATAAACAATAAAACGTAACGGGTTTTTTATTTTCTTTATTGTAGTCTCGAACAACACGGTTTTAAAGAACACGGAACGAATTAATCGTGTTCTTGG
The DNA here is from genome assembly GCA_932526605.1 of Nephrotoma flavescens. Taxonomy (NCBI): domain Eukaryota; kingdom Metazoa; phylum Arthropoda; class Insecta; order Diptera; family Tipulidae; genus Nephrotoma; species Nephrotoma flavescens. The sequence goes on along the minus strand of OW052220.1, from coordinate 301,576,793 downwards.
AGGGTTTCCTGTATTTCAATTACCTTATGCCAAACTATTATCATTCTCAAACTTTTTAAAAATGTTACCAAGTGTTATTCATCCAAGCTAACCACAATAAAAAAACATTTTGGGTGGTTTGCCTCACAAGTTTTTAAGTCGCCAAATTTTACAATTTTTTTTTTTAAATTGATTTCAAAAATCTCAAGGGTGTTATCAAGAAGTGTAAGCAAGCTACACTTTTTAATACTCGTAATTACAGTTTTTGTAAATTTATATAGCTACACTTTTCGTAAATTAGTGTAGCTACACTTTTCGTTAAAAAAATTACTTCGGTAAAATGGAGGTGTCCGAGAAAAACCATGATATGACTACAGTCAAATAGTCGGATAAAATTGTGCTGTGCTCTACCAATCGATATTGTTTTATTATAATGAGTTTAGCCACAAAACACAAAAATACGCCACAAATAAATGTCTCTACAGATATATAATCGTATGGCACCAAATCTGGAAGATATGCTGGGAAGCAATTCATAGCCCAATTCGGTCAATTTAAGATAAGATAAAATTTTGACTACAAATAATGACATACATAATTCTACATAAACTAAGAACATAATCATAGCCGAAAGAGCACATAGCAATCAGCCTTGAGAAGAGCGGAGTCAAGTAAAAATTAGCCAAAAAAAAAATCTTTATGATGATTCACGCAATGAGTAGGCTTTTAAACCTTTTCTAATTTTTTATGTTCCATCCCATTTTATATTTCGATTTAATGTATTGTTTATCATAACTTTTTGATTATTTTCTTTTTTATTGGTTTAGAAACAATTTTCATAATTTTTTTGAAATTTTTTATTTTATAAATTTAATCTGTTTGTATTAAGGCCCAGCTTAAAAATGTCTGCTCTCTAGCTCCGGGCATATCAGAACTATTTGCGAATTGTTTTAATAACTTCGGTCTGTAAGACCAAGTTATTGAAACCCTGGTAAAAAAGATGGACAAGAACCCTGCTCTAAAACCACTTTTCTTGACGTTTTGAAGATCCCCGAAATATGCAAACAAACGTTTGTCTAGATGTCTGGATGGATATCTGTACCAATGATATCTCAAGAACGGCGTATGCGATTGAATTTTTTGAATCAATCTGCTTAATTTTTAGTTTAGTGAATTGAAAAGCTATTGGGATTTCTACCTCAATGGGGTCAATCACCCAAAAATACCGCCCAATACCACGTTATTACTTTACATTATTCTAATATGCTGGTGCAGTATATCGTTTGAATGGTGTTGAATGAAACAAATTTATACCACTTTCGTTCTTAAATTCTCCGGTTTGTCGTATATAGTTGAAAAGGTTTTGAAGAATGCCGAAAATTTGGCTGAAATATCGTAATAAAATATTTTATGTATGTACATACATATAAGGAGTTCATTGTATGCATTTATTCTATTTCTATTAAAACATCTTCTGGTTCTTCAATTCGTAACTACTTATTTCCAAAATTGTCCAAGGTTGATTGTTTCTGACGCTTTCTTTGAATAGTTTTAAAATGACTTAGAACTTTATCCTCAAAGCTACATGTTACTAGTTCGGTTGTTTCTATGTCTGGGTGTTTTTTAATCGATGCTTTTATAATTTCTCATGCAGACAACATAGCTTTAATCTCTTGAGGAGTAGCAAGATCTGTTACATCATGTTCAACATCCTCGTTTTGCTTTTCAAACTCACTCAACTCTTGTAGGTCATCAGTAGTCAGCTCCTTTGCATGATGTCCTACTAATTTCTGTACATCTTCGACATCAAGTCCCCTAAAGCATTTCCAAAGATAATCATTTCTGCATCCAGTTCCTTTTCGAATGCCTCTTATGGCAACAAGACATACTTATGGCCACAATTTTTTCCAATATCTATTAAGACATCTTGCAGACACATCGGTCCAAGAACTAATAATTAAATTTATACAATCTACAATGCTAAATTTGTGTTTCCAATATTTTTTCAAGATAATTTTTTCATTCAATGAAATTTCTTGGAAAAACTTAGAAAACATTTTCCTCGTATAAATTTTCGTGCATGAATAAATTTACCTGCTGATCCATTGGTTGGAGTATAGATGTGGTATTATGTAGTAAAAATGTATTTTAATAAAATCATATTTATCTTCGAGGGATTTTTCGAGTTCTGGGTCATGACTTGGTGCGTTGTTCAATAATAGCCTTCTTGTTACTGCGCCAATGCGCGCCTAATCTACTTTTGATCACGTTTTTGTTTTTAAAGGATCTTGGGTTGTCAGAGTGATACACTAGTAGGGGGTTTCAATTTGAAATCTCCATAGCTGTTGGCGCCTAATAGCAATGTAAGTCTATAGGGGCATGTTTTTTAGAAGAGACCTGTCTCATCTACATTAAAAACTTGTTGAGGAGCGTACCCTTCTGTCTCAATTAAATTTTTAAATGCAGATTTAAAAGCTTGTTCAGCTTCCTTGCTGCTTCGCCGTATCTTATGACACCATTGATGTCCGCTGTTTTCCTAAAACGATCGAACCAGCCCTTGCTGGCTTTAAAATCATCATGACGTGTGTTACTGGTTGATTGACCCTTTAAATCATAATATATTATTTTCACGCGTTGACAAATGTATTCCCCCGGATTTGTATCGCCTTTCATTTGTTTTTCTTTTACCCAGATTAATAAACATTTTTCCATTTCTGCTATTAAATTTCGGCCTGTCGAGTCGTATTTGACCCGTCGATCACATTATTTTTTTAATAATATTCCGTTGATTTATTATTGTCGATACTGTTGACTGGGAATACCCATATCCTCGAAATAAACCCCGAAATATATTTTTACCATCCTCGTATTTTTTTATAAGCTCTTGCTTTATTTTAAAAGAATTTTTTTTAACACGATCTTTACCAATTGTTATATTTAGTATAATATGGTTTAACACAATTAGCTTTCCAATGTCCCAAAAAACTATGATTTAATATTAAATTACAACCGTCTAAAACTGCAACAAAGCCAAATAAATTTCACACACCTACAAAGATTTTTTCGACAGAATTCGTTGCATTGGTCGCATAAACACGTGTACGAAAACGAAAAATAATTGTATGTTAAAATCTAAGGCTGAAATAGGGAAAGAGTAATAAATAGTAAAAAAACTAAATTTGTATGTATGTACTGTAAGTAATGTAAGGCAACATGTAAATCGTAAAGTGAATTTGTAATCGTAAAGTGAGTTCGTTTTTGGTAGAGTCGATTCATCGTAAAGCGATTTAATCGTATTGCAAGCCCATCGTAAAGCGAAGGTTCACTGTACTCAAAACTACTATTGTGGCGCCGGAAGTAGTTCCGTTCAAATTTTCTCATTCCCATATGCATGTGGTATACCGTTTAAAAGGTCTATTTATTATAGAACATAAGTATGACATATCATTGAAAAAGTCTTAAGGAATACCGCAAATTAATCTCCGTCTGCAATCCTGATAAAAATTATGAAACATGAGTCCCTGTTCTCAGTAACGATTTATCCGATTCGGTTTTCCCTAATCTTCTTTTATTCCTAATTAATATCTTATGCATTCTCTATCCCAAGAAGGTTGGGTATTTAGGAAATCATTTAAAATGCCACCCAAGTCCGCTAGGTTTCAGGTTTAGGTTTCAGTGGTTGACACTTAGGCCATTTTTGGCCCATTGTGATACCACGCATTCATGCTAACATCATTAACCCATTCACCTATTCACCTACTCACACAATTACAGTATATCCACCTGCACATTGCAAACTCCATGTCAACCTGTACATTGACATGGACGGTGGGTCGGCGCTGAATTCTGCACTCCATCAGAGGGTCTTAGTTGTATTTATTAACATCACCGATTGTAATCGATGATGAAAATTCGATTTGCATCTAGCCTCTGATGGGATTCAAACCCAGTACCTCGCGGTCCAAGTGCCGAAGCTTTAACCACTGCACCACTTGTCCGGTATATGGCTTTACAATTTTCACATAAACTGATGTAGTATATCATCTGAAAGGTCTTGGATCAGACAACTATTTCCTGAAAAGAATGTAATCCTGTGTTATATCATTTCAAAGGTCTTAGAAAAGGCGATAATTTTGTAATCAACTCTTAAGTTCACAAGTCCACCGTTTTGGCACTGGTAATTATTGATTTATTATGGGATATACAAGTGTGACAAGTCAATAAAAAAGGTCTTGAACAGAGTTTTGGCGCTAGTGGTAAATTATTCCTTTGTTATAGAATATATACCTATCCCATATCATTGAAGAGATTTTGAAGAATGTCACAAAATAAGTTAGAGCACGTTAGTTATATTTAGCTCATTCCAATAAAATCATGTGACATATAAATCATTCAAGTCTGAAAGGGCTAGGAAACGCAACAATTTTATTTCCAACACTTTAGTTCACAAATTCATCGCTTTGGCGCTAGTGACGAATTAAACCTTTTGTATAGAATATGTAACAATGGATATATTTCTTTCCAAATTGTGAATCATACAAAAATCAAAGAAGGTCGTATATTAAGAGCACGTTTACCTGAGTTATTTTGAGACTAAATTTCTCACTGGCCCCTAGGAAGGTAAATCGATTCAGTGATGCTATAAACGCATCCATATATTAATTGCTACCAATTCCAGATGAAACGCCTTGGTAGCTATACAAACAAATAAACAAATGTATTTCTTTACCCTCTTCCCTTTTCGGAACTTATGGTGGCTGGACCAGCGTAGTCAACGACAACTATGGCGAAAGAACGTGCAAGCATGACTCTTGATGCTTGTAACTTCCCAATTATCTGTTTGCAGGTACTGGATTTTTTTTAAAGTAGCCTCTGTTCCGATGGTCCAATTTGCTTTTGATATGAATAATAGTGATGACGGAAGACCTCTCTCACTAACTATTCCCAAATATTCATATGTTGATATTTTGGCAGTTTGAATTATCGGACATTATCGTGGTGATAAATCAAACGAACTGGTCAAAAAATATTTTTGAAATGTAGAAACGTGAATATTTTTAAATGATTTTGAGGTCATTTTAGGATTTTCAAAAGTTAATTTGAACGTTTCGTAATAGTAAACCGGTCCCAAACCATTATTCTTCCTTCTATACTAAGAGGTCTGTCCAAAAACGCTCATCCTTTCGAAGATCGTGAAAATAAAAATTATCACCATCCGTTCATGTAGGATTTTTTCTTATTAAAAAACGGCTCCACCTTTCTAGCACCCCATCAAAAGGTTTTGACAAAAGTGATGAACGAATTCCTTTGGTCATCGTTTGGTCAGGATTGGTCACTAGTTTTTATCGTTTGGTCACTTACGATTAAACGGTAAATAAATAATGAAAAATTAAAAAAAAAATTCTCGGGTAGCACCTCATTGCAAGAAAATTATACCGTTTTTATTAAATTTCGTTAGGTAATCGTTAGGTCAGGATTGGTCACCACATTTTGACGTTTGGTCATCAATGGGTAAGGTTTTTATTGCGAAAAAACAAAATCCAAATTATAGTAATTCAATAAAATCAGGTTCGTCGCTTATTTGGGAATTTCATTTTACAAAATTAATAAAAAATCCAATTGGAATATACAATTTAGATAAAAATATTTCTTTTTTCAAAGAATGGTATCTAAAGTGGAAAACATATGATATATTCAATTCAAACTTCATAATTCGTTGAGAATTGGTCACTTGTTTTTTTCGTTTGGTCATTTATTGCGAAAATTCTTGAAAAACTCATAATTTTCACACGATTTTAAGTGTTCGGGCCTAGAAGCTTGACCAATACTAGGAATTTTTTAAATCCAACGATCGGAATTTGTTGGTCAACTGTCATTGAGGATTCGTCACTAGTTTTCTTCGTTTGGTCATCCCAACATAATGATTAATTGCGAAAACTCTTGAAAAACTCATAATCTAGCCGATCAATCTAGCTGTCATTGAGGATTGGTCACTAGTTTGTTTAGTGACCAATCCTCAATGACAAATGGCCAACCGATTCCGATCGTTGGACTCATAAAATTATTAGTATTGGTCAAGCTTCCAGCCCAAAACACTTGAAATCATGTGGAAATGAATTTTCGCAATAAATCGTTATGTAGGGATGACCAAACGAAAAAAACAAGTGACCAATTCTCAACGAATTATGAAGTTTGAATTGAATATATCATATGTCTTCCACTTTAGATACCATTCTTTGAAAAAAGAAATATTTTTATCTAAATTGTATATTCCAATTGGATTTTTTATTAATTTTGTAAAATGAAATTCCCAAATAAGCGACGAACCTGATTTTATTGAATTACTACAATTTTGATTTTGTTTTTTCGCAATAAAAACCTTACCCATTGATGACCAAACGCCAAAATGTGGTGACCAATCCTGACCTAACGATTACCTAACGAAATTTGATAAAAACGGTATAATTTTCTTGCAATGAGGTGCTACCCGAGAATTTTTTTTTAATTTTTCATTATTTATTTACCGTTTAATCGTAAGTGACCAAACGATAAAAACTAGTGACCAATCCTGACCAAACGAATTCGCTCATTACTTTTGTCAAAACCTTTTGATGGGGTGCTAGAAATGTAGAGCCTTAAAAAACACAACTTTTCTCCACTCGGTCGTCAATGACACTTTTCCTTGCCAAATTGTATAGCCGTTCTTCTTTGCATTGTTTGTTTTAAGGCTGTATACTACTCAGAAAACTATTGTTTTTTGTGGTCGTTTTTTTAATTGTACAAATAAAATGTTTGAACTGGTTTGTATGTTTAATAAATTTGAATACCCAAATAGTTTATATTTCGGCTAATATCATGAGGGTGACAGAGGTTCTTTTAAGATGTCATCAAGCAGATACTATCCTTAACACTCATTTTTAGACTTTCTATTTGCCATTCTCCAGCTGTCTGCCTAAATCTCAATATTTTATTTAATTAGTACGGTATATGCGGATTAGTACGGATTTCACCTGTTTGAGTAGTTTATATTTTGACTTATATTATGAGTGTCTCAAGGGTTCTTCTAAGATGTCAACAAGAGGATACAATAACCGTTAGTACAGAGTACTATATAGAATGTGTATCTGCCATGCCTTATCTTAGAAGAATACATACAACTATCAAAATATAATTACTCAAAATTAAATAAAAATTGAGAATTGGTGGGGCCGCTGGGGCATCGAAAAAAGACAGTTTAATAATCAGTATCAAGGGCTATTGTATCAATTTGATGCCATCTTAGAAAAATTCTGCTTGTGACCTTCATGATATTAGTCGAAATATAAACTACTCAAACAAGAAATCGGCACGACACACAAATTAAATAATAAATTGCTAATTGACCGCTGGGCACGGCAAACGGACAGCTTAATACTCAGCATCTTAGAAGAATTCCTGTGGCTCTATTTAAACCTCTTGATGACGTCTTAGAAGATTTCTAGTCGAATGATCCTAGTCGAACCATAAATTACTCAAACAGGTGAAATCGGCATGCCATACAAATTAAATTTAAAACTGAAAATTGAGGAGAATTTTGGCACATGGCATATATACAGTTTAATACTGATGCTTATAATACATTTGGGTGCAACAAATTCGCACATTGATCAATTTTCAACAGAAGTTCAAAAATATTAAAAAATCCAATGTTTGTTTAATTTTCTTGAATGCGGATTCAAAGTATATTTCAATACCTATCAGTGGTGGTATTTTTTTTTGTACTTATACCGTGCCAACAAAGTGATTTTTGGGGTCCACATCTGAAGTACACGTTTTTTGTGATCTCGACAGTATGAAAGTGTGGTAAAAATCGAATTAAACATGGAAATCAACAAAAAACCATTTTTATTTATAAGAAGTATTCCCTCCCCTAACCCGAATGACAGCTTCCATTCGATGTTTCATTTATTCACAAAATTTTCCATTAAATCTTGAGGTATCACCTCTCATTCCTCTGCATTCGCCTCTTGCAGCTCCTGGAGACAGCATCTCTGGCTTGAACTACTTTTTTCAGCTCGTCCCTTAAATGTTCGATGGAATTGAGGTCTGGGAATGAGGTCCTCGAGAACTTCTTAAATGTACTGTAGAGAAGTCAATCCTCTTGGTCAACGGTTAGAATTTGCTCCGGAGATGAACATAAAATCTGTCTTCGCAAAAAGTGACATATCTCCCCAGAACATGCATGATCTCCCGCCATACGAGGCACGTTGTTCAATGCAACATTGTAAAAATTGCTCTTCTCTGCCACACTCGAGGAACGGAGAATCGGCTCAACTTTAGTTGTCGAACCACTTCACTTTGGGTCTGCCCGCATGAATACCATTTTCTTGTTCCGGATGAGGACGTGCTCGATAGAAGAGAGTTCAGGGCTTCATGCTAATCGTTGATATGCGAATGATGACAATTCCTATAAAACGTCCTCTTTGGTGTTACCTGGAACTCGCGTTTTCGGGTTGTTATGTTCTATTGTTGTTATTGTCCTGGTTTTGAACAAAAATACACACACGTTGTATCATTGGATAGGTGATGAGATTACCTTTAATTTGACCTAAACTTTGATTCAAAAAAACATTTCTATTCGCGAGAAAATTAAAAAAAAAAGTAAAAAAAGCAACTGTACCAGTTTTCTGCACCTAAGTGTGAAACAGCAGAAATTGGCATGTCATTCATATTAAATTAAAAATGGATAATTCGGAAGAACGTTATACAGGGTGTCCTGAAAATGGCTCACATGATTTTTTACCGTTGGGTTTCTTGATCAAAACGAATGTGAGGTTACTTGTATCACTTCGCACGTTTAAGGCCCTTTATCAAGTTATACACTTTTAAAGAGGAGCCTTCCAACATATAGCACCTTGTATTCAAGAAACTTCAATATCTTGAAAAATAACCATTTTTATTTTCAAGTACTAAATTCATTAAAAATCTGATAAAATTCTCTTTTAAATTAGGTATTTATGAATATTTAGTTAAAACGTATTCCAAATTTAAACAAAACTTTTAGAATTGAATTGTTTAGTGTTACAATGTTAATCTAATATCTAATAAGAATTTTGAGTGAAATATTTCAAAAAAACATGTTTTGAAACGTTTAAAGAAATGTTCAAATATGCTATCCAGTCAATAAAATAGTTTCAAGTGAGACTGACTGCGCCAAAAAAAACAATAGAGACATAAATTTTTTCGAAAAAATACCCAGTTTTGAACGCCTCTATTTTGGTAAAATAACACGTTTCAAAAAAATATTTTTGATTTTTTTTGAGTAAAATAAAAATGATCAAAACGAAAAAATGTGCTTAAGTTTGAGACTGTAAACGAACTAGCTCGATATTTCATTCCCAAATCAAATTAGCCGTTTTATTTAGAAACCTTGAAAACGATACTGTGGAAATTTCTGTACAACGACTCATTGGACTTTTATTGAAGTATTAACGAGAAACGTATCAAAAAGCGTATAAACGTTAACAAGCACATTTTTGATCTTGTAAACTAAGCACCAATCTCTCTCACAAATTTGCAGGAACTCCGAGATGCTTTACAAGAATAAAGGTAACAAATCACCATCCAACAAATACACAATGTTTAAAATATGCCACGGCCTATTTATGAATTAATGTGGGCTAGAGGAGGTGACAGGCGAGTTAATCCCCAAATTCCATTTTGTTCGTTCGATTTAGGTTTTACGTTTGAATAAAGTTTAAAAGGATTTTTGCTTCAATATTGAATGCACCTTTTGAAATAAAACACATTTTTTACTGTAAAAACTTATATTCTCATTAAAATTGAACCACCAAAACTGCGCCTTATACGTATGTCTCATTTTCTGGTTATGTTTCTCGTTAATACTTCAATAATTCGACAAGGAAATGTCACAAAAAATAAAAAAAAAATGAAATAAAACAAAATGGAATCCTGTATCGAAAAGAAGACAAAATTTCTTTCAATTAGAAGCGAAATAATTTTTTTGAAAGGTGTTATTTCACCAAGATACATAAGCCAAAAAAATGTCAGTTTCGATTTTTTTTTTGGCGCAGTCAGTCTCACTTGAAACTATTTTATCGACTTGATAGCATATTAGAACATCTCTTTAAACGTTTCAAAGCATGTTTTTTTTAATATTTCACTCAAAATTCGTTTTCTAAAATTATTTTTTTTCTAAAATTTTTTTTCTAAAATTGATTTTTACGTTTCTGAAAAACGAAGCTTAGTGGTGCCTTTTTTTATTTTTGCACTGTAAATATGCTCATGATTCGATGAGACGGCATACCGTGAGAACGCTGGCGTTAATCCCAGTTTGAGCTTTAATTTTAGCTGGCGATTTCTTTGAATTTGATGCTGCCCCCATTATACTAAAGCACTTTTCTTTCACTGAAGTGGGTCGATAAGTCCAGCCCTCCATATTTTTTAATAGCCCTCAGTGTTTATAAAAAATATTATCTAATGTTTTGCTTCCCCGAATTAGCATTTCAATCTTCTCCCTTTCTTTCCCCATATTTTTTTAAAAAAAATTCTTTATAAATTTGAATATAAAAATATCTTGTAATTTGCAAGATCCTTTCGTGACAACACGATACAGAAAACTGGCCTTATTGTTAAGATGCGCAGTGTAACTTATAGTTTGTGTAATAAATTTTTTGTCTAATTGCGTGAAAACGGAACGGAATTCATTATGCGGAAGTAATTTTTAAGAAAACTGATTTAGTAATGCGCCTACGATGATGCAGTTTAAGAACGTTTACGGTAGGTGTCCTTCAGTTTTATATCTTCATGCGATTAAGCGGTTTTACGATTAAGTGCTCAAGCAATGATGTAACGAAAAGGTTAAATGTTTACGATGATGTGGCCGAATACAATAATTAGAATTTATTACTTTACTAATTAAAAATCGGAGCTCCATAAACTTTGAACAGACGATTACTCATTCATGGCTGAAAACTGATAAAATTCCACCAGCTTTATTATTATTATTACAATTCACAACAATTGCATATTATTATTAAAAAGATAAGAATTTTTTGTGTTTTCTTAGTTCATTATTACACATTCCGTTTATGTTTGCATAAAATACCTTTGCATGCATGTAATCCGCGCATATGTACATATATACAAAAAAAAACAACATACAGTTAAAAAAAACGACATAACACCATTTTCGGTAGTATACACACAGTAGTATGATGACGAGTTTTTCATGAAAATATGTGCTTCGCTTGTAACCACAACATAAGGTATTGTTTTTCATTCATTTCGTTGAATTTTATGTTCTGTCGTTTAACATATGCATTATATATATATGTGAAACTTATGTCAAATTATTGTTTATTGTTATGCATTTTTATAATCGGTTTTAAGAAATTCTTGGGAGTGTGTATATGTAAAATATAATTTGATGTGAAAGAAATTTTTTTCGTAATCTTTTCGGAAAAAAAAATATTTTGTTATAAAGTTGTACACGTAATTTCGATATAATTATATTAATTAAAATGGATGGACAATGAAATGTATATTAACGGATATACACATACGCATTTATTATGCCGTTTGTTTTGATTACGATCGACCGATTATTAGCAAAAAAAAAATTATTCCCAAGTCTTTCCCCAACAAAACTTTTAATATTCAAAAAGCATTGTCATACTCAGACCAAATGACTCAAAACTACTTTAAAACCATAAACTACAATTAAGATATTGTATCGCGTACGTATAGAAAAGACAACATAAAGAAGTAATAGATTGAAGGTAATTTATAAGATATACACGAAACAAAACAAATCAAATCATGGGAAAATGTGTATGTAACACATAAAGCCTCGATACCATACATTGTATATGTTGACATTTTTATAACCTAGAAATACAATTCTGTTTTGTAGTTTTGTAGGTAGGTTTACATTTTAATGTATCCATTGGGTTGATAAAATTTATGTTTAATATATACAAACAAGGTAAATGTTTAGGCGGTCATTTACAGGACATCATATGACTCACGCACTAAAATAACAGAAACCTTTTAAATCCACGTCTCATTCAGATTGGAATGTAAGATAATAATCGTATATAAGAAAACTTACCTCATCTGTATTTGATACGGTATCATGTTCTGTGTAAAATGTACTACTCCGCCGATCACCCGCACTACTTAAACTCGAGCTCGAACTAGACCATTTCATTTTCATGTTGTGCTTTGTGTTTGGTTTAATCTGGAAAAATATCCAAAAATAAATTATTAAATATTTCATCTCATTATTTAAACATAGATCATCAATCAAAATATGTTGTTATTTATAAGACAAAAGCTCATCAATTCAAGATGATCACATCATTTTGTTAAAAATATATATATATAAATTACGCCATCTCGTGCAACGATCAAATCATCGCGTTTTATTGTGATTTCATGTATGGAATTGTAAATATTTTTGTGTGTAAACTACATAAAAATGTGTCCTCTCTACATATTTTTGATGTCGTTTTGTAAGCGCATATTGTAACCTAGTTCAAAGTCTCAAGTCATGAAAGAGGTGTTGCATTAAGCGTAAATTGAGGTGACATTTCATACGACTATGTAAAGATTATAAATAAATTTAGGTTAATTTGAAGATGATCACGATCAACCTTCAAGAATTTTTTAAAGTTTGCTGACATAGATTTATTGGTTTAACTTTTACAAAAATTCTTAAAACGTTTATAGTTCGTAACGATCTTTAAATACCAAACGATTGAATTAATATTTGAGATGAGATTCGTAATAAATTGGAATTGGTATTATATTTGCCGTGACGTGATAAATAATCTGCGAAGTAATTAATTATCATCATCGAAATAACCATTAAATATTTGTGTTCATATACAGAACTTAGCGGTGCCCAGTGTTGTGTGGTTACGCGTGTTTTGGAATTGTCTACATGTTAGTTTTTGAAAATAGCGTAGACAATAGGTAATGCAGTAGTAAATGTAGAAAATTACGGAAAAATCTTTTTGTTTTCCAGTTTAAATTAGTGTTTTTCCATATTTTACAAGCTTAGATCAAAATGTTCATTAATGGTTAAGGTCGGTATCCAGATAAATTTTACATGCAAATTTGACGTAAAACACAGCTGACGTAAACAGTTTGTAGTTATCTCATTCAAATGCACACTGCGCTAGTGAACCTCTACAAACGTTTTCGCAGCAATTTATCTGCCTAAACAATAAAATTTTGAAAAATTTTGACAGCAAAGCATGAACTTTTTTTTTAAATGGATGAACAAAATAATTTTCTAGATTATGAAAATAGTTTCAAACTATGTTTTTGTTTGTTGTAGGACAAACAAAACAAAAGTCAAGATTTATCTCTACATATACTTTTTAGCTTACTAATTTATGTGTTATTTAAGGCGGATTCAGTGTTGGCGTTCCTTCGTTCCTTCCTTCGTTCTGAATTTTTTTAAACAAATTTCATTGGTTAAAAATGACGTTTTTTTTCTTTTAAATTTTTTTTCAGCAACTTTGATTGATTTAAAAAATAATTCAGAAGGAAGGAAGGAACGAACGAACGCAACACTGAATCTGGCTTTACTGGAGACTTGTGGAGACCATGTTAAAATTTACCTTAGCCTACGCTGCTTTACCCTACCCGGCTTTGCCTTAGTCTATACCCTGCTTTAAACATAATTGTCGTAGGGCACGGTGTGCTCTAACGGAAAACAGTTAAATTAAAAATTTTTCTGAATTTGATTAACCATAATTTTCCATAATTTAATTTTTCAATATAAGCTAAGTATCCAGCTCGCGCTAAGGTAAATTTTGACGCGGTCTCCACAAGTCCACACTAAATTACAGATTAATTAGTAAGCTAAAAAGTTTATGTAAAGATAAATTTTGTCGTTTGTTTTATTTGTCCTACAACAAACAAACATATAGTTTGAAACTATTTTCATAGTCTAGAAAATTATTTTGTTCATCCATTTAATAAAAATAATGAATTTTTACGTTTTGCTGTCAAAATTTTTCTAAATTTTATTGTTCTAGGCAGATAAATTGCTGCGAAAACGTTTGTAGAGTTTTAATAGCGCAGTCTATAATGTGGATGAGATAACTACAAACTTTTTACGTCAGGCGAAATCGTTGAGCTAAATATTTTTTTTTCGCTAGTTAAATTTTACGTCAAATTTGTATGTAAAATTTATCCTAGCGCGAGCTGGATACCGACCTTATACTCGTAAAATACTGTTTTTATGGAAATTACATGAAAAATCGATTTATTAAGGAATTCTAAATAAAATTATGTCAAGTTAATTTTCTATTTTGCACTAAATTAAAATATATTAATTACCTAATAGTTATTTTATTTTCCGGTAGATGTCTCAAACTCAACTTTGGTATTTCTTTTAAGATTTTAGATACCCACAAACTACCGGACTTCATCCACGTTCAAATTTAAATGCAATTTGTTTTTATGCTGAACAATCACGAATTCTAACTAATGTAAACATTGAATAACTTTGAACATTTGGTTCTTTGTAATTTATTTGAACTAGTTTTTGAATACAACATCCATTAAGTAGCTGCCGTTATTGGCCAAAGTAAAATGTGTCCTTTTTGCTGCGTTTTCTCGGGCGGTATAGCAAAGACTTCCTTGACAATGGGCTGATGCTTACTGACGTACAATGTTGCTTTTCAAATAACGCCACAAAAAGAAGTCCGGAGGGGTCAACTCTAGAGATCTGGAGATCTGGATGGCCAGTCAATGTTTTAGACATCAGACGCCCAGGGAATTTTTGTTGTAGAAACTGAACTGTTTGATTTGCAGTGTGACATGTTGTACCGTCTTGTTGAAACCAGTAACCGTCAAGACCTTTTTCACGCATTTGCGTTAACTCCCGTTTTGGGGTTAACGTCGACCCAAATAGTCACTTTTTGACCATGCAATGGCGCTTTATGGATCTCGTGAGGGTTCTTCGTTCCCCAATTGCGGCAATTGTGCTTATTAACGCAACCAGAGTGTGAAATTTGTCTCGTCGGTCATCAACATTTGCTTCCAAAAATCAGGTTCAGTGTCAACAATTCGAGTGACTGTTTGAAACAAATGCAAATCATCCTTCAAAATACGCCGCAAAGTGGTTCAAAATGCTCAGCGAGGCAACGGTGTGAAGTTTTTGAACGCTTAAAATTTGGACAGAAATTTACGCGAGTGTCCGAAACTAATTTTTTTTAGACATATTTGCAATTTTAGACAGATATTTGCGCACATGTACATTTCTAAAAATTGTAAATACAAAAAAAAATTGTTTATTAAAAAAGAACAAATTTTTGTATTTCATATCCTACATATTAAACTTTTGAGAAATTTCATCATGGAATATGCGGTATATGCAATTTTTGTATAAAAGGATGTCGTTGTAGGGTATGGTAAATTACACAAATCTCAGAGATTGGCTGCCCTAGTGGCTATTACGGTTTGAAAGAGGATACATTGTGGAATTAAAAGCACCTACTGCTCATTTCAAAATGGCATTAGGTAATTTTAATTCCATAATGTATCCCCTTTCAAACCTTAATAGCCACTAGGGGACCCAATCTCTGAGATTTTTGTAATTTACCATAACCTACAATGACATAATTTCATACAAAAATTACATATACCACATATTCATGATGATTAAAGTAATTTCACAAAAGTTTAATATGTATAGGATATGAAATACAAAAATTTGATCTTTTTCATGAACAAAATTGTTTACATTAAGATTTTTTAGAAATGTACACGTGTGCAAATTACTGTATAAAATCGAAATTATGTCTAAAACAATTTGTTTTGGACACTCGCGTAAATTTTTGCCCCAATTATAAGTGTCCAAAAATTTAAAAGTGTCCAAAAACTTCAAACCGGTCACCGCGGCGACGTTACGACACTTTTACATTTTGGACAACGCTCTCCCGGACCGCTTCTACCAGTTTATTGGTACATTTTGATCGTTGATGAACGGAATGTTGACGATCTTTCACTGTCCTCTGCTCAACAAAACTCGACACCAAACGACGAATAGTTTTGTCAGACGATGCTGTTGTCATACGATATTTTTGACGATATGCACGTTAACAAAACTAAACGATGTCATGGTTAAAATTGTATTGAATTGACGTTTCAAATTCAAAAACATGTCCAGTCAAATCAGTCAGCTGACAAATGTCACAGTTATTCAATGTTTACATACCAACATAAAAGTCGGCCCACCCTGTACTTCCTGCGAATTATTAAAATTTTCATTAATATGCAACCCTTCAGGAATTTTATCAAACATTCGAAGAGTGCATCATACACTTTTGATACACAGTAAAATAATGTTTTTAAAGCCGTGACTAGTTGCTCTGCTATGAAGCTGATTTTACCCGAACACAGAATTAAAATGAAAAATTTATTAATTCCCGATATAGTGGAACTATGGATAAAGACTTTAAAATTTGATGTACTTTATTCGGTAGAACATTAAATTTTATTTGTTGCACCTGTCAAAACAATCTCAATTTTAAGGCGTCATAAAGGCGTCTTAACTTGGTTATAGACTCCCCGAAATTGTAGTCATTCAATTAAACTGTACCTACAACGGTAAAAGTTGGGTATGAAAGGGGGCACCTATTTAGCACACAATTTGTGTCGGTTGGCGCGAAATCTTTTGTATCATGGCTTAACCAAATATTTCCGGCGTTGTTGAAGAAACTTGTGGCAAACATTTCCGAAGCGGTTGGAAAGTTTTTAAAACCCAATTTCAAAAAAATTCAAAAATATATCACAAAAATAATTGCAATTATTGTTCTAAAATTTTAGATAGTCATAATTTGAATGAGTTTGTTGACAGGTTGGTAGCGATCATGGATGGACCAAGTGGTTTGAGATTTTAGGTAGCTTCGATTATGAAAGCAAAATACGTTTACTTGTTTAGATGAAATAATATCAAATAAATATCGATTGATCCGCAACCGCTGTAATAACAAATCTGCAGTGTAATTTAAATTTCTGAAAGAATACGTTTATCATGAGCAAAAGGTAAAAAGAAATGACACATCAATTCAGTGAGTTCGAAGTGTTATTATTTCGTAGTGAAGGAGTCTTTATAAGTCATAACTCACATAGCCTCATCCATTTGCCCACATGACTGGTATCGATTTTAGAACTAACAACAATCTAAAATTTGGAAAAATAGTTCTAGAGGTCCATTATGAAAAATTGATGTGGAACATGAGGTGTGGTGTTCAATGAAAAAAGAATGGCTTGAAAATTTACTGCAGATCGGTCGATAACCGCAGTGCCGAGAATTGCCGTTTAGTAGCATTTTTTGAATCTAATCCTTGGGCACGTTTTTAAAATACACCGTCGGCAAATCAGTTTTGATCCTGAATATATGGCGCATCTAATAAAAAATTCGTATAATTTTTAGAAAGTATCAACCTTCAAACGAAATGTGTCAAATTTTTTTCCAACTATTAGTTTACTAGTAATAGTTGTTTTAGTAACGCTACTTTTGTTGTTTTGAAAACAATGGAAAAAAATTAAATTTTGTGTGTTAATTAATTAAACCGGTTTTTGATGGAAAATTATACCGTTCCTTTGCTTGAATGACTTGATAAGTGTTATAGAGACTCTATATACGATTTTCCATAAGCATTGCAGCGGATGCTCACATTAAATCAAAAATAGCAACGCGTCGATGATTTAGAACGTTGTTTGAAAAATCAAATCGTCAACAGCTGAGTGGACAGCAAACGGTGAAAGGCGTTCGAAGCGAACAAAAACGCAAAGGTTTTGGCCTCCGTATTTTGGGATGCGTCAGAGTACTTTATTCGTGGACTATCTTGAGAGAGCAAAGGTTGACCAAAGTTGAATTTATTTATTTGCATTTTACAAAATAAATGTTTTTTTAGTAGTCAGCTTCTGGGCTTCAATAACGACGAGTTATACGAATACATGCAAGTTTGTTGTGCCTGCTTGCTATTTTTGAAGTATGTCCGTTAGTTTATGCGATTTTGATCTCACTCTTCAGAACTATTTCGATAGACTTGTGGTGAATATTTCATATTTCCATTAATAAGAAAAATGGTGATACTGGTTCGTATACACATATTAAGGATTTAATGATTTGATTTAAATTAGAAATTGCATCTATGAATAGATACGCAGTTTCCAAAGATGCATTAGTAAGTAGAATTTCAATTGAATTTGCAATTGATTTCCACGATGGTGAGGCATAAAACACAATGGTGTCAATCACTAAGTGTCTACCTCCGTTTGGTTTTTGTTGCTTGTTAAAACGAAAGATTGGCGGAGATATACATCACAAATTGGGGTGGAAAGAATAGGGAACTGTGGAAATAACTGTAGAAATAATTTTTCTACCACAAGATATTTTTGCCACAAAATTTTTGATTGGGAATCGTTTTATTTGCTAACTATATGCTATAGTTGCATCATTTCTCACTTCACGTCATAATATTCCCTAAATGAAGCTCTAAACTGAAGCTCTAAGCTCTCTCTACCAAATGATGCCCAGAACAGCCTCAACACAATTTTTGATTTGGTTAAATGGCCTTTCTAAGTTCGAATTATCGTTTATCAATATTTCCCGCCGAACTCGCTAAGCTAAATTTGGTTTGTTTATTTAGTTGTTGATCGATAATGTAATATTGAAATAAAGAACAAATCTTAAATATATAAATAAATAAAGCAGGAAGAAAGCATTAGACGCTAAATTTATTAATAAAATATATCTTGTGCATAAAACGGCATTAAAAAATTAAAGATACTTTATTGATCGTTCTGAAAACAATTTTCTATGCATTATTTAGTTGAACATAAGTTTTTTATCAAACTTTATTATAGCGATCTCAAAGATGTCCCCCTCACATGACATATGAAAAGCGCGTTTCATCCCGTAAAACAATTTTCATACCAGAATATGTTTATCACCGAATTCTCTTGTGGCAAACTCAGAGAGGTCCCTTAGCATAAAAGCCTCCCTTGGAGTACGATTTATACTTCGTTTCCCTAAATCTTATTCCAGCGTGCGAAGTTAATAACTAAGCGTCCAATGTTTGATTTTCCTTGTCAGTTTTAACCCTATCATCCTGAATAATCTATTAGAATTAACATATAAGAGGTTAATTTTCGGATAAGCAGTGTTTGTATCCTAATTTATCATAGTAAAAGAAAATGGTTCATCATAGTTGGCTTATTTATTTTTTATTTTTCAGTAGTAATTGAATTCGGGGTTGCTTAATGTGGGGTTGCTTAATCTCAAGCGATTTCAAGATAATCGTAAAAAACTTAAAGAAAAAAATTAAAGTTAACAAAATATAATTTCCGCTTTTACTGAAAATTTGTATTTGTTGTAATAATTGAATTAAACTTTAATTTTAATTTGATTCAATTGGGAAATAGTTACTTTTTAATTATTGTTCTGGAATTGTTGATTTTTGCATGCAACTTTGGGAATTGAAGGTTTTTAAAACCAACTGTAATAGAATTACGGCATATTAAAAAAAACATTAGATGGTAAATTAATCAATTTTATTAAAGTAAAATAAAAATAAATAAGGTAATTTCAGTAAAAATAAATAAATAACAGATTGAAAAAAAAATTCATTTGTAATAGAAAATTAATATTAAATATGCTAATTTTAAGGTTTAAACCACAAAGTCTTCTTCACAATGAGCACATCATTCTGATGAAATTGCAAGTTCATTGTCGTTTTGAACATTTTGGGGGGATTGAAGAACCGACCTGTAGTATTCCAACTAATCTATGTTAGACCAACTCTCGCCAAAGTGCTTCACTAATACTTTTGACACATCATAAATCTTCGCCTGTTTTACAGGAACTCCGCAATTTAAGTGGTCTGGTTTTATTTGAATTTCCCCACGGATTGATACACTATCTCGCAAAGATTTACTAATAATAAACGTTTTGGCCTTGTTGAACTGAAAGTGCCATTGGTTTGGTGGTTTAAAACATGCAGCAGTATAGCTGGTTTGCAGTCATTGACTGGACACGAAGTGTCCGAACCGAGACATATAATTTGACCATGTTCAGCGTAGATGTTAATATAGCTATACCTCCGGTTTGATGATGCGTTCCTTTGCCCTAACTTTTTTTTCCAGCTGGGCAAATACAATGTCCGGTGGGACGAATGAGTGTCCGCGAGGACAGGAAATATTAGTTGCCTTGAATAGTATGTTGCTTGGTCCGGAACTTCTTAGAGTATCATATTCTTCTGGCAGTCGAACGATGTGGTTAGCATTCCCTTAACCTCCTCCCTTGCTAAGGGAAAAAAGCTCTTAGCTCGCATGGTATGCACTCTTTTTTGTACGATTATATTGCTTTTTTGCTTTCGGTTCGATTGCCGATTTTAGTTGCTCGATATACATTAAGCACGTTAAACATTTGTTAGACGACGGTGCTTTAAAACCTAGATTAAAATACCTGTTGAAAATCCAGTGAAAATAACTGGATTTAACACGCAGCTCGTTAGGACTCTCTGACATGTACATACGATACATTTTATTAACAGATAAATCGCCTGGTAGGTACTAACGACATCCATTTTTCGCCATTATTCATTATACCATATTATGTAAATTCTCAAATTGAAGGTTTATACGAGGATAAATCGAATTGGAATCATATTACTTCTAATAAAGAAGCCCACTATGATGAAAAATTTTCTTCTGCGATGATAAATTCGAAAACAATATACTGCTAATTCTAAAACTGGGCTGGGATGTTCTAACATTACCATGTTTCGATAATTTATCGAAGTTTATTTCTCGTTTCTGTAGAATAAAATTTATCTCTGTTTCAATTTTTATATTATTTACTTAGCCTGCTAGATTGCAACATTGTGATGTTTCTACTGTGTTTCTATCACCAAATAATTGTTTTTCGATTGTACAACGAAAATAAGTGAAATAGATATTGTTCAAATATATTCTAGTAGGTTGTGACAGCAATAGAGAAGAAATAATTGATAAACGAAACAGAAGTCAAATTAATTCTAGATGAAAGAGACGTATACTTCGATAAAATATCGGAAAATGGTGATGTTAGAACATCCCAGCCCTGGCCTCTAATATTTTATTTCTCAACAAAATACAGCTATTGTCGACATTCTCTACATTGTTGACGTCATTTAATAGTTAACTACATACAATGTCTACATGTGTAAAATTTTAATTAACTACACCATGTAAACAACAGAACAAAACACTGGTCGCAGCCTATAACATGGTTAAAATACAAGTAAAAAATTAATCTTGTAATTAATAAATGGCCAGATGTAAAATTATGGAATTTTAATTAAATAATTTTAATTGAAAAAATAAACATGTATGGATAATTATATAATAGAATAATATAAATTTTAATTGAACAGATTAGAAAAATAGAATTTTAATTAAGGTTATGTAGAATTCGTTCGTGTAGACCTTATACTAAAAAAAATCGATAGATAATAGTCTTGAATGATTTGCATAACAACCATCCATATGTCTCAATACTAAAATTAGTTGTAAATATTAATCGGAAATCGGAAATTATAACAGAGATATGCAATTTCCTCAAAATTTATTAATATGGAGCATCAATATAACAATTTATTATAAAACATGTAAAGTAACGTGACACATAACATCAATTTCCTTTCTATTTAGATAAACACAAAACCACATCAACAATATACGGTTTAGCCATTGACTTAATTACCCAACTTCTTAAGAAAATCTTAATTTTAAAAATTGTTTATGTTTTTATGTTGCTCTGTACATAAATGGACAAGAAATCATTAAATCTTACGTCGTAGATTGGTTGTCCAAACCAAAAAAAAAAAAATATTAAAATAATATTTTATTTCAATGTCATGTCAAATTAGTCCATCCAATGATTTGCTCTTCATATTATGGTAAACGAACTAAATTACGGTCCATTGAATATTAAAAGTATGTAACAACGATTAAAGATTATGTTTTACCCACAAACAAACACAATTGCGGACAGAATCATCAATCAAATCAAACCACAAAAAAAATAAATGATTTGTTCTAAATTTGGTTTTGATCTTTCATAACATCAATTCAGTCTTCTATACAGTCTGTTGCCGGGAATAGGGTTAAATTGATTGATATTCTTCACCATGAATAGGGTCAGACATTATTTATAAAAAAATATGTATTTGCTTCCGGGGGAATGCGTATGTATGTAATACTACCGAGGTAGATGTGGAAAAAAATATTTTATTTTCTAGGTTAGAAAATTACTGTGCTCATTGTTCAAAGATTTGTCCTTAAAAATCTATCTATAACATGAGACTTTTACTTTCAAATCTAATTTAGTTATATATGCATGTCAAATCGTATGTGTTATTTATTTATATATAGGGGGTGGTACAAAAAAAAATGTATTTGCCTTGCGGCTAATTTAACAAATCGACACTATACATAGCGCGCGCGCGCACATACGAAAGTTTAATAAAAAATTACCGACTAATGTTGGTTTACGTTATACTGAATGTTAAACATTTACAATTTATTTATATTTGCATAATCAATATAAATATTCGATATATTTATATGAACTTGAACTTTTTTTTTTTATATATGTTTGCGTGTGGTGCACTTTAAAGTTTATTCAAATAATCAAAAGTGTAATCAATCGCGATATAAACGAATATTTCGAGTTAATATAATTTTATATTTTTATTTAATGTCAATATTCTATAATTATGCAATTATGTATTTATGTTTTTTGATTTATGATGCAGTTTGTTAATAAATTTAATTTTATTTACTGACGTATTTTTTTTATTTTGAATCGAATGGTGCAACCTTGGCTGATTTTATTTTATGGTGATATGGAACTTTCACAAAACAGTGAAATATATGAGTTACTGTGTCATATCGCATTTAAGTACCGATATGTTTTATAGTGGGAGGTTTATATTGGGTTGTGTTTTTAGAATGTCGTAATATTATATGGCGTCTCTTTACAATATAATTACGCAGTGGCGCCATATAAGCGATTAAACGTGTCACCATTTAAATAAAATTATGCGATAAGTACAGTTAAACGAGAGTTCTTCATTGAAATATTATATAACCAGAACTCTTCAGAACTACAGTTATTCAAAAATGAGTAATTATCAAAATCTCGAAGACTAAGAACACACATTTCAAAATCCTCGGATACGAACAAACTCCAGTTAAAATATTTAAAATAGACCGATTTGACATGAAACTTAAATAACACATTGAAAATAGAATTCTGGGGAGTTAAAAAATGTCAAAATAAGATTCAGTTTAAAATTTAATTCCATAGTGTTTTCATAAGGAATTTGATTAAATTTTGCTAAACCAGTTTAGCTAATCCGCAGCCCATCCAGACTAAAAGCCCTTTCTTAACCGTTTTTTGCAAATGGTAAACTTTCCAACTTCATTACAAAAATTTAAAAGCTGCTATTGAAGCTGCTACTTTTGGTACACAGATTTAATCAAATATCGCAAGGGCCTCCCAATTAAGGGAAAAAGCTTCAGTTGGAAGTTTGATTCCGAATAGTCAACCGCCTGGATTGTGAGATTGCTGAATTTTGGTGAAATAAAGACTTTTTTTTAGCAAAACCCGTTATTTCCAGTAATATTTAAAAAATAGAACAAATTTTGTTTGAAACTTAATTTATAATCATTTTGCTTTTGTTTTTTGTAAATGCTATATGCTCTTCAAAATATTTGCAAAAAACGACAAAGCTCATGTCGAGCTTTCAATTAAGTATGAAATTTTATCCCGATCAGTTAACCCATCTGGACTGCAAAGAACCATCAAATGTTTGTTAGGTCTCCACGCACACAGAGATTTTTTTTGTCTTTGGTGATTATAGTGATCCATAAAAATTTTGATTAGGAAGCAACAAAGCTGGCGTTTGTAGACACGGTTTTTACATCAAACTGAAAAAAAGATTTTGTGGAGATTTTTCTGTAAATATCGATGCTTTAATATTTGACAAGCAGCTCACAGAACAGCTTCTCGAGACCGATATTAACATTATTAAACGGAAGCATCTAGAAAAGATTCAATTAGCCGATACCCGCTACAATCACTCGCAATTAACTGACTTAGTAATTGGAGCGGATAATTATCCTTCAATATTAATTACCATAGCGGGTGAACATCATGAATCCATGGCTCAACATACGATATTCGACAACATTGAAAAATACAAATGGAAATACAAATTGAAGAATTCTTTAACCTATTGAGGATTGCAAAAAATTTCCAATCGAAAAGCTGTAATGCAGGTAGTGGCTTATTTTTTCAGCCGAAAAAATAATTTATAGCCGAAGGAAATATTACTCGATATACCTAGTACCACAGTAACCTCCAAATAGATTAGGATGGTTGTTCTACCGGACTGGCATAGACACAATCAGGTCCGTGATCCAAATAATCAGACTACCCAAAAAACGTGTAATGAGCTGTAAAATGTTACCAGATTGGCTCTAATGCTGTCTCGTATAAATTACAATAAATCCCAAAATTTTCGAAACTGGGGAGGCAAATTGGAATTAACATTGCGCCCTAAGCCATGTCAATGCGCTGCTTGGTTTATGGTACAATGTTAATGTCGAGAAAATTTTACTAATTTCATTAAGCATCGTTGTAAACTTTTTCGTAAAAATTTTTCGAATCGGGTGGATCATGCGAAGAATTCGCATGTATACGACGAAATTACAAGGATATCATTATAAGATTTTGAGTGTCAGTTGTCGTTATCAAAACCCATTAAATTTTAAAAACCCCACAAAACATACAGTTTAACAAATCTTAGAATACATGCCAACAAATCATCTAACAGTGGAAATGCTTGGACTATTGAATAAAACAAATCCGCAACTTGGAGCCCCATTTTTGACCGCGCATTATATGAGGAGCGAATCGCAAAGATTTTGCCACATAGCAATTTATGTAAAGCAATAAACAAAAGCTACCTTATCACGACAAGATACGTAAATATGTATGACAGCATGCCTCGCAGCTTTGACCGTCAGATTTATCATAATTATAATGAAAAGGTCCGAAAATATAAACCTGTTGAGCAAATCCTGGGAGTTTTGTCACAAAGCCAATTTGAAAAAAGCTGTCCAACTTCGAAAAATAAGCCACAAGCCTATCAGAATCGTCATTCATTTTAGCATTAATTTAAAAAACAGTCCGTGAATGGAAATTCTGTTTAGAGAATAATTGACATTTTGGAACATGGCCACATACATAGCAATAGATGAAAAAATTTCAATTTGCGCATGAGCAGGCGGAAAACTGTAAAGTTCGAAAATCATAAATCTGTGGAGCGAATCGTGGAGATTTTGACACATAGCCACCAATATATTGGTGCAATAAAAGATCCAATTTTGAGAAAATACGTCCATGCTTATCGTCAGGGTGCCATTGTGCCAGATCATTTTATCAAAATTACATGCAATATTTCGTAAATGGAAATTCTGTTGAGCGAATCCTGAAGATTTTGTCGCATATCAATCTCCGGCCAATTTCTAAAAAGACGCCAAATATATTAGCGGCATGCCAGGGCGCACCATATTGACCCGTTAGTTTTATGATAAATATAATTACAGTCAGAAAATGAAAATTATATGAGGCAAATCATAGAGATTTTGGCACAGAGCCACCTATTTAGTTCCATAGTTTTAACAAATTAGTCCGATTATAACAAAAAAGTCCGTAAATGGAAATTCTGTGTAATGAATCCTGGAGATTTTAACACATAGCCATTTACTTAGTGTAAGATGAAAACTCTTCAATTTCGACAAAATAGGTGTCTTATTTTGGACCGTTATTTTATCATGGGTATTACGGAAAATTTTGTAATTTGAAATTCTATGGAACAAATTTAGGCATATTGCTACCTTCATGGTAAAATGGAAATTCAGTTGAGCGAATCGTCAACGTGCTTTACACCAGCCACAAATTTATCGTAATTATAATATAAAAGACTGAAAATATAAATTTTGTGAAGTGAATCCTGGAAACGTTGGCACATAGCCATCTAAAAAGTGTAATAGATGAAAGCAGACCAATTTCGAAAAATTCGCCACATATCTATTCGAATGGTCAGGGAACCCCATTTCGGTCCGTTCATTTTTCATGATTATAACGAAAAGTCCATAAATGAAAATTTTGTGGATCGAATCCTGTAGATTTTAGAACGTAGCCACCTACTATGTTCATTTTAATGTTAAAACTGAAAATTTCCTAAATATAAATTCTGTAGAGCAAATTCTGTGGATTTTGACAAAAAGCCACATATACATGGTGCAAAAAGTGTTCAATTCCGAGAGAATACGTTACACGTCTGTGCGGATCATCAGGGTGATTTACCTTGGCCCGTTTTTATGATAAAATTATATAGAAAAGACCGAAAATACAAATTCGGTGGATCAAATCTTTAAGATTTTGTACTCCAATTTCGAAAAAATCCGCATTTTGTCATAAATATAAGGAAAAAACAGAAAATAGAAATTCTGTTGAGCGAATCTTGAAGATTTGGACATATAGCTACCTGCATAGTGCAATAGATAGAAGCTGCCAAACTTCGAGAAAATATGCCACATGCTTATGTCTATCGTCGGAGTGCCTCTTTGGTGCTCGTTTATCGTTTCAATATTATGAACAGGTTCGAAAATAGAAAATCTGTGGAGCGAATCCTTGAGATTTTGGCACATAGTCGCCCACAAAGTGCGACAGATGAAAGAAGTCCAATTTCGAAAAAATACGCCACACATATCTAAGCAGATCGTCAAGGTGCCTCACCTAGGCATGCTCATTTTATCATAACTATAACGAAAGAGTCTGAAAATAAAAACTCTGTTGAGAGACCTTGAATTTGGACAACTCTCGCATTTTGCGCTATGTTGGTGCCAAAATCTTCAGAATTCGCTCCACAGAATTTCTATTTATGAACTTTTTCGTTATAATTATGAAAAAAGAATGTAAAAAGTTGGGGCACTCTGACGATTCACAAAGGCATGAGGCGTTGTTTTACGAAGTTGCAAAGCTTCGATCGATTGCACTATGTAGATGGATATGTGGGAAAATTTCCAGGATTCGCTGGAAACATCGTATTCACCTAATACGTCAAGATAGAGGATAGTTCCGCCAACTTAGCGATAATCCCTTTAAGCGAGCTGTTTAAATGATCAATTTCCATTGTTTTTTAACAGAATGTATAATACATTTGATTGCAAAGCTTTTTGAATTTCGTGTTTTAATTTGGAAAATAAAATCAGATCTAAACTTTTAGAAGATCTTTTTTTTTTTTTTTTTTTTTTTTTTTTTTATTTTTTATTTTTTTTTTTTATTTAGATCAATGTACGGAACAATCACAACAAAACCATTACAATAAAACAACAACAACGTAAAATATAAAAGTAATTCGTACACAACGAAAAGTTAATTGGTAAAAATGAAGTATAGATGGAGAATATGAAAGAATCGAATTTCGTACGCTATGCAGTAATTCGCTAGTAGTACAACTACATGGTATTGTTCTATATATAGACAATATTCCTATGTAAAAATATCAACGTCAGTCGCCGCGGCCTGATGAGATGATTGATTTTTTCAAATCAATAATCTCATTAAGTTCGAAACTGATTGTTGCGATTCTTGCAGATCTGCCATCTATAATTCAAATTAAATTCTAGTTTTAGAAGATCTGCCAACGAGTATATCATAAATTTAAAACGTAACTTTAATTTTTTCAAATAGAATTTTCACGTATATGGAATCGAAATAAAACGTTTACGGATAGCCTTAAAAAAATTATGTTTTTTAGAATGAAATACAGCATCCAACAACGTTAAAGTTGTTCAGCTAGCAAAAATCTGTTTTATTTTTGTACGATTGTGGAAGCCAAGAGTTATAATTTAAACATTGGCCTATACCTTTTTTATGATAGTCAGTCTGTATTCAATGTTCCATTTTCATTACGTATCTTTACAACATCTAGAAAAGCTAGAAGATTATCAACTTCAATTTCACTTGTAAATTTTATACGCAACCTTACTTGCACTCAAAAAAATGTCCACTTTCGAAATTGGTATCAAATCTGTACAAAAAATCAAATATCAAATATAGAAAAATGTACTGGCTCATGGGTAGAAATTCTGAGCTCTCAATACACAACAAATTGCTTATATACAGGCAAATGCTAAAACCAGTATGGACCTATGGTATCCAACTTTGGGGTTGTGCCAAGAAGACCAATGTACAAATGATACAATGCTTCCAAAATAAAGTGCTCCGAGGGATTGTGAATGCCCCATGGTACATTAGGAATGACAACCACCATAGAGACTTGAACTTGAAGATGGAATACGTCACCGATGAAATAATGAACCAAGCAAGGAAACACGTACAGCGCTTATCTCTACACGAAAATGCAGATATCCGTCGTATGTTGGACACCACTAGCGGAGTGAGGAGACACCAAAGGAGGCAGAAACCGCTGGAGCTGGGCAGTTTGGTTTAGAATAAGAAAGTCTTATAAAATGAGAAATCAATAGGTTACTCATCTTAATCCGAGAACTTAATTTAAGAAAGATAAATTACTAGATGATCTCTGAATCAGTTGTAATATTGTGTAAATAAATAAATAAATTTATTAAATAAAAAAAAAAAAAAAAAAAAAAAAAAAAAAAAAAAAAAAATCTGTAGAAGCAAATAGGTTCAACGGAAGATGCTTTAAAAACTTCGGTTTCAACATATTCCATTAAAAAATTCGCCACGGTTGGACTTACCGCAGAACCCATTAGAGACATGATTCATACACTTGTTTATTTGTTTATAGCGCATCTTCCATTGAAACTACATTCAGTGTGATCTAATTTTAAGGCTTTTACAAAATCGGTTAAATCCAATTTTGTTTTGCCTTTTGATTTTATTTTGTTAAAAAACTGTTTCAACAAATTGATCCCTAAACATTTATAAATAGTGAGAGCACGCTCAAAGATATTAATATGCAACCTGTTGGAAGAATTACATTTTTAATTGTGTTTTTAAAATTTTCCTCGTTTTTTATGGCCGAAAAATTATTACCCGACCAAACAATTTAAAATTGAGAGGAGGATTGGACACTAGTTGTTTCCGTTTGGTCAACCTTATATGTCTATCTAAGGATGTATTGCGACAATTTGTAAAAAAAACTCATTTTCCGCAACATCATTCTTTTAGAACGGGAAAATGAACCGCGAAGAGCAGGGAGTGCTTCGGCCCCAGAACAGACGGCGGGAATTAAAAAAAAAGGTTTTGGGTCTGGAAATATGTCCAATACAAAATTTTATCAATTAAAAGATCGGAACCGTTTCTTCAATTGTTTTAGTTTAGACATCCATACGTAAAGATTTATTGCGAAAATTTGTAAAATAAACTCATCTTCCTGCTGCTATACTGCTATATTGATGATTGGTCACTAATTGCTTTCGTTTGGTTTTCCCTGTGTAACGATTTATTGCAAAAATCCGTTAAAAATCCAACTTTCTATCAGATTCGAAAGGTTGGGGTCTGAAAAGTTTACCAATCTTAAAAATTTCATAAATCCAACGATCGGAATTGCTTGGTCAATTGAGATTGAGGATTGATCACTAGTTTTCGTTTGGTCAACCCTAAGTAACAATTTATTACGTAACGACTTATTGCAAACATTCGCCAAAAAAGATTCGGACTCCTTTCCATCAGAGTCCTTTCAATCAGATTCGGACTGTTGTGGGTTCTGGGTAGACCAACACCACTAATTTCTTAAATCTCGCGATCGAAATAGTTTGATTACTTATAGTTGTTTCCGTTTGGTCATACCTACGAAACAATTTATTGCAAGAATTCGTTAAAAATTCATTATTTCGCACGATTTGAAATGTGCGGGTCTCGAAAAATGACCAATACTAACAATTTCATATATTTCGAAGAAAGGAATCGTTTGGTCTATTTTCTTTTGGAGGATTGGTCAATAGTTGTTTTCGTCTGGTCAAATCTACATAACGATCTATTGCAAAAACTCGTTAGAAAAACACCTTTTCATCAGATTCAGACAGTTGGATCGACTATCATTCACTGGTCACCATTTTAATTCATTTTTCATCCCTACGTATTGATTTATTACAAAAATTCGTTAAAACTCACTCATCGTTCTGCACGACTCGAAGTGTTCGGGTTCGGAAAGTTTAAGAATACTACTAATTTTATAAATAAAACGATTAGAATTTTTTGGTGAACTGTTATTGAGGATTAGTCACTAGTTCTTTCCGATTGGTCAACCTTACTTAACGATTTATGGTGAAAATCAGATTTATTACTAAACGAAAACAACTAGGGACCTATCCGGCAGTTGACCAAACGATTTCGATCGTTGGCTATATAAAATTATTAGTATTGGTTAACTTTCAGACCCGAACACTTCAAATGAGTTTTTAACGGATTTTTGCAATAAACCGAGACAATTAGTGATCAATGCCTCAATGAGAGTTGACCAAATGATTCCTATCATTGGATTTATGATAATATTAGTACATATTTTGCTATTTCCCATAGTGAGTTCGCGCATATTATCCTTTATAAAGTTTTGCATTTAATTGTTACTAAGTTACGAACTACCAAAAATTGAGTTCATTATAACGTTATGTCTTTCACTTTAATTCTTTGAAAAAATATATATTTTTATTCAAATGGCATATTCCAATTGGATTTGTTGTTAATTTTGTAAAATGAAATACCCAAATAAGCGACGAACCTGATTTTGTTGAAATTCTACAATTTTGATTTAATTTGTTTTGCAATAAAACTGATCCATTCGTGATGAAATGCTAAAATATGATGACATCCTGACGATAACAGTTACCTAACGAAATTTTATGAAAACGGTGTCGATTTCTTGCAATGAGGTGCTACTCGGGAACCGTTTAGTCGTAAGTAAACTAAACAATACAAACGATTTCAATCATCATTTATATCAACACGTTTGGATAGGGTGCTAAAAAAGCGGAGCTATCCGGTTGGCTATGTTCTTGTTTATATTCCTTGGGTTGTAAAGCCAGATATTCTATTATCGTACACAATGCATTGTGCTACTGGTGCATTCCATGATTTTCCTTCTATCGCCAATTTGATAATGAAGGTTGATAACCGTATTGCTGCATTAAATTGCAGCACATGATGCTGAAAATTCTTTGAAGTTGTTCCAATTTTTCGGGTTCTTTGACTCATTACTCGAAATAGATTAGATCGACTATTGTGTGTAAATGTATTAAAGCAGGCGTTAAAACCTGCGATTAAAGTTAAGGAAACTATCAGTGTAGGTATATGCTTATTTACCGATATGCAAATCACGCGATCAGTAGCTTCCACGGCGTTTACCGAGAGATATATACGAGAAATAATGTTTGAACCAAATTCAACAAATACGCGTGAACTTATGTTGAATCCTTCTCATACAGAAAGTTGCTTTCAGATCAAAAAATTCAATGGCGTTGCAATACATTTTGGTAGCTTGCTGCAAATTTGTTTCATTGACTGTTATTTTTTCTGAGTGCAAAATTTTGCTTGAATAGCTTTCTACATAATATTAATCCAATTATTTACTAATATTAGCCTTTAACGGTTATTAAATTTATGTAAAATGTTCATTAGATTTGAAAACCAAAAAATTTTCAATTGGCGAGATGGGAATGAAATCGCTATATGGTGTCCAAATATTGGAAGCATCGGCACGTATAATAGCGCACCAAGTCAATTGAACGATTAGCTGAATAAGAAAATGCCACAAATTCTTTGCAGATCTGAGCTGAACAGCTTAATTTTATCGGAAAAATTAGCAAATTTCCAGAAAGAAAATTAATCTCCAAATGAGTCAGGAAAACAGGCTTTTTTAACAGTTTTACATTATACACAATGAATCGAAAAATTAAAACAGTTCTAATTTGCTTAAAATTTGGTAAGCAATATATGTATGAAGAAAAACTGTTCTTACCACCCCTTACTTAAAACTTCTAGTTACCATTGCACCAACTCAGAAAATTTACATAAAAAGAAAATCGAAAAAATCCCATTAAAAAATTTTCCACAAAACTACTCAACAAAAATCTTCTGATTCTTCATTGATCTTGTTATAAAATTGGTTTTCAAAAATACAACTTATTTGTACGTATATATTCTATACCAAAAAAATGAATTTGCCACCTGTGCCAACGCTGAATTTATTTCGCAAATTGTTGATACAAATTTTCCATTGTCCGAAATCTTAAAAATGATATGCCATATGATCATATAAGAATGAGAAAAAATTTATCTGTAATCAACGTCATATGGATATTTGGAGTACTAATTTACTTCAGGTATAGTTTATGCATTCTTCAAGACCTTTTCATTGACATGTCACACGTTTTAATTCTATAATAAATCAATTATAAGCTCCAAGCGCCAAAACAGTGGATTTATCATCTAAAGCGTTAATAAAATGTACATGATTTACTAAGGTGCTTCGGAAAAATTTACAGCATTTAGTCTACAAATATTCTGAATACTCTACATAATGTCGACATTGTCTAAGCCAAAATGAATTGTCTACGCTATTTTCGACACCAACACGTCGACAATTCCGAAATGCGTAGCCGCACAACACTGTAATATGATACTACCAAGCACAATGGAACGTGATACTGGTTCAACAGTTGATTTGGTTTCAGCTGGCACGGTGTCGGCTACTTTAATACGGCTGATATGATTAGCAGAATTTAGTACATAGTGAAAATTATTACGCTTTGGCAATGTTCTAATGAACAAGGTGCATTCCAAAATAATTGCAATATAAAATTTATGAACGTATTTCAATTTCAAATATAATTTTATGGAATATGTAAATTTTGATTATAAAAATAATTACTGACCTTTTCGATTACAGACGTATACGAAATGCTCATAAATTTTACTTACAACAGAGAATAAATTTATGGATAATCTGCACGTGCTAAAAATCGAATATGCGGGACCCTTGCCAATATATATTCTCCACATAAAAGAAAGGTTATCATACCATGGCATCAGCGTGCAAAACCGTACGCGATTTTTTTTTTTTATATATAATTCAATATATGCAACAGCTATTTACCATTTTCAGAGATAAATTGACTCTACTCATTAGAGATAAGATAATATTCTTTACGGTACTTTATGTGTATACAACATTAAATTAAAGGCAAGTAGTAGTTAAATTTATGGTTTCATGAAACAATAAAGGAATAAAACTTTACAACAACCAACGGTGAAACATAACAATCGTGTATTTCTTATACATATATATTTCAAAATATATATAAGAATTGAATTTAAGTATTTCTTTTATAAATTGTATATAATTAATCTATTATCTATTTGTCGATTGTTTCGCTTATTAAAAACTTAAAATATGTCTTTTGTAAGTGTTGAAGTCTATACCGCAATGACACCTACACGATTATGTTGTATTGATACATAAGTTATGAACAGGAAATGTTTATAGGATCATTTATATTATTTTGACATGCGACATTATATACACCAACCCATTGTGTGTGTGTGTGTGTGATGGTCGAACTTCTAGAGTCCGGTACATGCAAGATATTTAATTGTTATAATCAAGAAGTCACGGTATCCTATACATATTACATTATTCATCCAAGGATCTACGTAAACAAATTAAAATACCAAACCCATGCTGTGAAGACAAAATTCCAAGCCTCAAGGTTGGTTGTACCGCATATACGCGGTTTATTATAAGATGATATACATAAATTAAAAGTGAAATTAAAATAATACAAAAGTAAAATATCAATCGTTGATTTTACATCAAAATTATTTGACTTTTGATCAAGGTGTAACAAAAGGTAGAAATAATTTAAAATTTTGTTTTGTTGTTTGTAATGATTTTCCAATTATACGTGTCGTTGTGTTCGACGAGGTGATGCCTTTAATTTAAATTATACCTTTCGAAAGGGTGAACTATGTATTATTATTAGTATATCGCGTACTAACGAGTTCAGGGTTTCATGTCAGTATAAGACTAATTTAATTGGCGCTATATGTAGTATAAATTGGGTTGTCTACGGGCGCGAGGTAACCAATTAATTTTAGGTAGCTTATCACTTGCCTTGGCATTATTTTATTTATTATATCTATATAGCAATAAATTTACATTCGAAATTTGAAATTGGAATATCACGTTACTATCTTTAATTATTTTTTAAAGCATCAGCAAAGAGTGCTAATCATTAAAACATTCAACAAATAGCGACTTGCAGTGGACCGACCTCAATCAAAAACATTGGATCCCCTAATTTATGAGAAAAGCTTAAGTATGATCCTCCCGATCTGTCAATCCATTTGGGCTGTAGAAAACCAACAAACATTGGATGGGCACGGCAAAACATACGCACTACTTCGCGGTGCTCTCTGTATAACTCTAAATCTATTCTTTGCCGAGTTGTAGGAAGTCATCAATAACCCTATAGCTCGACATTAAAATTACCGTAGGAGACTTTATGCAAAAAATCGGTGTGCAACATGTGCAACTTAGTTGAATCAAGTATACGTTTTAAAGTGCAAACTGTCATCTACGTTCAATAGGCAAGCACAAAAGACCGTTCGATGGAACGCTAATGTTTGAAAAAATCAAGCATCAGCAGTCACTGACTATCTAGACCGGCACAGTAACATTTGAACATCCAGAAGCAGTGGCACATAATACTGTCAGAAAAATGGTTGGCTCGCAATACTAAAAGTACTCTAGCAGAATATCTCCATGCTAGGAAAGCTACGACTAAATACCTCGGCAAAAGAAGCGCGAACATATGAAATCATGCATCGAAAGATAGATGCACTCCCGAATGTGCTGTTCAATTTTCGCTTGAGTATTGAGAAAGCAACTGGCCGGAGACCTAACGATAACAAAGACAGTTTCACACCGCTCGATTGTCACGCAAGAAGACTTGGTCTGGAGGTGACAGTAGCAAAACAAAATTTTTAGTACACCCAGGAGCATCTCCGAGAAAAAATTTAGAATCGGCGAGCATAATTTTGATAGCGTTAGAAACTATAAATACCTTGTTCGGGTCAGTAATAACATCGTCAAATGATATGCAGGCGAAAATAAAAGCCATAACGTATCAAAAAAAAATTGCTTGTGATACATAAAAAATCGCGCCTGATTGATTTATCACCAGATAAAATAATCTTTAAAACCGTTCGATCTCATTAATTCTTGTGCTAACCTATTTTGGTCTGGCCATAAGCCAATTCAATCGCTCAAAGACAATTTTCGACAATTGATGAGCGCTAACTGAGGCACCAGGTTTAAGATTATAAAATTTACATTGTTGGGAAAGCAAAAAATACTTGGTGCTTTCAATCTAAGTCAGTCATTTTACGTGTTATTGGTCGAACGAACGAAACAAATTATAGAGTCGGCCATCTATTGGTTTGTTTTTAAACTATAGGCTATAGCAACACTTTTTTTAACGATTTGCTAGATAACTAATCAGTTTGGTATTCCGCGTTATTGAAAACTTATTTTCAAAGTCAGTGTTGTGTATAGCCGAAACCGTGCGAATTTTGAAAAGAAATATGGGTCGTGAAAAAGCGCCAAGCGGAACCGATGTAGTAAAATTGACGAGGAAAATTCATGAAAAAGGCTTGCTATTTTATGAGAGAAATGTACCTGAGGAGACTATTGCACAAAGATCTGAGGGAATCATTTGCTTACACGGTCCAAATGACTCAGCAGCTGAAAAAAAGGATCATTCGCTTCGATATAAATTATCTGCGTGGACCATAGACCACGTGACGTCGGTTTTAACCAAAAAATCATTTTTTCAGACGAAGCGAATTTCCATTTCGGGGGTTAAGTAGAGCCACACGTTGTCGTAGTGAAGCCAATGCATCCACTATACAATTGACTTTTGGTGAGAATTTACCATTACCGTCAAATGGAACAGTTACAGAGCCATGCTGGCCAACTTGACGCTATGAATGTGAACAACCTTTGGTTTCAACAAGATGGCGCCATAAACCGGCCAAGCCGTGGAGCTGCGACTTGAAGCCATTGGACTTTTTTTATATAGGGTTTCGATAAGGATAAATTTTATGCAGATAATCAAGAGAGAATTCCAGTTGTAAAACATAACATTGTGACGGTTATTCGCGAAATAGGCGCCGAAATCATCGAAACGTTCTTAAAAACTGGACTCACAGGATGGATTACGGTAAGGCCAGCAGAGGGGAAGCCACATGAACGAAATTGTTTTTCAATCTTAAATCGGAGACTCCAACCTACACAATAAAAAAAAGTTTCCAAACTTTCTGATTTCAGACGAACCTCTACCATTAGGGGAATTGTGGAGATGTTGCATCCTGTTCACTTTTCTGGTTGTATCAATATCAATTTTGATTTTCTTGCTACTGTTAACCCGCCTCTTTCAAGCATATATT
Source organism: Nephrotoma flavescens (assembly GCA_932526605.1). Taxonomy (NCBI): domain Eukaryota; kingdom Metazoa; phylum Arthropoda; class Insecta; order Diptera; family Tipulidae; genus Nephrotoma; species Nephrotoma flavescens. The sequence continues at coordinate 301,540,231 of OW052220.1, read as the reverse complement.
ACTTTTTCAACTCCTCCACAATCTTAGAACAAGAGTTAGTTGTTTCTGCTACTAAAGTTAGTAATTTAATTGGAAAGAAATGTTGGCGAATATATTAGAGGCCACCACTTATATATTATCCCACTCAGTACCACCCAAAATACTTGCAGAGTTGGCAAATGATGTGAAACTGCTTCACATGAATTTGTGAAAAGGATTTAAAAATCATTTAAATATAAGAAGTACCTCATGAGTAATTCCATGGTAATAACAGTTGCCTTTCATTAGAGTGAGTTTTAGACCTTAAAACTTGGAAAATTTTAATATGGAACAATACACCATTGCAAATCGAACCAAAATGCGGTCTTAATATTTTTATATCAGTAATTGCCGGGCAGTAATTACCACTCAACGTACATTTTCATGGAGTTGGCAATGTTTCAATGGCTTCCTCTATTCTTGCTATGGTGGCAAAATTTGAGCAATATGGGAACGTTGGAGGTGTGAGACACACAAGCACACCCAGTCAGATTTTGAAAAACGGTTTACACCTTTACTCCTATACAAAATCTAGTTGGCCCAATAACTGTATTCTGGTGACCAGGCATTGCGTTTATTTGCGTTTAGTACTCCAAAGCTGTCCTAAATCTCACCGAGAATAGTCAAATTTTTTTAGAAAATTTTATGATGACCAACGAGACGAAAGTGAGTCTGAGCGGCTTTATGAACAAGGAAAACTGCAAATTTTGGGGCACACGTAATTCTGAAAACCTACATTAACGTTCATTTTACCACTTCGTGTGACTGTTTGGTGTAACATAGCCTCGCGCAAAATTTTTGGACCACATTTATTTGGAAATACGGCAGGTGCTAAGACCTCCTCTTTCTACTCGTCCGAGGAAACAATAACAATGCGATCATATGGTTTCAGCAAGATGGTACTACGGCCCACACCGCTCGTGCGACAATGAACTTGTGCGGGAAGTAATTCCTAACCGTTTCTTCTCAAAAAATGGCCACATGAGATAGCCACCTCGATCGTCTAATCTGAGGGCTCCAGATTTTTTCTATAGGCCTACCTAAAGAAAAAGGTCTACATCAACAAACCACAGATTTTAGGAGAGATGAAAGACAACGCATTCATGTAGTGATTGCTCAAAATATACCGCGATCACATGTCAAAAAGTGATGCAAAATTTATAATTTGCAATTATTTTTTTTTTAGTGTTATCGCTTCGTTTAAAAATATAAATAGGGAAGGGATTTTTTGTCCACCCTGTATAGCTTTCTCTATTATTACTGAGGTTTGCGTTATCACTAAGATCGAACTCGTTTCTTTTTGTGTTTCTGGTAAAGTTTCCAAAAGTTGCTGATAGGGGATGATTTATGCCCTCTCTTGTGGTTGTTAATTATTGATGGTAGTTTTCTGATGCTATATCCCAATGAGTGAATTTGAATCCCAACCAGGTTCTGAGGCCCGAGGCTAATCTTTATATGAACTCGCATATAGGAAGTGAAGTTAAGTGGGCAGCATTTACAATTCCGATACTCTTTGAAATTTTGATTTACTACGATTAGTATGAAATACCATTTGTGATACAACAATAAAAATTAAGTTTGTACAGTTCTTCTTTGGAAAAAATTATAACATCCGTAAAGTCCCATAATACCTCACGAGTCACATGCTATATTTGCGCAGTAGTGATACACATTTTTAGAAGGTTACAAGCAAATTATGTCGTCAGTAGTAAAAACCTCGTTAAAGGTACATCACCAAAGGCTCGATGTTTAAAGGTTCAATAAATTTCTTCTTGTCTAGCAAATTTATTATTGAGAATTATTATTTCTAATAAATAAATAACAGAAGAAAATTTATGTGATGAAACGTAATTACTGTCTGAAATGGCGGGAAATTGCGTAACGAATTTATGTCCGTTGCAGATATTTTATGTAACGTAATTTCTTTGAGATTTTGTTGGCGGCGATACATATTAGGGGAAAGCGTTTATAAATCGCGTATAGATTAGAGATTTTTATAGTGTATGAAGTTGTACAAATTTCGCTTTCTGGTGAGTAATGAAAAGTACTAAGCGCAGGAACTACGATATCTTCGTTACAAAGATTACAAACCGATGTCAGTGGGACAATATTTCCTATTTTGACATATACAAATTTAGCAGAACCGTGCATTGAAGTAATATATGTATACGAGTGTAAAGGAACTACTCGTAAATTGTCACGCACTGCTAAACAGTTAACATATATTGCATATCATTTAAACAAAATATGGATGGATGAAGTAAGATATTGTCCCCGTTTTCACGTGTAAAATGCCTCCGCATTGTCAATCCAATTATCGGTCCTAATTTATCGTGTTTTTTTAGTTTAATACGATAGATATGTCAGTTTAGTTCCCACGGATATTTTATTTTGACCAAACTAATTTTCAATTCCAATACCTATCCAAAATACGTTTATATTAAAATAGTTTCACTCTTGAACACATTCAAGCATTTAATTTAAACTTTTGTTTAGAATTTTAATCGTTCCTGCAAAATATGTTAAAATTGTTTAGTTTCTTGGTAGCAAATGACTTACTGTTGGTCCAATCTCTCAACTACCTCCGAAAAATCAACCTAAAAACTAAAATAACATAAAATTGAAAACTTGGTCCTTTCTTAATGTGTATTCATCATGTAGATGAAATTCTAGCAATTCATCTCGACGTCTATTACCAAGATCTTTATTATTCCAATAAACAATACATTTCCATTATAGAATTCGGAAAAGCAGGACCTCTACTATTGCAAACGTCCGAATTCGTTTTATCTTTGTTTTGTTCAATTCATACTACTGTGGCACTATTCTGGCTTTCCCTGGGAATAGGGAATTGGGGAAAAATATTTTCATACAATAGAATTTTTGTCTAAATTGAATTTTTCTGGCCTACTGAAGAAAAAAGTTTAGTGTAAACATTTTTAAAACAAAGTTAAATGGGAAACTTTTGTTCCACAAAATTTTGATAGGGAAAAATATTTTCCCATTTAACTTTGTTTCCAAAATATTTACACCAAACTTATTTCCTCAGTAGGCCAGACAAATACAATTTAGACAAAAATACTATGAAAATATTTTTCCCAATTCCCTATTCCCAGGGAAAGCCCGAATAGGGCCACTGGGGCCCTACTATTGAATTCGACGTTAATTTTCGACGGCTATCGTTTTTCTATAGCAAGCGAAGAAACAAAACAGAAAAGAATAGTAAAAATTTCATATATTTTTTTTTCTTCTTTTGTCTACTATGGCTGTGGGCCAATTCTCAGGTAAATCGATTAGTACAGTAAATTGAAATTTTAGTACAAATTACTTTTCAAATCGTACCAATTCTCTAGTAAATAAAATTAGGTAAATGTGGCTTAAAGGGACACATGCTTTCTAGGAATATAGAAAAATTTGTATGTAGGTACGCGAACTAATGTCATAATTTTTATTGTTGTTGTTCCAATTATTCGTATTGTTTTTACGAATAAATTTAAATTGTATATTTCTTGCGTAATATACACAATAAACTTTTTGGCAAAATAAATAACAACTTTAACAAATAAAACTGTGTTCATAAAGAAACAAGCACATTTTCATTTCATGGGAAATGCTAGTGAATATAAAAAAAAATTATGTCTAGAAACATGGCCGCCATATTTTCATGATTCGTTTAGCAAAAACAAAGTGGTTTTTGTTTAATTACTATTTACCTTTTGTGTCTTCGCTTTACCCTGCTTTTTAGTACAGTATTTCAATTTACCGCATACACTGTTGAAAACGGCATTTACCCTATATTTACTTGAGAATTTGCCCACAGCCTATATAGGAAAACGATAGCCTTCGAAAGTTAACGTCGAATTCAATAGTTAGGCCCCTGCTTTTGAATACTTTCGCCTTTGAACGAATGTCACGTTCATCTTCGACTTTCCTCGTTCCCAATTCCCATTCACACTTTGAACTTTCAAATTTATGCATTTAGCTTCTCCCGATAGAAGACCTTCAAAGGTGGTGTAACTCGGTACATCCTCTCAGAGATGAAAAATTTGAAGGTACTTATTTGATGAGGCATCTATCCCAAAGTTCAAAATGTCGAGCATTTTGCTTTAAACCTATTTTGCTCTATAGGGTCACGATAGGTATATAGGGTCACCACAAAAGTGTCTCAAGCGTGAGAAGAGATCGAAAGAAACTATACACTTCTCCGTACCATCTTGATTGTAGTGGCTTTTGATAGACTCAGATAAATTTACAGCGTTCTCCATCACTTTTGGTTTGGTGCATAAAAACTCGCCGACACTTTCAAAATACGTCTTCTAGTAATTTCCGCTCTTACCAATAATCAATATATTATCGATAATACTAACTTCAGGCTTCTTAACGAAGTTTGCTGTTACGACATTACAGCCGCCTTGGTTGAGTTTAAAGAAAAGATAATAGTGATTCAGATTCTAGAAACCTCTGCCTACTTTTCAAATGACTGAGCTTCATCCCTCATTTAAGGATTATATGATAGCCTTTCAATATGCAAGCTGTCCTAATGATATTCAGACCCTTATGGGTTGTTACAGACATTGCTATTTTCCACAATTTACTTTACCACTTTTGACACCTTCAAGCCAAGAAGTAATTGACGTTAAACTTTCTCAGGGTGATTGAATCCGAAATCCTTTAATGAGGATGGCTTAGAAAAGGCTGGTCTCTTTAACTAGAGAGAAGCAATGAAAGTCAAAAAGAGCGAGGGAGTGTATACGGCAATGCATCAAAAACTAATAATCAGTTCCTCAGGAATAGCTACCCTTTTATAGTAAACTCGAACGTGACCAGGACACCCTAGTTTAATAGACCGAGATAACCATCCGGACAGTTCCCCAATAAAGCCATGAACACTGAAAAAGCATGTATCTCTAGACAGAAAACACCGAAATGCCGATTTTTCTGTGAGAAGTAAAACCGTTTAAGCAACTGTTCGTAAAAGCACTCATTGTGGCGATTGTAAAATAAGGAGGCTGTGCAAGACAGTCCACTCTGCAAGAAGGTGACAGTAATTTATTGCTTATCATCATCACATCCTTAAATAAGGATGGAAAGCCAAAATATTTTGCAACATCTTTTCGACTTGAGGGGATAATGACTTTGTTCATCCGGAATTGCTACTAGTATGTGTATGTATTCGGCTGAATAATCTAAAGTAAAATAATCATACACATTTTCGACCTCCCTCTACTTTGCCGAAGTTTAAAAAATTGGTTACAAAAGCGTTTCTGTTTATTTCAGTGTGATAGTCATGGTTTCGTGTAAACTGCTTTACTGATCGGAGTGAAACTTTATACCTGGGCCTTTAATACGAATCATCTCACCTAAAATTACTATACGCAAATGTGACTAGATTTGTATAAAGTCACTCGATGAGGTGAGAACCATACTAGGGATATTAAGCTTTTTTCATATATTAACGTGGTCATAATTGATGAACCTAAAAGTATATTTCGTTTTCATTTCTTGGAAATATACACACAACAACAAATTTAAAACAAATTTTCAATGAAATTGGTCCCTATCGTAAAAAAATTTAGGCGGAAATGACGATTCGAGCCCATGCGGTCTTATAATAAGTATTTTCACTGTTCTGTTCCTCGACATTTTGAATGAATTTATATGTTGAATGTTTGAACCAATCATCGAATTCAATCAGTAGCTCATCAGTAGACATCAGTAGATGTCAGATCAAAGAAAATCCTATTACAATCGGTTCTCTCGTCGCCACAGACGAGCCTCATGTCCCAGCAAATGGGAAAGTAGATGTGAATTTTTGTATAATTTTAATTTTTGGGCTTCAAGATTGCGTTTTGTAGTGTTCAAGTTTTCAGAGAAATATAGAACTTTCTGTGAAAAAGGTATACGAGTTGATCAACTTAATAAGATAATGTGCGGCATCTCCATTGATCATTTTACATGTTAGCCATTTGTGTTAAACCGTTTCGTTCCAATGTCGGAAAAGGTAGCGATGGTCATTCGTCCGAATCGTTTGGAGAATATGGTTCAGTGAGAAACGGGAATATTTTCCTTAAAATTATGGGGACTATATACATCTCAAACCGACTGCTGCACTTGAGATTGTCTTGGATCTGGTATCTGTTGATATCAGGATTATGTGGTGGTGTGCAGTTTCTATTTTATAGTAGACAGTGCTATTGGGCACCATCAAGTCTATAGAGGGAATTGTAAACAAATTTACAGTGGCTTACAAGCCCTTTGATTAGATGATGGGCATGAGGCTATTAATGTTTGCCTATTATTAAAGGATATGAGTGCCAATCTTGGTCTCTACGAATACCGGATGCTGACGAATAGAACATATTCCCTTGGAAAGTAATCCACTGTTTTTGAGGCAGAAATGGGTATAATCTTCAAGACGCCACCTGACATCAGGAAGCCAACCAATTAGCAATTCGCTAGACGGTGAATCGACCACTTCGTATAGGAGCTTATTGTATTATTTTAAAAGAGACTTCATCTGGTAACTTAACGGCCCACATTAAACAAAGTAACTCTCTCTATTTGTCGTTTATCGACAATAAGATTTGTTGAACCTAAAGATCGGGAAAAGGCATACATCGCCATAAAACGTAGTGTCACTACAGATTAAAATTGCACTAAGGGCCCAACTTCAGCCGGAATACGAATTTAAAACCACATTTATAAATTATTTGGTTCACGTGATGGAGTCACCTTAGGCCTCCACTAGGTATTTTACTGTAGACATTCCACTCTAAATAAATATTTGTTTCAAGGGCGGGTTCGATATAAAGCAAATTGCGAGTAATGTGATGAGCTGAAAAAGGAAGCGGTTTAAAACTTTATGTGTTCCTGTCCCCGCCCTTCATAGATCATATTGTTACGAACACGCCTATTGGTTTCATGGGCAATTAAATCAGTGAGGGCAAGACATAATTTCAACGAGAATTACCCATTTGGGATTTTTTAGAATTTCTATCGTTTTTTGTGAGATTAGTGACATCTAGATTAAAGTAGTGTTACAGATAGTTTTACAACAGTTTTGTTGTATAGCGGATTTTATTAGTCTAGAACAGACGAATATATAAATACGAATATTTTCGATCGATATATAAATACAAACACAATAAGTCAGTCATAGTGAGTTATCCAGGAGATACGGTTTACGGGAAAAATTTAACGCGAAAGTGAGAAGCAAATTGCAAATACCAAGTGGTGTTAAATGAAAACAGTCGCCTAATTGAAAATTGTAAATGATGTTTTCCCCGAATAATAAATAATTGTGGAAATTATTTGTTGAGGCTTCGGCTAAGCACCACGAATTCGATTTCACTTATTTCGGAAAAATAAACCAAGAAGCTGTGACCTCAAAACATAGCTCACTTTGCTTATAAAAAGCATAGCTCAAGTGTGCAACGAGCCTTAGTGCCGGTAAAATAAGAGTGGGAAAATTATTGTCGGAATATTTGGAAATTTTTCTAAGATTACTTCCGGTGTTTTTGCGTTTCAGGAATTTGGAAATTGATTAGAAGAACGGGATTAAGTGTCTCATGAGGACTTACTACAACGATCCATTGTAAAATTGTTCAGATGATCATAAATTATGAAGTACCAGTTACATGATATATAAGCAAAACGATGTTCCGTTAGGATAGATTGTTGAACGATATACAAATCTGGAAACTTGTACAAAGGCTTCACAATTTCTGATCTCATTATACTGCTTTGAAAACTTGGACCTTTCGATATAAAGCCATATTCAGGTACAGAAACTGGGTTTAGGTCTAGTCAAGCCGAAAACTGTATGGCCTTTCTAGTGACGAGACCTAGACATAGCGACAGAGTAGTGAAATTAATTTTGATGTCCTCCAGATGTGACTGACATAATTGACCATATTACAAGAGTATAGTTTTCGGAATCGGAAACTTAGCACAAATCCATATATCGCACAGCGTAATAACTAGCAGATTGAAATTTGGATAAATTAAAATGTCAGTTAGTGACGATTTGTTTACATTGTTTACCATGCCAAATCTTTACCTATTTAAGAACAGTAAATAATTTATGGTTCTAATTTTGAAGTAATTTTCTAACATTTTTTCAGAACACTTATTAAATAATGGAAATAAAAATTAAAAATTTTTTAAATAGCACTTTACAAATGTATGCTCTAATGATAAAAATGCAGTCTTGTGCAGTACATTCTGCACGACTAAGCTAATTAATATTTTACGTGTAGAGAATGTATGTAGAGAATTAATAAAATGGTGTCGAAAATGTAGAAAATATGTCGACAATTCTGATGAATGAATTCTTTGATTTCTTTGATAATGGAACCATTTCAAAAAGGAGAGCTTCGTTTTTACTCCGGATTTGGTAAAAATAAGATCGCAAGTTGTTATAAGATAATGTCCCAGGGACTATATTGGTAAGAAATCATAAGTAATAAATTTTAGACAATGATTGGACTCACATCAAATTAGTATTTTTGTGGAGCCAAGTCGTAATTTCAAATAATGAATTATTGCACAATGACAAATCATGAACTACCAACAGCGTCATTTTAAATCTATTGTTGACGGCCAATCATTTATTATTTTGCAAGGGCCATTGAAATTTTACTTGAGGAAATAAACTGCTTTATTTCCTCAAGTGAAATGTTTTCACCGAAATGTGAAATGTTTTGATCGTTCCCTGGGTCTTCACCAAACGAAACGTTAACACGCAATTTTTCGTTGTTAAAGCAGACCGACAAAATGTAGTTCTCTTCATTCAAAATTAATTAAATATATGCAACTAAGGATTGAGATTGTAAAATCTCAACTAATGATTTTTTATATCTAAAAACTGCTTTTAAAATAAACGATCCAAAAATATTAGGAATCCCTGTTTCTATAGGGATTACTTAAATATGAAAACTTAGCCAGGACAGGGGTAGACTTTTGGAATATAAGTTTGCTTCTCCCAATAACACCAATTTTAATGGTAAGTTACTAGATTAAGTGATCGTTCGGGCCAAAGTATTGGCCGTTTAATTCAAGAGACTTAAATTTTAATGTAAATATCTCCTCAAGAAGAATTTTTAATATTGGAGATTTTCGCAATTTTGCGAGAGTTGCGATAAGGTTTATTATTGTGATATTTTGGCAAATGTCGCACCGACGTTTTATCGAAATCCGATTAAACTAATCAAGACCACTTAATGATCTCTTTACCCCTGCAAACAAACAAAAGACTAATGCGTTGCTTTATCAGAAAGAGTAGCATTCCGCTTAGGGCCTTTAAAATAGTTTACACTTACACGTCTCTCAGAGCATTAAGCTGAATTAGAGTGATTAAATCTTTGAATTAGGGCTGTTGAACACCTTGATTTCTAGATGAAACCCAATGGACATACCTATTATTATTTTTACTTCTATAAAACGTCACTCATAATCCAATTACGATTGAAATTATTGAATTTTCTCAAAAGTCATAAAAATCGCTCGAAAGTCTTGAGTACTTTTCATGCAGCCAAACTATCGAAAAAATACTATAGTACCGGCAATATCTTCTCTGGTACGTATCTGTGTTATTAACGGAATGATTGGAAAAAAATTTTTTTTTGTGTGGTTTAGCTGAATTAGGGCAAATTCGAAAATATCTAAAAATAACAGAATCAGCCGTAAAAATTAGAACTTTAAGTTAAGTTTTTAAACAAAACTCACGCTGCCGTCCAACTATTAAGAATCGTATTGGAACCTTACTTCAATACTCTTATTTGTATGATTCCTTAAGGAAGAGCTACACGAAGGGAATTACACCGATTGCTGTGTAACATCGATAGAAACATCATTTGAGTAAATGGTACACTTAAAAGAGTGAGATATGCAAGTAACTGATGCAAGCAAGAGGTATGCGTAAAATTATGTTACTCTTCGTAAAAGCATAAAAATTTAATTATAAAAACGTGAATGACATTGTTTATTAAGAAGTTTTAAATTCGTCTGTATTAATTAATTTATTAAAGATTTTTTCGGTTTTTTAGACAACATATTATTTCTTATGACATTTGCAATATTTACGATTTTTCGAAAATATTGTGAATCCTTTCGTTTCTTAAGTTTTTTTTTTGTTTTGGTGATATAATTCGCTAAGTCGATAAGTTGTACTATAGGTACAAAGCAACAGTTTTATTTTTGCAGTTTGGTTGCTGCAACATGATGGATGAGTAAGTAGACCACCTTTTTATCAGTACGAAACCAAACTACCGAGAAGAAACTTAAGAAAGCTCTCTTATTTGTAGCTGTGTATTTTTACACAAGTACCCTGGGACTAAAATGGATGGGAGTGATGAATTGTTTTACTTTTTGTGGTAGATATATTGTCAATAAATGGCCTCTTTGTTTTCAATTACTTAACAAAAATCGTAAACATTGTGAATATCAAGAAGTATTTCATAATCGTCCGCAATTTGTTCAACATTTTTTAATAGCATCCATACAATGTTTACGACATTTTAGTCGTAGAAAACAAAGAGATCATAGTATAAAACAAAGAGATTCACAATATTTCCATCACAAAAGTAGAAAAATGCATCCCCCCATTTTAACCCCAGGGTACTTGTGTATATAAAGATACACAAACCCTTACAAAAATGAGAACATCTTTAGGTCTCTTCTTGGCAGCTTGGTTTAATATTGATAAAAAGTTAGTCATCAGGTTGCAACGACCAAACTGCAAAAATTCAACTCTCTCTGTACCGATGGTACTCAACAAGAATCTATCGATTTAACGAATCATATCACCAAATCAGAAACTTCAAGAAATTCTCACTATGTATGTATAATAAAGCCAACAGTGAGTAAATAGCCTCTTTGTTTTCTACGACTAAAAAGTCGTAAGCATTGTATGGATGCCATTAAAAGTAATATTTTGTCCGAAAAGCCGAAAAAAATCCTGAACAAATTGTGAATATCATTCACGTTTCGTTTTATTGTTTATGTTTGTCTAAATATCGGTTACCCAAAGCGGCAGTCGAACCGATTGACTGAACTTCACAATGTTTTACGTAGTATACTACTGCATGAGGTAACATAAACATGTATTTTATTTGAAGTAGAAAGTAATTTTAATCACGTCAACAATTTATCATTCAGCTGGTTGAAGGCGCATATTCAATGGACGTAATCAAATTTTAGTATATAGTGGTGTACTATCAGAATTTCATGCAGGATCGCGTAAATGCGGTCACACCAAAAATAAATATTGCCCCAGAACAGTTTCCATAGAATAAAATCAAACAAACGAAAATATGAATATTTTACGTTGTCTACCAATTATCGCGATTGCCTACGCAAAAATTAATTGTCTACACCATTTTCGACACCGACATGTCGACAAATGAGAAATACGCGTAGACGCACAACACAGAGCAGTTTAGCATGAACATGCGCTCAAATAATTTGTTTTAGAAATTCATAACCCGAGAGAAAGCTTTTACTGTGCGGTTACCATTACAAATAGATTTAAATATCTCCAGAGTTATTCAAACCAAAATTTTTTTTTGGACAGTAGCCCTTTCAATGGTTATACGTTACACGGTCAACGAAGCATGGAATATATACAACATAACTTTAACCAAGCTAAGTCACGCATTATAGTCGCACGCAATGAACAAAACTTTTTAAGATGACAGCGAAAACCAGGAAATTAACAAAATATTTTGGCATAATCTAACATGTCTGCGTATATATTCAGTATAACACTGCAAGTGCATTACACTTTAAGAAACTGTTTAAAAAAATATATTTTACGTTCGATTGCACTGCACGCAATCGCGGGCGCGCACTAATTGGTTTTCATAAAACTACATATACATATTTAGATTATTATATTAGATTAGTACATATATTTTGACCACCTAACGATGCATGAGGGTTACTTACTTAAGTTATTATGAATATTTCTAAAATATAAAAATTTCACAATATCGTAAAATTGTTGTTGTATTTCTACTTCCTAGTTTTATACCCATAAAGTATGAAACTTCCATAAAAAGTCTTATCATTTCTTCATCAACCACATACCAACCATAATAATAATAATATTATTGTTATTATTATTTATAACATTGTAAATTTCAAGATTTCTTATTTTACTTCTTTATTTATTGCTTGTGTTGTTGTTATTTAATTATTATTATTCTTTTTGATTTTTGTTTTGTTTTTTCATTCACCCACAATTTATTGACTGTAACGAATCGTAATACGTATGGATATATAAAACTATATACAACTTAACAATCAAAATCTTCAAGATTGTTGAAAAACAAAGTGTTAATGCCAAAATAACGAGAAAAGCCAATTTTTGTTTTAAAAAGTAAAAGTATGTTTTGTATTATATATGTATATAGTAAAGAATTCTGAAGTTTTTGTTACGTCACTACGTGTACAGGATTTGAATGGTTGGCTTTCGGTTTACGTAACAATATAGGTTAATTGCTTACCAGATATTATGTATCGTCTTAACACATTATAACACGATATTTCTTGCACGAAAACTCTTAATTAGGAATGTATCATGTGCGCACCAAACTTTTCACAATCTGTGTCGACACGAATTATGTATGCACCATGTTGAGATTGCTTACCTCTGGAAAGAAAATTAAAAAAATAAATTAACATTAAACACAAAATAATAACATTTTTCTTAATAATTACTCGTAAATTACAAAAATATGTTTCAACTTTATGGACTACATGAGACTCGGTGAACTGATTAACCAGGAACTTGCTGGTAATGGTTAAAATGTAAAATCATTTCATGTTAAACAAATAAAATTCCCATAATTTAAATATTTTATTATAAAATGTGACTCAATGTTTGGTATTTGTTCTTGAATATAATTATTTTTATTTGTCTTCTTTAAATGTGTAAACTTAAACAAAATTCTTTAAATATTTTCACACCGTCGAAGAAAACTATTAAATTATACAAAATTATGCTTGATATACCAATAATTTTCAATTCGATATTTTTATTTACCTTTGAAAATTTAATAATAAAAAAAAACAGTTACAATGAAAGTTTTACTGTCGTCTAAGTCACTTACGCTATTATTTTATTGAGCTGCAATAATTTATTAATTATTTTAACAAATTAGTTTGTCTTTTTAAAGACGTGTTGTGTATTTTCGAAAAAAAAAATGATTATTTTCTGGGGGGTGTTATGAAATTTTTCGAATTCACCCTATTATAAAACTAAAAGAAAACATTGAAACGATTTTTTCCGAATGCACTACGACAACCATTTAGTTGACGAAATTTGTATTCGACCGTTCGATTTTTCCCAAGATGTTAATCATTTGTTTGTGTGAAAAATCTATTTCAAATTATATAAAATTATAAAATAAATTATGAGGCTAACTAAATATATTTGGAAAAAATTTAAAGAAATATAGACATTACCGGTATTATTGTTTTAAACCAAATTTACGATGTAAGTATTTTTATTTAAATTAATTAAGAAATAACGCAATTTCTTAATTATTTTGATGCCAATTTGTTTATCTAGGACCACCAACGCCAATCAATTTGATGAGCGAATCTCTTTCATGGAAGGAAATGAACTGATCGCAAAAAATTACGAGACCACTAACAAACTGTGGGAGGAAGTTGCAAAAGAGTTAACCAACGACGAAGGCCCCTCCCCATATTGTTTTTTTAGTTTAGTTTGGATTTTCATAAAAAATAAGTCGAGTTCGTTTTGGAATTTTATACAGTCGAGTTAATTTTGTTTTAAAAAAATCTTCAACCACTTTGTATTTGATGAAAATAAAAAATAAAAAATTATTTTTGGTGAATAAGTTCAGTTTTTGTTTTTGTAACTAAACTTATCATGTGGTGTGTTAATAAAATGCTACATAAAATATTGTACTATAAACTGTATTTTGTCCGAAATAAATTGACAAGAAAACGGTAATGTGTCCAGTGATATAGAGTTTTAAATTTTCGCGCACTAAGTTCATGTTGGCGTGTAAAGGAGTTAGGAAAAGTTCATTCTCAATAGTTTAAACAAAAAAACGATCGATAACGAGTGGCGTGACAATTATTAACAGATAATTATTACAGGGTTGCCAACCACGAGACCATTCTGTTATTTCAGAGATTTGTACAGATATGAGAGAAAAAACCACAGCGTGTTGGGTGCCAATCACGAGGCCATTCATCTTTCATGTATAACGGCAAAAGTGACGCAACAAGTACGAAAATGCCGCAATTATAGCGGGTGGCCAATTAACTACAACGAGTTCCACCTTTTCAACGGTACGCTGAATTTGTCGACGAGTGTCGTTATTATTTATTAGTATCAAATATTTACGGGCGGCCGACAGTTGCTTGCTATTTGCACCGTACGGGGGGTCAGTTGGGGCCATTCACATTTCGGATAACGGCGGGAAGACGCCCAACGGTGTTTTTGGTCGATGGTGGGAAGACGTCGAACGCTAATTTTTGTTTAACGGCGGGAAGACGCCCAGCACTTACGGTAGGCCAAATTTATTAACGGTGGGAGACGCTTAACCCTTTTCGGCAATCCAGGAAGCTGCAACCCTCATTTTTCCAATTTTCAATTTACATATATTGTAATGACGCGTCCAAGTCGCTGTCGATTGGCACACGCACGAGTGAGGAGGTGCACATTGGTTTCGCTATACAATTTGTTCAAGGTCAGCGATCATTATTCTTTTGTTAGATTTCTGTTTTTGCTTTTTTTTCTTGCTTCACAATTTATTCCAGTTCAGCGACCATTTTTGCTCGATTTATTTTTTTCTCTTTCCTTCCGTCCTCCTTTTATTGTTGGTGAAAATTATTTAAATAAAAAAAAAAGCACTGCGATTCCTTTCGAAATTCAGTTTCATTTTGTTCTCACCGGCCTAGATTTCTGGTTAAGTTATTTTTCTGGTTATTTTACCCCTTTTTTGTGTTTGTTTTGTTTTGTACTAAGATGAATTATTAATTTTTCTTATTGGTATGATGGAAAAGGAAATCTTATTTTGTGTCGGTTCCATAGTTACAGGCTGGGCTTGCTACTCCCCGTCATCCTCTTGGCAAGATATCCACAAGGTCTGAGTAGCGAGTCTAACATATGTGTCGTCTTGTTAAATCTACACGGTCTCCCCGTGGTACTCCAGAAGTTTCAAGCTGTCGGAGTGTGAATTGGGTGGGAGATCCGGTCGTTCCTTGGTGGATACACCCGATTATTATTATATTTATCTTATTGTTCCTCAAATTTCGATCGACGGATTCTGGTGTAAATTTAATTTAGTTTCAGCATTTAATATTATTTTTATTTTTATTGACCCAAAACCCTGAGATATAAACGGAAAAATCACCGTGAGAGAGGCCTCTGCATGCTTAGATGAAATCTGCGGAATGGTTCTTAAGCCATCCCGCAACAATACAGACAACCGAGGTTGAAAAAATTTCCTTGAATGTCGAGGAGATTAAAGAAACAACGAATGTCCTGGCAGACAATGTTGAAACAAAGAGCACCAAAATGCTTTTTAAGCAACAAATCCAAAGCCTAACAAAAAGTGTGAATGGGCAAAAAAACCGATACTGTCTATATATAATCTTTAATGAACTGTTGAAATGGTTCATACAAACGAAAAAAAAATATTTTTTTATTCGAATTACTTTTTTTAATATGTATTTTTAATTAGTTTTAATCACACACTATAACGTAAAAACGAAATAACAAAATCACTGTCAAAACTATTTTCTATTACGGTAAGCGCTGAATCGAATTTTTTCGATAATGAAAAAATCGAAATCGAAAAATTGCATAATAGCCCCCCTGTGTATTTTGTAAGCGCATCTTGATATAATGTACTTGTAATTATATACACCAATCCCTCGATTTACACAGCAGATACGTTCCATAGATAACCATGTAAATCGAAATCGTGTAAAATGAGACAAGGGATTTATATTAAAAAAGTAGATATTTTCCATGTAAATTGAGGTAAAGAACCTTCGGAAAATGCATACGCATAAATGTGTTCCTTCGACCTATGTAAAACAAAGCAAACTTATTTGATTATTTACAAAGCCCAAAAATACAACATTTCCAAAAAGTGTAAATTTGATTTTAATCAAAAATAATCTTAATTTTATTCAGCTTGCTTTTCTACTCCCTTAGTCGTATCACTTCATGCTCATGACTATGCATCTTCCTGATTACTAAATTATAAAATCAAAATTTACTAAATAATTTTGAAAAAAAAACTCTCAATCCGTCGTTCCACGCTTTGATCGTCGTAATTCTTTCTTCGTTTCCTTCCTCTTCACCAACAAACTGTTGTTAGTTTGACGGTAAAGGGGAAGCAAACGGGAAAAGAATCACGACGAAAGAATCAAAGTGTGAAATGGCGGAATGAGAATTTTTTAAATCTTAGTTGACTGCCTTAGTTTGAAAAAGATTCTATTTATTTGTCGCGTCAAAATCTGAAGTGACAGAAATTGTCGTTTGACGTGATAGCAGTCGCAAAGAAATGTAAAGCAGCATACTAAGGTATAGAAACAGCCAAAACGAGATTTGTGAACAATTATTTTGTAAGTTTCGATTTAATAATGTATAGTAACCAAGACGAGTAATCACATCGCAAGAAGTGATCCGACTAAGGGAATAGGGTGTAATATTGAAATAAAAAAAATTCACGTTACCTAAATTAAAACAATTAAAATGGACCTTTTAAACCGGGGGCCTAACTATTGAATTCGACGTTCATTTTTCGCTATCGTTTTCCTATAGCAAGCGTGGATACAAAATATAAAAGAATAGCAAAATTTCACACATTTTTTCTTTTTTCTTCTTTTGCTTGCTATAGGAAAACGATAGCGTTCGAAAATGAACGTCAAATTCAATAGTTAGGCCCCTGGACTCAAGTTTTCTTTGGCACATTTATTACATCACTATTGGAATCACTGATAGACGTTTTTTATTAAAAGCCGCAATCAACAAATGTTTGCCTTCAAACACTAGTTTGGGTGTAAGTTGGTCTACGCGGTTTCTTCGCTATCGGAGTTAATTTCTACTATGTCATGAGACAACTAGAGTTAGTACTTGCAGCTCGGCATTTGCCTATCTTCAAACAATTCGTCCAAATCGGGAGTCTAGAAATTTTCAAATCTATCTTCCCCGAGAGAATGAGCCATATCGATGATGTTTGAATAGAGCATTTCGGTTGATAACACAGTATTTCTCTGATTCAGTGCATCAGGCTAGATGATCTTCCAGCATGCATTAAGATTTGTATTTTTTATTTCGGCCACCAAACCAACATGTATCACAATTGAAAAAAATAAAAATTGTCCACACCTCATGAACAGTAAGGAGTACGTTATTATCTAATTTTCCTAAAATATCGGCAAAAGTTCTTTTATTATAATATTCCGTAAAATTAGAAATTATGCCCTGGTCTTGAGGTTGGATCATTGATGTTGTGTTAGGCGGTAAAAACTCAATTTTAACATTTGGATGCTGTAAATTTATTGGGTGCCTTTTGGGTGACGTAAGAATTATCTTGAATAATTTTGGCCAATTTGGAAATTACATGCCTTTTGGTAAGATTTTTTTTCCTTCCTGTTGTCGACAAGGTAGGCCTATATTGTATAAAGTTAAAAATAAATTTTCATAGGTATTGTAAAATTTACTAAAATATAAGTTACACAATTTTCTTAACCTTTGTTATAATAGGTTATAATAAAAAAAATGTTGAATTCAAACGTTCAGTTCATATATGAATAAAACAACGCAACAAAAAGAAATTCTCCATTCCAACCATTTTCGATTTTGATATTTCCTGAGTCCACCAGCGTTTAAAGCACATTGAACATTGAAATATTAGTACTTATTTTTTAATTTTGTTCACCGTGTAAAACCGAAATCGCGTAAATCGGGGGATGGGTGTAAAGGTTGTCGTTCTATAGTAAAATTGTACACCAACAAGTTGTTGTTATTCTCTTTGCAAAATATCTTTAGTGAAAAATCTATAGAAGTCGCTCTAATCGTTTATCGGATTTAAAAGGGAAATAATTTATGAATATTTTATTTTTAGTGTTTCTCGTCACTGGTTTAGTGTAATCTATTTTCATTTTCAAGTGAACAAGAAAACAAAGTGTTAATTGTACGCGTTGAATAAATGTAATTATTCAGCACTTGTAGATAAAATTTATTTGTTAAAGATTTTTAAATTTTCTTATATACGCCTAAAGGTTGATACTGAAATACAAACACGTACAGTCGAAACAAATAGTTTGTCTGCGACATACACAGAAAAATATTATTCTTAAGGTAAACAAACAAATATCGCCGACTGTACTAATATGTTGTTTGCCAACTGTAAAATACATTCTTATTTTATTAACGTTTTAATCTATTTGGTTCCTTGTTCTACCATTAGGTGACGTCCATGTGAACTTATGTATATTTTTATGTAGAAATCTGCGGTCTTCTATAAATATCTGATTTGCGAGGCAGGAAGGCGATGAGCCGTTTTCATTATTATTACGCACGGAATTTAATCCTTGTTTATTTGGTTCAGTCAGGTCAGTGTTATCGCTTCCACATGTTGCGTAGAAATCTCGATGTATATCACTTGTTTCGCTTTGATTTCTACTTCATTATTGCCTTGTTTGTATCAGCTGTTGTTAATATGCCCTTGTCTCATTTGAGTGTGTCCTCTCGTTCAGAGAATAATTATTTCGCTTGTGTTTACAGCGCCTCTGTTTTTCCATCTCGCTCACTGAGGAAGATATTTTCGATATCGTAACGTTTCATTTGTTTCTCTGTAAGAGTTCTTATATTCCAATTTTTGATTCGTGTCCGTGTACGATAGCCGTAGGGCGATATTTGTGTGTGTCGGTTTTCATGATTTCTTCTATAGTACTCGTTTCTGTAGTCAATTTTGATTTCGCATTAATGAATGTTTGGTCTATTGAATTCTAGCCAGCGGTCCAAGGGTTGATAAGGCAATATGGAATGTCGGGTGAAGGTTCATCACACTCCATTATTCACTTTCTTTTAATATGTTTCCAAGAGGTCACCCAAATGTGTACTAATTAATCATTGCTTGGATTCCTTGACATTGGTAATGATAAGCCAAACAAACAGCAGTCTATTGGCATGAACAACATGAAGTACTATCAACATGAAGTACTCGTAAAGAAATGCCGTGCTTAATGCACATTTATTAATCATTGGGTTTTCCGGAAATTCTTAAAATATTTTTGTACAGGATTGGATTTTTCATAAAGTACTTTTCATATTGCACGGTGTTGCACAAGTTAATAGCCGTTTTTACTTTTCCATTCCTTTTTTTTAATTTTTTGCAATAAAAGCCAAAGTTGGCTTACGACGTTTCTGCTAGAGTTCAACATGTGTAAATTCTTTTTAAAATATTATTAACTTTTATTAATGAATCTTTATTCTTCATTGACATCATAAATTATTTTTTATCAGTTACGATTCCCACTAGGCACTTGTGTACAGTTAACTCTTCGTTCCTTGATTGTAAATTTGAAGTATCGTGATGAGCTGTGGTGGAATAATTTGTACTTGACTTTTTGATTGTCTTGAATTTGCCCCTCACAAACTATATGTTCCAATTACTGGATAATATTTTCAAATAGAACTGGGAACCATATGATATATCATTTAAAAGATGTTTCAAGTATGCGTACATCGGCATGTCGTTTTTGACAATGAGCCAAACAGTTTTATCTTTTCAAACGATATTTTTAAGATGACTGCTCTAAGTGGGACTAACACCCCTGAAGTACCTATTATTCGTCCGCTATCAAGGGACAATTTTAGACAAGGCAGGTACGAATCGGGAAAATTGAAGAAGAAGTCGTTTTGGATAAGTAATTCACATTGAACCAAAAGGCAGCGTTTCGCTGCCTCTTATATAAAATTTATTTCCCTCACTGTACACGTCTGTGTAAAAAAACTCAATTTTTTGTATTTTTAACCGTACGAAATAATTTATTAAAGTTTTTGATTAACACAACCGTGCGTTTGATTACAACAAAATGTTATTACGTCGCCACACTATTTTTGCCATCATGTTCGTTTTTTTTAATGAAATTCTAAAGTTCCATTATAATCTTTTTTAAAAAAAAGTATAAGAAATGTTATAGAAAGAACACAAGACAAAAATTAAAAATTTTAAAACTTGTTTTTTTGAGACATCGCCATTCAACTACGAAAAGATCAAAAAAAGTAAAAAAAAATTGTTATAAGACGATTCTGTGTGCTTTTTTGTGTTCTCGTCTTAAGCAATAAAAAGGTGATTCGGAATTCGGAATGTTCTTTATAGCTATTAATGCGGCACAACATTATTTTGGAGAAAAATTGGAATTGTGTGTCATGTCTCATACATATACGGCATTCAAGTTCAACTTCAATGCAATAAATTTACTATTAATGCATGTAAAGGTCATCACGTCTCACACCACAACTATAATATATTGATTGTGTTATGGAGAAATTTATTTATAGTTTTCCGTTCATAACCTTAGACAATTACTTCTTGTTGATTATGATTAATGATTGAGGCCAAATTCAAAAAGTCACAGAACTATAAGGTAACATGCGAGTATATAAAGATCGGTCTGACAGTGTTCCTTCCTCGAGGTTAAAAAACTATATATATACCCATTCTAGATGTTAAATATTCTTGTATACCACCAAGATTATGTAAAATCAAGATAGGAACGATAAAAATAAAACAGAGTTTCCAATACAATTTATCATATTCAAATGTACAAAATAAATAAATAAATAAAGTCTGGATCTTTGTACCAAACAAATACAGCAATAATTCATTGCAACAATTGTTAGACATAAATACATAATACATACAAGTTTTGCATAATATTATGCAGTTCTGGAGATCTTATCCGGCATTAAATATGTTATCTCGTATATATGTACACGAGAGATCTATTTATAGAAGATAACGATCAGAGTGGCAGAAAGAATTTGAACTTTCAAAAAATTTGTGTAAACCTACAGATCGCTTTCAAAACTTAAATATTTCGCTGTCTAGTTATGTAACATGCATATACGGTGTGGGTTTGTTATATAATTTTAAGTTCTATTTTTTTTCTAAATGTCTTTCGATATCAATTTTAATGTCAATCACGATCAATCCAACCATATATAAAAAAAAAACACATTTATTTATAGTTTTTGTATAAAATTATGTCAACGATAGTGTTGTACGCTGTTTTACAAGGCGCAAACATAAAATACGACCATACAAAGTATAAAATATATATAGACAAGTCTGCGGGCTATATATTTAAGCTGTATATATATATATCGCAAAATAGATTGGGAAAAGAGCGTTGACCCACATGATTCGGATGGTATATAAACCATAGTAACAAAATTATAATCGGATCAAATTTAGTATTATTTTACTTTTAATATAGAAACTTCCTTTGAAGTAAGTCAAATTTCATAATTCCGATTATATTTCATTATTTTGCTAATCGTATCCACTTCCCTGCTGTTTGTCGTTCGCATACATATTGAGAAGCTCCAAATGAATGATACTACATCGCACTAAAGAAATTTACATATAACAACTGGTCATATTATAACCTGTATGTAAAATATTTATATGGCGATGTTTACCTTTTTGAAAAATGATATCAGTATTTTTTTTTTGTCTTCGTGGCCTTCATAGAATATAAGGAAGTTATTTATGTTAAAAGAATGACGGAACACATTTAATCCGGACCAGTTTTTTGGTATTTAATACTGTCATTGCCGATCATTGGCTTATTACATAACATAAAGCAAGGAAGCGCTTTTATTGTTGCGCTCTATCGCGACCTATTGCATACTTTTAACAAATACTACCCTTCAAATTACTTACAGAGACGTTTTGTACAGTGTTCTTTAAAACGTATTCATAAACTGTAGACTTTGCGACGCTGTAAATCCATACGGAATAAATATGTTCTCGAATTCCATCGCGACACTCAAATATTGGCATAACCTCGCGTTATAAATAAAAATGGCTAAATTAATTAAAAAATAAATAAAAATAAGAATGTATTGTGCAGTTGCCAAACAATATATTAGTACAGTTGGCGATATTCATTTGTTTACATTAAGAACAATATTTTTCTGTGTATATCGCAGACGAACTATTTGTTTCGACTGTACGTGTAAATTAGCATTAACAACATTTAGGCGTATATAAGAAAAGTAAAAAATCTTTAACAAATAAATTTTGTCTAAGAGCTCAAAAACTACTCGAGTTTTGTTGGTATAGAGATGCTATTGGTAACAACATATATATGCGAAAACCGGGTTATTCGCATTTTTTCGAGTTATTCGCAATCGAAATATTGATATGTAACTTCATGTGATCAAAATTGATGCTGCAAAGTTACAGAACAAATTTTACGTTTATAGAGCCGAGCTACATGTTATGAATAACAAGGAAATTTTACAATTACAGGTATTACATACAGTTTATGAATTAGACCATAAGCTGTAAAATACACCAAGACAAGTCGGAAGAAATATGACACCGACAGATTAAAAAATGCCGACACATGAAACAGATTCTGCGAAGCGCTCAAACTCAGCCTTCAAACCTGTAAAAAAAACATCAATGTATATGTACATAGAGCAACAGTATATTGTATATTGAAGTAACTACCAACATACTCGAATACGAAGAAAACATTTTATTTTAAGTTGGATCATTTACCAGAACTTCGATTATAAAAAAACGAGAATATTTTTTGATTATAGTGTTTTAGCAGACCATTAACATTCCAAAACAACATTTTTGTACTGGACATTCTTAATTTTGCTTAGACTTGGGTTGAGCCCCCAAAGCTCTATCTTCCCATTGTATACGCAAGATCTTTCTTTTTATTCCTTCAGTTCTCAATTGCAAGAATTGTTGATTATATTGCTTTTGAAGTTTGCTGTTTGTCGAATATCTAAACATCGAGGTTAATCATCAGGACCGAGGAATTGATGACGTGGACTGCTTGCGAATACAACGATGTGCAAATTGTCGAAATTCAATCGGAAGTTGGTTCCTTCTACCTATTTTCAATATAAGTCTAATACAGTGAACCGATCGAGTACCATCTGTGCAAAATCTAAACAACCCTAGGCTCTTTATCGAGTCAACAACACCAAAAATTAGTGATCACTGGGGACTTCAATGGTAGAAGTAAAATGTGGCATGAAGGTGAACTGATGAAAACGGAAGAGAAGTAGATGTTTTCGTGTCTAGGAGTAACCTCTTCATAATGAACAAGCAAGGAAATCCAACAATGTTCTCGTCTAATGGGAACTTCAACATTGATCTAACAATAGTCAATGGAGCCTTGTTGGGTCAATAGATGGGTGGTGTGTAAGAGGGAGATAGACATCTAGTGACAGGGTTATCGCAAATTGCAAAAATCCGAGATTTGCCATTAAGATAGCTGACTAGGGTCTATTTGCTACTTCTACTTGGTTGGCTCCTGGAACAGTATAGACCAGAGCTATTCTCATCATGGCGTGCAATAACCCAATTCAAAAGAAAGTAGTAGCCAAAAAACGAAATAGTTTGTGGAACTCTAATCTAAGGACATCAAGATGTTCTATGCATAAGAAGGGTATATCAAACGGAAAGAAACTAAGAAGCAAAAGAGTTAAAATAGTCACGCAACAGTTCGGCCTTGAAGTATTTAAAGCAAAGCAAAATAATTTCCAACAGTATGTCACAGAACATGATAATAATAACCCGAGTCGATAAATATATACGTGGCATGGCACACGTTTGAAGTTGCTCAATTTTCCAGGACTCGACAACTTGAATTCTAAAATATAATTCAAGCTGATCGAAAATTTGCTACTAGGTGTGGAAATCGGAAGAAATAGTAATGATTATTGTGAGAAAACCAGGTGATAAAAATCCACTTTTGTAGAAATCTTACAGAAATATAATGTTGCTCCATCTTATGGGAAACTCCTAGAAAGGTTTGTCATCCGCATTACACAGCTGATTGAACAGAACGGACTGTTCTCGGAGAAACAATTCGGATTCCGCCGTAGCATGTCTACTCAAAATGTCCGCCTATCTAATACTGTCAAAACTTAGAGTTCCAAATATGCTATGGGTATATTCCTGGACATCATTAAAATCTCCCAAAACACATTTTGAATGTTTTCAGGAGCTAATTCAGTAATTGATCTGCAGTAATAAAAGACACGTATGATTTGTTACTCAACGAATCACCAGAGGATGTCATCAACTATTATTGGTCCTCTGGTCTTGAATATCGAATTCAATACCAGCATGGTTAAATTCTTTGATGGAATTATGTTTGCGGATAATAAAGCTATTATTGTGCAAGGCAATAACTCGAACTTCAACCACACTGCCGAATCGCAATAAATGTAATGCACAAATGGTGCGTAACAAACAAAATGGCAGCTGCAGATAAAACCAGTAATGCTGCGACTAAAGACCAATATCATTATTGTCGGCCTCCAACAATAAACGGCCGAGTGAAAACTGTGAGATATCTAGGAATCGTATTTCATGTACATATGGGGGTTCTCAGAATCTGTAAAAACTCCCTGGCGAGAGGTTTAGGGAAGGATGGGGACTGAAACGCGCATCATTTTAGAACGGCTGAGCCGATTTGGCTTAAATTTTTTTTTATTGTGTTCACAATTGCCTAGAGATGGTTCTTACGTAATAAAGTTTTGGGGAAATTCACTGGAAAATTCGGAAAATTCGGAGAATAGAAAAATGATGTTGACTATGAAATTTTCAAATCAAATTGACGATGACGGGGGACCTGAAACCGCCCATTGTCATTTTCGATTGTGCAAACGTGCGTTATTTGTCTTGCTATCTTTAAATTGGAAATTTGAGTATTAATTCACTGTTTTATGATATTTGAATTGTGTGCATTGCATCCATACACGGTACCGTTCGGTGTGATTTTTACGATTTCGATAGTTATTTCCAGAAATTTTTAGTGCGTGATAAGTGCGATTATCAAATTGGTTTGCGTGATTGAGATTGATTCGATCAGTAAGCTCATTTTTGTGGATTAAAGATTTCAAAGTAAATGAGTCAAATGAATTATTGTAATTTTTAGAAATTAATTTTTCATTAAAATGCCGGCTATTAGACGATCGAACTATAGGACGAAGAAACCGTAATTCACAAAGAATGTACGGTGTCCGTGAGAATGAAACGCAAGAGCAACGACGAGGAATTAAATGAACAGAGACGTGCTCATATTGGACAAAATCGCGCTGCACGGGCATCAGCTCATTTTCGACAAAACGTAACTCGACGAAAAAGTGCGGTGAACGTCGACTTAAATCGCGTTGCTTTCAATTATGACTCTACAATCGCCTACAAAGATCTTCGTTGTCTTAATATCGGCGCATCGTTTGCCGTGTGCTCACACTGCCAAGCCATGCAGTCTCCATTGCCATGGAGATACAGCGCTATCCAGACATTTTCTCGCAAACACGCAACAGTACAATCAATACTTTAACATGACATCATTTGGAACCGATGTTGTTGTTCGTCAACCCGGCCACAATTGCACCTATAAGGTAATGCCGTCACCGCGTGTTTGTCATTTCGATAATGTTGACCGATTGTCCTCATAATATTCAAAATTGCCCTCTATTTTATAGATTCAAGGGCAAATTTATCATCGAAACGGAGCGTTCATGCAACCAGCGATCCAAGTTCCTTCAAACTTATTCCGTTGGAACTTGCGAATTTGAATTAAGTTGTCGTCTTGTACTTTTCAATGCGTAAAAACAAGAGATAACCGTAGAACTTCAATATCTCCTGCATGAACACAATGCGCTGGTTCGTTTATTTAGAACTGTTTTGAAGTCAATGGCTTCCGATTATCACAAAATAATCATCAGAGCAGACAAAAGACCAACCGGAGGCCATCTCCGTCAATACAATGCTCTCACTATAGATGAAGTCGCAGTTGTGATTGTTGGCGAAAATGTGAAATCGCGTAATTGAAAGACTGCATAATCATCATATAGGAACAGCTGCAGATGAACATAACGCATGTCTGAAATCGTCAAGATTTTGGGGCTATTGAAGAAGTTGTAGTTGACCACGAACATGAGAGTCGTGTTACAGAACGACCGGATTGGTTTCATGACACTCGATTTTATCACGAAAGTGTTTCCGGACATCCGCCGAAATTATATGAATCACGATTTGCTCAGCGAACGATTGATTTTAGCAGGGAAGAATAAGGATGTACAGTTTGAATTACTTGATTCAAAACCAAATCGCTGGGGAAATGCATTGTTACAAATCCGTTGACTGTGTGACCAATCAAGAGGATACAACCAACTATCGGACTGGATTTTTGAATGCGATTTATTTGCCGGGAATACCACCCCATAACCGTGAAAATTATGCTGCGCAATCTGAACCATCCAAGATTGTGTAACGGGACACGATTGGCTGTGAAGAAACTGATGAACAACGTGATTCAAGTGACGATCATCAAGGTAAAATTCACAGGAGAGGATGTTCTAATTCCGAAAATTCCTCTGATTCCAACTGACATTCTGTTCGCATTCAGTTCCCAGTTCGTTTGGCGTTCGCTATGACGATTATCAAATCGCAAGGCCAATCGATGGAAATGTTAAATAAATCGTTCCGTGTTTTTCTCATGGTCAGGAACGTCGTGTTTTCGAGAGTTGGCAAACCATCATTTGCGTTGGCAAACCATTGTATTGATTTGCGTCTACATTCGATTTAATTTCACTTTAATAAAATACCTTGAATTCTTTTGAATTCCAACTGACTCAAATTCATTTCCAGACTAATAGTAAACATCCAAAAAACAACTCGGTTTTCGATAGATGCCTGAGTTTGAATCGAAATCACACATTAGTGTTGAATTCGATGAAAAAGTGAATGGAACCGATCGTCTATTGAGAATCGAGTTGAGTTGTTTAAAAATCAATAAAAATCAATTTTCGTGAAGGACGGGAACGAAGTTCGTCGAGTCAGCTCGGTCACTATATAAAAGTGTGGCGGAACCGTATTCCGCTGCAGGATGCTATGATAGATTACACTGTCACCAGTTCATTACAAAGTACTCAAAGGAATATGCTACTGGGAATAACTAGAGCTTACCGAACAGTTTCTAAAGAAACTGTTGCGGTTTTAACCGGCATGCGCTCCCAATTGATATTCTAATCAAAACGTGAGCGCAGTTGACCACCTAAAAAAGGTGGACTCACATTTTCAAAAATTTGTGGCGAACGCATTTTCGCCGCATATTAGGAAGTGTGGACGTGTGCCGCCTACGTAAACGACACAAAATGTATGCCACATTCAACACACACGATCCAGCACTAGTCAGTTTAAACATTTGCGGCGAAAATATTTTTGTAAATGTGGAGCCTCCTTAAGAAGACATGAACCAAACGAACCTGGCGACTTTATACGTTGATGTGGTAAACAATAACCTGCCTCCTCGCGGCCAGGGACGGGCAACGTCACAATTTTTTTTAGTGATATAGTGCTGGCGTGAAAAATGCTTGTAACTTAGTAGATACTGAGTGTGTTATTTGCAAAATTAGAAAAGAAGAATTCATTAATTTATCATCGCATAATGCATGTATTGTCGCCATTAATATTCTGAGCACTTTTAAGTACACTAAACGCAGATCTATTTAAATCTGTTAAATCAAAAACAAAATCTGACATTCTAATCTGATACAAATCTCATGTGAAATTGTTTTGTTGCCGCAATGACCTACATTTAATGAAACATAAAGCTTATTTAATAAATACAAAATCTCATTGGTTATATAAATAATACTCTATTCGTGTGTAAAATGTTATTTTATGTCGAACCCTTAGTATTTCGAAATTATTTTGCGCACACAAACATCTAGGTAGAGATTTTATGAATATACTCATGTACATTATACATAAAAAATGGTGTTATCGAGACAATCAACTTTCGCACCTATTAGCGAGAGAATTCTAATGACTAATTGACCTAGACATAATATACATGTATGTATTATTATGCTGGCATATGAAAAGACCATTGAAATGCAAAAAAATAAAATAAATTAAAAATAAAAGCATGTAAGATAATCAAAACGAGCTGCAAGAGATCATAAAAGAAAAAGTAAATTTTAGATGAAAGTATTTTATGACCTAAAATTAATAATTTTTTTAAATTTGCAAAAATGGTTGTTGCAACCCATATCCAGAGAATTTTACCAATTTTTTAACGTTCGTTATTCAGAAGGAACAGGTAGACATCTTATTTTTTGAAGAAAAATCACTTTGCGCTTCGTCGAATCGAATACAATGGCATTACAATAAAATTTACAATATAAAAAAAACAAGATCACCAAAAGAATAACGATAGTTTTTATATTAGTTTTTATATAACGCATACACAAATAACACACAATACAAGAAATGCCGAGATAAGACACATAAAAAAACATATTTCTTATGTTTGGAATTTCTTCATTATTGTGTTGTATGTCGTTATTATACATTTTCTTTTTCGACGACTTCTTATTCATCTCTTAAGCAAATGAAAGTAATCAGTAAGTAACCTAAAATTATGTCCGGTTTATTATCGACATATACAGCATTCAGACGGTTTTTTCTTTTCAGTCTTTTTTTTATGTATGTTGTCGCTTTTTTCGAGATTTCTTGAAATGCTCGTTTTGTTTGGTACAAATTTTGTTGTGATTTTGATGCCTTTGAAAAAGAAATTTACATTTTTATCTCTGTACATTATAACGTTCCAACTTTGATTTACTTTGGGTGGTGAATTACCACCAAAACGATATCGACGCGGCGAGGAATATTTATAATGTTTGTGGAAATATGTCAGTTTATAATGGAAAAATTATCAATCACCATATAATACAAGTATGCGGCTTGAGGTTATAAATGGATGTTAAATAACCGGTAGATAACACAACAAAATGTTAATGAATGTAAGTAATTATAGTTTATTTGAAAATAAAAGCCACAACCTTCGATAGTAAAGTATAAAAGATAGTTAGGTTTGAAACTGTAGCTGCTCAATGTAAATATGTTTGCTATAGATGCCCTGTAATCTAATTAAAAAACAACCACTTCTCAATCAGCGTGTTTATTTTTCACCTTTTCTATCTCTTGTTTAAAAGGAGTACCGACTTCTGATGGGCTATACTTTCTGACGAACCTCATTTACACATTTTAAATTTAATGTGTCGTCACTTGTTGCTTTCTTTAATTCCCATTGGTAATTTAATTATTTATTTATTTATTTATAGAATACAATTTAGTCACCACACACCCCATTTAGAGCATGCTCATTCAGAATGAAATATAAATCATTGAAAAGATATCCAGAGTTAGAGTTTTCTATATGATTTCGAGGTTTTTGTTCGTTTTCAATTTATCTTTGAAATTGTCTAACATACGTTCACATCATCAAACAATTTAGCAGACATCAGGCCAATAATTGTCACCACCATTCGTTTTCATTTTGACTCCATTTCGTCTCGTTTCCGCTTCGTTGCTTCATTTCAAATTGCACTATAGAAGTATAGAAATCTGGCGTTAGTGGTGCAGTGCTTTTTAACGAAATTATCAAATGCTACCGTATTTAATTACTGTTATTTTATGAACATCCCATAAATTATTTTCAAAAGTGGATCAGCTTGGCTCAGGTAGGTATTACACTTTCTTATTGATTTCTGAACCTTTTGTGAAAAGAGCGGCGTCAAATGAAAAGCAACTACCGGACTTCTTTAAACACTCTAATCTATACTGTAATTACGTTACGATAGTTTTTATATATGGTAGTCTCGAAATCAAATGCGCACTTCGAACCAACTTCTAATTAATCTGCAAATTCCCGTTGCTAAAACCGCTCTACTAAAATACGTAAGTTTGTTTTTCCAGAATTCAACATTATTTATATGGCCATGGCCGGTATTATCTGTGTCTGAAAATTGTGACTTGACCATCGGAACTCGGATTGCGATTAGAGAGTTTTACCTCAAAAAATTTTTTGTAGCTTACCGAAAACATTTAATTTTACTAAATCTAAGAATTGCCTTTAAAAAATATTAGGAATTTCGTCTTTATTTAGGGATAGCTATTATAACCACTTAAACAAGAAACTTTACACAACCACGTCAATAAATTACTTTTATTTAAACACATATAGTTTGAATCAGGGATAGGGGATGTACATAGCGCTGATCTTTCAGACCGTATTGCATTTTTATAAAGTTTTATAAAGTATAAAACTATAAAGTTTTTTCTGATTAAATTCAAGGATATTTTGGACATTTTAGGCCAACTTTACCAATAAGAAAAATATGTTATACAAAAGTTCCAGTCAATTTGCAGTCAGTACAAAAGTTCCAGTCAAATGTAATGGTCATTCAGTTATGCCAAGATGTCTGATTAGAAAAAAAAATTGTTCAACAAATATCGTATGGTTCAAGCAACATGCATCGTGTGGAAGAACTTTTAGAAATTCGTCCCAATGCTATGTACACTTAGGTGCAAAAAAATCGCACATTGCTCAATTTTCCACAAAAGTTCATAAATATCAAAAAAATCCAATACTTGTTTAATTTTTTAATGAAGATTCAAAGGCTATTTCAATACTTATCCAATGGTACCTTTATTGTATTTATACGTGCCATCAAACTGATTTTTGGTGGTAAACGTCTGAGGTACACGTTTTTGTGAATTTGTCAGCATGAAAATTAGGGGTAAAAATCGAATTAAAACATGAAAAAAAAACAGTTTTATTAATAGGAAGTATTCCCTCCCCAGGCCCAAATGACAGCTTTCATTCAATGCTGTATTGATTTTACCAAAGATTTCACAAAATCTTAAGGTATCGCCTCCCATTCCTCTACGATCGCCTGTTGCAGCTCCTGGAGACTCGTTGGAGCAAAATCTCTGACTCGAACCCTTCTTTTCAACTCGTCCCATAAATGTTTGATGGGATTGAGGCCCGGGCTTTGAGCTGGCCACTCTATAACAGGCACATCCACCTCTTGAAGTTACTGGTATACTACACCAGCCGTATATTTGCGGTCTCGCATTATCCTGCATAAACAGAATTTTTTTACCAATAAACCAGGCGAAAGGTATGACGTCTTCCTGGAGTACTTTCTCAATGTACCGTTGAGAACTCATTCCTCTTGATCGACAGCCAGTATTGGGTCGTGTGATGAATACAAGATCTATCTTCGCTTCTAATGATATGCCTCCCCAAAACATGCAAGATCCACAGCCATACGAGACACGTTCTTCAATGCAACATTGTGCATATCGCTCTCCTTGTCTTATGTATCCGCGCCTCTTATGTATCACTCTTCCGCGCTCATCGGTGCCATAAAAACACATCCTGCAGTCTTCAGAGAGCACTAGGTCGGCCAGATCCGTGTCGTCATATAAAGTCACCACTTTTCTGAAATCCCTGCCACGCTCGACGAACGGAGAATCGGCTCAAATTGAGTTGTAAAGCCACTTTACTTTGGTGCTGCCTCGCATAAATTAGTGCGACAACTTGTGCGGCTACCTCTAGTGTGGTATCCATTTCTTTGCTCCTATTGAAGACGTAATCAATAGAGGATTGTTCAGGCTAAACGTCGATATGCGAATGATCTCAATTCCGTGCGAGATATTTCATGGCATGCTATTGTATTGATCTTGTTGAATTATTTTTAGAATTTAATCCGACAGCCTGCTTTATGAATTTGACAAAAAATCACTTTGATGGCATGGTACAAGTACAACTGGATAGGTATTGAAATAGACTTTGAATCTGCATTAAAAAAAATTAAACAAATATTGGATTTTTGTTATTTTTGAACTTTTCTGGAAAATTGAGCAATGTGCGATTTTTTTGCACAAAAGTGTATTTTGTTATGAAACCAAACCATACAAATTTTAGCAACGCTTAAAATTGTCGTGCGGTAATCATGATCTACCCTATAGTCTCGAAACCTTTACATTAACTGGACTCTGGCCAATTGCTATTTATATTTGTCTACTTAGAATCATATAGTAACATTGGGTTAAAAATATTTCCGAAAACTAAATTTAAATTTAATATTTTAACCACTTTCCTCTCGTGGGATATTAGCGCCCCTAGCGGCACTGTAGAGGAAATTAGAACGTTTATTATTCTTTATTGGCCACTCAGATTCCGTTTTGAATGGTTATGTGTAATATTTTCTTAGTACATTTTGGACAATATGGCGAAAATTAATGAACTAAATCGGCTTTATCGGATTGTATTAATGAGACTCCTAAGAGCCTCCTTTGGATTGTATTAATGAGACCCCTAAGAGCCTCCAGCCACTGACTAAAAAATGGTCTTAGGTAAGACTTTTTGAATTTTTTTTAGGTTAGTTATAATTGTGACACTTCGTGCTCTGACGTATAAGAAGTTAGCCCAGAATTTTATCCCAGAAAATAAAAAAAATTAATCAGGCAACACTATTAAATTAAAACCTCATTTACTCATATGTGAAGTTATCCCAGCCCAGGAATTTATAAAATTTACTTGTATTGTTGAAATTTATTCCAGCCCAGAAAATAAAAAAAAAATTATTGTAATATGGAATTAGTCTTAGCCCAGAAATTTAAAAATATTACATTATTAATGAGAAGTTAGCCCAGCCCAGGAATATATCAAAACAATCAGTTATTTAAATTTTAATTAATATCTAGAATTGAGACTATACAGATTAAGAATGAGTATGCAAACAGCTTATTCACAAAAAAATTTCCAGATGATCGGTATGTTGCAACTTGCCGAAATATGGCTCTGGGCTGGGTACTCCTAGGCATTTTCGAGAAATAAATCAGTTTTTCTTCTCGTGTGTCAAAACTAAAAATCTCTCGGATTGAGGCTATACAGATTTAGAATGGGTATGCACACGGGAAGAAAAACTGATTTATTTCTCGAAAATGCCTAGGAGTACCCAGCTAAGAGCCATATTTCGGCAAGTTGCAACATACCGATCATCTTGAAATTTTTTTATGAATAAGCTAAGACTAATTCCATATTACAATGATTTTTTTTATTTTCTGGGCTGGAATAAATTCCAATAACTTATAATAGAAGTAAATTTTATAAATTCCTGGGATGGGATAACTTCACATATGAGTAAATGAGGTTTTAATTTAATAGTGTTGCCTGATTAATTTTTTTTACTTTCTGGGATAAAATTCTGGGCTAACTTCTTATACGACGTGCTCTGCGCATATTCTTAGTTGGCATTGGTTTTAAAAAAAGTATTAAGCAAGACATATAGGTTTTGCACTTCAAATTCACGATTTTGCAAATCATATTCAATTTTTTTTATTTCATTCTCAACTTTTTACAAGTCAAATTCAATTTTTTCTAAATCAATTTCAATTTATTGCAAAGCAAATTCGTGTTTTTTCAAGCTAACTTCAATTAAATGCAGAGAAAATTCAAGTTTTAATATTTCAAGTTCGTAAATTTGTTGCAACTCATTGCAAAACAAATTCAGTGCTTCCAATTATCAACCGATTATGATGGGATTGGGTATGTTGGACGGAAATGGAATTCTTAAATGATTTTTGGAAGAAGTTCTGCAAAATGGCCATCTAGGGCGGAACTCGGTAATTTATTAACCGATTCTGATGGGATTGGGTATGCTGGATGGAAATGGGATTCTTAAATGATGTTTGGAAGAAATTCTGGAATATGGCCTCCTGAGACGGAATTCGATCAATTCTCAATCGGTTATAATGGTATTGAGTATGCTGGATGAAAATGGAATTGTTAAATGATTTTTGGAAGAAATTCTGGGATAAGGCTGCCTGGGACGGAACTCGATCAATTTTTAAAGGATTATGATACGATTGGGTAAATATCGTAGCGATCGTAATCAGATGAGTGAAATGGACAGCCAGGACTTTAGAATTTCCCGGATTATAGAAAGTTACGTAAATAAGATTTTGAAACCTGAGAATTTGTAAACCAGAAATTCGATATGCTCCCAGAAAGAACTTTAAGGACCAGAACAGACAAAAAAAATAGTTTGATTTAGTAATTTAGTAATTAAACCAGGTTGAAATTAAATCTTGGAAAACCACAAAATTTAAGTTCAGCATTCTACAATAAGGTGTTAATTTTATCTCTTACTCTTTCTTTCGATATAGGCAATACACACCTAGTCACTCAGTCAATATCCACTATCCCATAAAATATAATTCTAAATTGCTCTTCAAATATACCGAATAATCTTTTTAGGATAGAGCAGATCGAAAAAAAAGCTAGGATACCAAAATAAAAACTAGTTTTGATAGTGGCTCTGGAATTTGAGAAAATGTTGGTTATAAAGCTTCGTTGCTTATTGCATATTTTACAGTGCTTACGTCCATTTTCCTCTTGCCTCAATTGCTCTTACCCACAGCTTTGCTCACATATGACTATTTATCAGAAACATATAGATTCCGATCAACTTTCGGGAACTCGATTCCGCTCATTCTTCAACATAGGAGGTCAACTTCAGATTATATTTTGAATAAATGTGCGGAAATCCCCAAGTGAAGCGTTTTTATTACGGTTTTGGGTAAAATTCCTCTTCAGATATATACTGAATGACTTATTTCTCATCTCATCAATTTTCATTTAAAATTTAAATAACGTACTTCACCGCGTACTTCTGTTCTGCCACACCTTATCCCACATATTTTACTACTATAGACAATAAATTATTCCAACAGGTGATAAAATATAAAACATTGAAATTCTGATCACCTTAAACCAATTTCTGCGCACATTACCTAAATCGTATCGCACATCGACATCTTATAACAGTTAAATTGCCACCACAAAAAATAATTTAGAATATCATTATTCTAATTATTCATATATGGTGGCGCCTCTATATATAAAAATAAATATTTAATTAAATATAGTATGTAGATATGTAATTTGCATATTTAGTTTCTTTTGTAAATAGGTACACGGGTACACCCAACAATAAAAATTACGATTGTACTTTCTATGTATATACCGCGTAAGAATGGAGCGACTTGACTTTGATTCGGTTAATGATGTATTTTTAGCGCTTACGGCGAGTCTCATACTTATGTTCGTAAAACGTAAACATATATATAATTGGAATGTCTGTTTTGCGTTAAAAGCACTTATATTAGCGATAAAAATTGATAAGAATATTGCAATTAGCGGTGTATACATTTCGCCCGCGAAATCATGATCGATTATAATACTTGTGCTGCGGATTTATGAATTATTCATAAAATTCTAAAGACTTTTATTGTGTAACCGAACAAAAAAAACTCTTGCTTTTACCCTCCAAAATACATAATACACAATAAGATATATTGTCACAAAGTGTCGTAAGAAATTCAAAGAACTTGAGTATTTTATACAAAATATATATATAATAAGAAAGTCTTTGTGTATATATTGGGCTTACCTGTAGCAAAATGAACGGTAAAACCGTTTCCAAATATAACAACAAAGTAATAAACAAAACATTCTAACGAATCATGTTATGGTATAATGTCCGATTCCGACAATAACAACAAACCAATTATAAATGGATTTTCTTAATACTCTCCTATTGATCAAAGACAAAATTTTATAAACTGTTTAGATATGTATACAGTGAAAGAAATAAGTACAACATGATGTCACGGTTTGCATTAAAAATTTGTTCTGCTTAATTTTGAATTGGGTGGCGTGGCGCAACTTCAACTATCTAATTAGAAATTAAACTTGTCTATATTACATTATTTATACGATTTATACATACGAGTATAGTAGAGGCGATACACCAGAATCCAATTTAATGTGCATGTTTGCGAAATCATATTTTAAATACGAATACAGCAGTTTCTCGCTTACAATTTTATTAAGTCATACTTAAGATTAAAACAAAGTTAATTTACTGTGCATGAATTCATCTGTACTCAATAGAGATTTTCCTTGGAAGGTGATCAGAAAATATCCCAGCGATATACTTCTAAACAAACAAATAATGTTGTTAGTCTCCTAATTCTGGACCAAAAAAACTTCAATCTATTTGTTCAGAACCCATTATTTAGTTAAGCGCAAGCTGGGGGTCAAATATAATTCTTATGACAAGTTTTTGAAATTTTATGATTTATATTTTATGATAACTCATCGCCAAAAACTCGTAAAGAGTCTTTAATCATTTGCGTACGTGCATGACGAATGCCTCTTCCATCGGAAGATTTCAGTTTCATTTAAAGTATTAATTAAATTTATAATTATTTATCAGGTAACCACCTTAAAAGATTATAGAGCAAATTCACTAATTGAGAATGGCGGTTGACCA
Organism: Nephrotoma flavescens; assembly: GCA_932526605.1. Classification (NCBI taxonomy): domain Eukaryota; kingdom Metazoa; phylum Arthropoda; class Insecta; order Diptera; family Tipulidae; genus Nephrotoma; species Nephrotoma flavescens. Next base: position 301,503,744 of record OW052220.1, on the reverse strand, counting down.
TAGTGATCCTAAACATTTAAAACCGAGGATAATCGGTAAGTAAGCAAAAATTCATTAGTGGAATAAATTTCGTATGAAGATATGACCCTAATGCTGCACCAGCACTTGTAGCACAATTCAATGAAAGTGGTACTGGAATTTTTCAAAAATTTCTTACGCAGTTAGAAAACTTTTTACATGTATCCTTATTCTGCAATTCGTGTGTGGGCTAGCGTTAGATAAAACTACACCAGACTTTTCGTATTTTTGTGAATAAATATTGTATCGTACTGGAGGTAATATTGCGATTTTTTACAAATTAAAAACAATATACCGGCATAGTTCAACCCCCAAAAAACTACCCGTAAGGCGTGCAATTCTTCAAAAACCATATTTTTGATTAAACCATGTTTTTTCATTTCAGTTAATATCGATACAATACTGGGGGTGGTACGGTAATTTTTTACAAATTACAACAATATATTGGCATAGCTGAACCCCTCAAAAACATCCCCTACGGAGTTCAATTTTGAAAACCCACAAAAATCAATCATTCTGCATCGAATTAGCATCCTATGCAAGAAATAGGTACCCCTGAATTTATTACCACAAAAAACGAGCGAACTTCCATCCTATATGCAAGAAATAAGTTACCCCGAATTTAAACAACAGCCCATACCCACAAAAATCAAAAATTTTACATCGGATTACCTTCTTATGCCAGAATTATTTACCCTTTAATTTATTGCAACAGCCCACACCCACAATAGTCGATCATTCTGCATCGAATTACCTTAATATGCAATAAAATATGCACAAAAATCGATCGTAATGCATCAAACTTCCTTTCTATGCTAGAAAAAGATATCCTTGAATTCATTTTACAACAGCCAACACCAACAAAAAATCGAGAGAAATGTTTCGGACTTCCTTACATTTTGATCGACCACACCCACAAAGGGTGTGGTGGGCTGTTGTAATAAATATATGGGTTCCTATTGCTTGCATATGAGGGTAATTCAATGCATTAGGGTCAATTTTTATGGGTGTGAGCTGTTGTAATAAATTCAGGGACACCTATTTCTTGCATATTAAGGTAATTCGATACAGAATGATCGACTTTTGTGGTTGTGGGCTGTTGTAATAAATGTATATGTTGTACTGAAATTCTTTTCTCTGATCAGATAAAATATATGTCTGTAAAATCGAGTTCCGCACAGAAGATTTTCTAAAAAGTCTAATAACTGTTCGAATATTTTTAAGATATTGTTGATGTCATCTCGCATACAAATGACGCCACGATATTTACTTTCCAAATCTGAATCATTTACACTAATAGAGTCTGTGATATCAGGGTTATCACCGATTTTAGAATGCAATACATCTATAACTGCGTGACAAGACACTCCATAATGTTTTTCTCTGAATGCTATTATACGCCAGTTAAAAATTTGTAAATTGAAAATGTACAGAGATTTCCTTTTTGTATACAATTTTTCTGACACATTGACCTACTTCCTCAACAAAAACCGCATTGACAGTTGCTCAAAATGTGCCGGTTATAAATTAAAAACATGCCAGTAATTACAGTAGCTAAAACCTTGTAGCGGGTGTTGGCAAAACAATTCCGCGATAGTTGTTACAATTCAGCCGGTCTCCCGTTTTATGTAGTCAACACATTAGAGCTATTTTCTACAAGTCTGCGGATTCTCTCTGCGAACCAGATCAATGAATCTAGTTCAGACATGCCATAGAAGAGGTAATCACCACCGTTCTTGAGCATTTAATTAAAGATGTCATTCAGAGCAGGTACCTTATTATTTTTCTATTGACTTTTCACTGCAGGATGACGTCTATCTGTTAGAATGACGATAAATAATTTTACCACACTGTCAGAACTGTGTTTGTGTCCATTTGCAACTCCTCAGATTTGTTGTGACTACTACGTGGAAGCAACCTGGTTAGCGGTTTTTTTATAGAATGGGATCTGTCTCTTAAACTGACAGTTTCAAAGCACTTGTGTCTTGTACTGTTCACGCTTCGTCCTTCTATACATCCGGTAGGAGTGTTTTAGCGCGACCATGTAGTCGTTGTGTGATTGCCTTGTTGGTTGAGAGAGGTTCCGTTTTTTTGCGCGATGCCCAGAAGGTGTGTCCAAAGAAGACAGAGGTAAAGCATTTAACCACTCATAACGGAGTAAATTGGGTACCGCGTATAAAATGGCATAGCACCTAATGATGAGAAAAACGAAATAAAGACAAATTCAGGTAATGTTCACAACACCGTAACATTGACCTCCTTTGTATGTAAGAACTGTACGCGGTAAAAGATAGGGTAACTAACATGGCTATCTCGGCACGTATTATCATCGGAGACGATGATAATACGCAAGCAGACATCTTAATGCTGATCTGAAGGTATCCAAAATCTCACCGCACTGCGCGATTCGCATTGAGTATGCGTTGAAGTTACATCAAAAATAGGTAAATTTTACCTGTCAAGCATCAACTTCACAAATTCAGACGATTCAATTATAAATGTAAACAACTAGAAAACATTTTGAATGGCCTAAAAACCGTCCAATCGTAATCAAGGGTAACTTTAATGCAAAGTCACGATTATGCCACAATAGTGTCACCAATGATAGGGAAACCGCCATTGAAGAATTTATTATACAAAGTAACCTCTTTATCGCGAATGAAACCGAAAGAAAACTGGACCACAGTGGTTACAGAACAATCATGTTCACTGTTGAGGCGGCTTCCTCGTACACAGGTGAGATAAGCGAGAAGATTCCAGTCTACTGGAAATAAAATGCAAAGAGCCAACCAATCATACATATCCGCTGACGATATAGGCAAAATAGAGCGAGTTATGACCAAAAAAAAAATTCAGGATGTTTTGCGTGGATTTATTTAGTTCACGGGAAGCTCCATAATTGTATTAATTATAGAATGGATAAACCTAACAAAGTTCAATTTAATCAAATGGAATCCCAATGTTTGGCTTGCAAACAATTGGCTTGTTTGTGCTTTACTTTAGATGAAGAGTTAATTAAATTTCAATGTTTTGCAAGTTTTATTTTACCCCGTAAGAACCTAAAACTTAATAAAGCTTAGATAAATGAATTATAATTGGATTTTATTGATCGGGAATGGTGGAGTTTTCAGCTACTCCAATATAGTGAAAAACAGATTTTATATATAAGTTTGATCGATAATCGACTGTATTTATATTATTCTTAACAGCGATATGAACCTGAAAGCAGACCTGAAAAATATTCATGAAAAAGTCGGGGAATTCATTTAACTTTCCTTTTACCTTTCGGGTCTGGATGGCCCATTTTTTGAATCGAGTTGAATTGACTGTTAGTGACTTTCATCAAATACATTATTTTATATGATTTCCACATAAGTTCAACATTTCTAAACAACATACAGCATATAATTTATTTATTTGTAATGTGTTTGAACAGGTAAATTGTAACGGTGAGTAGAACTATATTATACTACGAAGTATGTTGATTGCTTCAAAAATGGATAGTGATTTGGACGAACATTTATACACAACTGATTGTGACGAGAGTGATGCTTCAGAAGTTGAAGATAATTTTCTGATGAGGAATCAAATAATCATACATCAGAAGTACCAGTATAGATGAGGATTTTGTTATCCAAAAATAGCGACATTCGGTCAAAAACAATTCTTCCTAATCATCAAGGGCAAGTTTAGGCCAATATAATAAATATAAAACCAGGTGTTACAAGGTTTCCAGAGCAGGAGTTTCAGTACAACATATCAACAGAAAAACTTTTGGCATACATTCGTATTTTATTATTGGCTGATGTGTATAGGTCTCGGAACAAGATAACTCAAAGCTTGTGGAATTCTTCAACTGGTCGCCCTATCTTCAAAGCTACACTATGTCTGTGAAAAGATTTCATGATATAACTTGCGCCTATTAAGGAGATCAGGTGTTGCTCACAAATGTTGCTAAAGAGGCATCTGACAATGATAAGCACCATCAGAAAAAATAAAACTGAATTACTTACCAATAAATTTTACGGATAACAAAAAAAAAATGTTTATTCTTCAATGAAAATGTAGCCATTGGATCTTATATACCTTAAAAGAACAAGCCCGTGACGTTAATGAGCACAATCTCCAGATACGCTGGTGTAAGTTCAAAAGATGACAAGAAGGCAAACCTAACCTTGGATTATAATAAAACTATATATACACGGAGAAGACAAATAGAGCGATGGCCAAAGTCATCTGTTTTTATTAAACACTTGTTTTTTATTTCGCAAAATTAGAATTTTTGGATATTTTAATTAAAAAATTTGTTCAAAAAGTTTAAAAAATCACTCGATCGATTTCGACTTGTTAGGTCATCATCAGGAGTATCTACTGATTTGTAAAAGTAAAAAGCAGTTACAGCATGGAGCACGCATGGTTAATGGAGCATGTTACACATCGATGATTAGTGATTATTTATTCGAAAACATGAATCGTCAATGAAATTTGGTTTCAGCAAGATGTGGCACAATCGATTTGTTAAAAACAATTTTTGTGTTTTTATTGTTAACTATGCGATCTGTTTTGGGGCTCAAGGCTCATCCAGTTCTTCCGCGGTTATGCTTTTTACTTTCTTATTCCCAGCCAACTCGAAGACGTACGGCTATAGGACCGATTTAAGACTATCTGCACTTGCAATGTGCTAGAGTATACTGGCATGGAAGATGGGTCGGCCCATGGGTTTTGCACACCGAAAGGGGGTCATAGATGTGTTACAATTCACCATAGATCATAATTTATTGATGAAAATTTCACTTTGGATCCTGCCCCTATCGGGATTCAAACCCGGTACCTCCCGATCCAAATGCCAATTAAACCACTGTGCTATTTGGTCGGTAAAAAAAAAATTAATGAAAAAATTATCTCAAGAAATGGACCGGTGAATTGGCCTTCTAGATATTGCGACTTCACTCCATTGAATTATTTCTTGTTGGAATATTTGAAGTTACTTGTTTATGCTAATAAACCGACATCAACTGCTGAGATTCGTGCAGTGGTCGTATAAGACACTTATTGGTTAACCCTTTATATCATGTAGTCAATGCGCGAAATATTTATGCAAGTTGTATGTACGTCATTTTTGCCCAACTTATGAAAATTCAGAGTTAATTTTTATGTGTATTAGAATTTTTATTTTTTAATATTAATAATGTATTATTATTTGGTAAATTCAAGATATAATAAAATAATATTTCTATTTAATTTAATGATTTTTTATTTTGAAAAATGTTTAAATTGGTTCAACGGCAGTAATAAAAGTTGGGCCATATTGACCCGAGAGACAAAAAGTGTATAAATAATTTGAGGAAAATAAGGAGGTTAAGATCAGAACAAGTACCGTTTTATATTCTGATACTGCTGCCATCAAATATCCAAATATTCTTTGGGTTCGTTTTTTATCTCATTCCTAACCATCAATAATAAGATGGTATTTTCAACAAATGAATGAGGTTCGCTATTTAAATAAAAAAAAAAAAATGCGAAACCTAAAATGACATTGCTGAACTAAATACTATGTTTGTAAATTGATAATTACAATCGTAAAATAAAATTTGCTAATCGATGATGATACGATTGACAAATTTCAACTGCTTATTGTTTTTTTTATTATTTAAAATAAAAAACATTTTCATTGCGAGAATCTTTCTAAACCATTCGATGACACAATTCTTGCAGTGTATGATGAATTGTTGAATACAATTAAAAATAGTGTTTAAGCTATACAATCATGCAAGAGATTTGTTGTAGAGTTTGCCACAAGTTTGTTGCAATAGAATATTTGAAAAAACGATTTAAATACAGAGGACTATAATCGGATAATAAAAGGAATAGTAGAATAAACAAATTCTCACAGTTCAAAGAAAAATGTATAGAAATAATGTATTGAAAACATATTATTAAAGGTTATTAACAAGAGTTTCTAAGAATTGAGTACAAGATTCGAAATCTAGCCAGATTAAACACGAAAATACGGGTTAGACAAACTCGAGCGACAACGGAGCAAAGCATTAAAATAAATAATTAAAAGTTTTCACACCATTAATTAATTTCCTAATAGAACATTCCAGTATTTAAAACACCACAAGCAACAAACATTTCGAACGATGTATACTGTACATAATAATGTTTAATCCAATTACAAAGGTAAAATATAAAGTACATAATTATAAATATAAATAAAAATTTCTTTAACTTACTTATTTTAATATTATATAGATTTTATATATATATTATTTCAAATAGATTTATATTAAATAATTATTCCAATTTTGTGTGTTTTAGTTTTATATTTAAACTCAAAAAAACACAATATAATTAATTAATTCACTCTGATTTTTCTTTTATTTATTATACATTTTTTATACATAAATAAATTTCACTAAATAAATATATTATATGTATTACATTAATATATTATGTATAACTTTTACACTATAATTATGGCACAAATATATTTTTTATATTGAAATTATAATCACATAAATAAATTTTTAGATTACTGCTTTAGCAATTTAAACACCGCTAAAACACTTTGCACAATCATATCACTGTGCAAACATAACGACACAACAATTTACTCTTTTTTTTGCCGTATTTTTATCTTATTATCAATTTATAATAAAAATAATTTTTTTTATTTTTTTCCATAATCACGATAAAAAATAAATTAGCGCTACGCAATAAATTAACAAATTTCGCTTAGTTAGAGAGAGAGATAATCGAATTTATTAATAATTAAACTTTTTTTTAACAATATAAATTAAGCAAACAACATTATTTTAGCTGTGCAACACAGAAAATGATTTTTCCTTTACAAGAAAACGTTGTCGAGCAGTTAAATCGAGAACAACTAAAATTTGACTGAAGAACTACAAGACAAAATTGTTGTAAGTTTTTTTCTACTTTGCTTCTTTTGGTTTGGTAATTTTTGCTTTTCGTTTTTGTGTATAGTTTTCTGTTGTTTGTTGCTTATGTACGATCAGTATTTCTTTGGCCTGCATTCCATTCCTCTTTTCTTTTGTGTTGTGTATTTCTTACGTTTACAATATATGTGTATATGCAAGAAATAGCTTACACAGTTACAAATACCTTAATAAGAAACATATATAAGTGTGATTTGTGTGCGAGTGGTGTGTAGTGGTTGATTTGAGTACATTATAATTATTTTACGAGTGTAAATTTTTCGCTGCCGTTATCAAAAAATGGTGTGCAAAAACGATTCCACTCTCACTTGAAGCTTTAGGCCATTTGACTTAAAGCTAGCCTAGCAAAACCCGAAACAAAAATCCATCCACATTTTTCGTATTATGGTTTTCACCTGAACGAGCTGAACTGTCAAAATGATTCGCCATCTTTTTGTAGGCGAATCTTAAATAAAATTGGTTTTCTGTTTTCACTTCACAGTCAAAATCCATACAATTTTCGAAATCAACGGAAGAGATGGAGAAAAATCCCGATATTGCGAGGGGATTTCCTAGTGTTGATAAAAATAGACAATCTCCGTAAACCTGTTTTGGAAGGATTTGACCGTAATGTTGAATAGCTTGGAGCCTCATATAAAAGAAAGTAGAGTTTTTTGAAAGTTGTTTATACAAAAATGTGTAACAGACTACGTTACTTGTTATATAGGTTTGGAATGACTGGAAGCCAAAAATATCAAAAAATAAAGAATCAATTACAGGAACTGGTGGTGGTCCATGTTCTTCACAGTATTCCTTACGCCCACTGGAACAACATGTCTATGCTCTATTACATTTAAGATCATCTGGTGCTCCTAGTGGTAAGAGTTTCGGAGCTGCTCATAGTGATAGGATCAATTTGGTAGATTCCATAGACAAATGTTACAAGCATCACTTTGCCGAACAGTGATGTAAACTCTCAAAACTTCAGGCCATAACCATAGAATAACCCAACGGAAATATTAGGGACATTAAAATTAATCAAAAAAAAATACATTTAACCAACAATACTACGCAAAAAAAAATCCAATTAAAGGAGCGAAAACCACAGGCGCAACAGGAGCAGTTTCAAAAGATGCACCTAACTTAATTAAAAAAACAAAAATTATTTCTGGAAAAAATAAATTTTAAGAGGCGATTTGTGCTCGAAAAGCAAAAAATGGGAATTTCACAATGTGGTTCTTCCAGTGATTCAAATAATTTGTGATATGCATTAGAAAAGCACTATTTTTTTCTTGTTATTAAGTAAATGCTTATGTATTTTTATTATTACATATTTGTGATACTGAATTGAAATACTAATCTGTATTATATTTTTACAAAATGAATCTGTCGGAATACAACCTCTCTATCACTAGCATAGCGATTTCGGGGTTATCCAGTTTGTAAAATCGACAAATATTGTAAAGTATACGTAACACGCATTGACGATTTGCTTGACCTTGGCTGGTGCGAAATGTAGCTCTCTTGCTCTCAATAAACATCTAAATCTAGACTTAAGTACGCCGGTTGTCCTTTCGACAATATTTCTTGCTGAATAGTGCACCTTGTTAAATTTGCATTGTCTGCTTTCTGGAGTAGCTGATCTGAACGGTATTATCAAATACGGCAATAATGGGTACCCAGAATCACCTTTAAAATAATTTGTATTTTGAGTCATTTCTAAAATGATTTTATATACTTTATGTATACGTCTTACCAAGAAGCTAACTATTGCACTCACCAGCTTAGTGGTGGTTTACGCCGAGATGCATTGTGTCAAACAACGTATAATTAGGTTGTGGTCACAAATCTATTAGATAAAATATAACACACCAAATTTTTGACATTATTATTGAATTATAGACTGTAGTACTCTTTCCTGTTGTTATACAAGTGGCGCTCGTCTTTCTTTGGTGACGTAATTTTGATGTGAATACCATCTACGCAACCCACGACTCGGGTAGGTATCCATGTTTTCGCATGAAGTACAATTTACACTCCAATGTGTCATATCCAATTTAATTACCATAAATGAGCAAAGGTTCTGCTCCATTAAATCAACAATCTCAAATAAACTATCAGAACATAATACGATTTCAACAACACAATTATTGACAAAAAACACAAAGGTCACAAAAAATTAAAAAAACAATTCAATTGGCGCTGCATTCGTCTAGTATTACCAGATGTGTATTCGTCAAAATAAAAGAGAAAACTATATAATACGAAAATCCAACACCCAGAGATTTAAGATTCACCGGGTATAAGCTTTCAGAAGCTAGCAAAACTCAAATCGAAAATCAGAAAGACCGAAATTAGAGGGCAAAACAAAATCTATTGACAACAAACAATTTTAGGCTCTTTATGGCTAATCAATACTCTATTAAAAATGTAGGGCTCCTTTCGATCTTGACCAAGCTTTAGGTCATTTAATTTAAACTGTCAAAACGCAAATCGTAAATTTGACTAAAACCGGAATTAGAACGAAAACTTTAGTTAATCTACTACAAAACCAATTAGGTTGACATTACTATGAAGCTTAGCAAACCCTCTTTCAATAATAAAATACGGTAGCGCTATATTTGTCCGGAATCGGTATTAAACAATTGTCATTGTAAAGTTTGTTTTTATATCAGTGTATTTGTGATTTTCGTTTTTAATATGTAGTGCAAAATTTGATTTCGGATCTGTTTTTGTGATGTCGTTGATATGTCCTTTGTACCTTTTTGGGAAGCTTCTACCTGTTTGTCCGATGTAAAATTTTGGGCATTCGTCACATGTTAATTTATATACTCACACGTCTATTTTTTGGGGTGTTGTGATGGCAGGCATGAAAAGGGATATTACTCAAAAAGTAAGCGGAATCTATCATTGTATCACAACACTAAATGGCATTGTCCTATTTATAAATTTTAACCTTCATTGTTAGATGGCGCTCTCGCTTAACCCATTTTTCAAAATAAACTTCAACGATAAACTTCAAAATATTGAGAGATTTGTGCACTAAACCCGTTTAGTTACTAAACCTAAAACAAAACCCGTTTAGCTAATCTCGAAGTTGACACATTAAGAGATAAACTCGAAAAAATGATTAAACGCGTTTAGCTACTCGCTAGTCTGTCAAAGGTATAAGCTAATTATGGTCTAATCAAATGAACCTTTAAAAGATTTTGGGCTCCACTCATCTGTAAACAAGCTTCAGGTCATTTAATTTAAAGCTAGAAGGACCTAAATAGAAAATCGAACCAAAACCGAAATTAAAACGCAAAACAGAATAAATTGACATACAAATATTTAAAGGCTCATTATGGCCGGTTAAAATGTTGTGATATGATGAAAAACAGACAAAGCTGTTTTATCTATTGTTGGTGCGATGGTTGTTAAATTAAAATCCAGGCAATTTTAAATTTTCTTTACAATTTATTTTAAATTATGGTTTAATCAGGCCTGATAACGCACTAGTTTATTTGTGTTGTTATGGTTTAATGCCATTTTTTCACAACTGTATAACATCTGCCACTTTTAAAATTTGATTAAAAATGTCCCACTTGTAATTGCTTCCTTATAGCAACAATATAACTTTTATTAGTTTGGAAAATCGATTTCGAAAACTGGTTTAATAAATTTGGGTACTGGTTTAATAAATTTGAGTAATTTTCTTAGCTCTTGCTCAGTAGTTCTCAAAAAAGTGAATGTAATCTATCTTCCTAATGTCATCTATACATAAAAGTTAAGTTCAATGATAATAATTCTTATAAGAAAAATTAGAAAAATTAATCTAAATTCAAAATTTGATTTCAACTGCTTATAACTGATTTATAAATTTGTTTATATGTATTTCTTATAGGTTGAAACTGGACATTTTTCGATGACGACACCATCTGCTCAACAACAAGATTTTGCATTTAAATTATGGCATTTGTTATGTATTGGTTTTTGTGTATAAATAAGGTTGGTTTGTGATTTCAAGAAAATTGTGTGTGTCATTCTCATCAACAGGCCTGTTCTTGAAGTTTTAGGTCATTTAATTTAATGCTAGTCGAAAAAAGTCAGAAAAACCGAAATTAGAACGCAAAATAAGATCTATTGACATACAAATACTTTTAGACTCATTTCGGCCTAATCTATAATGCCCCATTAAAATATTTTGGGCTCCATTCGTTCTTGCCCAACGCCAAGTTCATTTGATTTAAAGGTAGCAGAACCAAAACCCAACCAAAACCGAAATTAGAACACAGACCAAGATGTTTTAATATACAAATAAATTCAAGCTCGTTATGGCCTAATGAAATGACTCATTAAAAAACTTTTGGGCTCCACTCGTTCTTGATCCAGCTTTAAGTAATTTAAATTCAATGTATCAGAATCAAAGTTGAAAATCACGCAAAAGAAGCATTTAGAATGCAAATAAAGATCAATTGACATACAAGTAGTTGTAGGCTCATTAAGGCCTAATCAAGATTTCTATCTAAAAAGCCTAATGCTTGGTTGTTCTTGCTTAAAATAAAATAACTGAAGGCTTTGTCATAAACGAATGTATAGCTTAAAATTGTTTAATGAGGCATTTAATTAGGCCATAATGTGCCTAAGTTTATGAATATGTCAATTGATCTAGTTTTACGTTCTAATTTCGGGTTTGTTCCGATTTTCGGTTTGGATTCTGCTAAGCTTTGAAATGAAAATGTCTGATGCTTTTTATTAGCTGATTAGCTAAAGTTAACCTTTAATTTTCAATTATTTTAAAATTATTTCTTGATAGGAGTTAGAAAACCCCTATTAGGAAAAGCTAGCAGAACCTATTGTTTGAGCTGGAAGGGACAGAGTCCAAAATTGTTAATAGATCATTTGATTAGCCTATTATTAGCCTATAATTATCAATACTATCTTGTTATGTTTTGCTGGATGGGGTCTGCTAGATTTAGGGACGTAATGATGACAATTTGCTGATGAAGTCCTGAAAACATCTAATTCATCGGATCTAGTTCTTATACTGGGCAACTTTAACCTTCCAAATATCAACTGGAAATATGACATCATATTTGATAATGCAGAGTCCCTATTCGTCTATGTCATGTTTAGTTTTAACCTCAACCAAATAAATATGATTGCTAATAACATCGATAGGTTTCTGAATCTGGTCTTCACCACTGAGGACGATGCTTTCAAAGTAACTGAATCAATGAATCCATTTGTTGCAAACAATATCAACCACAAACCTTTAAACCTTTAGACATTGTATTTGATACAACCTACTGTAACCTGAAGAAATCTGAGCACTTTCCAAGAATTAAATTCAACTTCAAGAAGGCAAATTACGCAAAATTATTTAGAAGCATCAAATTGAAATCTAATTTTAAATCTTGGCAATGTAAACGAAAATGTTGATAAATTGTATGACTTCATTCACCAAGTCTTTGAACTCCATGTGCCTTTTAACAAGAAAGCACCGAAAACTCATCCTCCGTGGTTCGATGACCTGCAAACCAATTTAAAAAACCGAAAATGTAAAGCCTTTACTAAAACGATGAAATCTCGATTGGAAACCGACAAGCTAGCTTTTTTACAGTACAGTGATGAATTTGACGTATATTTCAATTTTAAGTACAGGTCTAAAAATTGAATTAAATCCTAAAGAATTTTAAAGAGTTTTGGAAATAACAAACGGGAAATCGCTCCTCGGACGCAAAAGTGATAGCAGACATGTTTGCAGCATTTTTCCAATCAGCCTATAACCCTTGTGATAATATGGGATACACTGATCGAATAGGCAACAACATTACTTCTATTATTCCTCCTGTCATACATGAAGAGAATATTATATCAGCCTTAAAGGAATTTGGAGATGGATGCGGGCCGGATGATATACCCGCCATTAAATTAAAAAGGTTTGCGAGTAGCTTCACAAATCCACTCTGCGAACTTTTCAACCAATCAATAACCACAGCCGTGTTTCCCGAAAAATACAAAATTCCAAAAATAACACCTATCTTTAAATCGGGGAGAAAGAGGATGTCTCATGTTACAGAGGAATTTCAACCCATTCCAAAATTATTTGAACTGATTCTGTGCAATGCTTTTAGATCTACATTGTACGTCACATCTCTATCTACCAATTTGATCGAATTTACCTATAAAGTGTTATAGAGATAGAAAATCATCATCAAGTAGATGTAGCGTATACAGATTTTAGCAAGGCATTTGACTCTATTTGCCACCTCAAAGCACTCCGGGTTTTCAACCGGATTTAATAATTGGTTCAAACCGTATCTGAGAAACTGACTGCAATATGATCTCTGATGTCCCTCAAGTATCTCATATTGCACCCTGGATTTTTATTGTGTTCATCGATAGAATAGCCAAGATAATTAAACACACAAATGTTCTAATATTTGATTATGACGTAAAATTTTTTCATACAATTAAACATGAGCATGATGTGATGACCTCAACAGACTTCGTGAGTGGTGTATCTAAAATTCATTACACCTTAAGAAATGTAAAATTATGTCGTTTAAAATCCGGAAATGTCCTTCTCGGCCACATCGATTCATCCTTCATACTGGAAAATATATCCATACATGTCCCAAGCAGGACATTGCGTAACCATCAGTTTTTGGCGCTTGAACACCACCTAACGAACTATGGCGACAACAATCCCATTAATCGATCAGCAAAATGATTCAATACCGTAGTCGATCAATTTCATTTTAATTTATCAAAAAACAGTTTTAGAAAACAAATTAGAATCGTAATTTCTAAATTTTTAATAAGTCCTTTGACAGTTTCATATTTCTACCTGTTAATTTATATAATTGGGTTATTTTTATAATTCTTTCTTATTTACAATCTAAGTGTGAATAGATTATGTTTTTATATTTTATTTTTAATTTTTATTTTAATTTTTTTTATATTTGAAATCATAATTGTAATGTGCTAAATAGATTTCCTTTAATAATTAAACAAATAAAAATAAATAAATAAATTTTAACTACTGTCAACTAAGTCGCCTAACTTGATGGTGTTTAATAAATTTCACTCAAAGCAGTAGTTTTAGGATAAGTGAGCAGAAAACATCGGAAAAAAATCAAAATGTGCAAAACTGGATCAAAATACGTAAAGGTCCTTGACGGACTATACTAAACGATTGCAACTTTATTCGTATAAATCATCTTTCAGAAGTGGTAAGAAATGTCATGCGGATTTTTAATATCAACAACAACTTAACAACATTTTTCTGGAGTGATTCCACAACAGTTCAAGGTTGGATAAAAGGAAAGGCACGGTATCATAAATGCCTTCGTAAATTATAGAATAACAGAGATATAATCCAACACTAATCCTACCCAATCCAGCGGACTTTGCATCACAAGGGTTAAACCCTGTGCTGAAGGGTCTAACCTACCCAACAACATATACTGATTGTGGAAAACTGGTACAAGCAAGCAACATTGCACGCAAGTTAATATAAGTACATTTATCTCAACAATAATGGGAAACCCGTGATTGAATTGAATCGATCCTATATCGGACAGTGTGCCCACATAGTTTGTGGGCAAATACAAAAACTAAAACTGAGAATAAATCCCAGTTTAACCCAGAGGAACTCAAGACAGTGCTTAGAGTAATAATAAAAGTTCCACAGATATAAACCTTTCAAATAGAACAAAAGAAGTTAAAATCAAATCAATATTTACCAAAGGGCAGTACAACCCTAAGGAAGAAAAACTAATGATTTCTAACCTTTGGTTTTACGAAAAACACTCAATAATAGCGCCCAATGGCCACGCATTGTCAAGTTGCTCATGAGAGAAGCTCATTTAAAAACACCTTATAGAGACAATCAACCTCACAGTTTACCTGAAAATATTCACAAACTTCGTTGAAGCAAATAAACAACTACAAAAGCAGGAAAAGCAAATGGAAGCTGAAATTAAGAACAAAATAGTACCGATGTGAAGTGAGTGACATTTGTTGCCCCCAAGTTATAGTCCTCACATTATAGGTTTATGGGAGGCCGGAATCAAGTTAACGCAACAACACCTCAAATATAGGCTTGTTCGAATTCATTGTGAGAAGACGAATTTTTAATTCCAGTGCATCTCCTGATAGAGAGAGTCATTATGGCAACGCCTCATACTTTATATCCAGGGCAACCGGACCATCACAAGATGAAATTTGGCCAAACCCAGTCAAGGCTTTTGTATAAGTACGGATTATCTCCCATGACTACATCGTAGGCCAAAATGATTACAGGAACAACCGAACATGGTGCACTGAGAAATGACATACTAGCAGTAATTCCAATTTCTTAACAATCATTAAGAACATTTCATTTGTTTAACAATAGATAATGTGAACCTTGCAAATAGTTCAACCTACCAATGCAACCAATGCAATGACGAACAAAAGCCACTGTGACTTAGCAATCTTATAGCAAAAAAAAACCCACGCTTGACACATTATGCAATATTGAGGCAACAAATTCAACCAACCATTGTATAACATTTATGCTTCCATCGAAAGGATATACATAATTCTAAACGAAACAACAGTTGATCCAAACGCCTTGTTCACCAAAAATGCAGTGTGCAGAGTAAAATTACTCAGGTATCCGAGCTTTTTATACATACAAACAAATAAATGTGAAAATATTTTTTGTGAAAACAATAGGTTCTTTATGACGTCATTTCTTCTTTCACATTTTCGTTACATTACAAATTGAGTCTCATATTTTGTGAAGGACGCGGGATCAAAATAAATAAATATTTTCAAAACCCGAGGATGTTTGCAGAGATATATCATGAACGATTTCAAATTTCTAGAAGAATAAATCAAAGGTGCGAAACTGTCCATAAGGTCGGTAGCGTCGACAAGTTGAACAATAGTTATAACTTGTCGCAATGGATAAGGAACTTGAAGACATTTCACACCAAAAATTTTAACACTACTGACTTATACGCTTTTCTAATTTTCTCTTTGAGTTCGATAAAATTTCAGTTTCATCCAAATTAATATTACCATCATCTCGAAGATAAAAGTGAAGAAGTATGTGACGTTAACACAGTATTTTTTAAAACTACAAAATAAAATACATGTGCGTTTGTAGAGCTAGTCACAATGGCAGGATTATCTTAAGATTTGTATGATCGTTAACGGTTCTGGGAACCACGAAGTGAAACTTCATCCCGCGTTTCCAGGAGTTAATAACCGCACACTTTTAAATTGAAGACCGTGCTCAGAAACACTTTTTCTTTTCAGTTGTTTATGACTGCTATATGAAATTGAGCGTCATTTATATGTGTGGAAAGTAAAAATTATCACATTTGCTCATAGTTTTTCCATGAAAACTCTCGACGGCTATAGTCGTCATTTGCTCATAACAACATTTTTTCTCTTCTCAGAGCAAATGACATAGCCGTCAATTGTCTCTGTAGGCGGAAATATATTGAATTATTAAACATGAAAATGAAAACAAAAAAAAAACAATTGGTGTGTTTATCTGGAATGTCACATCTTTTTTCTTCGATGTATTACTGAATAATTAACAAATAAACGCATTAGTACACTTCGTACGAATGATGTTCGTTTTTTAATAATTAAAATACGCCGGCTATAGCTGTCATTTGCCTACATATCACTAAAAGTCCGACGGCTATAGCGCTAACGGGTTAAAGCAAATCTCTGTCAAATGTACTGGCGCATTCAAATATGAGGAAGCAGCACCAATCACAACACTAAGATTATATTGAAATTTTTCATGGTCAGTACCAGACATGATGATAAGTGGTTACTACCAGGTTTGGTTTCCGAAGCTTGCTGTTTCTCGTGTTTGGCCCATTATATGAATAGTTTCTCTTCGTGGTTCCCAGAAATCGCGGAAGTTCCGGAAACCAAACCTGGTACTGGTCATCATGTTCGTTAACGCCCCACAAATTTCAAGATAATCCCAACTGTTGTGACTAGCACTATACACGCACACGTATTTAATTTAATATATTTAAGAAAATTTCGTTGAAATATGCGTGGGTTCAACATCTTTTATTACGAGGTTTCAATATTCCTTGGGCTGAATTAATGTCAGTTTAAATATTTTTAATAAAATCCGTGATGAGTAAACGAAACTTTAACGAATTGAGGTTCATGGAATATGCGGGGCTCGAATTACACAAAATACTTTGAAATATTGCGCTATATACCACCTCAATTCTATTTGTGATATAAAGCACCACCAATTTTTAAAGTTTACGTATGTGTAATTCACTACATGTAAGTTTTTTTTATTATACATATTTTAAAAACCAGGTAACAATTAAATGCCGTGGATATGTGTAAGTACGAACTAGTATGTGTAAACTCATCAAGAGTGTATAAAATAAGTGGCTGGTCATTAATAAAGAAAACGTACGATGTAAAAAAACATTTTTAACTTTGTAGGTGTATGAATAATGGTAAGTATATGTACGAAATAAAGATATACGAGCATATGTGTAACGTACGTGTGTATAAGAAGTTATAGTTGTATCTTCAAGACGCTCGATATTACATATTTCCATTATATTTTCTAGTTCCACTTAAAGACGTGTGTAAAGTTACTTTTCACATTTGCATATGGGAAAAAAATGTTTGGTTCTTCTTTATAAAATAAAAGTGACTCTGAATTAGATCGCATAAAGTAGAAGTTTTATCTATGTTAAGGAGTTTAAAGTGGTTTTATGTAGCATTTTAATTTATTTTAGGATAAAGCACTTCGATACACATATGTGTATCATGAGAAAGTTTACGTTTTTTAAGCGTACGAACGTAAATCAAATAATTTATGTCATTTGCATACTAAACAACCATACCAATAAAATAATCTATTGGCTAAGCTGTCCACGACTATTTTGTACAATTTTGCTTGCATTATGATAATATTAACATGCGGATTAAATCAAACAGAAATCTTATTTTCAAAGAGTTGCCGATTTTATTATTTTTTACTGTTTTTAGTTGTAATTTTTATTGGGCAAAAAATTTCGCGATTTACTTTTTTTTTTTGGTGCGTGGTTTTGATCACCGCACTCAAGACATTTTAAATTTTTTCCGCTCTTGTTATTGTTTTGATTTTTTTTTATCTTCTCTTTGTCAACAAATTGTGCTACTTTTGGGAAAATTTACTTTTTTTTTTGGTCAAGTTATTTTAATTAAATTTTCAAAACGAAAAAAAAAATTTGAAAAGTTTAATACATAAATATAAATCAAGGTGTTGCATAGGTGTAATTATTGAGAACAACAGTAACGGCAAAAAAGTGAAGGCAAATCGATATATCTGGGTTGTATTTGGAAATATGTACTAAACTTTTACTTTGCCAATTTGACAGCTTTAGCAGCTAAAATAAGTTATTATCTAAAGTCGACTCTAAAATAAGCAAGTCTGATTCTTCGGAAATTGTTTAACCTAATTGAGACTCTTGATAAGTAGTCAAACGATTAATGATAAATGTCACATTAACAACAGAAGAAAAACAATAACTTCCAATAATAACAAAGGTAATCTTGTTTCAAGTAGAAACTTCAATTGCGCATAAACTGTTTTGTGTTAGTATATAGGTGAAAAATCGGTTTGCAACATAAAAATTTTCTGGCCACGATTTCCAACAGTATCAAATTCATCGTTGGAAAAGACCATCAAATTAGTAGTTATCGACTGACCCTTGATAAAACTATATACTGACGCAGACTATCGCTATTTTTTATGTGCACTCCTATTGTTTCCTATATGTTTCACTCCTACGTTTTCTAATTATCAGTAAACACTCTGAAGCTAACTAACTATGGAAGCTAACTTTAAACAAGTACAATAGAGGTTCCCACAAAGTGCGAGCACATTTATTCAAGATCAAGGGTGATATTCTACTATCAGGACCTGTTCCACTTGTCGTGTTTAAACCTTCATCAAATTCATTCGATGCCTCAGAAATTATAATCGTTCTAAGGCACCGTTCAACAAACTTATCCGGCAACCTAAACAGATCAGAAAGATTAAAGGAGTTTTGGAAAAAAAATTACGAATGCGTTGCATATATCAATCGAACCCGAAAAAGAAACATTATCAAGTGTCATAATCCTCGGAGAACCCTGTGATTTTATGAACATACGTTTGTCAATTTTACTCTCAAAACGCTTTCCCAAAGTCATATCTAAAATCATCTCTAACAAAATCAGCCAAAAATATCTAAAAAATAAACTTTTATTAAAAGTGGTTTGTTGTATATACTAGAGTGTCCAGCTAAATTCGGACAAGATTCAACTTCATAAAATGGTACAATGAAAACACCAACCGACGCTGTCCAACACAAGGTTAGAAAGGATACCTTCTATGGAACCCACAAAGTCATCTTCTATCCAGCCCCACGGAATTTTAGGTAGATTAAAATCGTCTGTAACTAACACCAAATAGCCAAGACGATTTGACCTTGAAAATAATAGACTCACCACAAGCATAGTGAAAATTGGCTTGATCAAGTTTAAGGTCGTTATTTACCGCAGTATAATTACTCGATCATGACAAAAGACGGAATAACCAAGTTTCGATAAGAATAATAATTTCTTAATCGTTATGTAACACTGAAGAGCAAATTTATTGCGCTTTAGTATTCTGCACTGTTGTTGTGATAATATAGTAGTTGTGATGGCTTTAGCAGTTGCAATTTAAATCATGACAGTTGGCTTTAAGTTTTTTGGACGGGTAGCAAACTAACTTCCTGAGGGAACCCCAAATTTATCACTCAAATATTTACAGAAGCCATCTGGTACAGTAGCGTTATACAATTTGGAAACGTATAGATGAATTTTATATCCGGAATAGTTTCTCCTTTGTTGCATGAACCAACAATGCACTCCAACGAATTCCAACATTCCAAGCAGATTTTTACGCCAACTTTTGTAAAATTAGGTAATTACCATAAACCAAAATTATAGAAATTTCAGATAAAATCCTAAAAATTAATGAAATAATAAGTATCATGAGAATCCTAAACGGATCAGCGGATCTCAAAACTTGTAATATAACTTAATGTTTCTTGTAATATTCTTACATTATCATAAAAATTGTAGACGAGCAAAGCTTAATAAAAAAGAATCATATTCAAAAAAATATATATTAAGTAGAGTGCTTGCTCTGTAATTCGGGGGTACCGGGTTCAATTCCTGGTAGTGTCAAAAAGTTACAACTGAACGTTTTTGATGTGTTATGTTTTATATTGTTCATTGCCTTTATATCTCAAGCCATAGTTGTCGGGTTTTCTCCACAAATATTTTAATATTTTTTTTTTGTTTATATTTACTAGGTTTTAGAACCCTGTGTGATATTTATGCATTGATAGGTTAAATTGATTAAAGTGAAATAAGACAATAAGTTAGTGGAATAAAGTCTTTTCATAACATAATTATAAAAATCAAATAAAAATTTTCGAAATATAAGCTCGTAATTGACTTTTCATCAGCCTCGTAGAGAAGAACAGAAGGAACCAACCATCTCATCCTACTAACAAGTGACTTTTAGACATGTTTCATTTTAAAACTCGCGTAACTTATTGAAAACTCATGTTTTGTTATAGGGTTCCATATAGGTATTCCTCAATCGACTTATTTTGCACTCAAAACCCTTACATTTTTAATTATTGAAAACCGTTTGATTTACGAAAACGGGGTTGAAAAGTTTTTCGGACATATACTACAGAACAGAGTATTTTATACACATATCGGAAAGCAAAGTAAAAAGGCTTTTATCCATTTTTACTGATCGGCATATTTTATATTTTTATCATTCTAATAGTCATTTTGCGCAAACTCAACTGAGAGAACTTTAAGAATATGAAATATCACGATCGATCATGAGTTTGTGTGCATTTTCACTACAGCTCGTAATACTAAATAACTCTAGGAAATTCATATTTCCGTTACGATGAAATAAGTTGATCGTTGCTTATTGTTACGATACAGCAACTCGTTCTAAATGTCGGTCTCAACATAAATTTGCACTCATTCGGCAAATATGGGTTATGTTCAATAGGAACTTATTGAAGTGTTTACCCGTACCCGAGAAAACTCTTACGATCGATGAACAGTTAGTCCCGTTCCGAGGGCGATACATCAGATCTAAGCACGATAAATATGGCATTCCATACTTAGTACAAGAGGGCCAGAATGAGGTTGGGGAAAAATAAATCCATTATGTTTACGTTTATTTTGGGGCTTGATTTAACATATCTACAACCATTTAAAACTCGCTGCCATTTAGAATGCAATTTCACTATGCCGCTTTCCTAAAACGCCTTGTCCCTATCAGTAAAAAACTGAGATAGCCATTTCTCACAAGCCTCTCTTGAGGCCATTTTTTCACCAAAAAGAGCATTTGCTATGGACAATAAGAGATGAGAGCCGCTTGGTGCCAGGTTAGGCTACAAGGTGGATGCATAATAACCTCCCGGAGCTTCTGGTGAATTATCATTAACGTGTGAGGCCTAGCGTTGTCTTGGTGGAACACCACGGGTCTGCTATTGGCGAATTTTGGCCGCTTCTGCTTGATTGCTGCCTACTAAATATTTCATACTTTGAAATATATTATAACAAGCATAAGCTAAATTTATTTAGCGTATTACCCAGAGGTATGGGTAAGGGGTCAAGGCGTGATCCGGGTCAGCCTTCAGAAGAAGCTGACTGTCAACGAGCCTCTTAAAACGTGAAGTATGACGAGAATCTAAATGATTCAAACTCTGATGCCGCTTGTCGGCAATGATGAGGATCATATGAAGCTGAAGTTGTAAATACTTCACCAAGCAGTATTGGTGAAGTAACAAAAAGCGAAAGACCCCATGAAAACCTAATGATGGATATCGTTTCTCTCGAAACGATGTTAGAGAAAACCAAGAACATGAAACGTAATGAGCCTAATTTTCGATGAACTGTCAATAAAAATTAAAAACATGAAAATCCAAATTATCGAAGTGGTTGCGGAAACAAATCTGGTTATTGGTAAACTGGAGGAAGCAAGCAACCATAGGTGTATTTGCAGCCAGAAACCTAAATCACTGGTTACTGTGGAAAAGGCACCATAGATGGTTGCAAAGGTTTCAGTTCCTAATACCATTTCAAACAAAACTAGAAATGTGGAAACTAAACCAAAAGAAAATGAAGGAAATTGGCAAGCGGTCGGTAAAAACGCAAGAAACGCACAAACAGAAAGCGTTGGCAGAAAAGAGACAATAAAACGGATAATTATCTCAGCAATGGATAATGAAACCATCCTTTCAACCACCGATATAACAAAGAAAATCAAGGAAGTTATCCGCGTCTTAGCGAATCGAACATAAAGATTCACTATGTAACGAACCCCGGCCCGAAAAGTGTCACGGTTACTGTCGATGTTTCCTCTGATTTGAAAGTTTTCACGGAAAACAAAGAGTTGGAAGGCGTGGGTCTAGTAGTCAACGAACCAGTGCCCATAAAGAGATTACCGAATGTAATCATCTTTCATATCAGCTCGGAGCTTGATGGTGACATGGTGACATAAACTGCCTTATAAAACAAAACTGCCTGGATCAAAAAGATTTTAAGGTTCTATTTAGAACTGGTGCGAAAAATAAAGAAACCGCTCACTAGGTGGTAGAAGTAGAACCAGCAACCAGAAACATGTTGCTAAAGTGTGGAAGACTGCATGTGTACTGGGTTCGATGCCATGTTAGAGAGTTTGTGACTCCAACTAGGTGCTTTAGGTGCCAGCATTACGGTCACATTGCAAAGAATTGTAGGGCGCGCACAGAGATCTGCTCTCACTGCGCACATCATGATCATGGCTTCAAGGGATGCCCAAATAAAGACAAATATCCAAATAAAGCTGCAAGGAAATGCAAAAACCAAATGACCACCAAGTAGGTCGTGTTTCATGTAACGCATACAAAAGTGCTGTGCAACGCCTAAGTTTTAATACTAAACATGATGATTAGTCACAATCAAAGAAATTGCAACAGTAACCTACGTATCGCTCACCTCAACATGGAGGGCGCTAAAATATAGTCGGATTGGAACTATGTGAAAGCATTTCCACCTACGACATAGATATTCTATGTATGCAAGAACCACACTCGGTTAATGGTCAAATCAGCGGCATACCTTCTACAACCAGACTAGCAACAGGATGCTCTGAGAATCCCAAGACTGCAATTAGTATTCATATAGTGTTGGCATGGACATGGTGAAGCTAACTCAGGTTTGTGATAGCCACTGCACATGTGTTGAAATATCATCGGAAGCTGGTTCATTCTACCTATTTTTGATATACGCCCAATATAGTGAACCGATCGAGTACCGTCTGTGCAAAATCGAAACGATCCTAGGCTCTTTGTCGGGTCAACAAAAAAAAAGTAATGATCGTCGGAGACTTCAACGATAGAAGTAAAATGTAGCATGACCGTTTATCCGATGAAAACGGAAGAAAAGTAGAAGACTTCGTATCCGGGAATGACCTTTTCATAATGAACTTGCAGGGACACCCCACGACGTTCTCGTCTAATGGAAACTCCAGTATTGACCTTACAATAGTCAACGGATCCTTGCTGGGCTCGATAGTGGGGTGGTGTGTAAGACAAAGTTGGACATCTAGTGACCATAGAGTCATTACGTTGCGCCATAAAATAGTCCCCTTGCAAGTATCAAAACTACGAGATTTGCGGCAAGAAATAAATACATACTTCCATGAAGTATTTATAGCTAAGCAAAGTAGTTTCCAAAGGTACGTGACGGAACATGGGAATAAAGACCCATGGAGACTTGTAAACAAATTTGCCTCTCTCAAAACACGGCCCCCTGAAGTCTTGAGCACCATATCAGGAAGAGAAATGGAGTCGTCATTGATACGTGACATGACACACGCTTGGAGTTACTAAACTCGCTTCTGCCACACGAAACACCTGTTGGGCATCAGATGCTGAAGACCCCCTATTCACGTGGGAGGAGGTCACCAGTGCATTAACTTGTTTTAAGCGTAACGAGTCTCCTGGACTTGACAACTTGAACGCTGAAATAATCCAACTGGCTTGGTACATCATAGGGACTACCATAGTAAAATTATTAAACAACTGCCTGAAATTTGGCTACTTCCCTAAGGTGCGGAAAAAAGGTGAAATGTTTTTAATGAGGAAACCTGGCGATAGTGATCTACTGTCTCCGAAGTCTTATAGACCAATCATGTTGCTGCCTGTCATGGGGAAGCTCCTAGAACGGTTCGTATTTATCCAAGAATCGAACAGAGCGGACTATTATCGGACAAACAATTTGGCTTCCGACGTAGCACTTCTACTGAGGGGGCGATAGTCCGCCTATAACAAGCACTGTCAAAACCCAAAGTTCAAAATATGCTATGAGCATATTCCTGGACATTGTCGGAACATTTGATAACTTAACGTGGCCTAGTATCATCGCAAGTTTATCAGTCTATAACCTCCCTAGAAACACTATTAATGTTTTTAGTAGCTACTTCAGCGAACGATCCGCAGTAATCAGAGACATATATGGTTCTGTATCAAAAGAAATAAGGATGTCCTCAGGGATCAATCTTAGGTCGCCTTGTCTGGAACATCGTGTTCAGCACGAGCATGATAGATAACATGGACGAAATAGCATTTGCAGATGATAAGGTCATTCTGGTCCACGGCAATTCGAGGCTTGAACTTCAGCGCCAAGGTCAAATCGCCATTAATAATATGGTACAATGGTGCGATACTAATAAAATGTCACTATCTGCAGAGAAAACCATGATGCTGCAGCTTAAAGGCAAATTTACTCAAGTCGACCTCACCTTAGCAACGTAGCAAGAGTGTCAAGAGAAGGATGAGGACTTAACCATAAAACACTTGTATTAATTTACAAAGGTGTGGCGGAGGCGCTCTTCGCGTATGCAGCGGCTGGGTGGTACGACAGGTCAAACTGTCACCGTATCAGATGATTGGAAAGTGCTCGGAGGACTATTCTGCTAGGAGTAACAAAGACCTACCGAACAGTGTCTAAAGACGCTGTTGTAGTTCTGGCTGACGTGCTCCCTGTAGATATTCTAATCAATAAGCGAGCGCTCATGTACTAACTAAGAAGAAGAGCCCAGAATAATATACGTGACCATGTACATGCTGCAGATTGTAGGCATGATCATTTTAATGATCAATTTAATAATAAAGGAGAAATAGAGGAAATGACGATTGACCTATGGCAAAGAAGGTGGAATGAATCGGCCAATGGAAGGCATACATTTGGCTTCATTCCAGATATAAAAGCACGAATAAAAATGAAACTACAACTGATGAGCTCTATGAGTCAAGTAATCTCTGGTCGTGGTAACCTTCAGAGATTTAAGATAACAAACCAATGTCAATGTTTATGCGGTTCAGAAGTAGAAGACGTCAATCACCTACTTTTCGAATGTAACGAGGTGACAGTCTTGTCATTAAACAAAAGTGGCTGGGTAATATAAACATATTTACACGAGTTACCACTGCCTGCACTACTAAGCGACAAAGTTCTCCCACAGTTCCGGCCATATTGTGCTGAACTAATCAATATCTTAAAAGAAAGGAATAGTGCGCAATAGTGGGCCGGGTACCCCCCGGACGGCATTTGCCTCCACGCGGCTAAGGACGGCTAAAAGTAGTAGCACTATATATCGGTTGATCGGTTGACATAGCTTATTATTATGAAAACTGATATAAATTTTAAATAATTCTTAGCATAAGTTTAAGCCAAGGTATTAGAATTTTTCCCGGATTGTTGACTACGATTAATAACGATTGCTGCCTACAGTCGGTCCAATTGCTAGCAGTAGAAGTCCGAATTGAGCGTTTGGCCATTGGGTAGCAGCTCATAGTAGACGATTCCTTTCTAATCCTACTTCGCCGCCCTTTGACCGTGATCGTTTTCGCTTGATATTATCGTATGTGACCCATTTCTCTTCATCAGTCACTATTCACTTCAGAAATGGCTCGATTTCGTTCCCATTGGCCAAAGATTCACAGATGGAAATACAGTCCATCAAGTTTTTTGCATCAACTCGGGCTGAAGCCAGCCTCATGCAAATGGTTTAAAACTGTTTTGTGGTCGATCTCGCATGCCGGTCTACTTCGATAATTTTCAGAATTTTATCGACATTTTATCGATCTTTATCGTAACAAAATTATAAAATATAGCGAATTTTCTGTTTCTTTACCTCCATCAACAAGCTGCAACTCAGAACTGAATCGATCAATCACAACAGTGACAAAATAAGTTTTTTAGTTCATGAATCCCCCCATGAATGAGTATAAGTATGGGTTACTGTGACAATTACTTCACGATATATAAATCACTAAAACCATGTAGCGAAAAATAATGGATTTCTTTTTCCCCAACCTGTTATATAATGATTTTTAGATTTTTAAAGTAATTATTGATGCTCCTTTGAAATAAATGAATTTTTTTGATAAAATAAAAAACACGACAAAAGAAAATTTTATTTTTAAATTGTTTACTTATAGATTATGGGTGGTGTATAAAACTCAATTTTCAGTAGGTCATGTAAGTAAAACTGGTCGGTTTGAAGAGGGTTAATTACAATTTGCTTACTAAATTAATATATTTTAATGTCGACACTATTTTTAATCGGCTCTTGACGAATCTTAATTTTGTTGACAATTTAGATGTAAATATCTCTAAACTGGTATAAACTAACCTTCATCGCCAAAGTATCGGCGTCAGACACATATAGTAAAAGACGAAAAGAACGGTGTGAGCCACACGGTACAAAATACTTAGAAATATATTTTAATAATTTTCATTAGCTAAAATCTCCGGAAACAAAAGAAGTTAAAAATATGTATTGTAGATCATTCAATAACGACTGGCCGAACTACCAGTGGTTGTCGACGGTGTCTACGAGAAGTCAGCGTTGTCTACTACAAGTGGTAGATGTTGTCTGCGTTATCGACGGGTGCCCTACGCTTAGAAATTTGTAGATGATGCGTAAAAGTCCATCTCCGTTTTCTATCCAGATGCACGGTTACGTAAATAGTTATCTTTCAAAATAAAACCGCGATCGAATCAAGGATACAATAAGTCGTAGCCTTTATGCTTACCTACACTTACGGATATTAAAAACGAAAATAATAGTTACAGCATATGTTTGCGCAAAATTTTATTCATTAGGTGAACGTTACTTTTTAATGCTTTATGATTTCTTAAAATTCATTACCATACCACACACATTAAAATATTAATAAGGGTTTTATTGTTCCGGTTATTTGTATATGATAATTTAAATGATGGATGGAAATCTAGATTAACTGCGCGAACACAGAGTGACCCAATGAAGCAATTAACACGTCTACATGTAGCAGAAAATAATGTTATATATTTTCTATCAATCAAAACCCAATAAAATTATGAATCTTAAACACAGTTAATTTAAGCCATAAACAAATGGAAACGACAATTTTATGTTGGCGATAAAATAATCTCGTATATATGCGTACACACATTACACATAGTACCTACTATCTTACATCTACCTTAAAACTTGTTCATCACGTTTTTCCAACCGCGAAAATAAATAAAAATATCACAGTTACAAGAAGTCCAATTATGATTTTTTTTTGTATTCTTTATAGTTTGCTGCTTATACATACTTATTTTCATATATGCAGACATACAAATCAATAACATAATTTAATTACACACAAAAAGAAACTTAGTATATTAATGGTGAATTGAATTTTTTTGAATACGAAATGAATTCAGCCTTTAAGTCTTAAAAGAAAGAGTATAATAAACCTTAATACAAAAAAACTTCATACAGTGTTATAATAACGACGTTGGTAGAATGTCGGCTACCTACCTGGCTCGCTCGCTACATATACCTACATATTTAACGTGTAAATTGCAGAATAAGTAGTATATACATGCATGTGTAAAAGGAAATCAAATTTTTTTTTATTTTATTTCTTAAAATTCCGGAAATTATAAAAATTATTATTTTTGTTGTTATATATTTTCTTCAAAGTTTCATTATAATTTACACAAACAATGCACAAAAATTTAATAAAAATACCATACGTCTTCCTTTATGTCATTTATGTTGATTGTTATGATTACGAAAATGTTAATAAAAAAAATTATGGTAATCTTATACTCGCGTATTTTGTTGTTGTACGTGTATGTTGAATATATTATACATGCATCTACATATGGTAAGGAAATTAGGCCCATCCACTTATATAGAGTGTTGGTCATTATTTTGTATGTCGTTTTATCAAAATATTGGAATTTTTGTATTACAACAACTCCGACAGAAAAATGTTTAGGTATTTTCATTTTATTAATATTTTTGTTTTTTACCACCCAGTCGAATACCAAAACCATTAGATAAACAATGAAAATAGTTTGATAAAGATGCGAGAAACAAAAATAAAACATCAAAATGTTGTAAAACGAATTTTTTTCGGTTTGGTTTGGTTTGAATAGGTCAGTTTGATTGTGGTGATATGAAAATTATATATAGTGTACAAAGAATGGAATTCCTTTCGTATTGGATGCGCAAATGGAACAAGTGGATTAAATTATTTTTAAGGGCATCATCTTTTAACTACCTCTGTGGCCCTATTCTGGTTATTCTCGGGGAATGGAAATTTTAAATTTTGTAGCAGTTTTATTCCCTTTTCTCCAAAAGAAAAGTGTATTCTGGCTTTTGGGGAAAAAACTGGGAATAGACTAACGGAAATTTATTGTATTTACTTATAGCATAGAAAAATAAGTTTACCATAGATTTCTCATTTTGATAAATTGAAAAATAAAAATGAATTGAGTAAAAAAGTTCTGACAATTCGAATGTCATGATTATATTTGTGACTTTACATTGCGCGCAATGTACAATCACAAATACAATCATGACATTGGAATTATCAGAACTTTTTTACTCAACTCATTTATGGCTGTAAATTTATACTGAAAACTGGTAATATCAATTGGAAATATCAATATCCAATTTTTTTACTAAAACAAAATTTATTTTTTAAGTAAAATTCGACTAAGGCTGCGGTCCAATTCGTGACTAATTTTGTGGAGACTGACTTATTTGAAAGTCTACAATAAATCTTCAGTCGGCTGGACTTGTTGTAGACTTGTTTGAGTTTTATGCGAGGCTTGCGCCAAAACTGGTAACTCGTCAAAATAATTCTAATAAGTTTCTAATAAGTCTATTCGACAGGAGACTTATTTTAGACTTTCAAATAAGTCAGTCTCCACAAAATTAGTCACGAATCGTACAGTAATCTAAAATATCAACAAAAACTAATTAAACTTAGTAAACTATTTCTAGGCATTTGTTTTCTTTTTTTATTGCGATCGCGGGTCGACCGCGAATAATAGAATTATTTTCCCGTAAATTTATTCCCCAATCGCCAGAATTATCTTTTGGAAAACGGGGAATTCGGGAAAATATCTAGGGAATAGCTGCTATAAAAATATTTTATTCCCTATTCCTGGGAAATTACCAGAATAGGGCCACTGGTTATATTATTGAACAATTTTCATCTAATATGACATGCAAGTATAGAAATCGTAGCTCAGATTCAGACAGTTTTGTAAAAAGAGCTGTTCTAACACATGTTCGGTTTAGTTCCTGAAAAAATAATTCATTCATTATTGTTTGACAATAAAAATAATTAAACTATATATGCTCATCTTAAAATGCAAGAAGCCCCAAAATTTCTTGCCCTTTCTCCGTTGTTCAAACCTTACACAAAAATGTTGTTCAGTATACATAATCCACCATAAGTGTCATTCCACCTTAACATTGAAAATCCATCATTACTAGTAAATGAACGAATAGTGAAACGACCGTTAAAACTATTTGTGATTTCATAACTCTTCGTGTGTTAAAAAACCGCATCCAGGGTCTAAAGAAACAACGCAGCACCAATAACCAGTAGTGTAAACTAATTACCTAGTATCGTAAAATATGTCAAACAAAATCATGAACTCACCGATTTAGTCGAGCTAGCCGCACGCGTTGACGTCGTGTTGATAAACTTATGGAGATGCTTACAGAAATTGAAACGCGAGTTTGTACCGCCGATCCCCACGAGAAGAGCGATTATGCTTATGGAGAAAATTATTACACAGCTACTGTGCTGAACAAATGGATTTGCTCCATCCAGATATTACAAATTTGGATAACTCCCACAACGAAACCCAAGCACCAGGAGAGCATGCTTAAGTTGAACTGCTGAAAATAAAACATATACCACCATTTCTGGTGACTACGCAGGATGGCAGTCATTTCATTTCCACCATCATACATGAATTCCCAAACTTGAATCCAGTACAAAAATTCCAATATTTGATGGGAAATCGTATAGAGGAGAAACTATACTACTATACTAAGACACATAGCCGCCACAGTTCGAGGGCACGTCCAATAAAACCGATAGCCGCAGACATCAGTTCCAAATATTGAGCGCAACTGAACGTAAAGAGTTTGTCAATGGGTCCAATCGGTGTTTCAATTATTTGAGCAGCAAGGTGGGATCTTAAATGACTAAAGCGAAACACGCACATTTCAATTAGCGGGACAGTCTATCTCGGGAATATATCTAAAGGTATTGTAACAATAACCCTCAAATCATAACAATTTCCAGCATTCTAGTTGGAAGCACTTGGATGTCCAAGATCACCACAAACTGCCTCCTCGAAATTTCGTTATTGACCTAGAATCCTGTTCATTGGAGCTGATCATTTTTTGGCAGTGATCCAAAAACGGAAAATCAAATCAGGTCTAAATGAGCCAGCTCCTTAGAATACAATGTTTAGATTATCTCAAGACCCCTATGCCATTGTGCAGAACGCAAAGTGACATCGATAGCTTTACACAATAGCCGCCTTTCATTGGCGTTAGTAAAATACTTCTAACTAACAAATTGGCGTTCCATTGAACATCTGGCGTTCCATTGAACCGGTACTTGCGAGTAATCTGCTAACGCCATTGGAAAACGGCTAATGATGATAACCAAGTATTCAACATAGACCAAACTAGGTAAATTGTGGCAGTTGGAATTCGTCAATTTCAAAAAGAAATTCATTCCCCAGCGGAATCATTTTGAGAACGTCATTTCACAGAGAATTTAGAACGAAATGCTCAAGGTACCCTGAAGCAAGCTGCGTTATTCACTATCAACAGCGATTCAAAGACTAAGAAAATCCAAATTTTGAAAAGTTGTTCAGTGACTTCATGTATGAATACTAAACCTAAACCACATGGTAGAAGTTCCGCCACCAGAGCCATCGGAAATGCAGTTCTGCCTACCTAATGTTGTATTTAACACATCCAGTGGTACTAGAAAAATGAGAGTTGAATTGAATGAATCCGCCAAATCAGGCGTATCTCAAGAGCACTACAAATTTCAGCAAATAGTATGGAGACACGACCCTTCCGATCCTATTCGCCACTTTCTCCCGATGTTACTTACGGTTTAGCTTCAGCATTTTTAGCCACATGCGCCCTCAACCAAATTTCACTTGAAAAACAACATTCCGCACTACACGCGAGGTAAAAGCTAAGAATCTTTACGTGGATGATCTCATGGCTGGAGTTGAAAACGAAGACGAAACTCTTGAACTGAAGGAGCAAACCAAAGCTCTTATGCATTCCTCCTCAAGAGATTCGGGAAACTCTCAACCACTCGGAGAGAGAATCTTCAGTAGAACGATGAGGATTTAAGAAAGGAGATGCAGGCAACAAATGAAATTTTCATTCCCAAACTTATAAACATTGTTCCGGGGTCAATTATCAGTATACAGGGCTTTTGCGATACCAACCCACCTGCTTATGTGGCAGTAGTTTCAAAAAACAAGGTAGCCCCGATCAAGCAACCAACGCTACCACGACTCGATTTATGCGCAGCTGAACTACTAGCAAGGCTCATGGAAGTCAATGCTAGCATAAGTGAAATATTCGAATGGACTTGTTTCCAAATTATTCTTGATTGGCTAACCGTTATCTCGAGTCGTTGGGGCATGTTCGTGGGCAATCGAACCTCTGAGATAATCACAAATATATACCGAGAGATCAATGGAGGCATGTCTGTTTCGTTAACTATCCTGCTGATTGTGCTCCCAGAGGATTGTCCTCTGAACTGGTTACTACAAACGCGGAACTCGTGGCCGTTACAGAAAAACAATTACGGACACCAGAAACAAAAATCAAAAAAGGAAACATTCTTCACTTTCATTTGTACAAGGCCAACTGGCTTGCTTGAAAACATAATTTCACAATACTCACCCAACTACAAGAATGGATGGAATACACCTAAGAAAAGATGAACTTGCGCGAGTAATGCACCTGCATTACCACATGAGCAACAACAATTCTATCTAGCCATAATCCTCTCGCCAAAATTAAGA
This sequence comes from Nephrotoma flavescens, assembly GCA_932526605.1. Lineage (NCBI taxonomy): Eukaryota > Metazoa > Arthropoda > Insecta > Diptera > Tipulidae > Nephrotoma > Nephrotoma flavescens. The sequence continues at coordinate 301,471,291 of OW052220.1, read as the reverse complement.
ATCACATTTTTAATCCTTCCAGACATTCATTTTGATCACAAGCTTGCAGGGCCTACTCCTCTTCTATTAAGAGCACGTCAACAATACTGGATGCTGAGAGGCAAAATGAAGACCGAGGAAGTCATACGAAGATGCACCACCTGTATGAAATTCAAGGCTAATTGCCAACGCCAACACCAATTAATAGGTAGTCTACTAAAATACCGCGTTGCGTTAATTAGACCCTTCATCAAAACGGGAGTAGATTCTGCAGGTCCCTTTTCAAAATACCTTTAAAGCCTATATCTGTCTTATGTATGCATTTGTACAAGAGCCGCCCATCTCGAACTATAGTCACCAATTTACGAAATGACGCATTGTTAGGAGCTTTAAAAAATCGGAGGTGCATTTTTTTTAACAATTCTCTCGCAGCTGATGAATATGTCCCCCAACCTCCCGATCTAATTGACCCCACACGATCGTTTTCTCGGTCGAACATAAACTCGTCTTTTCTTCCTAACAATTTCAAATTTCAACTCGTCAGAGCGAAGGACTTTTTTATTTGTGAAATTTGCCGTTTCTCCTGGTACTTTGTCCAGTTTACCCGGTTTTGCGGCTTTTAGGTCGAAAACATTGATTTTTAAACGCCAATGCTTCCATTTAGTCCTTGATCTCGTCTCCATTTAACGGTAGTCAATGTCATTTTGTCAATTTTTCCCAAGTAAGGCGTACATCCCCTAATATTTGCGGTACCGTACATTTTCTGTTGTGCTTAGATCAGATTCCTATGACTATTCTCCGTCATAGTCATGATTCGAGCTTTAGTGTTTTTCCAGTTTGTTCAAGCCGCTTGAGTGTAATCCACCTCGGGATTTTGATTTTTTCCAAATTTCAAAGTGTGAGTACCTCTCCTTACGTAAAGTGACGATGGATGTTAATAAAAAAATAATTTGAAATTTTAACGCCCGAAACAATTTTTAGTAGATCATAAATACAATTTAAATACTTACTAGTAAAAGCAAAACATAAAAATTGCAATTATTTAAGTATTTACACCAGTGTTGTGCCGAATTGTCTATACATCGCATAAATAATTAATATTCTACATGTGTAGACAACGTATGTAAACATTTAAAAAATCAATTATTTTTCTGTTAGTAATCAGCAAAATTCTATGATTTCTTTGTGAATACAATATTTTCGACTCTATATCTTCATTTTAACGTCACATTTGAATCTAAGTGTTCATATGGCAATGATGTACAGAAAATGGAATGATAAGAAAAATTTATGTTTCGTGCATTTACTTTAGCTGTGTTATAGTATATAATTTTAAAAATTCGAAAATGTCAAAACTTGTGTTAAAAAGTAGAATGTTATGTAAAAAAATTAAACCAAATACAGAGCTGTCAAAATAAACTACTTTGAGCCACGCGGCTTCAGTGAAACATAAAAACCGTCTCCACTCTCCATTTGCGTGCCGGTTATTTCTCTATCCCGCCATTTTGCTTAAGAACTGCCTAATAAACTTGGGTAATGAAGGTGGATACAATGTTCGTTGTGGTAAAGAAGATGTACAGTATGTTCAACAAGAGCGTGTACGGCACAACTTTACATAAAAACTATAGAAACAAATATGGGCGGGGCTTTCTATTGATTCCTCTTAAACGCTCTAAAACAAACATTAGTTTAACTGCAACTGTTTAGCGGATAACATTTATGAAAGAAATGAGTGCGATTTTTAAAAAACGATTTGAAGCGGTGTTTTTAAGTGCACATCCGAAAGGACCAAACCTAACGGTTGCAAGTGCAGCAAAATATATAAAAAAATCAAAAACATGTGTACAAGGAGTCAATTCGCATCCCGTGAAATAATGAAAATGAAAAGTTTTTTTCATTAGCAATCGAGTAGGTTTGCATTCCCCATAAGAAATTTTGATTTCACACAGTAAAATTTAAAATTACGTGCGAATAATTCAAACTACTAGATTACCAATGAAAAAAACTCTTAATTTTCAATATTTTACGGAACGCGAATTGACTCCCAGAAGAGGATTACACATTATTCAATGTACAAAAATGTTAACGATTTGCCAGATTCACTACAAAAAAAGGAGGATGAAGCCATCATACAGTTATTTGATGAAAATTTTTCGATTACGCTGGATGCAACTGTGGAAAAATTGGCGAAAAAGAATATTATTATACCAAAACCAACCGTACGAAATAGAATTATGGAACATGGCTACACATATGGAAATACTTTGGTCAAACCACTGCTAACACAGAAAATACATGGAAGAGCGCCTGCACTCCTGCAGTGGGCGAATGAATATAAAAACAAAGATTTTACGAATATTATGTTTACCGATGAGTCATCCTTTTGGGGTTTTAATGTTAAAAGGCGTATTTGGCCAACTAACTCTAATTGGATCTTGCAAGGATGCAACGATCCAAAACACCATACCATACTCTGTTGGAAATTTAAACTCAGAATGGGCATCACAACATTGGATTGGTAATCTCAGTCACCTAATTCCAATCCGATCAAAATGTATGGGCACTCATGAAGATTAAGCTGAAAATGTACCAAATAAGAAATTTGAGTGGACTAGCGCTAGTTATCCGGAAGAAATAGAATAGCTATACTAATAACAAATATATTTTAATAAATTATTTGATTGGCGCGCCATCTCTTATCAAATAGATTTATATTTCGCGATGGAATATTTTTCTCGACCATGACAGTGTACAATTTTGATATTTTCTTTTTGTTTTTATACAGCGTCTAAGAAATCTAGCTAATCGAAGTTTAAATATCGTGTTTAAATTACAAGATATTGCGTTAAAAATGTGCAAACTGGATTATAAACTATGTAGTGTGTATAGGTGTGATGAAACATGTACATATACATTAATTTTTATCACGACTTTGAGAACGAATCTATTCGTATTAACAAAAATTTCCAAACCACACCATTCCAACCAATTTAGCAGCATCGGCAAATCACTCACTGTTTGAATTGGTACTTTCTCAAAATATCGCTTTTTTAATCCCAAAAACGAAATGATTCGACCACAAATGAGAATATGGAATAGGCAATAAAATATTCTGTAGAATATAGTAGTTTCAAGTCCATCAAGGAATTCATTCCCATCCGTATTAAAGTTACGACCATTTTGCGCCACTAAAATAATACAATAGTGAGAACTAACACCACCAGAGTGCAACAGTTATAGCTACACATCCAAAATACTGTTATTGTTGTTAATTTTACATATGTGTTTTTTTCGCAAGACCAGCTCCGTAAGTTGATCAAAAATTCGGTTTTTTGTGTTAAACTTTGACAGGTTTTACTATATTTTACAGTAATAATAATTTTAACTTTACGAAAAAGTATTTCCGTAGCATTTGTATGAAAGCTGATTTTCGTATCTACGTTTTTTGGGCCTGCATAGATACAAACCGCATTTTTTATTTGCTTTCTACTTGGCCATGCACATATTTTCCTCAGAACAAAAATATTCGTTTTTACTATTTTGTTGATTCCCCGAATAATAGAAGGTGAAATAAATGAGGCTCATGCGTTTAAAGTAATGCAAAATGATAGAGCTTTTAAAAGAATTTTTTTCTGAAGTATCATACTGTAGTACGTGTCACGCTTGAATATCACTGATTAGTGTGTTGTTAATGGCTGTATGGCTGCATGGCGTTTGCTTTTGTGTGAATAAAATCGTTCTATACGTCGAATCATTTTTTGAATGTGAATATGAATTGAAAATTACTCGTAGTATATTTAAATTAAAAAGTATGTAGAATGTAATATGTATAACTCATAATTTTACTTCGTTTTTATTAAATAAAGCCACGTAGCACAAAAGATATATATTCATTTGAAATTCATTGCCATCTATGGATTTGAACTAAAATTGATTTGTTCACTGAACTGACAAATATTCCTTTCATACATAAATTACCCGATCGATTTCTTCCAATTAAATATCAACCAGGTTCATTACGGATGAGACCGAATTGGATTATGAAAGTGGGTGTTAAATTAAAATTTTTATTTGTGGTTGAATTTTAAGTGACATTATAGTGAATACATCGTCAACCCGGACAATGTCTTCATGACAAACTTCAATATGATGAACTATTGATGTTTTTCATGAGGATATTGTCCAGGGTCACCATGGACTCACTATATAATGACTCGTTTAACAACGACTATTGTGAAATCAAGTTCTATTACGCCCAATGAGAATTAGTTTAGGTCGCCTTACGAGATTACGATTTCCTAATTGTTAGTCAGCAACTTACTCAGACTAACTAACGTAAAATAAAGAAAACTTAGCTTTTAATATCATTTATTGGGCTGTTGACGTTGTCTACATTATCGAAGTCAGGAACGCAGAAAATCGCTATGTAATCTACATCGCCAACCCTGAGCTCAATAATCCATAATTTACCTATGAAACGTTTCTGCATAATTTCTAATTAATAAACTCATAAAATTGTTTGTCTATGTATAGTAGTATTGTTACTATGGAAGTAAACATTTTTGATTATATCACGTGTCTGTCAAGTAGCTGCATATTTCTTGGAATCCAATAAATAAACAATTTATTTTCATATTAAGTGGTTTTATGGAAATTGCATTTAATTCATTGCCAAACTTTTTTAAATGAACATTTTCACAACATATTAATATTTATGTTCAAATATCACGCGATCATATTACATATACATTTATGAAATTTAACCATCAAAAATCTAATTTTACATGCCGATGCCAGCAGTATGTTGCGTAACATTGTATCCACAGGCGCCACGTGTGTTTTATGGTCCGCTTGACAAGGTCAAAGAGATATAATCATGTCACATTTGAATACGAACCTCAAAATACATATGGCAAGTATTTCGCTTATATATAAAAGGTAGTCTTACCATTTGTACAGGAAGTCTAATATTCCATTTCTAGAAAATTGTGTCTATTCTTAATCATTAATACAAGTTCCCTTTCATATATAGCTACCCTAAACGCTCCGTTGTGGGTTTTAATCAGCCAATTGAGTACCAGAATTAAAACTGGGCTTCGGCGCATTTTATTGCTATTAGATAATGTGCATAGTGCATTTACATTGAAAACCGAACGAAAAAATATTCAAACCATACGTCTAATCTTCTCTTTCTGAATTCAAATACTAAACGAGGTGGGAGAGATTTATGGAATGGCCATCTATTTGGAATGTATTTAAAATATTAGGTTGAATTTTATTTCTACGGATTTTGTAACAGATCCGGTTGAAATTAGTACTTCAAACTTCCATCAAGATGATGAACCACCGGCTAAAAAACCAATTGTACACCAACATGTTTCAACTGCATGAAATCAAAAAAGTTGCAAGTTAACAACTAATTTTGACGAAATGAAGCGTGTAGTATAGATGGCGTATAATACCAAATTGAACCACCGATGAATTAGTTATATAACGTTTCTTAAAACTATAAAGGATCTCAAAATTAGCCCAATAATGTTTATTTGAGATCATATCTAATCAACAGAGCGAATGCCAAGTTGTTACGCTTCAAATGTCGCAGAAGCAATCAATAGCAACATAAGCCTTTCTTCATTTCATTATGATCGTTCAATATCAGAGATAAAGCTAAAAGTTTTAATCTGGGCACATACGACAAAAATTACGATGTAAGAATCCGTAAGGTTTAACTTAACCACATACTACTCTCTACGGAATAAGTTCCATCTAACTATGCTGTTGTCTTGGATTACTGCCCCTCTGCATGGCCAAAATTTTAACGAAAAGGGTTTAAAGCCGTTAATTTAGCTGTAGTTGTACTTTGTTTGAACCATTTAGGTGAGCGGTATGGACAACATAGATGATAGATTTTATTTGATTTCAATACGAAACTTTTCGAATTTCTAAGATTTATACATCTTCAGCCCTGTCAAAATTCACTCAAACTGAATATAAACAGTAAATAGCCAGAAACAAAATAATGTAGAGGTTCTGGAATACAAACCTATTTGTGGAAGGTCTGGGCGCATATTCTTGAACATCACATCAGTTTTTTCCGAGTGGACATCTGTCCAAATTCCTTTACTATTGCCACAAGTAATTAATTCCACATATGCAACCATACCATATTCTTGAAACATTCGGAATAATTTTTTGGAACTTTAATTTTTTCATTCACCTCCCTTAAATATTTTAAATTTTTGTTATATTTTACGAATTAGCTTTTATAGTTCTATTCGGGAATGCTGGAATAGAATAGACTGAGGCGATGCAATACGACAAGACGATAAATTAGGGAAAATAAATTAACCTTACACAGGAAATTATTTTAAGGGAATTCAAGAAGACATGAATTATAATTTACGGAAATTCTTATACATTTTGACAGATGTCCACACGAGGAAAATGAATATAGAATACGGGCACTGGGCCGTATCACGAGCACCATACGGCTATTTTTGTTGATAGTGATACGTTTCACTACAAAATACAAACAACAAGCCATAAAAAATGAAATTATTTAACAAATTTTATCTGGCAGCAGTAAGTGACGGTCCCCTCCGATTCTTATAAAGCATTATGCGGAAGGTTTAATAATCCGCTTACTTTCACATTGAATGGTGATCTACGTAGAAGTGTATTTCCGGAGCTCTCTTTCTGATGAACCAAGTAATGATTGCAAATGTGCAATGCATACCTACTTTTTACCGCAATATAAAATCGAATAGTTCACTGATACCGTACCATATTAAGCATTTCAATGAAAACGAAATATGAAACATGAGTAACTTAAATAAGTACAACTATAGGTAGCTACCATCATTTTGATGGTATGGTGAGGGATAACGGGTGAACCACTTATTCCTATTAGATCACGACAGATCAATCACACAATTTATATTTTCATATAATATTAAAATTTCATCATGACTCTAGAGATGAATCTATTTGTGCTTAGGTGGAATGAACCAGAAGCAGAGCTGCGCACTTACAGATTATTAACGATCATATATGTTACAACACCTGCTCCTTTTTTGGCTACGCAAACTTTAGACCAACTTACGTCAGCTTACCAATGCAAGTTTCCGGAAGCTTCAGAAGTACTCAAACGAGATTTCTACGTTTATGAAATGCTGTTGGGAACACCTGATAACAAAACTGCGCAAAATATGGAGATCATATTTTTTTATTCTAGGGAAAGGAGGATTCAACCTACGTAGTGGACTTTCAATAGTACTGAGCTTATCTGTACTATCTTTGAAGCAAGCAAGGAGCTACCGCTCATGACATCCGAAAATGATAGTGAAGCCGTTTCAGTACTTGAAATGGTACTGTCTTACAAACGACACTTTCAAGTTTAAAGTGAATTTAGTAAATCACAAATTCACTAAACGTAGTATGTTATCAGAAGCAGTGAGTTTATTTATTTATTTATTTATTTATTTACCAAGTCTATACTTATATACAATCTGGTTACAATTTTAAAAATACATTAATATAGTATACTAAAAATTTAATTAAAAAAAAATAAAAAAAAAAGTAAAATTAAACAAACATGAAAAATTACCAATAATTTAAAAGAACATTAGACATTAAATTCTTAAATGCATCCCTGGATAGATTAAAGTCGAAAGCCGATCGAACTTTATTAAAAGAAACACTAGATTGATAAACAGGTTTATATTTACCGTAGTTATGCCTAATATAAGGCAGCTTAATTTGGAAATCTCTAACGTGAAGGGTCCGTAACGGAGTATATATATCGTACAACACCAAAATCTCAGGACAGTCAATTTTAGAAACCAACAAGTCTCTAACCAATAACGCGCCAATTTCGATTCTGCGGATAAAGAGCGGCTCAATATTTATTAATTTACATCTACCTCAATACGGTGGGAGTATAAAAGCGGGTAGGTTCCGATCTCTGGGCAACATTCGCAGAGAAAACCTTAAAAAGCGCTTTTGAACACTTTCTATTCGGTCTGAACAGTTACCATAAAACGGATTCCAAATTACTGCACCATATTCCAACAACGAACGCACAAACGAAATATATAATATTTTAATAGAATAAGGATCTTGAAAATCCTTCGAAAACCTTTTAATAAACCCAAGCATGGAATTCGCTTTAGAAATGCAAATATCTATGTGCTTATTGAACGATAAGTTCGACGTAAATGTTATACCTAGATCCATAAACGTATCAACATTATCAATAATATGGCCATCCAGGAAAAAATCAAAACTAGCGGGCGTGATTGTACGGGTAAAACGGATTGTTTTACATTTGGAAATATTTAGGGTCAAATTCTGAGCTGTGCACCACATACTGAAATTATTTAAGTCAGATTGGAAGTCCCTTGCGTCATTGGTGCATGAAATGGTTTTAAAAATTTTAATGTCGTCCGCATAGATGAGGCTGTCGGAATAACTCAAACAATCCACTACGTCATTGATGAATAATATGAAAAGCATAGGACCCAAATGACTACCTTGAGGCACACCCGAAGTGACATCAATAATTCTGGACGTGAAACCACCAATCTTTACTATCTGAGTTCTGGAATCAAGATAAGATCTGATCCAGTCCAGTGGGAGAAAGCTACAATGCAAGGAATCAAGTTTCTTCAACAACATGTCATGATCAATCTTATCAAAGGCCTTACAGAAATCAGTGTACACAACCTGGACAATTTTACCCCTATGTAAGGCATTAGAAACACCATTTATAAGCAAGAGTAAGTTAGTAACAGTTGATCTGCCTGGAAAAAAACCATGCTGTTTTGGAGTGATAAAAGTTTTCAGGTGAAAGAATAATTGATCTTTAACAAGTTTCTCAAACAACTTAGGTAAGACTGAAATTATACAAATACCCCTATAGTTCTCAATATTACCACGAATCCCGGATTTGAAAATAGGTTTAATAAGCGATCGCTTCCAAAGAGTAGGGAAATATCCATCTGTTAGACTTCTATTGAATAGAAAGCACACCGGGGCGGCAATTGCGTTACCGATCAATTTTAAAAATAAAGGCGGTATCGAATCAAAGCCGGCACTATGGTTAATGTCAAGATTTGACAATTCCGATAAGATTGTATCAATTTCCAAACGAAACATTGAAAATTTCTTATTACTCGTGACATTATTCAAGCTGCAGAAATTTGAACCTGAATTTGGATTATAAACGCTCTCAAAGAAATCAGCAAACAAATTAACCTTATCTAGATTGTTATCACAGAACCTGTCTTTCAAATACATTGTGGAAGGGAAACCATCAGATTTTCTTTTATAGTTAACAAAATGCCAAAAGTGATTGGGTTTCGATTTAATTTGTGATTCCACCTCCAAAACATAATTACTGTAAAGAAATCGGTTAAGAAATATATACTTTTTACGTATAAGACCTTAAATGAGTTGTAATTTACTGTATTCGGAGATAGTTTATAAAGTTTATGAGCCTTATCCTTTCTATTTTTTAAATTTATCAATTCATTGTTATACCACGGTTCCTTCTTGGCGCCTGAAACAACCAATCTAGGAATGAATGTTTCAATGCCCATTTGAACAATTTTATAAAATTCGTTCAACATATCTTCTATATTATTACAATTATAAAATGAAGACCAATTACACCCATCAAGAAATGCATTTAAAGAAACATAATCGCCCATTTTAAAGTTATAGATGACAGAGTCGGTATTATTTTCGATTAGTTCACTGTATTCAAACAAGACTGAAATATTCAGCGGCAAATGATAAATACTTGAAGATCCAGCTAAATCATCGCAGGTTGTGACGGTCATCTCATGATCAATTGGCACAAAGGCTAGGTCTAACACGTTGTTACTGCAATTCTTGACATTGATACATTGTTTCAGTCCCAACGAAAATATTTCAGATATGAACTTTTCCACATCATCGTTCATATTTATGGGAGTTAAATTGTTATCCATGTACTCCCATACAATACCTGGCAAGTTAAAATCACCGAAGATAAATAAGCGGTCCTCAGGTTGAAGGAGTGCACTAATATTAAGTTTCACGGTGTCCAAAAACATATTATAAACCGCAACGTTTGAATGACATGGTATATATGTGACACAGATGATCAGCGAATATGAATAAAACCGTAAGCGCACAGCAACAATTTCAGTACCACAGTTGGTTAATGTTATCGGCATAGATGAGTATTTGTTAGAGACGGCTATTATAATACCAGCCCCCACGGCATAAGTGTCCTGCTGTAGATGTCTGTCTCTCCGATAAACTGCATAAGTTGGTGGAAAATACTCCTCGGTTCTGTAGTGGACAGTCAACCACGTTTCCGTGATGCAAATAACGTCGTAATTCTCCTCCAAGATTGACAGATATAGAGGCTTAGATTTAGTTCGAATGCCGCTCGAATTATGGTAATATATATTTAAGAATGAATGAGGCTGGGGATTTGTTCCGCAGTTGAGAGGCTTAAAAGATGGTGTGATGGCAGGCGCAGATGTTATTGTTTGGTTGGGAATGTTACCCCAGTCCGGTTTTTTGCTACGCGTGGATAGCTGGTAAATGGCCGGATTATTACCCCAAGTGGCCAAGCCTCAGAATTATTGAGCATATTGTAATGGGTTTCCTTCAATCCGATTTTAAATGAAATGAATGTTAGTGAGTTATCGATAACACGATCCTTGGATAGTAATAATTTACATTCAACGTCCTCTGGTGAACAGTCCTGCAGTTTGTCACAAATGTACTCCACAATTCGATCAGTAGTGACAGATGCATCAAAGCGACTAATATATAAACATTTTTTGTTCGGCAAAGGTACAGTTCTAATCGAGTTGATCTGTGTGCCAGTACCCATGACATCTTGTGTTAGTCCTGGCGAAGTATATCTAATGGGATTGGACACTGGCTCAGCTACTACTGCAGATAATGGTTTATTAGCAATATCAACAGTATTTTTATCCAGCAAGACATTGATCAATTTGCGGTTTCAGCAACCTCCGTTTCAATTTTATTTAAGTTTTTTATTAAGTCCAATTTTTCAGCAGCTCTGTTAACAATCACGTCAATTTTTTTTAAGAGCTTTGTCATAGTTGAGTTGACTGGGGTGAACTGTTACCATGTCCAATTTACAAGGACTGCACAGCAATAAGAAGTACATTAAGCAGATTGGAAGATATTCAAATATGCAGATGGTTATACAATGAGTTAGCTTACGGAGCCGTAATTTATAGTCGAGTAAAGACGGCAGATGGGTATAAGATAAGTATATACTTACGGCAAATACAGAGGTAGCACCAATTAAGACTATCAGTATTCCACAGTTGGAACTTTGTGCTGCAGTGCTGCTAGCCAAGCTGATAGCATCAGTTTTTAATACGTACAAAGATAAATTTACTATTAGCTATCGACTATGGACCGATTCAACGATTGTGCTAAATTGGATATCGTCATGCCCAAGAAGATGACAGACCTGCGTAGCTAATAGGGTCTCATTGATTTTGCAACAAACTAATCGCACTCAATGGAGTCATATATCATCATCTGACAATCCAGCAGACTGCACTTCCAGTGGCTCACTTCCTGATAAATTAGTCAACCACAATTTATGGTGGAATGGCCCACAGTGGTTGAATAAAGCAGACATTTTTTGACAAAATCAGTCAACACTCGATGTAGAATTTCCAGAAGCACAGCTTTGAAAGAGGAAAAACATTCATCAGTCGTATTGTTGAAGGTAGAAAATAGCAATGATTGGTGGTCTGGTCTCATAGAATGATGTTCGAAATTTTGTAACATAGTTTTCGTAATTGCTACTATTTCGGAAAAGTTTATTAAATGGAGCGTCCGAGGAATTGAAATGCTCACATGTATATAACGAATCCAAACGTGATGTGTTCACCTGGTTCTTTCGAAGAGTGCAGTTAACAACTATCCACTATAGTACAAACCAACAGCAATTCAATTAAGTCAGTAAGTTAATGGAAAAAAATCGGTGTGAGACACGGAGTATAAGTTACTGGGAAATACATTTTATAGTAATAAAAACTTCCATTAACTATCCATCTTAAAACCAATAATATCTTTGCGCTGCATGGTTTTTATCGTGGGAAGCCTGCAATTACGGATTTTATTAATTTCAAATAAGTTTAAAATCGGGACAACAACTATATGCTGTATAGATGTGAAGATGAATGATGTATAAATTTTGTGAAGGCGTTCGAAAAATTTCATCATTCATTGAAAAGTAACATTCCAATTGTTCAGCGTGTTAACGAGCCGTAAAACTATGGGCTTATTTCGATGATTATATGAAAGTTTTCACTTTGGTTAACATTGAAGCCTAGTGTCCAAAAAGAATATGTTTTGCACATGTTCGAGACCTACCAACCTGTCTAACAGTCAAGTTTGTGCTTTCGCCTCATCACGATCGCTGCAATTTGTTACAAATACAGCGCTTGGATTATCGACGGGCAGCTGCAGTTAGAGTTACAGAAATTTTCGAATCTCGTATTGATTGCAAAAACCTACTTCTATCGTCGAATGCGGAACGCGGTAAACCGACGATAAACTATTCAGCACTCCAGAACTGTAATTAAATTGAATAGTTTATTCTTTATTTTAATATCCTCTTCGTCGTAGTTTCGAATTCCCTTACCATAATTCATTATTATTAATGTGCCTATGCTCCCTTTGATTTTTTTCATGTCGGTTTTGAGTAAAGCACTGAGAATAACGCATGTCACGCTAGTATAGTGCTCACTGGCCTTTAACCGGAATTTTGAAAATAATTAAAGAAATTAATTTGGACCCTGTTGCAAACATGCATGGAATGCAATAATAACTGTAAATTAGATAATTTCAAATTTTGCAAATAATGAAATGAGCTCGGCCAAGACAAAAGTCATTCATGTAGTGTGTCCTGTTCGCAATATGTTTGAATTAAAAAAAAATCGTGTACGAATTAGTATGAAACGGTAGTTTGACCATTAAGTATGGAACAATTAATTAATTTGTAGTGGACGTAACATTTTTTAAACGAAAGTATCAAATGCTACCGTTTTAAAAAATAAGACCATGAATGGAGTAATAATAAAAGCGTGAGAACATTACCGAATTCGTTTTAGAAGTTTTAAAACACTTCACAAAGAAACAATTAACAGCGGATATTTTTAACACGAGCAAAGCAATTTAAAAACAATCCAAACTATTATACAATAAAGATAACCAAGTTAATTATGAAACAATGAAATTGGAGACCACCTCTTTATGTTTTTTTTTTCTATGTAACATACAAGTAAGTACAATAAATAAAGACATTCTTCAAGACATTCTAAAATCTTAATTTACATATGTACTCTAACTAAACCACATTCATTGTCTTTTTGGATTTAATTTATTGTTATTTTAAAGTATATACATACTTACATACGTTCCTTTTTCTCATATGTGTGCACGAACTATTTCGTGTAGGTTTCGATAGTTCATATTTCATATCAATCTGGCGCCAACAATATTGCCGCACAAAAACGATATTCAATCATATAACAAGTTGAAATTCGAATAAAAATGTTGTACCTTGTTTACCAGACATTGTGCACTTACACTTTTTATTTCGAATTGAATACCGCGCGCGCAATCAACTTTCCATAATAAGAGTATTTGTTGCCTATACCTGTTTCCTTGAGATTTCCAGATTCCATTTTGTTTGGGTGGCCAAAAACAACAAAAAGCGAGAAAAAATTGTTATTACCTGTAATCAGATTAATAATTATATAAATTATAATATATACCTGTTATTTCAAATCTACATAGCATCAATTTTTCAACAATTAGTTTATTATTTTCTATTTTATATTATTAAAGAATTTATGTGTAGGCAAATTTATATAAATCAGACGTGTTAAAATATATCAAACCGTCAGTAATTCAGCAATTTAATAATAAAATTCAAGTTTGACAGAAGCGAATTTACATTATACATAGTACGATATTGAAGTGTCTGAATTAAATATTTTAATTATTACTGATTATATTCATGTTCTATACACACAACACCCCTTATCGTAATAAATCGATAGTTATTGTAAAATATTTAAATAAAACTACCACTGAAACCAAAATAGTATTTATTGGAATTTTTACTATTCGGTGTGCCATCTAATGTAAATATAAAATTTTCGAAATATTATCTAAGTTTACCACCATTTTAGTACTAAATATTAGTATTTGTGCTCACCACTAGTGTACGATTTTCGAACTTTCGAACTCGAAAAACAAAATTCAAATTAAATGTCATTGTGCGTTTTTATTTGTTACAAAACAGGTGAGTTTTATTTTTTTCAAATAATTTAGTTTTATTATTTAATAATTAAATGTTACTAATTAGGTATATTTTAAATTGAATAACTATATTATAAGGTTGTGTATATTAACATTTCATATTATCGGTGTGGTTGATTTTTATGAAATTCAAACTTTTGCGCACATTTTACTGTTTGTAATTTTTTTTTTTGCACTTTTCTGCATCCAACACATTGTAGTAAGCAATGTGTCTACTTATACATTTTTTCTTTAGCATTTGAACCTTCCTAATAGGAAAACTGTATATTTGCGTACTAAACGATCCCCAACTCTATCGTCAATTTTTTGACTTAGTTTTCATAAATTTTTTGGAAATTATGGGTAATGTGTTTTTATTTAAATTTACTTATCGAACTTGCACAACTTACCCTTACTTTGGTAAAGATCACTCTTAGGTACAAGAAATTTCAACAACACTGATCAATATGAGTATTTCAACGATTTGAAAACTAGTCTAATTATGCATAAGACATAAATAAAATTAAAATTACCTTTACATAAAGCTTGGTACATTTTAGCTTGGTAAAATATTGTTTTAAGGTTTGCGAAAAATAATTATATTTTCTATGAATTCTAACCATTCCCTCTTGATCTGAATCAAAGTATATGTTTACCGCAGACAATCCATCCCTAGTGGAATACGATGCCCGTCGCCTACTTGTCTTATGTTTTTTGATTTATGTGAGCTATATTTTCATTTTACAATTTCCCGTTTTGGTTTCCAACACTCAAATAAGAGAAATATTGCACATAAATCTCAGTGCCGACATGTTGTAACTATCAATTTTTTCGCTTCGATGCATTTTCGATGAAATAACGGTATTTTGGAAATAAAAATATTTGTCTTTCATGTAAATTTTTAAATTTTCTTCAAAGTAGCACGGTTTTTTCGTCGAAGCGAGAAAAGTGATAGTTACAACATGTCGGTCCAGGCTCAACTAAATCTGTGACGCAATATATTTTAAATGTTTTATTTTTGCCTGAGCTGAATAATTAGCTCACCGTTTAAATAAAGAAATTAAATGAATCAGTGCGTACTAATGGATTGAGCTAAGCTCCACGAATTTGGTTTCACTTCACACAAGTTCGAATGAGTAACATCTTCTATTTCGGTAGGCTGGTTTCAATTATATCTATTCGTTATGAATATATGTGATCGACGAGCGTCCAGTTCTTTCATAACATGGCATGAAACCCACTTAGGTTGAAGTGATTCAGTCGTTCTTGTACAAACGATTTTGTTGTTCTACTCATTAGTCGTTAGTTAGGTGATTGTAGATTTGAATTTCCGGATGTTTCTTTAATTGTTTCTATAAAAGTGTTACCAATTTGGCTGTTTGAACAGAACGTTCTGAAAGGCCGTAAGATCTCGGGTGTGTGGGCTTAACGTCCGTTTTAAGTGGTTTATATAGGGTTTTCCAATAAGAGTGATATGATTTCTTTAAAAAAACACACTATAATTGTTAAGGAAATTGAATGTTTTTTATTTAATGTGAAGTACAATCGATACAATTAAGTTCTGAATAAAACGTCATTCAAATGGCCTCCACGACTTCTTCTGCAGGAACGAATTCGATGAACCCAATTTTCGAGCACTTTTTCCACTAAAAAATCAAGTCGTATGTCATGAATAGCACGTTCAATATTGACTTGTAAAGCAAGAAGAGAGTTTGGTTTATTGCTAAAGACCAATGACTCCAAATAACCCCACAAGAAATATGGTAGTCTAATGGTGTTAAATCACAACTTCTTGGAGGTCATTCAATATCACAATTTCTTGAAATAATTGAAACTCCAAACTTTTCTCGCAATAATTCAATTGTTGCACTTGCTGTGTGGCACGAAGCCCCGTCTTGTTGGAACCAAATGTTATCAATATCAACTTCTTCCAATTTCGGCCATAAAAATTTGGTTATCATCGATCTATACCGATATCCATTGACAGTAACGGTGTTACCAGCTTCATTTCGAAAAAAATACGGACCGATGATTCCACCAGACTAAAAACCACACGAAACTGTCAATTTAGGTGAATGTAATGGTTTTTCATGAATAGTTTGTGGATTTTCTTCGCAGCAGAATCAACAGTTTTGTTTATTTACCGCACCACTCAGATGAAAGTGAGCCTCATCGGAGAAGATGATTTTCGTTATCGTTTTCAAGTTGTTCCAATGCAAAATCAGCAAATTCACGACGTTTATAGTGCTCCAATGGCTTCAGTTCTTGAGTGAGAATAATTTTATACGGATGCCGTCAGGTTGTGGTTTGAGACAGTCCCAATTCTTGAGAATGTCTTGTAATCGACAAATTGCGGTCTTCAGCAACACTTGCCTGAACGGCAGCAATATTTGCATTACTTCGAGCGTTTCTTTGTCTTATTGGCACTTGAACATTATGTAAAGAAAATGTACGCTCAAAATTTTCAATAATTCGACGAATAGCGAGGACACTTGGACGATTATTACGACTATAAAATGGCAAAAGCGCACGAAAAGTTGCAATTGGAGAACGATTATTTTGATAATAAAATTGAATAATTTGTGAACGGTTCTTGCGTTTATCTCACCATGATGAAATTGTAAACATTGCTGAATACAATGAAACAAAAAATGACAGACCATGACATATTACAAATGGCCGAAACGTCACTTAAAAATCATATCATTCCTATTGGAAAACCCTATATCTTTTTTGTGTGTTAATAACAAATTTGTGTTTGCGTTAAAGTTAAAAATGTCCGATCCAACGGTTTGGAATGGATATTTTGGAATATCTTTTAAATTTACTGGTTCTTTTGGGGGACATCTCTGGATTGGTTGGTACACATGGGGCCTATTTTTTAATTCATCCCGAGCAGGCAGTGCACTGTCAAAAAATACTTCGAATTTTTTAATTCAACCTGTGTAATTTTACTCTGCACACTGCGTTTTTATTTGTGCACTGTGCTTACACAGTGCATACTCGGTTCTTCAAATTTTGCTCTGAAATTAATGTCAGTGTACGAAGAGTGTGCCAAACAAAAAACAATTTATTACTCTATGCACACCGGATAATTTATCCAGTATAACCTTTGCTCGGTGTACCCTACCCGGGGTAAGTCTGCTTGCTCGGGTTGTTTTGGAAATCTCTACTTAAAGTATCTGATGTTGGAATTTCATTTCCTTTGTTGTAAAGAACTATATTTTTACACTATATTTGCCGTAGGCACTTCGCGAAACACACACTTAATAAACACATTTTATTAAACACTTGCTTTTCTATTTCGCAAAAAATTTGAATTTTGAATATTTTAATTTAAAAATTGTTCAAAAAGTTTAAAAAACCTCTCGATCGGTTTCGACTTGTTAGGTCATCATCAAGAGTAGATACTCCTGTTGATGGTCTAACAAGTCGAAATCGATCGAGTGATTGTTTAAACTTTTTGAACCATTTTTTTAATTAAGATATTCAAAAATCTAATTTTTTGCAAAATAGAAAAACAAGTGTTTAATAAAATGTATTTATTAAGTGTAAAGAACTATCGGTGGTTATGTTTAAATAACAAATTATATTTTACGAAGCCGTGGTGGTGTACGTTTTTTTGCGTAGATATATTGATGAAATCATTTCTATATCTGAGGATACTTTTCCTGGGCTTTGGCGTAGATTTTGTAGCGTATTCTATTGGATGTTGATCCTGCATCAATACTGCACCAAATGCAGGTTAGCTTACTTATTGACAACATAGTAATAAAGAACTGGTGCCGATATCAATTAAGAATAACTTAATTTCTTTAAAGGCAATTTTTGTTCGTTTTCCCAGATGAAATGGGGGATTCGGTATGGATTTGTTCATTTAACTTATGAATATAAAAAATCATAACTTATGATTTTTTCATCGTCTGGTTTTTGCTATTTCCTGTTAATATACATATGCCCGAAGATTTCTATTGTTGTTTTTCAATCCTGGACTACTGAGAATATTTAGAACTTCTTCTGTAGATTTTATTTATTTCTTCAACACAGGCCACGAATTAATGGCATATGTTGAAATACCGTCCATTGAACCTTCGACATTAATTAATTCACCTAAAAAGCATGACATTATCCCTTAAAAAAATCCTGAAGCTGAGCAATTCGAATATTTCTTTGCCCTTCGGTGGCTTTGATTTGTCAGAATCCTTTTATATAATATAACAATGTAAAATATTTTGAATCAATAATTCATGATGAAATTTAATATAATGCCAGAAGGGGAAAATGTCTGCGTAGTAAAATTTTATTCAAGTTGACCCGAAACAATGCAAATAATTAATTTTCATTTTTGCTTGAGTACTACCATCGGTGGGACTACTGGCTTTGTTCCTTTTAGTTTTTCCATGGCTCCGTATTCCACCATATTATCAACTCCTTCATTTAAATCGTTTTTTAACATAATGGTATTTTTATTGTTGGTGTTATACACATTCAAACTTGGAGTTATTGTCAAACCATTGAAATTTTTTTCATCAATCAAATCGATTGTTTTTGAGTCGGGCCGGATGAATAATTTATATTGCTTTCAAGCTTTTAAGCATATAGTATTGGTATTGAGTCTTGATCGATAAACTCGACTGTGCTCCTGAATCTAGCGCTTAAAATGAACTATTTCACTGTTTGATTAAACGGGCCCACATTTACAAAAATTTGTGCCGAACGCATTTGGCAAAAATATTTTCGCCGTAAATGTTTAAACCGACTAGTGCTTAATCGTGTGCGTTGAATATGGCACAAATTTTCACTTTTTGTGTAAAATGTCTTAAATTTGTTTTGTATGGCGGGTACGTCTTTTTGCTGGAGGGTATTTATTTAGTCCAAATTTATTATTTATTAAAAATCCTTATTGCATCTACTTCCCTAGTTTTTTTTTTCTTTGCAATTTTGAAACCATTATAATGTTGTATTCATTTTTCCCAATTTTTTGCCGATTTTTCATTTAAGGAAAATATTTCTCGTAAATCTTGTTAGTCGTTGTGGGGTATTAATGTTTCATAAAGTTATAATTAAATCGGGTCTACCCAAAACAAAATTTTCCTTAATACATATAAAAATTAAATCTTTGTTTAATTTAAATCTCTAGAGCCTAGACCAATCCCAATATTTATCGAGTTTTTGAAAACTCAGAAAAGCATATACAAACCTTTACTCAGAGAGGCTTTCTGAGAACTGTGGCTTGATGCTATGGTTGCATTTGCATCATTTGTTTTAGCAGTTGGTTTTTTAAGCCTAAAAAATATTTTTGCCACCGCACAGGTGGCAACCCGATTAAAAGTCAAAACTATGTCATTTCAAGTCATGTGTTCGTTTACAACACAAAAATGCGCTTTGGTTATCTAAACTTAAGACGAAAATGGTCGTTCCGTAAAAACACTTCGCAAATTACGTGATGATTTTGGTCAAGATGAGCTTCCTTCAAAGCATAGAATTCGCAAAATTGTTGAACGTTTTGAAGAAACTGGAGCAACTGATCCGCATAGGGTATATGAACAACATCAACCAGTTCAGCTGTAAGTGCATGCACGCGAAGGTGCAGTAACAATAAATAGCAAGTGCCATCGTGGCATGTTAACTGGATTTATGTGGCTAAAATTGGAAGAAATTGATTCAGATGATGTTTGGTTCCAACAATATGTCACACAAATCGTGAAAAACTCGATCATCGTTTTATTTTAAGAAATTCTAATATCTATTGGCACCAAGATCATGCTATTCACGCCCGTTACATTATTTTCTTTAAGATTTTTTGAAAAGTAAACTGTATAACAATGAGTCACGAATAAGTCTTTTTTTTTAAATACTAACAGATTGAACATCCTTTACATCTTTACTAAATCTACAGATCTAAATTATTCTTTATACGCTTACATATAGCGTATACGTAGGCTGTTGTTTCGTCATTCAAGCCGTCTCTAAGCCATGTTTTGTTTTGGTTTTTTATTTTTTTAAAAGAAATTATTAACCAGTAATAACTGTGGCATCGGACATAAACGCAAGTTCTTATGCTACTTTCAACGCATCTGTGATGCAAGATGCATCTGGATAAAATGACTTTGTTGATATTCATGTCGGTCACTTTAGCTTTAAATATCATCTAATTCTACATACCAAAGTAATTTCAGTATCTATAGTATTTATTCACATCAATTTTCACTTATATTAATTTTAAATTGAATTGTGTCTTCTATTTATAAACAATTTTTTTACAGCTTTTGCCACCAATGGATTTCATCTTCCGCTGATTGTGATGAAACTTTAATTGCTACTTGACAAACGGAACCATGAAACCATTAATCATTGATAGTTTACAAACGGCTGTGAAGGATCCTTCCACTAAAAACTTACTAGTGGTGCATTTATTATATATCCGTTAATATCCATCAACCGCAGACTCTTGAATATTGGTAAACCTTTCACGATCAATTATTTTTTTCTAGTTTGAAAAGAGCAAATAATCCGACGGGGCCAGCATTTAGCGAATAGGCTGCGTGAGGAAGCAATGCGAATTTAACCCTTTGTTTTGCCATTGTGATTACGGATGTGTGAACTGGTGCATTGTCTTGAAGAAACATCACTTTCTTTTTCGATAAATGTGGTCGTATTTTCATGATCAATCGAACACTGTAATAAGTTCACATAACACTCACCGTTGTTTCTTTGTTCTTTTGAAAATAATCAAGGAAACTTATTCCACGTGCATCCCAAATGCATGCCCACCTGCGCATCCCCGTGACACCATGACCTTGTCAACCGATTTAACTGTTTTTAGCTTCTTTGAAACCTATTTTCCACTTTCGGTTCATTGTTTGGTTGTTCTTTCATCTTAGGTTAAAATTAATTGACGCATGTTTATTGCTAATTTAAAACCTTATTTTATATTTAAACACAAAACAAATTTGTCGATCCCGATAGGAGCAGGATGCAAAGTGAATCATGAACAGATTACGATCTGTGGTGAAATGTAACACATCTATGACCCCTTGTCGGTGTGCAAAACCCATGGGCCGACCCATCTGCCATGCCAGTTCGGAGCTTGCAATGTGCAGATGGTCTTAAATCGTTTTTATAGCCATACGTCCTCGAGTTGGCTGGGATGCGTAAAGTAAGGACGTTAAAAGCATAACCGCGGAAGAGCAGAGTGAGCCTTGAACCCCAAAACAGATCGGATAGTAAAGAACAAAATAAAATAAAAATACAAAAAAAAATTTGTATTGTTTTATTCTGCTCTCTCGAAAATAAAATTTAAACTTAAATCTATATCTCAGAATTGGCCTTAATTTATTCTTATTTCATTTCTATTTGTGTTGAAGCTGCTACACCAATTTTTGTTGAAAAATGAGTCAGAAACTTTTTTTTCGGTGAAGCAGTTTAAATTTTATTTTCGAGAGAGCAGAATAAATTAATAAAAAAAATTTAGTGTTTAAATATAAAATAAGGCTTTAAATTAGCAATAAAAAATCTATATCGATTTATTTTGAAGCGTGAAGCAGTGCTTCTTTGATATCCCGTGTGGAACGGCTGATTGACATACAAACATTTAAAGACTCATTATCGTCTAATCAAGGACATCGTTAAAAAATATTAGGATCAGCTCTGAGCTTTAAATTGAAAAAGTTCAATGTGTTATTAAAAACAAGAGGACACAAAAATATTTTAATTTGTCATATGATAAATTAATCAAACCGACTAAACGACACAGTGCTGAAAGGGATTTTTCATCATCTGATTACGATTGGTGATAAAATTGTGACCGTCTGTCGGTGTGCAGAATTTCTGGGTCCGACCCATCTTCACACATGGTTTTACATAAATCGAACCTATGGCGGTACATCCTCGATTTGGCTACTGCGTAAGGTTCTTGTAACTGCTTTGCATTTAACTCGCTCTGCACTTGTTCTAAATTTCAGTTTCAGATGAAACACCCTTGACGTGAAATGCGGATTGCGAAAAAATAGGTGGGAAGTGCTTTGGCCCAGAACAGATTTAAAAAATTAAAAACAAACAAACAATAGGTTATCAAATGCCTATTAGAGAGCTTATCCGGAACAATAAAACACGTTTTTATAAATTTTTTTTAATTTTGGGCGGCAAAACCGATATTTTGCTAAATATATATGATTCAATAAAAGCTTTGACACAGTAAACGATTTTTCATTTCTTTTCAGCCATTCTCAATTTTCACTTTGTATTTCTGTGTGACCACCAAATCGCACAAGTTTAGGAAAACCTTTAATTATAGTGTGTTGGCAATCGTTTGTTGCTTTGATAATATATTCTTTACAAGGATGAAAGAGAATTTACAAGCTAACTGATGTTTTGTTTCTGAAAAAAATTTTTAATTAAAATATTCAAAAAATCTAATTCTGCGAAATAAAAAACAAGTGTTTAATAAAATGTGTTTATTAAGTATTAGTGTGTTTCGCCAAGTGCCTACGGCAAATAGCATAAAAAGTACTAACTGATGTTGTAACGACTGGTATGAAATTAACTATCAATATAGTTGGATAAAAATGTACAGGACTAAGAATGACCTGAAGTGTACCAAATAAAATTAATTTTCGAATCCTAGTTTTATGAATGAAAATTGAATCGATTCAGAAACTACAAAATTCCGCAATACATAAACGTAACCCCATAATAATATTGGCTATATTGGCCTATTTTTTATATGCCAGAATTTCTCCAACATCATGATGAGTACTTTGAATTGAAATACGCACTTTGAATTGCCAAACCTTTCCACATTCCTTAATTAGTTTAAGATTTAAATGATGTATTACGTCACTCAGTAAGTCCCGATGCTGTCATATAGATGGCAGTGGTTTATGATAGTAAAAATACCGTTGAACTTTGGTTTGCTGAGTTTAAACGTGGCCGTACAAGCACCACTGATGCTGAACGTTCGGCCGCCTCAATTGGGTAGTTATTCCGGAAAAGATGTCTAAATTGCTCAAATAAGACCGTTAAATGAAGTTGCGTGAGATAGCTAACACCTGAAAGATATCAGAAATCATTGTACTTTTGTACTATTTTGCATAAACATTTGTTCATGAGAAAGCTGTGTTGCGGCACCCACTTTGCCGCACTTGCTCACATTGCAACGCGACAACACGTCGATGATTTAGAGCACTTTTTGAAGCTGGTAACCGTGATGAAAATGATTTTTGTGTTGTTATGTGGCAACGTTTGAAACAAAGATAGCTCTACAGTCCGAAAACGAAATGTTAGTCCGCTGAGTGGATAGCAGCCGGTGAAAGCCGCCTCCGAAGTGACCGAAAATGCAAATGTCGGCCGGTAAGGAACAATTTTTTGGAATTGAAATTCGGATCCCGCTTCCAGCGTTCTAAAAAAAGGAATCGAAATGTTAGAAAAGCGTTGGAATGAATGTATCACTCTTGAAGGAAACTGTGTTGATGAATAAAGTTGAATTTTGAAAAAAGGTGTTTTTTAAGTAGTTAGCCTCGAGACTTAGTGAGTGACGAGACATATAAATCTATTTTGCTTAAAATCTATTTATATGGCCACAATTCACTTTATATAAACCAATTTTCAACAATGTTGACTGAGGAGTTCCATCAGCATGGCCAATTTAGGCCAAATTTCAGACGTCTTCTGAAGAGCTTCTTAATATCGTTGAGCTCCGTTCCGCAAACAAATTTTCCGAAGGTTAAAAATATTTCACAATCATTTTCCACATATCATCCAAAATTTGCCTTTGAAAATGGGCTAAAAATAAAAACTAAAATATAAAACCAAAAATATTTAACAAAAAATGATAATTTGTTTAATAAAATTTTAACAACTTCTCCAAAACTCTATTCTTATTAAGATACGTATTTACACTAAAACGGTTCAAATTTTATTCAGAAATCATGTTCATATAATGAAATGCAAATTGTTACTTATATTAAATCTAACTTTGTTTTGCACGAAATCCGTTATGATCAGCGATCCAATCCACTCTTACGGGTGTTCCTTCCGGTGAAATATATTCATAATGTCCCTTCCTTTGAATAACATCTTCCCACCCTTTAACATTTGTATGAATAAGTTGACCAGCTTCTTCAACGTTTATTCCATCTTTACCAGTAAAACCAGTCTTATACACTTCTGGAGCGTTATTTTCCTTGTCTAATTTAGAATCTAGTTTCAATCTACTAAGCCCTTCACGACGTTGCTCAGCTTCGAAACGAGTAGCAGCGCTGGAGGATGATGACTCCTTGTGAGAACTACTTGAAAATGATTTATGCGAAGTTCCTTGTTTAAACGATCCATCGTTTAAAGTTTTGTGTAGTTCGGGTTTATAAGATCCATCGTCGAAGTGTTTTTCATCATGATGCTGAGCAGTTTTAAGAATTTGTTCATTGCGGTCAGCTTTCAGTTGGTCTATTTTTTCATATAGCTCAGGTTTATACGAACCATCGTCAATTTTAGCGGTTTCTAAATCGGATGTTTTAAATAATTGTGCTTTAAATAATCCGGAGGGAACGTTGTCTGTAAAACTAGTCGTGTAAATTGCTGGAAGTGAATAATGAAGCTTCAAATTTGATTTGTCATCTAGTTTGCCGTGGCTATCTTCGCCGCGGCGCAGTTCCGAATTAAAGCGTGTTGCAGAGTTGGAGAACTCTTGTTTGTGAGATGCTTCGGTGAAACCTGGCGCGCCGCTTTCATGAAATTTGTAATCGATTATTTTA
This sequence comes from Nephrotoma flavescens, assembly GCA_932526605.1. NCBI lineage: Eukaryota > Metazoa > Arthropoda > Insecta > Diptera > Tipulidae > Nephrotoma > Nephrotoma flavescens. The sequence goes on along the minus strand of OW052220.1, from coordinate 301,446,206 downwards.
TACAACTCAGGTTTATATGATCCATCGACAAAATGTGATGCACTATCAAAAGTATCTAGACGCAAATTTGATTTAATTCTTAGGTCATCGCGGAACGCGTCTTGCGTATTAGGCCCAACGATGATACCTGGTGTGCCGCTTTCATGAAGTTTGTGATCGATTATTTGATATAATTCTGGTTTATATGATCCATCGTCATAGTGTGATGCACTTTCAAAAGTATCTAGACGCAAATTTGATTTAATTCTTTGTTCTTCGAGGAAGGCGTCTTGCGTATTAGGTCCAACAATGATACCTGGTGGGCAGTTTTGATTGTGATCGACTATTTTATACAATTCAGGTTTATATGATCCATCGTCAAAGTGTGTTGCACTATCAAAAGTATCTAGACGCAAATTTGATTTAATTCTGAGGTCATCCCGTAAAACGTCTTGCGGATTAGGTCCGACGATGATACCTGGTGCGCCGCTTTCATAAAATTTGTGATCGATTATTTTATACAATTCAGGTTTATATGATCCATCGTCAAAGTGTGTTGCACTATCAAAAGTATCTAGACGCAAATTTGATTTAATTCTTAGGTCATCCCGTAAAACGTTTTGCGTATTAGGTCCGACGATGATACCTGGTGCGCTGGTTTCATGTAATTTGTGATCGACTATTTTATACAATTCAGGTTTATATGATCCATCGTCAAAGTGTGTTGCACTATCAAAAGTATCTAGACGCAAATTTGATTTAATTCTGAGGTCATCCCGTAAGATGTCTTGCGTATTAGGTCCGACGATGATACCTGGTGCGCCGCTTTCATAAAATTTGTGATCGATTATTTTATACAATTCAGGTTTATATGATCCATCGTCAAAGTGTGTTGAACTATCAAAAGTATCTAGACGCAAATTTGATTTAATTCTGAGGTCATCCCGTAAGATGTCTTGCGTATTAGGTCCGACGATGATACCTGGTGCGCTGGTTTCATGCAATTTGTGATCGACTATTTTATACAATTCAGGTTTATATGATCCATCGTCAAAGTGTGTTGCACTATCAAAAGTATCTAGACGCAAATTTGATTTAATTCTGAGGTCATCCCGTAAGATGTCTTGCGTATTAGGTCCGACGATGATACCTGGTGCGCTGGTTTCATGCAATTTGTGATCGACTATTTTATACAATTCAGGTTTATATGATCCATCGTCAAAGTGTGTTGCACTATCAAAAGTATCTAGACGCAAATTTGATTTAATTAGGAGGTCATCGCGTAAGGCATCTTGCGTATTAAGTCCACCGATGAAACCTGGTGCGCAATCTTTATTGTGATCAATTATTTCATATAATTCAGGTTTATATGATCCATCGTCGTAGTGTGATTCACTATCAAAAGTATCTAGACGCAAAGTTGACTTAATTCTTTGTTCTTCGCGGAGGGGTTCACGCTTATCAGACCCTTCGTTCAAACCTGGTGATGCACGATCTAAAGTATCTAGACGCAATGTTGATTTAATTCTTTGTTCATCGCGGAGGGGTCCACGCTTATCAGATCCTTCGATCTGATCCTTCGACTTAATTATTTGTTCATCAGGAGAAGTCCTTTGGTTGGAACCTCCGTCGCTGGTCCCTGGTGCATTGATTTTTGTAGATAACTCTGGTTTCTGTGATCCATCGCTTGGACGATCTATTGTCTCTCCCGATTCGAATGTTTTCACTTTATTTTTGATTTCACCACTTTCAGTGCGGTCATTAATTTTTTCAAAAGCAGTATTGTCTGATATAAATGATGTAACTTTTTTGTTTGGTAAATCTTGAAGTGTTTCACCACTCGGTCGTGACCCAAAACGAGATTCAGAACTATCAGTAGTTTTATCTTTAAACGTATGGCTGGTCGAACTGCTTGATACTTCTGTTACTTTAGTGGCCTTATTTTCAATTTTTGATTCTGTGGTAAAGCGATTAGGGGTTACCTCAACATTGAAAGGTAATCCATACTCAATTGCTTGTGATAATTTTCTTGGTTCTCCCTCAAGACTGTCACTGCTTACGAGCGCAACTAATGTCGCCAAAACAATCTAAAACATATTATATAATGAAATTACTGATATAAAATATTTATAAATGAAAATACTTACAAGTTTCATGTTACTTCAATTAATGTTAACTTTTTAATGAAGGGTACACTTCTGTGTTATTTGTATTTTATACAAAAATTTACTTACCGCTCTAAAATATTATCAACTAAATTGATTTGACTCCGGGTTAAACATGTTTTTTATGTTAATAATCTAATTACCTGTTTTATTCTGTTATTTTAGATTTGAGTCAACTTCCGAGTATCAACAGTGTAAACAATTATAATTTTTCAAAACTAACCACAATGAATAATTTTGATGTAATTGGGGATGATGATCAAAGCCGGATCGTTTTAATGCAAAAATTTAATGATATTGATCAGCGATATCGAGCTGACCTCACGGAACTGAATCAAGATAAAAATAGAAATGCTAACTTGTTCCGAAATCTGCTGCAATTGGAGGAATTGGTATTCCAACGTAAACCACCTTATTTTGTTTTTGTTTAATATTTGTTATAAATAATGTTGTCTTCAAATTTCTAGAAAAATCGGAGACTAAGGATGAGGAAATAATACCACGAGATACGTTACATGATTTTATAAAGCCTACGGAAACGATAAATGTACAAAAATTGCAAATGGAATATTTTAAGGAGTTGGCTGATGGAATGTCTAATTTTTTAGACCGGATTACATGTGATTATGTAAGATAAAAATTATTTTATATTATTTAAATTTTATGTAGTTTGCTGTTTGTCGATGAGGGCTTAATTATGCCTCTAATGAGTGGCACAAGAGAATTGAACCAGAGGTTACTGTGTATTTTGAAGTATTATATTATTACTAGTTACGAAAAGGCTTTAACACCATATTAAGTTTAATTGATCCCGATTTTCCAAAACCGATAAATTCACAACATGACAGTTAAGTACATTAATCCTACTAAAAACTATAATGAAAACTTGAAGTTAGCGGAGATATTTTTAGTAGCGGAGATATTTTTAAAAATAAAAAAAAATATTTTTATTTCACAGTAAATAATAAATAAGTAAAAATGAAATAAAATATAATATCATTTTCTTGAATATCTTTAGTATTGGCAGTTGATTATTTGTTACATTGACAGTATAAATGTACATTGTTCATAACATTACATGATCGATGGCGGAGTTTCACAAACTAGCCAGCTGGTTAACCATACAAACTAAAAATTATGCGTATATTTTCACCGTGCCGATGAAGCCATGGCCAAAGGTGGTAGAAATTGAAATCAGATACTAAAAATGTTTTTCCATAAATATCAAGTTGGCGCTTTTGACGTAGTACACAGAAAATTCACTAATGTCGGGCATATTGCGTTAAAAGGCGAATGGGGATAAATATTTCTGTGGTGAAGATATAAAAGGTAATAACTCATTTCTTCTCTTTTTCAGTAGAACATGCTTAAAATTTTCTGGTGTTTCTGAAAAAAATTATCAATCGCAGGAAACTTAATTTTTGCATAGTTTTGGGTATATACAAATTTAAAATAAAAAAAAAAATTTCGTTACAGTTTTTATGGATATTTCGAATTAATGAAGAGATCTAAAAAGTAACAAAATGACTTATTACCTTTTATATCTTCACCACAGATTTTGTTATTTACAATTTCGACAAAAATTAAGACGATTTCTAGAAAAATTTGTTATCACTTAAGCCCAATTATAATATTTTCGGATGCAAATATATGCTTATCTTAGAAATATTTTTGTTATCATTTATAGAACTATCTATTCTATTTTTGTTATTTATGTTAGGGATTCTTGTGTATTCAGGATATTTATGATATCCTGAGGTCAATATCCTGAAAACGCAACATACTTTACGTTATCGATCTTAGATCACATTGTGTTGTGCCACTGGTTCATTTTCTGGCAACACAATGGGTACCAGAAAACGGTAGGCGTCGCACTGTTCGTCGAATGCTCTGCATTACGATATCCGATCATGAACAGTAGTATACGTCGATCACCTTGGTTGGCACGGATTTCTTTTCACAGGTATTCTTAGGCTTCCACCCATCAAGTTGGTGAAGTTTATATCTATTGCAATTCGCTCTAATGACACTCCAACATTGTATTATCGAATCTTTCTTTCATGCGAGTTTACGGTCGCTTACTTAGCAGGACATTCTTTAAACTCTGCACCAATTCTCAATGTCCTTTGAGCAATTAAATTCAATACATAAGTGTCATCATCGCTCCCGCCTGTAGATATGCCAACAGTGGAGAGCTACATTATTTTTTATTTAATTCTTCAAATATCTTATTATGTTCCGATCAAATGGTAGAATTTTTGTCGGTGAGACCATGAAAACTTCCTATAAAAGTTTGGCACAAATTGTCGACAATAGGATAATAATCTTAAAAAATTCTTTACTTCACGAATATCTTTTGATATAACTGCTAATCTGTTATTAGTACTAACACGATAGTTAACTTCTTTCCTGAAAATGCCGCATTTCATTGCAATTACATTTAATTGTGCCACCTGGATGGCTTGGTAACACTCAAAACAAAAAATTGGTAACTAAATTGGTATATTTTCTCTACCCGATTATAACTCACATTGCATTTTGTTCGCTTGTCTTTATATGATGGGGATTCTTCTACGTTGCTTTTAGTACTTGATTATTAATTTCATCGTTATTTGGTATCTCTTCATAAAATCTGAAATGATGCACCCTCCTTTGACTGCCGTCGCATTATTTGTTGCTGTTAAGCAATTACAATGAAAAATACCTTCAATCTATTTTTGATCTTCGACATCAAACGAACAACTATTCCGAAGCTGAATAAACTAGTGTAGCATAGTTTTCCTCAATAAAGGTTTTTTTTTTCCTCTGCTCCACTGTTCAGTTCATCGTGTTTAGGGATTCTTGTGTCTAATCTCGAGCGCAGTGTACTTGGTTCCTTACAATCTTTGGATGTAGTGTCCCGATTGTTCGCATCAGAAACATCGACACTAGAAATGCAATCGCTTTCTTCGGTTGATTCGAAAACTTTCCCGTGGTTTCTTTATCTCCTCTTTTTTTAGGGTGCCTTGATCTAAGTAATGCCCGTAAAATGTTATGGTTGGTTTGTCCTTTGTCCTCAGAAGTAATATTTTATATTTTTCTTCCGTTCAGTACACGATTTTCTTCTATATACTAAAACAAAAACTCCATTCTTATTTTTTTCAATTATCGCTCTCTTGCGGACGTCTTTGGCGGCACTGCGATGTATGTTTTCACTTACAGTCTACTTAACGCCCAATTTTGTTACTTCCCTTTCTAGGTCTTTCCCCACGTAGCTGCCGCTCGTTTAGGAGTTGTCTTTTTATAATTCTCCGACGTGTGGCCATATCTTTGTCCCAACCTTTGTTTATCGAAATAAGTGCTTTGAGGTACTCCCCTGCGGCTCAATCATTGTGCTGTACTACTAAATGGCAGTAGTAGTTTATAATTATCCAATTGGTTCTCGCCATTGAGTATCGGAGGCTTTAAAATTTATCTTTAGCTTCCCGCTAGTCTATTGAAAAGGTTTCATTCTGCCGGTCTTCTCCAATAGTTTGCGATAGGCTTTTAAAATGGCCGCTAATTGCTTAAGTTTATTTTCAAGCTGTTTGATTTGTCCTTCAAATTCCTTGAGCTTGTTGTCCATTTTCACATTAAAGCACTTTATTGCTCTTCTCGGGAATATTAGGCGTGCTGAATTAGATTGAGTTTCTGGTCCAACTTGTCGAACTGACCGCTTTGCTTTGTTTAATTTTGCACCTTACTGGCCTATTTTGGCTTTCTCTTGATGTAATTCATATTTCCTATAAGGTTACTTTCTGTTGTTCGATATTAGGCGCACTGATACGAAATCGAATGTACTATTTTGTTTTGATACACCGATACAATTCGCTCACTTTTTACATGCTCTTCGGAAGGCTGGACGTTCTGATCATCATTTGGGGTGACCGGTCTTATCTCTGATGGTCTTTGTGAAGGCGGTGATTATCGCGATCTGCGCTTTTTTGTATCACTAGTCCTTTCGCTTCCTTTTCCATAGCGCTTTGCACATCGATAGGAGCTCGTTTTTATTGCCTTGGATTGAAGGAAAGGACTCGGGAGCTTATTCTGGCGTTGTAAAATGGTAAATTTCAAATATTAATTTAATCAAAAATATGTCTGAAAAAAATATTGTTTCAGCGCTCAAATTTCGATATTTTTTATTTTCTTAATAGTTGGGGTGTTTACCAGTTTGGTGGTTCTGAAATATAATAAAAAAAAGGTTCAATTAACTTCAACACTTCAGAATATAACCGTAAATATGTTTAAATTAAATAAGGGCATAAACAGACCCTTTCAACGGAAATAATGTCAGTGCTTCTTTAAAGTAATCGTTTACGATTACTAAACATAGGTTTAATCCCACTGAGACAAGAACGTTTTGAATTCACCATCCTGGGAAAGTGGAAAAATTTGGGAAAATTTCACCAGTCTTTGCAGATACTTAATCCACTCAAATTGTACAACAATTCAAACGATTCTATTGGTAAGTGCTAGTCTTAACCTTTCCGCATAACTTCACACAGATTATTAATTCTTGCTTGAAGTTTTTTGGAGTTCCCTCCATAATTTCAGTAGATGTACTATCAGAAGATATACGCATATGTCACGAGAATCTCTAAGATCTCTATAGAGAGGCTCTATAGCTATAGCCCCTCCGGACTACGGTTGGCAAAAATTAAATACAAGCTCTTGAAATTGAATTGCTTCTATAAATGACCTGAATGCCGACTTGTGTCGTTTTAACGAAATTTATTCGTTAAGGTTTGGCCGTTGTTATGTTTTTACTCATTAACTTCACACTACTTGAATATTTGAGTGGTGCATCTGGCATTATCCTCAAATTACTGCAGAGAGTTTAATAAAAGCTTTCAAAATAATGCATGGTATACGATATCGGCATATGCGTAACTTTGTAATTTTCTAAGTGGTGTTTACATTGTAGCGTCCGCAGAACCGTAAAAGCTTCCACCACACCCTATTAAAGATATAGCATATAACTTTTGAATCTTTTACAGAAATTGAATCCAGACAACAGCCTAGATATGCTCATTTTGGAAACTAAAACTTTACAGCAAAATCTTTTAGAGCTCAATGGGATTATGGGGAATAAAAATAAAATCAACGAAGATTTAAAAAATGAAGTACACACTTTAAGTAATGAATACGATGGAAAAATTTCTGATTATAATTGGATCACCGACCAGAATAAGTATGTTGAGCTTAATAACGTGTGTCTTTCAATCGTTTGTTTTTTATTTATGTTTTTTTACAGTTATTACCGGGACAGTTACACGAACACTGTTGAACGCTGCAGTGCAGAATGTCAATCAAAAGAAAACGAGCTAGCTGATTTAGAAAATTATCTAAATAAATTGGATGATGACGTTAAATCGGTGGAACATCATTATGAATTACTAAAAGAAAAGGATACTTTAATCGAATGTGAAGTGTCAAAAGTTTTTTGTCTTTAATCCCACATCTTATTAAATTATAATAAGCGTACAGCAGTGAAATGAATTTTTTATTATAAGAGTTAATAGTTTTTTTTTATGTAATTGGTAACAACCTTTTTTTAATCGATCTGTCCAAGAAAATACCATATGGTTTGTACTCTTGGAAACTTCTCAAATTTTTATTATATACTCACTTTATCATAAATCATTTTATGTACGCAGTACACATAAATAAAAACACAATCCGATACCATTAAACCAAACATAAGCCAGATTACTTTTATTTGCTTATTTTTTTATATCCGCTAATTGTGAATTACAACACACAATAAAAAAAATTAAAATTTAATTTTAAAATATAATTTAATTAAATAATAAATATTTAGACACATTTTTTTATTGACAAACAATTTTCTGTTCATTGGCACGTTTTGTTGTTATTTTTATTATGTATTTCTATAGTGGGATTGAGTGCCCCAAACCAAGTAATCTTATTTAGTGAAACAAAAAATTGTGTATGCGAGGGAAGAAACTTGTTATAATTTTTAGGGAGTTCCAAATTTTATATAATTGCTGATTTTTTAGCAACCATCTTTTGTATATCTCGTACTTGAAAACATTTTATTTATATAGATTTAAATTTTTTTATTTTTAGCTTTTTAAACTCAAATAATGAATAGGATTATTTATTTTATTATCTAAATTTAATTTACAGTAAAATATGTAAATTTATTTAATTTTTGTTTCGGATTTGATAAAATTTTGATTTTTCCCAACTAAGAATTTTATCTTTGTACAAATTTATTATGTAAAATGCAAAATTATACCTACGCTTTTCTCTTGCTAGACAACATAGATATAACTAAAGTTTTCGTGGAATTAATTAAACTTTTATTTTTTTTTAGAGGTGGAAAGAATATTTGGATTTGTTAAGTTCATTAGGGAAATTTGTATTTTTATGCGGTTTTTGGTTTGGGTTTCAGACCCACATTAATATTAATGGTTTCGAATTTATTTAAAAGTACCAAATTTCTCGCTATAGTCCTTTAATATTTGCGTTTATGATATTTTAATTAATAAATAGTAGTGCAGCGCACTGTAAAATTTGTTTAATGTAAGATGTAATTTTAAGAAAATTGAAAAAATATGAAAGTTAGACCTCGTTCGTACATGATTCTCGGAAAATAAATATTTTCTTATAAGTACGTGGCCAGCTGTTATTTGGCAAATCAAAATTAAGATGCTTTACAAATTTTTAACGATTTTCCAGCGATTAATAATGACGTAAATCGAGATGATTCAAAGTTTAACAGATACTAAATAACAAAAATTATTTTGCAAATTAGTGCCACGTGTGTGACAGTCTAGGATTACGTTGCCAAATTTTTATTACAAAGATAATTCAAAGAATTAGTTTAACAGAACGGCCACTTTTATGTTTTTCATCTTGTCATTAATAGAGAACTTGTTACTCAGCAGTTGAGCAACTGTTATATGCTATTTTGATCAATAACTTTAAATTATGATGGATTTATTGTTTGTCGGTTGACTTGCACGTTTCACATGTTAACCATTAATTATCTAATATGATCGATGAAGCAAAAACAAAAAACAGGTCACGGGAGTGAGAACCAAATCATGGAAAAGAGGTAAAAATTATTATAACATGTAATTATTTTAAAATAAAGTGCTGCTAATGTATTTTTTTTAGAAGATTACCAGACAACAAAGCTAAATCGATTTTCGATGTTGAAAGAAATAGAAGGAGTCTTAAAAAGCAAAGTTAAAACCAAATGTAAATAAGTCTACTGATCAACTTCTATTGCTGATGAAGTAAAAATTTTCAGCGTAACTATTCGTCTAGGTAAGTAAAAATTTTTCACCACTTTCACAGTTTTGTTCTGCAACAAAATCAGATATCTGCGTAGTAGAACAACCGTTAATTGAAAGAAATGATGGTGAGATTAGCTTATGAAATCAAATTGTGAATTAAATCTTTTTTATTCTCCTTATATACCAAGTATTTACAAAAAATCATTTTCTATTGAATTTTTTAGAACATATCCAGGTTCCGCTAATCCATGACCATATTGTAAGTAGTTTCCACCATCGCCTTGCAGCCTCAACAAACTATATATATATATATATATATATATATATATATATATATATATATACTTGAACTTAATTTGATTCAGCCTTTCGGATCTCATTTTATCGAAAGCCAAATATTGGCATAAAATTGAATGATGTATTTGTTGAAAATTTACATATATTACGACTTCTTGAGCTAAATTCATACACAGTATGTTCATACACCTATAAAATAGCCACGACCCTACTTCCTGATAAATTTCTTACCTGTTTTAAAAGGAAGTAGAATAGCAACCGCAAAACTCGGGTACTCACGTCGTGAACTGGCTTTATTTAAAGAACTTGTTTATTCATTACTTCAATATTGATTTGAGCAGGAATTCATACCGAAAAAACAATTCACCGAAAATGATAATTTATCGAAAACGATATTTAGTTGTTTACCGAAAATTACAATACTAAAATAAAAATATCCGAAGAAATATGGAAAAAACGAATCTGGAAAGGTTGAAATTCTGAAAATACTAACAAAATTTAAAATACTGAAAAATATTGTTAACGAATATTGTTAAGATTTTTTCGGCTTTTCTGACAGAATGTTATTTTTAATGGTAGCTTACAATGTTTATGACTATTTTAGTCACATAGAAAACAAAGAGACCATTTACTCACAATATATCTACCACAAAAAGTAGAAAAACGCACTCCCCAATTTTTAATCCCAAGGGAACGTGTAAAAATACACAAACTCTTACAAATTTTGTTTTGTGCTTTTTTCTACTTTTTGTGGTTGATAGTACGGAAGTGTCCGTACTCAGAAGAGTATTTCAAACTAAAACGCAACAGTTTGAAATACTCTTCTGAGTACGGACACTTCCGTTCATCACTTTGGTTAATGAATTGAGAAGTTGATTACTTGAAGGCGTTGTCTGCTTCGACGTTTTCATACATTTTCCTCAGACCGAAGTTATGAATGTCGTCCAATGGTTGAAGTACAGAAATCCATCGTAAATATTCCTTTTTGATGTCTTGTTCCTATACGAATCTTTTAATGTTCTAGCTGATTATTCCGGTAGCTGTTACGTATGCGGTTCGACTTATTTTATATGGCTCTACAAATATCAAAATTCTCCATTGTGATAATGGTATTTAGAAGTATTGCATCAGCGTGCGTTTAGGCCAACTTACATTATCCTGTTATACTAAATAAATAGTTATTGATAATAATAATTATATATAGCTAGTGCTTAAACGATAAAAAATATTTATACAGTGGGTGAGAAATTATTTCAAGGCAGCATAAACTAATTAAGTTATAATTTCTTTGACCTACTTCAAGAAAAGCATAAATTCGTTATATGCTTAATTTTTTATATAGTTGCCAATTTTGTTTTGTTTTTGCACTTGAAATTTTTCCAAACTAAAAATAATAAATATTTTCAATTATACATAAGCGTTATTTTGATATTTAAACAATTAAAATGGATTATTGCTTTCCCCCACTCCTTTCTATACACTTATGATATATTATCTTAAAAAGACGAACTCATTTTCTTTTGCAATTGAACGAAACGTTGGAAGAGCGTTTGCGTATAACTACATTTAAAAGATTGAAACTGTGAGGGATAATACATCTTTATTAACTAAATTGTTCTACCTGCAACAACCCCCCTCCCCCTCTCCCGCCCCTCACCTCCATACCAAATTTTTTTCTAAACTTTATGAACGTGTTCACGTTTTACTTAATTCAACGTGAGGTGCGTGCGAGGTTACTTGCATTTGAACGTTTGAATCCAGTTTGTGGGTTCAAGCGACATAATCGAATTCAGTTACCTAATTTAGCGTAAGCGACCAAATAGTTATACAGCACCTGAAACTGGTTTTAATTCCCACGCAAACCAATTTAATTTTTAACGATTACCCTTGAAGATTGCACAATTTCAGAAGGAGATCATTTGCTTAACATGTGGCCATATATGCAGCCATCTTCCAGCAGAACAGTTAAATGTCACAGTGGAAGCATTGAATGTTGTTTCCGAAAACTAGATTGAAGGTTTCAAATCTCAGACATTAGGCGATGAAGCGTTCAAGATGAGGTACAGCAATTCTGTTAACGAGAAAGAGCAGCAGATGTGTTGCAAATGATACCCATGATAGAGGGATGTTACAGACGAGTCGCGACATAGTTGAGGTTCAGAAAAAGCATAGGAGCGGAATATAATTCCACTGAACTAAGTGAACGAGGCGCTGATGGAACGACCAATGAAAAAATTGGCCATTGGCGTTCAGAGTCAAGAAGAATTGCGTCGATTAAGTGTTGAGCCAAGTGACATTAGAAGTCAAAGAAGACGTTTCAGGTGCAGGAAGATTGGATACTACATAAGCGAATGTAAGCAACGATGGAATGATCGTTTTACGCAGTAACCTGATACTCTCTAAATAATCAAAATGAAAAGAGCCAGGTGGAATAGACACCGGGAATAGAGAAAATCAAAGAGGGTTTAAGAAATAATAAACCCAAGAGGTGTTTAGTTCTAGCTCGGAGGGTGCAAGCCTGCTTAAGGACAGTTTAGGGCCAGAAAAAATAAGGGTAACATTGGTTTGTCAAATGGAGCAAATATCCTTAGGAAGCAGAAGTTTCCAGTACGATTGTTGACGATGAGTCCGTCAGAGGAGTTAATTGATAAAGAGAGAGCGATACAGAAGGCCGCGACGGAAAGTCTTGCAAAAGTGACAAGCTTTGGAGTTAAGAAGGGGGTATGTTAGAATTCGATGAGGCAGAGAAAGGATCAGGGACATGATGAGTCAATAGTGGAAAGCGATAGTAGAACTAAACTAAACATTTAGAAATTGTCAATGTGTCAACTATGCCTCTGGCAGAAAACTTTCGTCTACCTTCGAAAATTTAATGGACAGTTCGGCTTATAGTTCTCTAATATTTCTACTTGAGAATTTTGTAATGTTTGTATTTCGTGCCGGTGAGATGGTTTTCAACCGTATAATGAATTTCTTTAGACTTGAACAAAGCAAACTGAAAGCTTCTCTTAGAATATGAGAGGAGGATTAAAATTTTATAATGAAACCCCTAAATTCGGTTCGTTCCCATAACGAGGAAATCCGAGATATGACTCGTCATCTCCACCATGAACACTTAGTAAATGTTTGGATTTCTTTGCACAAGGGGTAAGCTATCATTTCCATAGATAAATTAAAACCTACCCCATTAAAGTTTTTATTTTGTTTTTTATGACATTTTTGAGAAAAATAAAAATTGTCTAAAAGAAAAAAAACATATGCTGCTGAAACGAACTTGCTCGATCGATATTTTATTCCCAAATCCAATTTAGCAATTTTATAGAGAATTTAGAAACTTAGAAAATGATGCCGTAGAAATTTCTGATTTCGGATTTGGGAATGAAATATCGAGCATGTTCATTTACAATCTTAAACAGCATCATATGTTTATACTTTTAAACAAGTTTTGTTTTACTCAAAAGTGTCATAAAAAACAAAATAAAATAAAATGGATTCCAGGCGCCCTATTCTGGTTTTCCCCGGGAATAGGGAATTGGGAATCAGTGACGAATTTCTAGCAGTTGGGAATTATTTATTCCCCAAAGTGTATTCTGGCGCTTGGGAATTTTTTTTATTGGGAAAAAATAATTCCATTTTATAGCAGTTTTGACTTTAATTTTTCCCAATTATTTTTTTAGGGAATTGTAATTCGTACTTTTTCGAATTTCTAAACATTATTTATTGTAATAAATAAATTTTGAAAAATAAATTAAACTTGTATTAAAGTCGCAACATGCGTTTTAGTTTATAAAAAACAAAATAAAAAATTTTTCCCCCAAAAATTATTCCCAGTCTACCAGAATATACATTTGGGAACAGTTAATAAATATTTTAGAATTATTGCAATTTTTAATTACAGCAAAATATTTCCCCAATTCCCTATTCCCTGGGAAAGCTAGAATAGGGCCACAGTATCGAAAAGATGATAAAATTGTCTTCAATTAGAAGCCAAATTATTTTTTGAAAAGTGTTATTTCACCAAGATACAAGCGTTCAAATCTGGTTATTTTTTCAAAAAAAAGTTCGTTACAATTTTTTTGGCCATATTAGTCTTTGAAAATTAGTAACTTGGCAATTAATATTGACAACAATACCAAACCGCAAACAGTTATAAAGCTGTTCGTCTAATTTTAACGTCTGATGTGCTCTAATATACACAAATGATTTATTTTCATTAAAACTTGAATACGTTTTCGAAAAATATAAAAAAAAAACACTTTTATCAATTTAATTCATGTTCGGCGTGTCAGTTACAATAGAAAAATATAGACAAATAAACATCCCCCGCATGTATTCATGTCATGGTCCTATAAATAAAATTCGATTACGCTTTCATAAACACAAACTAGACAACAATTTCCAGGAATTATATATTATTTTCCCATCGTAATTTAAAATTTCCTTGAGTTACATTTTTTGTGTGAAAGTTTTGGAAAATCTAATAAAATATAATTTTGATGAATTTCCTCATTTTCCACTAAATTAACAAATCACTGTATAAATACAGTGTGATTTGTACACACTCAAAAATAATAATTCTATAATTATAAATATACAAACTATAAACATGCAAATTAAATTACTTTGTTAATTGTGTGTTTTAATGTGTGAGAAAATGTATAATTTTCCAATATTATATTTTTATACTCGAATGTGTTCGTCTTACTTTAAATTCATTATTCGCACATTATACGTGGCACCGTACAGCATTATAGTGTAGTTGTATAGTAAAATACAATTTATTTACATTTTTTTTTTTATTAATTTAATTTTCATTTTTTCCGAGAATTTATTCAACTTTTTGTGGCTGTTGTATTTTGCACTGTTGACACCATGATAATTTATTATTTGCAAACAAACAATTTTCCAACAAGATTTACATAGACAATTTTCGCGCTTATTATAGCATCGCACGTCAAGCAGTCTCATCCAGTTTATTTTACGTTAAAAAATAATATTTTATTTTTGATTTCGATAAATTCAAGGAAATGGAAAACCAAATACATACATATTTACAATTTTTTTTATATAAAAATGAAAACGTCAAGAATTATTTTCTATTTTCATTTATATGACATTTTTTTGTATGTATATGTATATGTATATGATTTTATTATCAGTTTAATTAAAATGCGTAATTTTTATATGTGGCAAAGATCAAACGTTCTGCTGACATATGACAACTTGATAAATGGCGATAAAGAAGTTTATTATAAACACGTTTTTTGTTCATTACAAATATGGAGCACACTATCGAGCAAAAGATTAAGTTTACTTGCACAAACACTCAATGTCGATATTGGTCGGTTGGTTATTTACCATTTACGTATGAGTCGCAAAATAATTAAGAGTTTGCAAACTCAAGATATACCATTAAAATCTCGCTTTGCTAATAGAAATCCGAAATATCAAGTCTTGTTTCTGACATATAAAGTTGCTCCCAGGACGCTATCTTGTGGTACTCCTGCTGAAATTTTCCTTATTTCCGAGTATTCGCCTTCTATTTAAGACGAAAGTGTCGGTTCAGCGGTTCAGACATCGGTTTATCGTAGCTAGAATAGCTGATGAATGTATCCTTATGGACTAGATATTATAAAAAGGTACCAGATATCGATGGATCTGGAAAACCAAGTCCTAAAATGATGGAATGTGGAGGTACTTGTTCAAAAGAACAGAAATGAACAAAATACATTGCAGGTTATAATCAAAGAGTGGGTCGAGATACCTAAATAGACGGTGACCTTCGAGCAGCTTCCGAACATAAAAAATGTTGAGCACTGGTTAAATTAGCCGATGTCTTGGCTCCTAATGATTACGTATTAGGAAAAACTAATTTTGTGCAATTTAGTGCACCAAGTCATCTCCCACTCAGGAAACAACAGGAGAAGGCCGAAATGACGAAGAATGGCAGTCTCCATTAATAAAAAGGCCAACATTTTCCGTACACTGGTTCTTAAAAATGGATATTGGCAAGTATAAATCTATCCTTATGAAAGAGATTTGTTATGGAGGCATTTTCAGCAGGAACCGAACTTTACCAGATTGTAGTATTGATGTTTGGATTATCCAATCCGGCTGCTACATTTGAGAGATTAACTAAGCATGTTCTCTTCAGCAAGTTCTACTGGCTATCTGGGCGGCCATATTAAAGTTCAGGGAAAAAGTTAACTATATTTTGCCCATATTGTTTCAAGCAATGGCGTGCGAACCGATCCGAAGAAGTTAGTATCAATAATGTAAATTAATGCTGTTTGCCTCAGGCCGATTTTTTTGACTAAATTATGCACTAAACTTTTTTGATGTAATCTTAAGCTATTCGCCGCCAGGTTACAAGCGAAAAGTCTCCTCGCGAGGTAACTTTTCAATTTAGTTTTCAAATGTCAAAGGTTATATGATATTTATTTATATTTACCCGGCATGAATTTTTGCCGGGTGACACTTTTTTTTGTTCTTAAACATTTCGTATTTTATAATAACATTTGCAAATAATGCAACTTCCATATCATCTTAAAATTATTTAAATTTAATTTAATATTTCGTTTATCCACGAAAAGTCGACAATTTAGTATTTCGAATAGTCAGGCACAGCTTGTTTTGTTGCTGTTACTGCCACCTATAAATTTTTATTGTGAATTACTGAGCAATTTAGTTTAGTTCATAATTTAGTCGAAAAAATCGACCTGAGGCACACAGCATAACAAGTTTCCTATTATAGGATTATTTGCTTCTATACTATCGACGTTTTGTGAAAAACTTCACAGATGTTGCATCGAAGTCTTCATCGCCTCACTGAGTGTTAACGCGCTTGATCGATGGTTTGATTCCTGTAAAATTGATTCTCCAAAAATTGAATTTGATCTTTTACAAGATGATGTTTTTAAACGTTGATCACTGAACCTGCGTTGCTTTTTTCGCGAACCCAAGTTTTAGATGTTCTAAATGTTGTGTAACTGAGAGTGAAGCCATAAACAGGTTGATCAGGTAGAAAAACCGAAATTTTGACCATTAAAGATTGAATGGATGAATCTTTGGATAGTGTACCTGGCATTTCTCAGACCGAACGTCATCCGAGTGAATTTGAATAGTCCGAACTGTGCTAATATTGTAGTTTTGGTATATCTGTTTTATTGACCGGGATCTGATGGTTATGTCAAGTTGGCGGTAATCATCACATGGTTTCCATTAGTCATTCTTCTTTGCGACCAGGTGCAGTGGATTGATTTCTCATAATGTTAGAGTTTCAGATGCTGACATAAACGAGTTGCATCCTAATATATAGCTTACATTGCCTTCTGTGTGTAGTGAGTGATGGGGTTATACGTGCTGAGCTCAACCCAGTTCTCAAAGCTTACATGAAAGCGACTTTGGAAGAAAAGCTTCAGGGACATCCTACTGGAAGCTGTTCCAGTTAAATTAATTATTAGGGAGTAGCTGTCTTTCATTTTCCAGCAGAAAAATGTTCATTTCATCATGTGTACCTTCCTCAATTTACTTCTGTACGTTGTTAGGTTATCCTTATAAGAGTAGCTAGTGTTCTTCTAGCTTACTAGTTAGTAGATGTTGTTTGAATGAAGGCTCTCCAAAATACCTCTGATAGGGTCCAAGTTCTGCGGACCACCAAATTAGTTTTTACTTGCCTCTCAATTTTACTACATAGCAGTAGTACGCTGCACCCAGAGAGAGAGAGAGAGAGGTTTCAGGCGTTCTGTGACCGTAATCCTGTATATGATTCTACAATACAACCTAGTTCATTAAATTAATTTCGGGTGCTTACGGATAAAGCAGTAATAATTGTGAAAGGGCCAAAGGAAATGATTTTCTATCATTTCCTTAGGCCCTTTTCCAATTACTTGCAAAAACTTATAGACTTATTTGACGCCATCTTAAATAAGTCGGTCAAGCCATTCCATTTGATTGTGCCGACTTAAGTCTAGTTCGATTTCACGTGGAATTTGTATACGATTTTACCAAAGTGAAATTAGAAAAAGAAAATTCCTCCTGTTTTCATTTTGTAGTACTCAGTTGACCAGCGAAAAATCCAAGTGTGTTCAATACATCAAAGATGGTGCGCATAAACTCTCCAAATTATTTTCATGTGAAAATAATGTCTCGGCACATTATTTTTACGCGAAATATTAACATTTGTTTCTGTTTGGCAATAAACAAATTTTTTAATGCCACAAATCCATAAATTTTAATTAAAGTCAATTTAATTTAATTTATTTACGTAAAATGAACAAATTCAATTATGTGAGATAATTGTAGATAATTTATACGATACAATTAAAAATTCTCCAAAATCTAAAATTTGTAAAATTTTATTTCATTTTAAACTGAGTACTATGCTTTATTTGTGATGTAATAACAAAAAACAAAACGCAATTTCTGTTATATATTTTGGAGACATTTCTGTGTAGACGTACTTATTCAAATAAGTCACCTCGCGAGGTTACTTATTTGAAAAAATACGTCTATATAAATAAGTAAGTGGATAATATGACCCCTAAAAGCATTTTGGTGAGCAGGGTGAACACGTTGAAAATTTAGGTTAAATATTTAGTGTACTAAGAAAAAAACCAGTAAGAAGCGTCGTAATGACATAATCGTTATATACACGGTATTATATGAAGACAAGTTCCACTCTGTATTTAATGCGGCTCATAATGAGTTTTAAATACTTATCCAGTTATTGTGCAATAATTATATTTTGCAAATCGAGGTTGACCTTACGTCATTAGAAGTTTTTTGGTATGTTTTATCAGAGCTTCCAGCGAGCCTCCTGCGAGCTAATTAAATGTTCTGTTTAAAATGCTGTGCTCCATCCCTTCCAACTAAAACGATGGGTCCAACTAAAACTGCTAGCTTGAGAAAAAGTTTGGCAGAACCCATACCAAAAACAATTGGAAAATTAAAGGTTTATTGTAGCTGAATGCAATATTAAAATTTGTTTTATTCTGCTAGTTCTAGAAAAGGCATTAGGCTTTATCTCTTCAAATCTAGCGCAGAACAAAAATCAAAAATCGGATCAAAACTGAAATAAGAACGCAAACTAAGATTGACATACGTATAATTTTAGGCTCATTGTGGCTTATTTAAAAGCCTCGGTAAAAAAATTTGGGATCAACTAGATTTTGACTAAACTTTAGGTATCTGAAAATCTGTTTGATTTTTTTGGTTTGGGTTCTGCTAGTGTTAAATTAAATGACCTAAAGCTTAGAGGGGAACTTTAAATTTTTGTTAATGGACCATTTGATTAGGCCATAATGAGCCTAAAATTATGCCTAAATTAAATGTCAAGAACGAGTGAAAGAGCCCAAACCTCATTACCGCGGTTTTTAAATAAGCCATAATGAGTCTAAAATTAATTGTATGTCAATGCATCTTGGTTTGCGTTCTTTTTTCGGTTGCGGTTCAATTTTTGGTTTGGGTTCCGTTAGCTTTGAAGTGATAAAGATAAACCTGTTTCTGGAATAATCAGAGTAAAGCAAATATTAACCTGGCGTCTAATTAGCCCAAAAATTAACCTTTAATTTTGCAATTGATTTTAAAGCTACCAGAACCCATCGTTTTAGTTGGACGGGATGGAGCCCAACATTTTTAATATAGCATTTAAATTGTGTCGCCGTCCTCCAACCATTTTTATAAACGGTTCGATTGGGTCAGAATTCAAATTGTTGAGGTCTATTGTTGAAGAAATTATCAAATGTTTAAGACCCTTTGATGTGAAAAAGGGTTCAATGCATAATCCCACCCATATCTTTATTATAAACTGTATAATAAGTTTGGCTTCTCCTCTGGTGCTAGTTTTTAATGAAAGTCTTCGCTGTGTTTTTTTTCCGGGACCTTAGGAGACCTCTTCCATTCATCCAATTTACAACAAGTTATCACAAAATATTTAAAACATTTTCATATTTTCGCATTCGCTCACCTTCATGATTATATGACAATCCCGTTGTAACACTGAACACTATTTTCGACCTTTCTTATACCCTGGAACAAAACAAAATAGGGGCTAGAGTGTACCAAAGTACAAAATTTATACTTAAAATTACGTGAACTGCATTTAAAAAAAGCCCATACCGGTTCTGGCTTGCCATAAAAAATCAAAAGTGTTCGTTAATATTCCCAATTTATTCAACAAAAAAAAAAATTAAATAGAGCTCCTTGTCTAATTTCACCTAAGTTAAACTCGAGCTCTTCCAAATTATTTCGGAGCAATAAATAAAAAATAAATTTTCCTGAATAAACCTGCGGGATGAGATCATGAAATACGACCGAAAAATTTAAACGGATTCAAAAATGTTTAGAAATATAATCGGTTGAAACTATTAAAATTTGTCATAGTAGTGGATCAATTACTACTTTGGTAGAAGATTATAGAAATTCAATTTCTCTCAGTAGAACAATTCATTTATTTGTGGTTTCATACAAAATATCTAAGCCAACTTGACCATTTTTCTTATTTTTATGTGTTTGTTCATTGCAATAAATTTTTTTGAACCTTGATCGTGGACTTATATTTGTGACCGATAGTGTTATATATGTACTAGTGTCTCGAATATGCGTTATTTTCGAATGTACAAATTCACAAAATATTAAATGTCACACAGTGTGAAATTTTTTGTTCTACAAAGAAATCCATCGTTTAGTCACATAGTAATTAAAAATATGACAATCGGACTACGCGTTGTCCATAAAGAGCAAACAAGGATACAATACATAGAAATACAAGAAAATAACAATTC
This sequence comes from Nephrotoma flavescens, assembly GCA_932526605.1. Classification (NCBI taxonomy): domain Eukaryota; kingdom Metazoa; phylum Arthropoda; class Insecta; order Diptera; family Tipulidae; genus Nephrotoma; species Nephrotoma flavescens. The sequence continues at coordinate 301,425,695 of OW052220.1, read as the reverse complement.
GCCTACAATGCTGTTTTGCCAAGGGACGTTGAATTTTTTTTCTATAACAGCGTGCTGTCGAAACTGTCAATATAGTACCAATGAATGTTGAAGCGTCATCATAACTATAAGTAACATGATATCCTTTGCATCGCAAAGGTGCAATTTTTTGCTTATCAAAATTTAATGAACACAAAGCAAAATAATGATTTTAGTCTAAAAATAAACTAAATAATGAACAAAAAATAAATAAATAAACGGATACAAAGCATAAGGAAAATCAATACGTAAATGAAAGGATTAAATATTTAAATTTTTCATTTTTTCTTGTTGTTGGTTTGTCGTCTCGTTCACTCTGTTTTGACGTCACTAAAATAAACATTGGGTTATAAGGAAAATATATTTTCATGTACACTTAAAAAAAGCTCGTCACATGAAAATAGGATATCACATAAAACCACGAGGTAATATATACATTTTATATTGTTATATAACGAGCAGCAGGATTTTATTACGTATGTGCTTCAAAAATAGAAGTTCATGCATATATATGTATTTATATACGATAAACGAAGCACGTAAGCTGATTAATTAAAAAAGTATGATTTGATGTTATCGTTCTCTATTTTAGTTAAATAACAAGTTTATTGAAAATTTTAAATATTTTCATCTTTCTAGATTATGTAAACATCGCCCCTCCTCGCTAGTGTTACAACATGACATTTTAAAATATACCGTGCGGCGCACTAATCGATCAGAAAAACGTGAAAATGAACAATTTTCCAAGCTTAATGTTGTGTATCACAAAAAAGGCAAAGTACTTTTTAAACTTTTATTTCTTAAAAATTTATTTTTTGGTGCTTCGTAAAGTCGGGTGAATACACAAAAGAAACAAAAACAGAAAATGAATTTTTCCAAGTAACAAGATGAAGAGGCAGACAGTATGACGTCAACACTAAATTGTACTACTACTACTATACGTACAATCGGAAAATGTTTATTTTCAGTCTCATTTTTTACCATCCAACATTTTCATGTAACATATTTTTCCACTAAATAGTTTTTCGTTGTCGTTCTTGGTACATACAGAGAATGTCTGATTGAAAGTGGAAAAATACAAACTAAAAAAACATTTATTTATTTTCGTTTTGTTATAAAAGAAAATTATGAAATACATAAAAAATTTCACAATTATTGTGATTTTAGGGCATCACGTGCGTCAGCAAAATGTTAAAAAAAACTAAATTTGATTTATTCATTTGATCTTTATTATTTTGTTGAAAGTTATAAAATATGAAAAGGTTTGTCAATTTTTTATTTTTCATGAAGGGAATTCGGTTAATTGGTTGTAGGGCATGGCCGTTTATTTTAGTTGCCTCAAGTACTAAAGAAAGAATTTTATTTTGACCGGTATATAAATAACTGTTCGATTAGGATAGATACTATAATAAATAGAGATATCGACATTGAAGATATTTTCAGATTACAATATTTCATAATTATGAAAGAATATTTCGACCAAGCCAGCATGTTCCACCGATTTCTCATGTTGTTTATTATTTACTATGTAGATGCAAAAAAAAAAAGCCTTTTGGGGACCATACCTTTTTTTGTTTTTAAAACTCCCAACTTCTTAGAAGTTCGCGTTTCACGTCCTATCTTGTACAGTAAGCAAATCGATGACGTACTACTATAGCCGTTTACCATGGTTGTCTTCATATGATGAAAAATCCTTTTCAAATGCTGCTTCTATTATGGGATTCGTACCCGGTACATCCCAATCCAAACGACAAAGCATTAATGACTACACTTGAAAGCAAGTTTGATAGTGAAAATTAACTATGTGAATGATTACGTTTTTCTAAGAGTCCGTATATCCCATTTTGTAAAATACATAATATTTTAATATTGAAGGCAACACATTGTTAATCGGTATTCAAAAATAAAAATTAAAATTATTTAATAATGTTTTCTCAAATAATTTTTGCTTTAGTAAGAAAATCGATCAAATGTCCTATTAAAAAATATTAGGCTCTACTCGTTCTTGAGCCCAAGCCGTAGGCTATTTTCTTAAAAGCAACTAGCAGAACTCAAATTGAAAATCGGACCAAAACCGAAATTAGAACGTCCTAATCTAATATCCCATTAAACAACTTTGGGATCCACTTGTCCTTGACCAAGCTTTAGGTCATTTAATTTAAAACTATCAGAGCCTAAATCGAAAATCGGACCATACACGCAATAAGAAAGTAAAACAAGATCAATTGATGCCTATACATACTTTGAGGCTCATTATGGCCTTATCAAACGCTCCATTAAAAATGTTTAGGCTCTACTGAATCTCGACCAAGCTTTAGACTAGTTTCTTAAAAGCTAGCAGAATCCAAATCGAAATTAGCAAGATCAATTAACATACCAATAGTTTTAAGCAGATCATGGTCTAATCAAATGCTTCATTGAACAATTTTGGGCTTCACGTGTTCTTGACCAAGCTTTAATCCATATAGTTTCAAGCTATCAGAACCCAAATCGAAAACCGAACCATAACCAAAATTATCACGCAAAACAAGTTCTACTGTCATATAAAAAATGTTAGGCTCATCGCGGGCTAATCAAACCCCAATGGAGGGCTAATCAAACCCCCCTCAAATTTACTTAGACATCTGTACGATGCTTTGGTAATCGCCTTCGAATGGTTGAATTTTCAATTTCTTATGAATCAGCATAGAAATTTATGCTCCGGCGGGTCGCATAATTATGTTGGCTTCTATCAAAGATGCGATAGGATCAAGTATTACACGATGGCATAATCCGATTTTAAGTTTTAAAAGTGTATAAGGTTTCTTTTGTCAATTTGTTTGAAACTTCATACTGCCCAAAGCCTTTAGCGTGATTCTAAATAATGGAAATCTAATTTAATACATTTTGTACTTTGTATGGGAAACCAACAAACATTTTACCGGACACGTCGTTCATTGGTTTGAGCTTCGGCACTTAGACCGGGGTTGCTACGTATTAGCCGGTGAGAAGTTTTGGTCATTTATCAGAAGTGTAATCAGTGAAAAATCCCTCGAGTGTCACGATAATGGGGTATATCAAAATTAGTCCATAACGGTATACATAATCCGAAACCATTCACAGACCTGAGTAGACTTCTCCACACTTCTTATTTGAAACAACCACCCTTGATATCAAATATCACAATTGAAACGAATTTCTAATATCAATTGAAAATTCACCGAGAGTAGCATCAGAAGACGTAAAATTATTGGTGTTCCACGCTTTAAAAATCCATTTGCATATTTCCAGGCGGGTCACATATTTCCAAGATTTCTGGTCGATGTGATCCATTTCGTTAGTGGTAACTCTGATTTTTTCCGTGATTAGTGTCAAATTATTCTCATCAACTTTTAAACAAGCTTCAATGAAATATCTTTGAAGATCTCTGGACAACTCGTACACATTTTTTTTTAGTTAGTTCCATTCTCGCAGACTGCAAGATGATGGAGATGGACATTTTCAGCTCCGCTGCAGTTTTTATTGAATTTGCTCCTGTAAGAGTATCGCCCGCGACAGACAAGGTACATTTGTTATCAAGGATAACTGTTTAATGCATCTAGTGGCGAAGAATGGTACTAAAGATGTTCCATATGACCTCAATCAAATGTCGGTACGGCTCGCAGGTTTCACCACAAAACCAATTTAAATATCTGATTATCACTATTTATTTGAGTTCTACGATACATTTTTTTCTGGATTGCCAGATTCCATATATAGCATTACTCAACAAAGTTGCAACCTAATCACTCTGGCGACATATGGAGATATTGTTCTGTAAACTTAGAAAACTGCGATCAGCGAGACCCTTTCAATCACCAAGCTGTGACGGACATGACGAAAATGGAATGTTGATGATAAAGTATGCCTTTCATGGCACGCCAAACAGTAAACCCATATATTTATAGGCTTAAATAATTTGGCATCGGCTAGTTAAACGTTTGTTGGTATTTTTCATGAATCGATGTTATCACTTGATGCGATTGGTTGGTAGCTCGTGATCTTTGGAAATACTTGAACATTCAAAGTTGTTGTAGAATTGGTCGTATCGGTTCCATATTTACAGGCTAGGCTTCTCACTCCCCATCATCCCCTTGGCAGGACCTCCACAGGGTCAGAGTGGTGAGTCCAGCGTAGGTGTCATCCATTCGGGGACGACCGTAAAATCCACACGGGCTCCCCGTGGCACTTTGGCGGTCTCATGCTGTCGAAGTGTGAATTGTGGGAGATTGATTAAGTAGATGTATCTCCGGGTGAAGAGAGGCCTGGTCTGTTGAACAGACAACCCTCTAATGCTACTTCGTCGCACCTGGGCATCGGCTTTACGGGGTTGATGCTTTATTTGGGGGGGTTTCTTCAGCAGACTGGTCACGAGAGAGAGAGAGAGAGAGAGAGAGAGAGAGAGAGAGAGAGAGACAGAGAGAGAGAGAGAGAGAGAGAGAGAGAGAGAGAGAGAGAGAAAAAAAAGCCCAATTTTCGATGATTCGGCCACACGTATCGATTGAAACGGCCGCTATCTCTCGTTCAATATTGGCTCTGTGCTCCTCTAACGACGCTGGCTTGTTGGCATACACTAATGATTTGACGTAGCCCCATAAAAAAAGTCTAGAGGTGTTAAATCACACGATCTAAGTGGCCAATCCACAGGGACCATTTCTGGATATAACACATTCATCGAATTTAGATTTCAATAAGCAGAATGATAGACCCACTATATAGCCCGGAACATCCAACAGCGAATATCTAGACTCAAATTTTTTCACTAGACTATGAATTGCTTGTTTTGGGATGATAATTACGAGCAAAAATTAGAATTAACTCTCTTGAAGTTGCAGTCACCGACTCGTAAATTTTGTAGTACATTTTAATTATTTGTAAACGTTGTTTGTTCGTGTACTTCACCAATATTTTATTACGTTACATTATATTCAATTTGATACATTTTTAGTACACACGGATGTAGTACTAATTTCCGTTTAGGGACCGTCATGTTTCCTAGTTGGATTATAATTTAACAGTGTTAAACTAATACATTTGTAAAAGAGTGAAGAGATTCACACGCATCAAACTTCAAAGAAAACATTTCTTCTTTGAAGAAATTAAATTAAACCAGTTGGAAAATTAGGTATAAAATAAGAAGTTTTAATTGTTAATTAAGAAAAATTCAAATGGATTCGATAAAAAATCTGTTTTCTTTATTTTCTCTGTTTCATGTGACAAATGTAACGCAAACTTCTAAATAAAATATTGGAATACGTTTTACCGGTAGCATTTCGTGTTAATGATTTTCGGTCACATAATAAAATTTCATTATATCGGACCAAACCTCAATCAATGTCAAATATACAAAACATATTATTAAGTTTGATAATTCAAGCGCACGAAGTCTTTAGAAATTTTACAATTATAGTCTCCTAATTGAACGTTGATCATATTTCAAATCGGATGTAAATAAAAGTTTCTAGTTGATATGCGCAGACGCTAACACCTACAGAATAAATACCCAAAAGTATGCCCCGAGGCGAAAAGATACAAAACAAATATTTTAATTTTTTCTTACTGCAGAAACAATCCAATTTCCATTCTGCTTTCATCAACAATCGTTTAATGGAAAATTAAACCGCACACAATAATTATTTAAAATTTACAATAAAATTTGATTCCTTCATCCCGGCTTGATTACCACCTACGCGCAACCAACCCACAATTTACAACACGTTTTCATAAACTTTTCTCCGAAATTTGTGCACGTAGAACATCACTCCTGATTCTTTATATATGTAATCCTACACAAACATATACATACATATACCCACTTCAAAAGTATAACAATCCTTACACAAATACATGGGCAAATATTTCAGCCTGAACCCGAAAATGTATTTTATGTAACACACAGATTAATATCGTTCATATTTTCCAATAAGAAAATCTCTTATACCGAAATCGAGAGCAAGAGAACCGAGTAATTATGATTTTCTTATAAAATTTTGTCAATGTGTTGATTACATGATTTTCTCGTTGTCGTCACAACATTTTGCTCACCACATCACACACGTATGTAAAAAATGTATACACAGCACGAAATATTTATATACATCACATCGCAAAATAATAATAAACACACACACTTCCATAGAACGTATTTGCTATACACACTAAATCACGGAAACATATGAAAATGTATTTTCATCACAAGGAAAAACAAGTGGAAAATAAAAGACTGTAAAAACAAAAATTTTGTATACGAAAAACATTTAACGTGTAACGTTGAACGGAGAAGCATCGCAGGAGTTTTTGTTAATCAAATAATAATAAATTTAATTAAATAAATATAAATTAATATTTTTTGGTTGATGTTATAATTTTAAAAATAAATATTGGACAAAAACGTTTGAAAAAAAAAATTATTTTGTGCAAAGTGAAAAATTTTGTGTGAAAGTTTTGTACGTAGTGAAAAAAAAAATTAAAAAAAAAATTTGTGTGGAAATTAAAAAAAAAAAACAAAATATTTTAAGTAAAATTATTTGTTATTGTTCCGAAATATAAGGAAACTAGAAAATAAGCAAAATATTTTCAGCTGAGTTTTTTAAGAAAAAGGATAACAAAAATAGGATTGATAATTCTGTTTGGTAAGTGATCTAAATATTTATTTTTATTTGTTCACTACTCAAAGAATTTTCCAGGCATTTTTTTTTATTATACCGTTATATATACATAAATATCATATTTAATTGAATAAAACTATTAAAACATAATTAGGTCATAGTATTTAGGCCAGCTATGCATAGTTTGCAGATGGAACTATTTATAAAAAGATGTGATAATAAAAAAATATTCTAGGATATGCCTCCTTTTGCAGGCAGAACCTTGAATTAATTCTTTATGATATACAACAACACCAAGGCAAAATATAGGAAATATAGGAACTCAATTTTTATATTTTTAATGTTTACTTGTTATCCTTTTATTTTCGGTAGGAGTTTGCGTATCATTTTATTTTTTCTTGGATGGCATTTTATGGATGATCAAATTTTTTTTTGGGATGACGATGTGAATGACGTCATTCTATTTTATTTTTATATATTCTATATATATATTTTTTTGTCCCTTTTATGTATTTTTTATGCTATGTACCCGTACTCGTGTTAGAAACACAAAAACTGTATATACGAGTACATAGGGATTTCGGCGTCTTTGCGCGATTGACGTAATCAAGAATATACATATAAAATTTGCATTGATATACGATTTTTACACACGATTTGGTACTGTATGTGTGTATAGTAAGATTTTCGATTGCGGGTATTTTATGGTTATGGGATTGAACATGTCTGGAATTTGGATAGTGGTAATTGATTGGCGATTTTATTGTGATGCGTTAGACGTTTTGGAATTTTTAGTGTTGCTGAATAGATATGGTATTGCAATAATTAAGCACGTATTTTGAAATTTTGACGAAGCAGAAAAATTTATATATTTACTAAATCAACAGAAAAAACCAACACATACCGAAGGGAATCATAAAATGGTTTATATCGATCTTTCTTTGCAAAGCATCCTATTGTCAAAAAACTTGTTGAAAAAGTATCTTAACCTGAAACACACCAACAACTTTATATTTATAAACCTGAATACAACTTTATTAATTTAATGTTTTATTTACTTATTTGATTTACTTATTTACTTATTTGATTTTCTTATTTTCGGTCATCAACTTGTACATTTTGGATAAATTTAAGATTTGACACTCAATATTCAATATTCATTAGATTACGGAAATTCTCAAATTAGATCCCATGGTGGAACTGAATCGTATTGTATCGGGGCGTATACAGTGGGATTGAAATTTAACGGTTAGCTCGTTCCAGCACAACTATAACCACCATTAGAACATGTGCGGTTAAATAAAATATTTTCACTAACCTTCCATATTTGAAAACTAATAAAGCAGTCACCAAAACTGATTTAGTTGTCCTAATACACTGCTACCAGTATGCCATTATGCTATATTATATATATTATATAGTGAGATTATCGTTAAAAATACTTGAAAAGTTCGATCGGTGAGAGTAGAGAAAATATACCCTTTGTGTTCGGTTATTTAGCCGACATTGGATAAAAAAGCCTTTTCGTTTTAATATATTATCGGATATTTATTGTATCAATAATATTGGAGTATTTATCCGAAAAGGCTTATTTTATATAAACGCTTATGACAGTTCAGAGCCAGTGTAAAAATAGTATGTAGTAGAGGCGGCATCAAGAAATACGGCCGGAACAATCAATGCAATTTTTTAAAATATTTTAAGAACAATGTCTAATCTACTGAAGATTTACTTCATAGGAGGATTTCATGATCTTGACTCAGGCAGACAACCAAAAAAAGCCTTTTAGATTTTCTTTTTTTCAGATAGATAAGACATTTGTGTTTTATAATTGTTACTAAATACTCGGATGCTTCAATTTTTCGCAAATTTAATGGTAAAACACAATTAGAGTGTGTTTTCATTACATTTTATTTCATCGGATCGGGCAGAGAGATCAGATAAGCCTTTATTATAATAGATTTGTTTTTGTGATTTGTCATGTGTAAAATCTGAAAAAAAACAGATAGTAAAATCGTAATATCCAAGGGCCAAATGAAATTTAATTTAAAAACACAAAAGGCTTTTTAATTATATCTCTGTTATTTAGTCCGATAATGGTCTGCCACAATTAACCGACAGTAATAAATCGCAATTACAACTAATCAAAATACTTAACTAAAAAAGCCTTTTGGAGTCATTTAGCATAAGTTGAAAGCGTAAAGCTTAAATAATGAATCCTCGACGCCGAAGACTACGGAAAATTCTTGTCATTAAGGAACTGTCTCGTTTTTCTCTTCTGAAAATGTGTTAACAATAGCTGTGAAGGGTGCTTAGGGTCATTTTCTTCTAGACATATGACACTTTTTCCAGCTAAGGAAGGTAATACATTTATCTCAAAATTTGTTTATTTCTCACTAACCCAATTTCTTTAATAGTACCCCCAGGGCATCCCTTAACCACCTCGACTAGCTGACCAATGTTCGCGTTTTTTGGCCTTAACCGTATTATCATATTTTAGTTACGTAATAATTTTCGCATTGCTATACGACCAATGAGCCCTGCTTCACAAAATTTACTATGCTTGTGGTTCTACTGATGGCATTGAAAGAAACAATAGAACAAATCCAGCAAAATTATTGTTGTTCCCCATATAAAATTTCATTACCGATTAAAATTTCCGCGTGGCGTTCATGATTTCATCTCTGCAGATAGGTATGTAAGAAATTTTCAAATGATTTTAAGCAACTCGCAGAAGAAGCCTCACACTAAAATTCACTAAGTTAAGTTTGAAGGAAATGTAATATTTTTGTTACTGTAGCACACAATTTTACCGTCGGCACATACCTCAATCACTTTGCGTAAAGTTTAAATTTTGGAACAAACTTCAAATATATTTATTTCAACAAATCTGTTTTTAGTCGTCGTTTTATCATTTTCAGGACCTGGGGTATGAGTATAGATGTGAATATAATCGCCAAGAATTGATTCCGGATCATTATAAAAGTAAATATGAGTAAAAACGGCGCCAAGGTTTCTTTCATCTTTGAACCCCGCTTGACGCGTTCTTGTGCGCATTTGTGGGAAAAGCAATAAATGTTTATTTTAAACAAATAAAATTGTTTTCGTTGTCTTATTTTTTTGTGTGGTGATGATGGTGATTATTTAATTTTAAATACTTTGTTACCAAAATTTTTTGCAAATGAGTTAAAAATTCAAAGTTTAATTTATGAGTTTATATAAAATCAACGTCATAAAAACGGTTGCATCTTGTCTTCAATTTCGGATAGTTTAAACATTTCGGAATGAATTGTTTAAAACCCTTTTGTCACTAGTAATAGTTTCAGAAATGGTTTCGAAATACCAAAAACTTGAATTGGGTTTTTAAAAACCATTTTATTACTTTTCATATTTATTTAAATACCAATTCCTTCCTACCAATTCAATTCTGTTTAGGTGTTTTTGCAACTCAAATTTTTAAATCGACTATTGACTTTTTCCCAATTTTGTTGGATTGAGTTGACGATAAAAGAAATTAGATTTTTGGGAGTATCGTGAAATTTAATAATACGTTTTCAGTGAATGAAGTTAATGGCCAGCTGAAGAGAACTAAAACTAAACTAATTTTTACGTGAAATTCAGGGAACTGAAATCGGTATATCTTATTGGTTACCAGAACGTTAACGTAGACACAAAATAGTGGCGTTCTTTCTCTTAAAAACAATCAATATCGAAACATAAAAACTGTATCCATTTATCTCCTTAAAAAAACATAAAAAATTTCGAAACATAAAAACTTTATCCATTTATCTCCTACTAAAAATATTAAAATTATTAGAATTGTGCACTTAAAAATTGACTAATCCCTTTTAAAATAACAGTTATCGTTGACGATCTACTTAGGTCAAATAGATTTTTCTTATATTTGGAAAAATATCGCTATCGCAACTAATCTGAAATATCATGCCTATATCGATTCTTATGTTGAGCACTATTGTAGATCCTATAAATCATCGTGAAAATAATTAAATATTCGTTAGTTTGTTTCGGCCATGTACCTTAGCGCGATTGTTGAGGGATATTACAATAGTACTCGTATATATGTAGCGATAACGATGCTAAAATAGGAGAAATTTTCAATTATTAAATGTCTAAATGATGTGCTATTCAAATCAAAATTCAAAAAGAAATTTAATTACGAACTTTAAAATAAAATATACGTTAATCTGCTACAGCTATCTAACTACCTGAAAAAAGCTTTCTAAAATAAAAATTATTATTATTGTTATTTTTGAATCTAAATAAATATTTCCTAGAATCAAAGTTTTAACATCGACTCAATACCTCGGAACACCTCTATGCAACCTCCAAAATTCTCACCGCGAACCATCGGAAGACGATCCTCATCACACCTACCCATCCAACTCAATAAACTGCCCGAGAACGACACGACAGCGACCACCATCCTGGATATCCACGCCATTTGACTGTGGCACCAGAACAGAAATTCTCATCTACCCAATGCACCCATCTTACACCTCACAGCTCTTTTACCACTATTGGTATTTCACAAGCTTGATTTGAAAAGCAAAAAAAATGAGAATTTCTAAATTAATCCTTGCAGCAATAGAAGTAGGCCACGTTGGAAAGTTAATCATGGAAAAGTATTTGGTTGGACAACGCATTTGAAAAAGATGATGTTGTTTGACAATGCCAATCCGGATTTTTTTGAAAATTTAATAATGAGTTACGAAATTCATTTTCTCTTAATGGAAAACGGTCACTGGTGAACGTTAACTGGTCACTGATGAATGTCAAACTACCACAGAAACCACAAAATTGTTACGAGAAATGTTTCCACAACAGTTAATTTCAAACCCTGGTGCTGTGGATTAGCCTCCACGATCATCCTATTTAATTACTTACTACCGACTTCTTTTTATGGGGTTGTCTTAAAAGTAAGGCTTATGCAAATAAACCAGATAATATTGAACAACTTAAAAGGAACATGATAAAGGGTGAAATGTGTGAAAAAGTAATGAAAAATAAAATCAAAAGAGCCCGCATGCGTAAGTCCAATAAAGGGAGACACTTGGCAGACATTGTTTTTCGTGCATAATTCCAAACATTAAATAAACGATCTGTTTGCATTAAATCTAATTTCTCCTATTTAAAAAACTTGCATAAAAACTTCTCCAGGAATCTTGATGTTTTGAATATACACAAGCTCTGGGAGATTGGTGCAGTTGGTTGAAACAGGTTTTATTAGCAAATAAGATGTTTGGAAGTTTTGGACCCTAAGAGAACATATTCAATCGGGCTGTGAATGATATTGCTTAGGATGTAGGTTCGAATAGATGATATCTTCTTGAGGTGTACGCCGTTTTTTGAAAACGATAAAGTCGAAAAGGTTCGTAAACTCTTACATACAGATTTAACATTGTACAAGATTTAGTTATAGTTTTTGCGGTTTAAAATATGATAAGTGGTTGGACAACGAGTAGAATTGTTGGCTATCATTAAAATATAATGACAGCCATTCCATTGAAAAAGTGGGAATAATTGAGTATGTTCACCCCCGTTCGTTGGGTTCACATCGAGGATCTGTTTTGTTTGGCAAATTATTCTTGGTTCTATTAAATTTTGGCTCAAGAAGTCGAATATTTCATGTCGAATATATTTATTACAGTATGAAAGCTTTGAAGATTGAGCTTATCTTTAGATTTTGGTGATCAGTCCCAATAAAGTCACACCGTGCCTCTTTAATACTTTTAAAGATAATCTATTGCATATAAACTATACAGTTTAACTTTACAGTTCAATCAAGTCCAATGACGAACAATGTTCAAAGTATTTGTCCAGTTACATTAACCCCTTCATTCATTGAACTACCTTATTTTGGCTACCATACAATTATAAAAACTGAATAAAAATTTTCAAAATACGGGACTATTTCAAATACAAATATTTGTTTTGTTCTGGCCTTGCGGATGATAAAAATCTTACCGTCAGAAATTTAATATTTCGATTAAATTAATTTGAATAACCAAGAAGCAGTCGATTCAGTAAAAATTACGTTGAACACGTATCAACAGGATTTACCATGAATATCTCATATTTTATTTTAATTGAATATTTTTCATGATTTAGTTTTTTCTTTGATCTGGCTTTAAAATTTTGATTTTTAAATTGACAAATTCAAACGGAAATTTAAATCGGCCTCCTTCCCTAGTGCATATAGAAACTTCGAATTATAACATTTTCTGCAACAATTAAGCATTCAATCTCTTTTTTAAGGCAAATTATTTTGATTCTTTTGTTATGCACAGATTTTGTGCAATATTCATAAAGGAAAAAGTACCATTAAAGATAATTAATTTAATGCTACTTTACTGCAGTAGCAAAATTATTCTGTTTAATACGTATTTACTAGGTATATGTTAAACTAGCACGCATTTAGGCGAATTAGGAAAATTTTTCCATAACTTAGCTTCGATTAACGTGCTACCTGGAACTTTATCGTCTAAAGATTTGTTTTCATATGATGGCACCACTATTATTTATTTATTATTCACAAGGGCCCATAATTTATTATTGTCCTTTGTCCTAAACTGTCTTTAGAATGTTCTGGTTATATAAATAATCCGATAATCCTGAAGATAACCTTAGGCCAATAAACACTATATCGATAAATTATTGTGGGTGTCACAACTTAGTATTATAAAACTATATAACCTTTTTCATGTAGATTATCAAATACTTGTAGAATTTATGTAAGAATCCTTGCCCCAAGGCATACCCAAACTTATTTTGTTTAAATAACATTCAAATTAGATTTATGTATACGTTAAAGGATATGTATAGAGGCTTTATTAAACACTATACAATTAATTAAGTTCAGTTTCGTTTCTGACATGAAATCAATTAGAAAGTCGATATACTCTCGTATATTGCTTGCTCGTATATAGACATATAGAAAATGGAAAATCAATTTAAAAGCTTGATACAAATCACAACATCCTGTTTTATACTTTTCTTATATTTTATTTTTTTAATTACATTACAACATCATCTCTATAAATAGAGCATATATTTTTGTTTTATACACATATAGGATATTTCTATATATATATACCGTTTTTAAATTAGTTTTTGTTGGATAAATATTCTCCTGCTAACCACAAAATCCCTATTGATTCGATTTTGTTTTCTTTTAATACATAACAAATTAGTTTTTACAGTTTTTGTAATGCTATTTTGCCAATTTTCAATTTTGTTATATGGAAAATTAGTATTTAATTTATCCTTTATACAACCAATAAAATAAGAATTATTTAATTAAGTTTTATTATTCTTGGGTAATTAAATTAAGTTAACTTTTTTATAATTGGAAATACCTTTCAATAATTTTGAATATTTATTGTATGTATATTATGTGTGTCCCCCTGTTTCGACGTCTATTATAATTTAATTATGGGTTTAAGAGATGAAAATGGGATTAAAATATACTTCACGGTCGAAATCATGAAAATTCATTACTAATTAAATCGTACCAGTAAAATAAATTTAGTTTAATTTTTGTTAACCATTAAAATGATTTATAGTTTTTCCAACAGATAATTAAAAAACAAAAACAAAACCGAGAAAATTATGTCTGTTTTTCGATTATTTATTAAATTTATTTATTATATAAATTAGACGTACGTATTTTATTTATTTATATTTTGTCGTTGTGTTATTATTAATGTAGTAAAATTATTTTTATTGCTTTTTCTTTTAATTAAAATTTGTTTTTCTTTTCTTTTTGTTATCGAATTTTAATTTTATTTCTTTATTCGCCCAAGGTATATATGCGAGTAATCTAGAGATAACATCTATTGTTTACACAATATACGCCGGGTAGGCGTGCGTTCTGACGTAGATATGCAAATTGCGAACCAATTTCTACTTGTGGTTTTCTCAATGTTATACACACGCCTTATTTGCCGACTTGCCGTTGCACCAGATGTTTCACATAACATTATTTCATAAGCAAAATAACTTAGAGTGGGTTAGTGGAGTAGTTTAGAATAGTTATAGGAATAAGTTGTAAAAATGTTATAAAAAATAAACGAAGAGAACCAAAATTCCTAGACGTATAATAGACCAACATTTATGCTGCGTATACATGACATCGAAAATAAATAGTTTCATACTCGCTTCCGAACTCAAAACCAATCAAATTTCTTGAAATACTTTATGCCCCGCCTACTGTTCCATACTCGTGTTGAAATATTTTTAACTTTGTTGTTGTTTTAATACATTTTGTGTGATACCTAGATATTTTTTCTGAACTAACTCACGATGTTATGTACGCAGCATTACTCAGCATATTATTGGATCCTGAGAATAGGTTAAATGCGATTGAGGCTTATATTCAAAAACAAACCGAGAAACAAGAATTCGAGAATAATAGAATAAAAACCAGAGGTCTTATTTAACAACACTGATAAATTTTTTATGAACGAGTTTAACGACGACAGGATCGCAGATTATATAAATCAAAACACTATGACTAACAACCTTCAAACTTTAAAAAATCTTCGGGAACAGACACCATACCAAACATAGCCTCCAAATATATACCAAATTGTATCAGTAGAGAATACGCCAGGACTTAACTTTATGTCAGGAAAGTTACCTGTTAAAAGATAGGAAACATATAGAAAACCTAACAACAGATAAGAAGCATCTCAGACGGAGATATAATGAGTTGCGAATTTTATTTATACAACGGTTTCATATACGGCAGATTTATTGCCAAACAAAATTTTTTTATCAAATTCCTAGGTATAAACCTTCGATAAACATCTCAAAATGCAAATTGAAAAAGCATGTAAAGCCTTCGAATTGCTCAAGCGACTATTTATGCCACAACACCTAAATAAACAGGTCAAATTTTTCTGTTACCAAACGTTAATAAGACCAATATTATCCTACGGAACACCTATATGGTATAATTTATCATCGGCCTCCATGCGACAAAGCGCCTGTCTTTCAAAATTTAAAAAAGCAGAAAATACAGGATCATTACATCTATATACAGGGTGTCCCAAAATTGGACGATCAAACGAAGCAGAGTGATAGGGTCCTTATTTTCAACAAAAACAGCCAAGTAAAGTTTTTTTGAATTGTTGATATGGTACGGTTGTGAATATTTTCCTTAATACAAAGTTATTCCTAAAACCAACAACAAGAAAACAAAATGTCTATGTATGTGTAAAAACTTGTTTTATCAAATAAATAAAATAACTGCATATTAACGAGTTAAAAATTAATTCAAAAGTACTTAATGGGCATCAGTCTGAAAGTCTCAATCTGACTAGTTTTCCGATATTTCCAAACTCGAAAGGCTTTCTGGTAGTTATGATTGAAAATATTTGGTCACATTAAAATACGATATTATTAAAAAAGATCGTTTTCCCGAGTTTTCCAATATTTCTAAACACCACGCCTCTTAGCGAAAAATTGTTTTGAGTATTAAGTTACATGGTAGTATGAGGCACGTAGGCTAGTATGAGTAATACAGCTGTATTATCTTCTGTTAAATAAAAACAATGGCTTTGTAAAGTCTTTTTGTTTCTTAACAAGTTTTGTTGTTGCTTAAGTGATTCCAGTGGGACAACAGGCCCCATACTTGGGAATTCGAATATACGAAAGACTTTTCGAATGATCGGTATTTGTAACTTCGAAAACGTGTTGATCTACGAATTTTTCTTCGTTGATAATTTCATTGACGAATCCAAAAAATAATTACGATTCTCAATAATAAATTAATACGGAATATTATTTTATTAGTGTAAATATTATTTTGGTAGCTGTTAGAACAAGTTTATTATTTTAGCATAATTTTTATTAAATGAAAAAAGTTTATTTAAAAAAACACATTTTCACAACAAATTGGCGTTGAAACCGATGAATTCACTACGTTCAATTTAAGTGGGTCCAATAGTGCAAATTAGGGATATTGAATATCATTCAATGGGTCATTCATGATAAATGTTTAAAGATAAAATGGTCTATCGAAATATGTTCTATGTGGATCGGGAGGATTGATTTTATAATTGTTGACCATAAACGGTCCACGGGAAGCTGCAGCTTTCCCAGGAGCTTTTCGATTTTTGCAATTATACTGAAAAGTATATCATTTAAATGACTAAGAACAAAAAGATTCTAAATTAATTTTACCACGCTACCGGCCCAAATCGATTTGCACAATTTAAGCGGAAATTACGTTTTTTAACAAGCAACTGTTTTTCAACAAAAATTTTGGCCGTGATTTTGGTTTTCTCCAATGATATCATTTTCGTGGTTTTCGGGAGTGCTAATTAGGAATATGGCATCCGTTTTAAGATCCGAGATGGAGAAAATTTGTTTTTCAAGGCGAGATGGGGTCAGTATCATTTTTGGTACCTATACTAGTATCTACGCCTATAATGACGATATGTGTTTCATTTTCGGGGTTTCCGGGGTATTGATTACGTTACTGACTTTTGTTCTTCGTAAATCGTGATGAAGGGAAGCCCGACTGTATTGTTTTGGTATCTAACCACTATCTACGCTGATAATGCCGATATGAGAGTCGTACTGATTACGTTACCGACTTTTGTTGTCTGTTCTGTCAAAATTCGACAGAACAGGAGTGCGGTGTCGTTTGTGGTGCCCACCTTTTCCACTCACACCAATGTGGTTGTCAATTTTAGAGGTACTGATTACATTACTCACTTTTGTTTTTCGAAAGGTGTGATGAAGAGACCCGGTGCCAATTTTGGCACCTTACTATCTACGCCTATAATGCTGACATGGGTGTCATTTTCAGGCGTGATTACGTTACTCACTTTCATTTCTCACAAGTCGAGATGGAGGTTTTGTTACCTAACTATAAGGCCGATATGGGGGCAATTTTCGCTGTACTGATTACTTTACTGGCTTTTGTTTTTCGCAAATCGAGATGTGAGGTTGGTGTCGTTTTATAGCCATTGATGGTTATCCATTATATCTTCGGTTATCAATATCATAAAAACTTTCTGTCTCGTTTGATTAAGGTATAAGCTTCACATATTTTAGTAATTACAGTTCCTTTATCACGGAGGGATAGATGGAGAATAAATTTTAGTTTTTAAATGGCCCCAGAGGTAAAAATCTAATGGATTTAGATCAAGTGAACTTGGCAGCCACTGTATAGATCCTCCACGGCCGATTTACTGCATTGGAAACAAAGTATTTATTTAAGTGCGATCGTACACTCCTTGCAAAATGTGGTGGATCCCCAGAAGTTCTTCAAATTGGTTTTTGCAAATTCAAATATTTTGGACCATCTAATCTATCTCGATGTAGGTCCTAGTAATTCAACTCCAAAAATACCACATAATATCATTTACTGTGAATTTATGTTGATTTTTGTTTATAATTTTTAAGTTTGTCTTTGTATACATCAATTACCCATTCACAAAATTGTTTTTTAGATTTTATCATTTTCCAAATTGTCTTGTACCGGTTTATAATGAAAAGGATGGAAATTTTTCACTATAGATTTTGCACTATAGATTTTGAAATTTCTGTTTTTGCTGCAACTTTCTGAAAGCAATTCTCCGATTATTTGTAAAAGAGCCGTTTGCCCGCAAATTCCGCTCTGCATTGACAAGAGTGTTAACTGATATAGCAATGTACGATTAGGATCTCGATCTCGATATATCCGTTGAGCAATCTTCCGAGCTCCATTAGCCTCATATAAAACGCATACAGCTATCATGGTTAATTTGTTAATAAATTTAAATTTTAACTAACTCACGTTTAAATTCACTGATTGACTAATGACTAATTTAAATTCAATTATTTTATGAAAACCCATTTTGTTAACAGTTAACTTCAATCATTTTGAAAATTCAAGTTCATATTTAGTCCAACTTAATTGTGTCTAGCTTTTATAAAAGCTATAAGAGTCTAAGCTATGTTTCCATCAATAAATACTTACTGACGTAATTGTTAAAAGTTAAATGGTACAGAAACAAACAATTTTCTTAAAAAAATAGAATTCTGTTTTGTTTAAATTTGAAAATCTTTTTAACTAATTAATCATAATTATTATGCCTTATTTAGAAGAGAATATTATCAGCTTTTTAATGAAATTAGTGCTTGAACATAAAATTGGTTATTTCTCAAGATTTTGAAGTTTCTTTAATACAAGGTGCTGTGTCGGAAGGCCCCACAACAACGTGGGGGCTTTAAAGCGCCAAGTGATACAAGTAACCCCGCCTTCGTTTTGATCAAGTAATCCAACGGTACTATTCGTGTCAGTCACTTTGTGATTATATCAAATTTAATAGAATAGATTTATTCATACTCTAGCATTGAGCAAATAAGGAAACACATAGTACGGTCAACTACCAATAATGAAAATTCAATGGTTTATGCACCATCTAACAGCAATAGAAACATGCTAATAATTTAGAAAATTATTGGTGGTTACACCAAAATAGAATTCAAATCCCATTATCATCTTTAGCCATATTTAAAATTTTAATTGAATTAAAGTTAAGGATTGTTTTTAGAAATTAATTTTTGAGATTAAATTCAAAACCCATCGCACGTAGCTCACTCATCAAAATAAATTATCACACCAACAACTAATTCACACTTAAATCATCATCAAAGTTCAGACAGCCGTCTAAATAAATTATATTAAATTTCTTAGGCTAAACAAACGAAAAAAAATATTATATAATTCTATTTTAAAACAGTAAAAATACTATTTTTAAAAACTATATAAATAATTATATTTTGAAATTAATACAAATAAGTTATTTTTAATTTTAGAATTTTTTATTTTGGTTAAAATAATTTTAATTTTGAATATGCAAAAATAAATATGAAAGGGAAAGGTTTAACCTAAAAAATTAAAATTTATGTATTTTTAATTATTTTATAAATAGTTTATCATTTTTTTTTTTAATTTATAGTTTTTTTGTTTAACAAATAAAAAATGAACATTTATGTCGACGAATGTCGTCATACGATGATGATGATGATAAATTTTTTGAGGGCATATACACTTTTAACCACATTTTTTTATATAAATAATAAATGGGGTCCATGACTTTAGATAGGTGTAACTGCCAAATGTATGGGAGTATATTCAGGTTAAGGTTTTAGAAATTTGATATGACGTAGTACAAATATATTGTTATTATTCTTATCCTAATCTAAATTTTCTTTATTTATTGTGTACAGTATAAATATAAACAGGGACTCCACGCCTTAGTGCTACGCGACCTTTTGCGTTACTGTTTTACACCTGCCAATTTTGCAATTAATAGCAAAGGAAGATAATTAAACATTTCGCTGGGGACTAGAGAGATGTTAAAATATTTTCATATGAATGCGTTCGGTGCAGAGCTTTTGATTTGTTTGCGTTACATTAAATTATGCTTGTAAACTAAGCACTGTAGAACATTACATTTGCTTCAGTCGGTAACGCATGTTTTAAGGTCATCGCTGCTGATGGTTTACATACAAAATATTTAGTTGAAAATATTAAGAATTTATTTTTATAAAATAATAATAAACAACAGAAGCTTTATTTAATTTTAAAAATAACTTTATATGGTTTCATAAACAAAATCTAGTTTTAACAGGTATTCTGGTTTTGAAAAACGATCCTAAATATCTGAATTATATCATAACAAAATCTGCATTTAGTTGTTCGCCCCATTATGTTAACCGTGGACATTGAAACAATTGTTTAAAAGACTATAAAGAAACAAGCCGATACATCAGTCCACCTCAGTGATAGATACCTCCCCCTCCCCCCTTGGTGAGGCTTGTGCCCACCTGTGATTGTGGATTGAGTTTGGGAATTGAAGTATTGTAATGATGTATGCTCGCCGTAAGAATAATAATTTATTTCACAGATTGCTTTTCATATGAACCAGTCGTTGTGGTTAGAATTTTAAGTTTCTCTCACAATAGAAAAAAATTTCCTTTTGCCTTACAAGTTTGTTGGAAAATAAAACTTGAGAAAAAAAATTACCCGAAAAGCTTAGCAAACTCTAACTTTTGCCTTAAGAAAAGACTAATAAAGCTTAATTTCAAAATCAGGGTTTTTGTTGTCATTTTCCAGGCAAAACATGTTAAAAAGCAAATAAGAACTAATTTATCGGTTTAATATATCTTAAAATTATAATTAATAATGCAAAATACAATTTCAAAAATATCATTATTATGAAGATAAATTCAACAAAGATGGTTTCAATTTAATTTGTTTTTTCCTCATTGTGAGAGATACTCTTAAGGTAAAAGTTTAAGGCAAAATTTGTTTCTAGTGTGTTCTCTGATTTTTAAACTTTTACCAATATTCACGGATGTTCTACTATTCTAAGCCAAATAGCAAAAATCTCAGAGATTGGCTTGCATAATCACTATATACGTTCGAAAGGGGATACATTGAGCTATTTAAATCAGTAAGCGCGGAAAAAGCTTATACCGAAAAATGTTCTCTATAGATAGGCCAATCCGATCTATATAGTGGTATCTTGCATTAATCAATCGAAGTGGCTTGTTATTGGCTCAGATTGATAAAATACTAAATATTTTGAGTGAAAAATTGCAATAAACATATTAGGTATTTTATTGTTTTGTTAAAGCTTTAATTTTATATATTTCTCTAATATATTTTGTAATAAAACTTTCACTAATTTTCATTTATAAAATATTAACAGTGTAAATCACCAAAACTAAAACAATTCAATATGGCGGCAATTGGAATCTATTTGAATCCAGTAAGAATTCTGTTTTCGCCGTGTTTTCCAATTGGAACTGTATACGTGTCTTTTTGTTAGAAACTTCACGGGCTCAATAGTAGAACATCCCTGAATATGCAGACTTGCTGTATTAGTAAAACTTTAAAAATTAGATACATGAGCCTTGTTTATAATTTTGAGACAAGGTTTACTGATTTAAATAGATTTTTGCTATTTGGTGTATCATTTTATAAATTTACTTAAAAATTTATAATAATAAGCATATTAGATTTTTTAATGTCAAAAGATTTCTTTTGTTTTATCAATATTTCTTATAATTACTGTTTCAAATTATTTTAATATACAATAAATACACTGTTAAAATTGCACACTTCCATAAATTTTTGGCCAAGTAATAATATTGTGTCCAAAAACTTCACAAAGAACACTCGCATAAATTTGTGTCCAAAAATTTTTGTCCAAGAACTTCACACCGGTATCTTTAATGCAGTTGGCTTCTGGCCACCGTGTGATACGATCTACGCACAAGTTAATATATATGTCTATACTTTGAATTGTGGAAGTTGTCCAACAATATCTGAATGAATACGTTCAAATCTATTTGGAAATTCCCGTGAGGTGAATTGGTGTAACGTTGCACTTTGCATTTTTGGCAGGTTAATTTGCCCAATCTTCCATCAAACTGGGCCAACTTCGATGTGATATATTATCCCGAGTGTCTGAGATAGTTCGACGTTAAGTCTCTGGAATATTCGGGCAATTAGTTGCCTGTACATATTTCATTTCATTTCAATTTTTCTAATTTTCAATTTGGAGAGTGCCGATTTGTAGAAATAAAGAGCAAGTCTTGTAATTCTAAATTGCAAGTTTGTATTTTTGCGATATGTCCATGTCTGATAAGTGCGGAATGTCTGTCGTGATTTGAGATACAAAATCTAAATGGCGTGTTGGTCTAGAGTATTGTTTCGCTTTAGAGGAAACTTTTCTATAGTAAACGATTAGTGGTCGGTGAAGATAGTGAATTCCCAACCTTAGACAAAACGGAGGAAGTGCTTAATTATAAGGTTATTGGAGCAAAAATCACAGACGTTCCTAACTCTCTTTATTTAATTGTTGTAAGACCGAGCCTACAGCAGCTGTCTTTGAAGCATCAGTGTGATGCTATTTAATTGTATTGTTGTCCAGATGCGCTAAAAGTGCAATATTTTCTAAACTTTTTCAGTTGAAGGATTGAATTTTGCCATTCTTAAGGCCAAAAAAATTTTTTGATGCGATTTGAATATATTGGGTCGTGTATGAATTGGGTCAAGTATCTCTGCTAATTTTGAAATGAATCGGTGGTAGTAATTTACCATGCCGACAAATTGTTGTAGGATTTGTTTATCGTTTCATCGTTCTGGGAATTTTTAATTGCTTTAGTCTGATGCCATAATTTGATAAATTTTGGGAGAGTTGTTCCAAATGGAGTAGATGCTGCTTATCATCTCTTGGTGAACAATTTTCTATGAGTGGGATTGCGTAACGGTCATGAATTGTGGCTGAATTAAGTCTTCTGTAGTTCCCACATTGTCTCCAGTTGTTGTCCTTCTTCTTCACCGTGTCTAATGGACATGATATTGCTGGTGAAGGAAGCCGGCATATATTCTTAGTTACACCATGCGGTTGAATTTTAGGAAAGCTGCTTTGTGGCCACGTGGTTTCGAAAATGGTAAATGGCATGTAGTCACGATATAGCTTTGTTATATTAGTGGCACCACCATTCACCAATGCTGGTTTGAACTACTGTGGATCAACGAACAACCATGATAATAAAGACGTATACGCGTTTATTTTTATTTGCATGAGCAGCAATGCTCTACATATTGAGGTCGCCGCAGATGTGTCAACCCGAGCATTTTAAAATCTGTTTGAAATATTTGTTGGCCGACGTGGCTACTGCATAACACTGTACGGTGACAGCAGGAATTCAGACACTCAATTCATCGGTACAGATCTTGTTCGAAACGCGACTAACAACACGGCCAGAGTCGATGAGTATAAGTGTCCAGAGAACACCTGATCGTCGACCCATTAATTTCAGCGACCACAGATCAGAAGGCATGTCGGCTAACCTCAGCGAACGACGAATTTTCCAAACCGGACTGTTTTTCCCAGGAATGTTTGAGATTAACAACGTTGTCTGTTGCCAGGTTTGAACAGTAATACGATAAAGATGGTCCAAATATTCGACATACTAACAGCACACCCATTATATACTCTTAAGATTAAAACCTGAGCAGGAATTTAATTTACTTTACTGCGTTCTTCACGTAACACTTCAAATGATGGAGCAACGATGTGAGGGTGGTTGCACCTTAATTCAGGAACCGCGATTCAAAGAATGTTCTTGCTGTCTCGAAATTTCCGCATTTTATGTCTCAATCTGTGATTATTTAGTGTTATCTGACATAAGCCATCAATAAAAAGTTTTCTTTTTCTAAATTCCGAAATTACTGATAACTTTATTGTAGAGAAGCGACATATTTTATAACGTGACGCAAATGTAACCCACGCGTCAATATCCGTAATATTTTGAGTAAAGAATATAAAATAAGTAGAAGTAATCATAATTTGATAAAACTTTGAAATAGTGGTCAATTTTCAAAAAAATTTATTATCAAAATTCAAAATAACGTCAGTGAATAAATAACCAATTTAGAAGTATGCTCGTAATAAAGTAAACCCACCAACACGTGTAGTACGTATTTGTATTTATATTAAATTCTCGTACCATACAGCAGCTTAATTAATTTATTATGACAGTTGATTTGTTCAAGACAGACTATAAAAATTTGTAAAATAAAATAAATGTTTGGGTTAATGAGAGATTGAGTTATAAAATGCGCAAATAATAAAATAATAAAAATAGAATTTTCCCATGTATCAGCTACTAATTGCATCGGATAATAATTATCTGAAACTTAAAATAGAGATCCACAAAACAAAAACACCAAATTCTCTGCGATAAGTGCAAGATGTGAATACGTCATTTATTACGAAATGCGCGATCAAATCACATGAACCGAAATTATAAAGTCAATTAATCATTTACACCACACACGCGAGTTTAAATAATTAAATAACGATTTCCATCTTAAATTGTTGAATTATTTATTACGCCAATACATAGAAAATATACAAAATTTTAAAAATACATTTTCTCTGTTATTATTGTATGTTACGCTCCATGAAAATTAATCACATCCCGCACAATTTAGGTGCGTGAATTTCATTCAAATTTTAAATTACCTTCGGCTTTGATTTGATACGTGCGAATAAATTTACCTAATTTAAATTTGTCGTTTACGAATTATCGGAAAAGTCCCACCCATATGATGCTGTTTTCCATAATAGACTAAAATTAATTCTGTCCTACCTATAAAATATGCGGTTATATATATAGATCGTCCGGCGAATTGTTCAAAAATAACAAAGTGTACCTATTTTTGGAAATTTGGATCGCCGCTATAATACAAAACGGCTAAAATAATAAGGACGACTCAAATTTATTTTTAACGAACATTTTTCTATTTTTCACTTCATTCAAAAAAAATATTCTCAATAGACAAATAAAATCCTGCATGGAAAATTCGTTTCGTTTATTTTAATGGCCAAACATAAATAATAATAATAATAACATTATTTATTATTCATAATGAATGTAATTCGTGGTAATGAAAATTATAATAGGTTTTCCTTATATTTATAAAAGGGGATATCCTTTTTACCCTCTCCATCCATTTTCCATTACGCACATTTGCGTTATTTTTAATTTTTTATTGTATCAAATGTTTTATATCAGGATGTTTTTTTTTTATTAAGAGATTCGTATTTGGGAAGTGAGCCGTAATTCTTGATCTTTTCTAAATTATATAAGCAACCTCGAAACAGCGTGGTTGGTTTAACTATTAACGCTGAACAAAACTTTTCTAAGGATAAGTTATATTCCTGAAAAATATTTTGGCGTAATCTACGTAACTTGGGCCTTGGTATTTGCAAAGGTGCGGCTCCTATAGATTTCAAAGCTAATGATTTTAACCATTACCTGATTAACTCCAGTCTCTCCCTTGAAATTTCTGATATTGATTTAGTGTCCGTAGAATCCTTAAATTCGTTTTGTTTACAGATATACCTAATGTCGAGGTGCAATCTGCAATTTTGGAAGTTACATCACATTCCTCTGGTCTCTATATGAAGGTGATTGTAACATATTCTCAGTTTTATTCTAACGGGGTGTGCAACGAAATCCCTGTTTTCAAAATCCCGGTTTGTCAAAATGCCGGTTTTTTATAAATTTCGGTTTTCAAATGCCCGGTTTTTAAAATCCTTGTTTTCAAAGTTCCGGTTTTAGAAAATCCCGGTTTGAATTTTTAAAATTTGATATGTGGGAAAAATAACTGATTAAATGATTTTTTGACTAAATTCAAAAATGAGTTTGCGATAAAGTTATAGCAAATGGCTAATAGGGGTGGAATTTGGTCATTTCTTACCAGATTTTGTTGAAATTCGATAAGTGTGATGAAAATGGGATTCTAAAATGATTTTTCGATAAAGCGGTCAATAGAGATGGAACTAGGCTATTTCTAAACCGATGTTGTTGAAATTCTACATGTGCGATGGAAATGGATTTATAAAATGATTTTTTCATAAAGTTCTGAAATATGGCCATCGCTATGGAACTAGGCCATTTTTAACCGATTTAGTTGAAATTTGACATGTGGGTCCTAAATGGGTTTCAAAAAATGCGTTTCGTAAAGTTCTAGAATAAGGCGGATTGAGATGGAACCTGGCCTTTTGTTAACCGATTATGTTTCAATTTGACACGATCTAAATGGGATTATTAAATGATTTTTAGAGAGTTCGTAGTAGTCTTTAGAGAGTTATTGAAGCCTCTACAATTCGGTATGATATCAAAGGGCTGAATGTCAAAGGCCGAATATTGAAGGGCAAAATTACGAAGGGCGGAATGTGTCGAATGGCGGAATGTCTCGAAGACCCGCATGTGTCGAAGGGCCAAGTGTGTCAAAGAGGTTACTTTTCGTTTTTGGAAATATATTTTATTTTATTTATTTTATAAAAATACGGTTTTGAAAAAAATTACGAAATATTCCGTAATTTTTTTCTTATCGAATATGAATGAATTTGCTTGATAAAATTTTCTTTCACCAAAAAGTATCACTGACTGGATACGTGGAATTTTGGCATTCGGCTTCCGCCCCTATAATCAATTAAATTCGAAAACAAAAGAAAACTTTTGTATTACAAAAGTCAAAAAGAAATAAAACATTTAAACAATATTTCAAAAACTACTATTATTTTATTTACTTTCCATTTTATAAGGACGTTGTTTGCCATTTAAATATACTACCTACGCATTTATAAATGACAAATTATATCTTATTTTATGTTAAAATATTATTAGTCCGGCCACTCTGAATTATTAAATTTTATTTTTCAAAATCAAGACTTTAGAACTAGAAGAAAAGAAAACCGGGATTTCGAAAACCGGGGTTTCGAAAACCGGAATTTCGAAAACCGAGATTTTAAAAACATGGGGCGGTATGTTGTACTATCACTTCGAATCGAAATTCGAAAAAAGTCGAACGGCTGTATATGTTACATCATTTTCGAATCGCAATATATGATAAAGTTTCATAATTTAAAACAAAGTAATATTAAATGTAGCTGACATTTCATTCTAGAAAAAGTATAGCAAGATTAAAAAACTATAAAAGTTCAAAATGATACGACTTTCACTATTTCGATTCGATTCTTTTCGAATTTCGATTCGAAGTGATGTTACAACATACCGTCCCTGGATTTTGAAACCGGAATTTTGAAAACCAAGATTTCGTATCACACCGATTCTAACGACCTCGATACCCCGCTCAGTGGAAGCTGAGTAAAATTATTCCTCTTCCTAAAATTTTGAATCCTTCTGAGCTTTATCATTTCTGCCCGCCCTATCAGCGTTTACAATTTTCTATCCAAGAAAATTTGAATTGATAGTCAAAAACCAAATTCAATCTCATATCGGGAGCTTTAATTTGCATAGAATTTTACATCCAGGTTTTACCGGGTCTACTGTTCCCCTATATTTTTTTCCTTCCCTTTGATTCAGCACCCCGAATAGGCAGTTGTACATTCAAAATCGAAAGGTTTTGTGAATGATTTTGTTCCCGCCTAAAAGCGGTTATTACATCGTTTTGCTCATTTAAACGTGAAGTAATTTTATTTGTGACACAATAGCTTCACAGTATTGATACGTATTGGTTTGTACTATCGTTATGCTTATATAAGCGTTCTATTTGAACATAACTGTCTAGTTGGACAACAGCTTTTATCAAACCTTTTCAAAGTGATTTAGCCCAATAGGAAGTGAGATTATAGTAGGTTATACTTATAACCAATCAAATAAATTTTATCACATCACAGAATTTTAGGAGGATCTCGATATATTGCATCCCATATTGTTGGTGGCCCTGCTCTTACAAATCCTAATGCGCAGATTATTGCGAACGGATAAAGCAGCTTGTTTTTGGTGCTCGCTTTTGTCACTCGCTTATGTTGTTTTGCACTATCGTCGGCTCAAGCTGCAACTGTTTGGGTTTCTTCCTCCACAGGTATTTTCTCGCACTGTTCATTATTCTCAATCGGCAAGCGACTGTTCTAACAAAACCATCGTTACCACTTTGTACTTCATCAAAGCTTCGTAGACCCCCTTTCCTTGGAGGTGCATCATCATCTTTAATGAGTACCAGCTCTCCCTCTGCTATATTTGGACCATTTACTTCGCTTCTGTAACAGTAGTATATATTCGGTCAGTCCGATCTTCCAAAATTCTTGTGTTATTCTCTGCAGAAGTCTTTATCGAACTAAATGGTTGATTTTAATTGGTTGGTTCTGGTATCGTTCGGAGTGGCCCGCCTCGTGTATTTGATGCTTTACGGATTCACCTGCCGCTTTCCATAGTCCACACTCACGTGTGGTGCCTTTAGTAGTATATTATGCCATTGCGTACCTATAATATTTCAAGCCCATGCAAAGCCCCTATTTAAACGCCGCTAGAAAAGCTAGGGAAGCTCACTTGGACGGCTTTTATTGCGAAACAGACAAATACTGCTAAATATCCTTCATAGCATTTGTAACCTCATTCTGGCGAATACGGCAGGAGAAAAAACCTGACATAATCCACTCCTGAATGCGTGAATGGTCTGATTTTAGTAACTCTTGCTGCTGCAAGCTCTCCCATGGTTCGAAGTATCTGTTTTTGTTAGTGACAAATTACACATTAATTCATGAAACATTTTACCGCTAACGGACCCTTTATTATCCAATAGTTTTTGTAAATGAAAGCTAGCGTGAGATTTGCTTCCGTGCAGAATCGTTTTATGTGTGAAGTCTATCAGAAATGATGTAAAATGACACTTATAGAGAATTATTATTGGGTGTTGAATGTAGAAACCAGGTCTGGCGTTAGACTGCCTACCACCCACATACCGCCCATTCCGGACAATTCAAGGCCCATTAATAGTTTCCGAATTTACCATATTACGTAAATTAAAAATTGTGTTTATTAAAGTGAAATTGAGTCACGCCTATAATTTCGCGCCATTTGAAATATACAGTCGTGCACAATATAAGTTATCATCATGCCGTTTCATGAATTTGCAAAAATCTGCTCAAATTGTGGGATCTTGCGAACAAGGTCAGACATTATCTTTTACGGAGTGCAATGTTTGGAAAGTTGTATCACCCACTAAGCAAAGACATTATTGGAACAGCAAAAATTAAGAAGGATGTCGGGTCCACTTGTCCATTCTTGCTCCGCTGAATGTTACTAAGCATCTGTTCTTGTTGAATCTATTCGAATACAATACACAATCATTTTTTTGTTTTTTTTACTGTTCTTCGTTTCGTGATTCCTATTTTTCGATTTCCTAATTTATATCCGATTAAATTTTTACTAGCTGTTTCGGGAGCGGCTAAGCCACCCGTCAATATTAAAGTATTCTAGAAAATATCAAAGGAAAAAAAATAATAGTGAATAGTGGAGAGTAGATAGTTTTAATTTGGTGGTATAGGTGGTTGTGGTTAGATGGGTGAGTGGTGGGTAGGCTAGTTATAAGTAAGTGTAAATTGACTGAGTGGTGGGTAGCTAGTTTTAACCCTCTTATCATCTTATAACCCTCAACCAATCTCGCAAAACTTTCCTTTGACAACCCCACAACAAATCCCAAAATATTGCTGTTTGTGCCACTTGGTATTGTAGTATAGCGAATTTATTGCGATTACTGTTTTCTTGCGCTCCCTCGTAAGTTTTTCATGTCCTATTTGGCCGCCATCCTTGCTCGCCATAAGGGTAAAGAATGGCCTATGTCATGGGATCCAAGTTCGGACTCAAAATGTTTATGTTCACGAACTGCTTTGTGCGGCCTTCGGGATTTCGTGGGTATACCCGAATGTCACATTCAAATGGCGGCATACCATCTTCAATGATAAACACCATGGAAACCTCGTTGGCAGGTATATCCTCGCCAGAAGCTACTGCTGCTGATGCTTCCGCTTGAACTTCACGCATCATTTGATAACATTTGGCGCTGCCAAAATCGATAATTCTTCCAAATTTCCAAAATAGGTTTGTGCCATTCGCAATATTTTTATGTTGATTTTTCCAAAAGTACCGATGTTGTAATTATTGTAAAAACTCTGTTAGCCATCTCGACCAGAATTGTTTGTGTAAATGACTGATCAATTCCCATCGTTTAACATAATTTATGGTCCCAGAATCTGTCTTATTTAATTCCGGTATTGTGGATAAAGGTCGCTCGATAAGAAAATGACTCGGCGTTGGTATTTCCGTGTTGTCATCGGTAGTGAGTGGAATGATGGGACGTGAATTTTATATTGCCTCGACCTGTTTTATTAAAGTATTAAGTTCTTCGTAGGTCATGTTGGCGTTTCCCATCATCCGTCGAAGATGATATTTTGCTGATTTAACAGCAGATTCATGTTTGCCGCCAAAATGTGGTGAACCTGGCGGTGAGAACTTCCAAATAATTTGGTGTTCAATGCTTAAAGAATTGATTTGCTGTTGAAGTTCTGAATTATGAAGCATCTGATACAAGCCGTGTAATTCAGAGTTGGCGGCCACAAAATTAGCCCCATTATCTGCACAGCCCTCTTGTAGCTATGAAGCGACGAAATGCACCAATAAATGAAGCAGCTGTAAGATATGATGCCAACTCTAAATGGCTAGGTATGTCTTGGTCGGAATTTTGCCACGTATATACGATAATGAATGTAAATCAGCCCTGCATAATCAATACCAACGTTATAAAACGGTGGTGCCGGATTGACCCTTTCTGATCGTAAAGCAGCCATTAATTGTTCTGGAAGTTTTGGTTTTGCTCGACAACAAGGCACACATTGTTTATACACCCTCATCGATAATTGTTTTCCGTTTATCGGACAGTAAGATTGTCGTACGGCCGCTAATAATGCTTGTGCACCAACATATGGGTACTTTCTGTGAATAAAACTTATTAGAGTGGTTGCGAAATAATGTTTGCTTGGTAATAAAGCATACGAAATTGATACAAATTGTAGACGACCACCCACTCTAATTATCTTTTGCTCGTCCATAAATAATGACAATAATTTTAATGTGGAATCACGTTGTAGTTCGTCCAGGTTATTGTAATCATCGAAATTCTGGTGGGAAACAGTTGGCTTGCACTAAACGTATTACTCTATTCAAATTATTTTGTAATTCTTCTACATTCAAAGGCCCGGTTATTTTTGAATGTTTTAATCGAGAATTATTGATGAAACGAAGGGCGTAAGACATTACATTTTGAATTGTAATGAACGATTTTTTAAAATGTAATCGATCTAGGATATCATCGATGGGTTCCACCCCTGCAGTCATAACCGTCAACGTTTCTCGTTCTTCGATGATCCCAAATGGTTGTTTAATCATTTGTTGTGAATTACTCTTAGATTCAATTGGCGAATTCAAAAAATTAGGTCCGAACCACGATAGATCGAATATCATTAGCATTTTAGAAAAAACTCCTTTTGAAATCAAGTCGGCTGCATTTAATTTTGATTATACATGCAGCCATTTACCAGAATCGGATCTCGCTTGAATATAGGAGACACGATTAGCATCATATGTTCTCCATATACATGATGGAGACCTAATCCAACGCAAAGTTATCATCGAGTCCGTCCAGAAATAACATGCATCAACCTTGAAATTTATAACACCCAAAACCTTTTGCATGAGTTTGGCCGAAAGTTAGGCTGTACTCAACTCTAGCCTTCAACTGTACGGTTCGAGGCCCAAGAATCATACATAAATGACAGCACCAAAAGCCTTTTCGCTGGCGTCAGCGAAACCATGCAACTGAATTCCAGGGCATTTCTCCTTGCCGTTGAACAAATGACGCGGGACCGTCAAGTTGATCAATTTTGGGAGTTCACTAAGAAATGTAACCCAATATGTATGATATTCCATGGAAACGCTTTCATCCCAGCTAAGCTTAAATGACCGCAACCTTTGTAATAATAACTTCCCGGCGACTACTATTGGGGCTACTAATCCAAGGGGGTCAAAGATTTTAGCTACTTGTGATATGATGATTCTTTTCGTAAAACTAGAGGTACTCGCAGGACCGAAGTTCACATTGATACGAAAATGATCTTGGACAGGGTGCGAGTAGAGACCTAACGTTTTTATGCCTGTCTTATCATTTATTAGAGAACGACCTTCCCTATCCTCAACTGGAATATCAACAAGAAGCTCTAGACTATTGGAGCACCACTTATGTAAGGGCAATTTAGCACTTTGTAAGATCGATGTGATGTCGGATTTTAGACTGACCGCTTCTTCCAATGTGTCGGACCCAGTTAACAGATCGTCGACATAGAAGTCATTTTAAATAGTTGTACTTGCTTTTGGCTGACTACCTTGAAAGTCAAGGGCAAGTTGAAGTAGGCGGAATGTGTTGCTAAGTATGGAGCTGATTTAGTACCGTAAGTTATCGTCGTTAACTTGAATGTTTGAAGCTCATTGGAAGGGTTGTTCCGTTCTGTTGAACTGTTCAATTGTGTGGTACGGAAAGGCCATCTTCATTAATGACACTTGATTAATTGTATAAATTCTGGAAAAGCGGGGGTTAAGAGGCGGCAGCCTCCATCCAGAATATAAGAAAATTTTAAATTTACATAAGTTGATTTTTTTAACGTTTGTGGCACTATCAGAAGTGTGATAAGAGCGATAAAAACTCGTTGATCTATGTCTGCAAGGTTGACAAAGCAATTATTATTAATAAAAATAAAAAAAATAAAATTGCAAAAAATTAGCTGATAAATAAATTATGCACCTCATTACAATAATCCGGTGCATTACAGTGAAAAATTTTGTTTCGATGAATTGTTTGTGGCATAATCGTTTGTCGCAGAATTCTCGGGGAATCAGATATTTGTATTTTGTTACAGTACAATAATCGAACTTCTGTTTGAAGCAGTATTTAATTACATTTATCTACTTTTACTCTATTTGCTGTTTTTATTGCTTATTTTTTGTCCCTCCTTCTTTTGTTTGTTTTATGCCTTTTTTCTGCTATATATAACAAATTTTTACTTTAACAAATCAGTAGATACTCCTGGTGATGACCGAACAAGTCAAAATCGATCGAATGATTTTTTAATCTTCTTGAACAAATTTTTTAATTAAAATATTCAAAAAATCTAATTTTGCGAAATAAAAAACCAGTGTTTAATAAAATTTGTTTATTAAGTACATTTATCTAATTATACTTCATTTTGCAAAACACTAGTAGCATGCAAGCTAATTTGAACACATTTTTAGCAAATATCGACGCGTTAAGAACCGATTTTGATATAACTTTCCTCACAGATAGGTACTTGAGGTACTGAAATTAAGGATAATTGTTTGAAAGGTTTTAATTTACATGCTAACTGCAATGACCAATATCGATCTGTCGGTGAAGCTCTATTTCTAAAGTATACTTATAACTCTCAGGTAACTCATACTAATCTATCATCTGCAGATAATACGAAATTAACTTGTGATTTTGGTAAGTCAATACGGATTGATTAATCGGGGTGAAACTTCATGCTTAAGCTTTTCCCATAATTTTGGAGATCCCTGTAATTTGTGGCCTAGATCAGTCTACAGGAATGAGCAGCTTCCATAGCAGCTTTTTGATGCTTTGCAAATATTTTGAAAAGTATGTAGCATTTACGAAAAAAGTTCAGCTCAAATTTTAAATTTTATATGGGCGAGTTTTGATAAAAAAAAATACTTTATTTCGCCAAAATTCGGTATCTCTATCGATTGATTATTCAGAATACAATTTCATACTAAAGCTTTTTTCATAAATTGGGAGAGCTATGCGAAATGTTGTGGACAGCTTCCGTAGGAGCTTTTTAAATTTTTGCTATGAACATTTAATTGTTTTCTTGGTACATTGTCGTAAGAAAATTTTGAGAAAATAAACTTATTAAAAGAAATATAGAATATCAAGTTTTATGAGATTATGTTGGCATCATTTTTGAAGTTTTGAGATGTGAACGACTACGGAAAATGGGCTCTCAACCGGCAATTATATTTAAAAACAAAAATAGAAAAAATAGTAAACATTATAAAAAATAAAAAAAATTGTAATCGTAAAATAGAACATTATCGGAGAGAGAAAATTACCACTCGAAACCAAACGACAAGGGTGGTAACTGAACGAAAGTAATAATCGACTTTACACCTGAGTTAATATATACGATATTTTTTCCTCGATTTCTTGTACGCAAACTTTGTCTCCATATTTATATAATTTTACACTCAATGATTTATAAGTAACTATAAATTGAACCATCTAGAAGCTAGTATTATTTTCGCATAAATTCAATTTAATAAAATAAAAATATTGGAAAATGTTTACCAAGCATTTTGGTAAATATGCAAATTTTTCGTTAAATGTGGACATTCACCAATTTCGAACTCTAACCGTAACATAAATACTACTTAGTGCGTCTAACTTTAAGTATTTAAACTATTTTTCCCGGGAGCCTAAGTGGACGGAGGTGACGAAATACAGAAACGATTATCCATCTTCACTTTTGATAACTGCACATTTAACTAATCTCATCTAAACACACGCACATGTAATAACGATACAAAGCGAAATATAGAAAACAATAAGATAAAGTTTCGTACCCAAGTTGTATGATAAATTAATAAAGTTTCACAATAGCCAGTTCTCCATTATACAGATAATGAGCAAAACTAATGTACCATATGGTTTATAAAATCTCCTGTATGCCATTTACATAATTGTCATATATTTATTCATATTTGTATAAATATATATCATAGAATGTGTGTATACACTTTAGATAACCAAATTGTAATATTAAATTTCCATTTATGTATATATTATACCAAGAGATTATACTCGTTCATAAATTCTGTATATAGAATTCCAAGAATTGATTTTAAATATCTACACAAAAGGTATTGCAAACAAAACAGTTCAAGCTTTTAGATTCGCACCAAATGTAAATCCATAAACAAAGGATATACGAGTACGAGGAAAACTACAACCCATATATGATGGATTTCCTTCTTATTTATACTAAACTTAATTCGGCTATAGTGACAAAGGTACACCAAAAATCCTAGCTATGTACAAAAAATTTCATCAAATTACAGAAGACATCACTGTCATAAGATTTATCTCGATTTTATTTCACGTATATTTGGTGGTGTATACTTGTTCAAGTATATATGTATATGTATAAGGATTTAGGTTTCCAAAGGCAACATAAAATACGAATGAACTATATGGTTATGGATCAAACAACATATTTTGGGTAGATTTCGTGCAAAAACACTGTACAATTAAATCACAAGAAGTTAATCACCGTAATTAATCATTCGTGAGCTAATTTTTTTTAAACGTTATCATATATAAAATACGAGTAAACTTTTATTGAACGCAAACTAAATCAAACTATATTCTTATAACTTCTTCGGTTACATATACGAATACGATATCTAAAAATAATTTTACGAAATAAAGCAAAGAAAAATTATAAATTTTCCTTTTCCTGTCCACAAATCATTAAAAGCAAAAAAAAAATTGTTTGGAGTTTAACCGAGTTATATTTTATCAACCTTATACGATCACAAGGTTGTACCGTAAAAATATATAAACGATAAAATAGTAAGAAAACGTTAAAGGTTGTAATTTAAAGATAAATTGAGTGATTTATCTCTTGATATGCGGCATGTTGTACCAATAAAAGTAAAATGATATTTGATTAGAATCTGACATGGTTTCGATTATGATGATGAGTTCATCTTTAGGTTTGACGTCAGAAAAAATCTAGACTTTGCCTGTTATTACTCTCAAATATACACGAGCGCGCACAAATTGTATTAAGTTTCATTTTCATTCATCATCATTCGCCACAGAATCACTAACAATTAGAAATTATCTTTAATGTTATACAATTTAAAATAAACAGATGATCTTGAAATTTGAATTTGTTGGAATTAGGTGGGCGACTTTTCTTTAGTAGTAAATTTCTTCGTTGTGAAAACGTAAATATAGAAATACGTATATATGTACGTGCTATATGTGTATCTACTTTGACATGACATGCGTGCGCGGTGATGATTTTTCAGGTATACGCTCCAATGTTAATATTCAATGTCGAATACCACAAATATAATTAATGTGAATCATAACAATATTTTTAACATAAATATTTAAAACAAACATTTTAGTAAACTCAAAGAAATGATTAAACCTTTAATTTAATTGTAGGGAACCGACTAACAAATAAAAAGGGGTTTGAACAAAGTTTTTGATCGTCTCTGTTCTGATGAGTGGATATAATTGGATATTACGCGAGGAGGTGAGATTTCCAAAAATTGAGAAGGTGGTCTGTTTCAGATTGAAGAGAATTGAAAATTTTCAATGAAAAATTGGTCTTCTCGTCAGATAATAATGACCAACTACAACATTAATGTTTACTATTTTTGTAGTTGATCATTGCAGTCTCACGAGGTCAAGTTTTCATTGAAAGATTTCAACTCTCTTCACTGAAGCCCAAACTACACTCCAAATTTTTGGAAATCTCATCACCTCGCGTAAAATGTAATCCGGCCAGTTCAGGACCAGTTAGTCCATTCACTATGCGGGATGAAAAATGCCAGCAAATTTATAGTGATATATTTGAAGAATCAGGGTTCCATCGTTATGGTTTCCATTTTCTTTATTAGCGATAATTGTAAAGAATTATCTAAATTCAGCTACTGTCAAAGCTAGCCCTGACGTACGTTTAGGTAAGAAAATATATATAATCTTAAAATTTGCTCCTGATCAATGCTATTAAAATTTATAAAAAGGCTAAACACTGAACTATTTAAGCAATTTCGATATGTCAAAAATTGAAAAGTCTACAATGACAGAGCACTCACCTTTTCATAGGAAAACGGGTAGCAACATTCTTTCAGTACACCAGACATTTTTAAAATAAAGTTGTTTGTTTAAATTACTGTTTACTAAACTTTCATCATACTTTGTTGACACTGAGATCTGTATGTCTAAATTGAGCGCATTAAGTTTATATATAAATACAGGTTCATCTTTAAGCATGCGCAGATCACTAAACGTTTGAAAAATCAACCTTTCGACATAATTCCACTGCTTTTGCAAATTATATAGCAAGGTTTCTATTGCATTGAAATATTCACTAATTTGAGAACGTTACCATAACTTCCGGCTGCCATGTTGTAAGTGCCCCTTTGCTGAATAAATCATACATATGACCCCCCCCCCCCCCCCCCTTAATTTGTATTCGTTTCATCATTATTCATAAGCTCAATATTATTGAGTGCCCTTCCCAGTTTTAGAAAAAATTATTTCAAAAGGCTAATGAAATAAGTTCGATCATATAGCACATAGTATATAATATAGCTCTACTCCCCTCTGCCCGCAAGATTATGGATACAGACTATCAGTAAGGTCTCCTAGAACTAGGTTTTTTGTATATCATTTCGAAGTATCGCTCAAGATTTCTTAGGAAAACAAAAAAAAAACTATACTTTTTCTATACGTAGTTGAGGGATCTAATTTGTACCAAATTCGCGAGGCCTTTTAATATCAGGTTGGGGTACAACTTTATACATTCAATTCAAATAGAATAATGCATAAAACAGCAAAAAAAGTAAAGGAAACTATATTTTCTATGAATCCCCGAATAATAAAAAAAATAGTTTCCCTTCTGAAAGAGAAAAAAGCAAAAAAAAAATTCCAAAAAGTTCCAATTCCGGTTAACTGAGTGTTCCGGTTAATTAATTGGATGCCGGATAATTGGGCTTTTACTATTTTATGAAAATGAAAGCCATTGAAGATTTTCAACTAATGCTTCCATTACTGAAAATGTCAAAAAACTGAAAAACTCAAAAAAACAATTTGAAATTTCAATATGAATTTAAAAAAAATGCATATGAAACAGGAAAAAAAGAGAAAAATGCAAAAAAAATCCTAAAAATTAAAACTCCGGTTAACTGAGTGTTCCGGTTAATTGGATGCCGGATAATTGTGATTTTACTGTAATATGAAAATTAAAGCCTTTCCAAATGTTCAACTAATGCTAATGTGCAAGAAACAATTGCAAATTTCAAAATAAATTAACAAATGCATATGAAAGACAATTGCCGCCCCGGTGGCAAAGTGGTTAGCATGCTTGCTCCAGCAACCGGAGGTCCCGGGTTCGATTCCCGGTGGTGACAAGGAAAAAATTTTCTCAATGAATTAATCACTCATTATCCGAAATAAAAATATGATTAGGAAACCTCATTTGAGGCGGCCAAATCCCTTGATGGGATAATGCCAGAGAGAGAGAAAAATATAAAAGACAAAAGAAAGAGAAAAAAGCAAAAAAAATCTTAAAAATTAAAATTCCGGTTAACTGAGTGTTCCGGTTAATTGGATGCCGGATAATCAAGCTTTTACTGCAAAATGAAAATTAAAAAATTTCAACTAATGCATTCGTTAGTGAAAATGTGCAAAAAACAATTGCAAATTTCAAAATGCATTAAAAAATGCATATTTTAATTCATAACTAATACGCAAATAATAATTCACAAATGAAATTTTTGAAATGCATGTTTTTTATCTTTCTCTGCAATACAACAAAAAACTGTAACAAGAAACCATTTTTTTAAAAACGTGAAATTACGCATGCATTTCTATGTGTATTAAAAACAAATGTAAATTTTATGTTTATAATGTGAAATAAAATATGCCTTTTTTAAGTCATTTTGAAAATGAATTAAAAAATATACATATTTGTAAAATGACATAAAATATGCGTCATTTTGAAATTAAATTTGTTATTGTAAAACATCTTTGTTAAGTCAGAAAATTTGTTAAAAGTATGACTTAAAAATGGTCCCATTTTTTCATACAAAATCACCATTCTTAACTCCATCTTTTTAATTTCAGCTTTTTTTAATTCAGGGAGCCATACAATGGTGATGCTTTATCAGTGCGTATGGATGTTTCGATGATTCAGCGCTTAGTGGATGGACCAATCAATTTGTGATTTTTCAGATCCACTAACAGACCGAATTTCATCCTATATAGTTAATGTCGAATTAGTTGGTACCATAAGTGTTTATAGTGGTAGCAATTGCTGGTGCCAGAACTGAATCGGGATTGCGATTTATTCCGAAGCGATATCAATCGTAGGTCTGCTGCTAGGACCTTTAGACTTATTGTTTTGAGGGACCGGTATTGCTGCAGCATCCGCCGATGCTGTTTCACGTTTAATTTAAATTATTAATAATGACATGTCTTGTCAAGGTAAAAACAACCTTGTAACCATCCATTACTTGCTATACATTTTTTTGCATACCTGATTTGACAATAATTGGTTGGGATATGGCCAAGTTCCATTCATTATAGCCGAATCCCATAATTTCGTCAAATTTGGCTTTGCACCCCTTATTTGATCATCATGAGTTGAGAGATGGCCTAGTTTCATTGAGCATTATGCTAGAGTTCCAACCCAATTATGCACACCATATTTGTCAGTTATTGGTTGAGGAATGGTAAAGTTCCATTGAGCATGGTATCAATGTCCTGCAACTAAATTAATAAAATATTTGAAATTTTTACGAAATAAACTAAATTTATTTGAAATATCCTATCCGGAAGTTAATCTGACATTGCATAACGTTGATAGTTTTGATCCATTGCGCCATTGCTCACATTTTTTGCAACTTTTTGAATTTTTCGTGGTTGCCGAATTCAAGGGTTACATACTAATGGATTTTAGGGTAATTTTTAATATAATTCTAGTGGAGGTGCAGCAGGATTAAATTAATTATTGTTTGTATTATAGGAAGCCGGAAAATATTAATTTAGAATTAAATTTCCGGATACATGTGAAATAATATCATTTTTTCTTAGGTTGTTGATTTAAAGGAGCGATTGTTGAAGACCAATACAATCGTTATCCATTAAACCTTCATCATTCCTCTAGTAGATTAGAATTGTGTTGTCTTTGTGTTACTAACTATCGGATATACCTAGGTGTCTGTAACCGGG
The DNA here is from genome assembly GCA_932526605.1 of Nephrotoma flavescens. Taxonomy (NCBI): domain Eukaryota; kingdom Metazoa; phylum Arthropoda; class Insecta; order Diptera; family Tipulidae; genus Nephrotoma; species Nephrotoma flavescens. Next base: position 301,385,582 of record OW052220.1, on the reverse strand, counting down.
CCGATTCTGTCCCACTTAACTAACCTATCCAATCCTTCGGTTTTGTTATATGTAAAAAAGAGTGTACGGTGGGCCCGGCGTCACTCGGGAGCTCCTGTTTAAGAACTTGATCGTACATTCGGAATCAATCAATCAATGACGGCTAATGCTAGAGCTTAACGTGTGTATATTTTAGCTTCGTGTAAGTGTGTTGCGATTGATTGAAATCAAGGTCTGAGTCCGGATGCCAATGAAGTCGTGGAGTTTGTTGGCTATTTTAGTAAATCCTCTGCTGGTTTTTCTTGCCTGATCCATAGTTTGATAATGACGTTGACCGTGAAATCCTTGCTGCCCAATAACATCGTTTCTATTTTCCGGTCCTCGGATGTGGTGTAGTGATGGATTATAACTTTTTTAATGTTTTCGTATTTGTTATTAGCTGAAGGGTCTTGTAGAATGTACTCGACCTTCTCCGCCCGTGTTGCCGAATGGGACAACACTGTATGCAGACACTTGTTTGTCGCTGGTGATCTTGTTCGCGACGAACAAAATTTCGGCTGAAGTGCGTAAAAACGTACTACTATGCCGGAAAAAATAATAAACAAAACAAAATCGATCATTTTATTTTGCTGCATTTTGTATGTTCGACTGTTCTCGTCGACAATCAAACATGAACTCTAAATTCGAAACCGTTATAGAGCTTGTAACAAAACTTATGATTTTATCTTATTCTGCAAGGTGTCATTTTTAAAACTCGAATAGTTCCGGTATTCTTTTGTTTCCTGGTAACTACTTTTGTATGTTCGTGTTGAATCTAGACTTGTGGTGTGCTTTAAATTCTGGACGTTGTTGTATACCGGTTTGCTGGCTTTCTCAGGGTGCGTCATTTTTGTATAGTTTGCAGTGTGCTGTTGTGTTGTCGGAATTACAATACTCTAATGGACGCCGAGAAGAATATTTAAAACGTAAAACTACGTTTATTACTTATATCGATCTCCTACAGCTTTCGTTAATTTTCGAAAAATCATTAGATCTTTTATATAACATTGGGAGTTTCACCCAATTTATTGTTCAAATAAGTCAACCTCCACTAAATAAGTTTTAAATTGGCTTGCAGTCTTATGTCATAGACACACTGTTAGTTTCGTAATTAGGATTAACTCAAAATCATGATTTTGTACTACTTAGTGTGTCATGTTTAGCCATAGTTTCAAACTCAATTTAAACTCAGTTTCGAAATGAGATATTTTTTCTCATTTCGGTGCCTTTTAGTGCTGACAACGCCGAATGCATCAAAAATGGAGATTCCGGACACTAATCGTTTACCAAGCAAATCTAGTTTCCTTTGAGTTTTCTATTTGTCATTGTGATATTTGGTTGGCAGGAACAAATTTTTTTCTGTTCTGTCAATAGAAAAGTCATTTCTGACAATTTAAAAGTTAATTAAATGTCAATCTTGACATTTTTGAGAATACCTACTCCATTGCTGTTTAAAACCAAACGAGAAGACAAAAGATATTGTAGCGTGTCTTATGCCATAAACAGACTACTAGTTTCATAACTATAATTTCGAGATCATGATTTCTTAAATGACAACTAAAGACACACTACGATTTCTTTTATCTTCTTAATTAGTTTTAATTAATATGACTTTTAAATTGTCAGAAATGACTCTTTTATTGACAGAACAGAAAAAAATTTGTTCCTGCCAACCAAATATCACAATGACAAATAGAAAACTCAAAGGAAACTGGATTTGCTTGGTAAACAATTAGTGTGCGGAATTTCTATTTTTGATGCATTCGGCGTTGTGAGCACTAAAACGCATCGAAATGAGAAAAAATATCTCATTTCGAAACTGAGTTCAAATTTAGTTTGAAACTATGGTTAAACATGACACACTAGTACGAAATCATGATTTCGAGTTAATCATAATTACGAAACTAACAGTGTGTCTATGACATTAACATGATTTAAGAAATCATGATCTCGAAATTATAGTTATGAACCAGTAGTCTGTCTATGGCATTAGTTGACAGTATAATTTCAAAATTTGTGTAAACAAAACACTTTGACGTCAAACACAAATTTAAACAGGGATACGGATGAGACGGCGACTGCCAATTATTGACACTAGTCTATGCTAGAAACAAGTATCTGGTATCTTAATTTAAACAATACCAAAATACACGTAGAGACATAGTATTGTTGCAGAATAGAGCCGCGATACAATCTCGGAGAGAACTATCTATAGTTAAAGATAAAAAAAAAATTTAATTCGCTATTAAATAAAAATTTAAGTAAGTTTCTTAACAAAAACAAATTTGTCTCGTTTAGTCAGATTAGAGACAAACAACATTTTAATGAGATTTTAATTGGAAGACTACCCACATTATCTTATTGCCCAACTACTAATCTAAGAAAACGTTTTATTTAAATCACTTTCAAGCATTTCAAAATGAAGAATAGTCTTTATCCTGTCCAATCAGAGATTGAAATAATAAATAAGTCAACATTTCATATTATTGGTGGTCGGTACCACTCATCGCTATAAGAGGCAAGATCTAAGAAAGAATATAAATCATTTTTGTGTACTTCAATTAAAAATAGTCAAGCAAAAAAAATAAAGATTTAGGTTAAGATTAAATATGAGTAAGAAGAAGTTTTTACATCAAAAGTCGTGAAAAATTAACACTTTGTGTTGATTAAAAATATATAAAATGTATGTATACTGTGAAAAGAAAACCCAAGAAAATATTGTTAATCATAATATGTATAGTATAGTAATATGTATATTAAAAAGTACATAAAGAAGAAGAAGATGCTCGTCTATTTTTATTTAATTATTTATTTTGATTTTTTTTTCTGAATTATTATTACTATTTTGAACTACAGAACATTGACGACACTACGTCTGGAAAATATATAGTATATATTATGTAGAAATAAACTACACATTTTGTTTTTATAGCCGGACGATACGAGGCGAGAAAATGGAGAAAGAAAAATTATTGGAAAAAGCTGTGAACGCTTTTTGCGCAAAATTGTCTATCGATTAAATCTATATGAGTTGATTGCTTAATTTTGATTGAAAAATATTTTTGGTCAATATACGATTTCATTTTATTTTTTAATAATAATTTTATTAAACCAAATAGTTTATTTACCACAAAAAACTTGTTATTTTATCATCTGGTGAAAAACGAAAATAAATAATTTTTTTTTTTTTTTTTTTTTTTGAAAAACCAAAATGATAATAAAATATTTTTTTAATTTAATAATCGAATCAATTTTATATGTTCATACATACATAAGTGTAATAATATATTTATTTATTAATACTTCACATGAAATATAAAATCTGTGTACCAAATACATAAATATGTACATAAGTATGTATATAAAGCAGTAAAGTAGATGTATATGTATCAAATAAAATATAATTTATATTTTTTTTAGTAATATTAATAAATTTATAAATAAATATATTTTTTGGAATGGCCCCAAAGACATAAATAAATTTAATTTATATATTTAAATTAATTTTAATTTTTTTTCTCTATTTTTTATAAATTTGGATAATTTTGTTTTTAACTTATTATTCGCGTAAAATCAAAAGAAATTAACGCGCGAACAAAATATGATTTAAATAAATAAGATCGCGAACATACAAAATTATATTGTAATAACAATAATATTGAAAAATAAAATTTATTATCGCCTGGTCGTAATGTATTTTCGACATTTTTTGTCGATGAATCAATATTTAGAATGTTTGTGTATGTTATGCTGTGTTTACATCAAAAAGTCAAGGATTAATAAAAATTTTAATGTAAAGAAAGCGTATCAGACACCGTTCGCCTAATTGAGGTCATTTATACGACAAAAAGCATCATCGACCGGAAATAGTAGATTGTAAATGATTAATTGGGTAGACTGCTGGATAATATGAGGGAGATTATTTATAGAAAGTTTATAGTTTTGAGTTCAAAGAACTTGTAGACGACCGGAACGCGATAGCAATAATCATATTATAATATGGGATGGGTGTTCATAGAGCCCATTATCGTTCTTTAATAATCGCAATTTGTAATGTTGTGTATGTACACGTCTTTTGGAATTGTCCACATTTTGAAGCCGAATAAGGACTTTGATAATGTTTTCTCCAGGCAACACAACGCATTTATGAAAAACTTCTACGGAATGGAACAAAAACTTCTAGAAATATTTAACATACTTTTGCCCCCAAAATAAAGGAACATCCCAATAATAAGGTACGACTTAATAATGTTTAACTAGAGGGGTTCCGTACCAAATAAAAAAAAAATAGGGGAGGTTTGATGGTTGCTTGATATAACTAAAATTCCTACAACCTCCATAAACATCGATGACAACGATTCAATGACACTTACCACAAAGGAATTTTAAGCAGAAATTCTTCTGTCTGCTCAAGCCATACAACTGTCCACAATGATTTTAAAACGCCAAGTCAAAATTCAACAAAAACACCATGAACTTCTAGAAATTTGAAGACAATTGTGAGAAACACCGAAAGGGAATCATCAACGCACTTAAAGAGATTAAAATCACCAAAAATTATAGATTAAAATTCGATAAAGAAAAAAGGAGAGCAAAATAAAAAATATTATTAGAAAAAAAATAACTTAAAAGCCGAAGAATTGAAATTCAAAACAAAAAATTGGAGCTCAAGGAGCATGAGTTAAATAAAAGAATTTAATTTAATTTAATATTTTAAAACAAATTAATTTTGAACCAAATTTTATTGAATTCCAAATCCTTTTGGCCTCTTCCGCTAAATTATCCGACATCATTTCTAGATTGACATTTGTATCCATATTAGCCTCTGGGTCAATTTAGTTTTCATCTATCTATTACACCTAACCCACAAATTCTATATTTAAACGAGCTATCGCATGGATCTTGTTGAAACAAGCTTCACTAGAGCCTGTAACGTTGTGCTTGTTGTGTCCCAGTGGTCTAAGCCAATCACAACCACATCGTTACGTAGATTAATATCCAGAACAAGGACTGTACGATGGTGTTTATTTCTGTGCGGCTAAGCTCAGTCTGTCGTGGGTCTTCTGTATCTTGGTTAACCGTCGAGATAACGTTAATGAAATATCATAAAACAAATTTAGATAAACGCGGTATTTAACTATTCTTTATTAAAGGTTTCCACCGTTGCTCTGACTATATTCCATGAAATTAAAAAAACTTAGGCAGACATTATGAATACAACAAAAAAACAATTTGTAGAACAGAAACAGAAGAAAATTCCATAAAATTATAATTAATAATATTATAATTTAAAATAAAAGTAATTTTTCCAAATATTTCTAACTGAAGAAGATTTTTGAGTCTAAAAAATTAGTGATTAAAAAGTGGTTACTTGCGTAACTTGATTTGTGTTTATGTGTATTATTTTTTACGTATAGGAGAAATACACTAAAGATAGAAATTCCGGAATTTTAGTGACATTCTTCCGGATTCACCGATCAGTGTTATTTCGAATGCGAAGTTTGCATTATTGCACAGCCGTCAAAAATTCGGGATTCTCATCTTTGAGCGAGGAAACTACACACCATACTGGTTCGAACATTTTGGACCAACTCAGTAACAGCAAAGACTTCATTCAAATTTTAATCTAGTCTTATCGGACGTATCTAGTAATTCCAAAGAAGCTTGCCTCTCTTTTTCAGCTCTCAACATCTGGCTCTATGTATAGAATCATTGTGGAAGGAACGATATCTGACCATTTCCACCAGTACTAAATGTAGGTCTTGCATATTTAATAAGCCAGATCAAATTCTTTGGTACGCTGATGATATAGTTCTTTTTGGCCGAAGATCAAATTATATCTATAATTGCCGCTTTTTCGTCACGAGAAATGATTTTATATGCAAACCAACGAAAATAAAACAAACATTTTATCAATACCAAGGAACCACCTGCCTACGAGTATTCTCTCAGCCGACGACCACAATTTTAACAACAAATCTTCCACATTATATGCATTCAAAATAGATTTTGCAGTCGTGCAAACAAGCACTTTATACAAAGCAATTGTTTGTCCTGTTCTTACTTCCGGATGCGAGGATTGATACCTTTTATTAAAAATGTTTGGAGGCATTAAACAGAAGTTCATTCCTTGTATAATTCAGTTAAGGTTGTGAACAAAGAGTAACAGCTTCTAATGAACCGCTAAGTGAAGTTTCAACAAGAAAAAATGTGATGTTATAGGTTTCATTAAGTCCAACCAAATTAAACGTATGGCCCAAATTCGAAGATCGCCATCGTTCATCGTAAGAGAAGATCTAGTATAAGAACAATAGGATGTCGAAACTGGATGAGATAAAACTAGGTGAACTAAGACAGTTTTAGTACCACATTGAAGGCTGCCCCTCTCTACCGATTAGCAAATTCTACTTCTTGTATGTTCGATATTTAAATTCAAGTTAAGCTTCCTTAGGCTAGTTAGGCTAGTATTTTCCCCTTTAGTTCTGCAGAACATTTAAAATGTATCAACATAACGATTTTTTTGTACAAGAAATCAAAGTACAGGTCCATCATGTTGTGATTAACGTGGTTTGCTTTAATTGTCGAATGCAACAGCTTTCATAAGTGTACTAAACGCCTTTGCAAGGAGGTACGGATCTAAGTAGTAAAAATTGAAACAACACTGGTTAATGTTATGACTTCACAAACATTTTATTAAACAAAATATTATGATCTATATTTAAAATTTTAATTTTTTTAGTCGCTGGGTTTTTGTCTTAATAGATTTTTGTTTTTTGAAAATCACCTCTCATTAACGACCACCTCGATTTTTTCTGATTAATACAAGAATGAGAAAGTTGTTTAAATTTTTTAGATGATCGAAGCACTCATCATCTTTTAAGGGTAAAAATCCTGGAAAATCTCGTTTTATGACTGTAAGACCTTTTTGTTAATTGTGAACAAATATTTTGTTTATAGCATTTATTTTTAAACAGTTGCTCAAATATGGTCAAACAGACTGATGCTATACGGGCATATTATATTCCGACGTTAGTGTTTTGAGAGCCCCAAGGTTCATAGATTTCATAAAACTTTTCATTACTATGAAAGTCTCGTGGGTTGCTGTAATTTCATCGTTCTCCTTTAACACTTTGTTCCGGCAATGATTACAGTTTACTTTTTATAGGCGCAAAAGCCACCATAATATAATAATGCATTTTCTTTTAATATGTGGTTTTCATTACTAAAATCTAATTACCAGTCCAGTATTTATAACACTTGGTTTGTAATCTTCGTGGAAGCAGTTCCACTCCAATTCAATCATTTCTCCAACGTCGGCTTTACAATTTGAATATTCGCTATGGAATAGTAGTTTAACCACAACTATGTTCGCAAAATGAACGCCAATCTCATGGCTGCTAGGTGTATAATTATACCCGCCTTTTCCTCGAAGTCTCGAGAAAATTTTTCTAAACAGTCTTGATTAGTTCCACCATTTAATAAGTATTCGATGCCATAAATTTAAATATTTAAATATTCTATAAGCATTAATTGAGATTTTATGGTCAGCTGGAATCCTTTAATAAATTTAAAATAATTTTTGTGTTTGGAAATTATTTTTAAATTTTCCGAAAAGCCTAAAGTATTATTTAAATAGTTATATATTTCATTACCTAGTCGTAGTGGTTTTTCAAATAGCGATCTTGATGAAAAGTGACGAGAATTTAAACAGTCGAATATATTGTTTAACCGCTCAATAAACTTTGCAGTCAGTACTCAGTAGGGCTTTATCCAAGTGAGTACCAAAAATTTAGTTTGGGTACAGATGTTTTCTAGTCAGTTTTGGTAAAATTTTGCAATTTTGTATTGAATCTACATCGAATTTTCCCGAATGACAGTTATGTCTGCTAATCCAATTTCAGTGTGGGAAATTTGATTATTCACAAAAGCTTTTCGAGCCGATTAAATCAGATGTGGTGGGTCATATTGAGTTAAAATCTTTCGATTGTTAAAATCAAAAAAGGGCTTTTCGGGTGTAATTCCTAGATGTGTGTAGGTTTGAATATTGTTGCAATAAAACATCGTTAATACCCGGCGGGATAAATATTGTATGGGAGACCACTTGTACACGGAAGAAACCGATGATAGATTGAGTTTCAACACATTTCTTAAAAATTTGTAGGTTGAGGCTGATCTGTAGTATAAGCATTGGGCGAAATTATTTTCATGCTTTAGACGTTTTTAGAGTTCTGATTAATGTTAAGGCTGTCGATTACTTGATCGATTTTTTCTCGCTTCTTTTTTGCATATTTCACTTTATAAATTTAAAAATTTCGTTTGCACCTATAATTTGCCATTTTAAAAAAAGGAAATTTTTTTTCAAGTTTCTTAGTTTAGTTAGGTAATATCACAATATGAACAATTGACTGAATTTATTAATTTCAAAAAATTCTGTCTCTTCGTCTTAATCCATTTTGTCACACTGAGTGGCAACTAGTGTCTGTTCACTAGTCACTGTGTACACGGCGCGGAAGCTCAATTTGACCACTGATATCACTATAATTATTATTTAAATCTAAACAAAGGACAGCATTTGTTGTCAATTGTTCGTGTCCGATATGCTCCCGAAAAAAAGGTTTTTCACAAACAAAATTATTCTGAAGTTTTAAATTATCCTACGTTAAGCCAATTGAAAATAACCAGCTATTTCTTGTATTCAAATCACTTAGGCATGTAAAATAACTAGGCATGTAAAATTTTTGTGCTCCTGCCTTTCGACTTTCTAGAGGGATAAATTGTTTTAAAAAATATTTTTGATTAAAAAATTATTTTCAATTTCCTTAAGAATATACATATATGTAAAAGTGATGTGATTATATTTAATTTTTTCGGAAAATTTTGATAACTAGAGTATCTATGAAAGCTCTATTAGTACTTACTCTGTTCGATAACCTGTTGATTTTGTGGATTCATGATTATTTTATGAGTACTTTATTTGAAAATTATTCTTTTTTATGATTAAAAATACCTGTAATTACTCACAAATTCTAGTATGAAATGACAAGACAAGAAAAAGATTAAAAAACGTTTACGAAGGAAGTAACGGTTCTTATGAAATAATATTTTTAATTTTTATTTAGTTAATGCGCACGTGCAATTTTTCATAGCCAGTGTTTCTTTTACATCAAATAAAACAAACTACCTTTATCGGTAATGGCACTTCAGTGTTATCTATTTTTAGATGAATCCCAATTATGTAATGTGTGTGTACACACATATGGATAGTATTTTATATTTAATTTGGTTTTGATTTCATAAAACCCTAAAATTAAATAACACCTGCAGCTGCACATAATTATTTTTTGTTTTTAAAATAATAAAACGATTTTTAGTTCAAACAGAGCCCGTATAGAAATGGCCATGACACGGTATTTTAACACAGTGTTAGTCTTGCCTGTTCGCATACTACTTTAAAATTTTACATGGATTTTTTTTTTTTGCTTTTATAAATTCGTTTACCGAAATGAAACGAACCAATTAAATTGTTTCATTTTCTTTTTGTTTTGCTTGTTTGTTACAGGGTAGTGATGATTTATTTTGGTGTTTATAGTCGATGACGTTTGGTTCTCTCTTACTCTTTTTCTCTCAATAGTTGTGTTGTGCTCTTGTGCAGTGCAAATAAATAATAATAATATAGCCAAATATTAAATTAATAGCAAAATTTAATTTTAATACTTAAATAACAATCATCTTTATTTATAAATAAATAAACAAAAGTTGTGCTTGTAAAAATTTAATTCTTTTAATTTCCCGACAAATCATCTTGCAACCGAAATTCGATTTGAGCCAAAAATGATCCATCAAGATCGATACTCCCTCGGTATTATTGCAATGTATGTTATTTCGAGATATTTCAATTGGGCTGCAACGCCTATTTTTGTTTTGCACTTGAAGAACGCCTTTGTTTGAGGGTAATAGAAATGACATAGTTTGCTATCGACGATCGGCCGAAATATCATAATGGCGTCAGTTGCATTCCTGATTTATTACGAGAAATGGTGGTTGTTCTATTTCAGGTATTTCAGGAATTAGGCTTTTCATAAGGTTGCATTTATAGAAGTACCACTGCCATCCTCACATCATAGTATTGTTTGCGGTGCTGGGTTCCAATTTGAATGCATTAATCTGAACAGAAAGTATTTGGAAACCCTAGAAGAGATAAAATTGGTCTCAAGAACACACCTTTTCAGTGACGGGCCGACTAAAAACTGGGTTCGTAATGCCCTTAACATCATCCAAATAAAATTTAAACTTCTCTATTTCATTCCTTATAAAGCTCATCCTTTATACATATTCGCAATGGCTATTTTCGCCTAAAACAAAATACAACTTTTATTTCTAACTAACATAATTAGATTTACTTCTCGATCTAAAATGCAATATAACTTGAGCAGGCATTATCCGTACATCCTTGGTAAATATATACATACAATTTATTCCAACACCGAATCCATCGGCGATATCTATTAAAAATATCTTAACATTTCGATCGATCGTTCCTCTTTTATGTGCACGAAAAAAGCAATAATAGACATCATATTGAAGCAAAAAATTATTTAAAATAGTAATTTAAATTTAAAAAAGTAATTAAGTTTATAAAAAAAATGTTTAGGGTCAAAAATACACAAATATTAAATTTTGACACTTTCCCCATTAAACATTAACATGGCCGTCGCAAACTCGCAACAAATATATTCTTGCACACAACCTGCCACCATTAAACATGTGCTCAAACTGAAGTCAAGATGAGAAAAAAGTTAAAAATATGTATAAAAGTTATCATTTCATTCACCACCCTATGCATATACAAAAAAAACGTAAACAAAGATCTAATTGGACTGTGTAACTGTCTAATCTAATGCGACTAGCGCTGCACAAATCATAAGAACAAATGCCGCATAAATAGGGTAAACTTTTAGAAAATAATGAAATTTTAAAATAAAAGTTTTTAAATTTAGATTAAAACTAGTCTGAAACTGTACTTCGATAAACTATGATTATGTTATTGCAAAATAATAATAAAAACTTAAGTATTTAAGGAAATACGAGCGAAATAAAACTTGCCTGGCAAAAAATCCCATGTAATCGATTTTTTTTTTACTATGGAGATGTGTACGCGCGCTTGCCTGTCACTAACACCAGCTCAACGATGTTTTTTTTATGTTGTCATGGCCATTTCTATACGGGCTCTCGTTCAAACATGGAAGAAAGAACGAGAAAACAAAATTGTGTATCTTTTTTTCGTTCAGATCGAAATTGAATCTCAAGCTAAAAGAATTTTAATATTTAGTTTGCATGTTTCGTGTGTCCTCTAGTATTATGCTCAGTGGTGTTAGCCAAAACAACACAAAATAGCAAACATGATAGTCTGAAATAAGTGGATTAAGTGGATTTCTCCAATCTGCTGTTTGGAAGCTAATCAATTTAAACAGGATTTGGCCCATATGCCAAAGTCCTTATTAAGATTTAACCAGAAAAATTTAACAGTCTGGGTTTTTCTATTGGCTCTAATCCCTATGTGTGATAAGTTAATTATAGATTATCGAATATTTGCTAACGTATCGCCAATGGTATGAAGGACTATCTTTTCCAGAAAAGGTTTCGAATTATATCTGCCCGTCCGTTGTGTCTTTGTATATTCCACAAACTAGTTTCATTTTCTCATTCTATTGAGTAGCAATTTTAATTTAATTTTCTTGAAGTTGAATTAAGTTTTTAAATCATATCCAGTTACATTTATTACATTAATTTTATCAACTTCAACCCGTGAAACGTAATCTGTCGCAACGTTTGATTTACTTGCTATCTCTGTATCTAATGTATTTGGCATGAACTTTTTTCGGTTTAAGAGTTAACGCAATAGTAAGAGGTTTGTAATCTATTAAAATAACTAGATCATGCACTTCGACAAAATGGCGAAAATGTTAAATAGATTGAAGTTACAGCGGGCTGGACTAAAAAGCCAACGGTTTCCAACTGGTACATTCCTGGTCATATTGACGTAAAGCGGACATTATCGCAGTATTTGAGCTATGAGTATTTGGAGCTATGCAATATTTAGTGTTTACATTTCTTCGAATGCGTTATTGCACATGTTGTAAATATTTTCCATCAATAAATGGCCTTTTAGGTAAAATCTACATTTTGTCAGTGTTATTTTAACATCAACAACATTTCAAATGTGATATGTGATTTTTCTTTCTATCCCTTTATGTTGGAAATGGCATCTATTGTTTACATAAACCTAGATCTTATTAATTAAACAGATGGCTGATCATTTCAGAATGGGAACTTGGTATTACGTTTGAATGAGTGTGGTTAATAATTTTATTTGGTGTAGGAAATCTAAATTAATTTAAGTTATATTCATTTTTTATTTTAATTTTTGATTTTTTTTGATTTTTTATATTTTTACTTTTTATGAGTGTGGGTCGATTTCTAAACTCAAATTCTTATATTTGCTCTTCCCTCTGATCGCCGATGGACTTGACAACACCCAACATTTTTTTACGATGAATGTACGTAAATCACAAATTCACTGTACTTGAATGCTAGGCGACCAAAAGCCAACTAAAAAAGGATCTGATTCCCATCAATTGATTACAACCGTAAGGCTGTACAGGGGACACAAACCGATAGACGATTTTCATGATTACGTTATTCACTTTTCAAATGTGATTGGATCAAACTCCAATCAAATTAAAATTTTACTCATTTTAGATGATATAGGGCTTAACTTTTTAAATTATTTAAAAATATCTCTAGCCATAGACAAATTTTATCGTTAAAAGGCTTGTGAAACGAAAAATTATAGTTTTAAAAAATTTTATTTTTTACTAAATTTCAGATCTAAATAATTTAGAAAACTTGATTTCTTGGACTCACTTTTGAACAATTCATTTGAATTTCACCGCTTTAAGTGAAGTCAAATAGGCATTTTATTCAGTAATTTTTAAAATCCGTCAACGCAAATTTATATTATAACAAAAAGTTAAAAAATAATGAAGTTCAACATTCACCATTAAATTACTCATTTAGATAATATTTCAACTCATTAGCGTAATTTAATAATAATACAACTATCATTTTGTTGACATGATTTCACCAAAAGCTAATAATAATAAAATAATAAACTTTCCATGTGCATAATTAAAATTTTGACCAGGTAATCAACTATCGACCACAAATGTGGTTTATTTACTCAGTTTTACGTAACAATACGTCTAGACCGGTAATTGATATGTCCTCCACCTTCCGACAAATTTTCAAATCAATATGTAAATTTGTTTTAAATTGCTTGAAGCCGAATTATAGGTGTTTACTAAATTGTGACTGGCAAACTAGTAATGATATTTAATTAAAAAATATAATATTTGTGGTGTTTCATAACACCCATTGATCCGGATCATTTCAAATTTTAAATTGAAAACCTGATTTAAATTTTGTTGTAGATCACAAATTTTGATTTGAAATCTAGTAAGCGCCTTTGCATTGTTTCATGAATCATGAAGTGAACCGGATCAACTCAATCATCAAGACACACAACTATTGATGATGCATGGGTATTTCTACAATTTATTATAATTACAAATTAGTTTCGGCCACAAGCAGTTTGCTGTTAAAAAATTTTTTGTGAATTTTATTTTTGTTCAACCTGAGTAATTTTACTCGGCGCTCTGCATTTTTAATTGTGAACTGTCCTTACCCCGTTCATACACGGTTCTTGAATGTTTACTCTGAAATGATTGTTGTCAGTGTAAGAAGAGCGTCCAAACTCCAAAGCAAAAAAAGAATTTATTTTTCTATGCACACATGATCATTCAGCCCTGCACAACCGTTGTTGCTTAATGTATAATACCCAGGGTAACCCTGCTTGCTCGGGTTAAATTAAATAAACCCAATATGGAGTATTTTAGTTATGTTATTTCCGATCTTTCCGTAATTGTATTTGGTTTTACTTCGTTTAGGCAGTTGGTCGATTCAATGCCTCTAGAGTGCCAGGCAGCACTGTTTGGTAGGACATCAAATTTATATTGACAGTTGTTTGACTTTTTTGAACTGTAGATGGCACAAAAGTTCGGAAAAACTTTTTGGCATTTAGAGGTTTGACGTAATGTTTAATGCATATTTTATAATAAATTAATCCTTACCAATAGCTCGTTATATAATTTTTAAATAATATTATTATAGAATTTACTAGTCTTTTCACAGCGATTAGCATTTAACAAAAAAAATCATATCATTTATTTGATTATACCATCTATAATCAAACATTAGAACCGTCGACATAGAATGACGCTATAAAGTAAAATTTTTAATACCGAATAAATGGCACAGCCAGTTAAAGAATTAAAGCCCAAAATTGTTTAATGTGGCATTTGAGTAGGCCATAATGAGCCCAAAATTATTTGTTTGTCCATTGTTCTTGTTTTGCGTTCCGATTTCGGTTTTGGTCCGATTTTCGATTTGGGTTCTGCTAGCTTTAGATTAAATGGCCTGAAATTTGACCAAAAATGAGTGGAGCCCAAATTTTTTTAATAGGGCATTTGATTATGCCATAAAGAGTCTAAAACTATTTGTTGTTAATTGATCTTGTTTTGCATTCGAATATGATTTTTGATCCGATTTTTGATTTGGGTTCTGTTATCTTTTAAGTGATAAAGCCCTATTACGGCTCTTTATATTATAGATGGCTCTGCTATTATCTATGCATTAAAAAAGTTTTTTTATTTTTCAGAATTTTGCTTCCAGAGTTTTATATAAGGTAGGCTTTGAAATTGTGTGAGCTTTGTTAACAATTCTCGCAATTTTTAGCCAAAATATAAAAAATAAAACTAATCCACTACTATAAACATAAACTAGAATAACATAGAATAATTTATTTTAGATATACTAAATTCAGGGTGTGTGTCCAGTTTTTGCGTAATTTGTGTTTATTTATCATATGAGGTGAAAAATAACAATTAACATGTTTTGGAAAAAGCTCATTTATTTGCTAAATAATGAAATCTTTATAACGAAAAACTTCCGAGTATGCTGATGTCTAAAATAGTCATTGCATAAATAAGAAGACATCATCATACTTGCAAGTTGTTTTTTATACGAAGAATTATATTTACTACTGTCAACATCTTCGTCGTACTTGGCCAAAGTATACCGAATGGTGATTTGAAGAGTCCAAGAATGTGAAACGAGTAATTATTTGTTAAAAATTATTTTCAGTCGTTTTTAAATTTGGGTCTGGCACGGTTTGGAAATAAATTTACCACGCCAATCCAATAAACCTAAATTGGAGCAGTTTGTTGTGTAATTCTTTTGATTGTCGAATATCGTAAAATTAAACAGATTTGGTTCTGCGGTTTGGTTGGATATACAATTTAGATTTCTGATTATACGATTAAAGATACGCATATTATCTGACCTAAAAACCAAAAGTTGGTTACGTTTACTGTGTCATCTGTACTATAGTTATCAAGGCAATAATGATTTATGAATTTCTATTTTTACATACATAAACATTTTGTGAATTTAGCGTGTACCCGCTTGTGCATTTTTATATAAACGAGAAGACAAAATTAGAACATCTCTTAGAATTCATTCAAGTGTAGGCGAGCACTTAAATTTGTTAGAATTATTGTATGTTACTAAGAAATACAATTTGTAATAAAATCAAGCTTTTAATGTGTTTATAGATAGGTACTTACTTTTTGCAGTTAAGTGATTTCTACTGAAAAACGTATCTACAAATTTTTCAAATAAAATGCTATTCCAATTTAAGCTTCAAGTAAAATAATGCTTTGATTGTGGAAAACCATAAAGTTTGCTGTGTTATTGCTGCAAGATAACATTAAAATAATCTTATAGACAGGGTGTTAAATAAAACCATCATACCATGTAGAGGGATATTGTGGGTGTTATTATTAGACTTGAATTCTATATTAAAATGTACCCACAATGAGAGCTGATATTGGAGCTATTATTAAAATTACACAAGCACATACTTACTGGAAGCAAACCTAGTGATTGTATAAGGTGTTAATCTAAAAGGTGCTGAGCATATTTTTAAAACTACCTTATGCAGAATCCGGAATTACTCCATTAAATTATTAGTTTTAAAACCTAAAACATTATTTTGGCTTTTAATAGGCAAAATGTTTCAAGGTTTTGATATTTATTCACAAAACTTTATATTAGTTTTAATTAATTCAACGGGAATATTTTTTTGTGAAATATCATAAATTTACAGTTCGATATTTTAAACTTTTCTGTGTATCTAAAAGAATTACTTGGGTTCCAAAATCCAAATATTCGTAAATGTATATGTTGTAGCTAGCACCAGATTTTGTTTAATCATATTATGGTCTAAGTACAACAAAGGTTGCTTATAACCTCGTTGAAAATTTACAAAATGCTTGGGTTCAACATTAACTTAACAGTCATAAAATATTTCATAATTTGAGAAGCTTTACTAAGAAATTCAAGGACAAAGCGCCAAGCTTTGTTTTAAATAACTGATTGATATTTAAATAAAATCATTTTGTCATGTAATTAATGTAACTAACTCTGGTTGAAAATGACGAAAATAAAAGTTTACATTTATTCAAATAAAGCAATAATCGACAAAACCTCATGTTCCCTTTATATGTTAGAAAAGCCGTTAGCGTTTCAAATCCAGTTTTGAATTCTTTGGACCTTATCCATTTTTTCTTATAAGTTACTTTTCAAAATATTTATTTCAATGCTCTTTGGGGCCTGCCACTGCAAACAAATTTCATTAGCATGAGCTGTTTTATAAATAACCCCGACATACAGGAATTGTATATTCATTTCATTTCATTTCATTTATTTAATTAATAAAATTTAGCTATAAATTGCACACATTTTGAGCTTCAAAGCTCATTTGTAACGCTACGTGCAATCTATAAAAAATCCAATAATTATGTCTTTTCCTCTCATGGTCGTGGCGTGATAACTATCAAACATCTTCTTTTTAATTTATTCAGCCATCCAAGGTTTCCCAATATTTTGGCTTAGACAACGGGATGTAAACATATTTCAAAAAATAGAAAAAAAAACCAAACACCACCGTTTGATACGAAAGTCAAAGCCGGCATTGTATATTCGTTCAGACAGACAGAAAAAGAAGCTTACACTTTCTTTCGGCATGCAACGTGGAACACTCGGTTGTCAGTTTTGACAATTCAATCATTCCCAAAAAATTACGAGAAAAATAAAACAAAACTACAGTAGAGAACCGCAAACTAAAATTTCTTAGATCAGTGGCACTGCCAGTATATAGATTTATTCAAAAAAGGTCATGAAGATTAACCGTTAAATGTTTAATATTCCAAACAGTTCTGGGTAACCATAGGTAGAGTATTTTTTGCATGAAAGATAATGAACACAAAAGTGAACCGTACTAATCGAACTATTTTGGTTGCAGTAACTGATTTGTTTAACCAGACATTTCAAAGCCCTTTATTATGATTACTTTTCATGCAAAAAATTTGGTACACATCATAACACTCAAATTTTATTACACCTCCAAGCAGAATTAAACCTTCACTTAGTTTGCAAGAAACAGGTTTTTGGTGGCCATACAGAGTACGCAAATAAGCAAAAATTATTAATAGTTTATTTTGGTAGGTTTGGGAAAATTATCAGATTTCGATAGAGATGCAGTTTAAAGGGTCAACGTTGATTCAGCTCCCCACTACTAAAAACACTGAAATTTAAAAAAAAGATTGTTGTAGAGTTAGAAGCTATTTAAGAGCTTTGAATTAACTTCAAGTTTTAAGCTCACCCTTAAAACCATTCAGAATCCCTTAATTGGTTTTCGTCAATCGCGTTTTGTAAACTTTTATACTTTTACGTATAAATAAAAAACTATTTTATACCAAAAAATATATGTTTCAATGTTGGATATACCAATTTTGAGCAACTATCAGAGCCATCTATGATTTTAAAGAGCAGTAATATTAAAATGAGAGCTTTAAATAGATAGGAAGCTTTTATTGAGTTACTATAAGAAATCGAGGTAATTGGAAAACTTTTGAACATCAATTTATGAATAAAAAATTAAACAAATCATCTTAATTTTAATTTTTAATTTTTAACAAAATATTCAACCAACACATATTTGAAAATCGGCCATCATAGCGTAGTATTTATTTATTAAATTTAAACTAAAGCGGAGCGAGCATACATTTATTAATTTTTTATAAAAATGAGCATTCCGTTTAGTTGTATCGGTTAGTAAAGTAAGTTAATAAAGGGTGCTGCCGCGGATTCCTCTTACATCCAATTTAAAATTTAGTTTTATAAAAATTTAACTTCTTTAGTAAATTCTGTTCCCATGCACATCAGAGTTTTCAAGATGAACTATGGATTTAATAGCAGTGTGACCGTTTAACATTTATAACAAAATTAAAGAGAAAAAGTGAGCTGGAAGAGATTTTATAAATCACCATGTAGAAACGAAATGTATACAACATCGTTGATTTTCTTAATTAAATATTATTACAAAAACAACAAAACGTAGAAAACTTCATTTTTATGCGATTGCAAAATCGAGCTTTCTGTAATTTCAAAATCCGTTTACAGATGTCTCTATAATAAATTTACTTGAAATTACAGAAAACAATAAAATAATTAAACAACAGCTATTTAAGAAAAAGCGCGAAATCTTTAACAAAGCAATTTAACTTAATTCAATAATGAAATCTTAAACTCAAAACAATTATTATGTTTATTTGTAATACGGTTGGCGTAATGCCCGGTTTACATGAGAAAATTGTTTTCTTCTACAAATTTTTGCAGGTAAATAAGAAAGAATCCGCTATATAAAAATATTCAATATGCCAGAAAGAAATAAACATATATAGTTATGGCGTAATTTTTTTTATAGGATCATTAATAATTTATTTTTAATGAATTAAAATGCGAAATTTACATTTTTACCTATGTCGTCTGTTTTTATTATGAATCCTCAACATTTATAAATAAGAAATAATTTTTTTTCTTGTTAATTTTAAAAATGTTGCCATAAAAATACTCGGATCGAATATATTTTATGGCAACATTTTCATTTTTATGGTGATTTGTGCTCAACAATTCTTCTGCAAAATTTTGTTGGGATATATTGCTTTTCTTGTCTCTCATGTGCAAAAAGTCAATGTTATGTCTTATTCATTTTGCAGAAGAAAAATGTTGGTCGTATGTAAACAGGGCTTAAATAAAGCTTTTCGTAGCAAAATATTCACCATCATAGTAGCTGCTTGCTATAAAACAATAATAGAGAAATCTTACAATTTTTCCAAATTTTTTCAATCCAATTCGCTCGAATTGCGTTATTCTCAGTTCCAGTAGATTTCCAGAATCTATTGAACCAGGCAGTATACATAATGAATTGTTAAATTTCCTAAACGGGCATTTTGGTTTTAAAATATTCAATTTTTTGTTGCTGTTATTTTATAAATTTATACTTAGTGACATCTTTTGATTGGTTAGTAATTGCGAAAAGCTTTATAAAATATCGATGTTTTTATTTTATGAAGCTCTGTTTTGTGGGATCGGTATAAAATTTAGCATTACAATATCTTGCAGTAATAAAATTTTGCTTTTTTTTATTAATCTTGCAACATCATAATCTTGCATTATAAAATCTTGCAATACAAAATCTTGCATATAAAATGTTTAAAATTTTTTTTTGTTAGGCTTTATTAAATAAACGTTAAAAGCAGTTTTATGATTATTTGTTTTTATTTTTATTTCAATTCATATAAATTACAGTTAATTTCAAAAAACCAAAATGCATATAATCAATTTAAAATTTGTTTTTAATATCTGGTATTTTGCGCAATTCTTTTCAGAAAATCAGTTGTACCATAACAGTTGTTCCGTATATTTTTTTTTTATTCTTTTGTTTTTTGTGATAATCTGTTTTTTCGGTTGTTGTTCTCCATTTCGAATTTTTTCTACACGAGGCATGGCATGCTATTCTGGGTCCGCGGAAAACACTCCGTACCTGTTTCTGCGGCGTTCCCAACTGTCCAAAATTTGGGATTATATTTGGACCGCACATTCAAATTACCAATATAATTTTTTTTTTGAACCAGCTCTCTATCATTTTTAAGTCATTGTCCTCAAACGTGCTGCTTAAACTCAAATAATAATTGGCGACTTCTTCTGATGGTACAAATGAAAGACTTTTATCCATCCGAATTTTTAGAGAGAATTCTTCTGAATTACCATATTTTGCGGCTAATCAACTCTTTTGGACTTTCAGCAAAATAATTTGCCCAAAATGAAACTAGCAGCCTTTGATCGTAGCACTTTCTTGATGTTTTGCTCATTATACAAAAAACAAGTGATACTATCTCCCCTTCAAAATTTCCATAGATCGAAAAGACATGTCGCATTATGGAAGGAACCACATCGAACGTTCCGTCCATAATCCAACAACTGCATTCTGCAAGAAGCGTCAAAGAGGATTTAGAATAATTTTTTCTCCCTTGCAACAATCTACAGCCAGGAAGAACAACTTTTCTTCAGTGTAGCGTATTTCTTCAGGTATATTAATTGCATCCAAACTGTTTGGCTCCTTTGTTGTCTTGTGAGCACGCGCACGTTGAATCTTGTTTTTTTTAGATTCTTTGCTTGGTAAGTAACCCGCAAGACTAGGTGTATCCACAATGAAGTCAGTAATAATACGAGATGGCGGAATGTCACAATTTTTAGCTGTGGTTTTCAAAACATAATTAGTTTCCTAACTAGTTTTTTCGTGCGTTATGGGTGCATGAGAATGCACAGATGGTGCCTTAATAATTTCGTGTTTCTCATTTATTACACGTGTTAATACACGCGCGTTGCATGCATCTGCTGGCTACGCACTCAATTGTATGATTTTTTAGTTTTACGGTCTAGGTTGAAGCCAAACCCGTCAATGATTAATTTGTCACTTCCTTTATTGGAAAACACTGTAGTTTGTAATTTTAATAAGCATTATTCAAAATTATCATAAACCATACTTAACATACTTGTATGAGCAATTTTTGTTAATATGAGCATCTTTTGTTTGTGATTATGAATATGTATGTGGAACAAAGGAAACTTTGATTTCATTTTATAGTTACTTTTAGTGAAGTGCCAATTATCGTAATACAGTAAAATTGAATCACCACTTGTTTATTATCTAGCATTACAAAACCTTGCATAACAATTTCCCGTACATTTATAGAATCGCGCGCGCGATTTGTTATGCAAGATTTTGTGTTGCAAGATTGTATTTATAATGGAAGATTACATACCCAACCCCTGTTTTGTTTAAACTACATGATGAAAAAATATAGCATGCGAATTTGTTACGATGAAAAATCAAATTTTTAACAAGTAACGAAAAACAGTTTGAAGTTTGTTCATCAACAATGTTGAAATAGAATCCAAAACGCAATATCCCCATATTACATTGCTGTTCCAAAAGCATTTATTAACGAACGTTTGTTTTGGAAAAATTATGCTGAAATTCTGCGTTAATTCAAAATTCATATGACTCAATTTTAAAATATGCTTTTCCTGAATATTGAACTAACCATTCAAATTGAAAATTCAAACGAAGCGTTTATGTTTTTATGTAGAAAAAACTTCTAAAAAAATATGAAATTATATTAGCACGAATACCATCCCAAATTACTCAAGTTCAAACGACAAATTTTTTTAAAATTGCACAAACTAAATATTTTAATGTTGAAGATGATGAACCGATTTATGAGCTCATGAAATAAGTGCCGTTTGATTTTTGAGGTACTACCCCGTTATTATGAAAACCACAATGCATTAAAATTGTTGAACTTTTGCAATTTTAAAAGAATTCATCGTTTTCACTTGACAAATTGGGGGTGAAATTCATTCAAAAGGGGAGCAGCTTAAATATTAAACTGAAATATTTCGTGAGTTAAAAATCGGTACATACATGTCCAACATTGAAATATGTATTTATTACTTATTGCATTTTAATAGAATTGGTCGATTATAGGTACAAGTATACGAAACGCCATTGATGAGAACCAATTAAGCAGTTGATATGGTTTTTAAGGGTGAGCTCAAAAACCAATGTAATCTTGAAAATTGAAAGCTCGATTGATTAAGTGTTGAGGGGGGAGGGGGAGGGGGATTACTGAGTAGACGTTCACTCAACCCCTTACCACAGTGTTAGTTCGCAAAATTATGAATATTAATAATATTTTTACTGTGTATTTAGTCTCTAGTGGCCTTAGTTTTAAAAATTATCTAATAAACAAAATACTAGGGAACATAATTTTATAACCGCCACAGATTAACGCAGTGTCCAATAATTCAGGAATATCCATTCCAGTTTACAAAGAATAAGTATCCGATTTAAATTTTTTGTGCTCTGGTTTATTAATTACAAGAAGCAATAAATTAATGATGTCGAATTGCTATTTAAAATATTTTGATGGAATAAAGCAAAATATTATTACGAATAATTTTCATTTTTAATATTTACATTCAATAAAATGATGAAAAATTTACATTCTTCAAAAAAAAAAATTATTTATTGAATTTCCAAATTGAATAGATTCACAATGACGGGAATAATATATATTATTACCCGTAAAATATAAATCACATCAAATTCGAATATTTTGCGTGGGTCAACATCCATTTTTTTTTAATTTAAAAACGGATTTTTATTTTATTATTTTGGAATATATATATATATATATACGTATTCGAAAAAGGGGCCATAAATAATTCATATTCGTACAATGCGAATTTTAACAATACGATTTGATTTTATGTTATTCAATCCTCTTTGTAATTTTTGTATAAATTATTGATTGGATACATTGACGTTCGGAATGGAAAATTGCGTTTCGGTTTCTTTTCATTACGCGAGTACACAAAACTTTTCGCATCATCAAGCCAAAATGTACTCGTATATCGTAAAATCGAAAACAAAACTTAATTATTACACAAACTTATAAAAATAACAAATTTTTACGATTATAATCGAATTTAGTTTAAAAATAAAACTATTAATATTACTTATACATATTTAGTTTTTTGTGGCAGTAATCCGTAATAACAAATTATTTTATTACCCTTAAATTTTTTAATAATCGTATACATTGTAGTAAAGTTTTGTTTTTAATCAAATTAACTGAACGCGAATAACGTAACTAACATGCTCTGCCCGCTTCAAAGTTTGTAAAAATGCCAAAATAATTAATTTATATTGTTTATGTGTAATCATAATTTTTGTTGGATACAAGTATGACTAATTATTATTGACGTACTCGATGGGCTGCACATAGCTATTGATCAGATCGTATCAAATCGGATGTCTTGTAAACTTTTCTAATTTTGAGGTCTTGTATACGTTGTCAAAATTCATTGAAGTTTTAGAAATCGTTGAATTCATTAAAGTTTTAGAAATCGTTGTGCAATTAAAAAATTTGACAGTTAATTATCTTGTATATAATTAATTTCGTGTATGGCTTAAGATTTTCATCGAAATTTTGTAATAAACAGAAGTCGCAAAGAATATGCACATAAATTCAAAAAAAAAAAATTACGAAAAATTTTATTTCAGTTGAAGTAATTTAAAAAAAAAAGATGTGATTGATTGATTTATCACTGAACGATGATCAAATTTTCGATGGAAATCCACGAATTTTATTAAGGAGATTAAACATTTCATAACTCAGTGCTGTTGACTGAGCTTTCAGATTTTTAAATAAAAATTCCAAAACCGCTTGAGTTTTCAGAATATCCATCATATTCCCTTATTGATCAAGATACTTTATAATTTATTACACCGGATGCTGCTCTCTAGAATCAGATTTAGTTCTGAATCCGCTAACTCAATTACATATTTTTGCAGTATTACATTATTTACAGGAGACATTCTGAACAATTTGACAATACTGCGTATGAAATTTAAACCAGCCCCAAATCTAGAACTTAAGATAGTCATTAAACTTGTATCCGGATTAAAATGGGGGCAAGATAATACTCCCATTATCGTCTTCAGCAGATCCTTCAATGTTAGATAACTCGGAACTTTCAAATTCATTACTTTGCGATATTATTCCAAATTTCAGCATTATTATCTCAGTAACCAAGTCTAGCATGCTTTCAGCGTAGCAACAACCAACCAATGGAATTAACCCCAAGTTTAATTGCTTGCCGCTATGGTGATGAACACTAATATTTATATAGCGCTTATTGTCGGTGCCAGTCCATTCGTCTAATGTAATGCTGAAACGATTTAATTCCTCCTTTTTAATTCCTAGTCGATCCACATTTTTGGTAATCTTTTGTGACACAGTTTGCATATTGGTTCATCTTTATTTTAGTTATTTACTTCAAAATAGTCTTTCCACCCTGTAACAATACGTTCACCTTCCACTTTAAAATTAGGGGAATCACCGTTTAAAAATTGAGTAAAAATGTTTTGAAGCTTTTGCATATAGTCTTTTACTACTTTAAAATGAATAAATGATAAAAAAAACTTGGAAGTGTTAGCCAAGGACGTGTTATTTGTCGTCAAAGTTAAATAAGGAATACCTTTCCCACAAAATATATCGATTCTGGAAAAATTCTCTAAGAAAAAATTGGGGAAGGAATTTACATAAGTATCTTAATCAGTTTTTTTTATCCTGAGGAGAAAATTTGGACTAAGATTTCAAGATCGAAACTATGCTGATAAAATTATCACCCATATTTTACCTCATTTCGTACTGAATTTATTAAACAGAAATATTGTCAGTCTAGTGGAAAACATTTTTTTTTTTGATTTAATCTTTGCAATCTGTTCTGGGGCCGAAGCACTCCCAACTCTTTTGCAGTGCGCTTTTCACGTCCAACCTGACCCATTTGCTTGCTAAATCTAGGACGTACGGCTGTAGGTCCGTTTTACGTAGAATCATCTGCACCTGAGGGTCGACCGTTTTATCAAAAAGATTGTGTGCTGGACCCTCGAAAATCGTGGGAATCATCACAATTAAAATATGTGTGACACGGGGAACGTATTTGAAAGGTTAAAATAGACAATTTCTCCAGCCTTAGAGTTTAAAAGGTCTACAAATTTATAAATTTAGAAAATTCTTGATTCCTATTGACCGTACGAGAATGGGGACCTGTTGATCGTGAGAATTGCCGCTGTGTAAATTTGGGGATCATTCTTCGATATTTTACGAGTTTGAACAACGAAAATTAGTCTGGGATACTTTTTCTAAAAGGTTCAACGATTCCCTATAGTTTCTGTACGAGCACCCTATTGACCAATTTTAGATGAAACATAAAGTTGCGTGACACGGGAATTATATCAGTTTCGGTGAAAAAAAAGAAAATTCTTAAACCTTAGGCTATAAACAGCCCGCAAATTTGTTGATGTAGACAAGTTTTGAACTCCTTTAGCCATCTACGCTTATGTCAACCTCCTCAATCGCGGGAATACCCACTATGTAAATTTGAGTAAGCGGACTTCGATATTCTACAAATTTTAGAAACAAAAATAAATCTGGGATTATTTCTATTAAAAAATCAACCGATTGTCCATTGTTTCCGTACCCTGTTGACGAATTTATGACGAAATGTAAAGTTCCGGTGACACGGGAAACGCATAGACATTCAAACCAGTTTTTGTGCGGTGGATAGAGACCGCATAAAAGACGCATACAAAAACTCTTCCAAAATTTCTCGAGTAGACCATAAAAGGCCAACGTCAAATAACTAATTAATCACATTCAATTATCTTCTAATTTGTTTGAAATTTTGAAAGGAGATTATACTGAATAGTTTTTTTCAAGTACCACATAAAAAAAAATCGCACAAAAAAAGACCGTACAAAAACAGGTTTCAGTGTATTATACTTTATCGTTTAAATGGGCTCCATATGTTTAATATCGAAATGTAGTAAGAGACAATCAAATTACTTTCCGTGTGGTCAAAAGATTGTATTAATGGTGTGGAAACTAAGAAGGGTTTCTTGATCGAGGGAACAGACCCCTCAGACCTTGTCCCTATTTTCATATAATACCTCTCCAAAACCCATTCCCGTAAAAACATTTAAAAATTAAAAAAACATTGTGTCGGAGCCGTATACATGGTAAAAATTTCATGGCCATTGGTTGATCGGCTGAAACGCCCTTTCGGAACAAACAGACATTTATGGGAAAAAATGTATGGGACCACTTAGGCTTAAGAGGCCGACCCCTTCAAAAATACTGGAAAACCTGCTCATTTTGATATAAAATACCTATACAAAAATAGGATCCGATTAGATAAATGGCGTGGAAACTATAATAGGAATGCTCCCCATGACTCAGGAGACTGACCCTCAGATTCGAGCATCTCACTAATTTCATATAATTCTTTTCCTAACATTCTCTTGGAAGAACTTTAATCAACTTTTAGGCGTTTATTGAAAGCTTTTCGAATCAGTACTCGTGGTGGCATCTTGAATTTCATGGAGAAAACCACAATTGCATTACTATATAAAATTGTTTATACTACGGCCATATTGACCTTTTTCCATTTGGAGGTACTATACAGAATTAAGAACGAAATCTCCGTTATTTTTAACCAATCTTGACGAAAGTTATCTCATTTGGAAGATAATAAAATTTCACATAAGCATTGAACAAAAATTTAGAGGGGTGGAAAATCTGAAAAATGTAAATTTTTGTGATTAATACAAAAAGTTTTAAAAAAATCGACATTTTGGGAAAGTCTGTTTCATAACTATTACGAAAACCTGCTCATTTTGATTAAATTCCCAATAAAAAGTATGAATCAGGTTGTTTGAATGGAGTGGGATCAAAGAAGGGTCTCTTGATCGAGGCAACAGACCCCTCAGATTCAAGTTTCTCGCTAATTTCATACAATCTCTTTCTTAAACTCATACCCGTGAAAACATTCAACAATTTAAAAAAAATTAGTACCGGAGCCCCTAGATTCCAAGGTCCAACCCCGTCAAAAATTACGTAAGGTTGGTTTTGGACATGCAACTTATACATGGTAACAATTTCGTGACGATCAGTTGATCGGCTGAAATGCCCTTTCGGAACAAACAAACATTTTTGGGAAACCACTTAGACCTAGGAGGCCGACCCCTTCAAAAATACTGAAAAACCTGCTCATTTTGATATAAAATGCCTGTACAAAATTAGGATCTAGTTGGATGAATGGTTTTCGAAACTTATAAGAATGCTCCCCATGACTCAGGAGTGGACCCCTCATATTAGATCATGTCACTAACTTCATATAATCCTTTTCCTAACAGTCCCGTGGAAAAATAAAAGATTTAAATTTTAGAAAAAATTTGAATCAGAACCCATAGACTCCGAGGCCAGCCCTGGTTGTACCAACTCAGAAACCTTCGTGTGCTCAATCAAACCTATGTTTGTGATATATTTATGATTTTTTCATTTTCTCATGAACTTTAATTAACTTTTACGCGATTATTGAAAGCTTTTCGAATCAGTACTCGTAGCGGCATCTTGAATTTCATGGAGAAAACCACTGTTGCACTACGATTAAACAGTTCCACCAACGTTAATAAGCGATAAATAGTTATATCAATATGGTTAGTGTACACGATGATCTCTATATGCAAATTACGTACTACTTACGTTATACGGAATTCTAAGAATAATTAAAAACAAAAATTGCTTAATTTTCAGTTGTTATATCGAAAACAAAAATTATTTTTACTACGTTGTTTTTAAGCCTTGGGAACAAATGTTACTTACGCAAATTAACAAAAAAAAAACTTTACAAAATTACAAAATTTTTATTTAAATATCTAATTACAACTCGAGAAAATTCGAAAAAGGACCATTTGGAAATTCATACGAGTAGATGCACACCATTATTACCAAACCACTTAACACTCATATACATACATATTATGTTTTTCTAATTATTTTCTAATTACACCATAATTCATATCGTATTACCAAGCATAAAATATTTTTTTTTATATCATCATCATCTTAATAATACATAAAAAATTTATTATTATTAATAATAAAGGCCCAAACATTATTATTATTATTATTTTGTTAAAGTAAAAATGTTTTGCGATAGAAAATCAATAAGAACAAAAACTTGGTTAGACTTCAATCCCCTATTGTTCATTTTCTTATTTTCGTTTCTTAAAATGTAAATAAGATCAGTGATGAGAACATGAAGGGAAACAACTTTATTTATTTATTAATAAAAATAAAAAAAGTTTATGGCTTTTTATGAAATGAATCTACTACACAACAATATAACGACAATATTCTCAAGATAAAAGAAAGCAACCCCGATCGGCAAAAAAGGGTTCTCGCTGCGTCTTTTTTGGATATGGGTATATTGGATATAACAAACCGATTTGGTATTAAAAAATAAAACTTGTTGTTTTTCCATTTATGGTATAGTTTTTCAAGAACAAAGGTTAGACGAATACGTAAATATTACCCCCTCAGCAAAAACTGATTGGAAAATCTGTTTACGTCACATACTCTGAAAAATTTACTTTCTGTATACTTTTATCACACCGCACATAGCAACATTGTATTATCAGTTAAGGGTGGTTAGATAACTAGAAACACATTCACATGGTATTAAGTGTGCCGTCGAACGTCATGAAGAAGTAAATTTAACTTTATAATTTTAAATCTTTTTTTTTTTTTTTTAATTTAGATTTGTATATTTTTAGGTTTTGGTATCTAGGGATTAGTGAAGTCACGCAAGTAAAAAAGGATTCCGTTTTGTATGTGTATTTCGGTGTTTATGTATAGAGAGTGGTTGCGTGATGGAATCTTGATATAAACGAACATATTTCAATTTGTTATAGCCGCCTACATTCAAATGAAATTAATTTTTTTTTATTAGAGATTATTTGATATGTGTACCAGGGCCCTTAAAATTAACTATATAGGTAATCAAGGTTTGTGAATGATTCTGAAATAATTAATTTTGTTCGACGCAAAAATGTATATGGGTGTTTTTATAGTGCTGGATGAAAACGATTTGGCTTGTGATACGTTATAATGAGTGGGCTATTGATGCCAAGCAGATGCTGTATACGATAGCGGAATTTTGACAGCGGAAAATAAGAGATTACGCTACTCGCCGCAAGTGGCAGCACTATCACTAAAGAGAAATAATTTTGTTATGTAATTACCAGCGAAAATTGTTTATTCATTATTTATTTTTTAGCTGTGGGAATCGAACCCGGGACCTCCGGTCGATGTAGCAACCATGCTGACCACTTTGCCACCGGGGCGACATAAACACTAACTAGTAGTAAGAATAATTTAAAAATTACTTGTATATTTATTTTTTTTAGAGGTTTTAGTACAAACAAAACTTAAGTAATAATTGAGAATTAGTAGTTGTCTTTTTGTGTAAAATTTATGTTAAATCGTTTCAAATGTTTAGAAAATATCTCGGTTATTTTTCCAAAAAAAACTTTCGGGTTTTCGGTTTTCATGGAAAACCTCGGTTTTTAGAAATCAGGTTGCAAACCCTAGATGCCATTATGGTCATTTGATAGGCCATAATGTCTGTTAACTGAAGCCCAATTATGAAGGAATCCTGATGGGAATACTGGAGGTGTATACTTCGATAGCTCAATTACATTAAATGGCCAAAGAAGAACTCATTGAATGGCCTTGTTCTTTAGGTTAACCTAAATCTGCATTATTCCCATTTGACAAGAGTTCGATAGTTCAATTTCTTGCAAATTCATTGAATTGCGTGGAACTCTCGTTTAACCTAAACCTAAGCATTTTGATACCATAATGGCCATTTGATAGGCATATTCATGAGTATCCGAATTATCCTATTTATGTGAAGTGTGTGTGTTTATATGAAATCATTTTATTTGAATCACAACTTCCGTTGTGCGAAATAAACCCATATTGATAATTCCAATTCGGAATTATAATGATTCAGGTTCAGGTATCTTCTGGCCCGTAAGCTTGTCCACTCGTCAAAATTTGATGATAATTTATTGAATTGTTTTGATTTTTTTTTTTTCCTTAAGTTTATTTTCAATTTTTGTATCAAAATTTAAAATCAGTTTCATTACAGTATTTTTGGATTTGGACACCGATCACCTCGAGTGTTTATTCATTTCCGAATAACGATGGATCTAGTAATTTGTCTTATAGACAAACCATCTAGGCCGGCAAATCTTGATACAATTTCTTCTAAGCTTGGTCGTCGTACAAACTGCAACATATTAGATTGAAGACAGATTTTGTTTTTTTAAGGTCCGGCTTTTGGCCCTACATCGGTAGTCCTTTCGTTTTCATTCAACTTTTGGTTAAGGTTATGCTGGCTCTTTAAATGGCTTACCAAAGTCGATATTGTTCCACCTTTGCATACCACATTACAATAAAGTTGGTAATGGTTTAGGGCTCGTTTTTTATTTTAAATAAAGTAAAACAAATTTAAAGACTGAGCTTTCGATGTCTCATCGACATCATTTTCAAAGCTAATGAAAATTTTTTATAAATTTCTTAAAAACAAATATAAAAAGCCTATACAGTAAATACAATTTTTTCTAATAGCAAATACAAAGTAAATTTTAAAGTAAATTTTACAAACAAGTATATAAAATATGAATATGATTTTAAAATTAATAAAAAAATATAAATGAAAATTATATATACAAATTAAACAATGAAATAAATTTAGAAAAGAAATAAAGTAGACAAAAAACGAAATTAGACAAAATAATTGTAGCAATTGCCAATGTAGGTGCAGTCACTATTTATATTTATAGAATTAATGCTAGATTTAATATAAAGCATCTCTAAAATTGATCTTTTCCTAAAATTTCGTTCTTTTTCCAATATTTTAACATTATTTAGGCTAATTATGTGATCTGAATTCTTTAAATGTGTAGAAAGTGCACTAGTACCTTGTTCTTCATCTTTATTTACACCATTTTTATGTTGATAAATCCTTTTATCCAAAAATTGTTTTGTTTGACCCGTATATAAACAACATTACAGTCACATTTAACTTCATAAATTAAATTTGACTGCTTATTGAGTGGTATAGGATCTTTAAGTTTAGAAAAAAGACAATCATTTAAACAAGATGAAGAATTACCGACAATTTTGAAATTATAATTTTTGAACAAGTGTTTTATTTTTTCAAATAAATGTTTAACATAAAGAATTGAAAAATGATAAAATAATATTGAATTATACTAGAGGTTTTTTCCAAATAATAAAAGCTGAATACGGTAATACCATAGGGCAAAAAATGAAAAAAATTATGAACGAGAAATATAGACTGGCTAAATTAATTAATAAACAACATTTCCTGCTAAAATGCCGTAAAGAGCATGTTTATCCAAAAACAAGGAAATTAAAAAATGTGTTCAACATTAACAATGAAGTTTTTACCCGACTTCAAAACCAATTCATTTTTGGAGTAATCAATGAAGAAATTAAAGTTACGATAAAAGCCATCAATTCAACAAAAAATATGTTGGCAATCATTAAGCAAAATTTAGAAGATATTGTTCCATCCAATCTTATCCAGGAATTTGTCCAGCACTCGGAATTTACTTTTGACTTCCATTTTAATGAAATTAAGGTAAGGCAAATTGCGAAATTTGATAACATTTTTGTAGACAGTATCAACTTTTTAACAGAAGATTCGGTTAATGCTAGTGAAAATTGGTTAGTAAATCTCTCTAATATTGATATTCCAATTAAAGTTGAATTTATTTTAAGTTTAGGTAATAAAATTTGTCCACCAACTGTTGGTAGTTATGTACCTTATTTCAAAATTATATCTTGTGTTGAAAGTGCAATTTTTAGTTTTCCGGAAAATGGCCGTACCCAAATTCGGAATCAATTTGTTAATGTTTTGACTAATTTTAAAAATAGTTCATCGTTGCAGAGACTTTCACCAGTTGAAAAACGTATTTTATCTTGCCTTAAACAAGCAAAAACGTTTTTGAAAAATAATCCAAATATTATGGTGACTCGAGCAGACAAAGGCAATATTACCGTATTAACCACAAGTAATGATTATATTGACAAAATGAATAGCCTATTAAATGATGACACAACTTATAGACAATTGATAAAAAATAATTCTACTCCAATTCAAACTACGATAAACACTTTAGTAAAAAATTGGCAAAAATCTGGCAACATTGATGAATTTACAAAGAAAAAATTAACTAGTTATATTCCAGTAGTTCCTAAATTATATGGTTTACCAAAAATCCATAAACCAAATATACCATACAGACCTATTGTGAGCTCAATAGATGGTCCCACATACGGTTTATCGGCATTTTTAGGTAACATTCTTAAATTTAGTGTAGGAAAAACTAACTCTTTTGTTCTAAATTCCGAAGATTTTAAACAAAAAATTCGAAATTTCATTATACCCCCAAATTTTTTGTTAATTTCTTTAGACGTAATTTCGTAATTTACTAATGTAGATAGTCATATAGTTTCGGAAATTATCAAGAAAAATTGGAGAGACATTAAAAAGAACGGAAAATCAAAATTGACGAAAGTCCAATTTCTTGAAGGTTTAAGTATTGTTTTAGATAATTTGGAATTTTCTTTTGACAATAAAAATTATAAACAAATTTTTGGTTCTCCAATGGGTTCTCCCACAAGCCCTATATTAGCAAATTTATTAATGGAAAATTTGGAATATTTGGCATTAAATCCTTTAGATTTTCAGCCATTATTTTACTATCGATATGTTGATGATATTATAACGGCTATTCCTGAAAACAAAATTGATATATTTTTGAACAGTTTTAACAAAATTTTTAACCGAATAAAATTTACTTTGGAAAAGGAAGTTGACAACAAAATTCCATTTTTAGATTTACTTTTGATCCATGAGCCTGATGGCAAAATTTCATTTGATTGGTACCACAAAGATAGTTGGTCTGGTAGATACTTAAATTTTCATTCTTGGCTTCCTACTTCCTATAAAATTAATACAGTAAACATTTTGGCTCAAAAAATTTTAAAACTTTCAGATCTCAAATTTCACAATAAAAATTTTAACATATTAAAAGAAACATTGTTAACTAATCATTATCCCGCCAAATTAATAAATCAGTGTATTTGGAAACAAAAAAATTTTATTACAAATTTTGAAATTCGGCCCATTAACAATTATAAAAATTATTTTTCAATTCCTTATGTTAAACATTTATTTGAAAAAATAAAACACTTGTTCAAAAATTATAATTTCAAAATTGTCGGTAATTCTTCATCTTGTTTAAATGATTGTCTTTTTTCTAAACTTAAAGACCACTCAATAAGCAGTCAAATTTAATTTATGAAGTTAAATGTGACTGTAATGTTGTTTATATACGGGTCAAACAAAACAATTTTTGGAAAAAAGGATTTATCAACATAAAAATGGTGTAAATAAAGATGAAGAACAAGGTACTAGTGCACTTTCTACACATTTAAAGAATTCAGATCACATAATTAGCCTAAATAATGTTAAAATATTGGAAAAAGAACGAAATTTTAGGAAAAGATCAATTTTAGAGATGGTATATATTAAATCTAGCATTAATTCTATAAATATAAATAGTGATTGCACCTACATTGGCAATTGCTACAATTATTTTGTCTAATTTCGTTTTTTGTCTACTTTATTTCTTCTCTAAATTTATTTCATTGTTTAATTTATATATACAATTTTCATTTATATTTTTTTATTAATTTTAAAATCATATTCATATTTTATATACTTGTTTGTAAAATTTACTTTGTATTTGCTATTAGAAAAAATTGTATTTACTGTATAGGCTTTTTATAATTGTTTTTAAGAAATTTATAAAAAAATTTCATTAGCTTTGAAAATGATGTCGATGAGACATCGAAAGCTCAGTCTTTAAATTTGTTTTACTTTATTTAAAATAAAAAACGAGCCCTAAACCATTACCAACTTTATTATAGTTATTATTGGCTCAATAAATAATTTTTAAATACCACATTACTTTTTTTTTTACAAATATTGCAATTTGCTTTTTTATTTTGGCGTTTTGTGAAATGTTTCCAAGCAAAACTCTTTTGATGATTCAGCTAACGGTATAATAAATTAAAATTGTTAATAAAAATAAATGTTTTAATTTTAATATTAAATCACCTTGAATTCTTTTAAAACACGTGCACACGAAATAGAATTATTTCGTATTTCTACTTACCTTCTTCAAGCCCGGTACATCTCAAAAAAAAGAAAAAAATTGAGCAAAATACCTCACAGACGACCAACTTAACAAACCAAAACTGTAATTATCGAGCAACATTTGGTAGACTATTTTACTGTTTTTGCTCATTTTTGTTGTGTTATGAAATGCGTTATTCGGGATGATATTTGAATTTTTTGTGTTGTAAAGTGTCCTCACTTAGACAAATATAATGAAACGTTTCATTTAACAATATTGTTGTTTTTTTATTTTCACACACTTTAAGTTAAAATATGAGAACAATTAAATTTAAAAAGTGTGCCGTTTCATATCGGTGTTTTATTTAACTTCCTTTGATATGAATCCCTGTGCACTGCACAATAAACACTTAGTGATAACAATAATTTAAAAATTACTACTTTTTTATTTTATTTTTATACAAGGTTTTAGTGCAAACAAAACTTAAGTAATAATTGAGAATTAGTAGTTTGTCTTTTTGTGTAAAATTTATG
Source organism: Nephrotoma flavescens (assembly GCA_932526605.1). NCBI lineage: Eukaryota > Metazoa > Arthropoda > Insecta > Diptera > Tipulidae > Nephrotoma > Nephrotoma flavescens. The sequence goes on along the minus strand of OW052220.1, from coordinate 301,350,794 downwards.
TTAAATCGTTTCAAATATTTAAAAAATTTCCCGGTTATTTTTCCAGAAAAAACTTTTGGGCTTTCGGTTTACATTGAAAACCCCGGTTTTTAGAAACCGGTTTGCAAACCCTAAATACCACTTTAGTCATTTGATAAGCCATAATGTCTGTTAACTGAAGCCCAATTGTGACGGAATCCCGATGTGAATACAGGCGGTGGATTTGGGGTGTATTCCGATATTTCAATTTCTTGGAAATACATTGAATTGCTTGGCCTTCTCGTTTAACCTAAACAAGCATTGCTACCACAATGGCCATTTGATAGGCATATTCATGAGTGCTAACATTAACCTAATTATGTGAAGTGTGTGTTTTAGAATTTCTTCACAATTGATCTACAGTAAACATAATATATCATAAGCCAAAATATAAATTTAAAGAAATCAATCTCCGGTGAAAAATAATTCTGCTTAAATATCGGCTAGTAATTTTGGGCTGAAAAATATTGATCAACATTTGCCGTGTTTCTTGACGCTCATTGATACCTTGTTAAAGTTAGCCGAAAGTTGCCAGCCGAAAGATAATGCAGATAGTGTCTTGACTATTTTTAAACTCTCTTTATACTCTTGCTTCTATCGATTTTTGAATTCCTATAAACTGAAATAATTTCTCCTTCACCCGAATGATGTAACCCGATCCTAAATTCTCCTAAATTCGAGTTCATGACTGATTTTTGTTGTATTCAAGACACTATCTGCATTATCTTTCGGCTGGAAACTTTCGGCTAACTTTAACAGTATCTCATTGATCCGGTTCAGTTCAAATTTTATATGAAAAACATGACCCAAATTTTGTTTTACATCACAAATTTTGATTTTAAATCTAGCAAGCGCCTTTGTGTTGTTTCATGAAACATGAACTGAACTGGATCAGATCAAGCGTCAAGAAACACAGCTATTGTTGAATTTGTTTATTTTCGGATATCAAACCAAAGACACTATCTGCATTATCATATTTTAACATCGAAGATGTTTTTGGGGTCGTATTATTAAGAAAAATGCAACGAAATAAAAAAAATAAAGTAAATACGAGAGAAACAAAATACGCTGGTGCGCCAATTTTGTTTTGTGCTCTATGCATCTATTTCTCATCTACGATATCAATTAGTGAGCGTAATATACAAATAAAAAAAACAAATAATAAAGCAAATAAAAGCACGCTGGCGCGCCGAAAATCAGTTTTTGGGCTCAAACTTTTTTATTTTTAGGTCTATATTACTCTAGCCCAAAACAAATCAGTATGCTTAAGTTCGTTTTATTTAAGCATTAAGCAAAATTTGCTCAAACTTCGCATTTTTTTATCTTCTGCTGGCATCTTTCGGCTAATTTTAATAGTATTTTTTTCTGCTCTGTTGGGGCTGTGTTAAATTAGTGTTTCTTGCAATTCCATTGTTATCTAAACTACAAACATTTATTGTTGATGAATTATTTGAATCAACATCTTATAATGTACAAATTCTTACCGAATTACGTATTCTACAATATTATATCAATATAAAATTTAATGAAAAACATTTACCAAAATGCGCCTGGCCCCAAGCTACCATAATCACAACTGGTTTATAATGAATATATTTTTTGAGGTTTAACAGTTTTAGCGCCGAAAATGAAAACAATCGTTTTACTACATACAAATATTGTAGACGGAATAGAATGTTTTTAACTCTACACAGAGAAGGAATAGAGTTGCTTTGCAACCAGTCCTATTTTTTTTGTTATCATTTTGAAAGAAAAAACAGCAAGTTTGGAGCAATACAATTGGACTGAAGACACCAGTTTGCTTCTAAGCTACACACTTCGTTTAAAGCAATTGCTTGTTCTGCAAGTAAGTATTAACTCGAAAACACCCTAGTATGTGCTTTTACTTATTTTAGGCAAGTGCTGCTAGTTGTAATATAAAAATTAGTACACTGACACCTTTTTCTCGCCGTAATGGCTTTGCGATCTCAATTATAAACAGTGTGAGAATTGCTGATCCATATATTTTTTTTATGATTTGATTTCGTCTTGTGTGTGCGAAATTCACTTAACTGATTTTCAATCTATGTATAAACAACATACAAAAACATGAAAAGCAAATATTTGATAATCAATCGATTGATTAGAATAATTTTTGTGATTGATTACAGCGAATCGGATTTTCATGTTGTTTTTATGCAAGGTCGTTCTATCAAAATGTATTTTTATAAATAAATTCGAAGAAAATTTCTATCCATCACAAAATAATTTCCTCCACTCTCATTTTTGTTTGGTTAAATAAATCTAATTGGAAAATTACAAGCAAAAACAAAAAAAAAACGAAACGGCAATTAATTAGTGTTGATATTTTTGTTATATGAGTATTCTTTATTAACATGACGACTCTTTAGCTTTTTTTAATAAACTCGTAATTGTATTCCAAGGCGATCAATTTTTTCTTGTCGAATTGCTTAGAATTCTAAATATAGTGGAGCGCGTATTATTATTATTATTATTATTATTATTATTGCTTGTAAACTAGTTATTATGTAAATTTGTTTATGTATATGATTTGACACAAATATCGATGGGGTTGGTCATTTCCGGCCAAAAATTCAAGGGTAAAATTAATTAAAATATATAGATCGATAATCGCGTGGCAAATTATACCCCCCTTTCTTGTATCTCGTGTGTACATACAAAAATAGCAACAGATTATTAAAAATAACACAATTTTGTTAAAAATAATACAATTAGTTTGTTTTAAGATAATAATAATATTTTTGTTTGTGTGAGAATCCCGCGAGGCGCGACGCGACGACGAGACACTCTCACATTAAACGTATTTACCGAGTAACGTAAATTTATTATTGTTTACGTTCTAAGAGTGTTTCAACGGTTTTTATATACGTTCTTCTCTCGGGTTCCGTATGTCGTTTTAAAAATGTTGATAGATTACATTCCACTTTGGCAACAAATTTGTAAACAGTTATGAAAAATTAACATAAATACCAACAATTATTTATACGATTCGCAAAATGATTCATTGTTTTATTGTGTGCGCTTCTTTGCGCGCTGGTTCGATTTACAAATTTCAATGATTTATACATGTTTGAGATATTTGAGAATCCTTTATATCTTTGTTATTGTTTATCTGATTGTGACATTTTGGGATGTTCGTGAATTATGGATTTTTAGTTGCGGTTTGAACGCGTTGGGGTTATTGTTGTATGTATGTACTAATTTTGTTTGGCCTGATTTACACACCAAAACACTTATTTCGCTTAGAAAAATAATTAAAGGGGACAAGTGACGTAGTTACGGTATGGATATAACTCATAAAACTATGGTTCAAAACATAAACTCTTTGAATCAAATACTTTGGAGACTAATTCCATCAGTAGGGAAGAAAAATATTGTTCAGACAAAAATGCTATACGGCCAAGGCTATGCAGGGATCCCGGATACGCCGGGCCTACCATATACACTCTTTTACACATAACAAGATGGAGAAACTATTTCCTAGAAACTCAGGCTCTCTATAAATTTAAATTTTATAAAAATTAAAAGTTAGAACTAGAATCAGCTTTCGATATACCATGTTCATTTAAATAATTTCTGCATTATAACCTCCAAACCCAATCAGTATGATTAAGAAAGTAATAACGAGTTGAAAGTTTAAGGTGAGAAAACTAAATCTAAAAAGTGAAAACTTAATCTTAAAACTGAAACAATTTAAAATAATGCGAACAAAAATAGCACGGCTCAGCAAATTCGAAAAAACATCTTCACACAAATGCTATGCGAACTCCCCATTGAAAAACTCTCCCTTGATCTTACTAACGTCCTACTAACGTGACGTCCCTAATTTGATGATCGCCACATAGAACAAAATTTGTGTGAATGCATGAAAAGTGTTTGACATAGAGAAGAAAAACGAAAAAAACAACTAATATTCATGCATACACAAATCACGCACCATACGCTTTAAGAGAAAACCACTCCAAAAATAAAAAACAATTCACCAAAACGAAAGACAAACAAAGTTCATGCTCAGGAGAATGAAAATTCAACCCCCTGCTACAACCACGCGACACAAACAAATAAAGTCAAAAAGACGTCCCTTAAGCAAGCAGAACCCATACAGCACAACATTACAAGATAGTATGGATAATTATAGGCTAATTAAATGCCCCATTAAAAAATTTTGGGCTCCATCCCTACCAACTAAAGCGTGGGTTCTGCTAGCTTTAGAAAAAGTTAGCAGAACCCATATCAAAAAATGATTTAAAAACAATTGGAAAAATAAAGGTTAATTTAAGGCTAATTAAATGCCCTATTTAAATTTTTTTATTCGAGTTTATCTAGAAAATGCAAAAGGCTTTACCATTTCAAAGCTGGCAGAACCCAAATCGAAAATCGGACCAAAACCGAAATTAGAACTCAAAACTAGATCTATTGAAAATCGAATAATTTTAGGATCGGTATGGGCTCATCAAATGCCCCATTAAACAATTTTGGGCTCCATCCGTTTTTGACCAAACTTCGGATCATTTAATCTAAAGCTAGCAGAACCCAAATCGAAAATCGGATCAAAACCGAAATTAGAACTCAAAACAAGATCTATTGACAATCAAATAAATTTAGGCTCGGTATGGGCTCATCAAACGCTCTATTAAACAATTTTGGGCTCCATCCGTTTTTGACTAAACTTCAGGTCATTTAATCTAAAGCTAGCAGAACCCAAATCGAAAATCGGACCAAAACCGAAATTAGAACTCAAAACAAGATCTATTGACAATCAAATAATTTTAGGCTCGGTATGGGCTCATCAAACGCCCTATTAAACAATTTTGGGCTCCATCCGTTTTTGACTAAACTTCAGGTCATTTAATCTAAAGCTAGCAGAACCCAAATCGAAAATCGGATCAAAACCGAAATTAGAACTCAAAACAAGATCTATTGACAATCAAATAATTTTGGGCTCGGTATGGGCTCATCAAATGCCCTATTAAACAATTTTGGGCTCCATCCGTTTTTGACTAAACTTTAGGTCATTCAATCTAAAGCTAGCAGAACCCAAATCGAAAATCGGATCAAAACCGAAATTAGAACTCAAAACAAGATCTATTGACAATCAAATAATTTTGGGCTCGGTATGGGCTCATCAAATGCCCTATTAAACAATTTTGGGCTCCATCCGTTTTTGACTAAACTTCAGGTCATTTAATCTAAAGCTAGCAGAACCCAAAACGAAAATCGGACCAAAACCGAAATTAGAACTCAAAACAAGATCTATTGACAATCGAATAATTTTAGGCTCGGTATGGGCTCATGAAATGCCCTATTAAACAATTTTGGGCAAAAGGTTGGGGGAAAGGTCGAGTTTAGACAAAAACAATTTTATATGTACTTTTACGTAGTAAAATAAAATACAGTAATCAGAAAAATTTTCGACCTCGAAATTTTTGCTTTAAGTAAAGAAAGGGGGTTTTTAAAAAGATCTCTGTAATTCGGAGATTCCAGTAATTTTTGGCAGAAATCGATCCACCAGAAGTGGCAGCTCCATAGGAGCATTTCGTTTTTCGTAAATATTTTGAAAAGTATAGCATTTACGAGAAAAACTGTTATGAACTGAACGATTCTAAATTAAATTTGCAAAAATATTGGAATAAATCATTTTTGTAAAATTTAACCGAAATCGATTTTTGTCAAAACAAATAGTTTTTCAACACAAATTCCACCCTTGCATTGGTTGATTGATATGAAACTTCATACTTGAGCTTTTTTCATAAATTGGGAGATCCCAGTGAACTTTGGTAAAATAGATCCATCGGAAGTGACAGCTCCATAGGAGCTTTTACGTTCAAAATATTTTGAAAAGTATGTAAATGATGATGTGAAAACGATTACAAACTTAAAGATTCCAAATGAAATTTGTAGCAACACCGTTCTAGATCAGTTCCTAAAATTTAAGAGGAAATGAAGATTTTTGACAAAAAAAAACGTTTTCAATAAAAAATTGGTCTCTGTACAGCCCAGTTGACTGATTGATCGGGGCGAAACTTCGTATCTAAGCTGTTTTCATAAATTTAGAGATCCCAGTGAGTTTTGACAAAAACATATTCTCCGGAAGTGAAAGCTCTCATAAGAGCTTTTCCGTTTTTCACAAATAATTTGCACATAAAATCATTTCCGATTAAAACGATTATGAGCTAAAAGGTTCTATTTTATTAGTAAAATACCGGTCCAGATCAGTTTTCTAAAATTGAACCGGATATGACGAATTTTGTCAAAATACTGTTGTGTAACAAAAAATCGGCCCTGTACAGTTCAGATGGATTGATTAATCAGGATGAAACTTCATTTCCACAAATTGAGAAATCCCAGTGATTTTTGGCTGATGATGTGAAAACGATTATGAACTAAAATATTCTAATTAAAATTTGTAGCAAGTTCTCGATCAGCTTCCAAAATTTAAGCGAAAATGTCGATTTATGACAAAAAAAAAACGGTTTTCCAGCCAAAATTTGGTCCCTGTATAGCGCAGATGGACTGATTGACCGGGATGAAAGTTCCTTTCTAAGCTTTTTCCACATTTTGGGAGATCCAAGTAAATTTTGAAAGAAATATAGAAGCTTTTTCATTCTTGCATGTGTTTTCAAAAGTAAATCATTTACGACAAAAACGGTTATGATCTAGCAAATTCTAATTTATTTATAGAATAATACCGATTCAGTACAGTTTTCCAAAATTTAAGTGGAAATGATGATTTTTATCAAAATACTTTTTTTCAGTACAAATTTGGTATCTGTACAGCACATACAAACTTTTCCCATAAATTAGCGGATTCTAGTGAGATTTGGCTAAGATCGGTCTGTCGGAAGTGACAGGTTTCACAGGAGCTTTTTCGTTTTTTACAAATGTTTGGAAAAGTGTATATCATTTATAAAAAACATATAAAATAAAAAGATTGTAAATTAAATTTCAAGCAAAATTAGTTCAGATCATATTTTAAATTTTATCGGAAATGACAGGTTTGCCCATTAGCTCGAAAAAAATATACAGCCACATTAACGACTCGTTGTCCTTACGGACGACCGTAAAAGTTAATTGTTTATCTGAATAAACAAAAATCGGGGAAACCCTCTTAAAGGTATTTTGCAAATTTCGATTTCATAATCACGACACGCGCCAGGTGCAATAAGCAGTATTATTGCTTACGTTCTACCCTATTTTTAATAAAAACCGGCACAGCAAAATTTTCATTTCACAAGTATTTTGCCGTGAACCGCGGGTGTTATTTTGCGAATAACCGAATTGTTTACGAAAAATTGTAAATAAAAATGACGACTACGATATGGTGGCATAATGTATATTTTTTTTTCTTGTTCAAACTCAAATTTATTTAAACAAAAATGACAACAAAAAATGTCAATCACTCAAAAAATAAAAAATAATAATAATAATAGGATACTTGCAAAGTGAGGGCGCGCGCAGCATGAAATTTTCGTCGTATTGATGAAATATCACTTAGGTACATTTTTAGTATATATACAGTACACACTCTTTTTTAAAGTATCCAAATTAAGATTTAAATAGAAATTACAAATTGTATTCTGTTCATCGTCAAATTATGTAAATATATTAAGTATTGAATGGGGGAGTATGGGAGAAATTTTGAAAAAACACGCGTGCAATAAATCGCACGTCGATCAATATTTTGCGTTTAGCTGGAATTAAATTTCATTGTCAATATATCAAAAACCATATAATGTACATTCTATATACATAATAAATCTAATATCTTCTAGCTATATACTAAAATAAAATAATGTTTGCTATGCATACACAATATAAATCGCAATGTAGACGGAAAATTAGAAAAATGTCTACCGCATTGGGAAAATATTTATAATTGATGGATTTTCTTGATTTCAATTTTTTATTTAATTTTTTTTTTTTTTATTTATTTTGCGAAATTTTCAATTTCAAATTATAAATTAAAATTTTATTGGATATGGCTAAAAAATATTTTTGTATACTCAAGTGGATTTAGTAATATCGAGAAAGTGAAATTATTATTTATCGTCGTTTGAACTTGGATTTCAGCTATGTATATGTTTGTGTAGACGAGAACGTAAATAAAATGAAAAGAAATTTATTGTAAGCGATTCAATTTTAAATTTTTAAGGATTTTAATTATTAGTTGTGTATTTAATTCGGGGCCATCTGGTGACCTATAAATATCTAAAGATGATTATATGTCATATACAAGGCTGTAGAGTGAAGATAAAAAATGCGATTCCTACATCGTAATTTTGAATATTAAAATATTGAGGTGGTAGGAAAATATATAGCGAGTCGGTAGTAAAAAATGATAATACCATGGCTGTTTGAAAGATACATAAACATGACAAAAACAAATCAAACCACTTTAGAGATTTTCTTCCCACCATAAGTAAATGTCTGTGTGCTGTTTATATGTCACCAGAATTTTACCATTCTAGTAGAATTCGTATTTAAATTTTAAATGATATTTTGGAAAATAATAGAGAAGCACAATAAAATGGAAAATCGCACAATAAATATAAAAACCCACATGCCTTCTTCCCATTGACATTTGATGGGCTTCATCATATCGAAATCACATAAAGACATATTTATAAATACGCATAGAGCAGTGAAAAACACAATCCCGATTTTTAATTATATTAGAAAAATATAAATTTAACACCCCCGTTAATTATATGGATAGCTCAGCAAGAAAACTCGGAAAATAAGTAGGAGTTCAGTATTACTGTTATTAGTCGTACAGTATTAATTTCTGTTTAGGTTTAAAGCCACATTTGACTAGAAATCATATAAAATGTTAATTTTCAATGTGTGAATATATTTAAACAAAGGTTTTCGAGTGGATTCAAAATTAATTAAGTGTGAAAAAATTATCACGTATTTTACCTAAATTCCGAATTAAATTATATACCTCGTTACATAGCTATGGCATGACATTTAAAATGATGTTTGCCGGATTATTTATTACTCTGCACATATCTAGTTAAATCTAAACAGAAAAAATTGTTTTTCACCTATAAAGTCACATAACCTTTGATATTAAGAAAATTAATAATTTTTCCTTTTCGTGTAGGCACAGCATAAGGTATAACATATATTGTACTGTTGTAAATATCAAGTGGGTGGTTTGTGTTCTAATGTAAACTACCTTAATTAGTACCTGTTACCAACTATGTATATCTCTTGAAACTAATCAGTGTTTTTCTTTATCCAAGCACCTATATTCCAAACATATTACATGTTTTTTAACCTTTAAAGAAATTTTTCTAAAGATCAGTTTCAATTTTACAGATTTGATTACCCTCTAATAGGATTTGGTTTTCATTTTACTCATAAACCTTATTTTTCACATAGCTCTTTCTTTTTAAACCAATTGTTTCATTGGCTGTATGATAGTGCTATTATAAAATTACAAAAATGGCGTCGACAATGTAGAGAATGCTGACTGTATTTAAACCATACCAAATTCCCACACCACTACCTTGTACTATTAGGAACAAAAGTGGCCATCAGAGACGCATTTCTGTCAAACTTCTTTGCTGTTACAGAATAATTCACTTTGCTTGCCTTTGTATTGAACTCGTTTACCTGATCGATTATACGAGTTCGCTTAATTTCATTGGGTGGTCAATTTCAACTACCTTCCATATTGCGTTCTTATGTATTGTGTCAAATGAACGTCCGAATTCCACGAAGAGCAGGTATAGTGGTGAAATCCATTCGTTAGACTGCTCAATGATGATGTGTGTTGTGTTAATAGGATATGACCAGTGTGGGTGTGTAATGAAATCTCGGTTTGTCAAAATCTCGTTTTTAAAAATCTCGGTTTGTCAAAATCTCGTTTTTCAAAATTCCAGTTTTCAAAATCTCGGGTTTGTATAAAAAAAACCCGATTGTTAGGAAATTCCGGTTTGAATTTTTAAAATTTTGTATGTGGGATAATGGGACTCTTAAATGATTTTTTGACAAAATTCAAAAATGAGTTTACAATAAAGTTCTAGAAAATGGATAATAGGGATGAAATTTAGATGGAGAGCTAAGTGCCCGTGAGAGTCATCGAAGCCGTCAGCCTCTACAATTATTGCATTTCAAAATGTTGCGTTAACAAAATATTGTTTTTTTTATTAACCTTGCAACTACAAAATGTTGCAATTACAAAATGTTGCAACAATCTTTTGAAAACCGGGATTTTGAAAACCGGGATTTCAAAAACCGAGATTTTGAAAACCGAGATTTTGAAAACCCAGATTTTGAAAACCGAGATTTCGTGGTACACCCGATCGGTGTAATTTCGCCCTGGTCTGAACCCAGCTTATTCCATTCTTAATTTCGGGTTGACTTATATTTTTACATATATTTATGGTTATGTTGGGCAGGGATACATTCAGCCAATTTTGCATTCTTTTCTTAGGTCAAATACCAGAGTTCGTTTCCAGTCGCACGTATTGAGTTTTTTAAGTACGCCTTTGTTTTGGGTTTCTACAACCTTTTCTTCTGCCTTGAGAATGTTTTCAGTGTATATTGTCCACGACTACTCTTTCCCATTTTCTTGATTTTTCATATCATATCGTTGGATTGACGTTTCAGGTTCAACGTATTTTGTTGACAAATTTGCAACTTGAGGTTCAATTTTCTTCCAAATTTTATCACTGATCAAGGGTTTGCGTCTAAATTCTTGGTAATCGCCTTCGTGTGTTGGTATAGCTGTTTCAATATAGACTTCTTCGATTGGTTTCCACTGTTGCTCCGCACTGATGGCTTCTTCCTCAATATTTTGGAGATTGGATGATTGCTTGATCCGTTTTACAGCGACAGGTTTAATGTTGGGTTTTGATCCAGATGGTGGTCACTTTGAATACACTCATTGTCTTGACATCTTGTAATGACGGAAGAAATTTCTTATTAATCTATACGTGATCTATTTGGTTCATTGTTCTGCCATCAGGTGATGTTCATGCGTATTTGTATATGTTTTTGACTGGAAATTTACTGACTCCTATGAATAGTTGGCTTGTGATGCAGAAGTCGATGAGTCGTTTTTCATTAGTATTACGCACAGAGTCGAATGTTTGACTGCCCATGTTGTTGTGGAAATCTCCTTCTCGTATTATCTTGTTCACTTACTGTGTATCCTTGTTATTGTGACTTGTAGTTCATCCTAAGTTGCATGATCTGCATCTTTTGTTGTGGCATATCACTGAATATTTTAGTTCTGTTGGTAATTTTCAATGGGATCTTGTTACGCCTACGATTGTCCTGCTATTAAGAGGTTTCTTGACTACTAGTGCCTTCTTTGCTTTAGTCGTTTTACATACGCCCACTCCTTTTTCATCGCGCTCCGAGTATCTAATCAGGGGAATTTTATCACTGTTTTTCCATCTCAATTCACTGAGGCCGCGAATTTCGATTCGTTAACGTTCCAATTTTCGATTCTTGTTCGTGTGCAAAAGCCGATGGTCGATATTTCTGTAATCATTTAGAAGTCGAACTAATGAATGACAGGTCCAATCCTAACCAGTTGACAAGACTTCCGAGCAAGGTATACTGACATGCTTCATAATCATATGAAGACCCAAGCGGTGACCCAAATTTGTATTAATCCAAGCAATCGTTGCTTGCAGTAGTTGAAGAAGTGATTTTTGTCTGATATAACTCTGCACACCCCCCGCTCACCATTTCAAGCAAAATAAATTTTTGTGAGAAAAGTTCAGGAAAAATAAAAGTTGATTGATATAATCAATTGGTGAATGTCCCGAACAAATGTAATCCTGAATTAACCTAAACAAAATGGATATCGCTTACATTAAAAAATCCTCACTTTCATTCTTGTTCCAGACAACATTAATCACAGTTATCAGAAAATATTAGTCTGAAAAAACCACGTTATCTGTTCGGACGTTAAAATCAGAAATGAACTATTTGTTTCGAAAATGTTAATGACAGGCGGCGGGCGAAATGATATTGCGAATTTCGTTTAAACCATAATCGAATTTAGGAAATTACTTTGCAAACCTACATTTCATTTGATCTCGTTACAAAACTAACTCGATTTGAGCCAGAATCCAAATTATGTGTACGCTAGTTAAATGCCAACTATTTGTAATAAAATTTTATTTTATAAAACCTGAAAAAATAATTATATTATACGAACGAAAAATCCGCACCTATTTTTTATAAAATTTGAATTTTAACGGCCAAAATATTGGTAAACCCCAATTTAAACTGGAAAACTATATAAGATGACGACTTGATACAAAAATACAATGGAAACAACAACAAAAAGCAATAATCTACATTGTCTACGCATTGTTTACATATTTTACCAGTTATCGACATTGTCTACACAAAAATCAATTTTCTACGCTATTTTCGACACCAACATGCAAACAATTCGGAAATACGCGTAGACGCACAACACTGGCCACCGATATATTCATATCATCAAATATTGGACATACAAGTTTGCTTATCATGTCTCTATAGTGAACACCATTGTTAGTAACAGCTTTACCAACTTCATTTTCGGGCCAATGATGCCTACGGCGATATTTTGGGTTGAACGAACTGAATGAGCACGTGTTGCTGTTTGCAATTACAGGTTTGCTATTGAATGAGTGAACTCAAATTTTTGCACCAAAATTTTTAACCGCAGCGATTTTGCTTGAAATGGTTTTATTGCAGATCGGCCATTTTCGGAATATATTTTAATTTATTTAATACGGCTTTGGAGCGAAATTGAATTCATTTTACTTCACTTTTGAAAAAAAAGTTCTTATTGGAAGACCCTGGCATGGGGACCCAGTAAATGAATAAAGAGTCCAATGGTATCCAAACTCGGGAGTAAAATAGAAAAAAAAAATCCTAAACCGCAATTGGCCGCGAAGTGGTGAAAGTGATAAACAACTTCAGTATTACAGCCATTGGAAAAAAAACAAGCTGCAATCAATAAATAAAAACTGACTAGGCACTTTGCACAAACGAAAAACCAGGTTTACGAAAGATCTCAATTCTCCCGAATTAACCAACAACCAAACGAATCGTTTACAGATTTTGGACAAAAATTGCGGACACGAGTAAAATGCAGTTACGAAGCAAAAGGAGGAGTTGGTAATTTACAAATTTGTTCTTGTCATAATTTCAGATGCAACGCGTCAAAATCTATGGATAGAAGATGATTTATCTGGCTAAAGTCTGTACTGGGAAGTTCTAATATAATTTTTTCGAAATAATGCCGCTGCATCTTATTATTTCATTTATCAGCCAGCTATATTAAGACATAGTGATGTTTATAATTGTAGCAGGACAATTCATCGAAAACTAGTATTCACCGCAAAGCAATTCAACGACATTTCGCCGAAGACGACAATTTACCGTTAACGATAATTCGCCGAGAACGGCAATTCACTGAAAACGACAATTCGTCGAGAACTAAAAAAATTCTCTTAAACGAAAATTTGCCAAATAATAACTCAGCATTTAACAAGCTTTTTTACTCAGGTAGTGTGGCAAATTAAATGTAAATCATTTCCTACGGTAAAACCCGGTTTTAGGACAGATTTTTCGATCAGTTTGCCATAGAGTTTTTGAAAAATAATAGAATTTACATTAAGTTTGGCACACAACCTCAGTAGTAAAAATAAGACGAGAAATATAGGGAACCCAATAAACGGTGGGTGTAGTTTTTTCTAAACGCTTTCCTGCCCAACAGTTTCTAGCTTTGAGCCAGATGCATATCTGGGCAATAAGCAAAAATTAATTTAATAGCTCAAATTTTAAGTGCCAGATTTACATTTTTCAGCCCCTTGAGAAATTCCTAGACTCGAAACAAAAGTGGTACGACAGGCGAATTCATTCTAATTCAGCCAAAAAACACCTTCCGAGATTTGGGTATGTATAGTATTGAAATATGGATTTCGGTAAACTGATGACTAGACAAATCGAGAGAGCTTGCTAGTTACACCCCCCCCCCCCCTCCTGAGAATACCAAATATTGGATAATTTCCCTGGAATAGGGAATTTTTTTTTTTAGCCTATATTCCCCAATTCCCCGTTTCCCAAAAGTTAATTCTGGCGAATGGGGAATAAATTTACGGGTAAATAATTTAATTATTCGTGGCTGACACACGATCGCAATAAAATAAAAAAACAAATATCTAATAATAATATACATACTACGTTTAATTGGTTTTGTTGATATTTTAATCGAATTTTACTTAAAAAAAAATTTTTGTTTTTGTGATATTTCCAATTGATTTACCAGTTTTCAGTATAAATTTATAGCCATAATATTGCTATAAATAAATATAAATTTCCGATACTTTCTATCTCCCAGTTAGTTTTTTCATAAAATAGGTATGAAATAATAAACGTCAAAACTGCTACAATGGGGAAAATTTTTTTTTCCAAAAACCAGAATACACTTTGGGGGAAAAGGGAATTAAAATAAAACTACTACAAAATTCAAAATTTCCGTTCCCCGGAAACTACCAGAATAGGCCCACCGTTGACCATAATCCAGGACTTCTTCCTAAAATCATTTTAGAATCCCATATCCAGCATTCATATTTAAATTGATTAGAATTTAAAGCACTTTTTCAGAACTTTCAAAAAAAACATTTTAGAATCCCATATCCATTCTACAAACCTAACAACATCATGATCGGCTACGAAACAGCCTAGTTCCGTTCTAGTGGTTTGAGTTCCAGAACTGACAAATTAGGCGATTTCCAGAGCTAGATTCAAATGTCATATTCGAATATCATATAAATCCACTTTGGCAGCGAAAAAAGGACAAAAGAACTGTGTCGAGATAAAACCAGTATCTGTGCACGCACGAATTTTCATAAGAGCTCTTGGCACTCGGACGGCTCACTCTTAAATTCTTATCACAAGGCGCTCATTAGATTATATTATACAAAATACAAACCAAGAGTAACTATTCATTTGACCTAGTTTAGGGGAATTGCCGCTTTCGGTAAATTGAAACTTTCGGTGAATTGTTGTAAGACAATTCACCGAATCCGAAATTTCACCGAAAACGACAATTTACCGGATATGGAAATTCATAGAAATTAAATCAGCGTATTTAGGACAGTCTTCATGAGTAATATGTTTTTGGTGAATTGTTGTTTTCGGTGAATTGACGTCATCGGTGATTTTTCGAAAAATTGTTTCGGTGATTTTTTTTCGATGAGTTGAGGTTGCGGTGAATTGTCGTTTTCGATTAATTGTTTTTTCGGTGAATTGTCGTTTTCGACGAATTATTCTTCAATAAATTGTCATGGAACCGTTTCAACTCCATTCCTATCACCAATTTTTTCATTTTCGTTACATGAACGAAATAAGGGAGAGAGAGAGAGAGAGAGTTGTGGTTCGAATTTTGTCTAATGACAACAATAGAAAAGAAATAATTGGTAAACGATTTATCGAAATCGTGATGTTAGAACATCCCAGCACGCTGTAAATTAGAAAACAAATAGTGCTATGCAATATTCAAACTTGTACGTGGTTATTTACAGTCTATATTTGGACGGAATTTGTTTTAGAAGATGGGGTTCGTCGCAATGGTCAACAAAGTAAAAGAAAAAATCGATAAACTTAGTTGTTGAATACTTTCGGGTACGATATTGATTTCAGAGAAAATCCACAATTTAAAATAATGCCGCTGCGCAGAATAACACACGCATTAAGAGAAAGCAAAAAGAATGATGAAAATTGGAGTAATTGAGCCTATTTTCGAGCCAACGTTAGATGTCGCAGTTAAGTGCACATAGTAACTAAAGGCAAGAAGCTACGAATTTCTTTGACTCCTACCGAACTGAATGAAAACATTTATGATTGACTCATCAACAATCGCTCATTTGGTTTTCATTAAAAAAGGTTTCACATTTTATTTTTACTTGGCAAACGGCATCTTATTCAAAACGCAACACTGAAACTACAACGAATTTTGTTCGACGTAGTACAGCATGCACCAAAGTTACAGTATTCAAAGGCATTAAAATCCCCCCCTCCCACCTGACGCATTGAATAGGGAACAACCTCTGAAATAGAAAAGATGGAAGAATCTATAATAAATATTTTGTGTTGTTTTACTGTGCAATTGGAAAAATAAACAAAAATTTTATAAAAAATATAATTTGTAATTCAAATTTTCTTGGTAAAATTGATTGAGTAGCCAGGATTTTGGCTAGCAAATTGCTTGCTTGCTAGCCGATCGAGTATCTACCCCATTGGTATTTCTACTGAACTATAGCTTTTAAAAGCAGTAATAATGTGTGAATGGCCGGTATTATGAAACCATGTTATTAAAAATCCAATAGTGCCTTCGGGAATTTTTACTGTTCGTGTGGAAGATTTCATGCTAATGGCTTACGATTACTCGAGCATTATGGAATTTAGGAATCACCTGAAGTGATTTTGTTATTGTTTGCGGTACATGGAACCAGCGGGTCGATTTTTTCCAGAATTTGACGAACGACACATGACGTTTTCGTATACGTATAAGGAAGTATAGTATACAATTTTATATTAGTGTGTGTAATTTTTCTGTGGTTATATTTGTTTGTTTTCTGCGAATGTAAGCATCAAAAATTATGAATCGGTATACAAATCGGTTCAGTTTTTTGGTGCTTATGTCCTTTCGTTGTCACACTTTTCTGTCATCTCGCCAAGTATTTGAGTGGTGAGTTAACACGTTGCCGGAAATGACTGCTATAACGGTCATACAATTTTTTCGATTTTTAACACGTTTGCGCAAATAACATTCATTTTTTAAGGAATAATTACAAAAGTTATCAAATGTGTTCCTAAGTAGCACACACATTTAAAAAGTGTGCCTCAATGTGTTAAGAAAAAAATATTTTAACTACACATATTTTAATTTTTTTTTTCAATGCGATGTCGAATAAATGTTTTGTTTTCACAGAAACACAGAATTAGAAATTGAACTAAAATTAAATAATTAAATAAATTTAATTTTATTTAAAGCATATTTATTTGCATTTACAAATTTTGAATGATAAATGGAAATGATATCTAGAAATGTCATATCCAAAAAAATTAAATGGCGCACATTCGAACCAACACAAACACACGTACCACTACTATATTGCGATTATTTCGTCAACTTGTCGAATTTTGGAAAAAATCGACCCCCAGGAATTTTTTAATCAGACGGTGGAAGGGCAGCAAAATATACAGCAGCAAGATTCGAAAGTTTTGCAAAAAACTGGTGTTATTATACAAATATTATCACCGAACTATCCTCGTTCCAAATTTCTTTCAAATTTTTCCTCGTCTAATTTTTTTTTTTTTAATTTTAGGAAAATTAAAGGTGGACCAATTTTTAGTATTACGTCACGAAAAAATATTGATATGGAAATTTTTAGACCATTTTTCATTTTCGACCGATTTTTTGTTGAACCAAAATGTATTACGTAGTTCTCTAAACTTACCAATTCTTCAGCACATCTACTGTGCATCTGAGTGAGTCGTTTTTAATAGACCTAAGCAGACCGGGAAAATCTGTGGACAGTGGGAGTAGAGTGGTTTATTAATTTAATATTCAATTGTTGTTGTTCAATGTTCTATTGTTCAATTGACATTATTTTCATACTAAAACTGTGTGTGGTCCAATTCGTGATTTATTTTTGTCCTAATTTTTTGGGACATAACTGCTATTTGGAAGGAATTAGTTAAACAAAAATAAAAATCCAGAAAATCAACAAAAAATTCTGAAATTAAAACCGAATTGGTAAAACCACCTCTGCGCGTGGATTTTATGAGAGAATGTTTTCCAAATTTTCTGGAGAATGAATCTGGGATTTGATCTTCAACGTGGGAATAAAAAAATTGGATATATAATAGGGTTGATTCCGGAATATTTGAAAACTCATTTTATATATTCTGTATTATTTCAATACGGTTTCTATAGAGAAAAGGGAAAGGAGTTATATTTAAAAAAAAATCGATTTTGCTTCCCACAACTAATAATCTAATAATTTTTCCATTTTTTCCTCTTTGCAGATCTAGTAAAAACTGGCATCAGATCAATACAAACCAAAATGAAATTATCCGAATCGAATACCAAATCGGATACAACACCTCTGCTATCGGTACCGATGTACAATAATAACAGCAACATTAATAACAATGGCGGTAGCAGTTGTGGTATACAAAGTAATCGTAGCAGTTTTCGACGAGACACAAATAACTCGATTACAAACTCAAATGGTAGCAATAATAATAATGGCGGCATATTAAACCGGATACCCGACATTTCAATACCATTCATGAGTATAAACAATGAGTACGACATAGAAAAAGTGATTGCCGAGGGATGTTTTGCAAAAATTTTGCTCACAAATCATCGACAAACGAATTCCACAATCGTCTTGAAAGCAATTCATATTGAATTGACTACGATCAAGGAGTTTCTAAAGGAATATCACTACAGCTATCAATTAAGCCACCATCCGAATATATTGAGTTGCTATCAGGTTGCGTTCCAAACGAATGAATATTTTATTTTTGCTCAGGAGTATGCTCCATTCGGGGATTTAGCATGTAATTTAGGACCGGGCGGACTGCCCGAAACATTTTGTAAATCAATTGCTCAACAATTATCGGCCGCCCTAGATTTTATGCATTCAAAGAGTTTGGTGCATCGTGATCTAAAACTAGAAAACGTATTGGTGTTTGCGCCCGATTTTTCGCGTATTAAATTATGTGATTTTGGCGCGACCACAAAAGACGGAACACTAGTGAATAAAATACAGCACACCTGGATATCATTCTTACCACCGGAAATTTTAGAAGTTGTTAAAAATGAACGTTTTTTATGTAAATGTTCGAGTGATGTATGGCAATTTGGGATTTTATTGTTTTCGTGTTTAACCGGAGCCCAACCATGGGAACAGGCCGATTGGGTACGTGATGTAAACTATGCATCATTTTTAAAATACCAAAAGAGGAAGGTGACCAAAATACCGGATAATTTTAAAAAATTCTCGCCCCGTTTGTTACGTGCATTCCGCAAAATGCTCGAACCCGAGGAAGAGAAACGGTCAAAAATTACCGAAATCGTTAAGTATATGAAAGATAAATGGATCGATACGAAATTATTGCAGTCGAAATCTGCTTCCAATATAATCGGGTATAACATGGGTGGAAATTATTCGGATCAAGACTCGATCTGCGTTTATTTAAACCAAAAAGATCACCATCGGCAATCGATTGATGAAAATCGTACAAGATTACGACGATTGATGAGTAGCTACGGTTTAGAAACATCAAACGTATTGAGTCAGGCTGATGTAAAGAAACGAATATGGGAATGGGTCCTGTCGTGCGAACAAACCCACGATGAAGAAATAGATCGATACTAGACACGATATATAAACGTAGATATACATATATAGAATAGAGTAGCGTAGATTGAATGTGTGATATTTTTAGGATTTTTATTTATTTCATTTATTTGGGTCTTCCTATATTTATATATAAAAAGTTGTTCTATACCGAGGATAAAATCGCGGCCCCCCAAAAAATCAAGAACGAGACACGCACGACTCCTTCAGAATGTATAAGACGAGTTTCTTTATAAAATCAGTGCCTTAATATTATCACATTACCGCATAGTGTTTGAGACTAGGCTATATGGCATCAATCTTTAATTTTAATATACCGATTGGGCGTTCTCGTTCCGGTTTTGCTATTTTGTCCTTGATTTATATTTTTTAATTTAATTTTATTTAGAATATAAGACTGAAACTAGTAGCCAAAAATATGAAGCCCAATTTGTACCTAGTAATTATATTTTTGGGCGATTTATGTTCAATTTATTTAAATAAAAATGCGGTGGTACCACCTTAAATATCAAAATTCGAGTGATTAAGCATGGAGGGCTATCCCCAAGCTTAAAATTAAAAAATTATAAACACAATTAAAATATTTATATGTTGTATTTATTATTGTTATTAATAATATTAATTAGCTTAAATATAATTACTAAATAATATAAATAAGGTGATATTAGATTAAAATAAACAAAAAAAAAGTATATCATAAATATAATAAATAAATAATAATAATTAAAAGAAACAAAACAAATTGACAAATAATTATTAATTAATAAATTAAAAATATTGATTATAATATAATCACAATAATATAAATAATTTTTAATCAAATAATCAATATTTTTTATATTAAATTTAAATATTTGATATAATAAATTATTTATGTAATTTATAATTTAAATAATTTTTTTTTTGTTATTTAAATATTATATTATTTATTTTTATCGTAAATGTACAAACAAAAAAAAACAGAACAATTACAATTTATAATTATGTATATTAAATAAATATTAAAACTATATCCTATTTATTTATATATACATATATTATATAATATATTATATATACTAAACTAATTGTTAGATGAGAATACAAGAATTATTAAATTTATTGATTGATAATAAATTATTTAAATATAATAAATTATATAATGTATGCAAAAAATAATATTTATACTTAGAATTATATAAAATAAAAATTATAAAAAATAATAATAAAAAAATATTTATAAATAATTTAATATTTAAATGATTTTTTTTTTGTATGAGAATTTCAGCAATTTCAAACTGAATTATCAATGCGAGTGTCTAAAATTCTTACTTTATTCGGTTCCCGATATACTCCAAATAGGGAAGCAACAAAGGTATCTAAGCAATATTGCGCGCAACCCCATTCAGCACCTGGCACTTTGGTAAGTATTATTTTTTTATAAAACCTACTGCAAACATAATATCTTTATTAACTTAATATCATTATTCATACACTTATGAAATAATCTCTGTAAAATTTCTAAATACTTACTAAAAAATTACGCCACTACTGGATCCCCGAAATATTCCGACAAAAATGTTCCCACTTTTATTTTACCAACACTAAATCACAACAACAAATAATTTCCACAATTATTTATTAATCTACTTAATACACCATTTACAATTTTTAATTAGACCACTATTTTCACTTAACAACACTTATGATTTTCCCGATATTCAATTTCGCTTTCAATCTTTTGCGTTCTGAATCTCTCAAATTTTACACCATGACTGACTGATTGTGCCTATTGCACTCGTATTTATACATTTTTATGATCGAATATTCTAGATTCGCCTAAATTCATTCTAGATTCTGTTTCAGATTGTTATAAACTGCAAAACAAAACATTTATAAATCCACCATTGGTGTCACTACTTAACCCTAGATGTCACTAATCCCACAAAAAATGTTTATAAATTTCTAAACCTTAAATCTTCTATCTGTTCATCAGTTGAGAACAGTTGGACCGATTTTGCTGATTTTTTTTGCTGTGCTCGTATTTGTCAGGGCAAGGTTTGTCTGAAAGAAAATTTTTGGGAAAATCCACTGTAAAAGTCGGAAAATTTGGGAAATCGAAAAATGTTGTTTTTGTACAGAATTTCGCACGTATTCGATCCAGATGGTCTTTTAGAAGAGAAAAATTTTAAAATCTGAGTAGAAAACTTGAAAAATCCCGAAAAACTAGAAGAAAATTGGTTTATTTTTCTAGCGCATCAATTGAGAACGGCTGAAACGATTTGACTCAATCTTTTTTTGATGTGTTCCCAATTCCCAGGAGACGGTTCTTACGAGAAAAAATGATGAAAATCCACCGGAAAAATCAGAAAATTCGGAAAATCGAAAAATGATGTTTTTTGCGGAATTGCGCACGTATCCGATCCAGATGGTCTCTTAGAAGAGAAAAATCGGAAAATCTGAGTGGAAAACTTGGAAGCTTCAGGAAAAACTTGAAGAAGTGTGTTCCCAATTTCCATGAGATGATTCTTATGAAAAAAATTGGAAAATCCACCGGAAAAGTCGGTAAATTCGGAAAATAGAAAATTGATGTTTTTGTACTGGATTTCGCACGTATCCGATCCAGGTGGTCTTTAAGAAGCGAAAAATTGGACAGTCTGAGTCGGAAACTTCCAGAAGAACTCTAAGAAAATTGAACCGGTTTGGCTCAATCATTATTTGTTGTATTCGCAATTGCCAGGAGATGGTAGATATGAGTGATTGCGTTGATATGTATATGTCGAGATCAAAACGGAACGTTTAAATTTCACCGATTCAATCAATCAAAACTACTATGGGGGCAGTACATTTATCTGCAGGATGCCATCGCATCGGACGGCGATGCAACCAACGTCGGTCAATTGACCATTCTCTCAGCTACATAAGTTGGCAGCATACGGCATTTGCATGAATATGCGCAGGATATTATGACGTACAAATGTGCTGCATCACGGACGGTCACAATTGTTCATCACGTTCACACGCAATCAAAAATGGCCTGAAATGATCGGTAATATATCGAAAACATTCGCAACACTTTGCAATGTTGAGTACTGTAACTCCATTAAGTTCATTAAATATGTTTGCAAATCAGTGAACAAAGGTGGCCTAGTAGTGTTCGGCATTGCTGCTTGCATTGTCATTTGCATCTAAAATGACAATGAGTCAAGTTTCCAATTGAGCCGTTTATGTCAATTGCAATTAGGCGATTTGGCGTATTTTCTCATTTGGATTACACGAACGTCACCCCACTGTTCAACATTTGTGGGTGCACTTTGAGAACAGACAACGTGTCTATTTCACGGAAGCTAATGCAGCACAACGAGCAGAATGATCACCAGCTACAACTGGGAAATGCCACGCTATTATACTTCGAACCAGTCGTCGAAAAAGTTTCCACAACGAAAGAAAGACCAACCTGTTGTAGGATACGTCGATGTGTATTCGACTGATGCGCTTGGCCGTGCGTACACCGTTCATCCACAAGGCGTAGGCTTCTATCTTCATTAGGATTGATTTCGTTTCCCTCGAAACAACAGCTACAGATGAACTCAACGCACGTCTGAAATCGTCAAGTTATCGTATCTACATAGCGCCATGTGAAGAAGTTGCAGTTGACAGAACCACTCATCAACTGTTGGTTTTTCCAAACAACTGTTGGCACTTAGCAATGGTCAAATTTCTGTTGATATTTTAGACAGAATTGATTTCGTTTCCTTCGAATTTTTGCATGTTCACGACATCAAAAGAAGAGCTTATCACGAAAGTGTTTCCAGACATCCGCCGATATTATTTCTGAATCACGATTGGTTCAGCGAATGAGCGATTTTGGCAGCGAAGAACAAAGAACAGTCTGAATTACTTGATTCAAAATGAAACCGCTGGGGAAATGAATTGCAAAACTTGACCGCATAACTTGATGCTCAAGGTAGGATCTGTTATAATCATGCTGCGCAATCTGAACCTTCCGAGATTGTGTAACGGGACGCGATTGGTTGTGAAGAAACTGAAAAACAACGTGATTCAAGCGACGATCATCAAGGTCAAATTCAAAGGAGAGGATTTTCTAATTCCGAGAATTCCACTGATTCTAACTGACATTCCAATTGACTTCAACCGCATTCAGTTCCCCATTCGTTTCGCGTTCGCTATGGCGATCGTTGGGAGTGTCCGGAACAAACCTGGAATTTCCGTGTTTTTCTCATAGTCAGTTGTACGTCGCGTGTTCGAGAGTTGGCAAACCATCATCTTAGTTCATTTACGCGCCGGACAAAAAATATTGTTTACGCATTGTATTAATTCCATTTAATTTCAATCGAATAAAATACATTGAATTATTTTGAATTCCAACTGACTTTAATTCATTTCCACACTGAGAAAAAAATCCAAAAAAAAAAACAACTCAAATTCCGATAGATGCCTGAGTTTGAATCGACATTTCATTCACTTTTCAAAATTTCAAAAAATTACGATTTTTTTCTTCTGGATTTTTCCACAAGAGATGATGGTCGAAAAAATTACCAAACGAACGCAACCATAAACCTGTCGTTAGTGTTGAATTCGATGTAAAACTCAACGGAATGGCCATTCAACTCAATCGTCTATTGTGAATTGAGTTGACAAAAGTATTTGCTCGGAACAGCTCGGAACATTTGCTGAATTCAGCTAGTGTTGAATAAATGTTTTGCCAATGCCGAATTAATTGCCTATCAACCCAATAGGCGGGATCATAACATTATACCCTCCACCTAAGCCTGTTCTTCCCGAACAGGATCGTAACTTCCGCTTTGAACCTGTAATTGCCTCTCGAAGCCGTTCAACCTTGTCACTACTCTTCATGGGTCACTACATCTCATCCCCATCCTTGACGAAAATCTACTCTATCACTTGTGGCACGCCATACGACTCTTCCATACCCGACATCACCTGCTCACACATCTGTTCATCCATAATGTTTTCCTTGCAAATAGCCAACGCCCACATTACAAACGTGTTCGTTGATCTACATTTCATAAGTGATCTTTTCCACCTTCGTCTAGCCAGTTCAATCCAATATGAATGGCGCACCGTCGGTATTCGTCCTAGTTATATTCTCAAGCCCGTCTAAACGTACCTGTCTCAATTGTCCTCTGGCATCATCCGAGAGCATCGTCCCATTTGCAACGAGTTTCTCATTTTTCTGTGAGTCATACTTTTTGATACCAAAAGTCATCTTGATGTAACGATATAGTATATGCTGGACCGATGTATCTCACTTTTCTGCCGTATGACTATTCCTGTTCCGATTATTTGAAATGTGAACAAATAGTTCTTAGCAAGTCATTTGTCTACATTTACCTAAGGAATTAAAGGTAACATATTGCTGTATTTGAGCAAACATCGCAAGTACCCAGGGACATCAATATCACAAAAGGCTTTGTTTACCCACATTGCCACCTTGGAACGAATACACATTGTCACCTTCTAAATGGGCTGTAAACAGAATTATAAATCTTCATCGTGGGTCTGGTGGCTTATTTCGAACAAAAACCACATGCATATGAATTCGTGAATTAAATCGTCCAAAGTGGTAAAATGAAAAAATATTGGTTTGATTTTTTATTACATTGAAGCGAAAATCGTAAGATCCAAGCGCTCCGGAACAATAATAAAACAAAAAATCTTTCATCTGATCGTTCTGAAAAAAATAATAAACGCAAAAACTCTTTTAATTTATCCCCCTTTACCCACTCCGAAGTAACAGAAACACACAGGCTTAAACAAACACAAAGGTAGGCTTTAGCACTTCAAAGCAAACAAAGTTTCACACTAAAATGGTTTGAATATTGACTTCCGAAAACATTTAATCAAACTTTTGTGTTTACCGTGTACTAATAAACAAAAAAATTTAAAGTACAGTGCAAACCAAATAAGAATATAAAATTGAAGGACATGTAATTGTGAATCTCATTGTACCGAATCGATGTGTCCTCAAAGTTAAACAGGGTTCAAGGACCCCTAGAACGAATTATTGGTACGGCGAACGAAATAAGAAGATTTCAACTTTCATTTGTATACCAAGAGATTTGTGCGTTTTTATGCGACCAAAACTGTCGTAGCGAAATTGCGGGGATTCCATCAAGACCGGGTGCCTTTCCATTTTTCAATCTACTAATAGCTGCATCTACTTCATCCACTGTGGGATATTCGACAAAGACCTGTTCACCTGGAGGAGCTATTGCTTTAATGGGGGTCATTCCGATTTAGCAGATTTTGAAAGTAGGTTTGACATACTGAGAGAACATTAGTCACGTTTGTTTAAGAATTTTTTCGGCTTTTCGGACAAAATATTATTTTAATGGACACCCATACAATGTTTACGACTATTTTAGTCGCAGAAAACAAAGAGGCCATTTATTAACAATATTTCTACCACAAAAGTAGCTAAGCTACCTAAGGGAGTTCTCATTTTTGAAAGGGTTTGTGTTCTTTGTGTACACAAGTACGCCCTGGGGTTAAAGGTTTGGGGGAGGGGAGTGCATTTTTTCTACTTTTGTGGTAGAAATATTGTTAATAAATGGCCTCTTTGTTTTCTGCGACTAAAATAGTCGTAAACATTGTATGGGTGTCCATTAAAATAATATTTTGTCCGAAAAGCCGAAAAGATTCTTAAACAAATTAAATTCACGGACGATTATAAAATTCTTCTTTATTAGTCACGTTTGTTCTCATTTCTCCATTCCCGTCTTTGATGGCTGTACTTCTTGGGTCGAGTGCAAGATTCTTGGCATTAGCAAAACAGTCCCTTGAATTTCCTACTTCCGCTTGGAAGCTGATGTTTTCAATGCATGACCTCATATCATCGCGTGAGCAGCACGTTTAGGAAAAATGCTCAGCATACCGGTATAGATGTTAAAAATGCAAACGTTCCATCACTTTACGAAGTGTTGCAGACCCAAACGAGTGGATGAGTTTCAAGATGAGTAGAGTGATTGTGATGATTTCTGAGTCAATAGTATTAATACACAACAAGTCGGTTTTCCAAATGAAAAATGGAACTGGTATAGATAATAAGATTGTTTTTAAATTAATAATAGTTTTAAGAGAAAATGGCCAGCCAGTGTCTAAAAACTAGAAAATTGAAAAAGGTTTAAAAGGGCCAAAAAACTTAATATAAACATCAATTAGACGAATCGACAGTACACGGTATAAGTACCGATCCAAATAGAATCAAAGCAATAACAGAAATGTCAAACCCTTCCAATAGACAGGAACTGCAAAGATTTCTTGACATAATAAATTACACGCGTATAGTTATATTCCAAATCTAGCTAGTCGTACTGAACCGCTACGTCAGTTACTTAAAAAGAAGATTGGATTTTTATCTTTAGATATTCACTCAAGGTCAGTAAACAATTCAAAACAATTGATTGTCAATCTCCTGTGTTATAGCCTTTTAATGAAAAAGATAAAGTAGTGATTCAAACATATGCAAGCCAATATGGCTCGTGCAGTGTCTTACTGCATCCAAGTGGGAAAAGAACTTTTAGCTGTAATTTATGCCTATACAAAATTTCACTGTTATATCTACGAACGAAAAATTGAGATTCACTCCGATCATAAACCTTTAGTGAGTATCACAACTTTAACGAATGAAGATGAAATTATTAAAATACGAGCTTAAGGTCTGAAAATGAACCTTCGAATGAATTCGGCGAGTTTGTACAAGTTATAAACATGTCGAATACGAATAAAGAATTTTATAATTTCGTGAAATTAAAACATCAAGTCCAACATAATCTAGTATAAATTTCTAAAAATATGATACGTAAAACTCGAGAAGATGTTAAGGATTTGTTGAGGATTCGTTACTCGAATTTATCCCCTAGCTCAATTAAATGCTTCACCGGACCCGTTTAGTTGGTTTTAATGTAAGAGGAAGAAAAAAACAGGAAAAGGTTAAAAGCTATCATGATGCGCAAGTTAGGGCTCAACCTGAAATTGCTTTTCTTAGCCTTATTTAAAGCATTATTTGACAAATATTAATGTGGAAGAGATTCCTATTCATTTTTAATATTTAATCCTCTCAATTGAAAGTGATAGTTCACGTAAAATTGATGGAGTGGATAATACAAATGCTTCTCTTAAAAGAGAATATATTTAGGATCCACTGACAAGAAATCTCAACATTTACAAGTAAACTCGTAAATTTAACGTGATGTATAGGGCCAATTTTTTAATTCAACCTGAAGCAGTGCACTGTCAAAAAATACTCTGTGTTTTTTTATTCAACCTTCGTAATTTTACTCTGCATACTGTGTTTTTATTTGCAAACTGTGCTTACACCGCGCATACTCGGTTCTTCAAATTTTATTGTGAATGTCAGTGTACGAAGAGTATGCAAAGGGTCTATTTTTTAATTAAACCCGAGCAAGCAAGCTTGCCCTGGGTATTGTACTCCAAGCACAGAGTAATAATTTGTTTTTTACTTTGCATATTCTTCGTACACTGGCATTCTATTCAGAGTAAAATTTAAAGAACCGAGTATGCTCGGTATAAGCACAGTCCACAAATAAAAACACAGTGTGCAGAGTAAAATTACCCAGGTTGAATAAAAAAAAATTGGTCTGCGTCGTACCAGACGGTGGAAGTTATACTTCCTTATAAATCTATGATCGAACATCCAAATATTGCCCAAAACCTTAGCGTAGTCTCATTTCTCGATCAGAAAGTTCAGTATGCTGAGCAAAATGTGAAAGTCAAATCTGTGATCGAACATCAAAATATCACTCAAAACCTTAGCAAAATCTCATTTCTCAATCAGAAAGTTCAGTACGGTGAGCAAAATTTGAAAGTCAAATCTGTGATCGAACATCCAAATATTGCCCAAAAATCCAAATATTGCCCAAAACCTTTATGCAGTCTCATTTCTCAATCAGAAAGTTCAGTACGCTGAGTAAAATTTGAAAGTCTAATCTGTGATCGAACATCCAAATATTGCCCAAAACCTTAGCGTAGTCTCAAATCTCAACCAGAAAGTTCAGTACGCTGAGTAAAACTTGAAAGTCAAATCTGTGATCGAACATCCAAATATTGCCCAAAACCTTAGCGAAATCTCATTTCTCTATCAGAAAGTTCAGTACGCTGAGCAAAATTTGAAACTGAAATCTGTGATCGAAGAAAATATTGTTCAGAACTTTACCGAAGTCTCAAATCTCAATCAGAAAGTTTAGTGCCCTGAGTAAAATTTAAAATCTGTGATTGAACGTTCAAATATTGTTCAAAAACTTGAATATCATAACCGCACAATTATACATTTCTGATTGTTGGTTAATTTCTATTTTCACTTTCATTTTATAAGAGAAGGAGTACTCACTGTTTTCCTTGATGAACACTGTGGATGGAATTGTTTTTTTTTTGTTTACGTTACACCACGTGCGGAGCAAGAATCCCTTGATTGTAGCACAGATTCGTTAATGAAAATACGATTATCAAATCAATATAGAAAACAAATCATTCAAAGACGATCAATAAATAATAAATGAGGTCAACGACAGCGCGATTTTGTTTATTTTCTTGTTGTTGTTGTTATATTTTATTTTAAAGTAAATCAAACAATGAAAATGAAAAACACAATGACGCACATTAACGAACAAGCCTACTGCCTATACAAAAACGTACAATCATCGAATTGTCTTACTTTTTAGCGTGACGCGGTTTCTCGACCAGCACCCCATCCCAAAAATCTCCAACGGGCGCAAAGAAGTATAACTTCAAAAACACAGACTATTTTTGACAGGTCACTGCTTGCTTCGGTTGAATTAAAAAATAGGCCTAAAAATATGTAGTTTGGGTTGAAAGTTGTAAGTCGTCCCTTAAATACTACAGCCCCAGTTCAGCAGCGAAAAGGCGAAGTGCATTTGTTAACATTTGGTAGCAGGGATATGGCTAAAACCCAAGTCAATGACGAACACGATTTCCAAATTTATTAACCATAGGGCCCATTTCTTTGACATTTTATAAAATAATAGCCCCACATGGAATATCGACCTTATTTAAGGAGCATATCCCTTTTCCTGCCAGGTAACACAATGTCATCCGAAAAAAAAACACTATAACTATACACACAATTGTGTTGGTTGTACTTCAAATCAAGCAACATTTTTTATCAAAAACGCCATTACATACTATGATTTCTTTCTCACACATTTGTGTGGTTTGGACTTAAATTGAGCCATTTTTTTTTTTTTTTTTTTTGGAAAAGGGATATAGTGACCGGACTGTAATTTTCCACTATCGGATCATATTGATCGAAAAGGCATTTTCAGCTATGTTTTTCCGATTACTCCAATGTTATTTCCCTTATTACCTTATTTTGTTTAACAAAAAGCGAAACAAGATTAGCAACATAAGTGCATAAGTACATAAACTATTTGTTAGATGCCGCAGCTTCTGCCTGCTGCAGCCTAAGGTTGATTTTTATGTTTGGTAAAACATTTAGGGTACTAGTTTTGGGTTGCGTTGATTACGTGACATTTCAACGTAAAATATTATACAAAAAAACCTCGATTTAACGGACTAATTGGGGAGTCCGTTAAATCCGATTATCCGTTAAATCCGAATGTTTTTAAATTTAATCTATTCGATTGAATTTATTCTAGGACGGAACTAAGGCATTTCTTAGCCGATTATGTTGGAATTTGAAGTGGGATTCTTAAATGATTAATGGAAGAATTTCTGGAATATGATCACCTGGGACAGAACTCGATCAATTCTTAACCGATTGTGATGGGATTGCGTGTGTTGGATGGAAATGGGATTTTTAAACGATGTTGGTAAGGTATTCTGGAATATAGCCACATGGGACGGAACCCGGGGGTCTATTATAAATCATTATTCGCTTTCGGAAAATTCAATATCTAATTATTCGATACGCTCGAATATTGCTATTATGAAATAAAGCGAATCGTCAAATTTTAACGAATGAAGTTGGTAACAAAAAAATAAAATTTTGGTTTATTGGGAGTATTCAGGAATAAAATTTTTGATTATTGGGTGTATTTATGTTTATGTCAAAGTTAAACTCGATCACTCAATTTTTAATTGTTTTTATTGTGGTGTAACAAAAATAATTAAATTTTAAAAAGTATTAAATTTAAAATTATTAAATTTAATTATTAAATTTAAAATAGTAAGTGAAAAAAATTAAATTTATTTTAAATAATTGGTGAACCGCTATTATGGATACAATTCGGTTTACACATTGGATTTACACAATACCATTCAAGCGAAGATGATTCCGAAGATAACCAAGTGACACCGGCGTGCGTTATAAGAAAACGATTAAGGTGTAATTCAAATCCATTAGACATGACGAATAAAAGGTAATATTAAAAAATATGTGTGTTATCTATTTTTAATATTTATTTATTTTGTTAGCTTTATTAAATTATTTAGGCTGTTTTCGAAACGAATACTTATTTGTGGAACCTAACTTATTCAAATAAGTAAGCTGGCGAGGTGACTTATTTTCTGTCTCTTTCTTCCATAAAAATCTAATTTAGTTGCCATTTTTGTTGATATTTACATGTCAATATTTTATTATTTTAGATTTAGGATGATTTATCTAGAAAACAAATGGACCTTTGAGGGTTGCGAAATATATAAAACGATTAAAATAAAGATGTACAAGGACCCAATTATATATTTCGCATATTAAAAAGTTTTAATTTACACACAGAATTCACGGGGAGAGCATGGCAAATGTAAACAGACGGTACGGAGTTTAAGAACTGACTACACGTACAATAATTATTCCGCTATTACCTAAGAACCAACAAAGATTTCTTGGTCACTTTGAAAATTTTTAAATATGTAATAAAAATCTGAGAGTCCATCCAAAATTCACATCAAAATAAATATTTAAATAATATTTCTTTTTTACGATTTTAAATTGCCGCTAAGCATTTTAATTGGTATAAATATTATTTATATTACTTATTTTATTTAACTGTATACATTAAATTAATAAAAATATCGAATAAAATATTGGTTGAAAATTTTCCATTGAAAACAGTAATGCGTTTTCATGTTGCTGTCAAAATAAGTAAGCAAACTCATTTCGAACGGCTTTGCTTACTTATTTAAGATGGCGGCAAATAAGTAAATAAGTTTGAAATAAGTACTCGTTTCGAAAACAGCCTTAGGGTTTCAAAAGAAGTATTCAAACTTATTTTGGACGAAACAGGACACCACTTCAAATCAAGAAGAAATAAGGCTGCAATACCTACAATATTAAAACTTGCGAATACACTTCGGTTTCTTGTGGGAGGAAGTTATCAGCAGGCTGTAGGCCAAGATTTTCTCATTGGCATGGCTCAGCCTACTGTTTCAGTAGTATTAAGCGAAACGCTACATATTTTAGAAAATTATATGTGTCAAAAATATATAAGCTACCATTTCCAAACCTAGATTAAATATATAGATACAAATTAATACACAGGAAAGATAAACACTTAAGAGCAGCCTTACTTTCTTCCAGTCGTCTACTGTCCTTCCTGGTGGACCAATAGAATTTAACTCTTCTTTTAACTCACTCCACAAATGATTTGTGGTTTCCTTAAATTGCGGAGTATTTAAAAAGTTCTTGGCAATCCCTTCATTTGCCTCCATAAAACTTATACGTTTATCAAACTGTTGTCCGTTTGTTGTTGACCTAAAATAAATAGTAAAATTATTATTATAAAAATATTTATTATTTCTAGTAAATTGGTTTCAAATTTACATTTTGGTCAATTTAATAATTAAAATTCGTCCACTTAATAATTTTTTAAATTAATTTTCATATATGTGCATATATATAACATAAAATAACTTTTGTATTATGATACATTCGCCTTCTTAAAAGTAGTCGAATTTTGACGTCACATTTTCGTAAAGTTCGATATCGAATTTATTTTTAAATTTCATAATAGAGCGAATTTTTCGATTTCGAATTTTCCGAAAGCTAAATAAATATCATAATACCAATATTTGCCGCGAACCGAATTTTTCGAAAGCGAATAAATTTCATAATAGACCTCCCGATTAATTCTTAACCGATTATGATGGGATTGGGTATGCTGGATGGAAAAAGGATTCTTAAATGATTTTAGGAAGAAATCCCGGAATTTGGCCACCTGGGACCGAACTCGATTAATACAAATGATCGAAATGAGATTCTTAAATGATTTTGGGAAGAAATTTTGGAATATGGCCACGAGGGATGACATTCGATCAATTTTTACCCCATTATGGTGGGATTGGGTATATTGGATGGTAACTGTATATCGCTAAAAACTATTTTAAATTTTTCCATCTCCTCCAAAATCACACTCCCATAATGTACGAGCTCCACAAGGAACTGCAGTGCTTGGATAACCAACGACTTCTTGTAATTAGCGATGACATACGTGATTTTTAATTTTTGACCTTATGTTTTACCAAACATTTGCAGTTCAAGTGAAGCTTGAACCCGTCGTTTTTTATATATAACATTTTACGTTGAAATGTCACGTAATTAACGAAACAATTTAAAACAACATTATAACAGTATGTATTTAACGCAGCGTGTAACATGAACCCAAAGCTAGTCCCCTAAATGTTTTTTAACAGAATATGGTTTCTCAAAGCTCTGCCACAGATCCAGATCCACGACCCTCTTCATTAGCTCGTATAGTGTTTAAACCTGATTAATGGAAAACTCAAATTTAAATAATTTAAAAATAAAATTATTAGGTATAATTTCCACATTTCGGCGTGAAGTGAACCGTTCCAATTGTGAATTCTGGAATCAAGTGCTACGATATAAAATCTCAACAAATAATCTTTATTATAATAAACTTCACAACACATAATATATGGAACACACTGTAAATCTCTATAATCTTTTATCCCCCTTCTCATGGATACTATGGAAGCGTCGAAACAGTAACACCTTCGAATTTTGAGTACTCTAAAATTAGAAAAGCCAAAATATTAATCACTTTGTTTAATAATTGAACCATTTGCTTAAATCATATACCTCTCGCTTAAGAGCCTGTTTTGACTCGTAGTCTGATTTTGCCAGAGCAACCCGAATCCAATGGGGACAGTCTGGTATGGCACGATGAATTACCCAGGTCAAGATGAACATCATATGCTCTAAAAATACCATCAATGCTAGCCATTGATAATCATCAAAGGTGGTCGTTAGTTGACTGAAAATAAACGTTTAATGTTAATTAAAGTAAATTCATTAAATTTTCAGTCAATTTTTGCATACTTAATTTGTGGTGATAAATAAATAATTCCGCAATTAGTTACGATCGACATCAGCGACATAACTTGGAACGCCAATAACCAAGCACCAGTATCTTTTGCCCGTTTTGCGAATGGCCGACGATACATTTTGCACAATTTGAATGCGTCGACACGAATCTCCAGGATATTATTTAAAAATGCCCAGAATGCGGCTAAGGGGGCAACCGACGAAAACAGCACAACGTACCCGAATTGAACATACAACTCAAGATAATCTTCATACGTCGAATTATATTCTTCCAAATAGCGTTCTCGTCGATTTTGTAGCAAAAGAGGATGATCAAGATCAAGCCGCTCGACGAATAGTTCTTCATAGAGCTCGTCATCTTTCTGTAATTGATGTTCATCGACCCGTTTGAGTCGCTTCATTAAATTCGTCTGTAGTAAATTATCTAGAGTTTTATAAATTCGCTGCTTGAATACAGGGTATAGAGTTTCCATTAGGTTCTGAAAAGCTTGCACAATAATTAATTGCGTCATTAGCTGGCTGCGTAGCATTTTGATATCTTTAAGCACGAATGCGATATAAAACAACGATAAAAAGTTGTTAACGAATTCCAAAATGATTAATTTATTAACACGGTGACGTTCATACTGCTGCTGTGTACGATGATTTTCTAAATCGGTTAACCATGTCGCTATATACTCGTATACATACGATAAACCGACAACGACTGATGATTGTACCACCGATGGTAAGTACAATAAATAAGATTCAGCACCATATAGTTCGCGTATATAGTCTTCAACCCAAAACTGGGACATACATATGCATCCGGATAAGGTGAGACAAATCGAGATGACTGGCCATGAAATTAAGTACATTTTTGTGTAGGTTTTGTATAGCGGATATAGTGGCGTCATTTTTCCCGTTACGGGGTCTTTACCGATTTTACCGTAGTAGCCAATGCGTGGTAGATCTAAATTTGTCATGGATATGGTGCCCCATTTATAGGAGAGTACAGAAGCGCGACGTTTCCATATTTCAGTGAAAACGGTCATCCAAAGCACATTAAAAATACAAAACACTGGCAGAGAGTGGTACTCGTACGAAAAAATACGTTGTAATAATCCTAGACATGTTGGCACGACCAACGAAATTGTATAAAATCCAACGAATGCGAAATATATTCCGATACCCTCACCGAAATACTCCCGAATCTGGTGAATTGGCTGATCAAAAAATTTACCATACCAACTCGGTCCCAATTTCTTTAAAACTTCTTGGTCATGGAGTGAATATATATTTGTGATCATACCGTTATCGATGGCGGCCTCAATAATCGATTGACCATGGTACAGTGTATGGTACTCGGAACCGGGGAAATTACGTTCATTCTTTTGTGCTTTGATATGTTCAAGCGCATCTTTCACAATAATTTGTCTATCCGCATGCGTCATTAAATCATCTATCTGCATGTCCTCGTTCAAAAAGAAGTCATCGAGCGACACCACATTAAAATTCTTCATGACACCACTCTTCGTCGGTTTCATAATACCAAATTCATCCGCTAGCTCGAGCAGTTTAATTTTTGCGGCCGAAATATGAATCGTTAGACCACGGTCACTAGATGTTAGTGGTTCACGAACCAATAGTAATTCGGCACCGCCATGCATTTTTTTACCCCGTATTTTATCGATGATCCAATACAGGGTGTTCCGATTAATATTCTTAGCAAATTCTATCACAGCATAACTCTCAAATACATCATCGCCATTTTCTAAGCCTAAATTATTAACGACGGAACCTTTACGTTTGGTCGGTCCAGTGTTGGTGGTATCCACACCACCAAAATCATTTAGTAAACTATCAGTCTCCTCCATTTGTTTTCGTGTATCCATTGCTGACATTACGGCGAATTGAGTAGCACGTTGTTGCCTCGCATTACTTTTTGATTTAATTTTTTGGTGTGCCAGATCGAAATGAAATGGGCTAGATTCTCGATGGTGCGTATAGAATGGATACTCGAGATTATCACGTTTGTTTAATACAGGATGTCGGTTTTCTATAGGAAATAAAAAATAAATATATTAATGCAAGTTGAAAGCGCGAAATATTTTTAAATGACAATAAAAGCGTGGCCTATATTTACAGGCATCAATAAAATCGTTGGATTAATAATGAAAACCAAACAAAACATAAAATGGGGTGGGTGGTTAGTTACAGCTGATAATATAAACGTTTAGTGTAACGATTTTTATCAGAACGCATTTCACTCTGAAACGAACACAAAAATGAAATCGACATTCACCTTGATCACTTCATTACCTTCCATCATCGCCAATTTAATTAACTTTAATTTAACTTTCATTCAGCAACTGTCTTATGGTTGCAAAACGCTTACATTTACTAAAATATCAGTGTTCTAGAATTATATTAGGAGATAGATAATAGTTTTGATAATTAGTACAAAAAAACAGAGGTGCAAAGTGGTTTAGCAAATAATGTAATAACGACAATGAAATGTATTTGAGTAGATGGATGTATCGTAGATGAAGTGATGAAATTTTGATGATCGAGAGTTTGTGTGCTCAAAATTATTATAAGTATTCAAAATTATTAGGTTTCATTTTGCTTCGAATTCATATCAAAACTTAACATGTTCGAACCAACCCTGTGGAATTGAAGCTCAACTTAATCTGGATTCTGAGTACCAGATCATTGAGTATATTGAGGCAATTGAATCAACGCATAGTTAATCTAGATTACATATAGATGTTAGAAACCAACGCCAATCTTCTAATCAAAAATGAGCCTAAACCGGATGTGTGATTGGTCCATTGAATCCTAAGCTAAGTACCAGAGCCCTTCGAAGTGGTATACTGCTGCTGAATGAGGCATACTGTTTTGATTAGAGGGATGGGCCGATGAGCTTGTCTTTTCCTTACTGCACCTAAATAGGATTAGGTAATATGATGCTTACTCTAATCTGATATGAAAAAATATGTGATAAATATTTAATAGGCCGATAAATATTTTTTACGATGTTTCGGCTTTTAGCAACACTTCGATATCTAACAAAATAGGTAATTAAAACTAACAAAAATTGCAATTTATTAAGTAATGAAACAAATCAATTTTGAAAACCTACTTTGCCTCAAATACTATTGAATCACGTAATGGTGTTTATTATGCCGTATCGTGAGTTACCTTTATTGAACTTTTGACATAAATATTTTTTTAATTTTTCAAACCAGCCATTTTAAAAAATCGCCGAGTTTATGGCAAAATTTATCATTCTCATAGCAGACGAATCGAAGTACAGCATTTGTCATATTTTGTACATTTGTCATATTTTCTTCTAATAAAATTTAACCTGCCCTCTTATCGCACTTTAATCTCACCATGGTATTTTTGAACAACTTCTTAAAAAGAACATAGCAACCTAGAAGAGGTACCTCGTCAATTGCATACAATCAAAAATATTTTATTTTCTTGCGAACACGAAGTTTAACAAAAACTCTAAATCAAGGGTGCGACATCTTTGATTTCGTTTTTGAAGTAGCTTTTATTTTGCCGCTCATAGCTTGAATATCATTAATCACAAGTGTCACAAATTCAGTATTATATTGCTGAAGAACGAAATGAGTCGATATACGTGTGATCAACGTTGTGAAATATTGAAAACTTATTTCTTAACTTAGTTGCCGAAATTTGACGAAAATTGCGTAGAAAATTCGGTACAAATGAAGCGCCAACTGATAACAGTGTGAGAAATTTAGGAATAGTTCAGCTCTTTCAATGGAAAATACTACTGCTGTAGCTGAAAGTGTGCGTGAACATTCGAACATCTCACCACGCCATCGTTCACAAGAATTGAACATCAGCAATAGGACTTTGCGAATTCTACACAAAGACCTGGGTATGAAGGCGTACAAAGCTCAATTGATTTTTGAACTGAAGGCAGTTGATCATCCATTGCGTTTTCACTTTGCTGTATGGGCCAATTCTCGGTTGGAAGACGACGAGCATTTTTTGCCAAAAAATCACCTATTTTGACGGAGCTCATTTTCACCCCATTGTAGTTGGGGCACAGAAAATCTGCACGTTACCATTGAGAAGCCAATCCACTCAAAACGAGTGACCGTTTTTTGTGGAATATGGTCCAAAGTCATCATAGGCTGACGGCTTCCGGAAAAATGTTATACTAATCATCCAGAGAAAGATGCAATTATAGTAACTATTGGTGAAATAGAGGCTCAAACCATGTACCGTAAAATTTAGTCGACAGAATGAGGTACTGCATATCCAGCAGCATTTGAATGAAATAGTGTTCCATTATTAATCGGAAGCGGAAGGTGTACTTTGAAAATAAAGATACTGTTAAAGTTAGCCGACTCGCTGCAGCTGAACAATGTCGATAATGCAGATCCGGCTGTAACGATTAAAATATATCAGCCGAAAAATGCCGATAATACAGATTCGGTTGTGGCGATTAAAACACCAGTCGAATAGTGTCGATAATGCAGATTTAACTATAACAATAGAATTGTATCAGCCAGAAACGTCGGTAATGCAGATGCAAAATAACTTGTCTGGCAAAGTCGGTAAGGCAGATTCATATACATAGTCAGCCGAAAATGTCGATAAAGCAGATAAATAATTTGGGTGTTAAACAGTAATTTAATTTTAAGTCAAAAATATTTATTTCGATTTACTAACGTATATTACTCAAAATTAAATTCTTTTATTAAATGCATTAAAACTATAATAAAAAACTATTTTATTACTGACAAAACTAGATGGCACATATCAAGCAAAACTTCAAAAATTTCAGGTCGATTTCTATGTGAAGAGTCCGGGAAAAATCAATTGAATATATCGCACACACAAAATTTGAAAATTTCTAAAATTTGACCGTTTCAAGTGTCATGGCTGGGAATAGATTCAAATGAAAGGTCTTATTGATTAACATACCTGGAAAAGTTTCAGGTCGATTTCTATGTTGGAAGTCTGGGAAAACTCGGTTGAATATATCGCACACACAAAATTTGAAATTTTCCTAAAATTGACCGTTTCAAGTGTCATGGCTGGAAGCAGATTCAAATGAAAGGTCTTATTGATCATCATACCTGGAAAAAATTTCTGGTCGATTTCTATGTTGGAAGTCCGGGAAAACTCGGTTGAATATGTTGTGTGTGCGATATATTCAACTGAGTTTTCGCGGACTTCCAAGATAGAAATCAACCTGAAATTTTTTCCAGGTATGATGAACCTTGTTAAAGTTAGTTAGTTAGTTTCCAGCCGATAGTTTCCAGCCGAAAGATAATGCAGATAGTGTCTTGACTATTTTTAAACTCTCTTTATACTCTCGCTCCTCTCGATTTTTAAATTCCTTTAAACTGAAATAATTTCTCCTTCACCCGAATGATGTAACCCGATCCTAAATTCTCCTAAATTCGAGTTCATGACTGATTTTTGCTGTATTCAAGACACTATCTGCATTATCTTTCGGCTAGAAACTTTCGGCTCATTTTAATAGTATGTATGATCATCAATAAGACCTTTCATTTGAATCTATCTCCAGCTATGAAACTTTAAACGGTCAATTTTTAGAAATTTCCCAATTTTGTGTGTGCGATATATTCAACCGAGTTTTCCTGGACTTCCAACATAGAAATCGACCTGAAAATTTTTCCAGCTATGATCATCAATAAGACCTTTCATTTGAATCTATTTTCAGCCATGACACTTTAAACGGTCAATTTTTAGAAGTTTTCAAATTTTGTGTGTGCGATATATTCAACCGAGTTTTCCCGGACTTCCAACATAGAAATCGACCTGAAAATTTTTCCAGCTATGATGATCAATAAGACCTTTCATTTGAATCTATTTGCAGCCATGACACTTGAAACGGTCAATTTTTAGAATTTTTCAAATTTTGTGTGTGCGATATATTCAACCAAGTTTTACCGGACTTCCAACATAGAAATCGACCTGAAAATTTTTCCAGCTATGATGATCAATAAGACCTTTCATTTGAATTTATCTCCAGCCATGACACTTGAGACGGTCAATTTTTAGAAATTTTCAAAATTTGTGTGTGCGATATATTCAATCAAGTTTTCCCGAACTCTCCACATGAAAATTGACCTGTCGTTTTTAAATGATATTTATTAGATGAAGTGCCTTTTAAAATATTGTCCAAACTTATAACTATAGAGGCACTTCACGCCTTACCTTCCCAAACATCTAATTCGACACCCTATTAAAGTTAGCCGATAGTTTCCAGCCGAAAGATAATGCAGATAGTGTCTTGACTATTTTTAAACTCTCTTTATACTCTCGCTTTTATCGATTTTTAAATCCCTATAAACTGAATTAATTTCTCCTTCACCCGAATGATGTAACCCGATCCTAAATTCTCCTAAATTCGAGTTCATAACTGATTTTTTGCTGTATTCAAGACACTATCTGCATTATCTTTCGGCTGGAAACTTTCGGCTAACTTTAACAGTATTAATTCGGCACTTAGAATATTTTGGATTGGTATATTAGTTTCAATTGTTTCGAATGAAAATTTATTTTGCATTTTTAGTTGGTTTCTATGAATAACGAAATAAACATTTGCAATATAAATTAATTCATTCTGGCATTAAATTCGTATCTGCATTATCGACATTTTTCGGCTGGGATGTTACCGACAAAAATCGGCTGTCATTTTTGTTTGATTAGTTTGAATCTACATTGTCGACATTTTTCGGCTGGAGTCGGCTAACTTTAATAGGGTAAAATAAAGTACTAATTATTTGAAAAACATTCTTAAAAGAAACTAATAGTTGCCGCACCCTGTACAACGATAACGTTAGAGTTATTTTCAAAATAATAAAATGAATGTTTCTATTGAGTCCCGTGTGCGTTTTGATCTCCTGGATAAAGAGGACTCTTCTTATATGTTTCCACTCCATTCATCCAATCGGATTCTAATTTTGTATAGGTATTTTATATCAAAATGAGCAGGTTTCCTTAATATTTTTGAAGGGGTCGGACCTTTGGGTCTACGCTCAACTGATCGTCATAATGCTTTTACCAAGTTACACGTCCAGAACCAACCTTAAGATATTTTGTGAAGAGCTTGAACCCCGGAGTCTATGGGTTCCAGTACAAATTTTTACAATTTTTTTTTTAATATTTTTTTTAATATATATGGGAATGAGTTTCAGGAAACGATTACATGAAATTAGTGGCATGCTCGAATCTGAGGAGCCCGTCCTCAGAACCAAGGGGACCTTTAATATAAGTTACTACTCCGTTCATCCAATCGTAGTCTAATTTTGCATAGATATTTTATATCGAAATGAGCAGGTTTCGTTAATATGTTTGCGGGACTCGGCTCTCTGAGTCTACGCTCACCCGATCGTCATGATATTTTTAACATACATAAGTTCAACATGCATACCACCCTTAACATATTTTTGAACGGGTTGAACCTCAGGGTCTAGGGGCCCTGGTATAAATTTTTCCTTAAAATATTTTTTTAATATTTTCAAAACAAAACTGCAATAAAGCATCGTACCATCACTCACCACTGAAGCCATGGACGCGCTACTGGAAGCAGAAAGTGACACGGGCCAAGAGTTATGCATGGCTGCGACGGGATTATGACAGAGATATTGCAGAGACGACGTAATCTTAATCGCAGATGACAACATCAAGCCACCACATCACCCATTATCAACCATTACACTGAAGGAGGACAAGGAACAAGGAGATATGACAGAGCAGCCAATAAAGGATGACTCGAACGCGGGATTCGGTGAACTCCTGAAAACACTATAACAGGTTAATCCAATTCATTCCGATACGCCACCATTCACAACGTCATCATACAACATCAGCGAGAGTATGTCAAAAACATCGGAATCCAGATCCAAAAGCATACCGTTGAACGACCTACACAATTCAAAACAAACAACGAGTTCAGGAGAGCACCAGCTCAATTATCGGGAGCGGATCTGAATCTAATTCGAAAACATTTCAAACAACAAGTTGTCAGCTTGCGTTTATTATACCAGAAAATAGATGGCATTTACGCGAAATTGGCATCAAAATAATACTCGGAAAAGTATCTCAAAATAAAAATCGATCAGATAAATTCTGATATCAAAGAAGTCGATCAATTATACAAAAGTATCCACATGGAAGTCGATGACGAAGATTGCGGACCCTACAAGATAAGATAGAGGAGACTGTTTTTGGGTAGTAATCAAATAACAAGAGAAGATCAACCAGGAAAAGGTCGATCCAAGCGCAACGCATCATTAAATTTTGCAAAGGTAGACATGCCAAATATTCTATGGTGAATACGAAAACTCATCCATCAAAATAGTACACTGTTGAATACACTAAAGATGACATATCTAAAATACCATTGGAGACCACTATGAGACAGCATCGAAAATCCAGATATAACAACGAACGTCGGTTAGCATTCATACTTCAATGCCATGTTATTATTGCATAATATACAACATGCAACAGCATACAGCATCAGAACAATACATGATACTGTAGTGGAAATGTTGCACAACATCAAAAAACTAAAGTTAGAAAATCCGTTTGAAGCCTGATGAAGGCTCGTGGTGAAAACTGAACGCAGATGCATTGGAGAGATCTGAAAGCAGCCTTATCCGTCCACGCAAGATTCTTAACTTGACAATTGACTGAAATTTTTAACGAGAACATACTGTAGGTATTGAACAAATAAATAATTAATGCAGCCTTCAGATTAAATTATGAGTTGATGATACCAATAAATATTAGAAAAACTATTGCTATAGAGACTCAAACCGATAATAGAAGAGTAATGTTTAATTCCACCATACCAATTTGTGTTTAGAAGTAGTTCGAGCTACCGACAAAGTTAGGCATCAAGGACAAACCCTAAAATTTAAATTTTAATGAGACGAATCCGTAAATTTAACATCGACACATAAGAGGCAAACTTGAAAACGAGTACTCTGAACTGAAAATAATTTCAGGAGGTATGCAACAAGGTAGCGTACTTGAACCTATTCTGGTCATCCTTTACACGAGAGATTTGCAGACGATACTGCTATATTCTAGCAATTGGAAAAGATATATCGGAAGCAACAAGCAAACTTTAAAATGGAATTAACACTGTGACCAACCAAAATGTAAACAGTATTCCCGTGGTTCTCAACTCAAATTAAATTCCAAATGCAAATGCAGCCTTGGTATGTCCTTCGATGCTAAGCTAAGATGACAAGAACACACCAAGGAGAAAACAGAAGAGTTAAACATCAAATATTGGAAAATGTACTGGCTCATGTGTTTAAAATTCTGAACACTCAATACACAACAAATTGCTTCTGTAAAGGCAAATGTTAAAACCAGTATGGAACTATAGTATCAAACTTTCGGGTTTCGCCATAAAAACCAATGTACAAAAATGATAAATGTTTCCTGCCCATGGTACATTTGGAACAACCT
Source organism: Nephrotoma flavescens (assembly GCA_932526605.1). NCBI lineage: Eukaryota > Metazoa > Arthropoda > Insecta > Diptera > Tipulidae > Nephrotoma > Nephrotoma flavescens. Next base: position 301,307,561 of record OW052220.1, on the reverse strand, counting down.
TCAGAGGCACTTGGAGATGGAATACAGTAGGTTCAACAAGAGCGTGTATGGCATAACTATATACTTAAAACTATAGAAACAAGTATGGGCGGGGTTTAAACCGGTTTTTCATTGATCCCTCTTTGACGCTCTAAAACCAACATTAGTTTAACCCTTATATGAGTGAATTTTTTTTTTTTAATTTGAGTGATTAACTTAATTTTTCCACGTTCGTCCAAGTTGTAACATTAATCATTTTTAAGTATATGATCGTAAACTATACCAATTGAACTAGAATTTGAACTAGAATAGACGTCTAAAAAGGACCAAAGGTATCCGGGTACTCACGTCACTCTGCAAGTGCAGCAAAATATATAAAAAAAAGTCGAAAACATTTGTACAGAAGACTTCATTCAATGTATAAAGATGTTAACGATTTGAAAGATAGAAGCAAAATCCGAACCACTAAAAAAAGGAGGATGACGCCATCATACAGTTATTTGATGAAAATTCCTCGCTTACGCTGGATGCAGCTGTGGAAAAATTGGCGACAAAGAATGTTATTATACGAAAAACAACCATACGAAATAGAATTATGAAACATTGCTACGCCTATGGAAATACATTGGTCAAACCACAGGTAACACAAAATTACATGGAAAAGCGACTCTACAATATTGTGTTTACCGATGAGGCATCCGGGATGCTTCACCAAGCAAGGTTTTGCTAAATTAATCGTTTCCACACGGAACCAATCTCACTTTATATGAATAAAATTTAATCACGAAGTTTGTTACCATCTGCCCGTAAATGGTTTGGAGCGGGGAATTCTAATTGGATCTTGCAAGAAGACAACGATCCAAAACACCATAGCATATTATGTTCGGAATTTAAAAATTACTTATAGAAAATTAATATCCAGACACTTTCAACAGCATCTGAACTTTTTTATAGCATTGACCAAGTCTCTCAAGAAATTCCTGTTGTCAAACATAAGATTGTAGAAGAGCAATATACAGACATATTGCTAGATGGTAAGCTTTTCGATACCAGTATAGTAGAGGTTGCAAAAGCAAATAATAGTTACGATCCCCAAATAGATTACCAACCAATTAAAATTCAGGTAGGTGCTGGGACTTAATGTTCTTTCAGGATGGGACGAATGATTGTTGTTATTAAAGAAAAGCATTAGTGCGTTCCACCAAACGATACCCTCATGAGGCTAAGTTTAGCGTAAAAAGCGCTGGTAGGCTGCTCTAAGATCTCCAAGCAACCCCATGAAGTACTGTACCAATCTTACCAAGATCGCTTCAAATGGTGAAGAATAGAACCATCGAGAAGCGGACGGACACGTGCGCAAAATATTGTGGGCTAAAAGGACCAGTCAAGATATGTTGGACACTATTTTAAAATGGACGAATTTTAAATTGGCGGCAGCTACATAGATCGAAGTATAAAAATAAATCTTCATCGTTTTTAGAAGATCTTGACGATATTGAGTTATACGCTTTTATTGGGCCCTCGTGTCTGAGTGGCGTGTTCAAATCATCACACGAGGACCTCGCATCAAAGTTGTCAATGGATGGCTGCGAAGCAGAGACATATTTCGACACAGTATGAGCTTAAAACGATTCTTGGTTATTTTATCATGTTTTCGAGTCGATAATATCAATGACAGAGCCGAAAGAAATATTCAAGATAAAACAGCAGCTGTATCAGATTTATTTAATCAATTCATTTATAATTGCCAAAATTACAGCCTCAGCGATATTTGTATCGAAGAAACCTTAGCTTCATTTCGCGGTATGGGCAAATTTAAAATGTACATAGCTATGTAACCCGCCAAATATGGTATAAAATTACTACCCATCGAGATATGACAGCATATAATTGGTTCTCGTGATTCATTTAATATCATCGACGTATCATTCCAGATTCCAGTGGGATTGATACCTTAACCGGAAAACCAGAATTTGTAAATTTTTAGATTAAAACAAAAGAAGGAGCCGATTCTTTTGACCAACGTTGTGCGAATTATACGACTAGTCGCAGAACTAGAAGATGGCCAATGCGAGTATTTTTTCAAATATTAGATGCATCGGAGTTTAATTCTTTTATATTGTACGGACTATTCCCAAATAACCAAACAACTAGCAGAAATAATTTTTTGAAGCAATTAGCTCGTTCGCTTATTGCGCCGCATCAGAATCAACGGCTTAATTAATACAACAAAAATGCATACAGAAATGAACTTGGGATTATCCAGAATAGTAGGAGTTCCAGTGACAATCACACCTATGCTACTTAAAAGCCTTCAAAACGCCGCCGATGCCAGCATTGTATCCATAACAAGACAGCAAAACAATGCGTTTGTTGTTAATATTTTATTTGCGGGATTTGTACTTTGAGTCTCTGTCAAAATTGTTATAAATGATTTTTTATAACTTCTACTTTTTTCCGTTATAATTTTTTATTTAAGAATTGATTTTCTGAATTTCCTGTTATTTTTAAAGTGATTTTGTGAATTTGTATGTATTTGTATAAAATACTAAATTCTTTAGAATAAAACAATAAATAATTAATTATTTAAAAAAACGGCAAAGTTCATTAAACCACCAAATTGTCAAACAAGACATATTCAATGTATTTTTTATTAAATTGAAGCGTTTTTGATTTGAAAAATTACAAAACTAAAATCTGGGTCAACTAACCCAGTGCCTTCTATAGTACTGGCCTGTGACAACTTTCATTTTTTGCTGATGACGTCAATCTAAGTCGACAACTAGAGGGCAACAAAATTAAGTAAAAATAATCCACCTTGCCTAGTTATTACGACGGCAACAAATTTCACAAAGTTAACAAAAATCTAAATTAATATTAAATTAATAAATTATAAACAATTTAAGTGTAATTGATTTTCTCAATTCATAAATTCATATTCAAGAAGTTAGTGAGCATTTAAGGAAATGGGCCTATTTAGATAACGTAATACGAAGTTTTAGTGTATTTTTTCTAAGACAGTATTAATTATCCAGTGGATTTTAATGACCATTAAAGGTCAATTAATACTCCCCTTTTCATTCACGCACACACACACACACCCATTCATCTACTTACACAACTACAGTATAACCACCTGCACATTGCAAGCTTCATATCAACCTGTACACTGACGTGGACGGTGGGTCGGAGCTGAATTCTGCACTCCAACAGAGGGTCTTAGTTGTGTTTATTAACATCACCGATCGTAATCAATGACAAGAATTCGCTTTGCTTCATGCCTCTGCTGGGATTCGAACCCAGTACCTCCCGGTCCAAGTGCCGAAACTTTAACCACTGCACCACTTGCCCGGTATTCTACTACAAAAATATAAATACAACTGTGAGAGAGCCGAGAATATTATGTGATCATTTTGTTTATATTTTGTCATTTGTGTATATTATTTAGTGTCACACAATTAAGCCCGATTTATATTATCCGTTCCTTTCAGTTCCTGCATGTAACGTGTCAATTTAAAAAAAGATTGTTACATGTATTTCTATATGAGTATTTATATTATCCGCTCCGTATGTGTAGGAACTGAATCGAACGGATAATATAAATACTCCTATAGAAATAAATACATGTAACAATCTTTTTTTTGTCTGACACGTTACGTGCAGGAACTGAAAGGAACGGATAATATAAATCGACCTTAATCGAAGCCGTACGGCGCATTTTTTCGGTATTTTACATGATATTCGTACTTTTTTTGCTATTTGTATTGAATCTACGTACCAATTACAACAATTTTGAATTGTATAATATTACCATAAAGTTAAATACTACAGAGTGAATGATAGCAGCTGTCAAGTGAGTCAAATTCGGAGGGTAAAAGAGAAAGCATATAAATCAACGGGTCGTATTTAGAATTTGCTCGATTGAAATTTAAAACTTCTCAAATTCCCAATTATTTTTATTCGAATATAGTACGCATTAATTGTTTTTATTTTCGATAAAAAAATTATACTTATAATATTCCAAAATAAAAAATAATTATGAATAGAAAAACACGTAGAATATGTACGTAGTAATAAGAGAAATGCGACACTGGTAATATAACATATGTTTACAAACACACACACAAAATGAAAAACCCCACACCGAAATCAAAATTGTTTACTTAATTTTCTCTGATTTATAAATTAAATAATGGATAAATTTATCACAAATCACTTTTTTCTTAACATAATTTACATTTTATTTTATATAAACACTTAGTAAACTTACTGATGGTAAGATACGCCTTTTTGAAATCTTTTAGGCGTATTTTTACAATTTTTGACAATACACTTCATTTCAATAACAAGTTTATAATTTTTTTATCAAATAATGCACACCACACACTACTATATAAACCAACTAAATATTTTATAATATTTTTATTATTTTAATTAATAATTTTAAAATCACTAAATTAAGTCGTCATCATAGGTTGTCACTGCGCACATAAATAAACATCTGATTTGGGGTTTTTCGTTTTGAAATATGAGTAAGCCATATGCTTTTTTATATAACCATCCTTCACCAACGTGCCTCAAATGAAATAGCAAATATTATATGCTTCTTTATATGGGGGAAAAAACATTTCTACTCTGTGTAGTATAACTCTATTGATATTACAAATCGACTTATGTTGGTTAAAAATGACAACAAAAGCCAAAATCGAAAACGAATATCTTTCGGCTGCAACAGTTTATTCGACACTAACAAAATAAACAAAATTACAAACAACTGGGGGTCAATTCGCGTTCCGTGAAATAATGAAAATGAAAAATTTTTTTCATTGGCAATCTAGTAGTTTGAATTATTTGCACTTAATTTTACATTTTACTGTGTGAAATCAAAATTTTTTATGGGGAATGCAAACTTTTCATTTTCATTTTTTCACGGAACGTGAATGGACTCCCTGGTGAAAGAAATAATATTTTTATTGTTTTGTAATTTTGTATGATGAAATTTATTTTGGTTTTAAGAGAACGAGGCGGAGACAAAAACTACTACCGACTATGTAATAATTACCCTAGAGGCTGCTGGCCAATAGTCGGGTAAATCTTGGGTCGGGTGAATTTTTGAAAAATAATTCAATTTACCGAAAACTTTACTTAAAATTGACTTTTACTTTAAGTTTGGCACACAGCCTAAATATATTTTGTAATGTAATTTTCCTTTTTAAAATTTATCTGGATGATATACGTTGAACTGACTTAGCGTGTCGTCATCAGTTGGTGTAAGCGGCCAGTAGTTTAGAAGGTATGGATTAACCCATGTATATACCAGTTATGATAGAAAAAATGTCGATAGCAGATAAGGGTTAAAAATAGAACCTTCTATAGTGCTGTACACTGTCAATGTATAAATTGTTTGCACAATAAAAATAGCCGTTTTGTCATGAAAATGTCGTTATTGACTTACTATATGTTCATATAGAATTTTATTACATCCAGACGTTGGAAGTCATTAAGTTAAAATTAGCTTTAAAACATTTTATTATTTTTTCAAAGTTTTCCGTAGTGTATGTAGGATATAGATATACGCTTATCGACTAACAAATTCTTTATCATAATAAATTCGTCAAGTTAGTGAATTTCCAACATTGATTTAATGTTGTAACTAACAAAGTTTTGCACGATGTTGCCTCGTTAGCTTTAAATAAATACTACCTACTTTAATGTTATGCCAAAAATTCCACTAAATTCTCGTTAAAATTTCCACGTTACGCACTGTATATCCAAATGAATTCGTATTTTACCCGTATTTACTTGTTTAGCGCAGATTAAAAATTATCAGAAATACAGTAATCTGAAAATGACTAATTTTAATGTCAGTCGCACATAAATTTTGTACATTGAGTTGGTGAGAGATGAATTTAAAAAATAAGCAATACCACCGTCAGTAAAGTTGTTAATTAAAATTTTTGAACCGGCAAAATATATTATATGTATATACTTGTGAATGTGCGACCACAGCGTTTTCCATAAAAAAAATGAATTTTAATTTTAAAAATAGAAATTTAATTTTGAAAATAAATTAAAAAATTATCTCATGTGCATAAATTCTTCTAAATCGAGCTCGAGGGGTGAACGAATTGGTGTCGTTAAAATGTATACAAAACTACTTTACATTAGAAGACAATACATCTGTAGTTTTGTTTATATTATTATTATTATTATTTTATTTATACACGTTGGCTGATCCGTGACGTCACTATAAATGTCGGTATTTTTCTTCTTAGGTGTTTCTTATTTTTTGTTATTATGTATTTTTTATATTATGAAATAGAATTCACTTCTGAATAAGTAAACTATATATAAAAATTTGAACTCTTGGATAATCACAAAAAATTCACAATAACACTTATTTATGATTTATTTGTATGGCATTCGATTAAGATTGGTTAACAATAGTAATACACAAAACAATAAATTTTTTTATTACACTTTATAAACGATGAACTTCAATCGGGCTTTGAAATGAACCGCAATAATCGAATTGTGATTACGTTGTTTATCCTACTTATTACTCATTGATTATAAACTAAACTAAAATAATAAATTTGCTGTTCGAATACACTGCGCGATTTAAACGAGTTGACTCGTCGTAACTGACTGAAAAATTTATATTCGTCGAGCTCGAGACGTCTACACTCTATAGTCTACACACAAAATACAAACACAAAAATATTTAATGATGATCAAGTTCAAAAATGATTTTTTTTTGTTAATTTCTGTGTCTACATACGATCGGCTCGATCGAAAACCTTCGAGTTTCTATTTTGGTTTTATATTTTAAAAACAAAAAGAATATCATTATATGGATGGGTAACCAATCCCTTGGTCAGCATGGCGGTTCTAAATATTATGTGAAATAAATATTTTTATCAGCATTGTGGTTTGAGTACTTATATAGAGAAATGCATTTTTGTGGTTTGATAACTGCGATGCCACCGATGCTAGTGTTATCAATTTGATGATTTACAACACCTACTCTCGTAATATACACCACCTCCGGTATATTCCCGAAAATGCCGGAAATTGACACATACTTACACCACTACCGTAATACTTACACCACTGGAATATTCCAGAAATGTTCCCAAAATCCACTAGCACTAAAACACCACAACAAATAATTTCCACAATTTTTAAACCACACCACTATTTCCACTTAACACCACTTATTACTTTCCAGCTACTCACTTTCTCTTTTATTTGTTCGCACACCGTATGCGTATCTCGTGAATGACTCTATTGGGAGATCTTTGGAGGACTTTCGGTTTTGTTCCACACTAATTCTGCTATAATCTGGAATACCACAAACCTGTTATAAAACTATCTCTAATGCTGCTACTTAAACCTAGATGTCACTAATCGCACAAAAAAAATGTTGTGGCTCGCCCATGCTAAATTAATTACCTATCAAACCAATAGGCTAGATCGTAACAGTATTATGTCTGAACCGGTTCAGAAATGTATGTATCTTTGCTATCTCACCCGTTTTTTTAAATATAAAATAGTGGGATATCGTCGTTGTTGTTTAGTAAATTTTGTAAATGTGTGACAAACGTATTACAAACCTACATCAGCAGCAGTTTCAACAGCAGTCAAATACAGCAAGAACGTATGCCAAAAGTAGAAGCAAAAGCAGGTTTGCAACCAATATCTTCATCGTGGGAAGCAATGCAAATGATGGACATTCCAATCTAGAAAATGAAAATCAAACACTAAAACAAAAAATCGAAGACATGAAGCTGCTTATCTCCAATCTTCAACGCGAGTTGGAGGTAAAACAGGTAAAACAAATTCATAAACGGAAAACAAAACCATAAATATAGAAGCGTCAGACAACGAAGGACAACATACAAGAGACAAGTCGCAAGAGACTGAATACTCAACGGACGAGGAAGAGTTAGATAGGGAAACTAACTGAATGTTGAAGTATGGAAAATCTAAACAAGACAAGAGAAATAAAAAAGAAAATCTGACTCCTCACCAGAGGTAGGAAAATCACCCGAACGGCAACCAGCTCAACAAAATGAAGCACAGCCAAAGGTAAAAGCCCCACCACCGATTAGAACTTCAAGGTCCAATCAAAAGTGAAAATGAAATAGAAGAAGAACTTAGAGGCTCCTTGATGCCATACAACGGCTTGGAAATGCACCCCCAAATTATCATTCAATGGCAGACTACGTGTGCACCGCAAGATAAAACCACCTTAAACAACTTGTGCATCAAACTTAAGGCACTCATAGAAGCAGTGATAAATGAAATAATTGAAAAATACCTTTGTTCTCGCCTGATCCACTTTTAGTTCTGAATGTGGATCTCACATTTGGCCAAAGCTAAAAAAACTACATCTCTTCAATTTCGGGAGGATGGGAAGACGCGTCAAGTTTGCCATCTCCAGATAAAAATTAAAATAAATTCCATCATAAAGAATATCATTTGAAAAAGGTCATTCTGAGATCTCCATAAAATTTTTTCATCATTTTACAGACTGCTAGATATTGCTAAACCCTTTCGAGAACTCCCCATCCTCCTCCATCTACTAAGCTAAGACAGTCGAAATACGAAAAAATTGGTGGTGTGTAAAGCACTTGAAAGATAAAAGCATTTTAAATTTAAATTAGAAATATCTGTTATTAGCCGTTTGAGTCCCAAGCAGTGCGATCGCGCTGTTGAGATTTTATGTCGAGAAAATAAAATATATAAATGTGACGGAGCGATGAGAAAAAGACGGGAATCGCGTTACCTAACAAATACAAGTAGCGATTGTGATCTGCGTTAGAGATTATTTTTGTTGTTTGCGCTTGCACCACAAATGGTTTTACGTTGTTTGTAATGCGTTTGCATTACCTCCTGGGAGTCAACCGGTCAGCTTGCTGTATTGCACTAATCCGTTTAGAAAAACGCCTAGTTTATTTAACAATATTATCACTTAAGCCATAAGAGATCACGTGCCACACTCGTAGCCACGATCTATAAATGGGACTATGTAACGTTATCCTTGTAAATCTGGAGAATTTGAAGCCTATCGAACAAGGTGCTGACATATGAATGCCAGCTTCTTCGACGCTATTCCAGTTTTTCAAAATCATCCTAATTAAGCCTTTGACTTAAACTTCCAGCAGGCATATGAAACAATCAAACCGCGAACCTCATGACATATAGTTTTCTAGACATATAGTGAGAACTGAACTCGGACTACAAATCTGATATTATCTCCATGTACTCAGTTTCAACAATCAAATTTGCAATTGCATGACTTTCTCCATAACCTTTGATACAGCTGGTAAAATACAAATTGGACGAATGTCCAATGCAATGGATGAATGTAATATGCTGAAGAAATAAATCTATAAAAAATTTTATTATCTTAAAATCAATTAAATCATAAGCTTTCAGATTCATAAATTCATCTACACAGTCAAATAAAAAATAGTTACTATCAACGAATTTACAAAAACCCAAATCAGGTAAAGGTAGAACACCTATCGAACCCAATTAAAATGTCTTCAGCAGAAAACACAATATTTGCGTTACCGGTGGAAGATAAAACACCAAGCTTTTTCAAATTCTTCCAGGTTATCCGGGAGTTACACGCATTACCAAAATAGAAATTATTTTTAGCTTGATCAATCGTTTTATTAGTTTTGTTTCTTAGAAATTTAAATTAATTAAAATCCAATTCTAAACCAAATTTTTTAAACTTTTAATATGCCAAATCTACGTTCCATTAAATTTAAGATATTTGCGTTTCCCCAAGGTGCTGTTGAACATTTATTAATACTCATCTTTCGGGGTACACATATATTTTCTAAAAATAAAGCCTTTATTCCACAATGAAACATATTTTTGAGTAAAAAGGGGCTAGATAAAAATATAATTTCGCCACGTACCAAAACGAAACAAAAAAAAAAATTAAGTAAAATTTACTGGCAGTAAGCGGGGAAAATGTTGCCATAAAAATTATGAAACTCAATATTTTTTATGACAACATTTGTTTGTCTTTATCACTCTACCGTAATTTTAATATGTTTACTCTCTTCTTTTCGGTTTCCCAGTATTTTTTACTGAAAAAATATGTTTCATTGTGGAATAAAGGCTTAAGAAATTCGAATTAAATTCTTGAAGAATATCATTCACATCAGTATAAGTAAAAAGATTCGACCAGTCTAACGAAAAGAAACATTTAGTATAATATTCATAGTCAACTCCTTTATAATCAGGAACGACAGTATACGATATTTTATCCCTAGTATGACACAACTTATAGTATGCAAAAATCAAATCATGGTCAACCAACATATTGGCCTGCTGACATACATAAAATTCCAGATCTTCTTGACTTCTTTGTAACAAAAGGAGTTTTAGAGGACTACACATGCATTGAAAATAGTGAAGGACTATCATCTGACCACTTACCTGTGATCATGACGCTGAGTACAATGATAATAAAAAAGATAATTCACCTAAGTTAACAAACAATAAAACCAATTGGGATCTATTCAAGAAATTAGTAGAAGATCGAACAAATCTCGGCGAACCAATTAGAACGAAGGTGCAGCTGGAAGATGAACTAGAAATATTTAATAACAATATCCAACAAGCGGCTTGGGAAAGTTCACCAATTTCTCATACCAACGCTACAATGAAACATTACTATCCTCTTAAAGTCAGAGAGCTACTCAAAGAGAAACGGAAAGCTCGCAAAATCTGGTAGCTCTCTCGTGCACCGCAACACAAAACTATTCTAAATTTTTTGTGCAACAAGTTAAACAACTAATAAAGGAAATAAAGAACGAAAGCATAACTCAGCGACTACAAGGTCTTTCTGAACTAAAGGATGATGATTACTCGCTTTGGAAAGCAACGAAGGGACTAAAAAGATCCAAAATGCATGTGCCGCCTATCAAATGCGATGACGGATCATGGGCTAAAAGTGACAAACAGAAAGTCTCTCTATTTGCTGCTTATTTAGAAGAGACTTTTCAACCGTTGCCGAGACAAACAGCAAATGAAAATACAACAGTCGTAAACAAAGCAAATGACCTTGACATAACGCATGTGACTTTATTGGAGCTTAAAACTGAAATCAATAGTAACTTAAGTATCAGAAAAGCTCCAGGTTATGATTTAATAACTGGACAAATCATGAAAGCCATTTCCGAGAAAGGTTTGCGTAAATTAAATTAAATAATTGATGCAGCTTTCAGACTGAAATATGTTCCACGACAATGGAAGGTGGCCGAAGTAATAATGATTCCTAAACCAGGTAAAACAGGAAACGATAAAAAATCATATAGACCGATATCACTACTTCCAGTCATATCAAAAATATTTGAAAAACTGTTGCTGAAAAGACTCAAACCTATAATAGAAGAGAGATGCTTAATTCCACCACACCAATTTGGGTTTAGAGAAAATCACTCTATAGTTGAGCAAGTTCACAGAATAACGGATGTCATTGAGGATGCACTCGAGAATAAGAAAATATGCTCCAGTATTTTCTTAGATGTATCTCAAGCTTTCGACAAAGTTTGGCACTAAGGGCTTGAATTTAAACTGCATCGAGACCTGCCTAAGCAATTTTATCAAATTCTTAAATCGTACATAGCTGATCGACACTTTAGAGTCAAATTTGAAAATGAGTACTCTGAAATAAAAAGAATATCAACAGGTATACCACAAGGTAGCGTACTTGGACCTATTCTGTTTATTCTTTATTCGAGAGACTTACCGAATATTGAAGGTACTACAGTAGCAACATTTGCAGACGATACAGCTATTCTAGCAGTTGGAAAAGATATTTCAGAAGCAACAAGCAAACTTCAAAGTGCAGTTAACACGGTGAGCAAATGAAGCCAAATCAGTAGACGTCAACTTTACAAATCAAAATGTAAACTGTATTCCCGCAGTTCTCAACTCAAACCAAATTCCATATGCAAATACAGCTAAATACCTTTGCAAGACCCTCGATGCTAAGCTAAGATGGAAAGAACCAGTGCACCTAGATACTAATGGCCTCATTTTCGACGATTTCAATCTTTGGTATGGCACTAAAGTCAAATAAATGATCCGAGTTTTCTTGTGTTTGGTAAAAAATAATTTTCATTTCATATTTTTATTAAAATATGTATTAAACATTTCGTTAAACCATTAAATGTTAATTATTTATGTAGACATAAATTTGATGACGTATCAAGCAGTATTGCCTGGTCTTCTAGGTGTATTGAAAGAACACATCAAGAAGAAAAAAGAAGAGTTAAACATCAAATATAGAAAAATGTACTGGCTCATGGGTAGAAATTCTGAGCTCTCAATACACAACAAATTGCTTCTATTGCTGCAAATGCTAAAACCAGTATGGACCTATGGTATCCAACTTTGGGGTTGTGCCAAGAAGACCAATGTACAAATGATACAATGCTTCCAAAATAAACTGCTTCGAGGGATTGTGAATGTACCATGGTACATTAGGAATGACAACCTCCATAGAGACTTGAAGATGGAATACGTCACCGATGAAATAAAGAACCAAGCAAGGAAACACGCACAGCGCTTATCTCTACACGAAAATGCAGATATCCGTCGTATGTTGGACACCACTAGCGGAGTGAGGAGACTCCAAAGGCAGAAACCGCTGGAGCTGGGCAGTTTTGTTTAGAATAAGAAAGTATTATAAAATGAGTAATCAATAGGTTACTCATCTTAATCCGAGAACTTAATTTCAGAAAGATAAATTACTAGATGATCTCTGAATCAGTTGTAATATTGTATAAATAAATAAATAAATTTATTAAATAAAAAAAATGGTCAGAAATAGCAGGCTCATTTTCCATAAGATAAAATATTTTGAGCACCAGTCTCAAACGCAATAATTAAATCTAAGAGTTATAGTTAAAATCACCTAAGAAGACACTACTTTTTTATACTCCGACAAATACTGGGTATAAAAATAATATTCAAATTATCAGAATCAACACTTACCAGAGGCGACGGATTATAAATAATCAACAAAAGGATTTAATCAAAATTATTTATAAGTTCTGAGGCAAGAAACTCAACCTTACCAAAACAACCGGAAGCTAACTGCTTAATATTTAAAGAGGCACGAAAATATAAAGCAACACCACCCCAATGATCATTAATTCGATCACCTCTCAATAACTTATAATTATTTATATGAAGCGACTTGTTTGCAATTTTACTATGAAGCCAAGTTTCAGATAAAGCGACAAAATCCAATTGATGCAAATGTAACAAAATCGTAATATCATTTAAATGTTTAACTAAGCTGCGTACATTTAAATGGCCAAATTTTAATGAATAATTTATATTTTCCCGCAAATTGTTAATTGGAACAGGATTATCATAAATAATAAGGTTCTTTATTTTGTTGTGGTATCGATTACCACTTTTTTACTGTGGACTCCAAAATTTGGCTCGTACAAGCCCAAGTGTCCGAAAATTATACGAATTAAAACTACGAACAAAAACTCCAATTAGCCTTGTATCAACTTGTCCCAACAGCTCAAATTTTTCCACCAGTTTCACTATTGCCGGCCGAAAAGGTGCTTCACGACGACCCAAAAATGCTCTACTTTTGCGAACTGTGACTGCAAAATTTTTGTAGTTTATGTCAAAAGACGACGGCTTCAAAATTGACAGCTGCCCAAATATTGAAAATGAAACCTCTTATTGGAAAACCCTGTAGTTTAGCGACCACAAGAGATTATTGTTCGATCAGCTGCGAATTTTTCAACCATTCATCTCTAGAGATTTCATGTATTTCGTTTCATAACTATAGCCGTTAAATTGAGTTTGCCTACAAGTTGGAATATGGGGCGGTATGTTGTACCATCACTTCGAATCGAAATTCGGAAAAAGTCGAATGGCGGTATGTTGTATCATTTAAATGTAGCTGACATTTCATTCTAGAAAAAGTATTGCAAGATTAAAAAGGATAAACGTCGAAATTGATACAACTTTCACTTTCTCGATTCGAAGTGATGGTACAACATACGGCCCCATGGTCTGGCCATGGTCGGTACTTGTGGCAGAAATACAATTCTGAAAAAATGGAGGGGCGAATATGTTAACATTCGACTTTCTTTCACTTTTGGTAAAACTGTCTTGTATGATGAAAAACCACTATTCCTTTCCTGTTACAATTTCATAAAACCAACGAGGTCAACCCTTGTTGAAAATTTAATCTTTAAATTTATTTGAATCTTTTACTTCTTTGTATTTTAAAAATTTTTCAACATCATTGCAAAAATTGAAAAGCTCCCAAGTAAGCTGTCACTTCCGGTACCTACACAGATTTTCATTAAATTTCGTAAAGATCTCCTAATTAAAGGAAAAGGTTTAGAATGAAGTTCCACTCGGAATAGTCAATCCCGCTGGACTGTAGCGATGCCGGTTTTGGTGAAATAAAGTTTTTTTTTGCAAAATTTAAAAACGACCTGAACTAGTTTGGTTTGAAATATAATTTACAATCTGTTCGTTTTTAATCGTTTTTTCGTAAATGGCTGGCTATTTAGTGTATATTTAATGCGACGAAAACTTCCACCGCCGTCTCAATTTAATAGTTCATTCCACCAATCATAATGTTGAAGAAGTACCACCAACAACGTTTAGAACCCTTGTTAACATTATACTAAGTATCACCTTATTGGTTAAAATCGTTTCACCCCCGGGGGTCTATTATGAAATTTTCGACAACGTCGAAAATCGCTATTATGAATTTTTTTTTCGACGATGTCGACAACTCGACAACGTCGAAAATTGGTATTATGAATAATTTTGAAGGAAAATACATAATTGCATTTTACTTATGTATGCATAAAATCATTTTTATTTCGTTGGTGTTTTGAGAAGAAAGGTGCTTAAACAAGAACATATTATGCAAATGCATTTTATATGTAAATTTGAGGGTTTCATTAATACATAATTTAGATTTTAATTTTGGTTTTAACATAAAAAAAAATTGTGTTACTCGTATATAAGGGACCAAAAGCATAAACGCAAACATATTTTTTTAATTTTTTCCTTTATTCCTCAAAAGACAAAATAGTAAAAAGTGAATACCAAAAAACAAATCAGATCAAAATAAAATTTTTCTCTTTCATTCTATTTTATTCCGGTCCTATAAGGAAAATTATATATAAAACACAAAAAAAGTTTATTGTTAATATAACAAACTAAAACACTAATATAAAAATTTAAATCATACTCACATTTTAATAAAAAAAATTTAATTTATTATTAAATTTAATATTTATTGTTTGGAATTATCAAAAATATTAAATTTAAATTAATTATTTTTTATTAAATTTAAATTAAGTAATTTTTATTAATTAAAATTTTATAAGTTTAAATAATTAAATTATTAGTAAATTATTAATTTATTTTTACTAACAAACTTTTTTTATTTCTCAACACAACGCTTTTCTTTTATGTACTCGACACCTCAAGAGCTGTCGAAAAATATTCGACGTTATCTAAAAAAACGCGTCGAGTATTTCATAATACAAAAATTCGACGTCGAAAAAAAACGCGGTCGGAAATATTTCATAATACCAAATTTTCGACAACGTCGAAAAAAATACGCGGTCGAAAATTTGATAATACCAAATTTTCGACGTCGAAAAAAAAACGCGGTCGAAATTTTCATAATAGACCCACGTCAATAGTAAAGGAGATTGTAGCTACCGCAGTCCATCGTTTTAAGATCATAGTGATAAGTAGGGATTCCATTATCGATAAACCGATTAATCGATAAACCGATAAATTGCCGAAAATGACGATAAAATATTATCGATAATTTGTTTAAATTTTATCGATAATTTCGATAAAACAATTCGCTTATAGTAAAATTAAAATTGTTAGCAGTAGACGGTTTATCTCATCTTGTTCTCACTCTCTCAGTATATAATTATATATTCTCAATTAACGAAAATTTTCGGTTTTATTTTAATTATTAGTTTGTTTTTTTATTAGTTGTCTCTTCTGGTTTTCAAAAATTCTCATTTATTAGTTTTTAGTTGTTGTTTTGTATATATTGACTGTTATTCCAAAACAAGAAAAAACACGAAGTTGATGAATTTAGTATTAAATAAGTTTTTAATGTGTTATGTAATGTGGTAAAATCAGGTAATTATTTTATCACGATTATTACTGAACAATAATTTTAATTTTATAATGAACTTATCAGGAGTTTTTTTTTGTTTTAATGATAAATTTATAACTCTAGCTTATTAGCCATGCAAAATACCATCGATAACACAACACACAACAAAAATTCACCCTGGTTTTATTTTGATCGTACGAAAGATGGGATTTATGGAATATGTAACATAAGTGGATGTCAAAAACGAATTAAATCGCCAGGAGGAACCACAACAGGTCTTCGCAGTCATTTAAAGACCCAGCATAAAATTGATTTATTGAAAAGAAATATCGAACAAGAAACTGGCCCAAGTTCATCAACTGAAATTAAAGTTACATCTGGCAAACCGGTACAACAAATTAAATCTATTTTTTTTTAAAAACAAATTGATAACTCATTTGAAGCAACAGTTGCACGCATGACGACTTTGGATGGTGTTCCATTTCGAATGTTTACCAAATCTGTGGATTTAAAACGACTTTTAAGAAATGCTGGGTACGATATCCCAAAATCCAACACTTCTATCAAAAATATTGTTGTTAAATATTTTGAAAACGTCCGTAGAAACATGGGTACTAAATTTACAAAAATGATAAGTTCAGGTGAGAGGTTTAGCGCTACCTTTGACGAGTGGACATCTACTAGAAATCGGCGTTATCTAAACCTAACTCTTCATAATAGAAATGAGGATTGGAATTTAGGTATTGTTCGAATTTTAGGATCAATGCCTGCAGAAAAATGCGTGGAAGTAGTTAAAAAACGATTAGAAGAGTTTAACGTATCTGTCAAACATATTGTGACTATAACGACAGACGGTGCGGCTGTAATGGTCAAGGTTGGAAAATTATTTGATCTTAATCAACAGTTATGCTACGCGCACGGTATACAACTCGCTGTGATTAAAATTTTATATCAACGGAATGTCTGCCCAGCTGTTATTGAAAATTCTGACAATACAATCGACGATGATGGCGATGATGATAATGACATTATTGATAATGAAGATAATGGTTTAGAAATAATTAGAACAACTGAAATGGCAATAGAGGAGTCAAATGAATTTATCAATTCCGAAATTTATATTTTAATACAAAAAGTAAGGAAAGTTGTTTCTATATTTCGGCGATCACCAACTAAAAATGACGATTCACTTCAAAAGTATGTTCGTGAAGAAATAGGTCGAGAGCTGTCTCTTATATTAGATTCACCAACGAGATGGAATAGTTTGCTGGAAATGCTAGAAAGATTCAATAAGATCAAAAATCCCATCAGAAAAAGTTTAATAGATATAAGAAGTGATATTCATTTTTCCGATGCAGAATTCAATCTTCTGTCTAATGTAATATCTACAATGCTTGTTATTAAAGTAACTGTAGAAAAGCTTTGTTCTCGGGACATTAATTTATACACAGCTGATATTGCATTAAAATTTATGCTGGATCAGTTACACCAACAAAAACACTTTCTAAGTAACGCATTTTTAGATGAATTAATTATACGCATCAAACAGCGACGAACACCGTATGCTGACGTGTTTTTATATTTAAATAATCCCCACGATAATGAAACATGGGTGGTGAATTATGGAATTTTTAACCAGACGTCCCGAGCGACTATTACAAAAATTATTGTAGAAATTGTGGTCCGCTTAGCAGATGGACATGAAGTAGAAAATGAAAACGAAGATGATTCAGAAGCATTTCTTGATTCAGCGGAACCACAAGAAAATGAGATTCAGATGAATGATTACACTTTAACTCTTAAACAACAACTAAATTTAAAAATTAAAACCAAATTAAGTGATAACGAAGAAGCGCAAATTTCAACTCATACAAGAGAAGCTAAGGATTTAACGCGGATAATAAAACGGGAAATGCTATACTATGAAGACATGGGGAGTCGTGGAATTTACTTAGAAAATGTATACAAATACTTAAGTACCATTAGACCAACTAGTGTTGAATCGGAACGAGCTTTCTCAGCAGCGGGATTATTCTGCACAAAAATAAGATCACGATTATGTGATGCTAGTATAAATGCACTTTGTTTCCTAAGATCTTATTTTATAATGAACCATAAATAATCAAGCAACTTTTCTTTATGTAATATATTCATATTATATTAATATACTATATTATATTAGAATATAATTTCTTCATATTAAGACTGAGCTATGTAATTCGAATGAAATTTCAATCTGTTTTGTTTTGTTTTTTTAGAATTTTTTGTTTATATTTATTGAATTATTTTAAAATAAATTTTAGTTTATACTGAATACACAAATACGTTGCTTTACATTTTAAGATGTTATCAAGATAAACATACAGTATAATTATCGATAAAAACCGATAAAACCGATAATTTGAAATAAAATTATCGAATTATCGATAAAAGATTTTTACGATAAATTGGAATCCCTAGTGATAAGGCCTCTAACACGTGTAAATGATTTGTAGAATCACGCTCTTGATGTAAAACAAGTTAAATTTGATCGTTTTTGGAAAAGGGAACACCAAATAATTGGGTGTCCCACCACACTTTGAATAGTATCAGTACAACAATTATAATGAACATTGAATCTCCATGGTGACACAATTATATAAGGACTTGCTCGTTGCTCAGATTTAAATAAAATTCAAAAATTTATTGACTCAGTTTGGGAACTTCCCTTTGTACTTCACAGTGAAGTATGCGCGATTGCGACACATAAGGCCTGAAAATTTTACCCAAATTTAAACCAGCATCTCGGCGGTTCAACCAGCAGTAGTAGAACCCTAAAAAATGATCCGTGGCTGACAGTTCTGTAAAGTCTAAAAATAATTAAAATCAGCGAAATAACAAACGTCATCCACCGTTCTGCTGATTTTCGACCTACTTCCCTAATTACGATTAAATTGAAGAAGCAGCACTTTCTGTCACCATTGTTGATTCCTATTTTACAACGTTGATTACATTTTTGGAATCATCTCTGCTGTATCCGAAACCACCCACGACCCATTAAAAAAAACAACCGTTCTTTATACACAATACACAAATAGTTCGATTTTATTTATATCCTGGATAGGTGAGATAACTAAATTTAAAATCATTAATTTTCATTTTCTTATCAGCCAGAAAATCATAATCATCATTATCCGTATCATGTGATCCGGATTCCATTCGTTTACGTTTCATGACCGCCAGTGATGATGCGTGCTCCTCGACTGCTTTGTTAAATTCCAAATATAACGGGCTTATTTTTAATTTAAGCCGCTTTAGTAGACATGGATCGAACGGAAAATATGTCTCTAGTGTTTCATCTGGCCGCTCATTTGCATTCGCATATACTGTAGTTAAATGTTTTCGCGAATTTTTTTCTATAATCGTATGGCAATAGGCTAACTGATGTGCGCGAGTAATTCCGGCAAATGCTTGAACTATCGACGGAAGACAAACACGTAATGGATTTAAAAAACACGACACAAGCGAGGATAATTGTAGCGATTCTAGATAATTTAAATTTGATTTACCGTCTGTTAGCTGTCTACTGCGAAATGCGATTACATAAAATATTACTTGGCAGACGGAATAAAATACTAGGTTACCTTTAACTGATAGATTTGTGCGTGCCGAATCACTACGTTTTATATACTGATGGGCCCAGATACACATTTCATTGAGCATTGCTTTTATCACACGAAGGGGTATAAAATTGGCCCGGGCCAAAAAGCTACCGATATAGCTGATCGAGGTTTGCCTAATATTAGGCACTACATTCGGATCGCAAACATTGTGCCACAGCTCTTTGAGAAACTGTTCGGCATACCTTTGTTTAGCACTACACACAAAAAAGATTATGTATTGTACATGATACGGATTATGAGATGGAATTATTACGTTACGGAATAAAAGTAAAATTAATTTGAACAGCTTATCAATCTGAACGTCATCACATTTTGAATTATTATCATTCATCAAATTTATGAAGAATTTTTTATCGAGGTACATCATGAATTTATTTAGGCAAACATCAAGTGTTTCGGCAATTGGATGTTTCATACAAAGCTCCGCATTTTCAATATCCATACCATCTTCCATGTATTCTGAATCTTCAATATCGTTCCGGGAGGCATGTGTATCGAGCACGACCAATTTTGTTAGAAGTACTTGAAGAAGATCATTTTCAAAATTCGGTTTGATTTCAATAAGCTGGAGTATGTTATGAATGTAACACGAAGTAACGTGTGATGGGCGCTTGTAGAACGGGAACATTAATTCGATCGATTCCAACATAATATCGAATGCCCTGCAATATTTAAATACAAAATAAGATTTAATATTTATTTAATATATTCTAAACGCTTACATTGGGATAAGCTCGACCAACCGGCCAAGTGTGTTGATCGAAACAGCCAAGATTTTGTCTAGCTCTTCAGTCGGTTTATCGTTCACCCAATAATCTATATCGTTATCGCCTAGTATCCATACTGAGACAAGGTGCTTAACAATCGTACCTGTATATTTATTGTGTGCAGTCAGCAAATCGACCAGGAACTGCTGATATTCGATTACTATCTCGTCGCCCTTCAACAAACAATTCATGTCCAGTATTTTTTGAACAAAGTTACCAAATTGAGGTTGCAATAAATGTACAAAGGTTCGTATTTCTTTGAGAAGTTTTAGTAAATCTTCATCACTGACACCTTCCTTATCCAAAATCATTAAATACTCATCCAAATCGGTAAAATTTCCGGTTTCTCTTACCCTATAAATGATATTCGTAAGATTTCGCTCTTGTAACGTCCCGAAACGTACCCGCAAATGAGCTCGATGTTTAATATCGTCACGATTCTTAATTTGTGATGCATGTTGACTGGGTGTTAAGGACGAATAGGTTGTCTTGATCGTAGACATTTTTTAGGTTAGAACTTCGGGCTCAAGCCCCTTGAACTGCGCAATTACACGTAATTTAACCCGATTTGTTTTAAATCACACACTATACGTTTACTATGCAAATATTCTTATTTATGTTATTTTAGTTTTATGTCTTAATTTTGAATTAATTTTCCACAGAACACGTTTTTTCATGTCGACCGACAATTTTTCCTAGTTTTTGATTCGTTTTCGATTCGTTCTACATTGTTTTGCTGTCAAAAACATGTACTAAAAATCTAGGGTTGGATATAATCTAAAAGTAATGCATCAGTAAGAATGTTTAATAATAGGTGGCATTATTATCGTCAATTAGCAAAGTTACTTTTTAGGGTGACATCTAGTTAAATTGTTATTAAATCTATTTGATTTATGGCTGCTGTCGTTAAATTTGTCGCATAAATTAGCTTTTGATGGTGTCTGCTCATTTTTATTTTAGGCTGATTTATTGGTTGATTAGTGATGTAGTTTTTGATAATATTTGGCTTTATATTTTTACAATATATTACCAAGCATTAATAATTTATGCGAATTTGTGAATGATGTGATGCGAGTGAACGATAAAGGTTTTATATTTATTTTGATATGGCTGGGATTTGTATTTAGTAATTTCCAATGTGCTCTTTCAAATACCTTGGTGTTTAATAACAAGGGCGTGATCGTCTCAGGTTACATAGAAGTGCATAGTTACTTTTGATCAACCACTCTTTATGAAGTCAATTGAAATGGTTAAGTCTGAGGAGCAAAACAGTAATATATCTGGAATAATTGTACGCCTTGGAGGATTTCATCTACTCATGTCATATCTTGGCACAATTGGATATATCATGAAAGGAAGCGGACTAGAAAAATTATGGAAAACATTTTACGAGCACATATACTGACGGTATCAGCATTAAATTATTTGAGTATGGACAATTCAGAAGATTTGAAATATATAATGAAATCTGCTGAAGTCATGGAAACGTATCAGAAACTGATAGAAAACAGCATGTCACCGGATATGTGTCATGATTCGGAAGTAGTACGCAATCTGGAGAGCTGCTTTAAAAGTAACATCAACAGACTAAGAAAAACAAACGGAACATGCAAACTTTGCAACTGGCAGATGCATATGGAATCTGTTCGAAAAATGTTGCCATATTTCCATTCTGCTGGTCATAACTTATATGCAGAATCTGCTCATATATATTTACAGGAAATGAAGGAGTTGCTAGCCAAGCTGACCGATGAAGAGTACAAAAAAATTTCAGAGAAATACTTTTCGATAAGAAGAAAAAGTGTGCAATGGAGCGGTATTTGGATGGACATGTGCATAGAACCATAGAAAAATCAGTTTACCATAGATTTCTCATTTTTATAAATCGAAGAAACAAAACTGAGTTGAGTAAAAAAGTTTTGATATTTCGAATATCATGATTGTATTTGTGACTTTACATTTATCAAAATGAGAAATCTATATGGTAAACGTATTTTCCAACGATAGAACAATCACTTATGCGATCAATGAAGACGATTATCTTGAAGACGAGGCATTACCTATGACACCATCAATTGCTTCCGAACAACATGTTGAACTCCGACGCAGTAGGAAAGCAAAAGACAATCTGGACAAAAACAAATTTATTTCATGGCTTCAACAACATAACCCATTTTGGAATCGGGCTGGTGATCTTACCAGTTTGTCAACTGGACTTGTTGCTAATTCCAACATCATTCCATTTTCAGCGACGATCTCTTAAGAAAGGGAACAAAACCGAGCATCTAAACCATATTTAAAATGGCTGACGTTGGTAGGGACAATTTTCCAACAAATGGCAAATATGTTGTAGATGGAGGCCATTTGCTTCACACGGTAGTATGGTTGGCCAAACCACAATTGTAGTGTTTAATGGTTATCCGGACTATACGCCACCACGAAAGTAGAAGAAGAAAAGGGAAGAACCATTGCCAAAATTTCAACAAACATCGAAGTAGAGAGCACAATTTCTCAAAGCAAATTTCTCACAAACACCCGTAATAAATCGAAATTCATTGGCAAACTGAAGCAACACCAACATTGTTTGAACATATCAACACATCAGGCGAAAAAGGAAGCAGATACCTCTATCGCAAAAATAGCTGTTTGTTTTGCAAATCGTGGGGATCAGGTGGTGGTTGCTGCAGAGGACTCGGACATCCTCATGCTGCTTGTGTTTTCATGTTCACAAGCACGTCAAATAATTTGGCTTCTTTGTACCAAATCGAAAACTGTATATGATATAGCAGCAGAGAGGATACGGCTGTCTTCATTAAGCGACCTGCTTCCAGTTCTTTGTGCTTTTACTTGACACGATACAACCTCAGCATTGTACAGGAAAAGAAAACTAAAAGCATTCAAGATTTTGCAGGCCAATGCAGAATTGAGGACCGACGTGCAAGTGTTCTTGCAAACGAGTGCCACGAAGGAGAATATTGCAGCCAGCGGAACGCGTTTGATATGTAGACTATATAACTTCACCAAAGAAATTCCACTAGAAGAAGCAAGATATCTTGCTTACAACAGAGTAATTAGTAATCTGTAGTTACATTCTAAATTCAATTTAGCTTATCTCCCGCAAACAAAAGCAGCTGTAGATCAGCATTCATTTCGGGTATACCATCATGTTCAAGCATGGCTGGAAAATGCTTTGGTACCAACAGATTGGGAATGGCAATCTGTCAATAGTAGTTTGCTGCCCAAGCCAACTGAGCTGTGAACATTGAGCTCAAATGTAACCAACTTAACGGCCATAAGTTAAAAAATAATGTTACACAATATTGTGCACAATTAAATTCCCCGTCATTTGAGCCATTTTTCAAGTTTGTGCTGTGTATCGTTTGTTAGCGAAACTCTAAAAGAAATAAAACAACATACTTTTCACTGTCACATCATTTATTAAGAAAATCTGCAACCACATAATTGAACGGGGTAGCCGGTTATATCAGCACATCAACAACCTAAAATTAAATAAAACATTAATGACACAAAACATTATTTCATATACTCACCAACTTTGTTGAATTAATCCAAATAGTATTTAACTGAAATTAATAAACTAATTAATAATTATATAATGTCAAACAATAATTTTATATATAATTTATACTTAACTTTAACATTTCTGTAAAATTCAACTTCAAAACAAACCTTGACAACTTAACTGTCATTATTTAATATTGTACTAGAGTAGTAGTACGACGAGTGTATTTTACAATGTAATTAACTACATAGTATACATCGTTCTAGTACTTTATATAATATTATTAATAGTACATTTATACATTCAAACGATACAATCTACATTAATTATAAAATTTAAATATGATGGATAAACGTACATATAATTTGTAAAACTATATATTGTAAAAATTAATTCTATTCACTTCGAACTGGCGAACTAACAAGTTGTTAAATATTAAACATTAAATTATAAATAATAAACTCTTTTGGTTTCATAATAAAATAGTAAAGTGTTCAAATCAGTGTTTAAGTTTTTTTTATTCAAATTTTGCTACCGTAAGATCATCAGCTTTGCCTAACATCAGCATTTGTTTCACCATACATCTAAAACATCCATCTTAACTTACATCCATAAATTTCCACACTTCTTCAATTGCACCTGGTTGGATCTCCATCAACATTACACATACATCGTTAAGAAGTTATTTTCATTTTTCTGAACCCCTAAAATTAGTTATTCCAACCCTGATTGCAGGGTTGGCTCAACCTTTAGAGGTGTGGATTTTTTCTAAAATACTGTCTTCAAGTAGTTCACAAAATTCCTGCATTTACTAGACATTTTTCTTCAAATTTATTTTTATTTCTCTACATGTCTCCTTGCAAGTCTATTCAGTTTTCCCAGCGATGTTCTCATCTCTTCAACCCGTCCAAATAGTATTCGACGTCTTTCTCTGCAAAATAGTTGTTTACGAAGATGAGGGTCTCTTCATTCGTCGGAAATCTTTGTCCTCCGAGCGCAACTTTTATCTTATGGAACAAAAAAAAAATAAGTTGCTTGACGGCTAAATCTATTGGCAAAATTTATTTTTTTTTTGCAAATGGTTCTGCCCATGCGTTCTGCATTCCGACAGGGGCTGAAAGTTGTGTCTATTTTCATCTCTAATCGTTATCTGTTGATGAAAAATCTTTTTTGCTTTCTGCCGCTATTGCGATTCGAAACCAGTACCTCCCGATCAAAACACCAGAGCTTTAACCACTGTGCCATTTGGTCGGTTGATGCAGAATTTGGTTAGTCTATAGAGAGCTTTAATTATTTACGTGATCATGTTTTGCTTTCTAAAATCGATTCAGGTTCCTAAAATTTTTTTACTTAATTAGATCTTTACGATTCTTTATTTTTTTTCTTGGTCAATTAAATCTTGTTTTGCATTCAACTTCAACTTTCTTTCCGTTTATCAATTTTGATTCCACTGGCTTGAAAATCAAAAATCAAATGTTATGTTTAATGAGGAATTCAATTAGCCTCAAATTAACGGTTTTAAATATTTTTTTGATATGGATTCAGCTACATTTCTCTAAACCTAGCAGAATTAATAGCTTTAGTTGAAATTTCTACTGCCTAACATTTTTGAAAATAGGATTTAACAAGGTTGGTTCTGCTAACTTCAGTAACGTTGAACCATCGGTATTGTGCAACCCTCCACTGTTGTGGACATTTCCTTTTTGACTACAAGATGATGGAAGGGTTCCATTACCTTACCGGTTTTTGGGGTTCTATGTCACTCAATAATATTCTTGAAATACTTATTAGACAAAAGTCCAAAAACACAATCAACTCACCTGTTTACTCACCTTTACGGTAGCCTGCAACTGATGTTGGCTAATTTAAAGCACTTTTAAGCATTATTATAAGGATTAAAATCTTCTATCGCAACGTGTTACTTCATCGAAACCGATTTTCATCCGAAGAACGGTAGCTATGGACCCCGACATGAGTGCATTATTGGCTTAAGACTACACCATCTGGAATTTCATTCCTCCTGTTTCACAGCATTTCAGTGGTGTGTGGTAAGCCGTACTCTGTTCTAGATAAAACTAGAAGACATTAAGTCTGTTCTAAATGGCTGTTTTTCAGGAATTTGGAACGCAGCCACGTCCAGTGGTCGAATTCCAGTGATCGCCTCTAAAAAGGTGGGTAGTGATTTCCACGTAGTGTTGGTGAATTTGACAAATAATTTGATGCGTATGGGGGTACTAAACATTCATCACACTTAAACAAATTCACTGTTAATGTGTCTATTGGTCAATGGCCTATTATAGTGAGCTTTAGATCGTAGTTTACGTAGAACCCACAAGAAAATACAGAAATTTCCAATAAGCAATAACAAAAGCTTTATTAATAAATTATTTGATACATAATATATAGATTTAAGCATTAGGCACTTTACGATTTAGTGGCAGGAGTTTCATTTTCTTTCGCATATGTCATACCAGCTTCCCCTTTTGAATACGGTGTATCACCGTTCGTTTGAAGGAAGATATCACCCGTTAAGCTGAAAAAAAACTAAAATTATCAGGAACAGCTCACAGTCGACATTAGAATAAGTATACCTTGGATCAGCATCAATCCCCATATACGCAGGTACAGTCGCTTGTTCTACTTTACCAATTTTAAAATTCGCCCAATTTTTACATTTCACCGAATGGAATGAAGGACGGTTTCTTTCGTACACACTTTCGGCCCAGAACCACCACGATCGACGATGTGAACATAAATCTGTGTGAATAAGAGCTACATCAAGATTGAAACAAAATTATATAAATATTTATTTGGTTGGAAAACTCGTGGATTAAAACTTTGGTTTTAGACGCCAATTGTTTATGTTACGGGTTCAATTTTGAGCTATATAAAAAAAATCCAACACCGAAAAATTATTTGGTACCGCATAACTTACCATTATCGGATAACAATTTATAATTTCGTTTCGGACAGCCAGGTTGTAATGTTTTACCACCATTTGGCCAAAAGTCAACCGTTCCCGTACTAACCGGTGCACCATACACCCAAGCATCCGTATGTATCACATCGACAAAATCGGCATCATCTTTATTCAACGCTTTCACGATACCTGGATAGAATGGTGGAAAAGCTGGATCGAGTGCCGTAATCCTTTTAAGTTTTAAATATTTTTGTGATTTCTTATAAATCGTTCGACCAACCACGCCCGCCATTTGTCCGCCCAACGAATGCCCAACAATATGGAATGTTTTTATATTTAATCCTTCACCAATCATATCCATTATATGTTTACTAAGTGCATCGCCCAATTGCAGCATATTTGGTAGAGCGTCCAATAAATAATTTCCCTCGGCCAATCGAGCCCAATCTAACACTAGTAAATTATGATCGCCCCGTCTCAAATACGCATCCACAATCGTTTGTATACTTTCGATTTCCATAAATTCAATGTAGCCATGGAAGTACAGTACCGTTGGTTTTGCCTTATCGAATTTATTGTGTTTAATAATGTTTTTGGCGTCTTCTATTGGAAATTGGGTATTCTCACTAAACCTTGTACCGTGGAAGAAGTATATTTTGGCTGTGGTTAAATCGGCCGGTGCTGATCGTAATCCCAGCCATAATCCTGTAATCGAGACGAAAAAGAAATGTTTAATAATTTATTGATTAATTCAGATATTTACGTCGATTTATAACTGCGTGCGACAGGAACGCGATAAGCAATTTTGTATTTAATGATTTTCCATGAAAATTGTGGCAGAATTAAACCAATCGATTGATCGGTTGTTTGATAGCAAGTCGCACCTTATCTTTATGATAACCCAAAATTTTATTAATCAATCGATTCTCGGTAGTTTGATGCTTCACATATATTATGAGTTTTATTTTCTTTGTTGAAAACCGTATGAGAAAAATATTTATGGAACTTTGATCAACCTTCTAAGAGACCGTTATGGAAAAGAATTTATCGGAAATCAGTACTTGCAAATACTTTGGCAAATATGTCTGTGTCATTATTTAATTTACTAAATGATAATTAAGAAGTGAGGCAGATGAGTTTGGAGTTGTATTTTATGAGAGTTTTCTGTCCTTCTGGATGTAGTGCTATTGGTGCGGACTATTGGTGATTATCAGGTGTGTATCCGAAGCTAAGCTTTTTGGCATAAAATACGGATTCATAGTTTAAGTTAAGCGGCTGTGGACATGAATTAATCTTTGGGTTCTATAGCTTGATATTTATTCAAAAGTCGTTATGACTATTTGAGTATGGTCTTCAAATATTCGATCAACAAAACGTTTTATTTCGATAACAACTCTGAATTACAAGTAAAGGAATATGAAAACTCCGCTAACGTTTAAAATTAGGGTTCGCAAGAGAAGGACAGGAAATTTAAAAATAAAAAAAAATCGTGAATCAAAACGACGAACAATCAAGGATACTATTAAAATTATGGGTTACCAGTGTTCTCGGTAAAATTTAGTGTAACTAATTTCTACGGAAGCCTTAATCAACAAAATGTGCAGTGAACTTTCCTCAAGCAATTTTTATTAAATTTCCCATTTTAAATTAATCAATGAAGACAAAATTAATGGTGAAACAGGGTGCTCGTTTACTAAATTCAAATCAACTCGATGATCTAATCTACAATGATAGATTATTGTCTTCTCTATGTGACTATCAACACTACCATTGGCACACCAACCGAAACTTGGGTTGATTGGCTTAAATAAAAGAAATTCTTTGAATATTTGAAGTTCACGTCTCGAACAAACTAAATGTGGGTTTTAAGAACTCCGCACACTGTTTTGGGGCTCTTTTCCGGCCAACTCGAGGGCGTACAGCTATAGGGCGGATTTAAGACCATCTGTACATTGCAAGTTCCATTGCAAGTTCCAATATAACTTTTGTCGCCTGTATAACTTAGTTTTTCGTCCTTCCGCTTCGACGAAATAAATGCGACTAAATATTTTTTGAACTGTAAATATTGGGTTGGGCGAGTATAACTTATTTTTTTTGTAGAAAAACACGTTTATTTCTAAGAAATGGTAAATTTTATTTCTGGCAATAAATGAACTTTTGATGCGATCCATTCGTCGACCCACTTTTTGATTTCTTCGTGGTTTCTGAAGTGCTGAACTTGAAGATCGCTTGGCACTGATCGGAACAAATAATAATCTGATGGGGCACAACCTGGTAAATAGGGAGCCGTTCACGAGTAATAGTTTCGTTATGTTTTAGCAGCTCATAGTATACCACTCCTTTCTGATCCCACCAAATACACAACATAACCTTACTTCCATAAATATTTCATTTTGCTGTTGATGTGAATGGTTCTCCTGGATGAACCCATGATTTTTTGCTTCTAGGGTTACTGTAGTAAATCCGTTTTTCATCGCCAGTCACAATTTGATACGAAATAATGACATATTCGGTGTCTTGTAAGCAAAGAATTGCAAACCATTAAACGATTTTCAATGTTGGCTTCAGTCAGTTCATGTGGTACCCATTTTCCTTCTTTTTGAATCATTTTCATGGTATGTAAGCCTTTTTTTTTGGCTACTTGAGTGACATTTAACTGTTCTGCAAATTCTTTTTCTGTTTGAACTGAGTTTTTCTTCAATAATGCTTCCAATTCTTCATCTTCGAATTTTTTGGTTGATCATAGAAGGTTCTTTGCCACTGACATCAAAATCACCAATTTGAAATCGTTTAAACCAGCAAAAGAAAACTTTCAGTAGGTTTTTTCTTTTGATTAAAGCAAAAAAGTAATGCTTCCCACAAATGCTGTTTTGTTGGTACGAAATTCGACTTCGTTCGATTAAACGGGATTAAACATTTGTTTGAATTTTAGACTTATAGATGGCAAATGTGTGAGAATCTCAACAATCAGTTTCGAACGGATGAGATTATTAACGCTAAAGTGATACCAAATGGAAGAATTTCCTACGATTGTGTATTTTATTCGAGAGAGCTGAAAATATACCAATATACGGAACAATTACAAAACATCATATAACCAAATTAAAAAAAAAAAAATTAAAAACATAAAAATATGTCAAAAATGTTTAGTACTAAATTTACGCCATCTCTTAGAAAATCCAAACAACTAAGTTATACAATAATTTAGCAATGGTTTCGGCATAGTCATCGTAATACTCAAGATTTATAAGAAAGGTGAGGGTGACACGTTGAGGGCACAAGTACACAACACCTGAATAATATTTTTGAGGTAGAAAAACTCTCTGCAGACTTTGATGGGATTACTTTGTGGATCGCTGGATGAATCACAGTTAGAGGAGGACCTAGTGAGTCAGCTATCCATACAATAGGTGTGTATCCTCCTAGTAGACCTCTGGATAAACTTTAACCACAGTGGTGACCAAAAGGACTTTAAGGCACCCGTACAAAATGCAGGAGGCTTTTTAAGCCCAAGGAAACTAAAGCAGCTAAGGACTGGGGCTATGCTAAAACAAATGCCTGGGGCTATACTGTAGTAAAATACAAGAGTCCTTTGAGATATCTAGGCGGAGTAAATTACTATCAAGTATAGGCAGGAATTCTGTTATATTCTTAGAAAATGGACTGAAGTAAATATAACTCTCGTATTTATGCCTAATACGGTAAAAATTTTTAGAAAGACAGATAGAAGCAAAGATAAGAATCGTTTGAGCTAAATAGGCTATCGAAATAACAGAATGCAAATGTGCTGAAACTGCTTTTCACTTTCTTATTGTTCCTATCGAGAAATCTCTTGAACATAAGGCATAACTTTTCTGAATATATATAGAAGATTAAACAACGTTAGACCAGATGCGATCAGCAGGGTCGTGAGTCGTGACGGCCAGTCAGGTTTGGTCCTCCAATAGCAGATTTGTGTAGAGGCACACCACACCGCAAGGTGGAGTATTATCTCCTCTTCTTATGCGGATGATGTTGCGATTGATGCGAACGCACTTTTAAATGTGGATCCAGACAAAACTGAGATGGTCCTGACCAAAATATGGGGTTTGAACTCACCGTGTGGAACTGTAACAATACAGAACACTCATTTTTTCTAAGCAACAGGAACGTTCCAAATACTACCGACTATACCATCGCGACACCATGTTTTGGTAAAAAGTTGAGGATTGACATTCCCACCAAAGAATACTGGTTGAGAGAAGCATTTCTGGTTGGGAGAGGCATTTCTGGTTGGGAGAGGCGTGTTCTGTGAAGAATTAAATGTAAACCTCCCTTTTCGTCTCGCATTGACTGATTGAGGTATACTGTAATACCTGCAAGATCATTTCGCCAAGCAGGGCGGATGTTGATATACCGCTCGCTATTTCAACTTACTACTTCAAGAGGAAGCTAGAAGAACCATGACCATATGCAGATGATTCAATAGTACCTCAACCTATGAAGATCCAAGTAGCTGATATCGCTGCGGAGGCGTCATATCAGTATGATGGTGGGCGCTATTAGCTCTATTTACTTTGCAGCTGTCCCGATGAAGCGCTTAGCAAACTGCAAATCCTGGGGGCTCACCTCCTAAACAGACAGACCACAGTGAAAGGACATCAAGGATATCTGGCGCTTCGATGAGAGAAGGTGAGAAGAGAAACTAATGGGGAACGGTTACGAACCTGATTGCGTCTTTGTCTGTCCTTTAGGACAAGCACGCTAGTACCTAGGCTGTAGAGCAGAAACATTTTTTCCATCTTCACTATGCCTTCACGTAGTGTAGCTCAAATGTTATGTCCGTCGAGTGTATTTCAGATGGTTGTACAACATAAAAGCTTTTAGTCGGCCTCATCAACAACTCCAGTCGGTCCAAAGCATTGCACAATGAGCACATTTTTTTCTAGATTATGGTGCACCACCTAAAATTTGAACGATTCATACCATTACGATGCTTCGAGGGTAACACTAAATGAATCAGCTGGTGTAGTTGAGGCGATGCAGGGGAATTCTGATTATAGTCATGGCTACTAAATTACACGGAGAGCTATTGGCGTCGCAAAACTAATCAGCATCACTATTGTGCCGTATTGTCTACACTGCGTAGTTAATTAATATTCTTCATGTGTAGAAAGTTTGTAGACTTTGAGGTTGGAAGTTATTTTTATATCCCACGACGTGGAGCGTTGATCGAGGGTTATAACAAGCGAGGGCTGTAACAGTACTTCTTAAGCGTGGTGTATACAATTTTTTCCACTATTAGAATTATCACCTTTAGTACAGTGCGATCCATAACTATATAACCACTCGTTTTTCCATTTTTTTTAATGACTGAAATTTCAAGAAGTTAATAACAAAAAATAAACGAAAATATATATGTGATTCGTCATGAAAAACCCATTTCAGTATTCAATTATTTTGAGCAGAAACAGTTTTTTCAAAATTGTTTAGTTCCATAACTATATAACCACAGTAGCCGTTGATTATATTTTTCTTGATAATTAAATGAATAAATATTTTAGTTTTATTCGGTCTGTCAAATAGCCAAGTGCTGTATAAAAATAATGCCACGTGAAAAAAACTTATAGGCCAAGGAAAAAATGGCATAATTCAAACCCTTTTCGGAGGTTTTTTTACGGAAAATTGGAAGAACTCCTACTACTTACGGGACAAGAAAACCCGAGGGACCCAAAAAAAAGATGACTTGCCGACAAATACGCGATCTGGTTAAAGCTGCCAGTAATTCTAGGAAAATTATTAAGTGCCTGAAAAGCGATTTCCAGTTAAACGAATCCAGTTAAGTGAATTTGGTAAGGCAAATATGAGACTGGTCAAAGGCAATTGAAATAATTTAGTTCTCTTTTTATTATAACCATAGGTGATTTTTTCCAATGAAAAAAAATTAATCTGGATGGGTCAGATGGTATTCATTACTATTGGAGGGATCTTAGAAAGGAACCAATGTATTTCTCAAAGCAAAATTTTAGTGAAAAAATGGCAAAATTTTTCTGTAAATTCTTAAATAGAAAAACTTGATTTTCGAGTAAGATAACACTTCAATCCACGAGAGTCAAAATACCAAATCTTGGTTTGTGGAGCATTACATACCAATTTAAGATTGGCCCGCTTGTTCTCCATGGAGACCTAAATTCCATAGAAAACCTTTCTTCGAAAATATTTACACCCAATTATTTCCAACATTAGCCCTGAAAAGTATAATTTAGACAAAAATGCCAGCTATGAAAATAGTGAGCCACAGTGGTAAAATATTATTAACCTCAAGCCGAGAAACAAAACTTCTCAGCGGACTAAGACATAAAAAGTTATATGCTATAGTTAATTTTTTAATGCCAGCTTCATCGCTGACAGATAAATTGTGGTTTGAAGAAATTGTGAGCAATGTTATATAGTTGAAATAGTTAAGCGAAGAACAAAGCGAGCTACACTAAGCTATGCTGAACTATGCTTCATAGCTTAGCTTGTCATTAAAAACAACCCCCTTTGTACTAGCCTATAACAAAAAACCAAATTTTATTCTGGTAAAACCGTACAAATATCCCATAAATATTGGACCAAATTGGTTGAAACAAATCTCGATGTGCGGCCATCTATGTCTGTATGCTACCCTTGTTAGTTGGATAGAGTAATCGTTTCGAAGATGTATATAAGGCAGACGGCATAATGAGAAGGGAGTTTCTCTTATAGCCGGATTTAGCCTTGTTGATTTAGAGTTATGCTTCTCAATGACACCCATAAAGGGACACATATATCAATGTTTTATTTAGTTTCGTTAAAGAGGTAACTCGGTTCTAACCAGAATTGAAATTAAAACTTTCTATAGTAGTAGCCCTGGATGTAGAAAAAACGATGCCGCTGCTCCTATTTTCCAAATTCCTTTCCGAAGGATTACACGAAGTGAATTACATCGGTGTTTATTACTTTTTACGCTATTTGCCGTAGGCACTTGGCGAAACACACTTATACTTAATAAACACATTTTATTAAACACTTGTTTTTTATTTCGCAGAATTAGATTTTTGAATATTTTAGTTAAAAAATTCGTTCAAAAAGTTTAAAAAATCACTCGATTGATTTCGACTTGTTAGGTCATCATCAGGAGTATCTACTGGTTTGTAAAAGTAAAAATTAGTTATACATAGCAGAAAAAAGCAAAAATTAAACAAAAGAAAGAGGGACAAAAATAAGCAATAAAAAGCAATACAAATTAATCTATTGATCGCGCAGGTGTGCGATTAGTCAAAATAAGCAGTAATTGGCCAGACTTTGCGCAATTTTGGAGTTAGAGCTAAAGAACATTTATCTGGTTGCAATCAATCAACTTTCCATAACCACTTAACTTTAGAAAATCATATAGCTAGCTTGAACAATTTAGACATATTACATGTACAACCTGAAGGCAGTTAACCCATACTGTACATACTACTACATACTCCCTCCCCAGACAGTTAACCCATACTTTAGTTTTGACTGAACTAAACCACAATAAAGCTGTAATAAAACTTTTATTGGACATAATGTTAGATCACTTCCATATGAGATTTGAATCTTAGTCTGCAGTCCAAGACTACACCTAGATATTTGAAATTGTCAACTATATCAAGAAGTTTGCATTTGTCCGAACAGATGGCGGTTCCAAACTGAGATTAAAAATATAAGCTAATACATAAACAATGGAATTCGGAATTTGTTTTATTAAATAGTTGCTAATATTGTCACATCCAGAAAAATTTGAATTATCTAAGCTATTAATGTAGATAATAATTTCTTGCGGCGTGATATCTGAAAAGAAAATAGTATTAAAATCTATCTTGCGTCGTAACATCTCTGTGTCTTCATCCGAATCTTAGCTACTGCACAAAATGGGCCGTTTCAGTAATTGAGGGGCATTAATAAAATACGAATTAAATATTTCTGAGATGCATAATGGATCCGATACGAATTTACCTTCTCCATCTAAAATAAACACAATATCAGAATTAGATTTTTGCTTACCAACAATTCCGTTAATAATTCGCAATTGACTTTTTGGATTGTTCTTAACATTCACGAACTTGTTATTTTAATACTGTTTTTTAGTAGTCATAATTTTACTGACAGTATATTCCGTGAAATATTGATCCATTTGAGTTTAGCTTTCAAATAAATGCATTTGTATTAAAATTAAAACTAGAAAACAAATATGACTGTAACAATAGAAGGATTCCCTTCCTGCATGTAATAATTACAATCTAATTTTATTTGTGTAAATATTATTATTATTGCTTGAGTGAAATTTAAGTATATTATATATTCTAATTACAAGTGGATATTTTAATAAAGTTTAAAGTGAATATTAATATTCACTTCCTGCATGTAATTATCTGTTTTTATAATTTGCAATGTATGAGTAAAGTGCAGTATATTCCGTGAACTATTGATCCATTTGAGTTAAGCTATGAAACTAATGCATTTTGTATTTAAATTAAAACTAGAAAACATATATGACTGTAACAATGGATGGATTCACTTCCTGCTTGTAATAATTGTAATTTAATTTTATTTGTGTTAATATTATTTTAATTTGTGTGAATATCATTGCTTAAGTGAAATTTAGGTATAAATATATTCTGATTAAATGTGGTTGTTTTATAAAACTTACTAAATTAATATTAATATATTTTATTCTTTAATGCCTATACATGATTTCTGGATTGGATTAATTTTACATGATTTAATATGTTTTTGGGGAACCAGTTCAATTTTGTTTATTCAATGTATGACAATTGCACGTTGGTTTATCAAAGTTCAACTCATAATAATATAGTTTTGTTGCAGGAAATCAGGGAATCTACCATATATGATTACTTAAATAATTATTAATTTTTTTCAGGATGCTGATTGCTGATCTTTTATACCATAAAGCCAAAAATAATTGTGCTGTCTTGTGACTAACAATTTACTAACTATTGACTACTTAGGTGTCTGTAACCGGGTCAAGTCTATCATATCTAACAACCTTTCCTATCCCTCCATCTTGTTATATGTAAAAGGGGTGTACGGTAGGCCCGGCGTATCCGGGATCCCTGCTTAGTCTTGGCCGTACATTCTAATCAATCAATCAAAATTACATGTACAACCTGAAGGCAGACGTTTAGATACCTTAGAGTCTTACGAAATTCGAAAATCAATAATTCTTAACCAAAATATCCTTAACGAACAGAGAGAAATTCGTTTCTCACCAATTACAGACCCCGCCCTTTTCTATAATTTGACTAATACCTCGGGTAATTAAATGTACTTCAATATACCTTGAATTTTGTTACTCAGCCGATGACTAATCGCACACGTGCGCGATCAATAGATTAATTTTTATTGCTTAACTTTGTCCCTCTTTCTTTTGTTTAATTTTTGCTTTTTTCTGCTATGTATAACTAATTTTTACTTTTACAAACCAGTAGATACTCCTGATGATGACCTAACAAGTCGAAATCAATCGAGTGATTTTTTAAACTTTTTGAACGAATTTTTTAATTAAAATATTCAAAAATCTAATTCTTCGAAATAAAAAACAAGTGTTTAATAAAATGTGTTTATTAAGTATCGGTGTTTATGTTTGAAGAACTAAACATAAACCGTAAAACTTTATAGGATTGCTTGAGAATAATATTCTTTTCGGATAAAATGATAAATCCAGTGATTTACCAACCATTAAACCATTAGGTTGCGATAATAGTCCCTACTATAATTATAGAGTTTTATATATGTCAGTTTTGTCCATGAACGTGAAACACTTCAAGTCACTTAAATTATTCGTTCAAGTTACGCTCGTCTTACCAGAAAAAGTACCGACTTTCTACTTATAAACTAAATGTGTGTCAAAAAAATGCTTAGCTGCCTGAACAAATTCGGGTATTTTAAAATTACATTTTCGCTACATATTCGTTTACGATGTTCAAATTTCAACTACACGGCGCGAAATAACTATATGGGACAATAAACTTTTTTTTAAACAAACTCATATTTCATTTTCATTTGCGTCAGATCATTTGCCAATGCAGATTGCATATAGATTTCAATTCGGTTAGTATTCATTGTAGGTACATGTATAGCAGTTTATTCTGATTGATCATCAATCATCATGACATTGAATTTATGAACGTTTGGAGAACATAAACATCAATTTTTCCCATTCTTCTTGAATGACGAAAGTAGTAAATTGACCTCCATTTTTGTAGACTCCTTAACTAAGAATGATCCACCGAATTTCTATTTGATGTAAGTCCGGACCAATAACATGCCTTTGCAATACTGGTATATTCCGTGAGAGAAAAAAATCCTTGATACAGGAGCATTATCCTGCTGAAATGTCAAAGTTTCACCGTACGTTTCCTCTCTAAAATTTACTAAAGCGTCATGTAATAATTACACATACTTCTCTGCACTCGTTTTATGCAAAACAAAACAAATTGGGGTCTTGTTCTGATAGCAGAAACCACCCATTTATAGCGCGGAAGAAGTTTAGGTTTACTACCCGTTTCTGATATTTCAGATGAACATCCTCTTTTAAAATCTGTTGAATTTTTCGTTTAGTGACGTTCAGACGCAAGTCACGCCTTAATTTCATATTTTTACTCACTGGAACCCACCTTATTTCCCTTTTACTTCTCGCACCAACTTTAGGCTTTGGTCCTTGTCTTTTTATTGTGCTATATGTTTGGGGATTTATTAAAAAGTTTTAGATTTTATTTCTCCGTAGTTTTGTGGCTATCTGACGAATAGTAGCGCCAGATTATCTAAAGCATTTGACCCTTTATAACAAAAAATTGGGTCTCATTTGAAACACGATATTTTAAAACGCGAATTATCAAAACGCGATATTTCAAAATGCGATATTTCAAAACGCGATATGGTACAAAACGGAATATGGTACAAAACGGGAGTTTAGGATCGGGTTATATCAGGCGGGTGAAGGGGAAATTTAATTTCAGTTTATAGGAATTTAAAAATCGATAGGAACGATCGTATATAGGATCGGTATCAGGTGGGTCGCTGCGCTCCCGCCGCTTCGCAACGCATATTCTGTACCATATCTCGTTTTGAAATATCGCGTTTTGTACCGTATCGCGTTTTGTACCATATCGCGTTTTGAAATATCGCGTTTCGAAATATCGCGTTTTGTACCATATCGCGTTTTGTACCATATCGCGTTTTGTACCATATCGCGTTTTGAAATATCGCGTTTCGATCGGAACCGCAAAAAATTAAAAAAATAATTAACTCCTTTGTTAATGCTACCGAATATTATTTTTACTACACAATATTGGCCCGTTCCATCATACATGACTTCAAAAGACCGGCTTCACCTCTCTTTCCACTTTTATCTATAAAATCGATGTTAACTGCGACATAAAATTTTTCTAATTAACGAACTAACACAAATAGAACTGAAAATAAAAAAAGTTAAGGCCATTTTTGAGATGTAGATTTTTGTTTAAATTTTATTTTCGAGAGAGCAGAATAAAACAATACCAAAAAATTTGGTTATTTAATATAAAATAAGGGTTTAAATTAACAATAAAAATCTCTTACGACTTTGTTTCAAACCAGAAGCTGAAATCGTGTGTAGCTTGGCTGATACAATGTAAAATAAACTCAGCGAAATGGTTTTGAAGAAAACAGTACAGTACAGGGCGCCTATTCTTGAAATCGGTTGAAATTTTTACATGTGGAATATAATTTGCTTTAAAATTCTTTATATTATTATAATTTTTCGCCGACTACTTTAATTGTTTTATCAAATTTATATGCAAGTTTCGCATCGATTTACCCAGTCGGAATTTTTCCTTTAGTAGGGAAATAAATAATAGAAAACTTGCAAACAAATTTGAAAAAACGATTAAAGTAGCCGGTGAAAAATTCGAATAATATAAAGAATTTGCTTTAAATTATATTCCGCATGTGGACATTTCAACCGATTTCAAGAATACGCGCCCAGGGGGGCTATATGATTTTTTTTTTTTAGATTTCGTAAAATACGAAATCGTAAATTCGATCCGCCGCGAATATTTCTATGATGAAACTTCTTTTTTGGTCGCTAAATTTAAGACTATGAAGTATGCTATTTTGTGTTCGGTTTAGCTAAATATAATAAAATAGTTTCAAATTAATTGTAATAAATTAAATTAGTCAATTTTTATAAAATAATTGAGTAACTTACATTTTAAAAAGTAATAAAAGTATTTTATTTTAATAAAAAAATATTATGTAGCGTACAATGCTTAGTAATAAGCCACCCAGTAATGGGCCAGCCGCGTCAAAATACGCCAATAGCTTTTTTTCGCGCTAAAATTTTGTATTTGTGTTGGTGCATTATTAAAACTGTTTTTGTTTGCTTTCATTATTTGTGAATAAAATATTGTTAGTTTTTCAGTCGTGTTTGAAATTCAAATATGCATAGGCGTGTGGTCGAATGATTAAAAAATTGGGTAAATATACTGCGTTTTTTTAAGAGATTGAATTTTGCATGTTATAATTTTGCATGTTGTTTTTCTAATAACAGAAATAAAATAAATTAAAATATAGAACGATTTAATATTAAAATAATAATGGCTAGATTATATAATCAAGGGGCTTATAACTGGTTCTAAATTTTCAAATTAAATAGTAATGGGCTATGAAGGCTTATAAATGGAGTTACTTATTAAATTGCGTTTTCTATTTATAAACCCCTAATAAAAACTCAATCTAAACATTGCTGTTAATAGGCCCTTTAACGTTTCTGGGACATATACGTGCCAGTCAATTTTTTTTATTTTATTCTATTGATAAATGTCCTAAAATAATTTGCAATGTCTTAAAAAATAGCTAAGACTGTGTTTTAGTACATTCTCCTGTCATTTTTGAGATAAACGGTTATTTCAACAAATTTCTGTTATAGTGAAACGAGTGGATTTTGTATAAAGTGCAAACCTTAAAAATAGTTATTAAAAATATTTTTTTTCTAGAAATTTTACTTTTTTTTGTTAAGTGGCATATTTCTTTAACTGTTTTTAAAAAATTCTGGTAAGTAATAATAGCTTATAATTAAGTTATAGTGTTTTAATTATGTGACGTATGTGTGCCCATAAGTAAAAATTATCACACATTAATGAAAAATATTTTCAGTTTGATCTTGCATTTGGGCACATATATGTCACACAGTAGTTTGTTCAAATATTTTTTCTATCCATTAGAACATTGATACATTTTTAATTTAGTTTAAATAAAAAATGGATAAAATTTATTACCTGGAAAATAACCGTCGATTTCTGATAACGGAGGATGAATTAATTCAAATGGTATGGCCTGAAAACAGCGATAACGAAGATGATCAACAGATCAACCAAGAAGATCGTCAATTCTTAGAAAATGACCTCAATATTATGGATACAGGCGAAGTAGTTATTGAAGCTCCTTTAAATAATAATTGTTTAACTGCTGATGATATAGTCTTGACGAGTGAATTAGTTGAAAACAATGCTAATCAGGATGAAAATACTGCGCCTCACGTTTTTAAATGGAAAAACCAATATCAAGCGAATATTTTCCCTATCACAAACACGATTGAATATTCTAAAGTTTTACTGCCACAAAATATTTCGAAGTACGATTTTCCTAGTCCATTCGATTTTTTTAAAGCAGTGACCAACTTGGATGTTCTGATATCATTAATAATAGAACAGAGCAAAATATATTGTCTTCAAAAAGGAATTCAATTTATTATTGAGGATGAGGAAATGAATGCCTTCTTAGGATTAAACTTAGTAATGAGCTATCATGTTTTACCTGCTTTAAGAGATTATTGGTCAACGCAACCCGATATGATAGTACCATTTGTATCAAATGTCAAGATTCGAAGAAATAAGATCTGCT
The DNA here is from genome assembly GCA_932526605.1 of Nephrotoma flavescens. Classification (NCBI taxonomy): domain Eukaryota; kingdom Metazoa; phylum Arthropoda; class Insecta; order Diptera; family Tipulidae; genus Nephrotoma; species Nephrotoma flavescens. The sequence continues at coordinate 301,266,604 of OW052220.1, read as the reverse complement.
TTACATTTTTTTAATAATTCAAACGCAGTTCCTACAACGGATCCTCATTATGATCGTGCATATAAAGTTCGTCCGCTTATTTCACATTTTAATGCAGCATTTCAAACGGCCTATTCAAATGCAAAAACCCAATCAATAGATGAGCACATGATAAAATTTAAGGGACATAATATATTGAAACAATATGTGAAAGGTAGATATAGATATTTAAAAAAAATATTGATTTTTCTTAACAAAGCAAATTGTATTTAAAGGGAAACCCATTAGATGGGGGTTTAAATTGTGGTGCAGATGTGCTGCGAAGAATGGATATTTATACCAGTTTGATATTTACACAGGAAAGAAAAAGGAAAAATCACCTGATTTGTTAGGTGAAATGGTCGTTAACGAACGGACAAAAGGCTTGTCTGGCATGGTTATTGAGTTCTATTTCGACAATTTTTTTAATTCACCGAATTTACAATATGCATTATATCGTCGCAATATAAAGGCTTGCGGTACAGTTCGTAAAAACCGAAAGCAAATGCCCATTTTTTGTTCAAACAAAACGAAAAGAGGTGATATCGAGTGTCGCAGCTCCGATGGCGTATCCGTTGTTAAGTGGATCGACAACAAAGAAGTGTACATGTGTTCAAACTTCTTGTCTCCTATATTAAAATCTTCAGTCAAAAGAAGAATTCAGGGAAGCAGCGACAAACTAATTGTTCCCTGTCCAAATATGATTATAGAGTATAATCAAAATATGGGAGGTGTGGACATTATGGACCAAAAAAAAGTATCGTACGAGATTGATCGCCGTTCAAAAATAAAATTTTATTTGCGAATATTTTTCGATTTTATTGATATTGCCGTTAACAATGCCTCTACTTTACATATAGAGGCTTCGAATGAATAAAATTTAAAAACAAAGTTAAGCAGTTTGGAATTTCGCCAAAGTGTTGCGCGTGAATTAATTGGAAACTTTACTTCGCGAAAAAGACCTCATTCTTCTACAATGATCCAAACTGAAAAACGGAAAGCAACCAACCAAAAATTTAAAACTTCTATGGATACACACCGAATGCTAAAGATAGAACCGAGACAAAGATGCTTCAATTGCAAATCGAAAAATATTTATAATAGAACTCCAAATTTTTGCGTTTTATATGAAGTTTATTTATGTTACACAACGGAAAGAGATTGCTTTGGAGAGTACCATAAATTTAATTGAAGTCTTTTTACGATAAAGTGTCAATATGTTGTAGTTTTTATTTTATAATTTCTTGTGATATAAAATTTTGTGATACTTTTGAAATAATTACAATTGCAATATTTTAATACCTGGATTAATAAACAAAATGGATTTATGCGACTAAAATTAAAATTTTATTTTTATAAAACTTTCTACCAATTCTGGCCATAGGCACATCTATGTCACTTGCCATATTTCCTAATATAATTAATTTTTTTGTCAAAATATTGCAAATTACATTAGATTTAAGCTTGGTCAGGGTTAAACTTTTGCAAAAACTATACCCACTAACCCCATATTTTTATGACCGTTAAAGGGTTGATATTATCGTGAAATAAACTCTTTTACTCTACGCAAGAATCCATATTTATTTCATTGATGTTATTTCCAGAAAAATGCCCAAACTTAGTAAAAACTACTACCGTATAAATATTGAAACTGCACTGACGGAAATAAATAATGGGTTGTCGATTCACGCTGCTTCTCGTAAATATAGTATCCCCAGATCGGTAATTCAAAATAGAAGTCATAACAGTTCTAACTATTGAAGAAGAAACACATATTGTTGAATGGCTTATCGCGAATCACGCGAAAGGATTTCCACGCCGAAAGCAGGATGCCCAGAATGCTGTAAACAATTTTTTAAATGTGACACCCGGAGATAATCCATTTAAAAATAATCTTCCGGGTAATCTTTGGAACTCCAGAACCAATAACCGATATGCCAGTTCGAAAGTAGCCGAGGCACATATTCGAGGATGGTTTAAGCAAATCAAAACATATTTAGCCGATAAAGGGTTTTTAAATATTCTTGACTGATCGTTAAGGATATTCAAAAAGGCAAAATTTTTTTAAATTATGGAAAATGAAATTTGAAAAAATCATTATTTTACAGGCTCAAAGAATGTGTATGAAAAAGATCGCGGAAAATAAAATTGACGGTCACGTTCAGTTTTTCCGCATCTGGATTTGTAGCACCTCCATTAATGGTATATCCTTACCAGCAGACGTAATCAGTCCAATTCCAGATGGTCTTAAGTGGCTAAAATCTGATTCTGGCTGGATTACTGAAGTCTTTTACCAATATATAGAAGATATATTTTACCCCAGCGTTGTGGCACACACAAAATGTAGAGTTTCTAATTATTTGATACGTTGATGGCCATAAAAAGCATCTGACATATCAGTTGTCTAGGCTATGTAAGAAATTTAAAATTATTCTGATTTGTTTATATCCGAATTCAGCCAGAATTTTGCAACCAGCTGCGCTGAGAAAAAATTGATTGAATCTACAAAAAAAACCGATAAATTCAACAATTTCCGAGTACGATTTTGAGCCAACAAAAAAATTATAATATTTACTATACTGTAATTATTGTTAAAATTAATATTTTTGTTTATTAATTTGAATATTTAAATTACCGACCAAATGGCACAGTGGTTAAAGCTTTGGCATTTGGATCGGGAGGTACCGGGTTCGAATCCCGATAGGGGCAGGATGCAAAAGTGAAATTTCATAACCGATTACGATCGGGGATGAAATGTAATACATCTATGACCCCCTGTCGGAGTGCAAAGCTCATGGGCCGACCCATCTTCCATGTCAGTATAGGCTGGCATGGAGCTTGCACTGTGCAGATGGTTTTAAATCGGCCCTATAGCCGTACGTCTTCGATTTGGCAAGTAATGCGTAAAGTAAGACGGAAAAATAAAACCGCGAAAGAGCAGGGAGTGCTTCGGCCCCAAAACAGATGGCATAGATAAAAAACAAAAAAAAAATATTTAAATTGTGATAATTGTTTGTTTTACAAATAATTTATTCTTGTTGTAAAATTAGCAAAGTGATCGAACCAATAAATTGTCACATTTGTCATTTTTTCCAATTCTTGTAAAATCGACAAGTAAATGATAGAAATCGCAAAACATACAATGAAATTGTAAGGTTTGTAAAGTTAATAAATAAATATTAGCAATGGTGCACAAGTAATTTGTCGATTTCTCGATTTTTTTTTGGTTCATATTAGGGCGGATATTAATACGAAAGCAAAAAAAAATCATAATAGGACGTCAGGTTACTTTGTCCCATATAGCTATTCCACATAGTGTATTTTCTTCCATTGTATAAGTTTTTGGAACAGATTGCAGATTAGAGAAGTGTCAATTAACAATTTTGTGATTAATGTGGGGTAAAAATTACGGTACATGTTTTATTTTAGTGCAATACTACGGACACTGAAACATGGGGAAACTAATAGCAATATCCTCGGATTGCTAATTAATATTCACTATAACTGAATATTAGTAACTAACTATGCTAATTTAATACTATAAAATGTATGCTAACATTTTGCAGCATGATTAAAAATAATTTTAATTTGCTTGTCAAGTTTCATCATTCAATATACGAGTACATGACATTAAACATGAAACATAAATCATACGTATATAATTAAATGAGTCAGCACTAATTACATTTAAATGGTAATAAATTATGCAAACTCAAATGACTCTATATATACAAAAATCTAATATGCGATCACATTGACCCTCGGAATGCAATTGATTTATGCAATCAAAGCAAATTAAACAATTTGACAGCATTAAGATATTCACAATCGATTGTTTCTAAATTCAGTCATGCAATAACATTGAAAAATGCGTAAATCAACCGTATCTCTGTTTTGTTTATGTCATAAATTATGCACAGCTAACGCACAACTCTATTAATTTCAGTCAATGAACTGCTTCACAAACTATATATCGTTATAACAAACTGTAACACTTAAAATTTATCACAACACACTTTATATATTTGCACAGTACATAATAACAGTAAAAAAAATTAGTGTTATATTAGGGGATGGGCACACACCGCATTTTTGGTAATGTACAAAATTTTCCGGTTCATGCCCAAATGATTTTTAAACACTCCACAACACAAAACAAAAAATGTTTGTTTTTGAAAACTAATTAATGACTTGACTTACTTTTTTTATTTTTTAGCTTTTTACGATTTTCATTGGTATCATTATTATCAGTACTACCACCACTAGTTGTACTATCTGTAGTATTTTTATCCATATATACTCGTATAGTATATCGGTTGGATTGATGTGTTTATTGTAGTTGCCTGAAACGCGCACAAAATCGACTGATTCGAAATGGCAACAATAATAAAAATGATTTGTTGTTGGAATTTTTAATTGAAACACAATAAAATAAAATTTTAATTTTTATTGAAACTAATTGGATTTAATTAAATTACACAATGTATAGAATTTTATATAATGATCGTAACGTACCGTGCAGTGTGCACGTTCCAACTTTAGCGAAGTAAACACGAGAACTAAATTTTTAATTCACATCTGTATGCATTTATAAACAAATCGTTTACTCACCTAGGTGTTGAGAAAATGTTTTGATTATTAGGTTAGTGGTATGTGTTTACGAGCGATGAGATAAAAACATAAAAAACCGCGATATATAGTCGTATTAGATCGCGTAAAACAAATAGCGTGCCACATGACGTGCTGCATGCAATATAAAAAAATCTCATAGCTGAGTCAGCTGTATTTTGCAATATGGATAAGAATTTAAACAAAAAAAAATTCGATTATTCATTGTATTCAATGGCCATGACACGAAAGTTTGCTGCGTACAGCACAAAATAAAAAATTGTTTCGATTTCCGGAGGATTTTCGTCTTATTGATGCGGAATTTATAATTAAATTATTTTTGGAACTAGTTCAAGATTGAAACATATATTTATATACTATATTTTCAACAAAATACAGTCTGCGTATAGGTGGTACCAGACCAGTAGTATAGCTTTTCATATTACCGATGACAAGTCTAAATTTTCCAAATATCCAATATAATTAATGCCTACATATGTATGGTATACATATCCTATCCTCACACTACGTTACCGTGATGTGGAGGAAAACCGAAAATTATACGTTATATCGTTTTTCGAACAAAAAAGTTTGCCAAATTTTAATGTTTATTGTTGTATACGAGTATACAACAAAATTTGGCGTGAGTCTTGAACATATACATTGAGTATGCATATATTTACAACATGAATAATTATGTTTAATCTATGTATCTATTAGAAATTAAAATATTAACAGTATAATTAACATATTAATGACAGTCATCAGCAATATCATAAAATATTAGTGCTTTTTATGCAATATATTGGGATGATTTATAAAAAAGAAACCACTTCCGGGATCAGTTTGAATTCCGCAATTAAATTTGTAGTACAAATTTGATATTTAGATTATGGTCTTGATTTTCGGTATAATCTCACTAGAAGTGGTTGTATTATTATCGAAAGATTAACTTAAATAAGCCGCAGATAAAATTTAATCAAACCATAAAAAACAATAGAATAAGGTTATTCGAGAGGTCGGATAAAATCTGCTTTGGTTAGCTTACAGCGTGCTACTACTAGTTTTTTTAGTTCACTAAACCTAGAAACGAAATTCTAGGTTTTAAAATATTTAAAATTTATCATTGATGTGGTTGTTTTCGAGTCTTCTTCCGATTCTTCTTCAATTCACCAGTCCAGGACAGGCAATTCAACAAAACCACTATCTACTTTTTAGCATGCATGTGAAACTGGCCCGAAAAGTAGCCCGTAAAAAATGTGTCTGCTTAATCTGTAATGTTTTTGGGCTGGTCCGGAAAATTTAGAAAAACTACATTATCTTTAATTCTTATTCTGATTTTTTTTTTTACATCAATATACTATAACAAAATTTGATTTTACAAGCCAACACTAAAAAATAGAAAAAAAAAATTTAATCAATGTATAATATGAATATGAAAAACAAATTTAGTGACACTTTCAAAAAATTAGCCTTTAATAATAATTCGAGTATAATGATATTACGTAAGATTCTGAAAAAAAAATACCAAAACATTTTGCTATGAGGTGGTTTTCACAGTGACTGCCTGAGACTTCGGCTACTATCATGAACTAGTCTACGTTATTTGAAACTCAAATAATGTTACCTTATTTTTATCCGAGGGCCCAGAATTTTATTTGTTGAAAATCACTACATACTGAGAGTGGCACGAACCTTCTTTCCACCTCGTTAAGAAATGGGGTTACATTATTTGGATTCCAGGTGGTCTACACTAATTCTCGACAGTAGCCTAAGTCTCATGTAATCCGTGTGAAAACCGCCACTGAAAAAAATTTCTTGTAAAATCAAATTTTATTGTAATATGTTGATGTAAAAAAAAATTCGGGACAAGAATTTAAGGTAATGCAGTTTTTCTAAATTTTTTGGGCCAGCCCGAAAATATTACAGATTAAGAAGACACATTTTTTTCATGCTACTTTTCGAGCCAGTTTTTTTAGCTACTTTTCAGTGAACCAAATTTAAGTTTTAAATTAATTTGTGAAAAAATTAAGGGACATAACTAGCTATTTTTGGATCCATGGTATCAGGATTTTGAAACTGCATTTATTGACATCTTCAAGCATTTGTTACATGTGTGGGATTCACCAGAAATACACAAAATTACGAGATCTATAGAACTATTCTCGAATAAGTTTGTAGCTCAATCCGAATGCCACCGTCTGCTTGAAAATTTCGATAAAAATCATGAAATTTTTCGTCTATTAAAGCAAGTAGAGCCGAATGGATCTTTTTTTGATCAGACAATATTTGTATAAAATTTTACCAAAATCCCGTGTAAATCGTAGCCAACGAACTTTGTCCCAATTAAAATTTTTTCCCATTTTCCAAGTCAAAAGAATTAGATTGTTTCATTTCAAATACTATGAATTTTCGTTTTTCCCTACAACTTTGAACAAATTGAAACCAACCACGTGTGTGGTGTATTTTCGCAAAAGTTGACTTCCTCTTTCTCTCGATTATCGCGTACTGACACATTTCATACGAATGTGACTAGCAACTAAAAAATTATGGTTAATTTCATCTAAGTTTAAAATTTTCCTTCAATTCCTTTATGCCACGTGTAGCATATTGGCTGACCACTAACACAAGCTTAAACCGTTACATTGCGTTAAAAAAAAATTTATAATAAAGTCTCCTTTTCGCATAAATTATATTAATAAATAGTTTAGCAAAACCACTTAACTCAGAAATTTTGAATAATCATACATTTAACTAAACCACTTATTTATATGCTATTGTATTTTTAGTTTTTATAATTTGACAAAACCACTTAATTCAATAAAATCTGTGACAATTTATCATAACCACTTAAATCGAGATAAGTGGTTATATTGAACTATGTTATAATCGACAGGATTTCCCATTTTTTATTTCCCTTCAATTTTTCATCAAAATCCGATTATTTTTGACCGAGATATAAGCAAAAAACAAAACCACTTATGTTTGTTATAGATGTTTGGTATTTATTGAAAAACACTTAATTGATAATTTTTGATATTATAGCATGAAATAAGTGATATTTAAAACAATATTTTTATTTGTAAAATCAGAAATAAATTTAGAATAAACACTTATCTTGAAATAAGTTTTTATTTTGATTTTAATTTTGAGTTTGATATTTACTTAAATCGATATAAGTGTTTTTTTCTAAATGTTAATTAAAATATTTCGTAATTTCTGGTGAACCTAGAGCATGTAACAAGTGATACCATGAATCTAAAAATAGTTTAGTTACGTCCCATAATTTTTGGGCAAAAGTTAATTTAAAATTTAAACCTGGTCCCCTGAAAAGTAGCTAAAAGTGGTTTTGTAGAATTGCCACAGAATTATCTAAGTATCATTTTTAATTAGCATTTAGAAGAAAACACTTATATCGATTTAAGTAAACACCAAACGCAAAATTAAATTCAAAATAACAATTTATTTCAAGATAAGTGTTTATTCTAAATTTATTTCTGATTTTATATTGTTTTAAATATCACTTATTTCATGCTATAATATCAAAAATTATCAATTAAGTGGTTTTCAATAAATACAAAACACCTATAACAAACATAAGTGGTTTTGTTTTTTGCTTATATCTCGGCCAAAAATAGTCGGACTTTGGTGGAAAATTGAAGGGAAAGAAAAACAGGAAATACTGTCGATTATAATATAGTTCAATATAACCACTTACCTCGACTTAAGTGATTATGTTAAATTGCCACAGATGTCCTATATGTATAGGAGTGAGGGCCTGTTCAGGCTTTTATCATGTAACTTAGGCTAAATAGGTAAATTGCACTGATCAGAAACAATGCATGTGAATTTCTTCACGAATTCACAATATTATTTATGGGTCCCATTTGAAACGCGAATTATCAAAATGCGATATTTCAAAACGCGATATTTTAAATAAAACAATATAAAAAGGTTATCCAAAATACAGAGTATTTTACCATTTTTTAAAAAATAAATATATGAAATTTCAAGGGACTGATTGAAAGTGTCCACAGTACAGAAATGTCCAACATTGGAGGTTTTAATAAAATTCAATTTTTCATTCAATTTGCCCCTGATATCAATATACGACCAAAAAGTTTAACTGGGTGGATATACTTCCGAATAGGCCTAACTCCAAAAAATTCTGAAAATCGGTATACTAAGGTATTTTAGTGTGCTGATTACGAATATGGTCATGAAAATATCCGCAAATGAACCCAAGTAGCTCTCAACGATCCCAAGTGGCCCTAAATGACCCCAAATAGTCTTAAACGACAATTAACTCAAACGCCTATTAACCGCTCCAATTATTTTATTTAAATTTTTATTTATAATCGACATAGGGGAAATTTAGTTTTAGTTTATAGGACTTTAAAAATCGATAGGAGCGGGAGAATAGGTTCGGGTTAAATCAGGTGAGCACTTCGCTCCCTAATTAGAAAAAAACTTCAGTTTAGAGGAATTTAAAAATCGATCGGAGCGAGAGTATAGAACCGGGTTATATCAGGCGAATCGCCGCACTCCCGTCCCTTCGCAATGCACATTCTGTACCATATCGCGTTTTGTATCATATCTCGTTTCGATCGGATCCCATTATGTATGTATTAATTTAACACTGTCAAAAGTTTCATCCCTTTATTAAACAATTTAAAATAACATTCTGATTGATTAAATAATATTTATCCTCTGTCGGTTTAATAAAACACACTTTAAGTTTTTATTCTTCTTAAAAACTAGTACTAGGTGTGGCATTCACGCTCGAGGAATTTAATTAGTTGTTAGGACCACGTCTGGATGGTTTCAACGGGAGTAAAGGGGAGATAGGATCCTGCGGTATCACAATGGGCCACTATTGGCCTAAGTGTGCGATAGCAGCCACTCTAACCTAACCTAGACCCACTAGCGAAACCTGAGTCAAGATCTCTGGTAAGCAGTGTTAATGGCTATTTTCAGTTCGTAGGCAATTCTGTATATCGATTTTGTCTCGTGAGTTACTCATTTAAAATGAGTGAAGATTAAAAATCGAATACGTATACACAGTGTATAATACACAATTATGTCTTCGTATTTGTATTTTTCTTTTGCTTCATATTTGTATGATGAACAGTATCAAAATAACGCGATCCGGGCGAATCGGTTTAATTTCTATGGTGCTTATTTCCTTCTTTCAGCACATTACGTCTGCTCTCGAGCTGTGGTGTGTGATTATTTAACATGCTAATATATTTTATATTTAATTTTTTTTTATCATTAATTAATTTTATATGTTTTAATAAAATTTTATAAGTAAATTTCTTTTAAATTTCAAAAATTTAAAAAATAAAATGTTAATTATAAAAAAAATTGAAATACATAAACAACACAAAAATATGGAGTTTGCAATGGTTAACTCTTTGAGTGCCAAAAAGCGCGAGCGTGTTCTTCAATACACTAGCCGAAATAATGTTGGCTCTCAAAGGGTTAATTTGAATAAACAAAAAAATAATGACACGTGGCTTGCAGATGCAGTAAAACAATCATACGCATGAAACTAACACAAACACAAATGCTACTACTATATCTTTCCGGCTACACTCATTTCGTTTCACACATTTGAGACAAAATCCGTATACTGGTTCTTGGGAAAAATTCGGGAGCAAATAAGGGATTAAATAAGCTATTAGATGCACTACCGGAACCAGAGCCAATATAGGGGGTGTTAATGGCTATTCTCAGTTCCAACGAAAAATTTTATTTTTGGAAAAAATCGTGGAGTGGGGGGTTGGAATTTGAGCTCATTGGATGCAAATTATAATTAGCTATTACACGCACTAAAGGGTCCTCAGTCAAGATTTCTGATAACGAGTGTTACTTGGCGATTTTCAGTTCCAAGACAAAATTGAGTTTCCTTGAAATAAATTCGTTAATACTTTGAGACCTGGCATAGGGAATGATATTTAGCTTGACAGATAAACAATTGTATTAGCTAGTAGATGCACTTTTGGAATCTGGGCCAAGATCTCTAGTAAGAAGTGTTAATCGTCATTTCCAGTTCCAAGACAAATTTGATTTTCTTCGAAAGAATTCGCGAACACTTTGCGACTCGGGGTGATAGATGGTATTTAGGCTTATCGGATGAGGAATTTATTTAACTATTAAACGCACTATCGGAACCTGGGCCAAGATTTCTGCTAAAGAGGTTTAAGGGCCATTTTTAATTTCAATGCAAATTAGCATTGGAACGTGAGTCAAAGATTTCTGGTTAAGAGTGTTAGTAGCCACTTTCAGTTCCAAGTCAAATTTGATTTTCCTAAAAAAAAACGTGAACTCTTTGGACCCGGGTTAGGGATGGTTTTTGGGCTCATCGGATGAGGAATTTAATTAATTGATAGACGCACTATCGGAATCAGAATCAAGATCTCTGATAAGGAGTGTTAATAGCAATTTTCAGTTCCAAGACAAATGGAAGCCGAGTAGAGGATGCTATTCTAGCTCTTCGGATGCGACATTTTATAAACTATTAGACGCACTATCGTAACCGGAGTCAACATTTCTGGTAAAGGGTGTTTGAAAAATATTCTGGTAATGGGTGATTTCTGGTAAAGGATGTTTCAAAATATTCATGAACACTTTGGGACCCGGGTTGAGAGATTGTATTTAGAATTATCGGATAAAAATTTTTATTAGCTACTAGATGCACTATCGGAACCTGAGTTTAGTTTTCTGGTATAGGTTTAATAGTCATTCTTAATTCGAAGATAAATTTAAGTTTCATCGAAAAAAAATCGTGAACAATTTGGATCCAGATTGAGCGATGGTATTTGAGCTCATCGGATGAGAAATTTAATTAGTTATTAAACGCACTATCGGAACCAGAATCAAAATTTCCGGTTAGAAGTGTTAAAGGCCGTTTTCAGTGCCAAAACAAATATCATTTTCTACGAAAAAAAACTCATTAACACTTTGGGACACGGGATAGGAGTTAGTTTTTAGGTTCATCAGATGAGGAACTTAATTAGCTATTAGATGCACTATAGGAACTTGAGTCAAGATCTCTGCTAAGAAGTGTTAATGACCATTTTTAGTTCCAAGACAACGAGGGATGGTATTTGGGCTCATCGGATGAGAAATTTAATTTCGCACTGTCGGAATCTGTCAGATTAGGAAGTCAATTTCTACGGTAAGAAGTGTAATGGCCGCTAACCATTTTGGCCACACGTCGCCAATTTTTATCATTTGAACAACATCCAAGCCAGCGAAGGTACTTCCGATCAAAACAGAGTATTTAAATCCCGAGGTCATATAATTTCAGCGTCAAACAATGTTGAGCCTAAACCGTATTATTTACCACATCATTATGTTTTAAGTAGTAATTCATTCCTCGCTATACGGCAGCCCTTTATACGGCTTTATGCTATAACGGCCTCTTACAATTATGGTACAGTTTCGTTATACGGTCAAAAAAAAATCGTTATACGGCCAAAGAAATAGAGGAAAATCGGGGAACTCCCGAATTAATGCATTTATTTTTTTCGGTTTTGCGTTTGTTTGTTGCAATGTAGAAAAGCAAAAACACAAGAAATAGAGCACGGATTGTGTTTGTGTATTTATTAGTTTGTAATTATGTCTTGTTTGTCAAGTTTGTCTCGAACGTAAAGAGAAGCCGGAACTTTGTTACATTAGAGACTAAACTAGAAGTTTCGCGTAAAATTGACGCTGGTGAAAAAATTGTTGAAATTTGTAGGGCATTGGGACGTGCAAAATCTACCGTTCAAATCATTCGTAAAAATAAGTAAAAAATAATGGAACATTTACAGTCAGCCGCAGCGTTAATTGTTTCAAAATTAACTCGTCAAAGGAGCAATATAATGAAAAAAATGGAGAAGTTATTAGACATTTGGATTGAATACAATAACCAACGAAGAATTCCAATTAGCCTGATGATGACTATTCAAGAAAAGGCAAAAAACATTTTTGAAAAGTTGAAAAGAGATGATCCAGATGATTTTTCGAAGGACGTAAATTTTCTGGCAAGCCAAGGTTGATTTGAAAAAATTTAAAAACAACATAATTTAAAGATGAAAGGTGAGGCAGCTAGTGCTGATGAGGCTGCTGCTCTAGAGTATCTTAACATTCTGAAGGAACTCATTGAAAGAGGTGGACTTTCCAAAACAAGTGTTTAATGTCGATGAAACCAGGCCCTACTGGAAGCGTATGCCTGAAAGAACTTACATTCCAAAAAACGAAAAGACTGATAGATGGTAAATCTTCGCCCAGAGAATTTTGGAAAAAGTATAACATCAAAGATACGGTCGAAAATATTGGCGATTCATGGAAAGAGTTGAAATCAACCACAATGAACGGCGTTTGGAAAAAAATATGGTCAGAATGCACAACAACAAATGATGATGAAGCTGAGTCTCTTCAGGCAATTTGAAAAAACATATTGAACCTATAGGATCTGAACTTAGTTTTGATGAATTAAAAGATGTTGATGTGGTAAATTTACTTGAAGCAGATCGCGAACCTCTTTCCAACGTATAACTGTTTCAATTAGAAAACGTTCCACCATTAAATAAATTAAATGAATAGATGTTTCCCAAAAGTTAACGTTAAATGATTTATCGAAAGCGCTTTCTTCTGACGAAGAAAGAATCTTTAAAGCTTCACGAGGTATTGATACAGTCAATAATTGCTACAAGAATATGCATATGGAAGCAAAGAAAATGGCCAAACAGCTAACGTTGCACCAATTTTTTAATGCATGTCCAAGTGATTCATGCCCATATGAAGAGGATACTTCAGCATCGGAATAAACATTCTAATTTTTAGTTTTTATTAATGTTTTAAATGAAATGAAATTTTGAATTTTTTTAAATGAATTTTCTGCCTTTTTCTTTTCTTTTTGGAGGTTTCGAATTTCGAAAATTTCAATCAAGTTTAGAAGATAATTCACAAGTTAACGGTTATATTGGGTTCAGAAATCTGCAAAATTTTAGGACCATTGGGATTTTCAGCAGAATTTTAGGACCATTGGGACTCCAATTATAAGTGCGGCCAAAATTATCAGGCAAACTTTGTGGACTCTTCGGGATATCGGTTGGAATGATCATCTGCCATCGAAAATTGCAGATGATTGGATCCAATTCAAAACTATGTCATTGAATTTAAAACGAATCATAGTACATAGATGTGTTCTGACCCCAGATTTTAAACGGGTTTACACGATACGATCTAGTTATTAAGTGGCCTCGCAATAAAGCATCCAGATCTAACTGATGAACCTACCTGAATTTAATCAAATTTTCACTTGGGCGATTAATGCGTAATACTCTTCCAGTGTGAAACAAGATCTTCTATTACGCGTTCCATTTGAAATTTTGAGCTTTTTTAACGCGGATACCTAGATCCCTCCGATATCAGGTGATCGAGGAGGAATTGTGCACCAATCGATGTTATGTTCTATGCAGTAGCTATTTGTTTCAATTTGAAATTTTTGATGGAAACGCATTTGAGTAAGTAGTTTCAGTACAAAGAGAATATAGGCGCACGTTTAGCGAGACTCCTCCTATAACAGATGGACTATAATGAGGCTCGTAAACAATTTTGCTGAGTATGGGTGAATCGCAAAAAATCCTTATCAACGAAACCCTTCAGTTCGGACGCAGGAAACTATCGCTGCTGATAAGGAGCTTATCTGCTCAAATGGGTATTAGCAGACAATCACTGCAGAAAATTATGCACAAAAATTTGAACTTATTCCCTTATAAAATTCAAATAATAAACAAACTCAACGCAGCAGACTTGCCGATTCGCTTGGAATTTTGCCAGAAGAGCCTTCAAATTGGGAAGAGGACGAAAACGTTTTAAACTGTCTTTTTATGTCTGACGAGGCCCATTTTGATCTAAACGGCAATGTTAATAAACAAAATTGTCGAATATGGAGTGATTCTAACCCACAAATACTCCATGAGGCGGAATTGCATCCACTTCGCGTAACAGTATGGTGTGCAGTTTCATCAAAGTGCATTAGTGGCCCTTACTTTTTCGAAGAGAACGGTGTTCGCTTACGGTCACAGTAGACTGTTACTTAAAAATGTTAAAAGAGTTTTTTATCCAGAATTACGCCGAAAGAGAATCACTTTCATGGTGAAACTCATCACATAGCTCGGCCAGTTATGACAGAATTGCAGCAAAAATTCCTCAATAAGCTAATTTCAAGAAACTACACATTCCGTTGGCCCCCCAGGTCTCCTAACCTTACTGCGAGTGATTTTTTGTTGTGGGGTTATCGCAAACAAGAAGTTTACAAAACAAAACCAACAAATTTGAATGATTTAAAGCAATCCATTCGAACGATACTTGAGGCATTTGTAAAACCAATTAAGAAAACTTAATAAAAATGAATTATCTTTCAAATAAATCAAGAAAAAATAAATTACGTGAATTAATCAAAAAGTTATTTGCGTTTTTCTTAATGTAGCAACATTTATCATCCACCCTGTATTTGTTTCATTTTGAAATTTTTGGGTCAAAATTATGAAGTTCTGACAGCACAAGAAAAAAATTGGTAGCGTTTTCTGAGAATA
Organism: Nephrotoma flavescens; assembly: GCA_932526605.1. Classification (NCBI taxonomy): domain Eukaryota; kingdom Metazoa; phylum Arthropoda; class Insecta; order Diptera; family Tipulidae; genus Nephrotoma; species Nephrotoma flavescens. The sequence continues at coordinate 301,251,386 of OW052220.1, read as the reverse complement.
CTTTGAGTACCAACTTGCAAAATGCCATTTGTAACAGGAAATGGGCTTAGAGATCATAAGGAGCTTTTATTGTTAACGAAGTTATTAGTTGTTAGGCGTCGTATTTTTCTTCAAATTTATTAATCTGTGCTACCTTTATTAACAGCTTTAGCGGATCACCTAATTTAGTTGTGTAAGCTTGATCAATGGAGTTAAATCGGGGTTTCGGTTTAACGTTTATATTATGAAGTAATCAAAGCGTGTAAGCTACCACATGACGTAATTTATAAAGATAATGTAAAAAGGGTGATGAAGACATCATCATTTATTATTGTTTGATTGAGTATTGTCCCGATGCAAAAATTCAGGACCAAACCACCAGGAAGAAGCATTTAAAAACTGTGCTGTGATGGCATAAGGCTTCTGGATACCTGATCCGCAGGATTTAATGACCAATAAACATAATTTTAGCAACTTGATTTACCATAAATGTCACATCGAATGAAATTTTATGCTCAAAACATTCACAAGCTTCGTGCAATGTTTTGCTTTTTCAATGGCGCTACTCTTGGCACTCTACTTTATATATCGTCAACAATATAACAATATCGTCAATTTGTCTAATCCCAAAAAAGTACTTTGATATTATGGGGAATTACAAAGTAGTTCATTCTTTCGTGTCGGGAACAGGGACCTTTCGTTGGTTTACTTTCTACTTGTTTTAGATTTGAAAGCGACAATAACTAGTCTGACCCTATCAATAATATTTGCATCAGATAGTGTAAATTTTTTACCGTACCGCTGGCTAATAACGGTTTTACCTTTAGACAATAAACAAATTAGGCAAAAAAGAAACGGGGATACCGGGAAAGTGTTGTATTTTTCTAAGCAGTTTAAAAATAACATTTTAATTTTCAATCAAATTATGTGACACCTCAATTTTAACGTTTTATTAGGAAGCGGTGCATCCGGACTAAATACATGTATGTGTTAGAGTGATGCTTTACGCTTTAAATATCAAAATGTGGTACATAAACATAAATTTAAAAACGTAATGTCTGAAACTTAGATAACCGATTAGGAAAAAATAGCACCAATTCTAAATACTCTAAGCCTTTAGAAAGTAGATTTGCAAATACTTCATTGACCTTCTTCGGAACGATAATTGGTGTATAGAATATAACAATTCGTCTCCAAAATAAGTAATAATCGTAAAATTATTCTAGATTTAATCGAAATAACCTTGCAGGTTCAAAGAGTGAAATTTAAATACCGTCATTTTATTATAGTAAGGCCTCATAGGTGGCCAAGGTCAATCATAAAATTAAATTTAAATTTTGCTTTACGACTTAAACGAAAGTCATTAACTTTTACCACACATATATTTTAATACTATTTTGCATAGATAAAAAAAACTAACATTGCTGAATGGAATCATGATAGCGATAACCCAAATCCGTATAACGATATCATAAATTTACCACACAAATCTTAACTCGATAATCCAACATAACAAAAAAAAAAGTTTATTTTAGTAAATTTGTAAGATTATATATAGAACAAAAATTTTATGATATCTTGATGGACGTGTTTTCGCACTTTAGCATATAAGATATAGTGAAAATCAACGCGTTTACATCTCGATAAACATAAGCGCACAACAAACACCATTTGGATACACAATTCTGTAAACAAAAATAACTTGATGTAATCCAAAACTATTTTGTAACTCGTCTTGTTGTTGTCTATATACACTTCCTGTTTCTTATTATAGTTCACGTTACTACGCTATGCACGCAAGCAAACAAGTTTTTTTTGTAAAATGCTGTTTCTTTAGAGACTTCATTCGAGATTATGCTCGTACTCGTATACATAGTGCAAAATTTACTTACTTTTTGTATTTTTTAATTTTGTATTATCCATTATGCAATTATTTTAATTCCGCTTTGTACGAGCAAGTATATCTGTAAACACTGTACAGTGTATTCCTATATATACCCCGAAGAACACTTTCTTTTTATCAAAATTTTTATTTTAATTAAAATGTTTTAAACGACAGTCTCAATACAAAAAAAAACCACACTAAAAATTAATTTTTTAAATGTTCAGCACACTGTCACTAAACAAATTTTTTTATTGAATGTCAATAAAATTTTAATTTGATTAAAAATATTTCATCTAATGATTTTAAATAGCTCAAGTATAATAGATACACGTGCCTCGCGTAACAATGACAGAACACTAATGTGCTTTTATCGTTTAAAATTAATTCGCTACACTAAAATTGTGTACGACCTTTGATGAATGAAGAGGTTTAATGAGAAGCGCGCGAACACCAGTAACGATTAAAAATTGTATATGTGTATGTGAATATAAATTTTCGTACCGTCAAATACAGTGACCGCCAATGTTGTAATGTGAGATTGTAAGTACAGCCGGAATACATATATATTTCGAGTGTCTACTGTAAAAAATATAAATGATAGGAATCTTTTCCTAAAGGTGAATTTAAATGATAACGCTAAGCTCGTAATCTATGATAAATTAGTAGTTGTTGTTATGTAAAATCTTGCATGCGTCTTGTTCAGGTTTGGTGTATATTTTACTATTTACTTCACATGCAACTTTCTCTTTTAATAAAACAAAATAATTTTTAAATTTTTGTCACCGCGCGATTTTGTATTGGCGCGGCGATAGTGTGATCTATCCGCTTTATCCTAAATAACCTGGCCTATGCGGTCTAAATTTAAATTATGGTGAAATATATGGATTATTCAGATGTCTGGATGTTGCAGGGACATTCTGGTTAAAACTATTAAATAACTTGGTTTTACTAATAGTTATTCTAATAGTTGGTTGTCTGTATGTTCCAGAACTAGTTTCCATTTTTAAATTCTTTTCTTTAGCGTTGAGCAATTTTAATTAAGAATGGTTGGGGGCTTCCGATGGTTGTGTTAAATTATCGCCCCTAATTAAATAACTTTAGCATAATATAGTTCGAAATCCACACGTTTACGTCTCGATAAACATAAGCGCACAACAAAGACCATTTTTGTAAACAAAAAGCCTAATAAAAAAAAAAAAAATCCAAAACTATTTTGTAGCGCGGATGAGCAGCAGCTATAGATAAGTCAACAACAATTTTATCACCAACATCAAGCAACCATTGCTTTGGTTAAACCAAATTTGGATGACCGCATGGGGACATCATTGAAGAAATTGAATATGGAATGGAAATAACCTTAAGCCCCCCAGGGATAATGCAAAGATTGGCGGTTTAAATGGAGTGCAAAAAGTGAGTAGTGGCTAGGTTGTAGCGTAAGCAGGGGATAAACACTGGACTCCGTCCGACGGGAACCATTAACTACTCCGATAAAAGGATATGCTGAGCGTGGAAGGCCAGTGCCTGCGAGAAACTATGGGCTGTGATAGTTTCTCGCAGTTTTATTGTAGCGATTGCTAGACATGATTTGTATAATTTTGACATCAAGGATAAATCATTTATGATAGAGAACTGAGCTATTTAGATTCCGTTATCTGATCGAAGGTCGTAAACCCATATTATTCACAAATCATAAACCGAGTGATCTACGCGTTTTACCAAAACCCAGATAAAATATTGCCACGACAATTCCGATATGTGGACTAGATGGCTAGTTTAACACCGTTTTATGCACACGTATTCTTCCGACTGCACCCCTGGGCTTTTACACAATATATCGTGAAGATTTATAAACCATAACCACGGAGCTCGTTTTCGGAGAACTGATCCGGGGATCCGGGTTACTAGCCAGCTACTGTAAGAAACAAAAGTAGACCCGGACCAGTTAGAACTCGTCCAACAAATTAAAAGGCACTTCGAATATATGCAACCACCTACACAACATAGACATCGGCAAGGCAAAAGATTCGAACATTGCTCAATTTTCTACAAAAGTTCAAAAATATCAAAAAAAAAATCCAATATTTGTGTAATTTTTTTAATACAGATTCAAAGTCTATTTCAATACCTATCCAGTGGTACCTTTTATCAAACTGGTTTTTGGGGTAAACATCTGAGGTACACGTTTTTGTGAATATGTCAGCATGAAAATTAGGGGTAAAAATCGAATTAAAACATAGAAATAAACAAAAAAATAATTTTATTAATAAGAAGTATTCCCTCCTCTGGCCCCTGCATTGATTTCTCTAAAGTTTTCACAAAATCTTGATGTATCGCCTCCCATGCCTCTAAAATCGCCTGTTGCAGCTCATACAGATTCGTTGGAGTAACATCTCTGGCTCGAACCCTTTTTTTCAACTCGTCGCATAAATGTTCAATGAGATTGAGGTCCGGGCTTTGAGTTGGCCACTCCATAACAGGCACATCCATCTCTTGAAGGTTCTGGTACAATACATCAGCTGTATGCGGTCTCGCATTATCCTGCATAAACAGAAAATTTTCACCAATAAACCCGGCAAAGGGTACGACGTACTCCTCGCGTACTTTCTCAATGAATTCATTCCTCTTGATCGACAGCCAGTATTGACTCGTGTGATGAATGCAAGATCTGTCTTCGCCTCGGATGATATGCCTCGATCTCCTTGTCTTCTGTAACATATACTCTTCTGCGATCCATCGGTGCCATATAAACACATCCTGCACTCGTTAGAGAACAAGACTATTCTCCATTCTTCTTCTGTCCAATTCAAATGCTCTCGAGCGAACTCACGACGGGCTCGTCGGTGGGCTGCGGTCAATTTCGGCCCGTTTGCTGGTCTGTGTGCAGATTTACTTCTCACAGTCATCTTCTAACTGTCCATCGACTGACTTCAACTTCACGAACTTCGTGGAGCCGCCGTACCAGTGGAACCGCATTCATACGGCGATTTCGCAACGAAGTTGTTACAAGAAAGTGGTCATCACGCTGTGCTGTAGCACGAGGTCCGCCAGATCCTTCTGGTCATCTGAAGCCATCAGTTTCCTGATATCTCTGCCACACTCGACGAATGAAGAATCGGCTCAAATTTAGTTGTACAGCCACTTCACTTTGGTGCTGCCTCGCATAAAATAGTTCAACCACTTGTGCGGCTACCTCTGATGTGGTATCCATTTCTTTGCTCCGGTTGAAGACGTAATCTCTAGAGCATTGTTCAGACTAAGCGTCGATATGTGAATGATCACAATTCCGAGCGTGCTATTTCATGGCATGCTATTGTATTGATCTTGTTGAATTATTTTTAGAATTTAATTCGAAAGCCTAGCTATATGCATTATTGACAAAAAATCACTTTGTTGGCATGGTACAAGTACAAAAAATGTACCACCGGATAGGTATTGAAATAGACATGGAATCTGCATTAAAAAAAATTAAACAAAAATTAGATTTTTTTGATATTTTTAAATTTTGTCGAAATTGAATGTGCGATTATTTTGCACCCAAGTGTGGATTGAAACTACCTGTGATTGGTTTTTATTTGTGCTGGTTTTTTGTGTTCATTAAACTAAGCGGTACGATGAGAATGTTTTGCACTCGGGTGTGTAACGAAACCCCGTTTTCAAAATCTCGGTTTGTCAAAATCGCGGTTTTTTTTCAAAATCTCGGTTTTGTATTAAAAAAACGGTTTTGTAGTTTAGGAAATCTCGGTTTGAATTTTTAAAATTTGGCATGTGGGAAAATGGGACTTTTAAATGATTTGAAAACCGGGATTTTGAAAACCAAGATTTTGAAACCGGGATTTTGAAAACCGAGATTTTGAAAACCGAGCTTTTCAAAACCCGTTTGTGGGGATTTTTGTGAATCAGCGTTCTTTTATACTCCGTGAAAATATGATTGGTGGCTGGAACTATTGATCACCAATGTTTTAGCGCATGCTCATTATCTTCCCGTAAAGTGATGCAGATTACCATAAGTGTCTCTAGATTTAGAAACAAATCCGAACAATTGTTTCAACCAAAAGCGGTAAACATAATATAACCCACCTCAAGCTAATATTTTAATGTCGCTACATTCTTTGTCAGATCATATTATAAATGAACTTTAAAGCCTGCTAGTTACGCAATTTATTCTTTATATTTACTTTTGACCTCGGGTCTTAGAAATTGATCATGTTTCTTTGATTCCCAGAGTCGCTGTCGTTGGAGTGGGTGATTCAGATTTGTGTGTCGAAATGAATGTGCCTAAGCCTATAGCAATCCAGATTTTCAGCTTATTAATAATAATGAGAAGAAACAAATTACGCCCCTTCCAGCATGCCAAACGAATTAATATACATACTCAGGGTGAGCATTGTGAAGTTGATTGCAAAAATATCTGCAGAATTTTTTTGTTCTTAGTCGAGGTCTCCGCTATAACTTTGAACTGATATTTATTCGACCTCTCATATTTTAACACGATATTTAAACTTCTTCTGGTAATATTTTTTAAGCACTGTAATTAAAAATTATAAGCTACAGTTGACAGATGACGTATGAAAAAAACAAAAAAAAATATCAAAATTGTTCACTGCTATGATCGGCAGAACTATTCTACCGCGACAAATAAGTTTATTTGATAAGAGATGGCGCGCCAAGCAAATAATCTATTAAAATATATTTATTAGTAGCTGTTTGTAGATAAATGTACATATGTATATAGTTAACTAGAGATTTTAAATTTATTTCAAATTTTTAATTAACAAAATATTTATAAATGTTAGAATTAATTTTATAATTTCCACGTATTTTATTAGAGCGCAACACTTTAAAATGTTGGATCGAATGAAAAACATCAACAACAACGATCTATTTACTGACGAATGTGATTTGGTATCAAAATGGTTTGTGATTTAGTATCAAAATGTAAACATGTTTGGCGCCTAGGCTAATTAGACATTTACCTAATAGCGAGACAGCAGATTTATCAGACCGGCAATCGTAAAATAAATAGAGAATAATGGGAAAATTGAGTTTGAATATAAATTTTTATAGATTGTCGGCGTTGACTACATTGTCTGCGTGGGATTAAACAAACCGTTACGTAATCTACGTAACAGACAACAAACCCATAGATCACATTGCGTGATTTACCTCGCCCATATACCCAAACGTTTGCTCGTGTGAAGTCTATGTTGTGAGAGTCATGAGGTACACATCCATTCAGATCGCTTGATACGTCATCAAAATTTAACACTATAAATGTAAAACATCTAAAACAGAGTAATAACCAAATTAAGTAAGCTAGAAGTTTAAGAAAATATCTCTTTTCCACCAAAATCAGTCTTAAGATGTTAAACTAACGTCTGCTAACAACTCAACCACAAGACAACGAACTAATACAGATTGGAAGCTTTAAGCATCGCACCGCAATTTGATTGAAAGAAATTGATAAAACGGAAATAATTGCTTTGCGGTGAACCTTGCCAGTGCAACTTAACTTAAATGTATATTGGGAAGAAACGATCCATAATCAGTTAATGTGATAAACTAGTTGGCATTTGAGTTTAATAGGGCACAGTTACGAGAAATTATTGAACAATTCAACTGTCAGGTAATCGAGCTAGGTATAATATTTTGAAAGATAATTGGCTGATATCGGTCGGTGGTGACCATATAGTGGTTTTTACCAAAAGAATATTGGGTGGTGTTGTTTTTGTTGTTGCACAACGCACAACATAAAAAGCGCCACAACACGTAACAAATATTTTGCTTGTGTGAGCAAATATATAGTTAAACCCACACAATAAAATTATATGGGCCAACGGGTCGGTAGTGATTGTAGTGGTAAAACAGGTCATAAAAACAAATTAATAATATTTAATCGCGTTAACCAAATATTATTAATTTTTCATTAACTATGTATCGCTTACGAGCGTCATTGTGAGAAGTAAAACGGCGCCACGCTTTTAATATTAAGTGTCACATAATTCGTCACATATTTTACATATCGAGCATAGAAGTGCAATGAACATGGTGTACAGATTCTCCAAGTAAATTTGGCTTTGGAAAAATTGATGGCAGACAATGGTTCAGGTTAATAGTTAATACGCCTACACCGATATGTTAGGTGATGAACAACGACTACGGTTCTTTGCTAAAGAAGTATAATACTTCCCTAACAGCACAACAAAATTAAAAGTTAGGTCGTTTATCTGTACTTCAGCCACGGCGACTAGATCTAGTGTGCCATAAAGCTGCATTCACAGAATTTCAGCACATGGTAGAATTAGGGATTTACCGACCATCGGCATGGTCCATCGCTTGTCCATTACATGGTTAAGAAGAAAGATAACGATTAGAAATCATGTGGGGACTGTTGGCAGCTAAATACGTTCACGATACCAGATTACTACCCGATACCTTACTTATAAATTTGCATCATGGACTTGCACGGTTTTCTTCAAAATTCACCTTGACAGAGCTTATCATTTAATTCCCATTCACCCGAATACAATTGGTTATCCGCGATTTGGACTTAGGTTTTGAATGTATTGATGACATTCTTGGGACATCGTAAACGCAAGAACATCACGAGCAACATTTAAAAATTATGTTCCAACAATTATTTTCGCATAAAGAGTTGGAAATGTGTTTTCGTCGGTAAAACTTTAAATCTTCTCAGCCAAGATGGCATTGTATTCTATACCTCCTCCGGATGGGTGTCATTACGAAATTCCCGCCTCCCACAACAATCATACACATTCAGAAATATATGGGAATGCTAAATTATTGCCATTGATTTATTCCCAACTTTCTGAAGCGCTTGGACGAACTCATCTCTACTTAGCCGCTCTACTATAAAAAAGCCAAATACTTCCAAGAACTTCTCTTCTCGACCCGACGAATAGTGAATTAGCTAATATAACAATGCTAGTTCATTCATTGCAAAATAAAGTGCGAGGACTGTTACATCGAAGACTGATTTCGAGTATGTTCTGCAACATTACAATTACGATTGTTGGGAACTATTGGGATCACTCGATCGGGAATTACTATATGATACAGCAACAGTCCAGACATCTTTCGATTCCGATACGATTATAGCCGCATAAATGGCAGACTTAGAAGTTCAACATTTATACTTTCTGGTTCAACATTTCACACTTGTTCCAACTTAAGACTAGTGCCTTTTAAATTTTCTGGTTACGAAAAATACTGCAAAACATCGAAGGGTATAAATCGCCCATCCGTCGCGGAACCATTTTGACACAATATTTCACATCTTGCTATCCATGCTATTCGTAAGTTGATTACGGCTTGCTACTTCTGGCCCAGTTTAAACAAGGTTGTTTAAACAAACCTGAAGGTTGCTCTTAGGATTTCTGAAAATACCATTCATTGGAGTTCAGAAGTTCCAGTCGTTTTGACGTGCTGACCAGCTGAAATAGTGTATGAACAAAGCATCAAACTATTCGGTGAATTATTTGTCAAAAATCCTCTTTCACGAAGCAAAATCTTTGACAATCAATCGACAATTGCAGTTTTGTTTTTGTATGAGTAGATGAGATTCATGTAGGTTTACAACTTCGCTACGAAAAACCATATAAAGTAATTCGTCGCTTACGAAAGCACATCGTTGTCTTAATTAAAAATAAACACCAATCTATGTCGATTCATATAGATAATACCAGCATACGAAATTCTCTGTTCCAATGAGCGACCGCCTGCACGAGCACCCTAACTGCGAAAAGTCATTCGTATTAATGCGTAGATCTATTTTTGGATCTAATACGACCCGTTAACTTGTGACTGTTCTCGGAGTGCAGAACTCATGGGTCGAACTATCTTCCATGTTATAAGAGCTATCGTGAGCTATGCAATGCTCAGTGGTTCTAGGTAAATCGGACTTATACTCGCACTTCCTCGATAGGGTTACTGCAACCGGGAATACAGCTCGACTATTATTCAGTGCTGGTAAGGCACTCACTGTGGCTTATAAATCTTCAAACTTAGCCAATCTAATGTTTAAATTTGTACAATTTAATTTTGATGCTTTATAAAAATAGAAAATAATATTAGCTTATACGAGTTGAATAAAGCTTGTTAATTTATTTTGTAGAAATATTAAGATCCATTGGATGGCAGTGAAATACATGTGTCTAAAATAACAAAAATAAACAAGTTTGAGTGAAAACTAGAAAACAAACTCATAAAATTTTATTTTACATTCTTCATACAAGCCCGGAAAATTCTTATTTTTAAGCAGTTTTACAGAAAATAATACTAGCTATTCTCTAGAATCATTCCTTCAATATCAATACAATACCCTGAAGACAGGCAAGACATCAAGTGAGCTAAAGGACATTTCCATAAAAATGGGATACTACTGAATTTTGTTCTGGTAAATTAAACCAATTCGTTCGGTATCAAATGAATCAAGTGAAATTTCCAAATTTAGAGTAGGGGTATCCTTTTTCATTCTCGCAAACCGATCGAAAATCGAATCGAAAATCGATCTTTTGGTTTGTTTAGTTTGGGTGAATTCTGTCGCAGAGTTTGTCGGAAAATTCCGCTATTTGAAAATACTTACCTTCGTAGCACGAACAAATGAAACAAAAGCAATTTTCAAAATGAGAGAGGTATCAATTGGTTCTGTTAACTTAAGGCTAAATTCCCACATAGTGGACATTTTCGACAAATTCTACGATATCCAGAATTTATCTAAACTAAGACTACTCAAACCAATAAAATCGATTTGAATTATGAGAACTTATGCACTTTACCTTTCTCCTATTTTTGGAAATAGCTCTTAACTCATTTGCCCCTGTCATCCAAGGGCTAATATTTCCACACAGTGTAGTTTTGTGACAAACTTTACAATACTAGAAATTATATCCAAACTAAAACTTCTCAAACTAATAAAACCGATTAGGTTTACGAGAACGAAAAAGGATACCTGTCCCCTTTTTTGAAAATGACTCTTGACTCATTTGACTGTGTAAGCTAACATTTTCATATAGTGGAAATTCACGACAAACCATGTGATATCCAGAACTAAAACGACACACGAGATCGAAAAATTCATGAGATCCACTGGTTTACCCACAAAATCCGTTATGTCAAAATCCACTTTGAAAAAATCCAGTTTAGCCATAAACCACTTTTGACAAAATCCACATTTTTCCTGTTTCTATTATCATAAAATCTATTATTGACAAAATCCATTTATGTCAAAATCCATTTTAGTCAAAACCCAGTCTTCCAAAATCCTTAAAAAATTAACGAACCCATCGTTTTTATTTTAAACGATGGGTTTGTTGGATTTTTTATGGATTTTGGAAACTAATTAAAAATGAATTCGAAACAAGCAAAAATGGTCGTTACATGGATTTAAATTTAAATTTGTGAATATCGAAAAATAATTGTAAAATTGCTTGTTCCAATTATGTTACTACTAATCATGTACATGCGTGTATTTGTGTATGTGCCTAGGTCTGTGTCTTTGGCTTGGTTTGTGTCTGTGTCTGAAGTCTGATTTCTGATGTATAATTCTGATGTCTGATATTTGATGTCTCTGTCTGATGTCTGATGCCTGATGTCTGGTGTATGTGTCTGCGCATGTGTCTGTGTCTGCGTCTGATGTCCGATGTATGATGTCTAGTGTCTGATGCCTGATGTCTGTGTCAGTATCTGATGTCTGTGTCGTGTCTGATGCCTAATGTCTGTGTCTACGCTTGTGTCTGATGTCTGTATCTAATGTCTGATGTCTGAAGCCTGATGTCTGATGTTTGTGTCTATGTCTGAAGTCTGATGTTTGTGTCTGACGTCTGTGACTGATGTCTGATGTCTAATGTCTAATGTCTAATGTCTAATGTCTGTGTTTGCGTCTTTGTCCGATGTCTGTGTCTGGATCTGTGTCTAATGTCTGATATCTGATGTCAGATGTTTGATGTCTGATGTTTGTGTCTACGAAAACATAACGAAAACCTTAATCGTTCAAAAACTATTGGTGAACAACGAAAAAAGGGCCGTTACGACATTTTGTATAAAAAATCCCACTGGGTGCAATTATTTGCCCGGAATAATAGGAACAACTTCGCTGAAAAAAGCAAAACGAAAATCTTAATGGTTCGAGAGCTACAAACGTGAAAGTGAGTGTATATTTTGTCAAATTTTTGACTCAGCCAAAACATGTCGAAAGCGATGTCTCAAAAATGGGGACTAACTTTGAAATGGGACTAGCACCATTAAGCATACTCAAATTAAGTTTACCCTCTGGGCGCGCAGCTTGTCACTTTTTTCAACTAGCACAGTGTAATTGATTTTGCCAATAGACAAAAGTTTTGTTCTAGCTAATTCACTAAGCAGTATAGGATTTGGATTACACTAACCGCAAGATACTTACCAAACTTGTTTTTATTTAATTGAAAATAAAGACACTTTAATCCGGAGGGGTGTTTCGATAAAAACACAATTAAGGTAAAATTTAAAAATTTAAAGTTTTTGACTGTAAATGGAATTAGATTAACACTTAACAACTATAACGTTATTTGATATTGGTTTCTTTTTATTTAATCGTTAATGAACCCAGTCGAATTTACCACATTAGGTCGATAAAACAAACCTCGTACATTTCATATATACAGTGAATTATGTTTGCGATAACGAATTTGTTTCATCTGCTCCACAAACAATAAACATATTAGCCGATTTAATAATCACATAAGCCCCGCATTGAACTTGACCTCAATGTTGTAGTATATCAAACACAAATAAATCGCCTAAGGTGATTAACACTAATATTTTATAAAACACTCAAGCAGATTACATCACAAATTATGCCTTACACAAATTATGTGAAATAACCTAGATTAACATACCAACTCCAGCCACAAGAATACCAAACACAATCCACCACTTCATATTAGCACATTCAAACTGACACTGATTTAAGGCTAAAATTATAAATATTATTATGATTAATATTACACAATAAAACTGTGATAACGATTTTTTATTTTTACAGTCCGACTTCTGATAATACGAGTAGAGCGGTCATTCGCAAACCAGATTCTCGTCTGAACTGAAACAAAACAGAATTTGTGTTTGTATTTCGATGTGGTTTCGTCATCTTAAAAAAATAGTTTTATGGTACACCACGTCAAACACCAATTTTTTTGTTTATAGTGTTGAGACTCGAAATCATTGAACCATCGAATATTACACAATTACCTGCCAGCCATAGAAAAACACTAAACATTTTAACTTTATTCATACCACTTTCAATTTTTATGATGAACTAATAAAAATCGATTTGCTTGTGTCTCCTTAGCTCGCCAACTAATTCCAAACTGAATTGTATTTTTAAACAGTTCTCAAAATGTATATGTAATAATTGTTGCATGTTTTGATTTAACCTTTGAAAATTTACATACAATAAATAATGTAATTAGTTTTGCGCGCACTTTACCCTTAGATCGTTCCGTGTAATTTTATTGACCTTGACAAATTTCTATTACGCGGTATAACGACCCGATCATAGTGATTTTGCGATAAAATATTATATTTCTAAAACTGTTCTGTAATATAAATATTAAATGTGTAAAGTAAACGAGCCGTGGTATTTCATACCAGCCTCGCCTCTAGAGTATGGTGACTCTGCATTCGTTTGGAGGTAGTAGTTCCCGATTAATCTGCATATAGAATTAAAACAATTAGTTTTAAATAGAAGTTTGATATGAATGTACGGTCCTTACGTTGGGCTTGCATCAATTCCCATATACGCTTGCGTCGTGCTGGCCAAATACTCCCCAAATTTGTACAAGAAATGTGATCGCGCACGAACGGCATGAAATGTTTTATTTTTGTTCGCTACACTTTCCGCCCAGTACTGCCACGATCGATAGTGTGAACAGTATTCCGTATCTATATAAACATATTTGTAATTTTATTAAATGTTGTTAAAGCGATAAAATAGTAAAATTTACTATCATTTTTATCAAAATATTGCCATGTTGCTACAGGACATCCAGGTTGAGTTGAGCGCCCGCCATTTGGCCAAAAATCTACAGAGCCCGTGCTAATTGGTGCCCCAAATATACCGGCATCCGTATGAATTATATCTACAAATTCAGCGACGAAACGATTGATTGGCGATACAATTGATGGATAAAATCCAGGTGATGATGGATCCAATGCTGTGACTCGGTTAATTTTATATAATTTTTTTGATATTTCATGCACAAATTCACCAATTAATCCAGCTAATTGACCACCCAGCGAATGGCCTACTAAATGAAAATTTTCGACCGGCAATCCATTCTCGTACATCCGAATAATAACATGGGCAACAACTGGTCCCAGGGCAAATGCACTCGGCGCTGCTTCGGTAAAATAATTCCCGGAGGCAAATGATCCCCAATCTAGTATTAATATATTGTGATCACCACGTTTTAGATACGCATCCACTATTGTTTTAACACTTGTCCGGTAAGGTGTTTCCGTATATCCGTGACAATAGAGCACCGTTTTCCTATTTCGATCAAATTTTGGATCGATTAATATATCCGTTGCTTCGGAAAGTAGGTATGTTCTGTTATTAGCCCGGGTCGCTCCATTATAAAATACAATCTTAATAGTTCTGTAGTCAAATTGGGAATAAAATTCATCAATGTATGTTGCTTTAAAGAAAAAAAATAATAGTTAGAAATTATGTACATTAAATTTTATTCTAACCGTTTTAACTTACATATTGTTTTTGTACTTGTGGCATTTCTAGTCACCGTAAAAAGACTATGGCTGCACACTAATTATATAAAAATCGCACAAATCACTTAATTTTTTTCAATAAACTCTCTCTTAATAATGCAAACACGCTTACCAAAAGATGATAAAATTATAAACAGAAATATCATGGCTTTACTTAAATATATATCTAAATCGTTTCACGATTAATTCAATACTGATGGCTTGATGCTGGATATTTTTTTAACTCGCCGAAAATTACCATAAATTAACATATCTGGATTTTCCAAATAAATCGTTTTTGCATGGACACATTAAATTTCACTCAAAACGTGTAAGCAATGGTTTACCATTAATTAAATTTGAATGTTCGACTTTCAACACACCGTGAAATTCATTCAACCATCCATTTGAAATAAATTTCGTTTTTGATCGTGGAAATGGAACGGTGAAATGAGAGTTTAATGGAGTTTTCAAATAAAGCCAAATAAATTTGTTTATCCCTTCGTTTTACTGAGTCAAAATATTTTTACAAGAAATTGTAAATCATAAAATTACAGTTAACTGAAAAATGCTGTGTGTCTGAGGTCGATTTTTTCGACTAAATTATGAACTAAACTAAATCGCTCAGTAATTCACAATAAACATGCATAGGCGGCGGTAACAGCAACAAAACAAGTTGTACCTGATTATTCAAAATACAAAATTGTCGACTTTTCGTGAATAAAGCAAATACTAAATTAAATTAAAATAATGGAAGATGTTATGAAAGTTTCACTATTCAAAAATAAAAAAAAGTGTCATGTAAAAATTTGTACAAATTTGTGCTCAATAACACATTTCCATTAAATACGAAATAATGACCTTTGACAACTAAATTGAAAAGTTACCTCGCGAAGAGGCTTTTCGTTTGTAACCTGGCGGCGAATAGCGTAAGGTCACCTTAAAAAGTTTAGTTCATAATTTAGCAGAACAAATCGACCTGAGGTACACAGCATAAGATTGCGAAAATTTACTAATAAAAAATAACTGATGTCGCTACTCGTGACAAGTGGCAGCACTATCACGAAACAAATTTTTACGGAAATTTTTTATACATTTTGTAACTCTTCTTCACAAAAGAAACCTTCCAGTGGAATAAAATTTTAGAAGTGGTTTTTAGATTGGCAAATTTATTGACCTCCGAAGTAAAGAAACTCGGTATAAGGAATTTTAAAACTTTACAATCTGTCATCTATCTCCTCTCGTAGTATTGAATAGTGGTTCTAAAGTGAGTACTAGACAAAACTCTAGGATGTGTTCATTATTGATTATGGATTGAAACGTATATTTTAGACGAAATTCTGATATCTGTTCATTCTGCACGATTAAACTAGATTCTAAGATGCATTTGAGGTCCATTCTTATATTTTACTCACCAGCATAGAATTTGGGTAATTTTAAATCAATAATTGTGAAATTTCATCATCGTAGATCTATATTTTAATTCGAAGGTTTATTTTGAACAAGGCTCTGAAATGAGTCAATGATGTAGTTCTCGTCCACTTCTTTACAAATAAAAAATTAAAATTAGAATTGAATATTGGTGTTTAGAATTCGGTAAGTATACGATTTTAATTTGGTGCAGCCAAATAATTAAGTCTCAATTTCTAGCCAATACCTCAAAAACTCCCACAGGTAACCAATACGTAATACTCAGACTACAAGAAAATATTGGGGAAAATTTGCCAAAAACTTCCAAAGGTAACTATATGACTTTTGAGAAATTTGGAGAAAATTTAACGTTTAGGATATTGGCTATAGTTTTTTGAGTTATTGCGGCCGTGTAAATAAAAACTTTGACCGACAAGTTTTTGCCAAATTTCTCATCTAGTCTCTAGAAAATCTAGAAAAACAATGGAACGTATTACCTGTAGTTTTTCAGATATAGGCCAGAAACTGAAAAAAAAACTTATATTGTAACAGATAGATTTTCCCCAAATTTCCCATGAAGTCTCGGTAAAGCCTCAGTATGAGCTATCGCAGGAAAATAACCATACCTATTGGATACATATGATAGTTTTGAGATATTAACCATAATCCCATAAATTTGGCCAAAACAGCAAAACCTTACTTAGCGAATTCTAATCGCTAATCTCTTTTAATTTTTTATTAGATTGGCAAATTTTCAATCCAAAATTCTTATACTACCCTGCACAACTATTTTTATATTTACTTGCACATAAGTGGACTCATTTCATAACCTAGCAGAACTTCATCTAAAATGTATGTTTCAAATCAAAATCAATCCTAACTGTGGCCCTGTTCAGGTTTTCCCCGGGAATAGGGAATTGGGAATTAGTGACGTATTTCTAGCAGTTGGGAATTATTTATTCCCCAAAGTGTATTCTGGCGCTTGGGAATTTTTTTTATTGGGAAAAAATAATTCCATTTTATAGCAGTTTTGACGTTCATTTTTCCCAATTATTTTTTTAGGGAATTGTAATTCGTACTTTTTCGAATTTCTAAACATTATTTATTGTAATAAATATATTTTGAAAAATAAATTAAACTTGTATTAAGGTCGCAACATGCGTTTTCGTTTTTAAAAAACAAAATAAAAAATTTTCCCCCCAAAATTTATTCTCAGTCTACCAGAATATACATTTGGGAACAGGGAATAAATATTTGGGAATTATTGCAATTTGTAATTACAGCAAAATATTTCCCCAATTCCCTATTCCCTGGGAAAGCCAGAATAGGGCCACTGGATGTGTAATATTCAATACGGATATTGATAATCGCAAGAATTCAATGATTATTATTCTTGCCGTTCAACGAGTGACCTGGGGCGGTATGTTGTAAGACATCACTTCGAATCGAAATTTGAAAATAGTCGAATGGCTTTCTTCGACTTTCTTCAAATTCGACTTTTTCGATTCGAAGTGATGGTGCAACATACCGCCCCTGGGGTGACTTTTATCTTATTTAACCCTGTTACTGCCAAGAGAATTTTTTCGAACCTGATGTGCATCTTGAATGGACTAGGTTAGGTTAGGTTAGGTTTCAGTGGCTGCTATCGCACACTGAGGCCAATTATGGCCCATTGTGATATTATAGGATCCGACATAATAAACTCCCTTAAACCCATTTAGTACTATTAATATAGCGTAAAAGATCTCGCATATTACAGCTTTCGAGATCACAGAGGCCGTCCATGTTGTATTTGCCCAAGTGATCATGTCTTCTGCCAGCTAGTGCGGGACACGAGCAGAGGAAGTGAACAAGAGCCTCCTCCGCTTCCTCGTCGCTGCAGCTTCTGCAGAAGTCATTCGTATCCAGACCCAGTCTTCTCGCATGATCTCCGAAAAGGCAGTGCCCGGTAATTATTCTTACAATTCTATCTAAATTACGCTTACTCAGTGTGATCATGATCTTGGATCGACTCAACTTCAACTCAGGCCATACTTGTTTTCGCTACCCTACCAGTTGGACTGGCGATCCACCTGGTATTTGCCAAGGCAACTGCTTCTCTATGGCTTGCTGCTTTCAGCACAGACACAAGGCTTTCCTACACATTCTCTCCCTGATTCCAGTTGGAGAGTTGTACCACACCTTGCTAACTCGTCTGCCCTGCAATTTCTTTCAACGTCAGAATGGCCCGGAACCCAGACCAACTGGATATTAAAATGCCCACTCATCTCGTTGAGAGATATGTGGCAATCTAACGCCATCCTTGACGCCGGGGAAACTGTCCACATAGATAGTGATAACACTTAACGATATTACATTATGCTTCAACCAGTTCATAACCTCTTCAATCGCTGTAACTTCAGCCTGGTACACACTGCAGTACTCGGGCAGACGAAAGGATAAACTTACATTTAATTAGAATTTAATTTGAATTATAGATGGAAGATCTGCAAGAATCGCCAACAATCAGTTTCGAACTTAATGAGATTATTGATTTGAAAAAATCAGTCATCTCATCAGGCCGCGGCGACTGACGTTGATAATTTTACATAGGAATATTGTCTATATATAGAACAATACCATGTAGTTGTACTACTAGCGAATTACTGCATAGCGTACGAAATTCGATTCTTTCATATTCTCCATCTATACTTCATTTTTACCAATTAACTTTTCGTTGTGTACGAATTACTTTTATATTTTACTTTGTTGTTGTTCTATTGTAATGGTTTTGTTGTGATTGTTCCGTACATTTAATTCCCCACAGAATACACCAGCTCCCACTCTACCATAGAGCTTGGAGCCGACGGTGAAGAATTTAACTGTCCCGCTCTCCATAATGAGACCACTATTCCCATCCTCCTTAGAGGGGATAATCACCGTGAAAAACTTGTCGAAGCACAAACGGGGTGTTTTGTAGTCAAGATTTACGAGATCATGCCTCACTGAATTAACTATTGTTGAGTACCCTTTTTGCAGGCACTTTCAACCCGAAGTCACTGAGAGCCAGGTGGCCGTGTTAACCACCATTTGCTTGCCGATAATATCCAACGGGATAAGGTACAGCAAACCTCTCCGGCCACCATACACTCACGCCATACAACAGTATGGGCCTTACCACTGCCGTGTAAAGCAAGTTCACCAGCTCCGGTTTCAAGCCCATTTCCTTCCAATGGCATTTTTACAAGAATAGAGTGGCACAGTGGCCTTCTTTACTCTTTCTATCGTGTTTGGTTTCCAACTGAGCTTACTGTCTAGAGAACCCCTAGGAATTTCGCTTTATCAGTGAGGACTAGCATGGTACCATTGAGGCTTGGTAAAGCCATTGCCGGAATTTTATACCTCCTATAGTGAAAAGGACCAGTTCCGTTTTACATGGGTTAATCACCAATCCACATCTGCTTGCGAGAAGGCTATCGCCACGTCATCGGCGTAAACAACCACACAAATCCCCTCCTCTTCCAGTTCCAATAATAGTCCATTGATTCAATAATAGTCTTTCCAGAGAAAGAATGTAGTAATCAATAGACCACCTCCCTGGGGAGTTCTCCAAACAACCCGTCTCCTGACAGAATCTTCCCCCATCTCCGCTATGATCCTTCTGCTACCTAGCAAATGAATAATTAGCTTGATTACTGGGTCTTCGATCTCAAAAGGTAGTAATCCTTCCATAATTGCTTCCACCTTCACATTATTGAACGCGCCCGTCGACTCGATGTCGAGAAACGCCACCAACGAGAATTCCTGAAAATCCAGTGACTTCTCAATTCCGCGGACCAGAGTATGTTATGCCGTATCCACCACCTACTTACCCTTATGGTACGCATGTTGAGACTGAGCCCAGTTTCTGGGTGCAATTTTTGAGCGAATATAGACTTTCAGCATCCTTTCCATTGTTTTCAGCAGAAAAATAACAAAGATATTGGTCTAAAATCCTTAGGCTGCAAGCTTCTTCCCGCCTTCGGAATGAAGGTCACCCTAGCCTCCCTCCATTTCTCGGGGATGTACCCCAGCTTCAGACACCCTTTGAAGATAACTTCCAGCCAGGGAAGCAAAACCTTCTGGTTCTTCTGAATTTGTGGTGGTATAATCCCATCCGGACCAGCTGACTTAAAAGGCTTGAACCCTTTAATAGCCCATTATATTCTCTGGGTGTTCAGAATATCCTCTGAACACAACAGTTGGACCCCGCAGTCATCCCTAAACCCACAACCATCCAAAGGCTCCACAGTCGACACATCCTCACTACCCGGGAAGTGAGTTTCAAACAAGAGACCAAGAGTCTCTTCACTAGAAACCGTCCATTCGCTATCCGTTTTTAACAGATAGCCTGGTATAGCTGGATTGGTAGAGAGAATTTTTCTTAGACGCGAGGTTTCCGAGACCCCTTCCATTCTATCACAGCAGCGCCTCCACGAATTCTTCTGCTCCTTCCTTACCTCTCTTTTGTATACTCTGTGGCATTCCTTGAATGGATAAAGCCTGATAAAATATTAGTCTTTAATATGACCCAAATCCCATTCAATGCTGTTTCTGGAACGTAAATATTGAAGTTTTTGCGTTTTGAACGTATATGACCTGGGGTTGCTTTACTGGTTTGCGTCTAGTTGTCTAGTTTATCCCTGTTAATGGTAAGGGAGTTTTTTCAAACTGCGTGTGCTGCTTTAATGAAACAAGGATGATCTAAAAATAATAGGCTAATCTATATCTAAGGGCCTATAGTGTTTTCTGGTACGGAAATATGGAAATTTAGGCGTTTATCGTATGACCTGGGGTGGTTTTTGTTTTATTTAACCCTGTTAGTGCCGAGAGAATTTACTTCAAACTGTGTCTGCATCTTTCTTAAATGGATCAAACATGATGTACAAATAATAGTCTCGCATCTATGGTCAAGAGCCTTTAGTGGTTTCTGGAACGTAAATATTTAGAAATTTTGGCGTTCAACGTATGACGTGGGGTAAATTTTGCCTCAGTTAACCCTGTTAATGCCAAGACAATTTCTGCACACTGAAAAGGTTTTCTTGAATAATCTGGCTGTCACCATTGAATCAAGAAGTTGTTAATTTTTCTATAGTGTACCCACCAATAATAAGATATATTTTTAAATCTAGGGCATTTTTTTGCTAAACTTCTATTAAATATTTAAGTTTTTTACGATAGATTTAAGAAATAATTAGAGCGCATAATCTATGTATAAATATTGTTAAAAATTTGCCCTATCAAATCCGACTCGTATTACTGGAATGTGATTACAGCTGAAGGTATGACAGTTTACGACGAACAAGTCTCGTAATTTATACCATTTCCAGAATAATCCTGAATACATAGAAAACAATCTCTGAATAATTTCCTGATATCCATTGAACACGTACTACTACTGGTATATGCCCGAAAATACCAGATATTCCTACTCTAACTTCACCGTTACTATTTACCAACACTAAAACACTACAAATAATTTCCACGATTAATTATTAATCCACTTTTCACAATTTTCTACTATTTTTAATTACTTTTATTTAAGCCAACTTAAAATTTTCGCGCTATACACTTTCGCCTTAAAATTATCGCGTACCGCGTCTTAAATAAGACCGACCAGTCTAACGAGCTGAATATTCCAGAATCTACACGAATTTTCAGTTCAGTCACTAAAGTTTATAAATGCCATGAAACTTCTCACCATTGATTGCCCATAATCTATATCTTGAATATATGACCCACCCAAATGAACAACTTACGCCGAATTGATGCCCACCAATCCAATATGCAAGAATGTAACATTAATCCCTAATTCTAGAATAGGAGCCAAACTACCACCTTTGTATAGTTCAGTCCAGACACCGGCCATGGCCGGGCTTTCTCGAAATTTAGCGATTTAGTGCCTTATCCGCCCTTTTTAATAGCGCTACCACTTCTCCAAATTCCTAGTCATTTGTGCATCGTTTCCTTGGGTCGCGTTTCATGTCGATTGCTCTCAATGCTGCTCTTGTTCGCGTCTGCTCCCTGTAAGTTCATCCACCTACCTTGAAAGATATGTTTCACATATACATGTTGCTCCTTCATGAAAAATGTGAAGAATGCCGGTCGTTGCAGTCCATATATCGCCACGCTGGGCAACCTTTCTGTGAACTGCCAATCACTAGTCACTGCTGTCGAAAACTCTTGCCAGAGTAGTAGTCATAAATGATGAACCACCCGCGTCGCCACTCGTCTTAGCCGGTCCCTTCAAATATTTTAATGTCTAACAGACCTCTATCCGCCCATATGTGGACCACTGAACTAGTCTCACTTTTTCTGGCCAATTCAAATTATCTTTAAGTCACCTTACTGATATCAACCGAAGAATTGAAGCGTTGTAATCCAAATTTGATTTTCTCCATCCTCTCATAACGTCTGCCATTAACACTTTCCTCAAGTTTACTGCACAGCACTAGTTTACCGTCGTTTCTCGTTATATAATAAATCGAAGCACCAAAACCATCGAAACCATCGTTTACTAGGGATACGAACCCTCCTGGGCACTTATTCTTGAAGTCGGTGGATATTTCCGCATGCGGGATATAATTTACTTTAAATTTTTTTATATTATTCGAAGTTTCCCCGGCTACTTTAATCGTTTTCTACAAATTTGCTTGCATGTTTTCTATTATTTGGAGGAATAAATCCGCATTGATTTACCCAGTCGAAAATTTCTACCGATTTTTGTTCAGTAGTGAAATAAATAATAGAAAACTTGTAGGTTTTGTAAAAAACGATTAAAGTAGCCGGCAAAAAAATCAAATAATATAAAGAACTAGCTGAAGTACCTGGCTTTGCCCGGGTTAAAATTGAACTACTGAACTTCAAACAGGTGTTTTATTTTATTTTATAATTAATTAGTAATACTTTAAGTGAATTGAATATAATCAATACAAAAATAATTTGTTGGGCTTACCGCAATGCTTGCTTGTAATCCACATTTTTTGATTTTCATCCCGGAGCTAGAACATACAAATTTTTTGAAGTCCCTACTCTTGAGCATGCCACATACAACTGCCTATGAAAGAAGCAAGGACTTTCCAAATTCACGCCTGCAAACTTAAGGGATTGTTCGTGAGCTTTGTTGATGGTTATGGAAAATGAAAGTCTAACTGGGAACTGAACTCGGTTGAAGCTGAATGGCAGGTCGGTTGGTATCAACGGTATGTGAGGTATGAATACCTCCTCTCTTTTTGCAATTCCCATCAATACAGTGGCTCCGATGGCATTTGGCAAAAAACTTTGGACACGAAGCCTAGTTCCATTGCATAGTAATAATTACGGTCGATTTACAACAAATATTGATACATATAAAATATTTGTTAACACTCCCACGGCTATCTCGGCTGTCAAAAGGTATTTGTGCTAAATTTGTAGACACTCGTTATAGTGGATAAAAAGTTTGCATATATATTGTAAATTCCTGCTTGCAGTTAAGCATAGGGAAGGGGTAACATTTTTTGATTACTAACCCCCTATGTGTTTCTCGGCTGCTAAAAACTGTTCGTTCAAAATTTGGGAGCAATCGCTCGAGTTCATCAAAAGTTTTCATATATAGAAAATTCCTGCTTACAGGTGAGCATGAGGAAGGGGTAGAAAGTAATTACGGCGGCTAAAAATTATATTCTTGCAAAATTTGGGAGCAATCGCTCGAGTGGATCAAAATTATTAATTTGTATAATTAATTTGTATTTTCATACATAGAAAATTCCTGCTTACAGGTGAGCATGGCGAAGGGGTAACATTTTTTGATCACTAACCCCCCTATGTTTTTTCTCGGCTGCTAAAAAGTATTCTTGCAAAATTTGGGAGCAATCGCTAGAGTGGATAAAAAGTTTTCATATATAGAAAATTCCTGCTTACAGGTGAGCATGGGGAAGGGGTAACATTTTTTGATCACTAAGCCCCTTAAGTTTTTTCTCGGCTGCTAAAAAGTAATCTTGCAAAATTTGGGAGCAATCACTCGAGTGGATCAAAAGTTTTCATATATAGAAAATTCCTGTCTACAGGTGAGCATGGGGAAGGGGTAACATTTTTTGATCACTAACCCCCTATGTTTTTTCACAGCTGCTAAAAAGTATTCTTGCAAAATTTAGAAGCAACCGCTCGAGTGGATCAAAAGTTTTCATATATAGAAAATTCCTGCTTACAGGTGAGCATGGGGAAGGGGTAACATTTTTTGATCACTAAAAGGTATTTCCAACATCAGGTCCCCACCAATCAAAGGCAAAAAATTGTAGTTTTTGAAAAATCACTATATGTGATGCAAAAGTATGTGCGTATGAAGCCGTGCTGATTAAATGTTGTTAGTTCACTACAGCCCAGAGCCATTGACTGATGGAGAAGAAACTTTATACTTAATCTTGTCTCATAAATAGGGAGATCCCAATGATTTTTGGCTGAAATTATGCTGAAAAGAAAGTGGCAGCCTCCGTAGGACTTTTGCAACATTACCCCGTGTAGACCATTTATCCGAAATTAAGCGGAAATGACGGTTATTTTGGCGAAAGCGGGTTTTCGACGAAAATTCGGAAGTGCCAGTTTCCATAGTGAACCTTTTTAGTTTATTGCAAATATATGAAGAATATATCATTTACGAGGCAAGAACTAAGAACCTTAAGATTCAAAATTAATTTTGAATCATTACCGGTTCAGACAGTTTTCCAAAATTTAAGCGGAATAAACGTTTCTAGTGACGGATTTTTAACAAAAATTGGGCCCAGTACTGTCCGAAATTTTCTACAGTCTGGGCGGATTAACTATTCGGAATAAAACTTCAAAAAAATTTTCTCATTAATTATGGGGCGTGTCCGTCTCTGGCGAAATTTGGTGAAAATCTGTGTTGCGGAAGTGGCAGTTTCATTGGGAGCTTTTTAAATTTTTGCAATGATGTTGAAAAGTTTAGCATTTACAAAAAGCGACAAAGAATTAAAATATTTGGGGTTGACTTTGATATACGAGATAGTTTGACCAAAAGGTAAAAGTCTCTGGCTTGTTGTAGTTGTATTTTTCGCCTTAGACATCAATTATGGTGTTTTCGAAATTTATGTACATTCGTCGAAAAAATTAAGTCATTTTGTAATTTAAAGTACGATTACTTATACATATTTGAAACATTTTGAATTATTTATAAATTTCTCTAATACAGAGTGGACCTAAAGTCACACGTAATATGTGTCAAATTTGTATAAATTTATTTTATTTAGTTTATTATATTTTTGTTTATAAAATTTTACACACCTCATAGAAAAAAAAAACGGACCCGATCAAACTTGGTAAACCACGGTTAATTATATTCTGAATTTCTTGAGATAATTCGTTCTCCAAAAATTTCTCTTAGAACGGGGATTATTGACAGGGACCATGTTTGCTGTGGCTTCACCCTGCTGAAACTACATGTGGTGAAAAACGTAATGATTTGCGGTAATCTAAAATCTGGCATTCGGTCTATTCACATTAAGATTAAAATTCGTTGCATCACTCATAATTAGACAATGAATATAATCCTTATTTTCTGTATATAACTCAAGGAAGCATGTTGCCCAATTTAATCAGAGCTAGTGCCAGTTATGCTAAAATGCTGAGAAAAAATCCACTGAGGTAATGTTCTAGACATGGTCAGTTGTACAGAACGTCGATGTTTATGGATGTTTTCGACCAATATACTCGATCATCATTCTCCTGGTTCTGCACTATTTGTGGTCTTCCAGTTCGTGGCAAGTCAAATACTCATAGTTGGAACCTTAACGATTAGTAGAGATTTGGCTGGACGCATCTCTGGTTTTAAAATAATTTCGGCACGCTTGTAAAATTCTACAATTTGTGTTCGCTGCTCGTTGGTTAAATTTTTCATTTTGGTGTAACACGGTTTCATTAGCAAAATCTGAAAAAAAAATTAAATAAATTGGCCCACCCAAATCACAATAAATTCCACTAAATTTAATAATTTAATTAATCAATTCAACACATGATTTAAAAAACAAAACAAAATCATATCTCATTAAGAAATGGTTCATGGACGATTAATTTCATTATAAATTGGTAATAGCTATTTTCAAACAAGCTAATGAGCAGCAAATTTATATCG
This sequence comes from Nephrotoma flavescens, assembly GCA_932526605.1. Taxonomy (NCBI): domain Eukaryota; kingdom Metazoa; phylum Arthropoda; class Insecta; order Diptera; family Tipulidae; genus Nephrotoma; species Nephrotoma flavescens. Next base: position 301,225,209 of record OW052220.1, on the reverse strand, counting down.
AAAAAATATTATTCAAATCAGCAAGCTGTGTGCTCCAAATAACTAATAAAGTTTGCAGTTTCCACTAGTGAGCCATAGGTGGCGGACCAAAAGTAAATTTACGAGATTCGTTTCGATACATTTCCAATTTATTTATAGATGTTGTTCAATTTACTAAAATTATAACATCATTTCACGAAATTCATTTTTAAACGACATTTCATAATTTCTTTTGGCATTTATAAAGTTTACGTTTAATAAGAAAAAGTTCAAGTATGATTCGCCTAAATGGTTACTATATTAAAGTAAATTCTCATTCGTTTTAAGTATCACGTAATAAATTTACTATAGCCAGAAAATCTTATTAATATTAATATTCGTCAATATAAAATATGTAAAAGAAAGCGTCTAAAATATATTTTAAAATTATAAAATCTGAAATTCATATTCAGTTTATAGTCTAAAACAATTTAAAAAGCGACTTAACATATTGTAATATTTTACACAATATGCAATGAAAATTAAAAACATTTTAACACAAATGGGGAAAATACCTTGCGTAAACGAAAAAATGTGTCAAGACCATGCACATCTCACAGTGTTCATGACTTTGATACAATATTTACCATTAAACAACAATATTAAATCCAATATTTTTCACAAAACCGAACACGTTATTACCAATCTTGTTTTTCTTGATTTTTCTTAAGAATTCGATTTATTAAAGAAGTAAACACTAAACGCTATAAAGGTGTATACATATTTTATTTTTATGGGTCAACATACTTTGTCTTATGAAAGTACTTTAATGTGTATACATATTTTATGTATCGAGCTAATTAAATTGACGGAGTTGCATTTCCCGCTCAAATTAAATTTTAACTCGTATGCATAGGAAGTGAATGCATTGTCTGTTGATTACGAACTTGGTAACTAGTTTTTTTGCATGTGCTTGAGTTTGTGTAACACGCCATTGAAGACGTCCCCCTGTCAATGATACGTTGAATATACATAACATTTAATTGAAATTAGTTTTGGAAATGTTTATCTGCTTTCACCTTTCTTCACGGTTCAATGAGGTTGTTATTGTGTTTTTGCCGCTGTACCAATCTGTATCAATCAAAAGCTAGTGGAATGGATGTTAATCGTATAATACGAATGTATATAAAATCGAAAGTGAAATAATTTATTTTTTGCAATTTGGGATTGTACGTAGGTACTTGTTGGCTGAAAAGGGAAATTATAATTTATCGATTGGACTTTCTTTTATATATACGAGTATTATTAACTTTGCTATAAATGAGCTTATATTCATTATCGATCAATAAATTTTTTTTAATTACCTATTTATGCTGTATGTGTTAACTCTTTATGTAAATAACAAGCACAGTGGTCCAGCCGTAGCCACAATTATTCGGAAGTAGAGTGTGACCAAAACAAAATCGTGTTAAAATTTGTGGTAAACTGCAATCGCCTTTCGTTCATACATAATGCGATTGATATGGTCACCAGTTTTTATGTGGATGTTATGTTCTTATGTTTTATGTGCAATGAAACGTGTTTTTTTAGCATTGTGGAAACTAATTCAAATATGTCATAATCTTGTCGCTCATCATAAATTTCGTTGTGGTTCTTTCTGGTCTCTGTGCAAATTTATTTCACAATAATATTTTTGCCAATTTAATTTATTTTAAGGTTGGACGAATGTTGCTTATGATTTTTTACCATATGCTGTACTATTTATTGTCTTAGTTTTAATTTACTTTTGTGGTTTTTAAATACTTGTGTATGTGGTGTGGTTTTGTTATAATGAAAAAGTAAGTTTGAGCTGTAGTAGTTCATCATTCTGGTAATTAGACATTATATGGTTTACAGATATCTGGATTTGATCCAGAACACGCATACATGTTTCACCACCTACTTATTACAAGAAGCAAAAGAAACGCTAGTCTTGGAAAATATTTGAATTATTGCAAGGTTTATAGGGATTTGCCACCACCAAGATGTTGTTTTACTTGTCACAGTTATGGTAATTTACATTCTTACAATAATATAACTATCGAAACACGAACGTTAATTAGTAAGAGTATTAAAGATAAAACAAATCAATTTAAAATGTAGTTGGTGTCGTGGGAAACTGTTTTAACAACCAATGAGCATGAAAATGGTGAACGGACATTAATATGATTTTTTTAATAGTTAGCTCAAGGTGCTGAAGGCAGCTAAAGTATTGAAACCGTAAAGAGTAGAGAGACCATTAAATGCAAAAAAACTTTAGTTTAGTTGAAAACCAGACGATTTATTAACTAAAAGACTTTTAATAAAATTGTAGCATTTTATAAGGCCTTTCAAATGATATATCACATGATTTTATTGAAATTAGCTGAATACAACTGCTTCCAGCGCCACAACGGTAGTTTTAAGTACTAAGGTGCCTAATATAAAACAATTCAACTTGTTGGAAGACAGCTTCTTTTGAGCTTTAGTTGCTGCTAACTCTGGATCCTTATCTTCTTGGTGGTTCTGTTTCTGGATTTGATCTATGTGTTGGTAGAATCGTTTGAAAGGGTTCTGCCGTTAAAACTAGACCTTTAATTTTTATTTCCCATAGTATTACTGCAACGCTTATTCATAACTGTAGCTCAAAATCGTGTAAAATATTGGTAATAGCAATCGTCTATCTACCTTATGACCCTATTTCACCTCCGCTTTCGTCAGCATTTACAAATCTTGGCTTGCGGCCTCTATAGGCTATGATGCTAATGCTCATTAATCTTTATTGGGCAGCTCGAATATTAACAATAGGGGGTCCCTGTTTAACTATCTAAATTCTTCTGAGCTTAGAGTCGAATTTTATCAATTCTTAGCTTGTGTTCTATGCCTATTATCGATTTAGTCTGTAACTAGAGAGTAATGGATGACATTCTCACTTGAGACTACAGATCCATTTATTTAACTTAAAAATGAAAAGGCCACCTAACTGCACCGATAAATTAACAATTAACCGACTGGGATTCATACCCTCTCTAGCTCGAACCTCGGCTTATTTCAAGCGGTGAAATACGGTACCATAAGACATTGAACTGTTAGCAGTGTCAAAGACGAAAGTAATTACACTAGCATTTGAAAAATATTGCCCTCTTATTACCAAACAAAAGACTCAGAATAAACCTTTTTGATGTTCTGATCTTAAAAAACTATGGGAAATTACAGAGACACTCAAGAATAAAGCTAAAAGATCTACTCTGCAGATTGATTAGGTAAATTTTTAAGTAGTGAAAAATGATCCTTGCGGCTTGATATGTTGCGACTTCTTGATGTCACGCTTACCAAATCAAATATGGGAATTACAGCTTTCAGTTCATTTTCCCGGCTGCGTTATTTTCGGCTCCGATTCTGTTACGTTCGAGAATCTGTATTATAGGATGGTTATTCGCTAATTCAGGATCATTTACTTTACCTCTTTCAAGCGTGCATTGCTTTTTGAACTGTTCCACAATTATGAAACAGGAGAAGAGTTGTTTCATTCCTAAGAATGGTAGCTCAGATTCTGAAAGCTTTGGGAATGTTTGTCGACAGCTTTATTAGAGATTGCTTCTTAGCTATCTCCCAGTTCAGCAGCTTGCAGAACAATGAAATAAAGAGATTCTCGTTTGCACTTTCCTGAACATTGCGGGTGCTTTTGATAGCACGTCATTTTCTAATATTACTGATGCATTGACCAAAACATCATAACCTGGATTGAATCCATGCTGATGGTCTTGTAGTTTTATGTTAGAGTTTCGAAAGGTTCCCCTTAGGGTGGCGTTTTGTCTCATTAATCCGTTTAAAACCAGTTAACTGTTCTTGACGGTCGAAAAAATATTGGCGAACGAGCCGCTTTCCTGGAAATTTCACCTTGGAAGGAAACTGCAAAAAGCTGCTGCTATATATTGGCAATGTAGGAGAACATTTGGAAAATCGTAGGGATTGAACCATAAAGTGCCGATGTTCATCTATAAACCCCTGTTTTTACCTATGCTATCTTACGCGGAACAATCTCGACTCGGTTGTGGGGCATATACCTCAACCATCAGTCAGCCTTAAGTTCTTAAGTTGTGCTCTATTTTGGACCACGTAGGAGAGCGGTACGACCACCAAAATTTTAGAGGTCAGTTGTTTATTCGAGGTTTATAGCAAAATTTGAATAGGTTTATTCTGAGTCTTTTGTTTGGTAATAAGAGGACAATTTTTTTCAAATGCTAGTGTAATTACTTTCGTCTTTGACACTGCTAACAGTTCAATGTCTTAAGGTACCGTATTTCCCGCTTGAAATAAGCCGAGGTTCGAGCTAGAGAGGGTATGCATCCCAGTCGGTTAACTTATTGGTGCAGTTAGGTGGCCTTTTCATTTTTAAGTTAAATAAATGGATCTGTAGTCTCAAGTGAGAATGTCATCCATTACTCTCTAGTTACAGACTAAATTGATAATAGGCATAGAACACAAGCTAAGAATTGATAAAATTCGACTCTAAGCTCAAAAGAATTTAGATAGTTAAACAGAGACCCCCTATTGTTAATATTCGAGCTGCCCAATAAAGATTAATGAGCATTAGCATCATAGCCTATAGAGGCCGCAAGCCAAGATTTGTAAATGCTGACGAAAGCGGAGGTGAAATAGGGTCATAAGGTAGGTAGACGAATGCTATTACCAATATTTTACACGATTTTGAGCTACAGTTATGAATAAGCGTTGCAGTAATACTATGGGAAATAAAAACTAAATGTCTAGTTTTAACGGCAGAACCCTTTCAAAGGATCCTACCAACACATAGATCAAATCCAGAAACAGAACCACCAAGAAGATAAGAATCCAGAGTTAGCAGCAACTAAAGCTCAAAAGAAGCTGTCTTGAAACAAGTTGAATAAACGTAGGTTTATAGCAAAATTCGAATGGAATGCATTTACCGACGAAGCTGTTAATAAATGAAAGGAAGTCATTTTACAAAACCCAAATTTTAGTTCAACTTTTATATTGACCACCATTTTATTCAAAATGCATGATTCCAAAAATCTACCTAGTAGAGTCTTGAATGTAGCAGATAGGAATTACCCCACACACAATAAAAAAAGAATAACGAGCTATTATTGAGCCAGTTCGTCGTTTCCGACCATATTTGTATGGACAACAATTTTTTATTCAATGTGACCATAAACGTCTTTCCTATATTTATATTCTGTTTCCAATCCTTCGTCAATATTATTAAGGTGGCGATTAGAACTCGAAGAATACAACTTTTCCATAAAATACAAACCAGGCAAAACTGATTATGGAGCTGACGCATTATTGCGGATCGAAATTCAGTCGAATGAAGATAATGAATCTTATCCAATAAATGTAGTCACGAATTCTATCTATAATAAATCCAACTTTAATCAGTATCGTTCAAAGTAACTTACAAAATAATTCAAAATTAGCAAATAATCATTAAAAGACTTCAACAAACAGTGCATCGATATTGAAGATGCACACAATCGCCGGACTTCCAATAGACGTCAGATAGTTAAACTTGAGAATTTTGATGATATTGAGCAAATAATTTAAGATTTTCATATTACACCTCTCGGAGCTCACCAAGGAATTTGCAGTACTTTAAACCGATTAAAATTCTATTACGAGTTCCCTAACATTATTACAAAAGTAAAAGCAATAATAAAAAAATTGTAGTTTTTGCCAAAAGAATAAATATGGTCAAGCAAGAAAAATTTCAATGAAACTAACTGTCATGGCAAAGGCACAATTTGAAAGAATATTTATGGACATAGTTGATTCCATAAACCCGCCTTCACATACACAAAACCGATACATCCAGTACAATTTGTTTGTCAATATGGCTTACCCGACATTATCGTAACTAACCAATGCTCGAATTTTATGAGCCGAATTTTTAAAAATATTACGAAATTGTTTAAAGTAAAACATATTCATTGTTCTGTTTATCACCCACATTCAAATGATCATTGGAGCGATCGTACCGTACCTTACGGGAATACCTTAGAACATTTACAACAAAGCGTAAATCCAATTGAGACAATTGGTTAGTACATCAACAGGTTTTATGCCATTTGAACTGTCATATTGTAAAATTCCAAACATCCCATTCTTCATTAGGAAAAACCCGAAATACTTTACAATTATAATGACAATAAGTGAATTAAAATGCTAAATACAAAATTCATGGGAAGTATAGACACATGTCACTAGTCCTACCTTTAAAATTGCCAATGCGATACTATTAAAAAAATCGCTCTAAAGTAAGCGGAAAAAATCTTTTACATGCCATTTTGTAAGAACTTTCCCTTATTTGCGGTTCTTTGTATAAGATTATCTCTAAAAGGACGATAATTTCATTTAATTCATTTCCATTTGTTCCCACTTTCAATAATCGCAACTATTTAACTCTAGATGACTTATTGGTGATGAGTTATCTTCCTTGTCTTGGGTCAAGCAAATTTAGTTTGGTTCGGCGGTTTGTGATTGAATCCACAATACGGATAAGCCAAACTAATTTAGTAGGTTAGTTGTTAAACGGAATACTATTACATTATATATTATATTATTATATTATTACAAGATCGATTTATCAGTTCTATGGTGTGATAGAGAAACGATTTATTAGTATTACGAGTCGATTTAGATTTTAAATTTTTTTTACAAATTATGCAAATGTTTTTATTTTATTGTTAAGTTAAGATTCCATTCATAAATATTGGCATTTTTGGGTTTTTACTAACAATAGTAAAACCCGAAATTATATGCTACCATTTATAATTATAACAACAATAATTTATTAAAAATTTCACATTCTAATTTATAATCTCGGAACCAATACCGGACAACCAGATTATTGATAATGACATCAATAAATACTTTGTATTGAAAAAAAAAATCTTTTACTAACGGAATGTCTTGTGTTTTATCAGATTATTTTGTAGTTTTAATAATTCGTATAGTTTTGGTTATGTACTTAAGGTTTACATAGGGAATTCGACACCACACTATACAATATTTACTTCACAAATTAAATCATTTGCTAAAACAATGCCAACATTCAAGAAACTGATATAATACATAAAGAAGCATAATTTATAAGTAGAGGGGAAAGTAAGCAAGAATTTCTTTTGGTAATGAAATCAAACTAAAATCTTTTATAATCAAGCAACACACGGTCGAATAGCAGCAGCAGCAGCAGCAAAACGCGAAACAAGAAATTCAACACAAAAAACAACTCGACAAGAAATTGCACTCGTTTTGAGTTTTTTTTCCAATTTTTGTATACCAATCCGATTATCCATTCTCATTTAACGTTAAATCATGAATCGGTTCAGTACAAATTGATAAATACACAAGAAAAATAAAATAGTTTGTTGTTAAATTTTAAATAAATATTAATTTTTGCTTTATTTAATTAAGATAAAAAATAACATTAAGTAAATAGTTAATTAAGCAAATATAGATAAAATAAAACAAAACCGAATCCATGGAATGCAAAAGGTGTTAGGTTAATATCGATTTGGCCGCGAAAAATGTCGTTATTTAATTAAAAGCGCTAAAACTAATAAAATGTGTTCTCGCGGGTTTAACTATCATTGTGGTTCCATCGCAAAGTAGTGTTAAAAGCAAATTAAACGGGGGTGCAAGACATCAATTTTTTGTATAAATAGTACAGTGTGTGATTGTGATAAATAAATTCATTATGAAAATGTATTTAAGTAGAGTAATCTTATTGATAATCATATCTTGTGAATATACAACACCACTTTTTAGTAATGGTGTCCTAGATTTTAATATATTTCGGTGCATGTGGAAACGGGATTACAGTTGCCCTCATGAGGATATTGTGTTTCGAATGTATACGCTGTAAGTATTCAACCATTTTTTTTCGGGTCTAATCCATAAATTTTTTATTGGTGTTGTTTGTGTTTGCCCTGAACTTGGGGTACAATCAATTTACGATACGATACTGATGTGAAATAATATTTGTTGTTTATGATTGATTTATATTTCTCGTAAGCAAAATAAACAACATCAAACTGCGTATGTGTTTGCGCTATAAAAATTATTTGGGCATAAAAGTTTGTTGGACGTTGATTTAGAATGAGAAATTTTCTTTTGCAAATTTTTTGTGGGATACATTTTATGATTGTGTGGAGTGTATTATGTATATGATTGACCACAAATTTAATTTAGTTCTATTTAAATATGTTAATTATTGTCAAGTCAGGAAAGTGAATAGAGTTCAACGGTTTTGTAGAATGATTCCCTTCAGCAGCATTTCTAAACTATATGATAAAGCTAAATGAAATTCGATCATTTTGTAAAGAATAACGCACATTATTGTAAATACTTGCGTATTGTAAATACCCTTAGCAAATATTTTATACCGTTGAAAACATGATCCTGTAAACGTCCTTTAGTTAACATAATCAACCGTAATAGTCGCAAACTAAAATAGCCTATAAAGTTCAAAAGGGCATGAAGTCCAAATATTACATTTATTCAGGTCGAATTTTAATACATTTTTATTATCCCTGTCGTAAGAGGCGGCTAGAATGGTTAGATTGGTTTTCTGCACACGCATCGTAAACAAATTTTTTTAATTTCTTTGCTTTGTAATTGTTATTTCACCAACAAAACGGAACAGTGGTTAAAGTTTTGGCGTTTGGATCGAGAGGTACTGGGTTCGAATCCCGATTATCGGTAGAATTGAATACATAAGGCATTTTTCATCATGTGATTACGATCGGTGGGTTGTAAAAGTTGAATTACTTTGTGAATTACTACGTTGCTCTATTTGTCCAGAGTTTATTCCGCCTATATAGTTGGATTTTATTCTAACGAGGGTGCTTAATTTATAAATTGAGCTCGAGGTGCAGTAGATAGGTTTGACTCTGTTATGGAAAGTTTTACCAACCAATTGTGGTTAACGTTAACATTTTTGCGAATTTACGTAAAAGGTACATGTAAAGTGAATTTAATTTGGTTTAAATAAAGAAACATTATATTTTTGTACAAGACTTTAATCTGTGGACACAAGGCGTAACCGCCTAAATTAATTTTTGTGTTTTTTCAGTAGACGAATTAAAAGTTTGAACGGTTTCTCTGAAAAATAGGTAATATTTTTTTTTATTTCAATGGAAATTTAAAATGAAGTTATAGTACACCTGACCTTATAAAGTATGATTAGCAGAGTTATTTAATTCAATTATTTATATATTTAAATTCAAACGATTATGATAAATATTCCAGTAAAAATAACCGTATACAATGTTCTCAGAGTTTTAGTCATCTACTTCTTCCACTAAATCTGGGAAAATATTCACTATATCCGCAGTTTTGAGATTTTTGTAAAAATCATGAAAGCATGGAAAATCGATCAAATATTTTTTTCTTTTTAACACTAATAGTCTTTGGATAATTATGAATTTCATTCAAAGAATTTTTGTAGCTAATGATACTGAATTTTTGTTTTGTGTATCTGAGCCATTTAACATTTTTCCATTCAAACCTTTCTCAATTTTCATTGGTATTGCGCCACATAAACTTTGTTTTAACAAGTGCTGAAAATTCGTAAAAATATAGTGTCCAGCATTTCAATTACGGTGAAATTTTGTTAAATTTTTCCTCAGAATCTGATTGCGTCAATTGTTGCCTTTAAAACGCATACATTTAAGACCCATACCTCTTGGGAGAAAAAAATTATAATTAAGTTTTGCATATGTCATGGTTCTCGCATCACCATCACTTCACCTCTCTTTCGCCGTGACAGTATGATTCGTGTGAGTAGTATTTTGGTATTATGGTTCTCACCTTTATTTGCGATGCGGTGATTTGCGTTGTTTTTAAATTATTTACTTTTTTACGTATGTGAAGTTATCCCAGAATTCTATCCCAGAAAAAAATTTTTTCAATCAGGCAACACTAACATAGCAATAACCAATTTGCTCTTGTGTGAAGTTATCCCAGCCCAGGTTTTGATTCATTTCCTTCAAATATACTATATTTGTGAAGTTACCCCAGCCCAGAATTTTTATAAATTTTAATGAAAAAATGAAAAATAATCAAATTTATTAAATTGGATTTCTTTTTCATTTAACAAAAAAAAATTAAAATCTAACGTATAGAAAAACTGTAAAATTTTGTTTAAGAAATAAATTGTTCAATGTAAGAAATAAATTGTTCCGTGGCAAGTAAATGACAAGTAAATTTAAGCTAAATTGGAAAAAATCGTTCCGTGGCAAGTTTCCGAAAATGAACTCTGGGCTGGGAATTTCATTGATTTTTATACATATAATTTTTCGTCCCGCTAAATTTTAAATTATTTCGCCAAAACTAAAAATGTCTCGGATCAGGGCTACATGATTTTGAAATGTATACACCAGCAGCTAAATTTAAGCTAAATTGGAAAAAAATCGTTCCGTGGCAAGTTTCCGAGAATGAACTCTGGGCTGGGAATTTCATTGATTTTTATACATATAATTTTTCGTCCCGCTCGATAAACTTTAAATTATTTCCCCAAAACTAAAAATGTCTCGGATCCTGATCCGAGACATTTTTAGTTTTGGCGAAATAATTTAAAATTTATCGAGCGGGACAAAAAATTATATGAATAAAAATCAATGAAATTCCCAGCCCAGAGTTCATTTTCGGAAACTTGCCACGGAACGTTTTTTTTCCAATTTAGCTTAAATTTACTTGTCATTTACTTGCCACGGAACAATTTATTTCTTACATTGCCTGAAATTTTCCATTACTTTATGCAATTAAAAATTTTACAGTTTTTGTATACGTTAGATTTTAATTTTTTTTGTTAAATGAAAAAGAAATCCAATTTAATAAATTTGATTATTTTTCATTTTTTCATTAAAATTTATAAAAATTCTGGGCTGGGGTAACTTCACAAAATATAGTATATTTGAAGGAAATGAATCAAAACCTGGGCTGGGATAACTTCACACAAGAGCAAATTGGTTATTGCTATGTTATTGTTGCCTGATTAAAAAAAAAAATTTCTGGGATAGAATTCTGGGATAACTTCACATACGTTACTTTTTTGTGGCTGGCTGCAGTGTTTTTGTTGGCAGTTTTGACATATTATGTGTTTGTTTATGTATTTTAGTTAGTTAAAATAATTAAAATATTCTAAAACGAATAATTAAAAATATTAATACGATCAACGATTATTAATAATGATCAGTAGTATCGATTTAGTTTTTCGTGATAAAATTGCCTGATACTTTTTACGCTATTTGCCGTAGGCACTTGGCGAAACACACTTATACTTAATAAACACATTTTTATTAATCACTTGTTTTTTGTTTCGCAGAATATTTTGAATATTTTTCAAAAAGTTTAAAAAATCACTCGATCGATTTCGACTTGTTAGGTCATCATCAGGAGTATCCTGATGATGACCTAACAAGTCGAAATCGATCGAGTGATTTTTTAAACTTTTTGAAAAATATTCAAAATATTCTGCGAAACAAAAAACAAGTGATTAATAAAAATGTGTTTATTAAGTATAAAAAAAAATTGCCTGATTTTATAATACAATATTTTGAAATAAAATAATAATAATTGTTATAAAATACACAGACAAATTATTTTTACTATAAGAATAATTTAAAAATAAAACCGACATTATCACTGCCAGCCATTTTTATTTGTACTATTGAATTAAAAAAAAAATCGCACTACATCACCTAAAAATTTTAGGTGATTATTTTTGACATCACTCTCGCTCACGTCGTTTTCACGGCGAGAATCATAATACGAAAATGTGAAGGCGGCGACTAGACGTCGCCAAGTGATGCATATGTGATAACCATAATTGGGGCATAAATGTCAGTACACCACTCTGTTCACAGAAGAGATTATGCATTTTTGTAATTGTAATACTGAGACGGCGCTGTTGCTGTTTTTTTCATCAATTTAGTTTTCTTTCCTTGCATATCTATATCAACGATGACATGAGTAAAATTCTTTGGTTATAAGTTCCGAGGAACCAATACTGGTCAAATAACTGTTTTTACTGGGGTTTAAATTCGCTTCCGGGTATAATTTTTCACTTTTTATAGTAACATAAGATTACACCAGAATTACGGTTTCTTTCTTTCGTTTACGCTTTGATTTTTCTTCTTTTCTTTCACTTTCTTTCACTGCTACATGACTCGTTTTCAATAGAATAAACCTCTGAATTTAACCAACAAAATTTGGATCTTTATCAGAATCATTAAATTAGTCTAAGTCGCCCTCAATTTCGAGGGACTGCTCATCACCGTGCCCAACGTCCGTTATATTATTAAAGTATTACGGCTACCTAAACCAAACGTTCGTTAGAGTGTCCGCGCAATTTGATGTCGCTTAATTTATTTTCTCCAATGGATGATGCATTTTTGATATACCGGTCTGGCATAAAAAGTTTGTTTTAAAGCACATAAACGTCATAATAAACTTTCACATGCTCTAACTGATATTCATACTGTCACTACATCACCAATATTCAGTAGATAACTACCAATTTCTTCATGACGTTGATATTCCTATAAAATACTTTCGCAGTTTTGCTTTTTCGAACCAGATGTACCATTAATTTGGCTCAACGACGCATTTTATTTGGTAATTTTATATGGTAAAAATAAGTTTGTTTTAAATAATAAAGTAAATTAATTGAGTGTACTACAAAATTCCGTTTTCAAAATCCAGGTTTCAAAACCCGGTTTTCAAAATCCCGGTATTCAAAATACAGGTTTTCTTTTCTTCTAGTTCTAATGTGTTGATTTTGAAAAAAATATTTTTTATTATTGTAATTCGGGCCGGCCGGATTAATAATATTTTAACATAAAAATAAGATATCTTGCCCAAAAATTTACCTAGGAGAGGACTATATATAGAATCTATTAATGACACCTACTAAAAAGAAAAATAATTAGGTGATGCATGATTTTGTATTTGCAAGATTTTGTACTTGCAATATTTTCAACCGCATGGTTGCGAATTTCCACATAATCGATTAAAAAATGGCCTATTTCCATCCTTAATGACAATATTCCAAAATTTTATCAAAAACACATTTTTTGAACGTTTTTTTGGACCAATATGTTGAATTTCAACTAAATCGGTTAAAAATGGCCTAGTTCCATAGCAATGGTCAAATTTCAGAACTTTATCAAAAAATAATTATAGAAATCCATTTCCATCGCACGTATCAAATTTCAACAAAATCTGTTAAGAAATGGCCGAACTCGATCCCTATTAGTCATTTTTTAGAACTTTATCACAAACTCATTTTTGAATTTTGTCAAAATATGATATGAGTCCCATTTTCCCGCGTGTCAAATTTTAAAAATTCAATCCTCCATTTCCTATAAATCGTGATTTTGCCAAAACCCGGATTTTAAAAACCAGGATTTCGTTACACAACCAAATTAATTATTAATTATGATCATGCACATTGCACAGGACATAAGCACCTTGTAATTGTCTTTTATAAAAAAACACCTCTACTCAATTTTTGTTAACACTTGTTATAAAATAAAAATTTGCATTAAACCTAAATATGAGTAGGAAATTAATTTTTGTTCTACTTTATTTACACAAAACGCCCAAGTTTTGTTTGCTTTTACTTTTATTACACAAAGCTTTTGTAAAATTTCTTTTTACACTTTTAACTTAATTAACGCTTTCATTTTTACAGAATTAGGCGAGTAGTGCATGGACATTCTATTTATCAAAAGAGAGTTAGGCACCTAGGAATTTTATTCAATATGGTGTAATTTTCGAAATAACAATCGCAAAAATCTGTAATTTGGTGTGCATAGGTAACCAATTACGGTGAATCTCATTGTGTGCCTAACTCCGAGATATAATCCCCACAACTTGTTTGTGGCACGAGAGAGGGGAGGTTGGAAATTATGTTGTCACTCGAGTGAAAAAATTGACACCCAAGGCCGAAGTCGAGTTTTTATTGAGGATTCGTTTTGAAGAGACAATTTTATAAGAAATTTTTTCGATTTTTGTGGTTGGAGATCTGGTACTCAGTTTGGTTTAGTCCCTCAGGAGTGGAATGCATTGTATCGGTTTGTGTTTGTACTTGGTTGTACTAAACGAAAGCAGTGGAGAAAATGTATTTTGGTTTAATCGAACTGATTTTTTTTGTCAGGGAAATTACTATGGCCAACCAGATAAATTAGATTTATTCTAATAATGTAGGTTGAATTGTATAAATACATAACTATACTTATTGCTTTCTTTATGATTTCTGCTTATTTAGATGGTGATTGGAGTGTTGTCTAATAAATACGGTTTTTTTCGTAAATACAGATGTTGGTGTGAGGGAGTCATGGTATTTAATTATTATCTCAAATAATAATTTTTATAGACATGTAAATTAAAAATTTATTAGTTAAAAGTTTTGGGCTTTTAGAATTACAACCACCAATAAGTATTTGTATTAGAGTGGCATTCAGATTATACTTAATTTAAACGTACTAACAATAATTTAACGGATTTAAGGTCTCTGACTCTATATGAAGCTGTAATATTTAGTTTTACTGTAGATTTGATTTAATTTACATATCCTCTAAATTTAGGTAATCTATATGGGCCGATGGTGATGGGAACATTATTATGATTTATTTTCTAAATGTAAATTTTAAATATTCTATTATAAAATTGCGTTCAATGTGTAATGATTTAGACCTTTATTCGGATTTAGAGGCAACACTATTGCAAGTGTCGTGAAAAAAAAATCAAATTATCGTGAATCGTGAGATAAGACCAACTGACACAAAATAAACCGATTTAATTGTTATTCGATTTTAATCACTTTGGACGGTAGTCCAAACGAGTGACGAAAGCACCTACTGTGCTGGAAGTCGAACGAAGTATATTATACAGCAAGTTTCGAACTTTTTCACTTTGAGGCCGCCAGGATCATGTTATATACCATTGGAAAGGTCTTGAAAAATAAACCTAAATAATGTATAAAAGCATGAATTTCTACCAACATTGAGTGGAGATATGACCTTCCAAAAATTGCCCCAAAAAATCAGTTTTTCGCGTATAACTGCCCCAATAAATGCCAAAATTATTTTCTAACTGGCAAATTATGATTGAAGACTTCAATACCAATTCAACGACACCTCAAACGTCCAAAACGGATGATTTTGAAAAAAGTTATGACAATTTTAAATTTTTCTATGACGTCACCATATAATCTTGCTTTGGTATATATGTTTGTTTGTCCGTACCTCTTTTATTTGATTTCATATTTTCAGGGGTTGTAGTACTTAAAAAACAAAGCAATTTTTGTTCTACAACTTTTTGATTTGGCCGCCATGTTGGCCGCAGCCGGCCTCTGAACGGCCATTTTTGGCCATTTTGCCACGTCCACAGTGCTGAATCTATTCGACTTACCCCGAACATATGCATATCGTTGGAAAGGTATTGACGCCAGCTATCAAATAGCAAAAAAAAGAATTCAAAAAATTAGGTTGGAGGGTCATTTTGGCCAAAAAACTGAAAAATGCGAAATCGCCCGGCCACATTAGGCCGAATTGCTAAAAAATGAGCCCAAGACTTTTGGTTCATATTTTCAGGATTATTAGCCACAAATCTCACCTACAACATGACATCAACCGTTTGTCCCAGAAAACTCGTATATTTTAGATATTGACCTTCATAACTTAAAAGCCACCCTAATTTTTTTGCAAAATTTTATTTTTTGGCTCAAATGCACCCTAATATCGGTCCGTTGCGGTTCATAATGATAGTGAATCAACGTATTACAATGAAACAAATATAAATACATCATATTATTATCATTGCTAAGATAATTTTTACCAGTGACTCTTTTTTCATAACAAAAAAAATGAAAAAACTGACAAATTGATGTGATCGAAAAAATCACCAAAAACATTGAACATTTGAGTCTCCTTGCTGTTTGAAAAATAGATGTTATCTCCCCACCCATCCCATGAAGATGGAATATCAGCGAGAGGCTATAGCTACCCTTAACTTTTATTTCCAACTAACACACTAAAATATGTATATTTTATTGTATTGTTTAAGGAGCCAAAAATGAATGGTAGCCGCATGCAGTTAGTGACAAAACAGCAAGAAACATGCAAAAAAAATTGTTGAATTACTCAATCGAATTTCTACCAAAAACACATGCATCCAGCTATGCTACACACAATTTTGGTTTCTGGATTCAAACTACTGCGCAATAGATTTTAATTTTTAATTTAAAACCCTTATTTTAAATTAAATCATTAAATTTTTTTGTCTTGTTTTATTCTTTTCTCTCGAAAATAAAATTTAAACAAAAATCTACATCTCAAAAATGTCCGTAAATTTTTTTATTTTCATTTCAATATTTTTCATTTCGGATTCACGGACAAAAATTTTATTACACAGCTGCGACGTAAAAATTTTGACCGTGAATTCGAAATGAAAAAAATTGAAATGAAAATAAAAAAATTTACGGACATTTTTGAGATGTAGATTTTTGTTTAAATTTTATTTTCGAGAGAAAAGAATAAAACAAGACAAAAAAATTTAATGATTTAATTTAAAATAAGGGTTTAAAATTAAAAATTAAAATCTATTGCGCAATAGTTTGAATCCAGAAAACCAAATTATAGTGTAGCATGGCTGATCTGGTCTAAATTTTTACTACTCTGTAACATACACTAAAAACTAGACCACAAATGTTCAGCCGATAGCCTACGAGAACCGGGTGTGTAATAAGATCACACCCGACATGACCTGTTTGTGGCATGTGGTAAAGGATTCTGAAATAAAATCTACTAAAAGACTACAAAATGAAGATTGAAAAATTGCATGCAAAATAAAGAAATAGAATCATCTTCCACACACTAGAAACAGAACGTAGGTTATCGTGCTGGACATAATAAAAAAAAACTACCTACCTGAACCTAATGATGAGACCTGACCCTACTTTTCAACATAAAAAAGATAATACAAGTCTTTACTATTTCGAGGCCAAGAGCATATACTTTCCAAACATAAATCGTATTGAACCATTCGTCAATAGAAACAATTTTGTTTTATTGTTTTCCATTTTTTTATTGAAACAGTTTCGTTCTATTGTTTTACGTTCTATTGTGCCTCATACACAGACGTAGGCCACTGGAGTGACGAATATCGAGAGAAGAAGAACGAATCATTCCCACTCCGTAACACACAGCCGGCAGCTGTGTGAGAGTATGCGTAATTCGTTTTTCGCGAAACGAACAACAATTAAGCTCTGAACAAAGTCTGAAACGCAGATGCCAATATTCAACAGACTACAGAAGATTGTATTGGTTACACTAACAATCCCATGTTAATTTTTTTCTTTCGTACCACTACTTATTAAACTAGTGCCCACATACGATGTACACATATATTCTAATACAACTATCTATAGTGTAGTTTTTTCTGTATTTGTTGCATTAGCATGGCTTTGTTGTTCGTTTTGGTCATTTCAATGCCGCGCATCTGTGTATGAGACACAATAACACGTAGCGGCCACTTGTGTGCTATCGTGTGTGTGTGAACTCAAAGTCGAAGTCAAAACGACTGACAACAATAAAACGAATCGCAATTCAATTCATTTTCAATTTGCCTTTGCCAAAATCATTGATATCAAATAAAAAACCTCTTAACGACGAGGTAAATGTTCGAGTGACGAAAGCCGAATTCAATTCACAAAATTTCTGATATCAAATTTGTGCCGAAAAAAACATTTGTATTCGATTTGTCAACGATTTTGCGGAATGTTAGTGCATTCGGCGCGTTTGTTTACATGTTTCTTTCTAGCTGTCAAAAACAACAACTTGTCAACGGTTTTTTGAATGTTAAACAACAACGCGCTGAATGCACTAACATTCCGAAAAATCGTTGACAAATCGAATACAATTGTTTTTTTCGGCACAAATTTGATATCAGAAATTTTGTGAATTGAATTCGGCTTTCGTCACTCGAACATTTACCTCGTCGTTAAGAGGTTTTTTATTTGTTTGATTATACTCTAAAACGTCGTGCAACCGAGGTCATATGTAGTTAGTTAATGGTATAATTAATGGTTTGAATAAAATGTTGTAGGTGGTGAAGATGTAGTTCGTTCTCCGTTTTAAGTAATTTATTTATACCTTGTGATAAAGTGTTTTAAGTAAATAAAATTCAAAAAAATATTAAATAAAGTTAAAGTACACTTAAAAGTGTTGATTGGACTTCATATCAATCAATCAGTTCAATTATTATTAAATTTTTCTAAACATTTAGTTTAAATTAAACATGAAACACACCTACATAGTCTACTAAATTACAAAAATATCTGCTCAGTTTCTACAAAATAATAATAATAAAAAAAGCAGCAACTGTCACCGAATTTGTGTGTTTTTTAAACATCTGTGCCAATAATTTAGTTTTGAAAAATCGGAGAATGAGAAAACCCTTTACTGATATTAACAAATGCGCCGATCAACGATATTTTTCATACAATTTATTTCCACCTCCAAGTAATTCTATTATCACCACCATCCCTTGGCCAGTTTGCATGTGTTTTTCATAATTTTTACTTTCTTTCACATAGTAAAATAAAGTGTAGTAATAATGAACTTACTCGAGAACTCCCTTTGCAGGTATCATTCGCTAACTCAAACAAAGTGTTTTTTAAAAAATCTCTTTATATGCGTGGTTCCGTGCAGACTAAATGTCTGTAGCTCTTCTACCAGAAGAATTGACTGCGATCGGGATGAAACTTAATCGAAATCGATTCACCAGAAGTGGCAGCATTCATATAGGTGCTTTTCCGTTTACTGCAGATATTTTGAAATGTATATGCTCTTTTTTATAAACGATTACGAATTAAACGATTCTAAATTAAATTTGCAACAATATGGAAAAAACGAATACAAAAAATATGTTTTAAAGTGCATATACATACTTAGGTTAGAGTTAAATCAGAGCCATCTATATATAAGAGCAATTAGATCCCACCATGCTTATCTGAAGCTTGAAATAGAGGGAAGCGTTTGTTCTTTCTCATAAGTATCAGTTTAAATTAAAATTTTTTTAAATATATTTTTGAAAATGAAAACTGAAATGGTCAGTTGCAGCTAGCAGTTTTCACTTTCAATCCAATAATACATGTATAAATAACAAAATTATGTATTATGTTGATGATTATTGTTCACTTCAAACAACAATAACGTATTTTACGTTTCTTCTAGTCATCTCAATATTTCACCCGACTTAAAATAAATTTATATACAATCTGTTATTTACTGTCAACAAAAATTCTTCACTCTCCATATGAATATACTTACGGGAATCAACTTACGTAATATTTTACTAACCCACACCATTAAACAGAAAATTGTATTTTACTGAAAAACATTAAAATTATGCATCTTCATTAATTACACATTATGCACAATATGCATTTTCATTAATTACACATTACATAATACAGGGTGGGCCAAAAGTCACCATGAGGATTAAAAATTTAATAACTTTTTCAGCTTCGCAATGATGGGCTCGTTTTAGAACATTTTCCATAACATCTTTCAATATTTGTGGCTGTATCGAACGAACTTCTGCAATAATGTTGGCCTTGTGTTGAAGGATTGTCTCGGGTTTTTAAGGCAAACTGTGCCATTGTGTCTCGGCAGTGTGAGCAGTAGCTCCATCCTGCTGAAACCACGTCTCAGGTCTGTTTTCAAGAGCAGGACGTAAAATATGTACTGTCATAAACCGATACCACTCTCCACTTACGGTTACAGCACTTCCATCTTCATTTTCGAAGAAGTAAGGCCTAATGATATTTTCAGATGTAATGCCATACAATACTGTACACCTAATGGAGTGCAATTTGCGGTGATGAATGACTCTTCGATTTTTAGAACCCCTTAGAACCTGCAGTTCTGCCTATTAACAAAGTTATTCTAATGAAAATGAGCTTCATCACTCATAAACAGATTTTAAATAAAGTTGACATCATTTCTGGTTAACTGTTGAAATTTAACTGCAAAATTTAGACGTTGCCGATGATCTTGAAGTTTTAATTCTTGTACTAATTGCACCTTATATGGGAATAACAGTAAATCTGTAGAGATGTACGAGTCATTCCTAGCTGAGCAGAACGCCTTCTGGTAGATGTTTCTGGCGTTTTGTTAACACATTGCTCTACACGTTCAATATTTTCCGGTGTGCGAACTAAATATGGTCTACCGATTCGAGGCAAATCTCTTACGGTGCCATGTTGGTAGTGACGATTAACTAAGCAACGAATCATTGCAATAAAATTCTATTATTCTGGTTCTTTGCTCAGTTGTGAATCTCTCCATTATTTGTTCTCCAAGTGTTATTTATATAATCTGAAAAAAATAAAAAAATATAAAAACGAAAAAGTTATTAAATTTTTAAACCCCATGGTGACTTTTGGCCCACACTGTATAAGCTGGTTTTCAAATGAGAGGTTTTTTTTAGATATTTTCTCAATCAATCAATTTTGTTTTATTATTTTACGTTATTTTTTGTGAAAAAGCTTCTTCTCCATTTTCTAGCTTCAAAGCTCAAATTAACTTTGTAGTAATTACGAAAATAATTTTCAATGATCGAGAAAATTAACATATTTTATTTCTCTAATCGCGTTGGCAGACTTAAAATATCGTAGTATTAACTTACATATAAACTATTTGTTAAATTCAAAGCGATTAGCGTGACATCTTTATTCGTGATACTGAAATTAATTTATTTTTTTTTCTTATATGTAGCCTAAAAGTTTTAATTATGATTTTTTAATAATGGTATTTCACATAAGGTACTTCGTGTTGTGATGGTAAAACGTGTTGCTTTTTTCAAGGTACGCTCTCGGGTTTGAAACTGACGTTGTTACTAATATTTTAATTCTTAAGCCCAGACGGATTGATTGATTGATTGGAATGAAACTTTATATTTAAGGTTTTTCTTCAAAATGCGATATACCAGTGAGGTTTGGCCGAAATCAGTAAACCGGTTGTGGTAGCTTCTATACAGGGGCGTTTTAGTTTTAAAGCGTTCTAAATTTAATTTGGAATCGGTCTATATCAGATTGCTGAAATTACCGCTTAAATGAAAAAATGTTTTTCAAGAAAAAGTTTGCGGCAACTATCAATCATGTAGAGGATTGATTGTTTGGGATGAAACTTCAGTTTGAAGCGTTTTTCATAAATTATACCTATTTCTCAACGCGAAATGCCGGGATGGGCGAGGTAGATGGACTACACATGTAATGTACGCGGTTGTCGACACGAAATCTATTACGTAAAGATTACGTAGCGATTTTTTGGGTCCCTAACGTCAACTTTGTAGAAAACGTTCACAACCTATAAAAATTAAAAACTCAATTTTCTCTTTATTCCACGTTAACCGGCGGAAATTTCTAAAATAATTAGCTTTAGATATAATTTGCATTAGAATTCATTATATTATCAGAGCCACCTAGATATAAGAGCCGTAAGATTCCGTCATTTTTATCGTAAGCTTTAAATAGATAGGAAGCTTTTGTTCTTTTCGTTGCGATTTTGATATAATAACATTTCAATTGGTTCCATAAATAACAAATAATTACGAAATCAATATATTTGATAACATATTCTTGTGCAAATTTTCATTAGAGATTTTAATTTGATTGATGAATTTACACCTCGCTTACGCTAGTCGTGTAGTTTGTCGTTTTAAGTGACTCGTTTACTATATAAAACTAGTGCTTGGCCAAAATATGTATTATGTTAACTAACGTATTTACTTCACTAAAATTTTAATTGATTTTAATTGCCTCAAGTGAGTTATTGGTGTACAAATTGGTTAACTTTGCACACAACTAACAGATTTTTATTATCACTTGGGCCGATAACGACTCAACTAACGGAATCGAGGTGTTAATACATAAGGTAATACTTTTTGAGATTCATATTAAAACTCCTGTGTTCGTTCATATTTTTTATATAATTTTCTTAGAACGGTTGTGGTTTATTGATTGCAATTACAACTCGCCGCCCCAATTCATATCGATGAGACCAACATTCATTTATAAAACGGAACTGTTTAATTGGACTTTTGTACAATTTGCGAAAAAACAATTTTTGTACTTTTTCCTGACCCACACAACTAAACAGAAAATTCAATTCTATTGACGATTGGAGGATCACGAGTAACACGTAGCTGAAAAATTTGAAACTGAACGAGCTATGCCAATTTGATAATACCAAAATAATCCAGCTATGCCAGTTTTGAAAATAAGCGTGTTTTTTGTTATTACGAAATGTCATTGAAGGACTGCTAATGTAAAGTTTCAAATAGAATGTATCCGTTCCGTTCGCTCCATTTTAAGAGAACTGTCAATTTATATGAAAAAATGAAAATGTGAACACAATGAACGGATGAGAAAAAAACGAAGCGGGCACTAAACCCAATTTCAAATTTTTGCGGACGACATAACCTCACATAGTATTTGACATATCAGCAAAAATCTTAAACGAGACGTTTTAGCAATAAAAGACGTACTAAATTGTTTTAATTCTATTAATCTCTTCTAATAATCTCCCACAAATTAAAATTTCCAAAATATAATGTATTTAATATCTATTTTTGACAAGCGGAACGGATATGTTGTGTTTTAGGAAATCAAACGGACCGAGCCGAATCGAAATGAACGGACCGGAGCGGATCTATTCTGTTTCAACCTTAATTTTTATTTTTTCCGCTAGCTGCGTTTTCCAATTTTTACAATCGTCAATAGAAAAACATTATGATTACAAAATTATGATTCTCTTTTATTTATTTTCATTAATTAAATATTAAATAATAATGGCTGATTTTGATATATGTGTTTTTTTGAACACGTCCTTAATCGTATAAAATAAAAAATTTAATTACACAATTAAATTTTCATTCACAAATATTAATTGAAAAATTGGTTATTTTGCATTGTTTCTTAATAGAAAGATATAAAAAGTAAATACACATTTTAATATTACGGCTCTTTAAATCGAAGATGGCTCTGATACTATTCCAATTTATCGCCTGCTACTCTAACAATTTTTTTCGCGAAAAAAATCGCGATACCAACAACAAACCCGATTTGTTTTTAAATTGCTTAAGGGGTATATCCTCTATCCGGTCGCAAGTTAATTATTTACGATCAGAAATATGGTTACTAGATTTATTTTGCCATGCCAATTGACACATTTTTTTCAAATTTAAATTTGTTTTGCGATTGTAAAGTAGAAATCCACGAAAAGACTGCTACGCCTTTTCCGAGGTCGCAATCTTTTTATATATTTCTACTTAACAATCGCAAAACAAATTTAAATTTGAAAAAAATGTGTCAATTGGCATGGCAAAATAAATCTAGTAACCATATTTCTGATCGCAAAAAATTAACTTGCGACTGGATGGAGGATATACCCCTAAGAGATAGAAACGCTACGTTTGCTTGCTATTCACTTTATTTCGAAATTTCTTCACATATCATTCAAAATTCCAACATAGAAACATAATTTTATCATGATCTATGAGCGGCTGGGATTCATTGCGAATATTAAAATTTAGAAACTCATTAGCAACAGTGTCGATGCTAAAAATTTTAGGTTGAAGGAGGCAAATTTCCATATAGCGTATAGAACTTAATGGTCATTTTACAGAATTTAACAAAATATAATTTAAAATTTATATTTTATCAGAATTTTTTCAAAATAGGTTAAAAAGTATTGACTGCCATTTACTTCGACAAAAATGGGCTAAATTTCAAAAATTTGCAAACAAATTAATTCTAAACCCAAATAACTATACATACAAATCAAATTACCGACCAAATGGCACAGTGGTTAAAGCTTTGGCGTTTGGATCGGCAGGTACCGGGTACGAATCTCGATAAGGGCAGGATGCAAAGTGAATTTTCATCTACAGATTACGCTCTGTGATGAAATGGAACACATCTATGACTTCCTGTCGGAGTGGAAAACTCATGGGCCGACCCATCTTCCATGGCAGTATAGTCTGGCATTTAGCTATGCAATGTGTAGATGGTGATAAAAATCGGACCTATAGCCGTACGTCCTCGAATTGACTGGCATCGACGTAAAAGTATGAACGGAAAAAAGTAAACTGCGAAAGAGTTGGAAGAGCCTTGACGCCAGAACAGATTGCAGTGATAATAAAAATAAAAAAAATAAAATTTGTACAAAAACTATTAAGAAATGATCGATTTTAATTTAGCATTACGCCTATAGGCCATATGCCACAACTTTACCAAAATAATCATGTTAGAATCTTATATAGTCAAAAAACCGACTATGAACAAAATTGATGAAGGTATGGCCAAATGCCTTTTAAATAGCCAATTTATATTCCAGATATTAATCAAAAAATAAATTTAGAATCCCCATACATCAAACCAAAATGATATCCAAAATGCTTAAAATATGGCCAAGTCCCATTTAAAAGTTCCTTCCTCTAGGTCCTTTAACTACCTTCATCTAAATTGGTTATGAAATGTCGAGTTTTATGTAGCATGGTACCTGTGTTGCCCATAACCCAGACCTCTCCTAAAAAAATAAATTATAACCCTCAGAGCTGCATATCGCCAAATTTGATTCAAATCACCTTAAAAATATCGATTTTTTTAATGACTCGTCTCAACATTATTCAGAATTTAAGAAAAACAGAACTAATTATTTTCAGTATCACTTTGGACGGCAGTCCAAACGAGTGACGAAAGCCCTTACTATGCTCAAAGTCGAACTCGTATAGCTAGTTTCGAACTTTTGCCCTTTGAGGCCGCCAGGATCATGTTATATACTATCGAGAAGGTGTTGAAAAGTAGCCCCAAATAATGTATAAAAGCATCAATTTCTACCAACATTGAGTGGAGATATGACCTTCCGAAAATTGCCCCAAAAAATCAGTTTTTCGGGTATAACTTTAACTAGCAAATTATGATTGTAGACGTCAATACCAATTCAACGACACCTCAAACGGCCAAAACGGAGATTTTGACCAAAGTTATGACATTTGGAAATTTTTCTATGACGTCACCATATAATCTTACTTTGGTATATGTGTTTGTCCGTACTTCTTTCATTTCATACCATATTTTCAGGGTTTGTAGTACTTGAAAAACTAAGCAACTTTTGTTCTACAACTTTTTGATTTGGCCGCCATGTTGGCCTCTGTATGGCCACTTTTGGCCCACAGCGCTGAACCTATTTGACGTACCCCGGACATATGCATATCGTTGGAAAGGTATGCCAGCTATCAAATAGCATATAAAAATATTTCAAAAACGTAGGGTGGAGGGTCATTTTGGCCAAAAAACTGTAAAATGCCAAATCAGCCGGCCAAATTGCTAAAAATTAGCCCAAGACTTTTGGTTCATATTTTCAGAATTATTAGCCACAAACCTCACCTACAATATGACATCAACCGTTTGTCCCAGAAAACTCGTATATTTTAGATATTGACCTCCATAACTTAAAAGCCACCCTAATTTTTTGCAAAATTTAATTTTTTGGCTCAAATGCACCCTAATATTGGTCCGTTGCGGTTCATAATGATAGTAAATCAACGTATTACAATGAAACAAATATAAATGCATCATATTATTATCATTGCTAAGAGAATTTTTACCAGTGGCCGTTTTTCATAACAAAAAAATTGAAAAAACTAACAAATTGATGTGATCGAAAAATCACCAAAAACATTGAACATTTGACAGTTTGGTTGCATCAGCGAGAGGCTAGCTACCATTAATTTTTGTTTCCAACAATAAAATATACATATTTTAATGTGTTGTTTAAGGAATCAAAAATTAATGGTAGCCGCTTGCGGTTAGTGACAAAACAGCAAGAAACATGCAAAAAAATTGTTGAATTACTCAATCGAATTTCTACCAAAACCACATGCATCTGATCTAAAGTTTTACTACTCTGTAACATGCACTAAAAACTAAGCTACAAATGTTCAGCCGATAGTCTACGAGGACCGGGTGTGTAATAAGATCACACCCGGCATGACTTGTTTGTGGCATGTGGTAAAGGATTCTGAAATAAAGTCTACTAAAATACTATACAAAATGAAGATTGAAAAAATGCATGCAAAATAAAGAAATGGAATCGTCTACCACACACCAGAAATAGTACAAAAGAACGTAGGCTATCGTGCTGAACATAATAAAAAAACTATACCTATCTGAACCTAATGATGAGACTGGACCCTACTTTTCAATATAAAGAAGATAATATAAGTCTTTACTATTTCGAGGCCAAGAGCATGGTGAGATGACGCCATCATCTGCTCTAAAAAAGTTTCCATTGTTTCTCAAAATTACTGTGTAATGGCCTTCTTTTAATTCTGTGCTATGATGGAAAATGGCACTTAACAAAACATTTTTTTTTTTTCCAAAGCTTAATTCTGTCTGAGATACAGAAGAAAGTTGTACTATTAATTTTCACGTAGTATTGATCGGCAATGACAAGTGAAAATATGAGAAATTGAGAACGCGGCGCGTATTCTCACGATAACAAATTGATATCAAATAAAAAACCTCTTAACGAGGTAAATGTTCGAGTGACGAAAGCCGAACTCAATTCATAAAATTTCTGATATCAAATTTGTGCCTAAAAACCATTGCATTCGATTTGTG
Source organism: Nephrotoma flavescens (assembly GCA_932526605.1). NCBI lineage: Eukaryota > Metazoa > Arthropoda > Insecta > Diptera > Tipulidae > Nephrotoma > Nephrotoma flavescens. The sequence goes on along the minus strand of OW052220.1, from coordinate 301,198,496 downwards.
AACGATTTTTTCTTGCACTAACATTCCGAAAAATCGTTGACAAATCGATTGCAATTGTTTTTTCGGCACAAATTTTATATCAGAAATTTTGTGAATTGAATTCGGCTTTCCTCACTCGAACATTTACCTCGTTAAGAGGTTTTTTATTTGATTTTATATCCCAACATATGTATATGAATTCGAGAATTTTAGACTCAACTGAGACATGAATATCAGTCCCGAATGTCATTACAATTAATTTAAACAAGTCATTACCCAAGCAATTTAACCTCGACATGATTTCGTTATTCATTATTAAAAAAATTGAAGAAAATTTTAAATAAAAAATTCTAAACAATTTAATTTTTAAAATAAGCTGGTCGGAAAACTACAAAGAAATTAATTTTTGTAATAGAGCATCAAAACCGTAAAACATTGCTGTAACTTTTGTAAAAGCAAAATGTTACCGTTTCTCTAATTTCGGCAACCCCAATTTAATCAATCGGCAAACTAAATAATTAGTTAAATACGAGTACACTGTTATGAAATATTATCAGATTTTTTGCGGGAAAACAATAAAAGAGTAATTAATTTTGCGACCTGGTTAGAACCGTGTCACAAAATGATCTAATTCGCACTATAATAAATCTGCGGTCGGCCGATTTATACGATCCGTTACTGAATCTACAAAAAATAAAATATTTAATGATTTATTTGTAAAAAAAATTCTAATGTTTGGTATTTTTTTTTTGTGAAATTTTATAAGTAAAAAATAATTGATTGATTCTAAACAGTCTGTGGTACACAATACGAACCCAGATATTATATCGATTTTGATCTCGGATGATCTTCCATGTAACCGGGTTTTTTTTTTACAGACAACTCAATTTTCAGCGTATATTTCATAATCTATGGTCATATACGAACTCTCACTATAATTATAACGGACTGCATAATAAAAATGTAATTATTTCATAATAATCGATTATTGTTATTAGAACAGAATGGGTGTAGCTTTGTATATTATAATGGACAGGTTTTTTATTGCTGTGAAGTTAACAAAGAAAAATATCAAGTTCAAATCAAATCGATCTATCACTATGCCGCGTATACAAGTTTGTAACGGAATTTTTATTCACATTTTCAATGTTAAGGTTCCACTTGTTGTTGCTTACTACATCTTATATACATTTTGTATGCGCCGAGGTGCAGATAACTTGTTTGGTTACTTTTACTTTAATCGTGAACACCAAAATATTAATTTTAAATTCAATGGTCTCGATGCTACAGACAAAAAAGCACACGATGATTGAAAACTGGGGTAATAGTTGGCAATTAATTCATAAATTGTCTCTAATTCATATTAGACAAACAAAATACATTATACAAATATCTGGTTCACAGGTAAAATTAATACTTTTTTTGTTGGAATAGCAAAGAAGACATCCGGTTTTAAAAATATCCGGTTTTATAAATATTCTGAGGCAGTCCTCATTTATGCGAAGTCTAGATAATAAAGTGGAAGTAAGGAAGATTTATATGCGACAGTCGCAATATAAACAGGGCATTGACCAACATAAAAACAGCTGGTACAAAAAATAACTTTCAGATTCTATATAACAAAAAAAAAAAAAAAATTAATATTCAAAAATATTCTAAAAAAAAAAAAATTTATCGGGCCATAAGCATAAATTACGATTCAGATTTTACTTTTTACCTCATGATCATTAATTTATAACTGAATGCGGTGTACAGATGCAAACCAAATTATTCTATTGGCACACAATACTTAATCGACCGCTGTACCAAAATTTTTTCCAGACATTGCATAATTTGTAATATATTTGAAAATATATTGAGTATGGCGCAGCTTATAAAGTGGAACGGGATTGAAAGCAGACCAAACCATAATTGTGAATTAAATTACTCGTGAGTTTCTTATAACAGACATAATTTTGTCGGTCAAATCCCATCTTACCTATACATATTTCTTATTAATTATATTTTTAATGTACTCATAGAAAATATTTGAACAGCGGCAGACACAGTTGTGTTACATTCTATAATAAATTATAATTATGTGTGTTATGTATAAAATAATTTCTTGACGTAATTTTCTAATCACAATTTGTATACGTAAATTAAATATTTACCGAAATCTTATTTTATAAAATTTGCGGATTTTTTTCATTTGTCTGAAGTCAATATCAATTGGAAGAATTAAGTTAAGATTTTATTACTGGAAGGTTGCATGTGACCATATATATTATAATCATCGTTCTGGTCGTATACTAGAGCTATGAAACTATTTTAGACATATTTAAAATCTAGATTTCAAGGAATGCTTGCAGAAAATATATTTATTCTTTCTTATATTATTTAGCTGCCGGTGTGAAATTCAATATTTCTAACAACTTTTTCGGGATTTTTACAAATTCTATAAATTAATAAAAATCTCAGCGATGGCTGGGCATATCCACTAAAAAATACACTTAGAGCAAACCTACAGTACGTTAGGCTAGGTTAGGGTAGATCTCCTAAATCAGGACCGTAGCCGTACCACATTGCCTTCTCTCCTCATCAAAACATCAAACCATCTTATACTCTCATCGAAGCGTAGGATATACTTAACATCCATTTATCCAAATTATCTGGGAGGAGACATCTAAGCAAGAGTGTCCGTAAAACGCTAGTAAAACCCTATTGTAGGTTTCTTTACTTTTTATAATATGTTACGTTTCCAGTTACTTTGATGTCTAGAATGATACCTGGATACTTCCCTTTATCAGTGGAATTCGATCCAATACCATTTAATCTAGGGGGAACTATTACATTTACTTTGGTTCATTTACTAAGGATGTGACCGAGTTCTAGGCTTCCCTTGACGATATCTTTCAGCTAGAGTAAGGTTTAGTCAATCGTTTGTTGGAGTTTTATACGGCTTAAAGCTATTTGTAGGCCACGTGATATTCTCCTGCTGTTATGATGCTACCATATATTCGGAGCTACCTGGAAGGTGAGGTTCCAGTAGTAGCTCTAACGTTTCTGCACTAGCTACGGGTTAAGAACCATCCGGTCGTAGTAGGAAACTTGAAGTGGTGGGACTCAGTACTAGTAGAGAACTCTTGTACGAGTATCTCATCCATGCATTTGTTTAAGCATTTCTTAACTTATATTTAAATCTTTTGAGGACTTCTTTGAAACAGTCCCACTCCGTAGCAGCTTAGTTACCTTGGCTTTTGAAGTTGTTCTTTTGATGAATTAGGGGGTATTTGAACCGGTATGCCATTAGTGAATGAAATCACGGAGTAACTCTCATCGTTCATTCTTATCAATGCTTACTTCCCTAAAATGTTATGCGAATTTGAATCACTTCTCAAGAAGACTTCAATTTTTTGTATTTGGTGCTCCTTCATGAGCTTCCTAAAATGACAGCTGGGATACCATGTTGAAAATAAGCTGATATTAGTCAGATTTTAACAATCCTTCTCATTCCTTGTTCTGACGACGAATTACTTTAATTTGATAAGAAAAATATATTCAGATACTTTTAAGCAAGAAGGCAGGAACGAATTTTATGAAGCTGCCTTAGAGTGATGGAGATTAATCTGCAGCAAGCTCAACATTCTGATTGTGATTCTTCCTGTGACTTAAAAAGTAATCCCATAAAAGTGGCCATCTCTGCGAGTGCTTGTGCCTTCTCATCAATTCCCATGAAATTCAGGTTGTCAACCGGGGCCTCTGCCAGTATCGCTGCTTTCAAGAGGCCACTCTTACTTTTGTTATAAATCTTGAGTATGACTGCGCTGAAAACATAGCTTATTAGTCCATGAGTTCTCGCTCTAGCCAATTCCTAGTCGGCGGACGGCCCTTCAGAATTTCTAATTTGTATTGGATTTCACTGGGAGGCTCTCTGTCTAGGTCTGCAGGGAATATTCTCTCTAACGACTACTTCTAGTATAGTATCAGACCAGAATCACTTAGGCTCTCTAAAGCCTTTTTATACAGTGTCAATGACGTCACCCGATGCAAACAGAGTTTTCTCTCATAATTTCTAGGGATGTGGCAACTAAGGTCTTCTCAACCTCTATTCAATTACTGGACGATATATATATCCGTCTTCGAGGGCTCTGTTATGACAACCACGTGCTCTTTTAGCACTTTATTGAAGGCCTACTTACAGTTTCCTGCATTCTAGTCTTCTTTGAATTATTTATTTTCCGATACCTTCTTTGATACCTGTCTTTTGAATAGAGGGCAACCATCCTTGATTGTCCTTATTTGCCTAGAGATTGCATTCGATGAACCAGGTTTTTGCGTGCTTGTGTCCCGTTTTTGGTACGTCTTGTCGGCCTGGGCTAATGACCAAAGTCTCACGTTGGCTACCTATGCCTTGGAGACAAAACCAAAAATCGAAAATCATACCTTCCTTATTAGTTTCTGGGTTTCCAAGAGCTCCGGGATCTCTTTTTTTTATGTTGTCCATCTGTGCAAAGATCTGCCGCACACTGATCTGGAGGTTGCCAAGCATCCGGATACACGGTTAGAAACTGAGTTTTTTCCTACTGGGCCTGTAACTTGGTCGGTTAAAAGTACGGTACGATTAGCACAGTTGTCCGATAGCCACCGCGCGAAGGTAACACTTATGGAAGCTGTAAGATACAGAGCTGACACAAGTGCCATCTTGATTCCTCAGACAGCTTCACGCCAATACCACCAAAAAAAGTTATATTTAGTCTCCCGCTTTTCGTGCATCTTTAAAAATCTCGAAATGTAATTTTCTGTAATAGAATCATATTAAAATCTTTTTTTAAGTGAACCTGAATTTTTGTGAAATTTGGAAATTTTTCAACTAGTTGCGGAAAAACTTGATTATTTGAGAGAAGGGCGAAGGGTGAATGGTAGGTTAGGATTCTTAAAAATTCATTGTTAAATTTTGTTTGAGTATTTTATTGGGATTCTAACATGAATTTTGGATGAAGTCCTGTAATTTGTAAATTCTGATTTTAACTAACCCTCCCTTGACCTCTCTTGCGAAAGTGATTAAAGAAATAAATCCAAGAAAAGTTCAAGGGTTTGACCTGATAACAGTGAAAGTCTTTAAACTGCTTTCCAAAAATGGCATTAACAAATTAACCACCGAACGAACGTAGCCTTCAAATTCAAATATCTATCAAAGGTATGTAAAATATTGGAAGTAATAATGATACCCAAGTCAGCAAAACCACCCAAAATAACGTCCTTTATGTCGAAATTATTTGAAAGACTTCTATTAAAAGGATTTTTTAAACGAATATTTACAAATTTAGTTTTAACTTCGGTCTGCAAGTTCTTGTCACCGCTTCTTTAAAAAAAACGAGTCGTAAATTACGTGATGATTTTAGTGAAGACACGGAGTCCTACAGAACCTGGAATTTCCAAAGTTGTTGAACGTTTTGAAGAAACTAGATCAGTTGCAGGCCGTAGCACATATGAACACTATCGTCCAGTTGCTACTCGTGAAACAGCTGCAAGTGAAAAAGCAGTAACAGTGAATAGCGAGCGCTATCGTGATTCGTGGCATGTTAACTGGAGTTTTGTGGCCAAAAATGGATGAAATTGATTTTGATGATATTTGGTTTCAAAAAGACGATGCCACATTTCATACAAATCGAGAAACACTCGACATATTATCAACCAATTTTGATTATCGCATAATTTCAAGAAGCTCTAATGTCAATCGGTCACCAAGATCATGCGATTTGACAGCGTTATATTATTTTCTTGGGGGGTTTTTGAAAAATAAAGTGTATAGGAATGATTGAGGCCGTTGAATTGCTTTTATTGGAAAAAGTTCGGTCGCATGCAGAAGTTGAAAAGTTTATAATAGAGATACAATAGTCAGCGTGGAATAACACACGCGAAATCTAAAGGATATTAAAAGGTCCAAAGTAGTTGCATAAAAACGAAAAATCAGGAAGGAATGGCAGCATACGAGGATGTCCACGGTTAAAAATATACTGAATAATTTGACCCATAGTGAATAAGGAGAGAAACAAAGAATATACAAAATGCTACGAACTCGTACCTACGATCATTAACATAAGAAAAAGAAACCGACTATTCATTGTTAAAAGCAACAAAACGAATCAAAATCCCAAAATTCAGATACCACTTATAAGAAGCAGCAATGGAAGTTTGACAAGAAACAATGAACAAAAAACAGAAGCCTTTGCTGATCATCTATAGAGGACATATTTCAGTTTAATGACCACTAATTGATAGTAAAGAACTCATTCGTATGCACCAGGAAGAAAGTTTACCACAATTCTATCACCTTCTTGTATCATATATTATACAGACAGATACTTTCGTGTTAAACATGAACAAGCGTACTCACAAATTATAGAAATCAAAACTCATCAATGATAATAATTTTCTTACGGGAAATTTGCCATGTTTCTCAATTTCCTGTGAATTTTTCAGGTTTTTTAAATTTTCTGACAGAAGTTCTAATTACCTCGTGGGGGGTTTCAACCGCATCACTTTAGAATTAGATTGGAATTCAAAATAAATTTTGATTAGAAATTAGAAGTTTTGTAAGTAATCCAGATCTGATATCCAAATTGGTTTGAAATGACCATTCCCCTTAAGTAAGTGCTATTCATATCAAGTTTGGCCATAATTCCTTTTAAACGTTTCATTTGGCCAAATTTTAAAAATTCTTCAATAATTCATGCAAGAATTTTAATCCAGGGGCACTATTCTGGCTTTCCCTGGAAATAGGAAATTGTGAAAAATATTTTCATAGCATTTTTGACTATAAATTACGTTTTTCTGGCCTATACTGAGGGAAAAGTTTTTTGTAAATATTTTCGAAACAAAGTTAAATGCGAAAATATTTATCCCAAATTCAAATTTTGTTAAACAAAATTTTCTCAATTAACTTTGGTTTGAAAATTTTTGCACTAAACTTATTCTTTCAGTATATGGCAGAAAAATACAGTTTCGTCAAAAACGCTATGATCATATTTTTCCTAATTCCATATTTGCAGGATTGAAATTCTTGCATGAATTATTGAAGGATTTTTGAAATTTGGCCAAATGAAACAAGAACGTGCCAATACCAAAAATTATTTTAAGCTTTTAAGCACTTTTGCATTGTTTTGTCTATAAGAGGGTTATTAAAAAAAAAATTAGGCGCCCGAGTATCGGGCTAATTATAGTGAAATTTCTAAACGATAATCTCCCATAATTTTTTTATTTAATTGCACAAATATTTTTATATTCACTTTTAAAATAGTGGACGAAAAGCCCTTATCATTGACTTATTTCAGAACCTTGTTCAAAATACATATTAGAATTACAATATCGAGCTGCGATGTAAATTCACCATAATGATTAAGAATTAACCCATTTATCTCCAGCTCAAAACATATTTTAATCGTGTAGAACCATATAACTTACCAACCAAAGGGCACAATGGTAAAAGCATTTGCGTTTAGAACCGGAGGTACCGGGTTCAAGTTCTGATAGAGGCAGGATGCACAAGGGAATTTTCATTATCAGATTACGATCTGTGATAAAAAGGAACACAAATCGCAAAGATAATAAAAAAATATGTGTCAATCAAAAATCAATCTAGAAATCAAATTTCATAGGGATTGTTATGAAATGGGAGAAAGAAAGAACATGGTAAAATTTCAATAACGAAATTCCGAGTTTCTTTACTTCGGAGGTCAACCAATTTGTCAAATTAAGGACACTTTTAAGATTTTATACCGCTGCACCTTGTTAAAGTTAGCAGAAAGATATTAGCCGAAAGATAATGCAAATAGTGTCTTTGCTATCCCAACCGGAAAAATATACGACATGATTTTTCGATAAAGCGATCAATAGATTCTATATAATCCACTCCTATGTGCGGCACGCAGTGCGACATGCTTGCTGATCCCGGGTCCTATACGTCCCCCGAAATCTAAAGCCCCTCAGATGGCTTAGCGGGGAGGGCGCAGCGACGTCCCGCGTGCCCGTGAGAGTTGTCGAAGCCGTTAGCCTCTACAATTATTGCATATGTCTTATTGCATTTGTCTAGTTAGTGTTGCGGCTTGGATAGCAGAGACACTATCTGCATTACCTTTCGGCTGGAAACTTTCGGCTAACTTTAACAGTATTTCCGCTGAAATGTCTTATTTTGTGAAAAATAGGGACAAAGTGAATAATAATTTTCGGTGGTTATAAAACAACAGCAGAAATTCTGTTTTGTGATTTGTGCTGTCACTTGTGGCGCGTAGTAAATGACTTATTTTCCACTGATAAATTTTCGCTATCTTATACAGCATATCCTCTCGTGATCTTCCAAGGAGTGATAAGTTATCATTGAATGGCAGGGAAACTGTGTATCTTCCGTTTTCGTTGTGATAATGTGTCGAATCGCAGTACCGTTCGCATTCTGGCTCGTCGAGCGTTACTTCTCATGAATAAATAAACTTCTTTGATTTCCCAAAATAAACTTCTCTCTAACTATTGATGCATGATGAAAATTTCAAATAATATAAATAACATATATTTTGTAGACTGGTTTAAAAGGGTGAGACCTCATATGTGTTACGGCATGGCACAGGGAAAATGGTTTTTAATTTTTATTTTCGTTTTTAATGACAAGTAAATGTTTCATTTGATATCCCTCAGCCTTTTTATGTTGACTATTTTATAGATTGCTTAAACTGTTGGCGCTATTTTCTGTAAAATAATATATTTGGCTCAATAATATTTCTCGAAACAGGTTCGCAATTACATGGGAAGGTCAGACACGAATATCGATTGATTTGAGCTCTAAATCCTCTCCAACGACTTGCTTACGCACCTATAATGTAAGTAGGCTTCCGCATGTCCTATCTTCCGTTCGTGTCGTCACCTCAAGTAAACCTTGATCTTTTTTGATTGATTGAGATGTGTGGAATTGACTCAGTAATCTGTTTCTAGACGGTATACTGCGGAAGATGCATACAATAATTATTGGGTACGAATTGGGCTTAATTGGAATTCTAGCAAACTTTAGTTTTGGGAAAGCTGAATTTGACTGGGTCATCTCTTAGCGGGTTAAGGCCAAGTTTGGTTCAGCTATGGTGAATGTAGGAACTGGATATTTCTTTGGCTGATTATTTTCAAACTTATTTTGAAGAAAAATGCAGAACTTCATCCAGGATTTATGTTGCAATCTCGATTCAGCTCAATATACCAGTTTTGAACATAATTAGTTAAGAAATTTCCTAGCATGGCCGAATTTCAGAACCTCTCTAAAATCCATTTTTAAATTCCCACCCAATTCTGCATACCTCATTTGACAAAAAAATTGTTGGGGTATAGTCAAGTTCCATTCAGAATGGTCGAACTGTTTGACCACCAAAAAGACACGTTAAAACCCCAATACCAGTTGACCTTAGTTTATTAAAATTGTAGCCCAGCTCTACAAACTAAAATGGAAAGTTATCGGTTAGGAAACGACCTAGTTTCATTCGTTATATCCGAATCCCAAAATTTCCTCAAATTCAGCTTTGCGCACCGAATATGACCATCATTTGTTGAGAGATGGCCTAGTTCCATTGAACGTTGTTTTAGTGTTAATCCAATTTTGCATAGCATATTTGACAGTAATTGTTTGAGGAGTGGTAAAGCTCCATTGAGCATGGCATAATATGTTCTGTGCAGTATAATTTTCTTGGTAATTAAACGAATATTCGTTAGTGACCTAAATTAATAAACCATTTGAAATGTTTGCGAAATAGGCTAAATTTATTTATCCAATCCGGTATTGAATAATATTGATAGTTTTCCGGGAACCATTGCCTATAAATAAATAAATAAATTTATTAAAAAAAAAAAAAAAAAAAATGTTTACTGATCGGTTTTGAGCCATACAATGAACTGACGTTAGAGGTTGTATCTCTTCTCTCCATTGTCCATTTGAAACATCTCCGTTTGCCGATACAGTGTCAGCAAAATTTATTGGGCAGTACTGCGCTAACGGTCGTGTATAGTTTCTTGAGTTTTAATAAAATTATGCAAGCAAATACCGGCTAACACAATATGAGTAACATTTTTAGGCCTTACATTTAGTGTTGTCAACTGAACCCTCCATCTAGCTACTAAACTTCCAAAGGTATTTTCAATGGTACGTCGCGCGCGCGAGAGCCGATAGTTGAAGATAAGTTTGTCGTTCGCAAGAAACCTACCAGGATATGGTCTTATTAAATTTTCCATTAGAGGAAATGCTGAATCACATAAAATTGAATAAAAATAAATTATAATATGTATAACTCTACATCTGCATGCATTTTTTAGCGGCATACCTATAATATAATGTGGAATCTGTACATTTGTACTCGGAAGAGGTTGCCATTCTGGAATATTTAATGTTTTTCCGATTACAGATTGACCGAATATTGATCTTCGGAAAATCCCACCATCACTTTCGCTAAATGTAAATCCAACATCGATCATGGTAAAATTATAATTAGCGTCGCATACAGCCATCAATACTACAATATAATTTTTTTTATAATTATAGTACTCAGACCTCGAGTTAGGTGGAAGCCGTATGACAATATGCTTGCCATCAATAGCTCCAATACAATTTGGTAAATTCCATTTGGAGTTGAATTCTTCGGCAATTCTCTGCCATTCCAGTGTTGATACAGGAGAGAGATACGTTATATTTAATGCACCGTAAATACCGATGCATGTATCAAGCGCAATTTGCTTAACCGTGGCTTCCCCCAGGTGGTAACACTACGCCACAGACTACACAGAATCTTCTTGTGAAAGATAGCTAAAATGAAAATAGTTATATTGATTTGCATTCAATGTTACAAAAATCAAAAATTTTAATTACACTAAGGTTATGGCCAGCTTCATTTCTGGAATAATTGCCTTTTTTGATGTTCTCTTCAGCTTATCTTTCACTTAAGATAATAATATATCGAATGTTTCGGCACTCATCCTGCAGTACTTACAAAACTGCTCGGGATCATTTTCCTTCATATTTAAGAAAATTGCTTTAAAAAATCCAATTTTATCCCGGTTTCTATTAATGGGGCGAACCCCCAACAAGGCATACGGCTTTTTCTTCCTTTTTTAATTATTTTAATTAAAGCAACCACTAAAAAATAAAATTCAAAATCCATTTTATTTTTTTTGTATTTATACACAATACACAGAACACAAAATGTAAAACGTCAAAAACCGATTCGTCTATATAACCATCACAAATTTGCCTTTCGTTTCGGTCCGTTTCGTTTTCGGCTATATAACTAGCGCTTAACACTCCATTTTTCTTCGTATCATAAATTTTCTAATTTCGCTGATCGTTCTTTACATTGCGTTGTCTCTTCAAACAATGTCAATGTTGTCTTTGCCAATGCCATCTAATGAAAATTCCATTACTGCTCTGGAAAGATCTTCAAATCTCGGATTATCTTCCAACATGAAAAAGCGAAGAGTTTCAAACCGAAATCGAACCGGTTTTCAATATATTAATTGATTCCAGGAAAGCTGATGCTCTTTTATTAAACAAATTCTTTTCTAATTCATCCTCGCATTTTGCTAAGGCTTTTTTGGCTATACTACCATGAAAAAAATATGCACAACTCCAACACATCACGCATAAATTTATGGTCAAGCCACAATAGTGTGGAGATGTGTCCGGTTAAGTATAAATTCAGGGGAGTGACAAACGTCATACATCAAATAATACGTGAGAGGTATACCAACCTAACAATGATGAGATATTGTTTTCTTGTCATCGATTTATAATATTTGTATTTTTTTACATTATATATTTTTTTGTTGGTGTTTTTTTTTGTTGGCGGAGGAAAATTAGCAAAATAATTTTTTAATATTTTTTTTAATTGTTAGCTATGCGATTTGTTTTGGGGCTCACCTCCTTACTTTACGCCTCCTGGCCAACTCGAGGATGTACGGCCACTCGGAAAAAAGATTACTACCAAATACTTAGTTAAATTAATTTGGTTGTTTTAACACAAAATTCTGAGCTAGATAAACCAAATCTCTGGTTTAATTTAGAAACTTGGTATTTTCTTACTTGGTTACTACAAAAAGTGAGTGAAATTTGAGTTACCAGGATGTTGCTACGTAATTTTGTTTAATTTAACCAAAAAAAAAATTTGTTAGATGAACAATATTCTTGTTATAACTAACAAGTATTTTGGTTTATCTTAATTAGTTATTTTGACCTACAAGTTTTGTCATATAAACTAAGACTAAGAAATTCTAGCGAATCAATAAAACTCGCTAAAGCACTGTGATTATACTTTGAATGAAAGTTCAAAGTATTTTCAGTATTTTTGTAGTTTGATCACTGCAGTCTGATGAGACGACCGAATTTTTTAAACTTCCAATTCCAACGTGTTGATGTAATATGTTCAACCTAAAACGTTTGCAACATTTACCTCCATTTTTGTTACATTAATAAGAAAATTTGGTAGAATTAAACAAGTTATTATTAAAATAATTTTTCCCCTTGGTTAATTTAACAAAATAGTGAGTTACTGATACCAATTATTTTCTATTTCTATCCATTAAATTAACCATATGTTTTTAGTTATATTAACTAAGTTAAAAACTAAATAACCACGATTTGGTTATTTTAAATTAAAATGTTATTCAACTAAGATCTTATTCGATTTTTTAACTAAGAGATTTGGTCGATCGAAAATCACCAAGATTTTGGCAAAATAGACTCAGATTTTGTTTCTTTTGACCCAAGTTTTTCTCTGAGTGTAGGAACGATTTAAGACCATCTGCGCACATTGCAAGCTCCATGCCAGCCTGTACTGGCATGAAAGATGGATCGGCCAATTAGTTTTGCATACCGACAGGGGGTCCTGTTACATATCACCACAGATCGTAATCGGTTCGAACCCGGTATCTACCGATCCAAACGCCAAATCTTTAACCACTGTGCCATTTGGTTGGTAGGAAAGTATTGCCAAATCCTATAGTTATAGGGTTCCTACCGATAGATGTTATTTTCGGTGACATAGTTCAATTGTTTTACATGGAGACGTTATATGTTATCCCCAACTAATCATTTGCATTATTCCTAATCGATTGATTTGTCGTCTGCCGAAGAAATTACAATTAAAAATTATTCAACTTATAGTCTCAACTTTATCTCTGTTTTGTTTACAATGTTTACCTCCCGTCAGTTTAATTATAGTTAATTACGTCGAAAATATCACGAAAAGTGTTATTTGCTATAAACGTATATGTTTGATAAGTAGAAATAGTAACACAACAGCTATAAAAATAAACATAAATTTAAATTACCTATATACTTAATGAATAATTTATCAGAACAGTGCAAGTAAACATAATTTTAAAAGGCGCGTGCACCACGCGACGTAAACATTTATTTGTTTTATGTAAACGATGCCTCTTCAAATAACGTTAATTGCACGTTTCAAACTAAACTGGATTTAGTAAATTAGTTTGAAGCATTAAAATTACATCTTGCTAATAAAACAATCATTGATGCAAATCGTGACTCGTCTCCGTCAAAACATACCTGTTACATATATATCCGATAATTATGTTAAACTTTTACTTTCATTTCCACTAATACATTGTTGTTAAAATTATGAATTATTTACCACAATTCGCAATTGCTAATTTTACTTTGCTTATATAGGTAACACAAAAAAAAAAACGTCGTAAACTTTCAATTTGATCACCGAAAGGATTGTTAAACGAGCAAAATGTTTTTTTATTTATTGTGCGGCGCATGGAATTGGCCGCATTAACTACTTGCTTTTACCGCATTTTTATTGGGAACAATAACCATATAATGATTGATGGCTAAGCGGGGCGTAAATACGTATTTTTACGCATAAAATGTGCGTGTCTATATAGTTCGGTTGGCTGGGCTCAGTGATTGTCTTCTAATCAATTGAATTTCATTTTCGCATTTTATTTTACCGCCACCATCGATTTTATATTTTCTTTACGATGGAATGAAATGTGTTTTTATTTTTATTTAACGAGATCAACAAGATGCCAAGGTGAAGGGTAACAGAAATTTCATTGTCGCATCACGCGTATACACATTGATTTTTATCTTCAGGAGATTGTTGGTTTTGCGCGCGGAGTGAAAGTAAATAGTTGCGCGTTTGTATAAGATAAAAAATATTTATTTTGGTTAAATTAATTTTTGATAACACAAACAAAACAAAAATAAAAATAAAATGTCATAAATTAAATTATTATTACATGTTGCAGAAACAATGAACTTTCTTCGTTCCCCCAACAGTTTTTTTGCATCTTTATGCTTGCGTAATGCATCGGTTCACATATGAAACAATTACCGCGGCATATAATTATTTAGTTTAACCATGTACTTGAAGGTACATAACATATGTATCATCATTTCACTTTTTATTTATACGATTTATTTAATTAAATGCAAGTTGCATTTCACAACAGAATATCATCTACATTGTTTTCCCGTCAAGATTCTATATGCCATAAATATAATTACGAGCACTTAGACTAAATTAAAAAAAAAAAAAAATTATGCGAAGAATGATAGAAAATTATCTTAAGTAATTTGAATTGTGTGCTTGTTGTTGATAATTTTCAAATGAATTTTTTATTCTTTACAGGAAAACTCCCAAAGGTGTTGTGATTAATGTGAAGCATCCAATTACATTTTCCGTTGCTGGTTTCAATCCGGATCATGAAACTGCAATTATAGTACATGGTTTCAATGGTACCGAAAGTAATACGCATATACGATATCTCAGAGATGGTAAGTAAAGTGCAAATGAGAAATTTCATGGCGGAAGGAGAAAGTTGAAAGAATTGCAACATTTTTTAAAATGTCTATTTGGGTCTCTTTAATATGTTGAAATAATTCTCAATGTATATGTTTTGTGTAAAAAATCGTGAATGTTATCAATGTTTTATTTATACATGCGGGATGACCTTAAGAATTTATTGAAAACGATTGTTTATAATTAAATAAGTTCTACAGATTTTATAGGTTTGGGAAAAATTTTCATTGTTATCATATTTTATGGTTGAAACCAAATGCAGGTTTATTTGCACTATCAGCGAATATATGTTTTAAAAACCTTTAGAATTGTTTTAACCCTTTTATATAGACAATAATGTTTAAAAAATTCTCGCCGCTTACTTTTCTTTCTTTGTGCGGTGTCGATCGATTAAAAAATTTATATTTTAATTTGGTGAGCAAGTTGATAAAAATGTATAATAAAATGACAACCCCCCTCCCCCTCATTTTGTGTTGTTTTGGCCAACACCTGACTTTCTTTTACGGAGGAAAGATCTGCTAATTTATGGAGAAAGCGTAGTATAAAGTTTTATTCCGAATAGTCAATGCGCTTCATTTCCATCCAGATTCGTCAGTTCCGGTAAAATTTAAAATATGAAGGGTCAGGGGAAGGGAAATAATTTTGTTTGAAATTTAATTTAAAATCATTTTATTTGCAATCGTTTTTTCGTAAATGCTATATACTTTTCAAAATATTTGCAAAAAACATAAAAGCTCGAATGGAAGTTGCCTAAGGAACCAAATTTACTGAAAGATAGTTTTTTCAATAAAATCGTCATTTTGGCTGAAGTTTTGGAAAACTGACCTATACCATTACTTTTCCAAAATTAATTTAGAATTTTTTAGTTCATAACCTTATTTCTCGTAAATTATAAACTTTTCAAAAAACATGCAGAACAAGAAAAGCTCCTGTGACAGTTTCATCACTTCCCGTGGAAAATCGAAAAGCTTTTACGAAAGCTACCTCTTCCGGTGGAGCGATTTCGGCAAAAAGTTACTAAAATCTCCCAATTTGTGAAAAATGCTTTGATTTGAAGTTTATTCTCGAAGAATCAGTCCACCTGAGTCCGTCAGTAAAGTGAGTCTCCTTTGTTGAAAATAGTTGTTTTTGTTAAAAATCGTCATTTCCGCTCAAATTTTAGGAGATCAGTCTAGTACGATATTGTTCCAAAATTAGTTCAGAATTTTTTAGTTTGTATTCGTTTTTCTTGTAAATGATATACTTTTTAAAATATTTGCAAAATACAAAAAAGCTCATATGGCGGGCTAATTTCCCAATTTGTGTGAACAGTGTAAGTATGTAGTTTCATCACGATCAAACCGTCTGTCTGGGCTGTACAGCGCCGAATTTTTGTTGAAAAACAGTTTTTGGTCAAAAATCGTCGTTTCCGTTTAAATATTGGAAAACTGATTTGGATCGAAATTGTTTGCAAAATTAGGTTGAAATGTTTTAGTTCAAATTAATTTTATTGTAAAAGTTATACTTCTGGTGGAACGATTTCGACCAAAAATCACTGGGACCTGCCGAGTTATGAAAACATCTTTTTTAAAAAGTATTTTTTTGTTACTGTAAATTATAAGTAAGTCTGAAACAATTTCGAGGTCAAAATTTTTTATAGTTTCTGTATTTTATTTGACTACACAAAAGAAATTCAATTTTTTTTGTCAAAAATCAACTTTCCCGCTTTATTTTGATATTGATATGTACCGATATCGTTGCTAATTTAATTTAGAATCTTTTAGTGGATACTCGATATTCTCATAATTGAGATTACTTTTCAAGATATTTGCAAAAACGAAAATAATCCCTTCCGGTGGACCGATTTTGACCAAGTGTCAATGGGATATGCACATTTTTGATGAAAGCTCAATTATGATGTTTCATTTCAACGTATAAATCTGTTTGCTATATAGGAGCAGCGATTTTGCACGTACCTTTTAAATTATTTTGAAAATAACGAGGAAGCTCTTAAGGAAACTGTTACTCCCGAATGATTTCAGCTAAAAATAACTGCGATCTTTCAATTTGCACCTCAAGTATAAAGATTTATCTCTCCTCCTTTCATGCCGTCTAATCTTCACTACTACCTTACGGTAAAATGATAAATTCCGAGTTATAAACGTTATAATAATTTAAATCTGTATGAGAAAATCTCATTCTCCCATCATATTGAATGATTAAGTTTTATTAAATTTCATACAATAAAAAATATTATAAAATATGGAACAATGCAGGTTTTTGTGGAGCTTAAATAATCAAAACAAAAATGATAACAAGTAGTGATGTGCCGGGTACCTGGAAATTACCCGTTACCCGGTTTTACCCGGCTGGATTTTTAATATCTGGTTTTAACCCGGATCCGGCTTACAATTTTACTACCCGGACCCCGGTAGTTTGCAAAAGATTATTTCATTTAAAAAAATATGAAAAATAAAACACATTTAAATTACTTGTATACTAAAAATGAGAAATAAAATGAAGCGTAAATCTTTATTGTAGCTAGAACACAGTAGTTGAATTAAGTTTAATTAATAGAAATTAATTAAATAAAAAAGTTAATTTTCTTTAATACTTAAAATTTAATAGTTAAAGATTGTGGTGGAGAAATAATAGTTGGTCAGCATTTCAGGGTAACAATTTGTTTCTTCGTTGTTCATAAATAATTCCGGCTTCACTAAACATGCACTCACTAGGTATACTGGTTGGAAGTGACGACAAGTATCGTCACGCCAATACTCCTAATTTAGGAAAATTGTGTAAGTGTTAGTCGACCAAGTAATAAGATTATCATTGCTAGAGACGTTTGGACATTTAATATAATTTTCAAGTTCAAGCACTTCAATGGAGTCATGTAAGATTCGGCAGGATTTTTAATTTCATTTTCTTTCGAAATCTCTTCCATACATTACCATACGTCTTTAATTGTATCATCTTCAAGTAAGTCAGCGTCTTCAATATTTCCAATTACCGATTGTTTTGATTATCAAGATCAACTGGTACGGCAGTTGAAGAAGATAAAGTCCTAATTTTCGCTATAATCCAATTTTTCGCATCGCCTTTCAAGTTAAAATTTAAAAATGAAAATTTAAAACGAGGGACTAATATGATCGCAATTACCGCAATCTCAATTGTAATGGTTTAAGTAATTACTCCATAGTTACCGTCCAGTGGTTATTTTGATTTTTTCCGAGAAAGCGTTCCAGTGCTGCCAAATTTAGAATTATCATCCATTTAAGAGGCTTTTCAGTGCTCGTTTCCACAGCGAGTTTCGGTCTTGAATGAATTTGTGTTTCGGAAGAGAAAGGTTTTCTTGCAATCCCGTTAGGTTGCATAAGCAACTTTGTGAAAATACACGGTGCATGGAGACAACAGGACTCATTTTATCAAACAGCAATGTTCGCCCACTAATCATATTACGGTGCGATGTCTCGTAGAAGTAGATGAATATGGTTCTCGATATTTAGGTCCCACGATTTCAACATGTCATCAAAGCAATCACAAATGGCAATACCAGTATGACTTTCGGGGAAATGACGAGCGTTTAACACTATACAGTCTTTGTCAAATTTGTTAGTCAACCAGTGATCACTGAGCCTTAAACAACTTTCATGCATTTCGAACAGGTCCATATGTCAGATGTCAAAAATTATAATTAAACTGCAATTTTTCAATTGAATTTTTGATTTTTAGCATTTCTCATAAATATCACGAATAATTTTTGTAGTAATAAATTACCTTGATGGCCTTGATTCATATCAGGGGCTTTGAAGGCCTTAATTACCTTGATTCATGTCGAGGTTCTAATATTTTAATCTATTACCCGGTTTACTACTGGGTTCGAATCGGTTCGGCTTTTACCGGGTAATCATATAAACTAAATTGGTTACCCGGTATTTGGCTTCTCAAAAATTTGGGATCCGGCGCATCACTAATAACAAGGCTACCTGCCATATCCGATGAAAATGCGCTTTCCTAATCCGGTACGGCAGCATGTCATTCTGAAGAAGAATATTCTATAAGAGAGAAAAGAAATAAAAAAACTGCTTTAATTATGAGAATAAAAACAAACTTAGCAAAACTGTGGTCGAAGATATCTACCCCCTTCTGGTTGTACTCATAGTGCGATGGCATACGAGAAAACAAATACTGTATTTTCCTCGTTTCTTTCCCCGTTTAGCTATGATACAGGTTTTAATTGCTACTTAGACAAATTTTCTGTGCAACCACACTAACTCAAACATAAATTAAATAAAAAATATTTCAAGCACATTTTTGACTCATTTTGGTTTAAATTTTATTTAAGAGAGAGCAGAATTAAACAAAATAAAACATACATACATATATTATGTATGTATGCATTATCTATTACGACTAGTTGGCCTTGGAAAAAATACCAAAAACCATGTGTGGAATGGAGCATAGAAAGTATTGAATTTTCTTTGTGTTGCGATGGTTTCTCCTTGGATTTATTGGCTCCATTCTTTCCAACTGCGTTGGTTAAACCTCTATTCTGGCATTCCTCCACTGTCCCACTGTACACTAAGCCGAACAGCTAATCGATTAATAAAATGACGTATATAGCTTACATTGGGTGAAATTCAATGCCAGCAACAATTTTTATCATAAAAAACATTTCAAATGGACGCGAGTTTTATCACAAGACCGTTTTTTCTATTTCTCTTTTGGTTCTTTTTTTCCAATTTTCGCCACTTAGAATCTATAAATATAAAAACTTACTGTTCGATTCATAAAATTTTATTTAAGTCAATCTTGAACTTGCGAAAATATTCAACAGCTCAAAAAAATACTAGCCCAGTTGGGTTATCTTGACTTCACCACTTTGAAGTTATTTTATCGTTTGTTTTAGACCACTCAAACCACCACTTTAATTCACTTCGACATTTTACTCACAAAAAAAAGAAAAATTATTAATTGGTCAATCTTGGCAATAATTAAAATTTAATCACCAACTCACAACAAATATTGCTTGGTCAAAGAACGAACCTTCACTAAATTTTGTTTTTTCCGATTTTATTTTTAGTTTTTTTCCGAATAAGAAATTTCAACAAAAAACCTTAAAAACCGGATCTTCCCGCCAATATTAATAAAATAATCCACATCCCTGTGGGAATCACGTTTGGGGTTATTATACGATTTAAGGAAATCAAACCTAATTCGTCTCGTTGTGGAATGTAAGTCAATAATGACATTTAGGCGTATCATATTGTATACATTTACGTTACAGTATAGCATTTGAAATGCCAACCTATCGCAGCGAGTAAAAAACGAACGATCGCCTCACCTTCCCTGCGTTCCTTCAGTTTTACCTCCGAAAACAATGATGTCTTCAATATATACATAGCAGGCCTTGTCAATATATTCCTTCAACACATCATTCATCATTATTTAGCCCATGGAAAGTTTAAAAAATCTTACTTCCCATTTATGTTTAAAAATGAGGACTTTGGAAAATTGGATCATTTCGATCTCGTAAAATCCCAAGGTAAAATCGATTGTGGTAAAAAACTTAAAATCTCCAAGATTTGTGATCGTGTTACGGATGTCCGGCATTGGTTACGTTTGTGAGATGGTGACGGCATTCATACGTTTGAAGGCAATAACCACCCTGTATTTTGTGTACCTAAAGCATCTGGTGTTCTCGTCACTATCAAAATTGGTGAGTTATAATTCCAATTTGGCGTAGTCGACGAATTGGTTCCTGTACCTCAGATTTACTGGATAGGTGTAGGATTTTGAGTAAGCTGGTTTATCTATTGGCGTTGTGTTGTTTACTGGGCCAAACAGGGTTTTGTATTTTGATAGTATTTTTCGGATTTATATATTATTTATCTGAGATGCGTGCGGTGAAGTGGAATTTTACTATAAGAGGCAAGGTTGTTAATTTTCTCTAAATTCCTTCGTTTTAAAAAATTATCCACAAAATTTTCTGTTGATTTTCATTGCACCTCCAGCTGACGATTTTGAAATTAATATTGGGAGAGGGGGAGGGGAATCGTATTTCTTGCTATTTCAGGTTTGACAAAAATTTTATTGGCACCCGTGTCATTTAATGGCACTCATCGTAAAATTAAATGTTACTCTTCGGTTTCCTCTTTGTCGACAGTCTCTAATTCCTCCGAAGTTCTTCTTTTTGCTCACAAAATGAAATCTAAAACCAATTAATAGCATTCATCACTCAAGAAAAATGGACAAACAAAAATAAATGTTGTCTCACATTCTTAGTGTTCAAGTATAAGAGTGAATGCGCTGACATCGCTAGTCATTCGGTTTACAGAAATTTGGAACTGTAAGAAATTTGTCTGACGCCTGACTAACGCGGAAAATGTGTGTTCCTTTCATAGAATAACCATTGAAATTTATAACTCTTTCAGAACCGGGAATACACAACGGGTATAACTTAATTCGGTTGCTGCGCTGCCTATGAAAAAACTGTAAAGTTCATAAGAATTTACAACTCTAAAGGGCGCAAAGAACAAATTTTGTCCATTTTTGTGAACCCTCATTTTATAGAAGTTTACAACTCTAAGGGTTCTCATTACGTAAGAGAGGAAAATGCGTACCCCTTTTAGAGTGTCAAACTTTTAATACTAATGAACAAAATTTTTGTTTGCTTGCTCCGCTCTCTATGGAGAATAAGTATTTATCAGTTTATAAAAATTTACGAGTCTAGGATTCTGTTACTTAAGAGCAAAAAATTCGTGTTCCAATTTAGAAATTACCATTAAACTTGATTGGAATTTAGAATTCTATCCGAATCGGTAATGCGAAAGTGGAAAACTCTTGTTCGGTTAATGTTTTCTTTGATAAAAATTAACGCTCAGTTTATAGGAACTTACAACCATATATACGATCCGGAGAATAAATTGTGAAAAATTCGTGTTCCAATTAAGCAAGAATCTATATTGTAATTTACCTCTCTTGCGCTACTTGAGATAACAGATATGGGAACTTATGAGTGTTAAATTTCTGTTACTATCATGAAAAAACAATACAGTTGAATGAATTTTACATCTCTATCACAGATCCATTTTACATCTCTATCGAGATTTAAAAGTTCAGAATGCACAGCGTAATAACAAAATTTGGGCCACCCTCAAACATAAAAACGCATCAAAGCTTTGATCTGCATATTTTCTAATATAAAATTGTTTTCTATTCGATAATAATAAAATGATCGTGTGGTCCAACGGTTAGCCCAAATATTGGGAAACCGAGACTCGTGGTAGAAGACGTTTAGTTCTGTGCTGGATTAGAATGCCTTTTCAGCAAAAAGGCATATGCCCGCCCTACGCCAGTTTTAGGGGCCTACTGGAAATAATTTAATGTTATGTATTAAAGTGGCAAGTTATATTCCCTATTTAAAGAACAGGTACAAGTTTAAACAGATACATTTATTATTCTAGGTCATTACGATGACCCTGATGCTGCACCAGCACTTCCAGTACGATCCAATGAAAATGGAAAAGTAACAACCCACTCTCAAATTTAATAGCAAAGTTCATTATGTACAAGATATTAGTATCCTAGAATTTATTACAATAAACCACATCAACCAAAATCGGTAATTCTGAACTAGATACAAACAAAGCAACACAAATCGATAATTCTGCATCAAAGTTCCCTTTCATGTACAAGAAATAGGTACACCCCTGTGTTTATTAAAATAGGCAAAACCTACAAAATGCATTGAATATTCTTTTCGTCCACACCAACAAAAAAATATAAAAATAAATCGAAATTACTTCCTTTACAAGAACTGGGTACGCTGAATTAATTACAACAACAAAAAACTAATTAGACTAATTCAATTTAATTTGAATTATAGATGGAAGATCTGCAAGATTCGCAACAATCAGTTTCGAACTTAATGAGATTATTGATTTGAAAAAATCAGTCATCTCATCAGGCCGCGGCGACTGACGTTGACATTTTTACATAGGAATATTGTCTATATATAGAACAATACCATGTAGTTGTACTACTAGCGAATTACTGCATAGCGTACGAAATTCGATTAAACTAATTACTCAAAAAATTGCTCGATTTGCATTCCTCCACAAGAAATGTGAACCCCTGAATTTATTACATCACCCCATATGCACAAAAATCGATACAAATGCATTGAATAACCTCACTGTATCAAAAATGGGTGCCCTGAATTTATAACAACAGCACTCACCCACAAAAAGCGATAATAATGCATCGAACTAGCTGCCTCTACAAGAAATACGAATTTCTGAATTCATCGCAACAAACTTACACCCAAAAAATTCATACAGAAGAAAATTACCTTCCTGAAGAAATGGTAATCCAGGAATTTATTTCTGCAGCAGCCCTCATAGCGAGTTCATACGACGGATAAAAATCTCGGATTTTTCTATCGAATCGTTTTAACCAATTACATCACGTAAATTTTACAACAAACACGCCTCTCTTCATACAAAAATGTTGAAAATAATTGAAATAAAATCTGAGATAGAAAAATCCGAGATTTTTATCCGTCGTATGAACTCGATGTCACGCACAAAAATTCCTAATTAAAAAAAAAAAAAAATTAAAATTTTAAGAAAAATATGGTTTTAAAACGGTTTCAGCTCTTAGGGGTATTTTTGGGGAGTGAGGTGAGCGGGGTTTGGGGTTTGAGCTATGCCAATATTGCCATCTTTGAAAAAATGATGCGCAATGCGTGGTTTAATGAAGAATATGAATTTTACAGGGTTACACTTCTTTTAGTTTTGAGGGGGTTGAATTATTTCAGAACGTTGTAATTAATTTGTAAAAATTCCTTCAGTACAAAATATTAAATGTTTTGTCCAAACGGGAACTGTAAACAAAATCGAATGGATCATGAGGAAAATTCACTAACAAGGAAGGGGCGCGAAGTGTCCCTCTCCGATTTCGCTGAAATTTGAATATGTGAAAGTAGACTGAAAAATAAGGGATACGTATTTTTTTTATCGGCGGAAAAACACTCTGAGGGGGTGAAACCTCGGAAGTTGGGGGTAAAAAACGGACTTTTGATAATTTCGCCTACAAAAATCAGTGAAATTTCGAAGAAACTAATTTAGGAATGTGTATTTCTTCGGAATTTTTCTACTTTCACCCACCATGGGGGAGGGCGGGGAGGGGCCTCAAACTCTGAAGGTCATTGTTGTTGATAAGGGATGATAGTAATAATAATGTTCAAGGAGAATAAAAGATTTCTTGCTGGAACAAATGTTTCCCAATGAAAAATTCAACGTTTCGCTAAAGGGGTGGTTAACTTCCTGTAAGTAGAGGTAGGGGCATTACGATATATTCTGGGACAAACCAAGGGTATTGTTAAAAACGCAACATTATACAATTTTTCTAGATTTTTTCCAGAAGATTTTGAACTTTTTTCTGAATATTTCGTAATTTTTCAAATTTATACGCCGATTAGGGGATGTTTCAAACCCTAAAAATTATTAATATTAATGAGATAGGTTAGTATTAACCATTTATAAGGGTAATAAGAAACTTGCGTCGAGAATTTTTTTTTCTCCTTTCCATAATTCAAAGATTCAGGGTAGGGGTAGTTTGCCCTATAACTAAACTACCCCTCGAGTTTCAAAAAATCCTCGAACACATCAACCTTGATTTCTCTTATTAAGTAACATATATTTTTTTCAGATTTTTCCGCGTTAATGTAAGAATTTTACATCAATTAGTTGATTTGTCCTGTTAGGGGGTGTTTCACCCCCTGGATTGCTCCGAACTTTTTTCAAAAAATAGTATGTTATTTAGCTCATTATAATACACAAGTTTCTCCGAAATTTCACTGATTTTTCTAGGCGAAATTATCAAAAGTCCGTTTTTTACCCCCAACTTCCGAGGGGTGTTTCACCCCCTCAGAGTGGTTTCCGCCGATAAAAAAAATACGTATACCTTATTTTTCAGTCTACTTTCACATATTCAAATTTCAGTGAAATCGGAGAGGGACACTTCGCGCCCCTTCCTTGTAAGTCACATTTTTATTTTAAATGGATTAGTGACGTTACCCTGTATAAGACGAAACAAGAATGTTTTGATTGTACATTTAATTTAATTTATCATTAATAATGACAAATATAGAGGGTTAAAAAATCTATAAACAAATTTTAATGATTTTGTGAGTCGATTAAGAGTTATTAAATTTTTAAACCGACAGTAATAAACCCCATAAAACATACAATGTAACAAATCTTAGGATATATGCCAACAAACCATTTAGCAGTACAATTTTACACTATTTAATAAACCATATCCACAACTTGGAGATTTATTTTACCTTAAATAGCAACCTGCGTAGTGCAATAGGTAAAAGCTTTCTTATTTCGACAAGATACCGAAATGTCTATACGGATCGACAGGATGCCTCATCTATGTCCATTCAATTTGTTATAATTATAACCAAAATTTCCGGTAATGGAACCTCTCTATTGAGCAATTTCTGAGATTTTGGAATACAGCCCTCTATACACTACAATAGATGAATTCTGTCCAATATTCGAAAAAACACACCTCATGTCTATGCAGATTGTCTCGGTGTCCCAATTAGGCCTGGTCATTTTTCATAATTATAATGAAAAGCTAATATAGAAATCCTGGAGATTTTGGAAGATAAATCCACTTATATAATTTAATTGCTTAAAGCTGTTCAGCTTCGCGTCACATGTCTATGCGGATCTTGCAGTATAATGGAAAAGAGTAAAAATGAATATCCTGTGGGACATTTTGGCCCATTCATTTTATCATAATTAGAACGTAAAAGACCGCAAGTTGGAATTCTGTGGAGCGAATCGGTTTTTTCTCACATAACCACCTACATAATGCAATAGATTAAAGCCGTCCAACTGCGCAAACATACGCCACGGCCATTTATCACAATTATAACGAAAAAGTTCGCAAACTTTTGTGGAGTAGTTCTAGCAAATTTTGGTACATGGACGGGATCCTTTCAATTTCAAAAAGTTACGACATGTAAGACAAGTCTCTACATTTAATTTATAAAATTTATATCGAAAAAGTCGGTAAATAGAACTTCTGTGAAGTGAATTCTGGAGGTTTTGGAACACAGCCGCTTACATATTTCAATAGATAAAGGCTGTAAAATTGAATATCTTTAATCTACTGCACTATACGAGTATATGTGGCTATGTGCCAAAAACTGCAGGATTCTCTTCAAATAATTTGCTTTTGCGAACTTTTACGTTTTAATTATGAAAAATGAACGGACAGCACTACGGCATCCTGACGATTCGCATAGACATGTGTCGTATTTTTGCGAAGTTGAACAGCTTTAATCCATTGCACTATATGTATGTGGCTATGTGTCAAAGTTTCCATGATACCTCTTCGGCTATGTGTCAACATTTCCAGGATTCGCTCCACAGAAATTCCATTTTTGGACTTTTTGGGCACCCTGTTGATTTGAAAAGTATGTGGCGTGTTTTTGCAAAACTATATAGGCAGGTTTTGTTGATTGTGGCTATGCGTCAAAAGCTTCAGGATTCGCCCCACAGAACGTTCATTCGCGACTTTTTCGATCTAATTTTGATTAAATGAATGAGCCAACATGGGGCACCCCGACCATCCGCATAAATATGTTGAGTATTTTAACGAAGTAGCACATAGTTTAATTTTTTAAACTATGTGCAAAGTATTAAGCTATATGTCAAAATTCTCAGAATTTACTTCACATAATTTTCATTTACAGACTCTTCCGATATAATTATGATAAATGAACGAGCCAAGGTTGACGGTCCCCAAAGACATGTAGCGTCTATTTAAAATTCAACAGTTTTGCACTGTGCATAGCTTATTTCCGGCTAAATCTCTATTATTTCATTAACTTTGTTTTATTTATCGGGTACCACATCTTACTTAGAGAAATTTTGGTTTAAATAAAATTATTATATTAAATATATAGATTTGAAATATCCGATTATTACGATGATTATGATTTTTTTTTATGTAATTTTATACTTTGTGCCAAAATATTTTATTATATTTTGAGTTTAACTCGTTTTTCGTCTTATACAGGTAACATTCCTATAGGTATCAGCTAAATCTCTTATTCACTCACATGTTGGCCGAGTTTGTTCAAATGCAACTTATTAGACATATTTTGTAATAGAATTGTGCACTATAGGTGGGATGTCGTACCAGACACAAATAAATTTACTTTTATGATTGCAATTCTCATTATATTTTTCATTTGGTTCTAATAAAATAATTTTGTAACGTTAATTTTTTTAAAAATTTCAGCGTACGTGTTCCGAAAATTTAACGTAATCACGGTTGACTGGTTCCATTTAACGCGCTATCCATGTTACTTACCAGCCTTGTCCAATACAAAATTGGTAGCTCAGTGCACTGCCCAGGTAACATTATCATACAGTCAAATTTATATTCAACTTATACAGATTTGCTATTTTCATAGGTTTATGCCCATCTAACATATCATGGACAGGCGATAGACAAAATCACATGTGTTGGCCATTCGTTGGGTGCCCACATATGTGGCATGATGCAAAACCATCTAACCGGACGTCAACATAAAATCATCGGACTCGATCCAGCACGGCCGCTAATCGAAAACCATAAATCTCGATCGTATCGATTGACCTCCGATGATGCCGAAATAGTACAAATTATACATACGAATGCAGGTGGTCTTGGCCAATTGTCGCAATCGGGCACCGTAGATTTCTGTATCAACGGTGGCAAAATACAACCATTTTGTAAGGGACATAAAATCCGAAAAGCACGCTGTAGCCATTTCTTGAGCGTATGCTATTTAGCAAATGCGATTTTCAAACGGAAACGATTTTTAGGTGTGCCATGTCCGAAGGGATGTTTAAATATTGCATCGAAGGATCGACTGCCGGTGTACACGAAAAATAAAAAAGTGATTTCATCGCTACTAAAGTATATGCACATCGGGCAGGACACACCAGAAACGTAAACAAAACATTTTTGAATAATAATTTAAAGTAAATTTTAATTTATTTTTTTGTTAATTTTCAGGCAACACGGGACCTACTGTGTAAAAGTCGATTTTGCAAAACACTGCCCATTTAACGATGTCTAACCGTAGCAGTGTTAGTATATTAGTGTATAATTATTTATGTAGGCATAGTAGCAAGGGAAAATCAGATCACAAATTTTCTTTAAATTAAAGAAAATTCTTAGAAAAGTAAAACAAAATACAAAACTCTTTTATACATTTATTAAATGGTTTAATTTAATTAAATTAATTAGTTTATATAAAAATAAAATCTAATTATTATTTTTAATGATAAGTTTTTGGTTTGCTGTTTTAATTTTCATTTAATTTGCGATGCGATGCGATGCGTGGGTGGGTGGGTGTGTATATCACATATAGGAGGAAATGGTTGAATTAAATTTTTAATTAATTAAAAACTTTCACTACGGGATGCGAGTACATTGTAAATTTTTATGTTGATTTTATGTATGGATTTAATTTATACAGCTGTATGTAGTACCAGTAAGTATTTAGTTTGTGTCGGGATAATTTCTCGATTGGATTTTTGTGTTACATTTGTATTTGTGTTTAAAACTAATCTGCTAATTGTATGCCTCCGTAAATATTTTATATTGTGAATTTCGAATTTATTTTTATAGAGAAATTGTTAAATTGTAGGCTGATTAAATACCTCTGTAAATGGTTTCTCGCAGTCAATATCCTAAACAAATATTTAAGATAATTTTTTGTTGGCCTATCACTCCTTTTGAAGTTGGTCTTAAAATTATTTCAGAAAGGAGGTTCAGTCACATAACAGATGAATATCAGGCAAAATAATGCTTGATCGTGAATATAGTATAGTAGACAAGTTGTGTACAAATGGGGCCGATACAGTATCAGATAAAGCATTCTTAACTTAATGTAGTTTCTTGTTGTCTATACTATATAATTTGTTACATATTTATTACAAATTATTACAACAAATCCCGATTTTATTAATGTTACCGTTTTCGAAGAACGGGTGGTCGGTTTAGCTTATAATTAAACCAACACCGCCAAAATTGTAGTAGTTCAAGATCAACCCTATATCATATGTTGAATAAGGGTAAATAAGGGTAAATATGTTGAATAAGGGTAAATTTCACCCCAAACGATTTTTTATAACAAAATCATTCATTTTTTTATATAATAATTTATTGTACCAGACTGCCACCAGATATTGAGTCAAATGTTACTCCTCAAACCTTGTGAAGGGCAGATCAACCTTATCCATGTGTGTATTAAATTATCTTCGTGTCAGGTTACGCGGAATTGGCTTCAAATTGTAATGGATTCAAATGTGTAATTTAAAGTTCCATTTTACCACTATTACTATTGCTCTATTTCTGGCTATTTGCAGTCGATATTTCATCTCACTATTATAATTTTCAATGTTATAAATTGGCTCGATGGTAGATCCAAAGGAATCTAACATATTAACTTTTTTCCCAAAAATTAATTTGTATGGTGTAAATCCATGAGTTATATTGGGAGTTGTGTTGTAACAAAAAGTTTATACTGGCAACTATCTGTTCCACTCGAACATTTCACAACCTAAATAAGTTCGAAAATAAGTGTTTAGTTCCCTATGATTTCTTTCTATCGCACCTAGTGTCTCATGGTGGTAAGCTGTTGATATTCGTTTTTCGTTATTCAAAATATTAATTAAGGGTGATTTGACGTGGCTACTATGTATGGTTAGCTTACACTGTTTACAGTTGCTTATGAAATCAACTACTTGTTTCTTCAGGTCTAATAGGGGATTATTATGATATTTGTCTATTATGTTCTTTTTCATCTACAATTTTTATTGGCACACTACATAAAATAACATTTAGTTTATTAAGTTTTTGCAACCCTATTTCTTTAAGTTGTACTTTATTTTTCGTTTATTTTTAAATTACTGCAAAGATTTTCTAATTTGGACAATACTTGTTCTAGGACTAGTATGCCATTTGAATTGAAAGCTTGCATACATTTACTAGCTAATTTTTTATTCTTTTTCTGAATCATCTTTCGAAAATCATGATCCTTTTTAAAGAATTTTACATATGGAATTCCTACTACAAGAGCATTATCTAATGCTTCATAAATTTTTGGTTGCTTAGTTTCTTCTTGTCGTTCGCAATTTTTTCTAATTTATGATTATTATGATTTATAGAACATTTATCTTTTTTATTTGTCATTGACCTTGTTTGTACATTAAGGATGAGCATCTTGCTAATTTTTATAGATTTCGAATCATTTGCAGATAATATTGAAGATTTCAAATTATTATTATTAAATCGTTCCCAGTTTAGAGAATTCTTGTCATCGGTGGATAATCTTGAAAGCGCGTCCGCTCCAACATTATCTTTACCTTTGACATATTTAATTACATAATCATACTCGTCTAAATCTAAACGCATTCTAGTAAGTTTAGATGATGGGGCTTTTTAAGGAGTAGAGGTATATAAGAGGTTTCTGTTTCAACAATGAATTTTTGACCATATACATAAGTAGGATCTAAAATAATTCATAGCCCAATGAATGGCTGTTAGCTCTTTTTCAGTAAATCTTTTTGATGCGTAAGCAATTGGTAGATCTATATCTCCATATTTTTGGCTTAATACTGCTCCACAGGCTTTGTTGGAGGCATCTGTGCTTAGGATAAAAGGTTTATTGAAATTTGGGTATTGCAGTATAGGTGGATTTACTAATGTTGTTTTTAATTGATCAAAAGCTTCTTGACATTGAGTTGTCCATATGAAAGGTTGGTTTTTCTTTGTTAATTGATTTAGACAGGTGATAATCGATTAAAATTTTTTGACAAAACGTCTATATAGTTACAAGATGCTACAAAGCGTTTTACTTCGTTTGCATCCTTCGGGATTGGATATTCTTTTATTATTTTATATTTAGTGTCGTCCACCTGGATACCTTTATCGGTACATTTATGACCTAGGTAAGTAACTTCCCGTTTAAAGAAAATACATTTTTCAGGATTTAGTTTAAGTTTTCTTTTCCTATCTGCTTAAAAAACACTTTTTAAATTTATAGGTGATGCTTCTCTGAACACTCTGACAATAATGTCATCTATGAAAAGAAAAACTGTTTCCGGAGGCAACCCTGAAAAGGCCATTTGCATTATACGTGCAAATGAGTTAGGTACAACTTTAAGACCAAAAGAAACTCTAGTAAATCTGTAGCTTCCTGAATTTGAGCTAAAAGAAGTATAATCTCTTAATTGATAGTCTAATTCAAACTGATGAAATCCTGATTGAAGATCTAAAACTGAAAACCATTTTGCTCTACCCAATTGATCAAGTATATCATCAATTCTTGGTATTGGAAACACATCACTCACTAACTTTTTATTTAATTGGCGAAAGTCTACTACTAATCGCCATCTTTTTTCTTCGGAACCAGTGGCCCTATTCTGGCTTTCCCAGAGAATAGGGAATTGGGGAAATATTTTGCTGTAATTACAAATTGCAATAATTCCCAAATATTTATTCCCCTTTCCCAAATGTATATTCTGGTAGACTGGGAATAATTTTTGGGGGAAAATTTTTTTATTTTGTTTTTTATAAACTAAAACGCATGTTGCGACCTTAATACAAGTTTAATTTATTTTTCAAAATATATTTATTACAAAAAATAATGTTTAGAAATTCGAAAAAGTACGAATTACAATTCCCTAAAAAAATAATTGGGAAAAATTAACGTCAAAACTGCTATAAAATGGAATTATTTTTTCCCAATAAAAAAAATTCCCAAGCGCCAGAATACACTTTGGGGAATAAATAATTCCCAACTGCTAGAAATACGTCACTAATTCCCAATTCCCTATTCCCGGGGAAAACCAGAATAGGGCCACTGATAATGATTTTTTCTAACTAAGATAATGGGAGAGTTGTAATTAGAATAACTTTTTTCAATTATTCCATTATTTTTTAATTTCTCCACCTGTTTCTGTATTTCTTGCTTGTGAGCATGTGGAAGTTTATAATTTCTGACATACACTGGTGTAGAATTAGACAACCGTAATGTTTGTTTGTAAAAGTTATTTGTAGTAAGTTTGTTTTTTGAGTATGAAAATACGTCTGAATATTCGTTTATTAAGTTCATTAATAAACTTTGGGATTTTTTATGGTTATTGACTCACTATTTATATTTAACACTAACTGGATTTTTTTTTATCTATTATTGACCTAGCTATAAAAGCACCTTGTTCAATTTTTTCATTAACAATTACTGCATCCTCTTTTAATATTAAATTTGGTATTACCCTGTACACTTCAGATAGTGCAGGTACAAAAATTGTATTACAACCCGTATGGTTAATAATTGGAATACGTCCTGCTGTATTCAGTATATTTATTTACTATATTTATTTAATGATAATGTGAAATTTTCGTAATTTATTACAGCAGAAATTTTTTGGAAAAAATCCACACCCAACAATCCATCGGTCGGTATGGGAAAATCATCCGACACTACGTGGAATACCATCTCAAAATCATTGTAATTATGGAACAATTTTAACTTAGTAGTTCCAAGAGTACTGTCAGTACCTGAGGTTATACCAGTTATTTTAATTGGAACCGAATTGTATATTTTTGTTAATATATTTGATTTTTATTACTGATATTTCCGCTCCAGTATCTATTAAAAATGGGTCTCATTTGAAACGCGATATTTTAAAACGCGA
Source organism: Nephrotoma flavescens (assembly GCA_932526605.1). Taxonomy (NCBI): domain Eukaryota; kingdom Metazoa; phylum Arthropoda; class Insecta; order Diptera; family Tipulidae; genus Nephrotoma; species Nephrotoma flavescens. The sequence goes on along the minus strand of OW052220.1, from coordinate 301,165,924 downwards.
ATTATCAAAACTCGATTTTTCAAAACGCGATATGGTGCAAAACTTGAATCGGGTATTGCAGGATCGGTTATATCAGGTGGGTGATGGGGAAATTTAATTTCAGTTTATAGGAATTTAAAAATCGATATCGCTTATTATTAATTTCGAATTGTACAAAATTTGATAAATTTAAATTGAAACTAAAAATTTTGACTTGCTTCTTTTTAATATTAGCCCTTTATCGCTCATTTGATGCGATTGGCTTTACTAAATTTGATATACGCCCGTCTCTTCCGGGCCCTGCTCGTTTCCCGAGACAGTTATGGCTCTTATATTCCTCGGACTCATCTTTTCTATTTTTTCGTTGGTGCGATGGACATCCAACAAAATTTCGCACTAAACTTTTTATTATTCACGTTATTTTGCGGAGTTTTATTTATATTTTTATATTATATCGTTTTTTTGCGTAATTTTATTTTTGTTCTTACACCAAACAAAAAATTTAATAAACTTTAAAAAACATTTTTTTTGTATTAAATCACTTTAGTTAAATATAAAAATTTAAAATATAAAAATTTAATATCACACTTCAATCCATTTTTTATCACATCACAGCAAAAAATTCCCCCTAAGACTGGCAAGATCGCCATGTAATCGTTATTTCGTCGTAAATAATAAGTCAACTGTTTCGATCTATGGTTATGTCCAATCTGTTTTATTCAATCAAAAATATTAATAATATTACGGTTTACGTGCTATATTACACGTTTGTTAGTTGACACATAGCAACTAATTTGGGTTTAACGTAGGATAATTTATTACACACCTGAATAAGGTTGCTCTGTCCTCCACAAGGTTCGAGGAGTAACATTTGATTCAATATCTGGTGGAGGTCTGGTGTAATAAATTATTAAAGATGGTAAAATAGGATGTTTTTGTTATAAATAATCGTTTGAGGTGAAATTTATTCTAAGTCAAGATATAGGGTTGACCTTGAACTAATTAATAAATGTAATTAATCAATGTCCAAGAACCATCCAGATATCACAGCTACCTCAAAAGCTACAATTTTGGAGATGTAAGTTTAATTATAAGCTAAACTGACCTCTCGTTCCTCGAAAGCGGTAACCGTTATAAAATCGGGATTTGTTGTAATAAATGTGTAACGAATTATGGTATAGGTTTTGTTGTGGCGGGCTAATTTGGTCGGTGCAGGATTACAGCACTCATAAATTGCCTGAAAGATAGAAAAAGTTGTAGCTGCAGATGGAGCACGCTTTTATAAAAACGGGTGCAGTCATATCGACACACTTAATATATTATTTTGTTTTTGGCTATAAAACATAAAAATCATAAATGAATAAATAAATCATAAAACAGCAATTTAATTATTTCCTATCTATTGCATATTTTAAAATTATGAAATTAATAAAAACATTTTAGTTATTTGCATTTTTTTTATTAGTGTTGTTTTTATTACACATTTGTGCATAAAGCATATTGGATCATACATAAATTTTAATGTTTATGATGATGTTTTCTGTTTATTATTTCCTTGTTTTTATTTATCGTTTTATGTAATTTAATTATTGTATGCACGTGAAACTATTCCCATGGCGAACAATTAGAGTGAATGTTAAGGCATATGACAATGTGTAATGTGGCTCAAAGTACCATAAATGATATAGATATACGGTCTTACTAATAAACTGATTGGAAATCCCGAAAAGTTTGGATGTTCGCGTGTGAACAACATTTAGTGAAATATAAAATTTTCTAAATTTTGAAATTCTTTAACTCAGACGCAGCTCATGCAACTAACTCTTACCAAAATATTGTCAATCTATGAGAATTTATCTGAGCTCAGTAAAAATTGAATAATTCATATAATAATTGTATCTGAATTAAAGACTGCCGATGGCGACTGCTGAAGACTTCAATTGGAAAATAAAGCCCTATACGGCTTCAATTGGAAAATAAGGCACACATAGGATTCCTATTGGATTCAAATGGATTCATATAGCCGCCATATTGAATTATTCAGTTGTGTTTTATACTGATAATATTTTATATAAGAAAATATTGAATATTTGATTAGGAATTATAATTTTATTTAAAACACATTGATAAAATTCTCAAGATGCACGGAAAATTGATATTAACAAGGTAAGATTTTCTCAGATCGGAAATTCGTTTTGCCGGAAGATATTCTCTGAAGATAGGTGATTTCGAGTGGCAAGTATGGCACAAGTAGCACAATGCATTATGCATCATAGGTGAGCTCTTTCTGATTTTTTAGCTTAAACCAATATTAAGCTATTCGGAACCATTTAAAGTCAGCCGACACCAGAATTTCATCAACCGGAACCATTAGGAGTTTACATAGTGAGCCCAAGGCACTTAAATATAGTTGTGATTTATATAAGCTTTCAGCTGCAACCATAACAAGTGGAGCCGGGACCACTATAAAATAGCAGTTGGAATGATAAAAAAGCAGCCGAAAACATACCTTTTGCAGCCAAATCAACTATGGCACAAGAAGCACAATGTATTGTGCATCATGGTGCACTATCTGATTTTTCAGCTGGAATCTTTCTATTCTAGCCGGAAATATATAAATTCAGCTGAAAAAAATAACTATGAAAAAAGGAGCGCAACGCATTTTGCATCATGTTGTACGATCTATTTTTTTCAGTCGGAACCAATATTAAGCTACCTGAAACCATTAAAAGTTCGCAAAATGAACACATATACACTTGGCTGTGAAACATACACGCTCTAGTCTATTTATTTATTTATTTATTTATTTACCAACTCTATACTTATATACAATCTGGTTACAATTTTAAAAAGACGGGAAAGGTTCGGAGCCGAACCCTATAAGCATTTTTGTTGCCTATAAAATAAAAGCAAATAGTTTTTCCACAAAAAAAAATCACAAACCACCACACCAAAACATTATTACCACCCTCACCCACCATCCAAAACCCCCAAAACCTATCTCACCCGCACCACCCACATTATCACCCTCAAACACCTCCATACCCACTTCCACACACACACAAACCACCCACACAAACCCTCATCCACCAAATTCCAAATTCCCACACCAAACCCAAAACGCCTCATCCCACCCCCTCCACCTCCCATACCTCCACTCCTACCACCCCCATAACCACACCACCCACACAAAACCACATCCAAACGAGATATATTTTGATTCCACATTCATATGCTCTATGAAACCAAAATAGAATAGAAAATTAAAAAAAAATCTAACAATTTTAAGGAGGGGGGTTAACAAAACCCTACTTACCTCCGAACACCCTAAACACAGAAATGTCCAAATCAATAGGGATCATTCCCAAGAATTGCTTGAACTTTTAGTGAAGAAATTAAGTTGATATCTCCATTCGTTCTCAAGTTATCGTGCACACAGACGGACAGACGGACAGACGGACAGACGGCAAACCGAAACCATATAGCATTTTTTTTAACAAAAATGCTTAAAAATACATTAATATAGTATACTAAAAATTTAATTAAAAAAAATAAAAAAAAGTAAAATTATACAAACATGAAAAATTACCAATAATTTAAAAGAACATTAGACATTAAATTCTTAAATGCATCCCTGGATAGATTAAAGTCGAAAGCCGATCGAACTTTATTAAAAGAAACACTAGATTGATAAACAGGTTCATATTTACCGTAGTTATGCCTAATATAAGGCAGCTTAATTTGGAAATCTCTAACGCGAAGGGTCCGTAACGGAGTATATATATCGTACAACACCAAAATCTCAGGACAGTCAATTTTAGACACCAACAAGTCTCTAACCAATAACGCGCCAATTTCGATTCTGCGGATAAAGAGCGGCTCAATATTTATTAATTTACATCTGCCTCGATACGGTGGGAGTATAAAAGCGGGTAGGTTCCGATCTCTGGGCAACATTCGCAGAGAAAACCTTAAAAAGCGCTTTTGAACACTTTCTATTCGGTCTGAACAGTTACCATAAAACGGATTCCAAATTACTGCACCATATTCCAACAACGAACGCACAAACGAAATATATAATATTTTAATAGAATAAGGATCTTGAAAATCCCTCGAAAACCTTTTAATAAACCCAAGCATGGAATTCGCTTTAGAAATGCAAATATCTATGTGCTTATTGAACGATAAGTTCGACGTAAATGTTATACCTAGATCCATAAACGTATCAACATTATCAATAATATGGCCATCCAGGAAAAAATCAAAACTAGCGGGCGTGATCGTACGGGTAAAACGGATTGTTTTACATTTGGAAATATTAAGGGTCAAATTCTGAGCTGTGCACCACATACTGAAATTATTTAAGTCAGATTGCAAGTCCCTTGCGTCATTGGTGCATGAAATGGTTTTAAAAATTTTAATGTCGTCCGCATAGATGAGGATGTCGGAATAACTCAAACAATCCACTACGTCATTGATGAATAATATGAAAAGCATAGGACCCAAATGACTACCTTGAGGCACACCCGAAGTGACATCAATAATTCTGGACGTGAAACCACCAATCTTTACTATCTGAGTTCTGGAATCAAGACAAGATCAGATCCAGTCCAGTGGGAGAAAGCTACAATTCAAGGAATCAAGTTTCTTCAACAACATGTCATGATCAATCTTATCAAAGGCCTTACAGAAATCAGTGTACACAACCTGGACAATTTTACCCCTATATAAGGCATTAGAAACACCATTTGTAAGCAAGAGTAAGTTAGTAACAGTTGATCTGCCTGGAAAAAAACCATGCTGTTTTGGAGTGATAAAAGTTTTCAGGTGAAAGAATAATTGATCTTTAACAAGTTTCTCAAACAACTTAGGTAAGACTGAAATTATACAAATACCCCTATAGTTCTCAATATTACCACGAATCATGGATTTGAAAATAGGTTTAATAAGCGATCGCTTCCAAAGAGTAGGGAAATATCCATCTCTTAGACTTCTATTGAATAGAAAGCACACCGGGGCGGCAATTGCGTTACCGATCAATTTTAAAAATAAAGGCGGTATCGAATCAAAGCCGGCACTATGGTTAATGTCAAGATTTGACAATTCCGATAAGATTGTATCAATTTCCAAACGAAACATTGACGAAACATTATTCAAGCTGCAGAAATTTGAACCTGAATTTGGATTATAAACGCTCTCAAAGAAATCAGCAAACAAATTAACCTTATCTAGATTGTTATCACAGAACCTGTCTTTCAAATACATTGTGGAAGGAAAACCATCAGATTTTCTTTTATAGTTAACAAAATGCCAAAAGTGATTGGGTTTCGATTTAATTTGTGATTCCACCTCCAAAACATAAGTCATAACAAGGTCAAGCGGAACTACAACAAGGTGAGGCGAAACCGCTACAGTAGCAGCCGGAAACACACAAAGTCAGCCCGGAATACACCCTACTAACAAACAGCATCGTTATGTCTGATTTTTCAGCCGCAATAGATATTAAGTCAAACTGATCCATATAATGCCAGTCGGGGAGGTTTTAACAACCGGAACCATTAGAAGTCTGCACAATGAATATAATGCACTTAATTGCGAACCATATAATCTTTCAGTCGGAACCATAACAAGATCAGCCGGAACCACTACAACAGCAGCCGGAATCACATAAAGCCAGCGGATACCAAGCCCTACAGACCCAAGAAGCACAAAGTGTTGTACATCATGGTGCATTATATAATTTTTCAACCGAAATATTTTATTAGCCAGAACTTCATAAATCCAGCCGGCACTAAAATAGAAACGGCACAAGTAACACAATGCATTGTATGCCGGAACGATACTCTCCACAGCCAAATGAAGTATGGCACCTATCATAATGCACCTTAATATTTTCCGGCCGGAACCATATAGTGCAAGTGACATTGTTATGGTTTCGGTCGAAAACTAACACAGAAAAACAATTTTAATGGCCACGAATGTGACTTTATTTCCAATATAATTTTATGCCATTAATGTTTGAACATGATTTTGGACATGTTGCCTCACCTTGTTAAAGTTAGCCGAAAGATTCCAGCCGAAAGACAATGCAGATATTGTCTTGACTATTTTTAAACTCTCTTTATACTCTTGCTCCTATCGATTTTTAAATACCTATAAACTGAAATAATTTCTCCTTCACTCGCATGATGTAATTCGATCCTAAATTCTCCTAAATTCGAGCTCATGACTGATTTTTGCTGTAATCAAGACACTATCTGCATTATCTTTCGGCTGGATACTTTTGACTAACTTTAACAGTATTGTTGCCTCCACATTTCTGGTTGTGTTTCGGCAAAAACGAGTCGAATGTTTTCTTCCAAGTGTTCAATAGTGTTTGGCTTATCAGCATAGACTATAGTGATTTCACATACCTCCAAAGAAAATAGTGCAGTAGTGTGTTACGTCACACGGTGGCTAGTTCACATGTAAATGCCATCCAATTGAGCCACAAATCAATTAGTAATAAGTTCTCTATACACCGACCAAATGGCACAGTGGTTAAAGCTTTGGCATTTGGATCCGGAGGTACCGGGTTCGAATCCCGATAGAGGCAGGATGCAAAAGTGAAATTTCATAATAGATTACGATCTGGGATGAAATGTAACACATCTATGACCTCCTGTCGGAGTGCAAAACTCAAGGGCCGACCCATCTTCCATGGCAGTATAGGCTGGCATGGAGCTTGCAATGTGCAGATGGTCTTAAAATCGGCCCTATAGCCGTACGTCTTTGATTTGGCAGGTGATGCGTAAAGTAAGACCAAAATAAACCGCGAAAGAGCAGGGAGTACTTCGGCCCCAAAACAGATGGCATGGATAAAAACAAAAAAAAAAAAAGTTCTCTATACCGGTCTTCGTTGACTGTAATATTTTGACTAGCCTCGTTTTTGAACACATATATGGTCCGTTGATTCCTTCAGCACATACAGCACACCAAACGGTAACTTTTTGTAGAAGTAATGATTTTTGAACAATGGCTCGTGAATTATTTTAAATCCAACCGCAATACAATTTTGTATGGAAAGTTTGCATCGATGGCAATATTGGCTTCGACCCATTCACCGAATTGACGTGTTCGCACAAGAAAAGCCTTGTTGGATCAAGTCCCAATTGTAGTGCACAGATGGGACACATGGCTACAATTATTATTTTCACGATTTAAGAAAGGATGAAATGTTTCTGAGGCGTCATCCCAGCAGAGACGGCGGTATTATGGTCTGGGCGCTATTTTGTGGAATGGAACCATTGATTTAATTTTCCCAACAGGCAGGATAACTGGAATTCTAGAAAATAATTTTTCAAGGTTTTTTGAAATGTTTGAACCACTACAATGAAAATTTCAATATGATAATACCCCGATTCTGCGTCATAAAAAACGTTTGGGGATGGCTAACACGAAAAATTTGCGAGGGAGGTAAACAGTTCAAAGGCTGATGAACTTAAAGAGGCGATAAAATCAGGTTGGAGTGAAATTTCCTTAAATTACTAGAGATCGATGTACGACTCGATTCCTAATAGAGTTTACGAAGTGATCTTAAAAAACGGTGGAAGTACCAACTACTAAAAATTTAATTAAAGTTTTCCTGATTAAATTATCGCTTTGTTTTGTTCGTTATTTTGTTTTTTTTTGAGTTACCGTTTTTTAAGTGAACAACTAAAAATATCGAAATTTACTTCTTTTTTTAAGAAAAATAAAAAAAAATAACGGTTTTACTCTCAGAGAATGAACGAATCTCATTAATTGTTTTTGTTATTGATTTCACTTCTCAACAACGCATTGCAAATTAGAAAATTGAAAAAAAAAAATTATGTTGTCCCTGTTCAAGTGGTGTGGAGTTTATGTTTGACTACCATTTATGTGCATTGTGCTCGTCGCGCATACTCCTAATAGTTCCGGTTGATACAACTTTGGTTCCAGCATGCTTTATATGGTTCCAGCTGAAAATTGCAATTATGCATGGTGCCATAGTCAGTTTGGTTTAGGCTGATATAGTTTCGGCTGGCGTGACGGACGCATTTCTGATTAGTTTATAACTTTTTGCAATAATCAGGAGACTGATATTTTTATATCTGTAGTAAGCGGTAATATTATTTGAAAATTAAAAAAAAAATCGTCATGTATTGCTATTTCATCCTTGTTGGCCACATTGATAATTAATGAGCAAGGCGTAAGTGGTATACATTTTTGGGACGGTCGCATAAATTTCGGTATAAATGGCACCTGTTATCTTGACCCAGAAACTAATAAATTTATTTGCTGTTGGTAATTAACTTACCTTGATAAAAATAATGTTCAACTTTCTTCTCGTTCGATGACTCACCTTATCTCCTACTCGTTATACGAGTACATCATCAGTTCCGCCACCAACATTTGCCGTATATACCACAACATAAATAAAATATCACGAAGTTTTTGTTTTTGTAATTATTAACATAAATATAATTTAATTATTTAAGATTTTTTGTTTTATTATATTAAGAAATTTTTAATTTATTACCTAATTTTATCACGAATTTTTTATTTTTTTTATTTTTTCAGATTTTTTTTTATATTAATTTTTTTGTTTTTTTTTTTTTGGTTTGTGAATTTTCAATAAATTTCAATTACAAAATTTATTGCAAATACCCTAAGCTTAGTACGATTTTTTTTTTTTGTTTTTTTTATCAAAATCAGATTTTTTATATGTATAATAAAAATGAAAAAAAAAAAAAAAAAAAATATTTACACGAGAGAGAAATACAATTGAATATCTAATAATCATACAGAAATTTCTTGAATTTGAACACGTTTTTTAGCTGTACCTGGTGTTGATGGACCACCACGCAAAATACCACTGCCCGTTTGTTGTTGTTGGTGCTGTTGCTGTGGTGTTGGTATTATATGTATTTTTGGTGGAGGTGGTGGATCCGGAACACATTTTATAAAAATTTCTTGGCCATAATTTGTTTCGTTTCCATCGTCATCTTCGTTCGTATTTACATCTGTTTCGTTGGTTGCTGTATCCGCGTCCTGTAACATTACGCTCTCCGATTGAGTCGCTTGATTACATACTTCGGGACCCGCATTAAAACTAACGTTTAAGTATTGTGTCGATGTAGATGGTGTTTGGGAATGCTGATGCTGTTGTGTTTGATGCGTATGGTGCACATGATGATGGTGTGGCGTTGTTTCGGGTGGTGTTTGTGTTGTCATATTATGCACATGGTGATGATGATGATGCGCCGTTAAAAGCGGTGGTGATGCAGATGTGGTGATTGTGGTCGTGTACGTAGGTGGGAATGGAATTAAACCATCGGCGGCACGATTGCACATTGTATTTTTATAAGTTTCTTTCATCAGACTATCGGTAGGGCTCACACTACGCGCCGGTGAATGATTACAAGTCTTTCGCGGCAATTCAACATTACAAATATCTGCTAGTGCACGCTTTTCTTTAATCGCTTGCTTTTCATCGTAACAATCGTACTCGACGAAACTGCTGCCCGATGTATTAAATTCGACCAAGCTTTCAATACTTGATTTGCGACTACTCTTATCACATTTGGAGTCTAAATTGGAGGCGATCGAGAGGTGGCTCGATTCGTTTTCAGTCAATTCCTCTTTACGTTTGGCGTCAGAAGCCCTTTTCTCGCGCTGATAGTAGATTCCGACAAAAATTAAAATGTTTAGTAGTAAAAGAAAACAACCGACCGCGATCGTTACGGTAAGCGCAGTTGTATAACTTTGGTAGTGCGTATTTGCCAATCGTTTTAGCAAATTAGTGTTTGTATTTGCATTTGTATTAGGCTGCTGGTTTTGTTGTGGTCGTGTAGCCGCCAGTGTTGGAACTATAGTTGTATTTGGTGGGCACTCTGTAGTCGGAACGGTTGGTACAGTACCATCTGTACGTATTATGGTGGTCGACGTCGTTCCTACCGTGAACAGCTTAATAGGTGGCGGCCTTAACATGGATTGCGGTCTCACAATCCCATCATAGTGTATTGCACTTTCTTCTACAAAATGATGATGCTTCATTGACATTTCACCTGAATCCGTTTGCGTATGCAGCTGAGGTATTAAACTCAACCACATCGATAGTTTGTGCCCACGATAGTGACTTTTTATTTCAGCCCGTGCGCCTGTAATATTAAAAAAATCTTTTTAATTGTCGCAACTAATAACCACTCTAGACAGAAACCGTTAAACTATACCTAGCTCTAAATACAGTTGATTTATCGAGTCATATGCGTCCCAAAATGGCATATCGCTCGTTTTGGGCACATAGTTCCCGTCATCGAAATCTAATTCACCGCTGTTTACTCGTGGGGTCGGTTTTGATTCGTCCTCTTCATTATCCGGTTTATTTGATTCTTGTGACTCATCTTCGTCTGATTCATCATGATCTTCACTATCGTGCGCTTGATCGCTGAAATGTATATTGCGAGCGTTTCGTCGATCGTTTATCATCGTAAATTCACGTTTTTTCATCTTGTGCAAGTCCATATTTTGATTATAATTACTATTTGTACCTTTATTATTACTATTAACATTACTATTTATATAATTATTACTATTTAGTGATGATATGTCTGATGACGATAGTGAATAAGTGTCTGATACTATAGATAATGAAACTGGCGGAAGTTTAAATTCATTTGGATTCCTGGAATACCAAAAATAAATCGTAATCAGTATCAGTCATTAGTGTAACGTGCATGCCGAATTTGCTCACCCATTTTGTGCAAAATTGGATAAATATCGAACTAATACTCGACTAACTTTTATATCTTGTTTTGTGTAATTGTATGGAAATAATGAAGAAAGTGGAAGTCCCAGACAAAAAGGCACATCTTCACCACGAACAGAACCACTTCGCTATAATAAATTTAAAAAATATTTACAATCAAAAATCCTCGTTACGCTTCTACCTTGTGACTCACCAGTGGGAAATCACGTTCACCTGATTGATGTCTGAAATGTAAAAAATACGATCGTCCACCTCGCAAACTATGTAAATGACCTAATTTTATAAGTGGCGCAACTGTATGGCCATCACTTAATAATTCTAGTGTTGCATCACGGGCCCCCATTGGATTTCGCGGGGACCTTTCCCACTCGGTGTACTCATTCTGCAAATATATAAAATACATAATTATCACCTATTGATTTAAAATATTTTTTGTTACATTCAAAAATTAATGTTCTGCTTGAACAACTAAATTGTAATTATATTTTTTTCAATTTTTGTTCTGTTCAATTTTAATTTATTTGGCATAAGAAAAAGTTAAAAAATGAATTTTAATTTCTGTGAAAATTCATAAGAGGGATAATGAGTGGTAAAATTTTGTGTGGTTTTATGAATCAAATATCTAATTCAGTTGTTTTAAAATGGTGTTCCGCGAGCCAAGTATTTGTTTAAAAGACAACAACAAATTTGGAAAATAATATAGTTTTTCAGTATCGTGTCAAAAGCAATATTTTTGAAGAACTTCTAAATTTTATTATTTTATTATTTTATTTATAATGCAAAATTGGTCATAATATGTAGATCTATGGAAGAGAATAATGTTGCTTATAAATTTAATGGACATCATAATTTATGTTCCCAACTTATAAACTTCTAGATTTCTAAACTTCTAAACTTCTAAACTTCTAAACTTCTAAACTTCTAAACTTCTAAACTTCTAAACTTCTAAACTTCTAAACTTCTAAACTTCTAAACTTCTAAACTTCTAAACTTCTAAACTTCTAAACTTCTAAATTTCTAAACTTCTAAACTTCTAAACTTCTAAACTTCTAAACTTCTAAACTTCTAAACTTCTAAACTTCTAAACTTCTAAACTTCTAAACTTCTAAACTTCTAAACTTCTAAACTTCTAAACTTCTAAACTTCTAAACTTCTAAACTTCTAAACTTCTAAACTTCTAAACTTCTAAACTTCTAAACTTCTAAACTTCTAAACTTCTAAACTTCTAAACTTCTAAACTTCTAAACTTCTAAACTTCTAAACTTCTAAACTTCTAAACTTCTAAACTTCTAAACTTCTAAACTTCTAAACTTCTAAACTTCTAAACTTCTAAACTTCTAAACTTCTAAACTTCTAAACTTCTAAACTTCTAAACTTCTAAACTTCTAAACTTCTAAACTTCTAAACTTCTAAACTTCTAAACTTCTAAACTTCTAAACTTCTAAACTTCTAAACTTCTAAACTTCTAAACTTCTAAACTTCTAAATTTTTAAACTTGAAAACTTGAAAACTTGAAAACTTGAAAACTTGAAAACTTGAAAACTTGAAAACTTGAAAACTTGAAAACTTGAAAACTTGAAAACTTGAAAACTTGAAAACTTGAAAACTTGAAAACTTGAAAACTTGAAAACATGAAAACTTGAAAACTTGAAAACTTGAAAACTTGAAAACTTGAAAACTTGAAAACTTGAAAACTTGAAAACTTGAAAACTTGAAAACTTGAAAACTTGAAAACTTGAAAACTTGAAAACTTGAAAACTTGAAAACTTGAAAACTTGAAAACTTGAAAACTTGAAAACTTGAAAACTTGAAAACTTGAAAACTTGAAAACTTGAAAACTTGAAAACTTGAAAACTTGAAAACTTGAAAACTTGAAAACTTGAAAACTTGAAAACTTGAAAACTTGAAAACTTGAAAACTTGAAAACTTGAAAACTTGAAAACTTGAAAACTTGAAAACTTGAAAACTTGAAAACTTGAAAACTTGAAAACTTGAAAACTTGAAAACTTGAAAACTTGAAAACTTGAAAACTTGAAAACTTGAAAACTTGAAAACTTGAAAACTTGAAAACTTGAAAACTTGAAAACTTGAAAACTTGAAAACTTGAAAACTTGAAAACTTGAAAACTTGAAAACTTGAAAACTTGAAAACTTGAAAACTTGAAAACTTGAAAACTTGAAAACTTGAAAACTTGAAAACTTGAAAACTTGAAAACTTGAAAACTTGAAAACTTGAAAACTTGAAAACTTGAAAACTTGAAAACTTGAAAACTTGAAAACTTGAAAACTTGAAAACTTGAAAACTTGAAAACTTGAAAACTTGAAAACTTGAAAACTTGAAAACTTGAAAACTTGAAAACTTGAAAACTTGAAAACTTGAAAACTTGAAAACTTGAAAACTTGAAAACTTGAAAACTTGAAAACTTGAAAACTTGAAAACTTGAAAACTTGAAAACTTGAAAACTTGAAAACTTGAAAACTTGAAAACTTGAAAACTTGAAAACTTGAAAACTTGAAAACTTGAAAACTTGAAAACTTGAAAACTTGAAAACTTGAAAACTTGAAAACTTGAAAACTTGAAAACTTGAAAACTTGAAAACTTGAAAACTTGAAAACTTGAAAACTTGAAAACTTGAAAACTTGAAAACTTGAAAACTTGAAAACTTGAAAACTTGAAAACTTGAAAACTTGAAAACTTGAAAACTTGAAAACTTGAAAACTTGAAAACTTGAAAACTTGAAAACTTGAAAACTTGAAAACTTGAAAACTTGAAAACTTGAAAACTTGAAAACTTGAAAACTTGAAAACTTGAAAACTTGAAAACTTGAAAACTTGAAAACTTGAAAACTTGAAAACTTGAAAACTTGAAAACTTGAAAACTTGAAAACTTGAAAACTTGAAAACTTGAAAACTTGAAAACTTGAAAACTTGAAAACTTGAAAACTTGAAAACTTGAAAACTTGAAAACTTGAAAACTTGAAAACTTGAAAACTTGAAAACTTGAAAACTTGAAAACTTGAAAACTTGAAAACTTGAAAACTTGAAAACTTGAAAACTTGAAAACTTGAAAACTTGAAAACTTGAAAACTTGAAAACTTGAAAACTTGAAAACTTGAAAACTTGAAAACTTGAAAACTTGAAAACTTGAAAACTTGAAAACTTGAAAACTTGAAAACTTGAAAACTTGAAAACTTGAAAACTTGAAAACTTGAAAACTTGAAAACTTGAAAACTTGAAAACTTGAAAACTTGAAAACTTGAAAACTTGAAAACTTGAAAACTTGAAAACTTGAAAACTTGAAAACTTGAAAACTTGAAAACTTGAAAACTTGAAAACTTGAAAACTTGAAAACTTGAAAACTTGAAAACTTGAAAACTTGAAAACTTGAAAACTTGAAAACTTGAAAACTTGAAAACTTGAAAACTTGAAAACTTGAAAACTTGAAAACTTGAAAACTTGAAAACTTGAAAACTTGAAAACTTGAAAACTTGAAAACTTGAAAACTTGAAAACTTGAAAACTTGAAAACTTGAAAACTTGAAAACTTGAAAACTTGAAAACTTGAAAACTTGAAAACTTGAAAACTTGAAAACTTGAAAACTTGAAAACTTGAAAACTTGAAAACTTGAAAACTTGAAAACTTGAAAACTTGAAAACTTGAAAACTTGAAAACTTGAAAACTTGAAAACTTGAAAACTTGAAAACTTGAAAACTTGAAAACTTGAAAACTTGAAAACTTGAAAACTTGAAAACTTGAAAACTTGAAAACTTGAAAACTTGAAAACTTGAAAACTTGAAAACTTGAAAACTTGAAAACTTGAAAACTTGAAAACTTGAAAACTTGAAAACTTGAAAACTTGAAAACTTGAAAACTTGAAAACTTGAAAACTTGAAAACTTGAAAACTTGAAAACTTGAAAACTTGAAAACTTGAAAACTTGAAAACTTGAAAACTTGAAAACTTGAAAACTTGAAAACTTGAAAACTTGAAAACTTGAAAACTTGAAAACTTGAAAACTTGAAAACTTGAAAACTTGAAAACTTGAAAACTTGAAAACTTGAAAACTTGAAAACTTGAAAACTTGAAAACTTGAAAACTTGAAAACTTGAAAACTTGAAAACTTGAAAACTTGAAAACTTGAAAACTTGAAAACTTGAAAACTTGAAAACTTGAAAACTTGAAAACTTGAAAACTTGAAAACTTGAAAACTTGAAAACTTGAAAACTTGAAAACTTGAAAACTTGAAAACTTGAAAACTTGAAAACTTGAAAACTTGAAAACTTGAAAACTTGAAAACTTGAAAACTTGAAAACTTGAAAACTTGAAAACTTGAAAACTTGAAAACTTGAAAACTTGAAAACTTGAAAACTTGAAAACTTGAAAACTTGAAAACTTGAAAACTTGAAAACTTGAAAACTTGAAAACTTGAAAACTTGAAAACTTGAAAACTTGAAAACTTGAAAACTTGAAAACTTGAAAACTTGAAAACTTGAAAACTTGAAAACTTGAAAACTTGAAAACTTGAAAACTTGAAAACTTGAAAACTTGAAAACTTGAAAACTTGAAAACTTGAAAACTTGAAAACTTGAAAACTTGAAAACTTGAAAACTTGAAAACTTGAAAACTTGAAAACTTGAAAACTTGAAAACTTGAAAACTTGAAAACTTGAAAACTTGAAAACTTGAAAACTTGAAAACTTGAAAACTTGAAAACTTGAAAACTTGAAAACTTGAAAACTTGAAAACTTGAAAACTTGAAAACGTGAAAACGGTTAGGGTTAATTTGAAACGGTAACAGCAGGGAGTTTATGTCACGAAGTAATTGTATCTTAGCTGAATATAATTTTCTTTATTTAGAACATAAATTCCAACATTGTCCGGAAATTGTCCGTAAACAGTTTGTTATAATAAGTTTGTCAGACAGACGTCTAGCGCTGCAAAGCGTTTCCATTAGTTTTAAAGTGAGATGACGAGTAAATGACAGGTTCAGGACTATTCACATATAATATAGCAAGATAAGTTCGGCCACAGCTTAACTTGGTGCACCCAAACACGTTAATTTTCTTACGAAGACCAGCGTTAAGAACGATCTTAGGGATTCTCAAAGAAAGCAGGTTTTTGGGTGACATGTGATAGGATTGGGCTGCGAAAAAGAGGAAGCAGAAAACATAGTAGTTTATTTTATCTGCTATTTACAAGAAATAAACATTTTGGATTTTACACTACGTGTGTAGAATTGAGTAGATCTAAACTGGCTGAAACAAACGATGCAATATCGAGTTGCATTGAATAAAAATATATTCCATAAATAATTAAATAAGCCTCGGTAAATATGTTTTCAATAGAGCATCAAACTTTGAAAAATATTGAAAAACGCGTTTATATTTTATAATAATTTGAACTAACAAACTGATGGCTCAATTATTTTAAGAATTTTCTTTTGAAGCGTTTTATTTGGCTCCTAATTCCAGTTAACGTTCGTTTTAAATAAAAGCTTGTTATTATCGAGTAAAGTGAAAAGCTCGATGAGAATATATTTACGATGAGAATAAATTTACGAGAAATACCGTTAAACACTAAAGCGCAGCATTTCTTAGAAAATTGTAAGATGAAATATCTAAGACGATATTTTTGAATTTATTTTATTTCTAGCGACCTAACAATCGAGATTGGACTTTGGTACATAAAAAACATACTTTGAATAATTTTCATGCGGTTCGGTAGAGATGTGAAAGAGTCTCTTAATTAAAACAATATTAAGAAACACTGCGCATTAAAATTTAATTGACGCAATAAAATCACGATAATTTTTTTTTTTGTAGAATGGGGGAATTTTTAATGAGGTTCTTTCTCTGAATACATAATATATAGATCTACCCTAAAAAATCTTAAATAATGATATAAAAAGGAACTCACCTTTAAGGCCGAATAAATTTCATTTAAATGTAAATGATAAATATTTCTAACATAAGTCCTAATGATTCTATCTCGCCTGGTTTCATTGAAACCAAATTCTAAATCTTGTGCGCTTAAATCTAAATACGATTCAAGTGATGTTAAACCAAATAATAATTCACGTGATGGAAAATCAGCAAATTCTATCCCGGTCGTACTGTAAATATCGGAATTTTTGTTTTTATATAACCAAAAACTAATTTTGTAATATAACTCACCTCGCAATCGCTGATCCAGTTGGTAGTGTTAATATTCTGGCAGTTGATTTACCTGGGCCAACAATTACAGTGCCATCAACAAATGGTGCAAAACCAACAAGAAATCGTGGCGTATCCATTTGTATCGAAATTAATTCCGCTATCGATTTTGATCGCAAACACGGCGCAATATCATCGGACAACAAATCACCATGGCAACCGGTGTGCTCAGCAACGCGACGCTTTATAAATATCGGATCGGACTGTATAGCCCAAGGTGATAGAGCTGAACCACTTAATAAAATCGCACGATTTGCCAAATCTGAAAAAAGGAATAAACGTCAGTCATTACTTATCGCCCATCAACCGCTTTTGTCACCGTTAATTTTCAAATCAATTAAAGGCAAACCACCAATACCACAATAAATGCCACACAAAAAAAAGGTTTTCATACTTATGATGCCATCCAACCAGCACACATCCGTCACAATACACAAACTTCAATTAATATTGCTGTATACGTGTACAGAAAATCCGCACGACATAAATAAATTATTTTGTCACATGGCTTTTTTACAAATGGATGAATATGTAAAAAAAAAAAAATAAAAAAAAAACAAAAAATTAAGTTACTGATAAAAAAAATGAAAACGTTAACCTGTTACAATTTTAATGGATTTTTCTCGTTATATTATGTTTTCCCTTTTCCATTTTACTGTTATTACGATTATTGTTATCATTATATTATGATCATGATTATTGTTTCGCTTGCTTTGCGCGCGTGTATCTGGTATACATGTCTACACGATATATGTAGCGCACAGTATAACGCGGAAAATAACAGGTTTGTTGTTATTGTTCTTTGTGATTATATTCATGAGGTTCCCGGGAAATACGCGACTCGATTTTTTATGTACTTTGCTTACAGTGTTATACCTACCGCTGCCATTTGTGGATTTTATTTATACGAATTAAATAATTAGGTTGTTTTTGTGACAACGAATAAATGGAAAATCTCATTAGTATATTTTCAAATAGAAAATTTGATTTGCGATAATTAATTTGGCCCGGATAAATTAAACGAAACAGTTTTGGAACATATATTATTTGAAAAATCAATTCTATATAAAACTATGTCATTTTTCATAAAATCTGGAATTGGAATGTATGGCATGCAATTATTTTTTGTTAAAATATCGGCGACTAAATTGTAAAATGAAGTAAAGAACGATAAAATGAAAAATAAAATGCTTACAAATCGTGAAACGCTCATTGTGAAATGTAAACAATAATTTGTTAAATTGTCATATTTAAGTAGCATTTTTTACTGTACTGTTATGTGAAGGAGTTTTTTTTATTCTGATTGTTACACAGAACAAATTTATAGAAAAATTGCTACATCACAGAAAGCAAAATATATTTAATTCCGAGAAAAGTAAGACATTACATTATAAAATAAAATTTGGTCATTCCAATCTTTGCAATTTGGCCCAACTTTTTCGCAGTTCGCTTTTAACGCCCTACTTTACACAGTAGCCGGTTTACATAGGTCCGATTTAAATAGAACCATGTGCACATTGCATCTGTATGACAGCCTATAGTACAGATATGGAAGATGGGTCGGTCCATGAATTCTGCACTCCGACAGGGGGTCATAGATGGGTTCATTTTCATCACAGATCGTCACCAGAAGATTAAAAGCTCTTGTGCATGCTGCCTCTTATCGGAATTTGAGCTAGGTAAAATTAAATTTTCATAATCAAAAATATACTTAACAAATATTGGGTAGGAAAAAAGTTCGCAGCCTTTTTCCCGGTAGATGGCTTTACATTTATATATCTCAGTAACTGTTGATCATATCGGGTAATTCTTATGTGTGTTTGAAAGGTGACATTTTACCTTGCACTTTGACATTAAAATCGGTGAAATGAATAAAAAGTTACATCTTTTGCAATTTTATTTAGGCTTGCGAATAAATTTGTGCTGGAAAAGTCGATGAAATAATGCAGAAAATTGAAGAAGTCCGGCATATAAGCAGCCATGCAAGTGGTAACGAACTAAATATTGATCACAAAACGGTTTTAAACCATTTGAAAATGGCTAGATAAAAAAAAAATTGACGTTTGGGTACCACAAGAATTAACAGTTAAAAATTTAATGGACCGGATTTCTAGTTGCGAAACGCTGCTAAAACGGAATGAAATCGAGCCCTTGATTAATTCTAAATCTGTGAGAAATGATAAGAAATGATACATTTAGAGTTTGCCGCCTTAGTGGCATTTTTTGGACACTTGATCCAATACGTCTTACGCAAAAATGAGAGAGTAATTTGTACTCCGACATGTGGCGTTTTTATATGGGCGAATAATTGATTAATGATATACTGAGTTGATGGTTAAAGGGAAGATAGCAGGGAGCTTCTTTTCATAATTCTGTAATGAATTTTGAAGTCTTCCGCCTACTCGCAAAACTCTGTGTTGATTCACAAAGGGATTCCATTTTTTGTGTTTGATGGAGTTGTTCCTGATTTTTGTGATTCTCTTTAATTTTGTAAAACATGATGTTTTTTCTATTAACCCTTTTATACCTGCTGTACATGAGTATGTACAAAATTTTTCAAGAGATGTAGTATCAAACTACAAAAATGAGATCCTGGGAAAAAATGAGAACCAAGCGCAAATTTTATAGATTAAAAAAATCAATTAAATATCCATAAAATTCCAAATTAGATTGTGGCATGCCTTCGATTTTAGTAAATAATATTTCTAGACGGTTATGGTCCACTTTAAAACCAAAATAAGTCTAGCAGCCTTTGCCTTCTCCAGTTTCTCCTAAAAAAATAATTTTTTATGTTGATATTTTTTTATCGATAAATTGTGTGCTTGGTTTATCCAGTATTCAATAAAACATCAAGGTATACAATCACTTGTTTTTTAGTAGTGAAAATCCTTTATTTTTTAGCCCAATTTTAGTGAAAATAAAAAAAATCTTGGTAAGCCAAATAATGTTTTTTTTATATTTAAATATCCAATAATATTTATTCTCCGAACAAATTTTTGTTTAAGTCATTTTCAAATATGATTTTTCTCAATTTAATATGATGTACATGTAGATGTACAAATATAACCAACAGTCATGTACATCCTCATGTACAGAGTTTTCCAATAGGAATGATACAATTTAAAAATTGAAAAACCACATAAATTATTCAGTGAGACCAACATTTTTTTTTATTTGAAAGGATACATTATGCCATTATTAATGGAAAATCACATCATTCCATTCAAATGACCACCACGGCTTCCCCGTACGTACTGCTTTCTGTCAGCCCAATTTACATCGCTTTTTCACATACATTTGGCAGTATTCCATCAATAGCACGTTTATTTTTAATAGCTAAATTGTTATTGGATTTTCAGCATAAACTTGTGACTTAATATTTCCCCAAAAAAAGGAATCACATGGTGTTAAATCACACGACCTGGGAGGATAATTAGCTCGACCAAATCTTGAGATAATTTCATCACCAAGTTTTGTTTTCAATAAATCGAGTGTTAAGCTGGCTGTGTTTCAGAAGGCAACATCTTATTGAAACCACATATTTTTCAGACTATTCTCAACAATAGCAGAAAAAAATCATTTAACATTTTTCTATATCGTTTTCCATTGGCTGTTACTCTTCGACCATTTTCTTTAAAGAAATATGGACCAATCACTCTACCAGCATGAATTGCACACCACACAGTGCGACTTTATCTGGTGTTTCGTGTGGATTTACATCACTCCAATTCTGTTTGTTTCCATAACCATTTAAACAAAAATGATCTTGATGATAGTGATGAACTTTATTAAACGAAATATGTGCAATTTTGATCGATGACCTTTTGCCATTTTTCTGGTAGAGCCATGATCCCATCACTGTAGAACTTCTGTTGTTTAGAGGCGAAAAATCGAGACAACTCATTTTCGCAGGCCTCTTTTGAATTTAATGTAAAACCATTAAGGTGGTTCTGCACGGACCGGAACAAATGATAGTCCGATGGTGCAAGGTCAGGACTATATGGTGGGTACTTCAAAACGTCCCAGCCAAGCTTTCTCAGTTTCTGCCGGGTCATCAATAATGTGTGTGTTCTTTAGCGTTATATCATGATGAAATACAACGCCCTTTCAGCTGATCAATTCTGGAGGTTTTAACTGAATTGCTTGCCTTAAACGCATTAGTTGCTGACACTAAAAATAAGAATCAATTGTTTAGCCCGGTGGCAGCACCTTATAATGCACGTTTCGTCTCTAATCCCACCAAACACACAGCATTACCTTTCTTGGCGTCGATCATGGCTTTGATACCTTTTGGGAAGCTTCGCCTGGTTTCTTCCGTGATCTTTGTTGCACAACGTTATCGTGTCTTATATTCACTTTTCATCATCAGTAATCATTCGCTTTAAAAATGGCTCGATTTCGTTCCGTTGCAGCAGCGTTTCGCAGATAGAAATCCAGTCCATTAAATTTTTAATTGTTAATTCATGAGGTGCCCAAACTTTTTTTTTGGTATCCAACCATTTTAAAATGGGTTAAAACCGTTTTGTCATCAATATTTAGTTCTTTACCAATTGCATTGCATATCTGCTTATTGTCTTCTTCAATCTGCTGCATGATTTCATCGACTTTTCGAGTGGTTGTTTCACCAGAGCGAGGTGCATGTTTGAAATTCATATTTCCTGAATAAAAGCGCACGAACCATTTCTTTGCTGCTGATTTTGATAAAGTACCTTCATTTTCGTTGTTTAAATTTTTAGCCTAAGGCTCAAACTTGGGATTTTTTCATTTTGCTTTTGATATTATTTGGTGGTTATCACTATTAAACTCCATGTTTGGTTGTAGATGGCACGTAAATTTGTATTGCATGACGAAATGGTGATTATTCTCTATGAAGACAGTAACAGTTCTGATGATGCTGAGAAGAGGCAAGCTGAACCAATCTGGTTTTAGGATACCGATAATATTCCGGAACTTTGTAGCAATACAAGTACCAATAAAAGACGGCCAACAAGAATCAAAGTAGAACAGGTGGATCGCAAACACCGATCCAAAAACAGTGGCTGCAACTGTTATTGCAGGAGTATCAAACGACGGAACTGTAACTGAAATTTCAAGAACAAGAACTGAGATTTCTTTGTAATTTAAAAAAAGGACCCTGTTATTCAGCAAGGATGACAAAATTTATTTGGTCAAATGGCTTGATAACAAACCTGTTTATCTAGCATCCAATTTTATGGGAAAGGGTGATATAAACACAATAAAAAGATGGAGCGCATCCCTAAAGCAATGTGTTGACGTTTGACAACCGGTAGTTGTAAATTTATATAACAGCGGTAGGGGAGGAGTTGATCTTTTAGATCAACTAATCCAACTCATTGCGAGTAATGACTGTTGAATTATTTCACAAATTCACGAAAAGGAAGGTGACCTCCAGCGGATATTACCAATACCAGATCTCCATCTCATTCAAGAAGAACACAGGGCAAAATTCATCCAATTCCGGACATTCGATGCTGTGATTCATGAGTTCAATTGTTCTATTGCGACATGATAAATAATCGACACTAAATTTTCAGGTGGAGTATTTTTTTTTTGTAATGATATCTAATAAGTGGTAAAGTTATTCCATAATTACGATGATAACTTAAACATACGTAGAAAATGTATTTGAAACTTTTGCCTTCGTAATATGTAAAATTTGTAAAAAAAATTAGTTGTCTGTAATAAAATTTTTTATTTTAGGGCTAGTTTCATTTTAGGTATTCACTTTACTCTAAATTTCAAATATAAATAATACTAGTATTTTAATGGGGAATGGGACCTAACCTTAAAATTATTTCAGGCGGTTGATAAAGTAAACATTTTTCTATCTAGTACATAAGAACGTACTTTGATCCTTACGCAAAATTTAATGAAATTAGTATCAGAAACAGATAATCGAAAGAATTAATTTTCAAAAAATTTCCAGGAAAACGATTTTTTGACAAAAAACACTTCTTCGAAATCTTTTGTATCCGAGTATGTACATTTCTTAAATAATAATAAATGTCATCTATACATCTCTGTAAAATTTAAACTTTCATCAGACGGCAATAAGTTGCAAAACTCTTCCAGTGCTTAATAAAATATTATAGAATGTTTGTTGAGTGTTTATGAAGAAACCTTTACCATAATAACAACAGAAATTTTACTAAGAAAATTTAATTGAATTGCATTAACATGTATAAAAGCTGTCTCGTGTAGCTTAATTAGAAAATATGTTTTTGAATATTTCCAAGAAGTACAAAAATATTTACATTTTTAATTAATTTATGTCTTATTATTGTATTTAACAAAAGTACTTGTTTGAGAGCTTTCCTAAAGGTTTGTCAATCGTTTTGCATTACATAAACAAAGAATTTCGAATTTCCACGAATAACGATATATAAGTTTTGTGCAGATATATTTATTTGGAAAGAAGTTGTGCCGATATAAGTATCATGTTGCCTTGACACGTTTGCTTTATAATTTGAAAAACGTATTCGTTAGCATGGTTAGAGGTATAGACATTTTTTAGCTAAAATAAAACCCCGTGTTGCCTATTATTATTTTTGGTGGTTGCCAAGAAGCTGTTAAAATAGTGCTGAATTGGTGCTATAAACTGGGTTTGAAAAGTGCTAAGTCAGTGCTCACTTTTTTCGCATAGACAAATAATTCTCTTAAGAAGTTTAAGGCTGTATGGACATCAACATGTCATAAACGATGTGTAAAAAAAATTATGTTAAGTTTTTCTGGTGGCTAGGTTTTAAAGTTGATCGTTTTTCAGAAACGTAAAAATCAATTTTCTTAATATTTTTCCTCTAAACCACGAAAGAAAAAGTGAAAGTTTAAATTGGGAAATTTAGCTTAAAAATATTTAAAATTTCGATTCAGATCGATCGAAAAATTACCGCAATGATTTTATCAACGTAGGAAAAAAATCGATACACACAATGTGACATTTCGTTTTGACGTTTTATTTCTTGTTAATTAAACTTAATTGAATAATAAGAAAACTATTAATTTAGAAATATAAGGCTATTTAAGCGTATTGATTTTAATTAAGTTCGTTTTAACCTATTTTAAAATTAGCAAAATACTTAAATAAATAAATATTTAAAATAATATGTATAAATAAATATATTTAACAAAATTATAAACTAAAAGATAATTTTATTGTTAAAATAAAATTGAATTTAAAAATTTTCTGTATTTCTGTTCAAATAAAAAAAATTGCTTTGAAAAAGGATTGACAATATGGATTGATAAAATATTGACTAAATTTGTTTATTTTTTATGCGCTTTGCATGCACAAAATTTGTATAGCAATTTGACTGCATACATACATTTTGATTTAAACGGGAAAAAATTATACCGAATGTTTTTTTCCACTTAAATGTGCGATTGGTTCCGATACTGCTTCACAATTTTTTTTTATAATTTGAGTCTACAATCCTTACTGCTGATCTACATGCCTATTTTTTGGCCTTTAAATTTGTTTGAGTTTATTCAATGGCCCTCCAACAACCCTGGCGCTGAACTTATGAATCAAACTGAATTTCACTTCTCTCGAGACTTTTGTATCTGCCTACAGGCTTTAGGTGAAAAATATCAAAAGTCATGAAGTTAATACACACCAACACGTAAAATCTTTACATCTTCTGTTAAAACCTGCAAATATTAGGAAATAAAAATATGATTAATTTCATATTTCCGGGCAGCCCACAGTAGATGCTGTATAAGATAGCGGAAATTTGACAGAGGAAAATAAGAGATTACGCTATTCAACGCAAGTGACAGCACTAGCACTAAAGAGAACTTATTTTGTTATATAATTACCAGCGGAAATTTTTTATTCATTATGTGTCATTTTTTTCACTAAATAAAACGTCTCAGCGGAA
This sequence comes from Nephrotoma flavescens, assembly GCA_932526605.1. Classification (NCBI taxonomy): domain Eukaryota; kingdom Metazoa; phylum Arthropoda; class Insecta; order Diptera; family Tipulidae; genus Nephrotoma; species Nephrotoma flavescens. Next base: position 301,141,070 of record OW052220.1, on the reverse strand, counting down.
TAAAATATTGTGATCCTGAAAATGCCAAATTGATTAATCTCCTAAGTAAAGGAACTCGGTATATGAAATCTTGAAAGTAGGTTTTGGACAAAATTCTAGGATCTGTTCGTGCTGGACTAAACTGGTCATTTCGTAACAAGTCCTTATGAAAAATGGTATCTGTACATTTTACACGATATAAATACATCTAAACTGGAGGAATTTCCGATATTTCTTAATTAAAGTTTGTAAAATTTGCATCGCATACAGGGGCAATTCGGAGAAATTTATAGGTTACAATTTTCGCTATAAGTTTTTGATTTTCTGCGGCCATATAAGTTATTTTCAGTTTTAGTCCAATATCTCAAAAACTTCCACTAGTGACCAAATTTTTCGGCCGTTTTTCTAATAACTACTGGTCATGCTGAGACTATGCGGAAAATTTGGGGAAAATTTATGGACTAGAATTTGTACTAGAATTTTTTGATTTTCTACGGCAAGATATGTTATTTTCATTTTTTGGCCAATCATCCAAAAACTTCCACTAGTAACCAATACTTTCGGTTTTTTTTATAGCCTAGGTCATGTTGAGACTATGTGGAAAACTAGGGAAAATTTTATGGACCAGAATTTTCACTAGAGTGTTTTGGTTTTCTGCGGCCATATATGTTATGGCCAATAAAATAACTTATATGGCCGCAGAAAATCAAAACATTCTAGTGAAAATTCTGATGTGTAAATTTTCCCCAAATTTTCCACATAATCTCAGCATGACCTAATCTATCAGAAAAACAACCGAAAGTATTTGTTACTAGTTTATGAGATATTGGCCAAAAAATGAAATTAAATTATATGGCTGCAAAAAATCAAAAAATTATAGCGAAAATTCTAATCTATATTTTTCCGAATCGTCCCTGTATGCGATGCAAATTTTACAAACTTTGATTAAGAAACAGCGGAAATTACTCCAGTTTAAATGTATTTATGTCGTGTAAAATGTACAGATACCATTTTTCATAAGGACTTGTTATGAAATGACCAGTTTAGTCCAGCACGAACAGATAAGTTCTCTAGTAACACACAAAATAAGTTCTCTTTAGTACTAGTGCTGCCATTTGCGGCGAGTAGCGTAATATCTTATTTTCCGCTGTCAAATTTCCACTATCTTATACAGCATCCACAGTAGTCGGTTTATCTGGCACAAAAATTTCTTCATCTGAAGAAGATTAAAAAAACGATTTTTTCGATAGCCCAGCCAATGTGAAGAAACAATTGAAACGTGCTTGATAATGGAATACTCTCTTTTATAAAACTGGTTTGATGTGACACGAAAAGTGAAGTTTGGCGGCCATGAAGATTTGGAATCAGCTTTAGTCACATTTAATTGTTCGCTAGTTCGGTTCAATTATAAAAGGAGAATGTTATTTTTGTTCATGTATAAAATTATAAGTTAACACCCTCATTTTCTCTCTTATTAGTTTTTCTATAAATTGTATAAAGCATAGCAATGGATGGACCTTAAAAAACGGTCATAATTATTCAAGTACAATAAGTATAAAAAAATCACAAATTTGTTGCATTCAATAAACGTTGTATAACCAATAGGTTTTTGCAACAAGTTTCAATTAACAAATATGTCTAGAATGTTATCCCACGATTCTACCCCAGAAGATCCCACGATTCTCCCCAGAAAATAAAAAAAAATGCATCAGGCAACACTTATCAATAAAAAACCAAATTAGCTCTTCAGTGCAGTTAGCCCGGCCCAGATTTTATTAAACATCACATTAAACACAAAAATTAAATCCGTTACTTTTAAATTTTAGCCTTTCAACCGTTATGTCAATAGAACATTTCCCTGCAATAGTCGCACAACTCAAAATTCACTCTTTTCTAAGATATTCCAATCAAATGATTCACAAGTGTTAGGAATCGTTTTATCCGAATGTCCATGAAAGTTAGTAGTTATTTCTAGAAAAAATAGGTAAAATTCCATTTCAAAAATAAGTCAATTCGCTTAGAAAATTAACATTTTAAGATATTGAAAAATATTCTAAGAAAATTTGCAAACTATTAAAGAATTATAAAAATAATTGGATGGGATAGAAAAAAAAATATATATTTTACTAATGAGAATGTATTTTTATTTACTTTTGAAAAACGCTGCGTTTACAAACAATTTTACACGAATTTACACGAAATAAAATTACATTAGATACGATAAAGGTACTTGGGCCGTTACAAGTATAAATTTGTCGGATTAAGGGTAGATGATTTTGAGATTGAAACACTCCTGCATTACTTTTAGAAAAAAAAAATCGTTCGTGTCAAATTTAAATTTAATTTTAGTTCTTACTATGGATTATATGGATATGGTATATGGGGGGGGGGGGGGGGGGGTGGTCAATTTGGCCAAATTGCCATGGAACAAACTTTTTCCAACTTTTCTAAAAGAAATTCGGGAGTGCAACGATCTCAACACCACAGCCTTAATCCGGCAAATTCATACTTTTAACGTGCCAAGTACCTTCCTTTATCGTATCTAATGTAATTTTAGTTCGTACAAATACAGAGTGTGCCATCTGTTGGTCGTTTTTTCAATCGATGAATTTTAATACTTAATGTTATGTATTCTAAAAAATTCTTTGAAATGAAAAGTCAAAAATATAGCATTTATCATCATGGAGTCGCTAAAAATACAACAACGCATTTTAAATGTCCAAATTTATTATGAAAATAATCGTTCAAAAACCACATTTCGTAAAATACGTGAGAGTTTTGGTCTCAAAACTGGCAAATTGGCAAAATTATTGATCGTTTTGAAAACTCTGTAGTATTCCTGATGCAGTGACAGCTGTTAGTGAAAGTGTTCTTAATGAACCAATCATATTAACCAGGCATCTTTCATAAGAACTGAAGGCGGATTCAGTGTTGCATTCTCATTGGTTAAAAATGACGTTTCTTTCTTGTGAAGTAACTTGGATTGATTTAAAAAAAAAAAGTAGAAAAAAGGAAGGAACGAAAGAACGCAACAATGATTCCGCCTTGAAAATTTCACGAACCACATTACGACGCGTTATGCATGTTGATCTTAAAAACTGAAGTAACCAGACCATTTAAATCGTCGTCGTTTTCTTAAGTGGATGCTTGAACGGAATGAAGGTTTTTCATCAAAAATCATCTTTAGCGATGAAGTTCATTTTCATCTTATCGGGTACCCTAATAAGCAAAATTGTCGAATTTGGGGAGCAGAAAATCCTTATGTTATTCACGGAGCAGAAGTTCATCCTCCAAGAGTCACTGTTTGGTGTGATTTAGGGCTGGTGTCGTCATTGGGCCGTTGTTGGGGAAGGTGCGTGTTTCGTTGCGATCCAAATTTAATGAATTGCGAGTCAACGATCTTTGGTTTCAACAAGACGGAGCGACCGTTCATTTATTGTCAATAAAAATTGCTGATCGCATTATTTCAAGAAATTGTGAAGTTCCTTGGCCATCAAAAAGGCCGACACTACTTGATTATTTTTTGTGGGGTTATTTGAAAGGTAAGGTGTATACTAATCATCCACAAAGAATTCAACAACTTAATACAACATTCGAGCTGAAATTGAGATCAACGATCAGCTTTTATTGGAAAAAGTCATCGAAAATTTTGATGTTCGGATGCAGGTCTGTAGACGAGGTCGTGGTGGGTATATAAATAATATTGCTTTTCATACATAAATTGTATAGAACCATCTTTCTTTATCAATTAATAATTTAGACTTTTTATCCCAAAATGTGTGTGTTTCATTAATACAAATGAAAAAATGACTAACAGATGGCCCACCCTGTACATTTTTTTTTATATAACGGTTGCATGACTAAAATTCGCAAAATTTAAAAGTAATTAAAAAGCTCTTAAAAGTAATTTTGTATTAACGTGATTTTTAATAAAATCTGGGCAGATCGGGTTTTTTATTGATTAGTGTTGCCTGTGATTTTTTGACGTAGAACTACGTCCATCAAGTGTCCATCACTTTTAATGGTAGAAACGTGGTTAATATTTCATTGGAAAGATCGAGGCTGATTATAAATTAATAAAGAAAATTTATACAAATCTGACAATTATGTCTAAAGTTATGACAAGTTAAAATTATGATTTTTGTTGGTACATTTCTAATATGGGAGTAGCGCGTATAAATGTATAAATCTTTGTTTAGCGGATTTTGTTGCATTGTACACTAAAATTCAGGCACGAAAACGAAAGTTTGTTGTAGATGCTGAAAATGATGGTGACTTAGCTGTTGATGATGACGATCAGGATGAGGACGATTTTAGCAACAAGTATCGAAAGAGAGAGTTTGCCAGAGTCATCATAAGGTATCGAGATTATGCAATGGGAGATAATATTAATTATGTACGAGAAATGGTTAATCTATAATGCTAATAATAAATAATAATAATTAAGATTTTTATTATTAAATAAATAAGAAGATTCAATAATAAAACGTTATAAATCATAATGGTGGTTTGAGTATTAGCTAGAGTTAGCACGAAAATTTAATATAAAAATTAATTGAGTAAAATCGATTTGTGCTAGCTTTTCGTACTAGCTTCACATCGGTAAGATTGACATGTTCCCAGACCCCAGAAAACGTTCGATTCTTTCGTCCCGATAAGAGACCATATCATGAGCATGCCAGGATACGTCAATCCACCTGTCAATCTTCTGAAATTTGTTGAACAAACTTTTTAATTGAAATTTCTTGCAAAACCCCCTAGTAAAAGACCCCGATGTAAAAGATCCGTTATTTATATCACCGAACCCAGGAACCGTACGATCTGTTTTTTCCGGTAAGATACCATATCATGAATATTCCAGAACATCTATACACATGCCAGTCTTTTGAAATTAGTTGAAATTTTGAATATTGTGGGAATAAACTTTGTGTATGTGCTTCGTAGAAGTTGACTTTTGTTATTAGCATTTTGAAAACTTACCTTCATATGCACTTGCCTTCTTTTTATGTTTTGGTGGTATGATTTTTTATTCATATAAAACAACAAAAATAATGCATTATGAGCTACATTTTTTGGAAATGACTCGTTGAAATCTTAACATTTTTTCATTTCAAATCAATCCTTATATTTTGTTTAAGATTTCTGTGCAGCATTTGTTGCATGCAACAAATTTGTGATTTTTTTTTGTGACATATTTTGCACGCATTCATAACTTATAAATGTAATATGAATACATTGCAGGTAACGAATATTTTATTTTTCAAGTAATCGTTACTTCGCGTAAAGTTGAAAGTACTGAGTATTAAACACCTGGGTCATAAATGAGATATTTTTATTCGTGTTTTATACCAAAATGAGTTAGTCCATTCATTTTATCTAGAATCTTTAACAAAACAAAAAAAAGGAAAATGTTATTGAAAGCGCTAAAATAGTGCAAGAGAATATAATTTAGTACCAAGTTTAGGTGCAGAATAAATTTGGAAAGTGTTAAAACTGCACCGAAAGAACGCAATTTCACGAAGCAGGCAAAACCCGACAAAAATGTTCAAAATTAAATAAAAAAGTAGAATTTATGGATAGTAAAACATTTTAGTTTGTTTTCATAGTTGAAAAACGAGTTACAACAAGCATCATAAAATGCAATAAAACTCGTTATGCTTTCGCCATAAACATTTATTCAATGCATTAATATCACTAATAATAATGTAAAAATATTATTAGAATTGCTATAAAGCTCGTCACATAATAGTACTTTATTCATACTAAAGAAAATCGACTCTCGTATAAAATTCAATTTGAGTGGAAAACATAATTTCCAATGGATTCATATTCCAATAGTATATAGTGTGGGCGCAAAGTGCAAAGCATTTCACCCTTCTTTGTGTATATATTATTGGTGCATGAACATTACCAACAAAGTACCAGCAGTAATGCACAATAACAATGAAGTCGATGGTAAAACTCAATTTATTTATATTTTCATTTAATTTTCTTTTGTGTATATACCATTGCTTCATCTCCAGAAATATAGACGGTTGGTGCTGGCTATGCGGAGCATTTGTTTTTGGTAAATTTTTGTTCGCCTGGATAATGAAATTCACAAAAAATTATTATGATATTTTATTGTTGTTATATTTGCAAATGTTAAAATGCTTTATTATTTATTTAATATTTTATTATTTAGAAAGAAAACAGCAGAAATGCTACACTTGAACCACCTTTTGAATTGTAATTTATTCCCAATTTTCATATTTTTAGCTTTGTTAAGTACAAGAAAGCATATTATACATGTTATTACAATTTCATATTATTTAATAATAAAATTAATAATTAAAATGGCACAAAACATAAAAAATAACTCTATAATTTTTAATAACTGCTTACATTTTGTATTGTGTACTTATTTCATAGAAAAGCGCTTTTCCACCTGTACATACAAGAATACTGTGCAGAGTCAGTATATAGGCGAAGCAACAGATTGTTGATGATAAAATATTGACGATACTGAGAAAAGCTTGTTGTGTACAAAAAAAAGCACAATAATATTATAAAACGAAATAAATTATAATAAATTTATAATAATCAATTTTACGTGTGCTTTAATACACAATGGTGTAAAGTTTAACATTTTTTTTTAAAGTTAATATTTTAAATTTAAGTACGTATGTTCTTCCTATCTGCATACTTAAACCCAAAATTGACTGGGATTTAATGTTTAACGAGATATATGTATATACACTTGGGTGTCTCCCGACTGTTTTATCAAAACTTGTTGATATTTTAAACAAGCGACCTTAATAGTTTTACCAGCTCGTTGTTTATTTAAAGTATTTATATTTTAAAACAAATATTTACAGAGAAAGCTCTCTCTCTATTATAACTTAAAAGGTATATGTAAACATAGTTTTGTTTTATATAAATTGTCTATAAAGTTTTAATGCCACTGGGTATTAAACCATTAATAAATAATTCGGGATTGTTACAAAATGGTCCGTTTCAAATTGCAGTTGAGAATTATAATTTGAAGTGTAAATTTAGATTTTTACGGTGCTTTAAGGTCAATGTTATTTGGTTATTATCAAATCATAGCATAATTGAACAAGGTATGTGAATAAGATCCCTTAATAATATTTGATGGCATTATGTTGTCTGGACTATTGTCGCTGGTTGGTGTCACAATAAAAAAATCGCTCGTGTGTAGCACTATGCAGCTGCAATTGTCAAAATGGAGTTGAGTGCAATAAGTCAAGAGCCCACACCTTTGTATTTGCTGAACATCTGGATAAAATATCAAAATGAGCTTTCATTCTCAAATAAAGAAATTCTTAGGCTTATATTGATATTTTGAGATCTTATCACACAAACGTTGTCGAACTATGTTTACTACTAATTTGCATATATATTTTAGTCATTATGGACGAATAAAGAATGAATCTGTAATCTAGGTTAATTTTGCGAGAAAAACGTGGTCGATACAATTTTATTGGTTGGCATGATTTAATTTTTTAATGTAGTATACAGTAAAAAATGGAAGGGTGTAATTGTTGTGGTTATTATTCCTGCTTAAATTTCAGAAAACAAACAAGGAAAACCCTCGTTAAAAATTTAATCTTCATTGCAAAAATTGCAAAAGCTCCAATGGAAGCTGCCATTTCTGGGCCGCAGATGTCTACCACATTTCGTATGGATCTCGCAATTTATGGGGAAAACTTTAGTATAAAGTTTTATTCCGAATAGACAGTCCGCTTGGACTGTATAGAGATGCCGAATTACGGTGAAAAAAAGTTTTTGTATCAAAAATCAAATCTCGTCATTTCCGATAAAATTTAAAATATGATTCGAACTAATTTTATTTAAAATTTAATTTACAATATTTTTATTTTTAGTCGTGTTTTCGTAAATGCTATATAATTTTCAAAATTTTACCAAAAAAAAACGAAAAAACTTCTATGGCAGCAGCCAAACCTCACTTTAGATCTCCCACTTTAATTAATCCGTATGTGGTCCTTTATGGCTCCTTTTACAAATTTTTTTCAGAAAAACAGTTGTTTGGCAAGAATTGTAAATTCCGCTTAAATTTTGGAAAATTGATATATAGCGTATTGTTGTAAAATTAATTTAAAATCTGTCACTTCCCGTAAATCGGACATAATTCACTGACCTATCCAAATATTTGGAAAGCGCTTTCATATGAAGTTTCATATCGATGAATCAGTCCATCTGGGCTGTACAGAGGCAAAAATCGTAATTTCCGCTTGAATTTTGGAAAACAGGTCTAAACCGGTATTATTGCAAATTTAATTAATAATCTTTGAGTATAAAATCGTTTTCTTTGAAAATGATATACTTTTCAAAATATTTGCAAAAAACGAAGAAGCTCATATGGAAGCTGCCATTTCCGGTGAACTGATTTCGGCTAAAAATCACTGGGGTCTCCTAATTTTTGAAAAATGAATGAAGGTTCACAACGACCTGTCAATCCGTCGGGCCTGTAGAAAGGACAAAGACATTTAGTCAAAAAACTCTTTCGAAAAACTTTGGGCTTGGACGGATACAACTATTGTACTGGATTTGGTTGTCAGCGTTATACAGACGGAGTGCTTTATTACATAACCAGCCAAATCCAGACTCAGTTACCCAAACATAAATGGGAGTAAGTATCAACTAAATAGGAATTGTGCCACGAAAGAACTAACTCCGACCCAGCTCAGTTTTCCAAGACTCATACTGCTGGAGTGCTTGCCGACGTTTAAACAAAGGTTACCCCTCACCACATTAGAAAAACGAAACTGATATATAAAAATCTTAACCGTCCTTATTGTACCTGATACCAATCTGATTGATGAGATATTAGAGCGTTATTCTGATTTCGATAAAATTTGCATTGTTTTCGACTTTATTCATTGCTTAATCGAAAACTGTCGGACAAAGCGATATGGTGCTTAAAACTTCGGCGAACTTCAACGTTCTGGATATTTTGATGCAAGAAATTAAATTTTTTGTCGTATTCAAGCAACGCTTTTTGAAGCTGAGGTGAAATCTATTCCCATTTTTTATCCAGCAACTTGGTATTTTGACCCACGCTATGAATTTTGGCCTGCAGCACAATAAACCAAATCTTTAAAGGACTCAAGTAAAGGCTACACTTTAGGAAAAATTCTAGGCCCGACTTGACGGCATCAAAATCGGATAAATAATCGAAGACCGCAGGAAATTGCCGCGAAAAGATTTCGCTCTTACGAAGAATATGAATCCGCAATCACAATTCGATTTACCCGATCGCTATTTCACCAATGTGAATAATCTCATAAAAAGTTGTGTACACTGCCTGGAAAAAACCTGATCCCGATTGAAAAGCTACAAGAGTTGTATTCACACCACACTAGATCAGCGACTGGTGAGCTTCATTTATTTGACACTTTCAAACAAGGTCATTGTTAAAAATTTAATGTTCATTGCAAAAATTGATACGCAAGCTGACACTTGTTGTACGCAGATGTCCACCACATCCCATTTCCCAATTTATGTGAAAAGCTTTAGTTTGGAATTTTGGTGAAATAAAGTTTTTTATTAAAACTCGTCATTTCCGGTAAAATTTAAAATATAATCTGAACTAGTTTTATTTGAAATTTAATTTACGATCTTTTTATTTTAACCGTTGTTCCGTAAATACTATAAATATTTTCAAAAATCGAAAAAGCTCCCATGAAAGCTGATATTTCTGGTTGACCGATCTCAGCTTAATCTTACTGGTATTTACCCAATTTATTGAATAAACTTAAATATTAAGTCTCATCCCGATCAATCAATCCGTATGTGTTGTACAAGAACGAAATTTTACTGAAAAACGGGTTTTTACAACATTCGTTTCCGTTTAAACTTAAAACTGGCCTGTACCTGTTTTGTTGTAAATCTAATTAAGAATCTGTTTTGAATCTAATTAAGAATCTGTTTGAAATGCATGGAAAAAGCTCCTGTTGAAGCTGTCGCTTCCGGTGGAAAAAAAGCTTCTTAGATAGCTGTCACTTCCGGTTGACCAATTTCGATCAAAATACAATGGAATCTCCTAATTTATAGGGCAAAAGCTTAAGTATGAAGTTGGAGTGAAACTTAGCCAATCTGGGCTGTAGAGAGGTTACAGACATTTAGTGAAGCAACTCGTGGTTAAAAATTTTCTTGATTAATATACAAAAAACCATCCTTTTTGTAAAAAATAGATCGTTTTGCCTAAGTTTTGGAAAATTGATCTAAACAGATATTGTTGCAAATTTAATTAAAAATTTTTTAGTTCATAGTAGATTGTCTCATAACTGATCCAATTTTCAAAATATTTACAAAAGACGAAAAAGCTCGTATGGAAGCTGCCACTTCCGGTGAATCGATTTTAACCAAAAGTCTATGAGATCTCGCAGTTTGCAGAAAAAGCTAGGTTATGAAATTTCATCCTGATCAATCAATTCGTCTGGGCTGTAAAAGACAGAAATTTTATCGAAAAACAGTCTTTGTCAAAGTCTTGGGCTGATATGGGCTGATATTGTTGCAATTTAGAATCTTTTGGATCAAAATATTTGCAAAAAACTAAAAACTCTTATTGAAGCAGCGACTTCAGGTTGACCGATTTCAACCAAAAATCACTGGGGTCTATCAATTTATGGGAAAAATGTATGTATGAAGTTTTACCACGATTAAACAAATTGTCTATTCTGTCGAGAGGACATAGACATTTAGTCTTTTTTATATTGGCAATATAGCAAATGGCAAATCTGCAAATACCCCGAGGTCAACATTTTTAATGATTACTACGTTTTATGTTACTATGTTTAACAAAGTAATATTTTACAAAAAACCGGAAAAGCCAATATGGAAGCTGGTGGACCGATTTCGACCAAAATTCACAAGTATCTCTTAATTTGTGGAATCAATCTAGCCAAGTCGCCGAATTTTTATTGAAAAACAGTTTTTTGTCAAAAAAACGTCATTTCCGATTAGATTTTTGAGAAATGATTTAGATCGTTTATAGTTGCAAATTTGGGTTGTAGAGAGAACACAGAAATTTAGTCTACACCGCACTACCCAATTTATTTTTTTACTCGGCAATATAGCGAGAAGTAAATCAGCAAAAAACTTGAATTTTAAAATTTCCATGATTATTATACTTTGTTTTACTACTTAAAAAAAATTAAAAACGGTTTGTTTCAAAAATCGACCTTTCTGCTTAATTGTCGGTAAATTGATCTAGAAGAAGAATCTTTTAGTGCATAGTCGATTTTCTCATAATTGGGATACTTTCCAAAATATTTGCAAACATCAAAAAAGTTCTTATCATCGAAGGTGCTACTTCCGGAGTGCCGATTTTGGCCAAATATCACTGGAACCTCCAAATTTATGGAAAAAGCTTAAGTATGCAGTTTCTTTCCGATCTATTTATCCATATGTAATGTATAGGGGTGAATTTTTGAACGCACTTTTCAAAATATTTTGAAAAAACCAAAAATGTTCATTTGAAAATTGATAATTCTATATAGGACTGATTTCGATCAAAATTCACAGCGATCTTCCTATTTGTGAAAAAGGCTTAAGTATGAACTTTCATTCCGATCAATAAATCCGCCCGGGTTGTATGCAGGGCTGCATTTATGTTGAAAACCAGTTTTGTGTCAAAAACCGTCAAATGCAAATTTAATTCGAAATCTTTTAGTTCATAATAGTTTTTCTCGTAAACATACTTTTCAAAATATTTGGAAAAAATTTTAAACCTCCTTTGAAACCTAGACATTCGGTGGGCCGTTTTGGGCCAAAAATCACTGGGATCTCCGAAAAATTGAAAAATCTTAATTATATTGTTTCGTCCCGATCGAACAAACCGTCTGAGCCTCTCGACAAAGACATTTAATCTGCACGGAATCAGACGCATACATACACAGAAAAGGTAAGTCTGGAAATACCTCGAGGTCGAAAATGTTTATAATTATTGCTTCATTTTAATAAGTAAATTGCCATCGCTCATGACGCAAAACCGGAAACATGCGACCGTATCAGTAATATTTTGTTAGTACGCTCAAGGCCATACTACGGGTTTTACAATATATAAGAGTGAAATTAATTTATTTATGAAGCAATTTTAGCGCATTAACGGCATTTTTTTTTTGTTTTCTGTTTTAGTATTGATAAAAATAGTTCCATTATGTTGTAAATACAGTAATTTTGCGCCAAATATTTTTCCGTGTGTCATATTTGATTAAATATTTTCGCATGAATTAATAAAAATTTATAATCCATGTATCACCTTCGACAAGGGTGCAGATAGGGCCTGGGAACTCATGATGCTAAAATATTATTCGCATTCGGATATAATTTGTTATTTGATTGTTGATATTTCAGGATTATGGTAACGTACCGAGGATCGCCGTTATGGTAAGCCTGTACGCCTATATCATATCATATCATATAATCCATGTATGAACGATCGTAGCATAGTAGTTAAGATCATTTCCTGCGAATCTGCGGTCTACAGTTTGAACCTCACCATTTCCATAAAAAAGTTTCATATTTCAAATAACGCATCGCACGCGACCCACTCTCCGGTACGGTGAAAGGTCTAGATCAGAGATTAGAAAGGTCAAAGATCCCAGTCAGAGATAAAAGAGCTCAAAGGTCAAGGTCATTTTAAGTAGGTCAGTATGTCGACCCAAGTGGCACTATGTACAAGTATGTCGACCCAGGAGGGGTCATCACTATGTATAGAGTCATGAAGTCGAAGATCATATATGGATTAAAAAAATTTAATAATTCATGCGAAAATATTTAATCAAATATGTTGTAAATTTGATTATGACGGAATAAATGGTACCATGCTTGTATGTGCAGATTCTAGAAGTTAATCCATATTCTGCGACCTTCTTCATATTGGTCTATAAATTTTACTTCAGAATTAATTTACCGGCTTTTCAATTCAACAAGTATGCATACGTATATTAATCATGAATCTGAAATTCGAAGGTAATTATGCTGCCAAAAATGTCGATAATGCAGATTAAAACTAATTATTCAAACTAATCATCAACCAATTTAATTTATTTTGTTTGCAAAGAAACAAATATAAATAATATGTGTTTTTTTTTGTAGCAGTCGGACGCTGGTGTTGTTATTGCTGCATCGTTGTTGTTGTTTCCCATATACTTCATGTGGTTGACGGATTGTTTACTTCCGTATGGGGCGCTATCGCCATTGCGGGGGCAAAAGTTGGCCCGAATGGTTTTTCTCGCTTAAAAATTATTTTACCCACGTTGGTGCAGCACTTGAATTTTTTCGCTCGCATATAAAAAAAACATTTTCACCGCACATAGCTAAATAGGTTTTTTTACTCATTTTAATTTAAATTTTTTATTTTTTTTAAATTTAATTTTATTTATGTTTTTAAAATTTCCGGTATAAACTGGCGTCGAGATCACCAGTATAAAAGTTGATATATATTTGTTAAAACTATGGTAAAATATTAAAAGGGAATACTGAGTTATGTCCTTTCCTGTTTTCTCGTAATTCAAATTCACAATTATTTTCTCAATTTCACAATTTTACCCATTTGTAAATATCTCTTTTAATAATCAAAATATAACACATTGCAAAAGGACATAACTCAGATTTGGAAAAAATAAATTTTTTGAAAAACGGAATTATTCGATTAATTTTTTACAAGTTAAATACTGCTTCTATGTTATTCAGTTTCTAAATCAGGAAAAGGAAATAATTCGTGCCCAACACAATTAATTTAAATAAAAACTTAAAAAGTCAAAAAGCCCTTTTGAAAACACCGTTTAATTTTGAATATGGAAAGACTCTCAAGAACTGAGAAATTCCTTGCATTGTCTAGAAAAAGTAACTTATCATGCAATAACGTGACATCTACTAAAACATTAAACATGCAACATTCTCAAATAAGTAAGAGGCTTTTTGATTACATTTAAAATAAAAATATTATGCCTGAGAAACTCAAATCAACTACTTGCTTAAGAACAATTTTTTTTATCCTGTGCTTTTGTCTGAGGCATCATCATTATTCAACCAATATATGGTAGTAAGTTTTTATAATAATTTTAAATTAAAATTCTTTTGTAGCTCCTCGCATCTTCGTCAACTGCAATCAGCCCAAATTGTTGAATTTATTTTGGCAGGAGACTATTCGCTACGATTTAATTGCCAATATCATTTCCAAATACGCGGAGAAAACATAGAAGTTTCCAAAAAATGTTTTCTGATGACACTCGGAGAAACCGATAAAGTTGCTAGAGGGATTATCGACAAAAAGTTGGATACGCCAGGATAAACAATCGTAAGTGATTTAAGAGGTAAACGTACTCCTGGTAATAAATTGGCTGACATAGTGATTAATGACATAAAAGCCCACATTAATTTGTATCGGGCTTACGAAAGCCATTACAGGCGGCAGGATACTTCAAAAACATTCTTGGTCTCTGATTTAAATATTTGGATAATGTACCGTCTGTATTGTAGTTCAAGAGGGAAACCGGCTTCGCTTACTAAATTTTCCGAAGTGTTTGGTAAAATGGATTTAAAGTTCAACCTGCCTTAGGTCAATATACATGCAACACTTGCGAGATTTTAAAAGCAAACATTGATATTGCAAATGACGAATCAAAACAAAAAAAAGTTATTTACAATGAGAAAAGCTCCAAACAAGATTGAACCTGCTTGGCGTTCGTATAGGCACTGGGTAATGACGGTCTGCTTCAATGGGGTTGCTTGGTCGTATGCCATCCCGATTTACCAGATACCCTAAGTACCCAATCTCAGTAAAACAGAATTTGCATTTGATAATTTCAATTCCATACGATATTCAAAATCAAAATGTTCCAGAATCCTCCTAGTTGCTATCTGAATACCATCCATATAAACAATAATGAGTCCGGATTCAAAAAACTCTCTTAAAACGCCAGAAATAAACAGTTGAAAGCTACTGGGACCATTTTTACGACCAAACGGCATGTCAACATATTCAAACTGACCGTGAGGTGTTACGAACGATATATAACAAATTGAATCTTCTGCCATTTTGACAAGGTGAAAACCACTGCACAAATCAAGTATTGTGAAGTATTTTAATCTTTTCAATTACTCTAATTAGTCCTCAGTAAGCGGAAGTGGGTAATTGTCGCGAGCAGTTAATTTATTTAGTGCCCGATAGTCGACACACATCCGTGTCTCACCACTATTTTTTAACGAGCACAATAGGTGATGCGTATAGCGAGTCACTTGGAAGTGTGCCCGATATATCATTAATGATTTGGTTAACTTCATTTTTCTCGCGAAATGACAATCGTCTTAGTGAGCAATGAATTGGCACATCAGAGGTCTATCTAATTTTCATTTTGTAGTCGTGACTGTTAGTAAGTAAGCTGTCCTGGTGTAAAGGACTTAATCTGGTATTAATATCAATAGCGGAATCATACGATTCAACACTAATATTAAAAATATACGGCAATGCATCTACCTCCACTGTCAACTCCGTCAAACTAGCGGAGGTGATCGGAATTTGGAAAGAACGTTTTATTCAATTTTTTTAAATCAATATTTGATGATACATTGTCCGGTTTTAATGACCAAAAAAAATGCCAAATGCATCCATAAAATCACGACTAAGTAATATAGGCACAGGCAATACATCATCTGAAATAATCAAAAAAGACATCCTTTTCACGATTCGATAGAATTTTATAATAATCGGGATTTTCCCGTGAATAAAATTTTGGTGTTACCTAGTCAACGATAGCTTGAGTAAATTTACTTTGAGCTACACAAATCATCCGGAACATAAGTACGATGGATAAAGCTAACCGGACTACCCGTATCAAGTAATGAATAAAACTTATTAAACTTTGTACTTCCTCCGCAGCTGTGAGGGAAAGCGACACTTACCAATTGTACGGCAGCTAAAGCCAGTATTTTAAGTTAGGTGGAAAAAAGTTCGGATAGGGAGGCTCTTATAAATCTAGATGGTGCTGGTATAATTTTCGGGTTGACAACTTTTGATGAACAATAGAATTTTTGTTAGTTTGGCTGAAATTCCCAGCTAAGTGACGCATTCGATTCTAATGAATTACTGTGAAATTTGGATTTCCAGTCCTCTTTTTCCGCATTCGTATGTTAGGAAAATTGCAGTGTTGCATGAAATATAAGTCGTGTGGACTTATTTTTAGAGTACGAGTATTCTATATGGTTTTACGATGATTGAATAAACCCTTTGCAATTTTTTTTATTTCCGCCGGAGCCAGTACACATTTCGTTCCACTAATTTCTCTAAACGAATCGGTCGTCAACTTATTTCCGTTCAATATGTATTTTATATAAATTTCCTTTCGATTGATGATGAAAAAGCTAAAATTCACGTATTTTTAACTGTCTCTATCCGTATACATCACATACACGTACATATCAATTGTGTGACAATATACCAATCGATTTTATACAGCTATTTCTGTTACATTTTTTATTGGAACAAGACATAAATAATCCTCTGTCATCGATGTATCCACGTACGTATGAATCTTGAAATAAAAAATTTGTTTCCAAATCGATTTTAATATCTTCAAACTGTGCCAAATAAAAATTTTATTTGTTACTCGCATCAAGCACAGTAAATCAATCCAATTTTATTTTTCCCATTTTCCGACGCATGTGTTTGTTTTTGTACCGTACGTACGTATATGTATTGTTGATTAGGGATTAATAAAAACCGGAAGGAAATAAATGTGAACATATCCATATATATACAAAAATACATTTTAAAACAAAACAGCTTGAGTATTGCCGGAAATTCAGTTTGCGTATGTTTGAAAATCAGCATCTAAGACTTATCGATTTTGAAAATTTGGTGAATTATCCAAAAATTGTGGCTTGAGTGTTAATATTTCCTCCGGCAATGTTCCGAAATTAAAATAATTTGTTCACTAATTAAATTGGATTAGTAAAAATTAAGCTTCTTACATTCACAACCACCCGCAATCGATCGGTATTGGAAATAATTTTCCAACGAGGAAAAACCTATTTGGAATATTATAACAATAATCATATCAATAACATAAAAATAAAACAATAATCATAATTTTGCCAGATATTCATATAATAATTGTACGATTATGATTATTATCATCTTTATTAATAAAATAAATACAGAAAAACATGTAATCAAATAAATTTAATTATACAATTTTTCATGGAAATTTCACCCCATGAGTATTTAAAAATTATTAAACAAACTGGAAAATTAAACTGAGAACAGAAAAGCTCTCATATACATTTTAATGCTTCCTGGGATGATGTTTATTGTGTACAAACGTACATACCCATATACATAGAAGGTATATATACAAGAAGAAAATTTGTGCAAGTGGAAAACGACTTTTCAAATGCAAGAGTAAGAAATATTATTTATTGTTCGGGTTGGTTTGGTAGGGAGGTAGTTCACTGGGAAATTATGTCAGGCATGAATTATTTTGCTTTTATACAAAAAAATTATTTATTTACGGTAATTGGAGGCGATTGCTTATATATTTATGTATGTACATAGAGTTTTACTTTTATATATAATTACTAATTGGTATCCTCGGGGATTTTAAAAAAGTACAAATCGGGGAGCACAAAATTCAACACTTGAATTGTATTGTTTGTTAATAAACAGGAAACAATAAACATCTCCCAATATAACAATGGAAATAAAACTTTTTTTTTTTTTTTGTTTACAGTGCTTTGTTACATTATTGTTGTGTTGCGAAAAACAAAAACAAAAAAAAAATTATGCAAAATTGTATGCACCGCAGAACAAAAGTTTTTTCAATATTTGCGAAAACTCTATAATTAAAGTTTATTAAATGAAAACTGATTCCGAGAACATTGAACACAAACATAACCGAGAGCACAAAACATAAACCCAACAAAGTAGTTAAATTTGCATTCCTGAATATTCTGGGAAAAATCGTATATACATACATAAAAAACATAGTCGATGACACTTGTGTTTTTAGAGAGGTGAAATATTCAAACAGTTATTTTATGATGCGGGGTGCGGTATCACTACATTATGTGCAATATGTGTATAAAACGATAATTGGCTTCTGTACGAGAATTATATAGACGTAACCCGTCTCTGTTTTTATGTTGGAGCGCTTTTATATTTAATTTGGTTTTAAATCGGTTCGAGAAACTCATTAAAAGCGAAAATTGATTGAAATTTAACCTTTTAAATATCGTGCTTGTATGACGACAACGACAAATTTATTGGTGTTTATTATGTGAACAGAAACTGAGGTGTTATATGAGAATTGGATTGGAAATTTTTTTTGGAAATGAATAAAAATTTTTTGTCGAAAATTATTATTTTCATAAATTTTGTAGTTTATTTAATGTGGGAGTAAAATTGCTAATAAGTATAGGGGTCGGCGCTGGAAGTGTTGCTAACTTCACGCTGCTGTAGCAACTAATGGGAGTGCGCTCATTTTGTGACAAGCGTCTGTCTGGTATATTGTTTACAAGCCTACGGAAGCATATCGTTTTACGTCATGAAGTGCAACAGTGTTATTGCGTTGTATTTGGCTGGAAAATGCCGACCAACCATTGTTAATGAGCTAAGACATTAACGTGTGAACAAAATGTTTGTGTATTGAAACATTACACATAACAATGATACTGGTAGCATCAAAAACGTAATGGAGGAGGACATCCAAAAACAGCAACATCACCGGAAAGGGTTCGAAAGGTGAAGTCCAGAATTCAACGTAGTCCACGACAAAACACGTTTAATTGGCGAAAAATCACAATGGGTCTGCTCGTAGGATGGGGCGCATATTAAAAATTAACCGGACAAATAGTATGGTGAACCAACATTTTTATTATTTTTATAATATGAAATTTATAAAATATTTTCATTTGATTTTGAAATTGTAATACCAATCACACTTAAATTCCTATACAAAAAAAAATAAAAATTGGCGAAGTAAATTTATTTTGTCATGCTATCTTCAAGATCTCAAAATTTAACTAAAAAATGTTCCCATACATTTTGTTTTTGTTTCTGTCACATTTTTCTTTTTCTAATTTTTCAGTATGTTTTACTGACAGTAAATTTTTCTTAGTGGAATAAAGGCACTAACTAAAAAATGTGAGAAGATCGACGCATTAAAAATTGCTCTTCGCCGAGAATGGGACAAAGTACCATCAGACCACATTCGAGGAGCGTGTGAAGCCTTCTCGGACAGACTCGATGGATGCTATTATCCGCGCTAAAGGCGGCTCGACATCGAACAATAACATATTTTTTGTTAAATTTGAAATTTTTTTATGAAATAGTTTTACGAATACTTTAGCTTAGAAAAAAGTCAAATTTAACAAATACATAATTACCAAAATTTTTAATTGGTAACATTTCGAGTGCCGACTTCTATATTTTTGAATGTATTGTAATAGAACTTTACTGAAAAATAATTTTTTTATTGTGATTTTCCAAAATAGCATAAAGTATAGACCTACAATTTTGAGCTCGATAACCCAAAAATTTCCTAGATTAAGACTTTCATAGGTGGAGTTATACTTTCTACACTATTTGCCGTAGACACTTGGCGAAACACACTTACACTATTTGTCATCCAGATTGACGCTAAATGGAAGAATTTCCAACGATTGTGTATTTAATACGAGAGTATACTGAAAATAGACCAGATATACATGGAACAATCACAATAACGTAAAAATACTGATTGCAACAATAAAAAATAAAAAGACGACGCTAATAAAAAACGACAGTCGTCCTCATTTGCTTTTTAATTTGCTGTCCGGGGCTGAATGAGAACGAAATTGAGAGCTGAATGGGAGATACCCGAATTTCCTTTTTGATTTGGGTCGTAAAGCGACAATACGGGTATTGTCGCTTTACCATCAAAATCAAAAAAGAAATTCATCCATAAAACAAACTGTTAACGAGATGAAATATACCACTCGACATTTCTGTGGTCACAAGGAAAAATCGCCTAAGTCGAGATAAGCGAAAATTGAATTTATGTAACAACCATATTTGAAATTAAAAGTTTATTTTTTTGAGAAAAATATCATGGGTTTTGGTTTTTTTTTTGTAGAAGTTATGCAGATAAAATATATCCGCTTAAGTCAGATTTACATACATATGTATATACAATTATTTTGTAATATCCGCTTAAGTTGTAAAAATCTACCATAGAATCGTTAAAACGGAAAAAACAGTTTCGGAATAACAAATTACGTCGAGTTAAGCGATTATTTCATAATAATTTTAAATTCAGAATTTTGAAACTTTTACTGTAAAGTAAGATAATGTAGTAATATAGACATAAGCGATTATTTCTTATTTTAAATAAATTTGAACGTTTCCTTATAGTGAGTTAAGCGTTTATATTAAATTCGAAATATTTGTTTTACACCTTTATGCTACTTAGGTTGTTTTGCTTAAATTATTTGTTTGTTATATTAAATCTTAATTGAAAATAAGTTATTATTCCTTGGTCAATTACTATTTTAATAGTAAGCACGTCATGAAACAAATATAGCTTTAATGCAAGAAATACATGGGCAGAATTCTGAAAGCTGCTTTGCGTTCAGAATTCTGACTTATGTCTCTATTTGTAATTTTTCTGACTCACAGTACTACATAGAAGAAAACAAATTTAACAATCGCAACTATGCGATTTTTACTTTATTTATTTTTTTATTTTGAAGGAAAATATTACAGAGCAATAAAACAAAAATGCATTAAAAGAAATGTCACTAAAAGAAAAAAAACTTCACTTAAAATTCTGACTTCTGATTCATGTGTTTCCAGCATAAGTCCAGAAACGGATTCAAAAATAAAAGATTTTTGGAATACGTCAGCTCAAGCAATTGAGTGAGTCGCAACTAATATTCTGATATTGGCAATATTGAAATTAACAACGCTGAATCAGATAGAAAGGAATTTGTTGGTTCGGATGTTGACCCAAATTATATGCCATCCGACTTGGATGAATGTGTTAATTTGTCAAGCACTTCAGATATTGAACAAATGGCATTGGAAATCGATAATAATTTGGGAAAAGAAAATCGACCACCACCTTGAAAGCGATAGGTAAGAAAATTTTCTCAAAATCAACGTAATCGATAGGGAAACCGTAAAACTGGCAAACAGATTCTGCAGGGAACTTTTAAACCTTTTCAAAAATGCCGAATTTCGTTCGGAAAAGAAAGATTAACATTGGACTTTAGGCTCATATACCGAGGGTTTTTTTTTCTCTTGCTTTCTAAAAGTAGAAGTATTAAAGAATGACGAAAAGTACGACTGCTCCAAGAAACCGTATCTACTCAATCTATTATATCGAATTAGACAAAAAATTTATTGTAGGTTAGAAACGCATATTTAGCGCATATTGAGCAAAATGTACGGATTTTAAAGCACCAAAAATCGATACGTCTACCAACCCTTAATCTACAAACATCAATGTCATTCTACAAGGGCACAACACGATTTCTTTCCTTGGCGCTATGTTTATGATTTTTTGAGACAGCAGTGTACACATTCAACTATTAACAACAAGTTTCTAATAGCAAGCATAAGAAATAGGTCCTAATAACAGATTATAGAACGAAAAAAGCAGAAAACGTTAATATCCATCATCTGCGAGACTGGTTCCAGTTCGTCAGAACATGTCGCACCTCAAAAGCGTTTAATGTAATTGTAATTTACCATCTATACATATATGACTTTTTGGTGTGATTGAAAGCAAATCTATGTGGAAAAATAGGACCAGGTTGATGAAAAGTTCATTTGGCGTAACATAAAATGGCTAAGATACTCAAAAGAAAATTTTGGAGTCGTTCAGTATAAAACCACATTGTATCATGATCAGTGCCATTCTCAAAGATAAATTTACGCCATAGAGGAGTAAATACTGTAAACATAAAAGATTTGATACTCGCTTACATCGCACCTAATCACACCAGCGAAGTAAAAGGGACCTTTTAGATTTACTACTATTTAAAGTTTCTAATTTTCAGTATCTGTTTGAATAAAAAAATCACTTAAGTGCAGAATTCCTTTAGGAAAAATGTAGATTACCCGCCTAACTGTACTTAGTTGCAATAAATATAATTTTTATAATTTTCCTTAATGGCTTAGTTGACTTCAGACTAAGGAATTTTGAAAATATTGTTTGGAACAATCACTAAATTGGTTTTTAGCATATTTCTTCGAATCGCTCTGTTTCTTCATTAATTCTTTTGAATTAAGCACCATCTTTTACAAATATTTGTAGAAAACAACAATAACAACGTTTTTGACACCTTAAATTAAACATTCATAATGCTTGTGGCCAAAGCTTTATTTTGACGTGACGTTATAAACAAGAATTGATATTCCTGCGTTAATTACCGCTGGAGTTAAATAAATTAATTATATGCACAAATCGCTCTCGTAATATAAGTTTTAACATAGAAAATTGGGTGCCTTGGATCAGAGCCTTTTATAGTACTGGCCTGTGACAACATCGATTTTTTGCTGATGACGTCTAGGTCGACAATCTAAGAGGTCAGCACAATTAAGTAAAAATGTTATACCTTGCCTCCTTATTATGACATGTATGTGAAGTTAGCCCAGAATTTCATCCCAGGAAAATAAAAAAAAATCATCGGGTAACACTGAAACTGCAATGATATTCCAGCCCAGAATTTAATCTAGTAATTTCGTTCAATCTCGAAATTTCATTCTAGCCAAGAATTTTTTTCAAAATTTAAATATTAAAATCAAAATTAAAAATTAAGTAAAAATTATAATTCTGGGATTTTATAAAATAACGAAGAGCACATTTGTTGTGCTATAAAAACATGACCAATAAAAGGCAATTGACTGAATGTATTCATGCGACGCTGAATCGTATACATAGGCTCCAGTATAGAAAGGGGGTATCAAAAAAGTTTGCCTGATCTGTCTTGATACTCGTATATCGGTGGCCAATAGCGAAAAGTATTATACTCTAAACAAGGTTGCACAGTTAGTTCTTAGTACTTGTTTTAATTTCAAACCGATTTGCATATTGTGAACAGAGCTATGATGATTTGGGTCAGTATATGGTGTCGAGTTTATATAATGATTCGGCCTGGTATGGCTTAGTGTATCAGAGGCCAGTAATGGAATGTATTTTATACGAAACGTAGTCGTATTTACCATTTCACGTTTCAATTTCAACCCGATTTTCATGTTGTGAACAAAGCTATGATGGTTTGTGTCAGTATGGTATCGAGTTCACATAATATTCAAAGGATTTCGGCCTGGTGTATCAGAGGCTAGTAATAGAATAAGACAAAACAGGCCAAATCGCTTTGGATATTATATGAACTCGATCCCATATCCCTTATTCAACAAAAAAAAAATTGGCTAAATTAAAGTAAAAACCACACAAATGTGTGAGTAAAAAATCATAGTATGTAATGGCGTTTTTGATAAAAAAATTCGCTTGATTTGAAGTACAGCACAATTGTGAGTTATAGTGTTTTTTTTTGCAAGAAAATAAGTTTGAAAGGAAAACACAAATCTGTAAGTTCGTTGAAAACACATACAAAAATAAATTTTTGACGTGGTACTTTTGCCGTACATACATAATTGTAGTAGTGGGCAGCAAAAGGTATATACTGACCCAAACCATCATACTTTTGTTTACAACAGGCAAATCGGATTGAAATTGAAGCTTGAAATGGTAAATACATTCCATTACTGGCCTCGAATACACTAAGACATACCAGGCCGGTTCCCTTTGGACATTATATGAACTCGTTACTATACTAACCAAAACCATCATAGCTCTGTTCACAACATGCAAATCGGGTTCAAATTAAAACAAGAACTTAGAACTAACTGTGCAACCTTGTTTAGAGTATAATACTTTTCAATAAATGGCTCTTCGTTATTTTATAAAATCCCAGAATTATAATTTTTACTTAATTTTTAATTTTGATTTTAATATTTAAAATTTGAAAAAAATTCTGGGCCAGAATGAAATTTCGAGGTTGAACGAAATTATTATATTAAATTCTGGGCTGGAAAATCATTGCAGTTTTAGTGTTACCCGATGGATTTTTTTTATTTTCCTGGGATGAAATTCTGGGCTAACTTCACAAGGGTATTACGACCGTAATAAATTTCGCTAAGTTAAGAACTAGTATATCGCTTTTCCTGCCAAATAACACAATTGTGTGGGTACGGCAAAAGTACCATGTCAAATATTTAGTTTTTGTATGTGTTTTGAACCAACTTACGCATTTGTGTATTCCTTTCAAACTTATTTCGTCCAAAAAAAAAACACTAAACTTTTTATCAAAAACGCCATTACATACTATTATTTTTTACTCACACATTTGTGTGGTTTGGACTTAAATAGAGCCATTTTTTTGGTGGAAAAAGGGATATAATAAATTATGAACAATTTAAGTGTAATTGATTTTCTTAATTCATAAATTAATTTTTCCGATCCATATTCAAGAAGTTAGTAAGAATTTAAAGAAAGACGCCTACTTAGATAACTTAATACGAAGTCTTAGTGTATTGCACTACAAAAATATGGGGTACCGAATTAAAAAAGTCTGAATTAAAAAAGTTCTTTAAAAATGAATTAAGAAAGTTAATTTTTGTATGAACATCTGCTACTCATTTTAATTCATATGTTTAGCTTAAAATTATGAATTAAAACAAGCGATTTAGAAAAATGGGAAAACTCAAAAATGAATTAACAAAGGGTTACACTATGTCATTTTTAAAACACCTACCTTAATTCTTTTTCAAAATGAATTACAAAAGGCACATTCTATTTCATTTTATAAATTAAAAAATCTTAATTCGACTTTTAACAAATATTCAGAAATGTGCATTATTTTGGGCTAAAGTTTAATTCACGTATACATCGGGAAAATCAGCTAAGTATAAATTTTTAAAATTTTTAAATGCAGGATTGTTTATCAACAGGGGGAAGCTAAATTTTTCCAGAAAATTGTACCATTTTCCGGGAAAATGTTCACTTAAAAAAAAAATTGCGTATTCTATTCAAAATACGTGCAAATGTGTAATCTTTTTAAAATTTAGATATTAGGATTGTATCTTAATAGTTTTTCAACAGTACAAACAATTTTTCCGGGAAAATTTTTCAATTTTTGCAGGAGTATTTTAAAATTTTTTCAGTTTTTTTTTACTGACACTTAAAGAATTGTACAAATTGTGGAAAAGCGGGGGTATGGGGGCAGCCCCCATCTTCTAAGGTATAAACGAATTAAAATTACATTAAAAAAAAATTATATATACGAAAGTTGATTCTTTTAACATTTGGGGCACTATCAGAAGAAGCGATAAGAGCGATAGAAACTCTTTGATCTGTGTCTGCAAGGTTGACGAAGCAATTATTATTAATTAAAAAAGCATTTAAAAATTTCCAAAATTTATATTCCTTGCCTGATTTTACGCCTAATTACGCCTTCTTTTGCATTGCCAAATTTTTACGTGCCAAATTCAAATTTAAATTCCAAAAATTTTCATTAATGAAAATAACATTTTTTTCATTTTATAAAGAGGCTTATATTATTTCATTTTTTTAACACTTATATTAATTCATTTTAAAACTGAATTAAGAAATGCCTTTTTAAACTCATTTTACCGAACTTTTTTATTTCTTTTTCAACCCTGATTTTAATTCATTTGTAAAATGATTTAAAAACACTTATCTTAATTAAAAAAAAAAAAAACCTTTTTTAATTCAAACTTTTTTAATTCATGTAGCCCAAAAATATAAACACTACAACAATTTCGGGCGTAATTTTACTTTACGAATACATCGAGAAAATCAGTATACGGATTTTGTCTCAAAATGTGTGAACGAAAATGAGTGTAACCGGAATGATATAGTAGTAGCATTTGTGTTTGTGTTAGTTTCGTGGTTATGATTGTTTTACTGCATATGCAAGCCACGTGTCATTATTTTTTTGTTTATTTATATTAACCTTTTGAGTGCCGATATGATTTCGGCTAATGTATTGAGGAGCACGATCGCGCTTTTTAACACTCAAAGAGTTAACCATTTTAAACGCCATATTTTTGTGCCGTTTATGTATTTTCGATTTTTCTTATAGTTAACATTTTATTTTTAAAATTTATGGAATTCAAAATAAATTTACTTATAAAATTTTATTAAAATATATAAAATTAATTTATGATTAAAAATGTTAAATATAAAATATATTAGCATGTTAAATAATGACACTCTACAGCTCGAGAGCATACGTAATGTGCTGAGAAAAGGAAATAAGTACCATAATAATTAAACCGATTCGCCCGGATCGCGTTATTTTGATACTGTTCATCATACAAATGACACAAATACGAACAAACGAAAAATACAAATACAAAGACATAATTGTATATTATACACAGTGTATTGGATTTTTTTTTGCTTCACTCATTTTAAATGAGAGACGAAATCGATATACAGGTAAGGAGTATAAATTTTGAAATTTTTTAAATGCAGCATTGTTTACTATTAGTTTTTAAGAGGTTATTAGTTAGGTTAGGTTTTCGTCAACCTTGAAGACACAGATCAGAGTTTTTATCGCCCATTACCGCTTCTTGATAGTGCCACAAAATGTAATTTTAATTCGTTGTATACCTTAGAGGTTTGAAAAAATTTCAAAACTTTCCTGGAACAATTGAGAAATTTTCCGGGAAAAATTACTTGTACTGTCGACTGTTAAAATACAATCCTAATATCAAAGTTTTTATAAAAATTACACATTTTTACGTATTTTGAATAAAATAATACACATTTTTTTTTAAGTGAAAATTTTCTCGGAAAATGGGGTAATTTAGCTTCCTCCTAAAAACTGTTGATAAACAATCCTGTATTTAAAAATTTTGAAAGTTTATACTGCTTACCTGATTTGCTCGATGTATACGTAAAGTAAACTTTAGCCCAATTTCGAATTGAATGATATTACAAATCGACTTATATTGGATAAAACTGACAAAAAAATGCCAAAATCTAAAATTAAAATGTACATGCATAACTAGAAAAATTAAAAAACTAATATCTTTCGGCTCAACAGTTCGTTCGACACTAACAACAAAATTACATAACAACTGGAGAAAGAATAAAATTTTTATTGTTTTGTAATTTTGTATGACGAAATTTATTTTGGTTTTAAGAAAGACAAACACTAGAAAAAACTGGAAAAGGATACGAATAACCTTCTGCTTCGATGTAATTATTACTAAATTTATTTTGTACTGTATTTTTCCTTTCTAAAATTTATCTGCCATTTGGATAATATACGCTGAATCGTCGAGTTAGTATGTCATCATCGGTTGGTGTAAGTGGCCAGTAGTTTAGAAGGCATTATTCGGATACACTCTATCGGACTCTAAAAAAATTATTGTGTAACTACGAAATAGATTCTAATAGAACTTACTTCGCCCAATTCTGCCAGTAATTATTTAAGCCGATTGGGTAACGCGTAATACTAAACGGAGATGTAGGATTTTCAGTTTCCTCCATAAAAAAGTAGTATATCGATTTTGTCCTATGAGTTACTCATTTAAAATGAGTGAAGAAAAAATAATCGAATACGTACACAGTGTATAATACACTATAGAGCCCTGCGCGGATACGTTTTTTCGTATCCGCATCCGATCCGCATCCGCTGAAAAAACCATTTTTTTTATCCGCATCCGCACTCATAAAATATTATCAAATCCGCATCCGCACTTATCCGCATCCGCAAAATCAAAATAAGTGTATGAACTGAAAAAATTACCTTCAAAATGTTCGGTCGTGAAACAGAGGATACAAAGTATTTTTATCATTTATTTCAAATTAATTATTGTGAAATTTCAATTTAATGTCATACATAACATACAATAAAATTATACAAAGTGTAAGAATAATTCAAAAATTATGTATATGTCGCGGTTATTTATTTGATATAAAACTATAGCAAATCCCGATTGCTTTTAGCTACTAAAATATCATGTACAAGATCGGGATCAATTGACCTTCTCCTATCGCAAATAATATTCCCCGATGCAGAAAAATGGTGCGCTGCTCGCTGGAATCGCATGAATGCGTTGCGCTATCAAAAACAATTTCAGAACATTTGTACCACAAGACCACCAATTTAATAGGTAGGTTGAAACCCTCGTCGTTATTAACCTTCTGTTGCTTATACATTTTTTATTCATTGAGCAGCACAGGTTCTTTCTTCATAATAAATTATAAAATCAGATAAGATTGAGGAGCTCATTGACGGACAGGTATTTAGAAATACGTTACCACTAGCAACACTAGGGATAACCTCTTGGTTTTCGTTGATGTAAGATGCTAGCTTATCACGCATCCAACTATATGTAGCATATTTATTTATATCGTCGATCATATTAAGATGTTTAAGGAGCGGATGCAAGAAAACTGCAGCATAATGCTCCACTTCCAATTTTAGCGTAGCCATGTATATTAGTAGTAGGTTAGGTACATAAACAATTATTTTTTTACACTCGTCGATTTAAAATTAACATACTATACAAAACATTTCATAACACATAAAACACATAGATAGATAATAGAGCTTTAGTGGATATGTGGATGAAAAATAAAATTCCGAATACTGCGGATAAAGATTACTGATCCGCATCCGATCCGCATCCGCACAATTTTATGGCGGATATATCCGCTTCTATCCGCGGATAGCGGATAAATGCGGATATCCGCGGATAATACTATCCGATGCAGGGCTCCAAACACAATTATGGCTTTGTATTTTTCTTTTGTTCGTATTTGTGACATTTCTATGATGAACACAACCAAAATAACGCGATCCGGGCGGATCGGTTTAATTATTATGTTTGTTATTTTCATTACGTCTGTTCTCAAGCTGTGGAGTGTTATTATTTAAGATGCTAATATATTTTATACTGAACATTTTTTTTATCATAAATTAATTTTAAATGTATTAATAAAATTTTCATAAATTTTAAAAATAAAATATTAATTTACTAACTATAAAAAAAATCGACATAAACTATCTTTTTGAATAGTCAAACACGGTCTTGTAAACAATACAAAAGTATGGCGTTTACAATCGATAATAGAATAAACAAATACAATGACACGTGACATGCATGTGCAGTAAAGTAAAACAAACATACGATCGTCACTAACAACATAAACAAAAATACTACTACTATGTCTTTCCGGTTGCACTCATTTCGTTTCACACATTTTGGGATAATATCGATATACAAATGTAGGCCTAATCTATGTACTAGGTCAATTTCATAAAGTTCTATTCTACCTACCAAAGCAGTGCCCGGAGTGTATTATGCATCATATTTCTTTAAGCCATTCGGTTAGTATGTATAATAGTAAACGGAGTTGGAGGATTTCGGCTGGTTTGTATATCAACCCATAGTTCTTCAGGCCTTTCGGTTAAAACGTAATACTAAATGGAGTTGCGGAGTTTTTCTAATAGCTTAGATCATACTGAGACTATACATGGAAAATTTGGTGATAATTTATGGATTAGAATTTTCACTATAACTTTTTGTTCTCTGCGGCCATATAAGATATTTTCAGTTTTTGGCCAAAAGAGATATTGGCTAAAAACTGAAAATAACTTATACGGCTTCAGAAAATCAAAAATTATAGTAAAATTCTAATCAATAAATTTTGTCCGAATTGTCCCTGTGCGCGATGCAAATTTTACAATTATTAATTAAGAAATAGCCGAGTTCTCTTCAGTTTAAAATCTATTAAAATTGTGTAGAAAATTTATATTTCAATCAAAAATCAATATCAATTTTCATAAGGACTGGTTATGAAAAAGTTAAATTTAGTCCAGCATCAAAATATTATAGAATTTTGTCCACAACTTACTTTAAAATCCCCGATCAACACCACCATAGAAAAATAAGTTTAACATAGATTTCTCATTTGTTTAAAATGAATTAAATTCCAATGTCTTGATTGTATTTGTGACTACATTGCGCACAATGTAAAATCACAAATCCAATCAAGACATTGGAATTTCATTCCAAGTGAACTTAGGTTTGATCCCGTTGTCATATTCTTTCGAAATTATTTACAAAATACGCAAACAAGAAAACAGAACTTTATGAAATTTGCCGAGTAGATAAAGTAGGCTTACATGCGCTGCTATTGTTAAGGAAACCGATGACAAAATCTTGCAAGAAGGTAGAATTCATTAGAACATTATGAATTTGATTTTGGATATATATTTTATAATTAAGGAAACCAATTCCGTATTGGCCTGTATTTAATTTCACTAGGTCATGAATTGATGCATAATTTTTTATCTGGTTTTTGCTCCTGCCCCTAAATTAGACATAAATACACAAAAAATATATTTTATGATTTTTAGGATAAGTTTAGAATAAACTTCACATCGTTACTAAAGGAACCAGGCGACCACCATTCCTAGCGTTCTGTAACTTTGAGAATAAAAGTTTTCCGACATTTTCGAGCTTCTAAATTCTATAAATTTAAAAAATAGCTCACATCAAAAATAATTTATATAGCGAGCGAGGAGAACACACATCACTTTTCTGCAAGTAATGAAATATAGCCCCAAACCCAGATTTTTTACATTTATTATTAAATTAAAAGCTCTACGTTTGTGTGCTCTAAACGCTTTTAAAGTACATCAAACAATTTTAATTTGGAAATTTTTATCACAATTTTTTTCCATCTTACATAATAAAGCGTCTGCACTATAATTTATCAAACAGGAAAATGATAAAAAGCTTACAGAAAATTATATTTATTGTACACGCACACACACATAAAATATAAAAAAATGTGGGCCATAAATTTATGGTAATTCCATTATTTTCTATTTACAAAGAGGTTTTTGGTTTCGAAATCAAAACGATTGTGAAAATGGTTTAATTTTATTGCATTTTAATGAATATATAAAGCTTTTATCTGGGATATAAATTATTTTGTTGTTATTTATATATATTTTTTTAAATTAGTTACAGTTGATGAATTTTAATGAATTATATATGTTGTAAAATGTAAAAAGCTTATTTATACACTAAATAAATTTAGAAAATTTCCAATAAATAACATTTTGAAAACAATTACACTTCACATTCATCAAGTTTGCATTGTATAAAATTCTTTGTGCTTTTTCTGTATAAAATTTGTATTCTGTTTAAATTTCAACAAATAGGGCAGAGCGACGTATACATATACAATAAAGACATATACATTCACAATAATATAAAATAGAAATCGTTTTTAGGTTATGTGCTTTCCTTAAAGTCGTAACATATATACTTGGTGAATATATTTCGACACAGAAATTTTCGATTATTCCTTCGCTTGGTCTACGTATTTCCCTTTGATATTCCAATCATGTTTCATTTTCATTTTATTATTAAAACATAATAAAAATTCAATAAAGGATCATTTAATAAACTTTGTTGTTTGAGCGAATCAAGCGGGCGAACGAGCACATATACACTCAGTACGGTATTTTCATGTTGATATTTTTCCAATTTTCTTTCAAATACCGTTTGGAATAGCAAAAAAAAAGTTGTTTTGATTAATTTGCTGTATAAATAATGTACCACATAGGAGGGAAACTATATATGTATACGTAGATAAGGTCATTGAAATGATAAATTTGTTAGATGGTGTCGGTTCGGTAGTTCCTTAATAAACGAAACTGTTGTGTATATTGGTTTTGTGCGAATATATTCCCTAAACAGTGATAAACATCAAAATCTCTTATAATTGAGCTTTCAACAAGTGGCTCAATTAATTTTAAATGTTATTAGGAGCTTTTTGTGATTTTACGATTTCTTCTTGATTTACTCAATCTTAAAATTGTGTTCACGTTTTTCATTCGGTTTTGTTGGTGTTTTTGCGTTTTAAGGGACCCCCATGAAAACATTTTCCTGTACATATACCAAAATCATTTTCGTATATGTATTTAGGTGTCATGACCATTTCACATAGTAAATATCAGCACTTTAAAAAAAACGGTAAAATCACAACAAGTACATATACAGAAAATGATATCACACGCTATCAAAAAACACGCAAATCGTTTGTCAGAATCCTAATCTCATATCCATTTTCACAGTCAAAAGCTATTTATTTTAGCAAATATTACAACAACCGCCATATATTTTTTGACATTGATCAATTCAAGTACGTATCATATAAAATAGCGGAGGGCGCGAGCTTTTAAAGTACATATCATATCATCATGTAAACATTAAATATGTAGTGCTGTCAATTACTGTATGCCATCATCATCATTTCACCCAGCTCATATATATTAATCATATTGAAATTATATTCCCGCCCAACAGCAAAATGTTCCATTTTTCATTTTACACAATTTTTTTGCCTCCCGAAATGACAACACAAACAATTTTTGGGGATAACTCTGTTGTTGTTTTGCGGAAAACCAAGAAAAAAAAATTGTTAAGTGTTCTTCAATCGATATAATACACTATACGTACTAATCTATGTTGTCAATTTTTGTTTTTGTACAATTTTTTTTAAAAAGAATATAAAAATGATTAATATTTACTTTCATCATACATATACGAAAAAAAAAAATTTAAATATTTTGAAACATATTTAAACCGGGAAAAATGCAAAGAAACTTTTCTTTTATCCACCCCCATTCAATATACATAAATAAAACATCAAATATGAGTAGGATTTGCAAATTCCACCTAATCATAAATAATCAAATGAAAAGACAAAACAAGGCCAAGTGAAAAAAATTTGATAAAATTAATGAATTTATAATCATTCAACCATCACCATCATCGTCTAGTTGCTCCCATCTTACCAATTAATTTGTATGTGCAAAGCTTTTTTTATTTTGGTTTTTGTTTTATGTTTGGTTATTTACACATTAAAATTGAATGGGGATGTGTTGTGCTTGAGTGAGATTATAAAGACATTCTTCATACAAACGATTTTTCATTCTTTTGTGTTATGTAACCCCACGCAAAATGTAATTAGCTGAATATGAATGGGATAGATCAATGACGATGGGTTCAAATTACATATTTTCCAGCAAATTTGTTTTTCAATATAGGGAATCCTTTAAAAATTGTTTTGTGTGCGCAAATGAGGCGGTATGATTATATAGATTGGAGATGGGTTGGCTTGAATCAAGTAACATTTATATATGCTAATGTAATAAAGAGCGAATTTATGAATGAAATTCTTCTTCATGAAACTCAGGATGAAAGGGTGGGTAGGACGTTGTTCTTAAGTTTTTGCAGCGAATTCCTCTGGAATATCTCAAAAAGCAAAACCAGAGCGTTCTGAAAGACTTGTCATTTAAAGTATTGGAACATCACAAGTTTGTTAGAGAAATAAATTAGGACCCAAAGAAATTAAGTCTATAGAACTCTACAACGGAATCCATAAATCATCCGGAATCCATTAACCCATACATCAAATAACCATATAAATCAAATTTTGAGTGTTCTCAATACACTGGAGTCCAAATAGGGAAAATGAATAAACTCTGTAACAAATGCAATGCAACAAAATGGGCTGATGAACGTAACAGAATATTTTGTGCTGCCGGCAAAGTAGTTTATTAAAAATTTGTTAGTAGGTAATAACCCACTGTCAACGCATTTCTTCAGTAATATCAGAAAATACAATACACGAGAGAGAATGAGATTAGGGAAGGTAATGTCATGCCTTCAATAAAGGTGCAGGGCCAAATATACCATCTCATCAGAAGTTTACTCCCTCCTATAGGCAACTGTCCAATATATTTTGTGGCGCGCTACCGTTACGAACAATTATCAGGTATATCAGAAATGCATTTTTCATACGACGCTTTACAATACCCGTTGAGGTTTGCTAGATGAGAAGATGAGTACAGCCTGAATATGCCAAACACAAATTCACCAAATAATAAAACAATTACCGGTATGCAGGTTAATGGTGAAAATCGGTAGCATTAATGCGCTCCAATACTACAAAAATTTATTTAACCAATATTATGCCGATATGATGGGAAAAATGATTTCGAAAATTGAGAGCTGAAAGCTATGTTCACTTGAGAGATGTAGTGAATGCAGATTAAAATATTGGCACCAGAAATATGGGTCAATACGTCATACTGTCCTCGATATTCACTGGGTCACCAAGGTACATGCACGAGAAGACCCAAATTTTGGCAGATCAGATTTATTCATCATGACCTTTACGACTCTTTAGGATGAGGTATTATCTAATCAAATATCGTTTGATCCACAGCAAAAAGGAAAATATTCGGTGACACAAAGGATTTTATATACAGCATTGAGATTCGCAGGAACATTTTCCTAAACTATCCTAAAAATCGAAACTTTATGTGTTTGCACAATCGTCGGAAGTTTTCCTTAAATCCTAAAAATGTTTGTAGGTGTGCGTGAGTATGATATACTTTTTCGGATAAAACGATAAATCCAATAATTTGGCCATCTATAGAGAGTTATTAAAGCCAAGAATTTTAAAAATTTGAAATTCGGAAAAATTTTGTTAAATCCATCAATAGAAGATATTTTGACGTATATGTAGCTATACGATGTCATCATTCTAAAAATATATCTGATTCAAAAAAATTTAAAACCTAAACTAATTTTAGATTGATTATCTTAATAACTGTCGTAGTAAGCTTTGTTTTAATAATCAATTAATTTGTTTATGTCTTAGATTGATTTATTGAAATAAAACTATCTAATTACCTATATTGTTTAGTGAAAACCAAAACTGTTTGAACTTTTATCTGTAGTTAATTTAAATAATATTCTTTAACAAAAAAACACTAAAACATTGAATATAATTTGGATTTTAAAAATTTTGAAAAACTGTTGTTCTGAACCAAAATAAAATGATAAACACGATTTCATTGAAAAATGTAGAAGCCCCGAGTGTTTTAGTAAATAAAATTTGTAAAAAGGTCGTTTTGGGTAACGTATTGTTTTTCCGAGCATTTCTCCTTGTTTTAATAAAACCACTAAAAATACTAAGCAAACTTTCAAGTTGTTCTGGATCAAAACTAACAGATAAACACAGTATCGGGTGTTTTAATAAATAAAATTTGTACAGAGGCAAATTTGGCGTATCTTATATGGTTTTCCGAGCATTTTCCATAATTGAGCATTTTCCATGATTTTCCATAACCGAAGCGCACTCTTGAATGTCCTGGATCAAAATTAACAGATAAGCACCATTTCAATTAAAATCTAAGGACCCAGAGTGTGTTATGGTTTTCCGATCATTTTTTTTTTAATTTTTGAGAAACCGCTACCAAATACTAAACAAAATTTGTGAAGAGGTTAATTTGCGTATCTTATGGTTTTTCCGAACATTTTTCTTAGTGGTAGAAAAACCACTACCAAATACTAAGCACTCTTTTTAGTTGTTCTGGAACAAAACTACCATTCCATAGAAAATATACGGTCCCCTGGTGTTTTGTTAAATAAAAATTGTACAGAGGTAAATTTAGATCGTATAATTTTTCCCAGCATTTTTCCCAATTTTAGAAGAATCTCTAACAAATACGAAGGTACTTTTATGTTGTTCTGGGTCAAAACTAACAAACAAACACCATTCCATTGAAAACCTAGGGCCTTGGGTGTTTGAGTATATAAATTTCATAAATGTTCATTTGGCTATCGTATGATTTGTTTGGGCATTTTCCGTAAATCTAGAAAAAACCCAACCAGCGTCTAATTTGGTTTGTTCGTTGAATTTGCGACTCCTATGTTTAGCGTTTGCCATAAATAGCAAAATTGCATCCATAGGGCCTCTAGATTTATCTGTTAGTTTTGACCCAGAACAAATCAAAAGTGCTCTTTGTATTTAGCAGCGGGTTTTCTACCACTAGAAAAAATGCTCGGATAAACCATAAATAAATGGTAACTAAATTTTTTCGGAAAATTACCCCATTTTCCGGGAAAAATTTTCACTTAAAAAAAAATTGTGTATTATTTTTTCACAAAATGTACAAATGTGTAATTTTTATAAAAATTTTGATATTAGGATTGTATCTTAAATTTTTCCTGGAAAATTTTGCAATTTTTCCAGGAAAATTTTGAAACTTTTTTTATTTTTTATTTTATTTAGTTTGACACTTGAATAATTGTATAAATTGTGGGAAGGCGCGGGTTTGGGGGCTTCCATCCTCTAAGATATACGACGAATTAAAATTACATTAAAAAAATATTTATATTTACGAAAGTTGATTTTTCAACATTTGTGGCACTATCAGGAGAAACGATAAGAGCGATATAAAATCTTTGGTCTGTGTCTGCAAGGTTGACAAAGCAATTATTATTAATAAAAATACAAAAAAATATTGAAAAAATAAAAAAAAGTGAAAATTTAGGAAATTCAGCTTCCCCCTCCTAAAAATTGATAGTAAGCAATCCTGCAATTAAAACTTCCAAAATTTATACTCTTTACTTGATTTTCTCGATGTACATATACGTAAAGTAAAATTACGCTGGAGAATTTTATGGTCAGTTGTCAAATCAGTGGCATGCCTTCTACAGTAAGAATAGCAACAGGCTGCTCTGAGAATCCCAAGACTGCAATTAGTATTCATAATGTTGACATGAACATGGTGAAGCTAACTCAGGTTTGTGATAGCCACTGCGCGCACATGTGTTGAAATATCATCGGAAGCTGGTTCATTCTACATATTTTCAATAATCCCAATCCCGTCCAATACAATGAACCGGTGGAGTACCATCTGTGCGAAAGTAATGATCACTGGAGGCTTCAATGGTAGAAGTAAAATGTGGCATGACCGTTTAAATGATGTAAACAGAAGAAAAGTAAAAGACTTTGTGTCCAGTAGTGATCGCTTCATAATGAACTTGCATGGCATCCAACCATGGCAATCCAACGACGTTCTCGTCTAATGGGTCTAATTATTGACCCTACAATAGTCAACGGAGCCAAGAGGCTTGATAGTTGGGTGGTGTATAAGAGAAAGTTGGACATCTAGTTACCATATAGTCATCACGTTTAAATTATCAAACTCGCCACAGAATAGTCCGCTTGCAATTAGCAACTGAGGTTTATCATTAAGATAGCTGACTGGGGTCTATTTGTTAAACACTTGGTTAGCTCTTGAGGCAGTGTAGAAGTTCTTCCAGAGGTCAATTCGATAGATGAAATTGATGCTTGTGTGGAGCTGATCTCAACACAGTTAGCCAGTGTCTGCAACAACTCAATTCCCAGGAAGACAGTAGCTACTAGACAAAATATTTGGTCGAACTCTAGCCAAATGAGACTTAGATCCTCTATGCATAAGGTTTAAAGAGCGTACCAGACGGAAAGGAACCAAAGAGAAAAAGAGTTGAAACTGTCTCTCTTTAGAGGAGCAAAAAATAAATACTCCCAAGAAGTATTTAAAGCGAAGCAATGCAGTTTCCAACGGTACGTCACGTAACATGTTAATAAAGACCCATGGGGTCTTGTATAAAAATTTACCACTGGCAAAGCTAGACCTCTTGAAATTTTAAATACTATTAGGAAGACATATGGAGTAATCACTGATACTTGGCATGACGTACGCTTGGAGTTGGTCAACTTACTTCTCCCTGACGAAACGCCGACAAAATGTGCGATATCGCCATTTAGATAGGAAGAGGTCCCTGGTGATCTGAATCGCTTCAAACGTAACAAGTCTCCAGGACTTGACAACTTAAACGCTAACATAATCCAGCTTGCTTGGCCTATCATAGGGCCTAGCATACGAAAATTATTAAACAGCTCCTTATAAAATTTGGTTACTTTCATAAGGTGTGGAAAACATGTGAAGTGATAGTAATTGATAGGCGAATTGAAGAGAGCGGACTGTTCTCGGACAAACAATTCGGTTTCCGACATAGTATGTTTACCGAGGACGCGATGCTGCCTAACCAACACTGTCAAAACCCAAAGTTTAAAATATGATATGGCTATCGCCGGACCATTTGATAATATAACGTGGCCTGAATCTTCCTAGAAACACTATGAATATTTTTATGACATGTATGGTTCTGCGCCAAAACGAGTCACATAAAGATTTCCTCAGGGCTCTATTTTGGGTGCTTTAGTCTGAAATATCGTGTTTAACACAAGCATGATCATTGACTTGGACAAAATTGCATTCGTGGTGCACGGCAACTCGAGAAACGAATTTTAGCGTCAGGGTCAAATCGCATTTAATAAAATGAACCAATGGTGTGTAACAAATACAATGTCACTTTCTGCAGAGAAAATAGTGATACTGCAGTTAAAAGGCAAATTTAAGTCTCGTCAACCTCCATCAATATCATTAAATGGTCGAAACATGAAAATGTTCAAGACTGTGAGATATCTAGGAGTTGATCTAGATAAACTCTCACGTTCTAAGAGTCTGTGAAAACGCTAAGAAACGATACCACTCATTGGAGAGAGTGTCAAGAGAGGGATATGGACTAAATCACAAAACACATACATAGTAGGCACAGTACAGATACATAGTAGGCAAAATCAACATAGAAATAAAAATGATATAGAGGAAGTTGGCCAAAATGTCAAAGGTCAATTGGCAAAGAAGGTTGAATGAATCAGTCAATGGAAGGCCTACATTTCGCTTCATTCCAGACATAGAAGCACGACTCAAATAGAAATTACCACTGACGAGCCTCGACGAAGTTTCGGCCATATTTTGACCAACTGATCATAAGTCCGGACTGTACATGTCTCTACGCGACTGGGGATGGAAACATTAAATTTTTTTAATTGTAACGGCCCAGCAATGCAAGGTAAAACCGAGGAATAAGAATTGACGTAAATTTTTCCTAAAATGTTGAGCACCATTAATAATTGAATTATGTGGTTTGTGTGTACAACGAGCCATCAATCGCACATTGAAGCTGTAAACAAAACTTTGAAGGCGATTATTAATTCAGAAAAAGCAATGGATCGTGTCACCTAGTTCTTCGCTGGAAACTTTCGCCAAACATTGCTTGTACTTCTTAAAGGAACGCGAGCCGACATTATTAAAATTTGTTTAAAATCCGCAGTTCCGTAGAGTTCCATTCAAACCGTTATATTAAAAACAAATATGAGAGTTCATTTGAGAGCTGGTGGTTAAAATTTTTCGGGTAATTTATTAAAATTAGGCGACGGCAAAGTGACTGAATAAAACGGCCTAATTAAAATTGGCAGATTACATTGGTAACCTCAAAATATATACTTCGATAGACACATTCATAAATACAGAAGACACTGTTCACTATCCACAAGAGTTTTTAGAGAGTCTAAATCCTTCAGGATTTCCACCACTTTAGCTTAAAATGTAACTTGGATACCAATTATTTTATTGCGGAATCTGAGTCCTCCTAAACTAATAAATTCTAATAAATTATGTGTCGGAACTTACAGGTCAAGAAGTGCAGAAAACCAATTTATTTTAATTTCAGACACAAACGAAACCAAAACTCTAGTTTACTCTGAAGTTTTAGTAAAATAGAATAATACAATTATTTACTAAAAATAATTTATTTTAATTAACTAAGATCTATGTGGGGGCGAAGTCCGAGATTCATACCTCCTCGCCGGTGCTTCCTGGGGTAACGCTAAATGAATCAGGCGGTGTAGTGGAGACGAGCAGACTAAATCCTGTTTATAGTCATGGACACTACATGTCAGGGCGGTTTATTGGCGCCCTAAAACCAATACCCAACCAGCGTCTGTTCTCCATGTTAGGAGCGGCTGAAGCGGGCGTCTGTCTTGTATCAAGCGGCTATATAAATGTGTTCATGGTAGGACTGGATGCCTTAAGATTCTCACCAGTACGTGACCCACACACGTTACAAGCGGGTTGAGCGGCAAACCAACAACCTTCCCTCATAAAAACCATTTAAGTTATGAACCCTAAACAAAGGCCTCGGATTACCATATCGGATTCATTACCAACTCGACCTCGGAAATTGTACACGGACAACGCTTTAAAAATGGGAACATGGAACGTGCTTAGCCTCTTAAGACCTGGAGATCTCCAGAACCTTTCGAACCAAGCAAAGAGTTACACATTAGACGTAGTTGCACTACAAGAGATTAGATGGTCTGGGAGTGGGATCCATGACACCACCAATGGTTACACTCTTCATTACAGCGGCCATGAGAACGGAGGAGAATTTGGAGTTGGCTTCCTCATCCATCGGCGCGTGAAGCACCATATCATCGATTTCCGCCCGATCAACATGCGGATGTGCACGGTCAGACTTCGCACTAAGAAATTTAACATCACGATCGTTAATGTGCATGCACCCACCGAAGATAAATCGGATGACATCAAAGATTTATTCTTTGTCGAACTGGAAGAAGTCATCAATAACATACCGCACCACGACATTAAAATCATCGTGGGCGACTTTAATGCAAAAATCGGTAGGAGTGCAGAAAATACATCGCACATCGGTCTGGCATTAATGTACAACTTAGTTGTATCAAGTACGTTTTTCCCACATAAGAGAATCCACAAAGTAACGTGGAGATCGAATGATGGAAGAACGGAAAACCAAATTGATCACGTCATGGTGTCTAAGAGACACTCGACTAGTATATCTGACGTTAGATCCTACAGGGGTGCAGATATGGACAGCGATCATATGCTTGTCATATTTAAATATAAGTGCAAACTGTCATCAACGTTCAACAGACAAGCACAAAAAACCGTTCGATGGAATGTGGATGCTCTAAAAGACCAAGCGTCACTGCAGAGTTACCAATCAGCTGTCACTAACTATCTAGAGCGGCCTAGCAACAACGAAGAAGCTCCTTCTAACATCCAGGAGCAGTGGCACACAATGCAGTCAGCCATTACCACCGCGGCGCAAAACACTATCGGAAGAAGACCTCCGAGACCCCGCAATGATTGGTTCGATGATCAATGTCGCCTGATCGTCGCAAATAAACAAAAGCTTCGAGAAAAATGGTTTGTCTCGCAATACTAGAAGCACACATGCAGAATATCTCCGCGCCAGGAAAGCCACGACTAAATACCTTCGACAAAAGAAACGCGATCATATGAGATTATGCATCGAAAACATCAGCTTCCAAGCGGAAGTAGGAAATTCAAGGGACTGTTTTGCTAATGCCAGGAATCTCACTAAAGACTTCCACCCAAGAAGTACAGCCATCAAAGACGGGAATGGAGAATTGAGAACAAACGTGGCTGATGTTCTCTCAGTATGGCAAACCTACTTTCAAAATCTGCTAAATCTGAATGACGACGTGACCCCCATTAGAGCAATAGCTCCTCCAGGTGATGAGGTCTTCGTCGAATATCCCACAGTGGAGGAAGTAGACGCAGCTATTAGTCGATTGAAAAACGGCAAGGCACCCGGTCTCGATGGAATCCCCGCAGAATTAATAAAACTCGGAGGCGCTACTCTTGCAACAAGTCTACACGATCTCATCGTCTGTATTTGGGACCAAGAAGAGCTGCCGGAGAATTGGAAGACCGCGCTCATATGTCCGTTGCATAAAAAAGGCGACCGTCTTAAATGTGAAAACTATCGTGGTATAGCTCTATTGAACACTGCTTACAAAGTGTTGGCTAATGTTTTACTTGCCAGACTCATCCCTTTCGCCGAAAACATCATTGGCGATTATCAGTGTGGTTTCCGTCCCAACCGATCGACCACTGACCAGAGTTTCACCATGAGGATGATCCTGGAAAAATGTTGGGAGTACAACATAACCATACATCAATTATATATAGACTTCCGTCAGGCATATGACAGTATAAACCGCGATAACCTTTGGGCCGCGCTCATATGTCTAGGAATTCCAGAGAAACTCGTTTCTCTGTGCAAATTAACAACGTCTGGGTCTGTATGTAGAATTGTAATCGAAGGAACTGTGTCAGACTCCTTTGAAATAACATCTGGTGTTCGACAGGGAGATGCACTCGCGCTTGTGCTGTTCAATTTGGCGCTTGAGTACGTAGTGAGGAAAAGCAAGATCGAAACTTCGCGTTGTATATTTAATAAATCAGGCCAAATTCTTGGATATGCAGATGATACCGTGCTTCTTGGCCGAAGACCTAGCGATATCAAAGACAGTTTCGTGCCGCTCGATCGCTGCGCAAGAAGACTTGGTTTGAAGGTGAACAGTAGCAAAACCAAATTTGTATCAACACCCAGGAACATCCCCATGGCAAATCTCGGAATTGGCGACCACAATTTTGATCGCATTGAAAATTTAAAATACCTCGGGTCAGTTATAACATCATCAAATGACATGCAGGCAGAAATAAAAGCCCGAATAGCTGCCGCACATCGAGTTTTCTACGCCCAATCAAAATTATTGCGATCTAGACATCTATCGCAGTCGTGCAAGCTCGCACTCTATAAAGCACTAATAAGACCTGTGCTGGCTTTCGGAAGTGAGAGCTGGACCATGACCACTAATGATTGTAGATTGTTATCAACTTTGGAAAGGAAGGTCATTCGCTCCATCTTTGGTCCAATTAAAGTCGCGAACAATGAATATCGGATTCGCATGAACCACGAGATAAAGCAAATACTTGGAGATTGCGATATTATGGGATTCATCAAATCCAATCGAGTGAGATGGCTTGGCCACGTTGCAAGGCCCCCACAACAACGGATGACCAATAAAGTGTTCCATCAACAACCAGCCGGTGTGCGTCGTAGAGGAAGACCCCGACTGCGCTGGCGTGACGACGTCGAACAAGATCTACAGGCACTAGGATGTCGAAACTGGAGGTCGAGAGCGACGGACCGAGACGGCTGGAGGACCATAGTGCGGGCGGCAAAATCCCTTCATGGGATGTGAAACTAGAGAGAGAGAGAGAGAGAAGATCTATGTACCTATACGGTATAATTTTCAGAAACTGGCTAAAAGAGACTCGAATAAAACCTTGGCATAATATTTAAATATATTTTTAAGTTTGCTCAATATTTGTTCTTGGAGTCTGTTGGAATATTTCTTTTTTGTTCTATACAGTATGTGGATTGGACACGCGTAGCGGCCACAGGATATATAGACCGCGACTGTATTCCACCGTAAAATATTTGATTTTTTGCGTGTACTCATATTGGCCGCGCACCCACGTGGGGCATTATTTTTCGTGTGATGGCAGAAAGCAGAAGCATCTCACACGTGGGATTTTACTGTTTCACCGTGCTATGAATAGCAACAAACGCGGATCACACAATTTTACTTTTTTGATATAGTAAAATAAAGTATAGTAATCATGAAAAATTCTGACCTACAGTAAAAAAAAGTAATTTTTAAAAAGTTCTTTGTGTGGGTGCAAAAATGTCTATAGCTTTTCTACAGCTCAGAGAGACTGACTAAAACTTCATACTAAGGTTTTTCCCATAATTTGGGAGATTCTAATATTTTTTGAAGAAAAAGAAAACTTGCAAACGCAAAGTTGAAAAAAATGATTAAAGTAGCCGGTGAAAAATTCGAAAAATAGAAAGCATTTTAAAGCAAATTTTATTCGAATGCGTAAATTTCCACCGACTTCAAGAATAAGGGGCCCTGGGAGTGATTGCTTCATAAGAGGCGATTTTTCTACTTTATCGCAATAACTTTAAAATAATATCATTTATGAGGAATACTGCTATAATCTATATTGGCCTAGATTAGTTTTCATAAATTTTAATCGGAAATGCCGATTTTTGACAAAATTAGAGTAATTCGGTCTCTGCCCAGCCAGACGGATTGACTGATAGGAATGAAACTTTAGATTTTTTTTTTAAACTTAGAGGCACTAGTGATTTTTGGCTGAAATAGGTCCTCCGGAAGTCGTCTAGAAGAGCTTTTCGTTTCTGGCAAATATTTTGACTATACAGCGTTTACAAGAAAAAAAAACAATTAGTAACATAACAAGTTAAATTAAATTAGCAAAAAATTTAGTCACAATTGTTTTTCTGAAAGTAAGCGGGAAGTAAATTTTTGATAAAAACTTTTCGACCAAAATTCGGCTGAATAATGTTAAATTTGTCAAACGTTAGAAGTTCGATGCGGTATTATTGATTTACGCACATTAGTGATTTGTATACATTGGTCAGTAACATATTTAGCCTCCATTTCACAATTTTTATTACAATTTTTTTTTTTAATTTATAGTAATCTTGATAATTTTATTTTCGACGTCGAAATTATTGACGATTTACGCTATATAGCCGAAATCCTGAAAAGTTCGTTTGTACTTCTTCGTTTATTCAAAATGTTCTTCGTTTGAACGTTTCTTTTACTACCTGTTACGAAATAAAACAATGTTAAGTTATCATGAAAATTATTGGCCTTGAAATTTTTTGCAGATTCGCTGCATCGCAAGGTCAACTGAGGTTTGTGTAAATCCCAGTGGTCCCAGTGGCGTTT
Organism: Nephrotoma flavescens; assembly: GCA_932526605.1. Lineage (NCBI taxonomy): Eukaryota > Metazoa > Arthropoda > Insecta > Diptera > Tipulidae > Nephrotoma > Nephrotoma flavescens. The sequence goes on along the minus strand of OW052220.1, from coordinate 301,096,593 downwards.
GGTGGAAATTGGCTAACCGGACGTGGTACCTTTCATCATGTATCATTTACGAGAGAAACGATTATAAACTAAAAGATATCAAATTAGCATTAATACAACTCCAGCAGGTCGATTCTGGCTTTTCCTATGAAAGGAGAATAAGAAAAAATATTTTCATAGTATTTTTGTTGCATTTTTTTTTCTGGCATGCTATGGTAAAGAATTGGTGTAAATTTTTTCAAAAAAAAAATTAAATTGGGAATATCTAATCAGGGGGGAATATTCCGTATTAAATTTCGATGCAGAAAAATAAATTCCTAAATGAGAGAAAATTAGATCATACTTGATTTCTCAGTAGGCCAGAACATAATTTTGTCAAAAACGCTATGTAAATATTTGTCCAAATTCTTTTTTCCTAGGGAAAGCCAGAATCTACTTGCAGGTTAGCTTCCAAAATTAAAGCGGAAATTATATTTTTTTATATTGGCTGTACGGCTTAGACTAATTAATCGATCGGGATGAAACTTTGCACTTCACAACTTTACGCGTCTACCATAAATTGGGTGATCGCAGTGATTTTTAACCAAAAATAACTTTCTGATTTTTTTGTCAAAGTAACGTGATAGGGATTTTGACCAAAATTTACCATTCCATGAACATGTGGCTCGATTACCTCTGTACTCAATAAGTACACGTCTTCTCTTGGCCGCGGCTTTTGTTGGTACCGTTTTGCTTGGACACATTAATTCTGGTAAAATTTTGCAAAGCATATCAATATATGTATGTGCCAATATTTCGAAACCATAAGTTTTTAGCACTAGAACACCATTCCAAAAACTATGAAGACAACAACCCCATTTATAGGTTGCAAAATCATGCAACATCATTGACCTATTTGACTATAAATTATAGGACAACTTTCAAATTACGCTGAAGAATTATTTAGTTTTTAAATATTAATTCAAATTTTAGGTTTTTTTTTGTTTTAGGGAGTTGCCAGAATAGAGCCGGCCACTGTCGGTAAATTTTGATTCAGCGAAAAATCAAAAATGATTTTATTAGCAGTCTGCAGCTCATTGATTACTCGAACAAAATTTTCAATTTGTATAAAATGAAAAACTTATTATAAGCAACTTAAACCTATAGCAGACTCCAATGAATAAATATGGTCTTTTATATTTCCAAGATAAGGAGGCCCTTCATGTATGAGGATAACGAGGCCCATCATGTATAGTAACATGTTTTTACTGACGCGATAAATTTGTTTGTTTGTGTTTTATTTTATTTTTATGATTTTGATTAAGTTTTTTGTGGTGTCCGGAATTATAAAAAATTGGTTAAAGGTCTTTCGGATAAAAAGTTCATGCTACGTTGTTCAGAACTAAGCCATTTTAAAAAAAATTTGAATGGAGTAAGCTATTTCTCAAATATGTACTAAAAATTGAGCTTGGTTTATTCTATGAAAATTAACTTGTTTGGTAGGGGATTGAGAGGGGTGTGTAACGAAATATCGGTTTTCAAAAACTCGGTTTTCAAAATCCTGGTTTTCAAAATCTCAATTTTCAAAATCCCGGCTTTCAAAATCTCGGTTTTCAAAATCCCGGTTTTCAAAATATCGTTTTTGTAAAAAAAAACGATTTTTAGGATTTTAAATTTTAAAATGTGGCATGTGGGAAAATGGGCATCTTAAATGATTTTTTGACAAAATTCAATAATGAGTTTGCGATAAAGTTCTAGAAAATGGCTAATAGGGATGGAATTTGGACGGCGGGCTGAGTGCCCGTGAGAGTTATCGAAGCCATCAGCTTCTACAATTATTGCATTTCAAAATGTTGCATTAACAAAATATTGTTTTTTTTATAAATCTTGCAACTACAAAATGTTGCAATTAAAAAATGTTGCAAGTACAAAATCTTGCAATTAAACAACTTTATTAATTATTTTGTACAATTAGAACTAGAAGAAAAGAAAACCGGAATATGAAAACCAGGATTTTGAAAACCGGGATTTTGAAAACCCAGATTTTGAAAACCGGGATTTTTAAAACCGGGATTGTGAAAATTGAGATTTTGAAAACGAATTGAGACTTCGTAGTACACCCAATTGATAGAGGGTCTAGATTCAGCAACCACTATGTAATAAATCATTTCCCTATTCGTAACCAAAAATTAATTTTACTAAAAATTATCAAAATTATAAACACTGTATACCTTTAATTAATCTCACCCCAAGGCGTATTAAAATATTATTGTATAATTTGCATAATTGATTTACTGTTAATTCATGAATCGCATGTGATAAAAATATATTATTAGCTATTTAGTTTTTGCAACAAAACCATTTCATCGATTTTGTATTCAAAATGAGCACAAAATTTAATACTACATGTAACCGCGCATCATATTCGTTTACAGAATTTTAATTAAAATTAAAAATACACGCAAATTTTCATTTAATTAGTTTTAAAATAATTTTAAAACCGTTTATTACATTTTTTATACAAAATTATTTTACCAATCACAAACCACTTTTTTTTTGTTACCAAACCCCCGTAGTATACTAAATATGATTTTAGGCCTTATTTTTAATAATTTTATGGTATTTTTGCCTAAATTGATTTAAGCTCTTAATATAAATTAATATTTTTTGGAACGATCGATTTAATTCGAATTAATTTAGGTTTATCAACCATGAAGCATATCGATAAAAAACTAAAATTTTGCGAATCAATAGATTTTTTTTTTGCTCAGTGAAAGCTTTTTTTTGGGGCGCTAGAACTAACTCGAAAATTCAATTTCAATGTTATCACGATTGTGTGTTTGTTATATACATAGATTTGTATTTGGTTGCGATGGAAAATTTAAAAGCTTCGTATACAACATGCATTTTAGAATTAGTATATGTTGTGTACATTAAATTAAGCAAACAGACGATGCAAACATTATGTATATGCCATATATAGCTGATACAATGTAGAAATCAATTCAATTGATTTAATGCAGTCTTGCCTGGTTTTTATTTAATTTTGTTAACAGGTATCTCTTCAACTTATTCTAGGAAAAATATAACAAGGCAAAAAGTCTGTTACTTCGTTCCAATATTCTATAAAAATAAATTCATTAAATTTAATTAATTAAATAAAATGAAAGAAACTATGTTGCATACTTGTATCGATACAGCAATATCCTAGCCAGGTATAAACTTTATTTAATAAAAATTTCATTGTAAGTGCTCGTGACGTTTACTTCTATTATCGTCACTCCAATAATAATCAATCGACTTAGTAACGATGGTAAAGCATCCTTATTGCATATAAAATTTAATTATTGTTATATGCTTAAGACGTATTTTTGTAACATGATTGCAGAAAACTAAAATGCAACTTAGTTGTTATGAGATTTTATACTTCAAAATTTTTATTGGAATTAAATTATTATATTCAATGTAATTGGGATATGATTCAGGAATATACTACTTACAGTGTTGTTCCGTTTTACCTACACCGCATAATCAATTAATATTCTACACGTGTAGACAATGTATGTAGACCATTTAAAAATGGTGTCGACAGTGTAGATAATATAGAGAACGTCGAAAATTGTTATTCTGTGCTACAATTCAAAGTGTTAAATCGGTATTAATTGGAGCTTATGCTACCGACATGTTAGCTAATCTTCACCTAATTCACCTTGCGGAAGGATTAAGTAGCGGAAAATAGGCAAAACCAATTTTCACGTACCCATGGCAATTGATGGTAGTAAACCCTCGTTTCAATTATTTCGGATCATTAAAACAGTTTTTTTCCAATTTGAATGCTCTCATTTACTGATTTTGCACTTAAGAGTGTTCTTTACTAAAGTAAGGGTAATTTGTGCAGGTTCCATAACCATCTGTGGGAACATTTTCTTCTGTGTTTTTTTGATATTCAATAGCTGTTATGGAAAACTCATGCGTAGTTTTTTCTTTCTCGAAATTTTTTTTCATATAAAATTTAATGTCAATTCAAAAAGATCGATTTCTCAGTGGAATTTTATCATGCTGTGGATACTTGATGAAATCTGAAGGTAGTGCGAAGAAATACTTTAATACTCACAACCAGTATCAAAATTCTGCAACATTGTGCAACATAATGTAACGCAGAACATGTCTAAACAAGATGCAACTTCAGGCAACATTGTGCAGTATAACGCAGCATACATAACATAACAGCAACATAATAGCATGCAACTTTATGTCACATCATGTAATCAATATTGTGCAACATGATGCAACAAAGTGCAACATCACACAACACTACGGCTCATCTGGAGGAGTTCTTAATGAATTTTTTGGAAATGAGAAACCTCACTAAGAACCGCTTCGGGCCATCAGAATCAATTCCTGGTACCAGACAGCTCTTCCTCATCAATTCTTAACAAAAATCATTCGAGCTAATTTTTTTCAGTAAAGTGGGTCCCGGACTCCACCGGAGGACTGACATTAGAAATCCATTCTCCCTAAACGAATTTTTTCGAAACTAAAACCCATCAATTTTTATAAAAATCGTGCTCACCGAAAAAAATTAAATAATGGAACCCAGCTCACACCGGGTGACCCTCTAAAAGAAATTTCAACAATCGGTTTTTAGTAATCGAAAATGCTACTCAGCAATTTTTATAAAATTCCTCGGACTCCGTCTGACGACCCTTTGAACGTATTTCCCTTAATTTAGCACCCATTGCAATCGACTTCGGGCCCTCGAAAACAAAAATTAAATGAAGGAAGGTTTCGGTGTCCACCGTTCGACTCTTCGAACGAATTTTCCCGCAATCTGAAGCAGTTGTGATCGATTCCTGGCTATTGATAATTCGCCAATGTTTATCAAAATCGTGAGACTAAAAAAATATTAAAAAGCAGGATCCCGATTTAGACAATAGTAGGTGGGATTTTATTAGTTTGTTTCAAGACGGGTTGGAGTTCTACCATGAATATTTATGGAATTGTACGATTTTGGTCGAAATAAATGGAGCTAAGCCATAGTTTACCAAATTATGGTCAAATTTGGTGTGTAAACCACGCAGTTAGGAATGAACCTTATCCAATTCTCAACTGATTATTTTTAATTTTGAAAGAGTTTACAGAGTTTTAGTGAAATTTGAACATGGATTTCAAATACAATCCTAGAGTGTGGCCATGTTATGGAACCAGGCAGTTTCTCCCGATTTTTTTTTTTTTGTTATTGACCTTCTGGATTAACTCGAAATTTTTATTATAGATTTGTTTAGGTTTAATACGAATGTTTTATCGGTTAAAAATGTATTCTTAAAGGTATTTTTGATGGTCGTGTTAAAAATCACGGTTATTATTAATGAAATATGATATTTGATATTTATGTCTTTAATTAGTTTCAATAAGACCAAAATTCAAAAAAATTCCAATCCTGCTATACAAAACAAATTTGACTATAATTAGAAAATAAACTCAATGTTTATTCAGTTCTATTTAGCCTTCTTGAATTCTAGAATGGTTGAATTCTATAACTTCATTGAAAATTCACGTTAACGTTACAGATACCAAATTTAAAAATAAGTAATTAAAAAATGACCTAGTTATATTCAGCATCACCGAATTCTAGAAAGGTTTGGGTACGATTCGCCAAATCCACGATTCTAAGTTAAAACCGAAATTCTCAAAAACTCAAAATTCCTAAACAAAATATCAACTTTCAAAATTCGAATATACAAAATTCTAAAATAAATCTCATTTTATGCCGATGGAAATTTAAAAACCTTGCCTCTTTTATATTTCAAGGAAAAAATATCCTTTTTGCAACATTTCATTATTTCATCAGAATTCAAATAATTCCAACTGACTTAAATTTCAAAATCACACTTAATAAAAAAATTAAAATTCCATTTTACAAATTACCGTAACGTAAAAAATCAAAGTTCAAAATTCCAATTGAAAAAATTTAGTTATTTTCGGTATCTCTTTGGAATTTTGAATATTGGAATTTTGAAATTTGGCGTTTTGTAAAGGAATTTTTTTTTTTTTTTAATTTATTTTTTTGTGGTTAAGTACGATTTGCCAAATCCAAAATTCCAAAAACAAAAATCCGAAATCGAAATTCCAAAAAAAAAATTCCAGAAACAGAAATTCCAATAAAAATAAAATTCTGGAATTTGAAAAAATGGAATTTTGCATAAGGATTTTTTTTCTAAAATAAATAAATTTTGGAATTTTCCAAATTAGAGTTTTGAATTTTGATATTTATGTTATGGTATTTTGTAAACTGGAATTTTATAATTTTGTTAATTGGGATTTTAGAAATTTAGGTCAGTTGGAATTTTGTTTTGAATTACCGAACCGTTCCCTGTGTACCATAAACAAGCTTGTAAAAATCTACCGGTGGGGAAACTGTTTGGTATTCCAAAAAATTAACCCTGTCTGTAGCATCACGGCCAGTGGCGATCATTCTGGTAAACATCGCGACCCATGTTTGCGTACTAATTTGTTAAAACAATTACATTAAATTTAAATAAATAAATAATTTTATTAAACTAAATCAATTTGAATTTTTGAGAAATGTTGCAATTATAAACTAATGATAAATGGAATTTTGTACAAAACCTTTTTTTGGGTTCAGTACAATTCTTTAAATCTAAACTTCCAAAATCAAAATTCCAGAAAACAAAATTCCAGTAACCAAAATTACAAAAGAAATCCAATAAATAGAGAACGGGTCGGTTATCAAAAAAAAAAAAAAAATCCAACTGACCTAAATTTCCAAAATCACAATTAACAAAATATAAAATTCCATTTTACAAAATCCATAACATAAAAATCAAAATTCAAAATTCTATTTTAGAAAATTCCAAAATTTATTTATTTCAGAAGAAAAATTCCATATGCAAAATTCCACAATTGGAATTTTGAACTTTTATTTTTTACGTTACGGTAATTTGTAAAATGGAATTTTAATTTTTTTGTTAAGTGTGTCTGATGAAATAATGAAATGTTGCAAAAAGGTTTTTTTTTAAATAAATAAATTTTGGAAATTTTGGGAATTTTGATACTGATATTAGGGTAATTTGTAAGCGATTTTTTTTTAGAAAGTGTGGTTTTGGAATTTAGGCCAGTTAAATTTTTTTATTGGAATAGCGAAGGGTTTCTCCCGAAAGTTGTTTCAAAATTTAAGTTAGAATCTCGTAATCCAATTCTGCATTCCAAATTTGACAATTATTGGTTAAGGAATGACCAAGTTCCGTTGAAAATGACCAAATTCTAAAAATTCTTGATATATTTTAATATATTTTAAAAAAATTTCACTTTTTAATGGGATTTTTAGATATCAGCAAAAGCTGGATTTTAAAACTTGGGACTACAGAAATCGAGATTTTGAAAAGCGGAATTTTGATAATTCGGGATTTTGAAAGTCGACTCTCATACCGATTACATTTGTACTATTCACTATTCATCAAAAATCATTTTAAAATGAGTGTATTGCCAAAGCTAATCCGCTGAATTTCCGAAATTGTATTATACCCGCGCATTAGTATATGTAACATAAAACATTTATCCAATATATTCCTGCAGCCATTTGGTACAATGTAATATATGACGTTAGGGGTTTTTGATGATAAAACTAGATGGTAATCTGGTGAATTAAAAATTTCAACATAACTTAGAATATCTTGAGGAAATCTCTTGAAGTTGCAGTATTGTAACTACATATGAATATGACAGAATGGAAAGTCATAAGTTGTTTAATAAGTCAGTAACTGAATATAGTGATATTTTCATGGAAGATATTTGCATTTATTGTACATGTCTCCTTACAAGTGAGCACTGGAATGGTTCCCTGAATTAAAAAATGCTAAAATTAAAAAGGTTGACTGTGTTTTTATTTGAAAAAATGGGAGCTTTTCATTTCATTCAAAAATGGGAGTCATGTTTTTAAAAAATTTTCTGATTTAACAAAGATGTTTTACAAAAACAAATTTAACTTGAAAACGGCACAACAAAGGCATATGTTATGCCATTTATAAACACATTTCTTAAATCATTTTCAAAATTACTTACAGACTTTAAGTCAATTTTAAATTGAAATAAAAACGCTGGTTTTAAGTCAGAAATTTAGCATCGTAATTGAAGGGATAAGTCACTTTTTCTCTATTTATTTTTTTAACATATTTCTTTCTTTTTAACAGTACTTCAATTTACTTGTTGGTCTCTAATCAAAATTCGACACGTATAAAAATTGAAACAGGAAACCCTGTTCGTAATTGCTGCACCTGTTATTGGACTAGTTTGCATCACGTTAAAATTATATCTGGCATTGAGTATGGAAGAGAACCATACGATCTCTATGTATTTCAATAACATCGTCTATTTGTTTCAGGACTAATAGCACAACATTGATTAGTCTCGGTTTCGTTGTTGGTTTATGGCCTTTGTAAAAATTTGTAAAAAGTGCGATGGCTCTCATTCAGAAGACGAAGTGCTGCTCCAAAATCTGCCAATTGTCTAGATAATTCAGTTGTTCTGGAGACGTTAGAAGATGTTTAGATGGATTACTCAAAAGTGGTAAATTGACGTTTGAACCACACTCCATTGCCCATATAAAACATTCAAGTTCATGCAATAATCATAGTATTCATCATAATGGAAAGCTGCTAACTTAAATCATAAAAACTGATTTCCAGAAAACTAGAAATCAGTTGAGCCAAACTTTAACATTTTCATTAGGTGGCTTAACGAGTCCTTAAAAAATACTATAATAAAAACAAAATACATATACCGTTCCAAAATAGCAACAGTGTTAAACAACAAATTAAGAATTAGAAATTAGAATCCAAGAAACTTGACACTTGGAAAAATACAGTGGCTGAATTTCTGCTAGAATCAGCCTAATTCCATTGAAGACGTTCTGAAAGAACGATTTTCTGACATAAAGTGGTCTCGAAACTAATGAACTTTGTACTTCTGATTGAATATTCCAATTGAATAGGATCATTATCATCCAAAACGTATTATGATTAAAATTGGGCTAACCTTGAATTGACCCAACTCCATAAATATAAAAACTAAAAAAACCACGATTAACTTGTTATAGTTGGATGAAGAAATTCGGGAAGGGAAAACGTAGCACTACGTTTATTGATTTTTAGAACACTGTCAGAAAATCGTTCATTCAACGGTCTTTGTAGTTTAGTGGAACTAGGCGAATTCTGGATAAAATTAAAAAAACATACCTCATGATTATTTTGCATGTCGGAAATTTTGCATTGAAAATTGTAAATTTGAATGCATGTCTTTTTACTCTCTAGTTTTTACCGATTGCACCAGGGAGTCCAGCACCGGACACTACTGAAATGACTGTTACATTCGCTATGGTGTATACGTACCAGTAACGAATCAGGGATCGCAGTTTATTTAGAATTATTAAAAAAAAAAAAAAAAAATTGAACTCCATCCCTTCCAACTAAAACGACGGGTTCTGCTAGCTTTAGAAAAAAATAGCAGAGCTCATATCAAGAGATTATTTAAAAGCATTTTTAAAATTAAAGGTTAATTTTAGGCTAATTAAATGCCCTGTTTATTTTTTTTATTCTGCTCGTTCTAGAAAAAGCATACGGCTTTATCACTTCAAAGCTAGTAGAACCCAAATCGAAAATCGGACGAAATCATAACGCAAAATTTGATTCATTGACAAACAAATACCTTTTGGCTCATTAAGGCCTAGCCAGAGATGGGAGTATGCGTCATCTTGTTGTAGACAACTTGTCGACAACGTCAACCAATTGTAGTTGGTCGACTAAAAGTCGACTACTCGTAGACAACGTCAACAAACAATTCTAATTCCGCCAATAGTGATTGGATGATCAACATATTTGTAACTTATGTTCAGATATTTCCAAGTACCTCACACTGATTTATTTTTGTTAATACTGACTTTTGTTACTACCGATACTGATCCGGTTCAGTTCATGTTTCGTGAAAAAACACAAAGTCGCTTATTATAGATTTCAAATTAAAAATTTGTGAGCTGAAACAAAATTTGGATCAAGTTTTTCATATAAATATAAAATTTGAACTGATCCGGATCATTCCGTATCAAGAAACGCGGAAATTGAGTGCCTGACATCGCTTTTTTGTCTCAATTTCAAACTAACTAATATGAAGCTGATTTCGTAACAGTTGGATGTTTCTAATGGTTTTAAACCAAAATATTCATGATATGAACGTCTAAACTTCAAACTTAGCCGATTGAAAATATTGTTCCTTGAAGGTCTAGTATGAACCTACCATTAGTTTTGTTATTTTGAAAGTTATACAAAAAAATTGGCGTGACACAGTCTAATTTACTATTCTAACTAGCCGTTATGTGACTTAATGAAGCTAGTTTATACTTTGCGCCTAACGCCGACTTCCTTGTAAAACGTTCGACTAATCGAATTGATGGCTAATTCTCAGTAGTCATTCAGAGATAGCAATAAGCAAATCTCGTCTGATGTTTAATTAAAATTTGCTAAATAAAGTAAAATTTATCAATTTCCAAATTGTTTCGAATCGGCTATTAGCATATCTGAACAAGGTTTGCAAGTTTAAATATCAGGCGTGTTCTATTTTCTGAACCCTAGAGACACGTATCAATAATTTGTAATAACCGACCATCAATTTAGTTATTCGGAAATTAAAAAAAAAAGTCGGCATCGGACAATCGGCTTTAGACAGTAATTTAGCAGAAAAAACCGGCATAAGGCACAATGTATTAGAAGTTTTACTTAAGCGCCTGACGTCAATTATAAGCCGAGATTATTTAATTCTATTTTTCGAGTTCGCGAACAGGTATAGGTAACAAATTTTAATGCATAAAGTGGATAACAAATGCCTATGTATCCCAAAAAATATTCATAATAAAAGTTAGATGGTTTTCCCATAATACCCCTGCTCTATATATTTCTGCAATTATACAGAACTTTTCAGAACTGTTGAGAACAACCACACTACAAGAAAACCGTCGATTTTTTTCGATGGATTCTTTGTGTTATGCAATTTCATCGATGATATTTAATTTTAAAAAATAAGATTTAATTTTTAATTTCACAAAATTTGACTTAAGTTTTCGCGATCTCGAACAACTGCGTTTTAAAAAAAAAATGTGGCTAAAATTTCTAACTAAATTAGTGGTCAATTCATGCTACTCACCGATAGATGTCTCTAATATTCTGGAATCAAACCATCCATGATATTCAGTTTTATGACTGTGTGCCTGAGAGTGATTTTTTCGACTAAATTGCCTACTAAACTAAATTAATGAGTAGTTATGCTATTAGTCACTAGGTTTATCATTTAGACTCCTGCTGAGGTTGCTTGACCATTCAGTTGTCATTTTCTTTTTTTGTTTTTATTATTTTTACGAGTAAAAATGTCTAAAAGGAAATATTCTCATACTTAAATTTCGATTGTAATTTATAATCACATTCATGAGTAATGTGATTTCCATTTCCTGGATTTTAAACAATAACAGGCACACAGTCTTACCTGTTTTGGTAATTTTTTAACCGCAACCATCAATTTACTCAGTCGTAAATTTAAACAAAAAAAATTGACGTAAATACAAATTATTATTAAACATAGCCACGTAGCCACCAACAACATTGGTTTGTTGATCTCTAGTGACATTTGGCCGAACTAAAACAATTTGAAGTTGAATTGAACTAAAAATGTTTTGTTCGCTGACCTGACAAATATTTCTTTCATGCATAAAATAGCTGATGTATTTTTTTCCTAAATATAGTGAGCCAATTAAACGTGAGCCATCAGATACATTAGGGATGAGACCGAATTGGATGATGCTAAAATAAAATTTTTATTTGTGGTCGAATTTTAAGTATGTTCATCATCATACTGATGTTTGTTACGAGGATGTGGTTCAGGTTAACCAGGTACTCACTGTAATGAACGCTTAATCGCGACTGTTAAAAAATCGCGTTCTTTTACGCCCAATGTGCATATCTATGCCACGGTAACATGAATCCGGTAACTTCTTCGTTTCTTTCCTCTTTACCTATAAAAAAAAATTATAGCTAAAGGGGAAAGAAACGAAGAAATTGTTCATTACGATCATTCTTGGTTATTTATTTCTATGGCGAATCTCGTGTTGTGTCTGATAGCAATGCTACCTGTGTACGAGCACGTGATATTGATTGTACTAAAATATTTTTCACCATGTGGACGTTTTTCTTCTTAATTCTCGTGTTTCCCGTTTCTCCCTACCATAAGGCCGCGCGACTATCGATTAAAAGAGAGAGAGCGAGACCAATGTGCACCGGGTGTGTGCGAAGTAATGCGCTCTAGAAGAATATTTTTTTTATATGTTTCTCGTTCTACGAAAGACAGAGAAGGAAGAATATTCTTCTAGAACGTTTTGGCGTTCGTTTTGAGGTGGAAGATTTATTTATTTTTGTTAGTCAGTCTCGTTTTGGATTTAAAAAGGCTAGTTTTGTTTGCTGAAATAAAATTCAAAGATTCAAGTTGGTTGAGTGAAAAAAAATTATAATTGTATTAATAAAAAAGTTGAAATTAATTTATATTAACAATTAAATAAATAAAATACAAAAAAAAAATTATGAAGTTTACAGTTTAAAGGTGTTCTATTCCCTTCAAAAATTTTGTTTATTTAGTGATGTGATTTCAAAATCAAAAATCGAACTGGATTGCATTGGATTATGAGCGAATTTTAGAGCTATTTGTGAAAATAAATGTTATAAATGATAAGTTTTCTTTGTGGGTGGTGAAAAGTGGAAAGCAATAAAACCCTTTTGATTTTCGATACGTAACCGTGTATTAAAATTTGTTTGATTGTCGCAATTGATTCAACGGGTGCCGCCTTATATTCACGGGTACCGTATTTTAATGGGTACCGTATTTTAACGGGCGCCGCAACTAAGTTTCAGTTCATTACAGTTTTACGGGCCGGTTGAGGCCATTTGTTTATTTACGGCGAGCGAGATAGTGCCTAACCAGGCAACAATTACAACGAAGGCATAGCAAAGCCCAGCGAAGGCAAACCAAATCACAACGAAGGCGAACCAACGCCCAACGAAGGCGAGAAGACGCCTAATGACCCGGGTGCGGCGCACGCCTGAGACATGATGGCACCAAAGCCGCAACAGTAAATTTTTTTTTGAAAATATTAGTATTACCAAGGCACCTCATTCAGTTATAATTATTGTGTTGTTCGTTCCTAAATTTCCGGCCGACGAATTTTGTTTATTTATTATTTGCGTTTATTTTTTTTTTCAAGTTTCTGTAACCACAGTGTAGGCCAGGATACCCGCAAGCATCCAACCCCACGACCCATCGCATTTCTCTCCGATATTTAGCCTTCAAAATCACTGTGTGAGGCCTCTGCGGGGTATCAGATGAAATCTGCGGGCCGGCTGCTGAGCCGCTCGTAACAAAGTTACTGGATTGAAGTTACCGTATGGATATGCACAATAAGAAGTACATAGTTTATGTCAGCGTAATGAGTTGGTGCTAACGAAATATCAACGCCGCTACCAACATGTTATTTTATCATATTAACTAATAATTTACGTGTTTTAGTACCAACTTAATTTTTTTTTTGCCCCTTAGATAATAAGACGATTATCTTATAGCTAGACAGATTGAGCTTCACTCGTATTTGATCAAACTTCAGGTCATTTAATCTAAAACTAGCAGAACCCAAATCGAAAATCGAACCAAATTCGAAAATAGAAATAACTAAATGACCTAAAGTTTGGTCAGGAACGAGTGTAGTCCAAAATATGGATCAGTTGATTAGACCAGACAGAACCCAACATTTTTTCTGGGTCACTTGATTAGGTCATAATGAGCCTACAATTGTTTATATGTCGATCGATCTTGATATGCGTTCTAATTTCGCAGATGCCTTATCCTTTTTATAGAATGAGCAGAATAAAAAAAATTAAATAGGTCATTTAATTATCCTAAAATTAAAATTTAACTTTCCAATTGCTTTTAAATCAATTTTTTGATATGGGTTTTTTGTTAACTTTTTCTAAAGCTAGCAGAACCCGTTGTTTTAGTTGGAATGGATGAAGTCCAACATTTTTAATAGAGCGCTATTGCTTAGCCTATTGGTTGGGCTAGCTTTAGGGACGTACATAGAGACAATTTACAACCCAAAACGTAAAGACTGACAGACGAAGCACAGCTCACTTGAAAAACTTTTGTGCTTAGTATCATGAGTGGGTTGAAATTTGCGAATAGTGAGGTCTTTATACTAATAATTTGGTTTTGAGAGCAAAGTGCGTGTGCCTGGTTGACAAAATGATACAACTCAAATTTATTCTTAGTAAAAACATTAAAAACTAAACATCTTTTATAATTATTAAAATATTTTATTTTATTGAAAAAACTTTTCATCTTTTTAAACCAGACCATTTAACTAAAGACCCTGTAATAATATTAGTCTATTTGTGGATTTGCCTTTAATCATTCATCATTAATATAAAAATTTAAAAAAACTTAAGACTTACCGCTAGCCACCGGCGAAACTATTAATATATTAGCTAGTGCAGCCCCCGTACCGTGTCCCATCAACGTAATTTTATTTGGATCACCATTAAACGCTGGTAAATTCTCCCGCAGCCAATGCAATCCCGCTATCAAATCCATTAGACCAAAATTACCTTGGGCATTTTCTTTTGGACCAGTTTTTAAAAAACCTGCAAAAATATTCTCCATATTAAAATTTAAACTATTAATAATAAAAATGTACAACGAGACCTTACCTAAAATACCTAACCTAAAATTTATAGTAACAACAATAACATTTCCATAAGCAGCTAGCACCGAACCATCGTATGGATTTCCCGAATTCCATTCAAACGATTCACCATGTATATATACAATTGTTGCTACCCTATATTTTGATTTATCATTGCTATCATCACCCAGTTTTGTATTTTCATCGTTACTACTACTACTACTACTACTGCCGGATAAATCAAGGTTGGCCCGATTACTGCTGCTATCTACATTACCTGTAATGAAAGCAAACAAAAAAAAAGATTTTCCAGATTAGAAAACAAAAAATATTTAAATCACAAAAAGCTTAAATATAAATTAGAAATAGAATAAGAAAAAACTTTCTAAATTTATTTAAATTTTGATGATTTGACGATTTCATCATGCTGATGATTCCCAAAAAGAGATAAATATTTGGTTTCCGGTGATTTTTGAAAAAAGGACTTGAACATTTTTTGCATAACATTCATTGTGTAACACATTTATCGATATATCCGACATACATATATACATGTCATTCATACAGATAGACCTTGGACGGACTTGGTGACGATAATATTAATACGTAACCATAAAATATTTTTTCCTAAATTTGATATTATTTATGGAAATACTATTTTAGTATATGTTAACACATTTTTTGTGTGTTTTTATTACTAGAAAGCTGTTACATAGATTATCTCCTTTGTTCGTTTCTATGTATATACATAATATGTTTCTGGCATTCGCACACATAACAAAAACATATAACATTTCCAACTCATTTTAAATAAATAATTCTATTTATTTGGAAATGTATACGCAAAGCATAAATAAATAAAAAAATAAAAAAATAAAAATCTTAAATGAATTTTCATCTCTCGTAATATTATCGCGTGAGCTTTTTTCTTGAGCTTTCGAGATTATAGAGAATTTTGTGTATTTGATCAAATTGTCTTGATATATAAAATATAAGACGAGTCACAATATTCTTGCTGGCAAATTTTTGAATAAATTTAAAATGGTATTTGACGGAAAACATTTCGTTGTTGTTGTTGTTGTTGTTGTGTTGGTTTAATTTACATTACACAATTTGAATATATCCGCATTATGCAAATATGTTTGTTTTTCGCCCGCATCAGGTTCAATTAAATCAAATAACATTTTCTGCAAATTGCTCATCCATACCGTTTTTAATAACAATTATTGTAGATGGGAATAGCGCGAGATATCAAAATTTTTTTTAGATTTTTTCATATATGTTAAACCAGAATACCAAAAAATTTATTACGTTTGTTTCCCATTTTCTAAATATTTAGAACTTAACACAATTTGTCACTTTACAAAATTGGGAATTTTTTGATTTACTGTGAATGTTTATTTTCCAATTTCGAAAATTTGAATACTCTTATGACTTTTCAGTAAAGTATTTTTTCTATGTACCAAACGTATGCTACCAATGTTCTAACCTCGCAACGACTCGACAAATTACAAGTTTTTCGTAAACTGGACAAGCGACGTGGAAACTTTTGAAAATATGCTTGAATTTTATAAAACATACCAAAAAAAACTATAGTTTGAAACTTTGAAATTGGATTAAATCAAAAATAAATGGGTTCTATAACAGGGTTGATTAAAAACAAAAATTAAAAGTTTGTCTGATACTCCTCTCTCAGGTTTTGATAAAAGCACAAAACTTTTCGATTTTATAAAAATCTTTTCATATAAAGTGCATCTGATTGAGAAAACGAGCAAAGCGTTGAATCTGATTAAAAAACTTTTATAAATACAAATATTTTATTATTTATTCATAACAGCTTTAATTTTTTAAAGTTTCTTTTTTTTTAAATAAGCTTTTATCTGCCGTATGAATTTAAATAAGTTATCACGTTTAATAAGGTGGTTATTAAATTTACAGGGTATCCATTTTAAAAAGTGTATACCGACCTCATATAAAGAAACCATAAAATCACCAACATAAAATAATATCCAAATTACTACAATATTACCGAACAAAAGAATTTCTAAATTACCATTAGGGCCACAGCAGTCACAGCTGGTGTTATCAACCGTTGGGGACTTCACAACTAGAAGTAAAACAAAATTAAATTTTGAGACAGTTTGACGAATTTGTTATGCTATAAAGTACAATTTTTGTATAGAAATCTAGAAAACTTTGGGATCAAAAAACTTCACAAAATTGAGGCACCTAAAACGTTAGATTCAAAATAAATTGTTTCAAGTTTAAACACAGAAATTTCACTTTGATCTTTATTAAATAATAAATTATACATCACAAATTAAAAACTATCTTTGAGATTTCGACCACAGATTTTATTAAAATATTTAGATCAACCTGTTAATTAAATAACTAAAATGAAGATTAAATTTTTGCAATTACCTATTTTATATTTCATATTAACATTCTAGGCAGCAGAAATTTTATGTATAAAAAAGACCTTTTAGGGCATTTTAAGGCCTCAGCAGTGGTAATCCAAATAATCGTTACAAAAATCAGAGTAAAGGCCTGATTTTTCATTTGTCCATCGCTGCTGACTTAAAACAACAACCGTTTGATCTGCATGCAGTCCTTTTGATTATATATAAAAAAAAATCAGAATGAGAAGAGTATCATTCCACCAACGACCAATATGACCAAGGGGGAAATAAAAATTCACGAAATGTTTAGGCGGAATCCGGATGGAAGATCCACAACTAAAGGTTTCAAAAAAAATTAGGATTCGGATAAGTATATCACCAGTTCAGTCAAGTATACATGGACCTTAAGCGTATGGAGATAATCTGAGCAAAGCATGATGGTATCAAAGTGAATCAAAACTATTATAGACCGCATCACGTTGTGCACAAAGCACAGCTTGCAGCCAACAACAACCGGCAAAGACAAGATGCCTAAGCTGGAAATTAGAACTCGATACAAAACGACAAATTAGTAGTCAATCCAAGCGGACTTTTGAGATGCCGAGATTATTGTGAAATAGTTTTCCCGGACGAGGAAAAAAGTTTTTCCCAATAAAAAAAATCGAAAAGCTCTTATGGCAGCTACCACTTTTGGTGGATTGATTTCTTCCTAAAATCCTTGGAATCTTCTGATTTATGGGAAAAGATTAATTATAAAGCTCCGAAGCTGATCTGACGAATCCATCTGTTCTGTAAAAAAAAGATCTTAGACATTTAGTAAAAAAAAATCGGGGTCAAACATTTTCATGATGACTATAAAAAAACTGTTTTTTTTGATAAATTGACATGTCCGCTTAAATGTTGGAAAATTAATCTGAAACGATATTGTTAGAAATTTCAATTAGAATCTCTTAGTTCGTAGTCTATTTTCTCATAATTGATATATTACAAATATTTTTGAAAAAATGTAAAACCTCCTATGAAAAGTTGAGGTTCCGTTGGGCGAATTTTGACCAAATATCACTGGGATCTCCAAATTTATGAAAAAAGTTTAAGCATAAAGTTTCTTTCAACTCATCGGTATTGTTTCAAGTTCAATTTTTCTCGTAATTGATATGTTTTTCACAATATTTCTAGAAAACGAAAAAGCTCCTGCCATGGACTGATTTCGACCAAAAATACTGATTCATCCCAATTTGTGGACAAATCTGAAAAGCTTTTTCTCGACCTATCAACCAGTCTGGACTGTACAGCGGCAACATTTTTGACGAAAATCCGTTTTTTTAAATTCATTTCCGTTTAAATTTTGGAAAAATGATCAGGCTGGTATTGTTGAAAAATTAATTTAAAATCTTATTATCGGTCCGCAGTTATCCGAGACGTCCGAGCCAGGATAAAAATAATTATAATAGTGAATCAGCCTGTATGGAAACCGCAAAAATGTATGCATTGATTTTGAGAATTCGGGAGTAGATCTGACGGGTGATTTTATTTAAACCAAATTGTTCAGAAATCTACTAAAATGACAGAAAGAAAATAGTGAATTTTTCACGATTAGAGAGTTAGCAATTTTGCGGGAAATAAAATAATCCGGACAAACTCCAAGAAAAAACGGTATCATATCAAAGGGCCGAATGTCGAAGGGCTGAATATCAAAGGGCCGAATGTCTATTTATTTTATTTTATTTTATTTTTTTTGTTTTCAGAAATATATTTTTTTAATTGTTTTTTTAATTTAGTTAATTTTTTTTATTTGGTGGCGCATGACAAAATTTCCCTTCATCAAAATTTATCGCTGACTTTATACGTGGAATTTCATGAATATCCAAAGGCGAAATATAGTAAAATATATAAATACGTAAGAAATCCATTTAAGTTTAATAAAAAAAATTACAAAATATACCATAAAACAATTAAAAAATTAAATTTCTAAAAACAAAAAAAAAAATTCGAACCTTCGACTTTCGGCCCTTCGCCATTCAGTCTTTCGACACATTCGGCCCTTCGACACATTCGGCTCTTCGACATTCGGTACTTCGATATTCTATCAAAATACAAACAGTTATGATACCACCGTTTTGGTCATATCAATGACGATTATATGAAAAAGTTTCAAGAAGGCAAAAAATTCGCCCCCCCCTCATCGAAAGTCAAGGATCGAGGAAAATCTTAAAAACAATTTTGGGGCAGAGGCTGTCAACACCGCATCATATTTGGTAAATTGTTTACCAAATAGAATGTATAGAATTTTGTACCGTCTGAAAAGGTTTGGCCGGGAACCACAGTTGAGAGTTTTTATGAAATACAGTGACGAATCTTAATCATGATTTTTTTTCCATAAAGTGCTCATGGAAAATCAGTTTTTCGAATAGTATTAGTTTCGTCACAAGAAATTCAACCTTTGGTAGAAAATACAGATAACTGTCCTAATAATTCGCAGCAAATTGATGAAAATTTTTTTTTGGATGAAAAATAAGTGGTCCAGATTCAAACGTTGACCATGCCTCCATTCAAATATTAAAACTGATATGACAGATATTAAGGATGTGACAGATGTTGTGTCGTATCGTATACGGTATTCGTATACGAATAATAAGTTCACCAATTCGTGCTACAATGGTCGCTTTCAGGGCACCCAACACTTGGTAACATGTAAAATCGAGGCCAACATTATGAAAATATTTAGTTCTATGAAAATTTAAAATCAAAATACAAAATTTTTGCACGGTGAGCTAGAAGAAACAATAAATATGGTCCAATCAGAGTATTTTGAATCCGGTAAAAAAGTGTGTCGCCAAAATCGTCGCAACACTTAGACGCACAGTTAAAGGATTCTGGTATAATGTAAGCTGTAGTTGATAAAATGATCATACATGATACATCGACGAATTGGTATGGTTTTAATGACCTAGATATGATTACGGAGTTTAATGGAATTTGATGAGCAAGTTACAGGTGAAGAATATCGGAGAAGCTGAATATAAGTACAAGTTGAAAGGAATCGTAACAAAGGAAACTTGATTTGTCGCAAGAGAAGCACAGACACGGGATTACAATCTCTCATGTTAAACTTGCTTAAGACATCATCTTAATAAAGTTTAACATGACAGAACGTAATCCCGTGTCTACACCACACGATGTTAAGGAAATCCTGTCCAAAGAACTATGAAATAAAATTAAAACATATTTTTACATTTGTGTTTGGCCCATTGGAAAGAATCTTGAGGTACTTAAAGGTATTTCATAAAACATATAAGGACCGTAGCTTTATCGATAACCGAAGCCGAGTACATGTCAAAGTTAGTAAGAAAGGTTATGGCTCAATAAAATACAATGCGACATTTTACCTCTTATGGCCTCTCCATGTGCTGTTCGAGTCATCAGTTTCAGCTCATTTCTCAGAAATTTCTAAAGTGCCCCAAAGCAGCCATCTAGGGCCATTTTTCCCATTCTGTCTATCAGCGACTTTGAATGTTTAATTAAAAGTGCATTCATATCACGCCGATGACAAACGGGTTTCAAACACCACCAACAAGATCTTTGGTGACGATAAATTTCTATCGTATATTTATCCAACGTGTGGTAGAAAATCAAATGATCCTCCAGAATTTAGTGAAAGGTAACATAAAACACAACCATCCCTAGGATACAGCAAATATAACAGAAAACTATGGAAGCTAAGTCGAGATCAATGTGTATCACAAACCGTTTATATTTGCATTTTCAAAGAAGAGCGATAGTTTACCACCTCGTCATGTAGCGTGCGACTGGTATGTTCGTTCATGCACGAGCATACCACACACACAAACATTAGTACAATTATAGACCAATTGCAAAGTTATCTTGAACTTGAAAATTATTCGAAAGCTTCGTTTATGAGTCACTGTGCTTTCATTGTAAACTTTTGCTGTCTATCTTTCAACATGGTTTTCTCAAAGTTCGTTTCACGATCGTAAACCTCACTAAGTTTACGTCAAGTATATTGACTGTCATGGAAGCATGGAATGAAATAGATGCAGCTACTACAGGCATTAGTACGGCATTCGACAGAGTTTCTCAAAAAAATATTATTTTTAAGCTTAGAGCCCTACGGTTTACATTGCTACTTCTCCTGCAGGTGGACTCATACCTGAGAAACAGGATATATCTGCAGGTAATCTTCAAACTGTCAATATCATCTGATTTCACATCCACGTCCTGGACGATATGAAGATTTATAGATTCATTTCAGCCCCTACTGGCTCGAATTTCTTACAAGCTGACTTAAACAGCTTTGCTACGTACGAAAACTAGAAAACAGCTTGGAGTTGAACGTAAACAAATGACAATCCATTACATACTCTCGTAAGCGTATACGTTCCTAATTACGCAACTATTATAAATCAACAACAATGCTGAAGCTGAAGTTACTTCATTTTGAGATTTGGGTATTTTTTGTGACAATAACCAAGTTAGAAATTTCCCTGCATGCATGTGAATAAATTTTTACGAAAGACATATGTTTCAATTTTTTAGATTTTCCTTAAATGTGCGTGAAAAAGAAAAACAATAGAGTTTTGTTGATTTTTGTTGGTATGTTGACTAAATGGCTAATTTATGACAAGTCACATTAGTTAGTGAAATGACTTGTCCAATAACTGTAAACGGTAGACGACAAATGTGAGACATGTCATAAACCATTCTTCTTTTTTGGCGATGTCTTATTACGACTTTTTCTTTTGTCATAACAATTAGGTTTTTTTTTTTTTTTAATAAAGAAAGTATTAATCATCCAATGGATTTAATGTCCTTTTAGGGTCAATTTATTTTAGTTTTTTTTTATATTAAGAGAGTGTTTTGAAAATTTCGATTCGAGTATAGTCTCGTTTGGGAATTGTGATATAAAAGTTCTAGTTTTTGATTTAAACACCCGCACGACATATAATTATATTAGAAAATAGTTAAATTCTAAGGATTAAAAATTTGTTTATTGTGTATGCAACAACCGTGTTCAATAAAACATTATACGAAACAATAAAAATTATAAGAATCATATCCCAAGTATTTTTACTTTCAATTTTCCTGGCGATATTCGTACTTAAGTACTAAACTTAGTCTAGTATTTTTCTAAGTTTGAGTTGCAATTTATTAAAATAAAACATATGAAACGTGTCGCGATTATTCGAAACTGAACGAAACTCAATAAAGGAGAATTGAATACATGTATGTGTGAACAGAAAAGACAAAAAACAAAATGGCGGGAGCGAGGTTGTGCATGAATGTAAAATGCTATATTTGAAAATGTTAGAAGAAAAAGATGGCAGCATCCAAATGTGAGAGCAAAATAAAAATTTAGGTTTAAAATGAATATTTTTATTTTATTAAATTTGCGGTATAAAAATATACATACATATATACATATTATATACGAATCTAAATTATATTTTAGCTAATTTTTTAATTATTTTTTATTATTACACAATTAGAAATTATTCTTTGATTGTACATAATATTAAAAGTTTAAATAATTTTCAAAATAGGTACTATGATTATTGCACATCAAGTTTATTACAATATTTTCGCATTTGTTTTCTACCTAAAAACTTAAAACTGAACTAGAAATTAATTAATTTATGAAAACAATATTTGAATAGATATAAAATATATTTTGATGTAATTTTATTTAAATTAACGCACGCACATCTTTAAATTTTTTTAACAAAATTTTATAAAATTACCAAACTCATGTCGTGAACATGAAAAATAAAAACAAACCATGTACATTACACGCTATACACATTCCTACGAAAGAAAAATTGCGGTAACACAGTATACAGTAGTAACAACACAGTATATACATATACGCTACAAACACTATCATTATAATGTGAAGTTTAACTTTCGTTAATTTTGGATGAAAACGAAGGAAAATACTATGCTCAATTTTTACTTTCGTTTTGTTATACTTGGGATAGAATAATTTTTCTTTTAATATTCGCTGTACGGGCAATATAGTTCGAGAAAATAAGTATGGATTCTATATATTTTTTCTTCGGTTCAAGGCAAAGAGGTCGCCCAACGAAAAAATATACGGGTTTTGGCGAGCTCGTGCCCAACAAAGGCATAGAAAAACCCAACGAAGGCATAGCAAAGCCCAACGAAGGCGAGAAGATACCCAACGTTCCGGGTGCAGCGCACACCTGAGGCATGAAATTTTTTTTTTTATTTATATATTTCATTTTTATATTTTGCTTTAAATTTTTTTCCTCAAATTTTTATTTTAAATTTTTAACATTTTTGTGATCGTGCACCGAGTAACGGCTATTTGTCGCGCGCCGAGTAACAGTTAATTTCCGAATTTCCGTTTCACGTGGGGCGGCCATCTTGTTGTTTGTCTAAAAATTTTTTTTGTCTCGTTGATTGTTGTCTTATCGTTGTCCCTTGACCTCGGTATCGACTTTATCTTTTGGTTTGATGTTTCCTTTTGGTGAGATTTTTTTTATTGTTGAGATGACATTGATAAATAAAATGAATTTATAAATTTTTCGGTTTGGTACGGTGGGGGTGAGGATTTCATGTCATGTCGGGCCGGGCGTATTATGATTTTGTTTAGGTCGTTCCTCAAGTTCCGGTGGACCAATTAAGGCGGGATCCGGCTTTTTATTTATATTTTGCGTTTTTTATATTTTTTTTTTCAAAATCTCTGTAATCACGGTGTAAGCCAGGAACATCGCAAGCCGCCATCCCCACGACCCTTCGCACTTCTGCTTGTGCCAGCAAAAAATCACTGTGTGAGGCTTCTGCGATGTTTAGTGAAATCTGCGGGATGGCTGATAAATTTCTATATTTTAGGGATCACATTGTTAATATTATCAGCCGAGCAAACTTTGCTCTTAGTTTCGTTCGTCGCTGGGCTAAAGAGTTTTATGATTTTTTTGTAACGAAGGTCCTGTACACAAAACTTTGTTTGACTCCTCCTCCTCCCCTCTTTTCTCCCCTACCGGAGCATGTCAGTCAGGTGTGGTCTTTTTATCATGAAATACACATAAAAAAAATTGAGGCAGGCCATTTTTTTTCGTTTTGCTTTGCGCAAGCTATACCGTCGATGAATGTCTTCAACTTACTCTTTTATATAAAGCTAGTCAATTAATGCTACCAAAGTTAGCCGAAAATGTCAGCCGAAAAAAACCCACATTATCGGCATATTTTATATCAGGCACAAAATTCTGCCGATATGAGCCAAAAATTACATGTAATTGAAGTTAGCAGTAAATTTTCACAAAAAAATAGAAAATCAATATCACATAATTCGAATGTTTAAAGGTAATATGAACTCTGGTCACGCCCGCCCCCCATTCGTAAACTGTTGTATAAAATATTTATAATTTGTCTTGTTAGGGGCAATGAGTTTGAGTTGTGGCATTAACAGTGAACACCTGTGCCAAAAATCATCCCATATTTTATGTAGTATCATAGTGAAATAAATTAAAAGCACGATGCACGTTTAGTGGTAAGTTGGACTGAATGAAGACCAATTCGTAAATAGCTGGATCCCGTATTAATCGTTTGGGACGAATACACGATGGCCCACAAAAGGTCACTGGAGGGGCTAAATACCTTCGTGGCAATCAAAACATTTTCGGTGGAACCATCATCCTGTTATCCGGTGATTTTCGTCCGGCTTTCCCTGTTATTCCACGTTCAACTGCGGCTAACGAACTAAACGCGTGCTTGAAATTATCAAATTTGTGGCGGGATGTGAAGACCCTTCGATTGACGATTAACATGCAAGTGTTTTTCGATCGATCGAACTGCAGATGTGTTTTCGCGCAATTGTTGGACCATTAGTAATGGGAAAATTGCATAGTTGAGAACTCGACCAGATTCATCACATTGCCCACTGATTTCTACCAGTTGGCGGAATTGAAGGCGGAACTCATTCGACAGCTATTCACGAATTGGTCTAACTTCACCCGGTCCATATTACCTTCAAACATTCCAGTTATGTGATATTTATTTCGATATCATTTTTTGGCGAAAAGTTACTGCTAACTTCAATAACATGTAATTTTCGGCTAATATCAACACCATTTTGAACTGCCACCCGCTACAAAATATGTCGATAATGCAGGTTTTATCGGCTGAAATTTTCGGTTTACTTCAGTTGTAGCATTGTTAAAGAGCTGTTGTTTATTGTTAAAGAGCAGCCCACACATTTCCATTGCCGGATTTGCACTTTCCGGAGGAAAGCAGAGAAGAAAGGAAAGACACAAGAAACAACCTTTAGATATTTTCGTTATATAAAACAAGGTAAAAAAAGATGTCCCAGATTTTTATCAAATAAAAAACAAATACATCCTTAAGGTAATATAAATTATAAAAATATAAAAATAAGTTTAGAATAGATTTTTTTTTTTTATAAATCGAGAGATTAAATTGAGTTGAGTAAAACACCTTCTGACAATTCCAATCTCATGATTGTATTTGTAAATCTTTCAATTTATAAAAAAGAGAAATCTATGCTAAACTTATTTTTATATGGTAATAGCAACCAAACTATCATGATACTATGTCATAAACATTATACTATCACGACATAACAATTGGAACTATAATAGAATGAAAAACTTTAATATACAATTTTTTACAAAAGATTCTAAGATTGAAAATTAATGTTTCGTTTTAAATGTGAAATATAAACATTTTCATACAGGTCAGTTTCATGAAATTTCTATGATTCCTAACAGCACAATTGAATTTCAAAATTCCGAAAATTACTAAAATACTTAATTATTTTAAGCTCAGTAGCTTTCGCAGCCAATTTTATAAAAGTGTCGGATTACGACGAATGTTTTTTAGATGTGACACGCTAACAGCATCATACTGATTCAGTTTCATGAAACTTCTTTGCGTCTGAATTTTACATTCAAATTTGCCGTTTAGAAGAATGTTTTTTAGATGAGACAAACAAACATTTTCATACTGGGTCAGTTTAATGAAAGTTCTATGCATCCAAAACGTCGAATAATGCGTCCTTAACCGAAACTTTTTTAGAATGGGCTGTGCAAGCGACCAAACATAAATTGATTGCGTAATTAAACGATTTTTGGAGCTTAAAAAATTAAAAAAAAAAATAAATAAAGTTGAATTATAGTGCCGCTTGGACACATAGAAGTTTCATGAAATTAACCCAGTAGAAAGATGTTAGTATGACACATCTAAAAAATATTCGAGTTAATCCAACAGTTTTATAGAACGGGCTGTGGACGCGACCAAGCATAAATAGGTTGCATAATTTAATGGTTGCATAATTTTGGTGCTTTAAATTTCTGTGCAGGTTGGACGCATAGAACTTTCATGAAACTAGCCTTGTAATATTCATCTTGTAATTTCGAAGAAGGCAAATAGTTTTATTTTTCATAATGAATAACTTTTCCATTTTTCTTTTCCACATTCTATTTTTTTATAAACTGTTAGTTATGATATTATGGGATGACATAAGCTCTGTGGTGTAAAAACTTCAGTTACTATATTTCGTTGCTATAGTTTCTTTTTGGGATAATATAACCCCTGGTGCAATTTCTGGGCTATTGTCAGATACTGGGCTAAATTTGTTTCCTGAAATGATAGTTTTCTGTCATTATAGTTTTTCCTGACAGTAACATCCTGGGATGAAAACCTATTTTGATATGTTAGTGTTGCCATCTCTGTTTTGTGGGATAAAAGCTCGGCTAACTTTACATACATGATAAAACAGAGTTAAAATAACAATCCGTTCATCCTAATATGTTAACCCTGTTATTTTTAATATTTCACCACAAAAACTATTTTTTAAACTGTGGGATCTAAAACATGTACACTTGTGTGTACAATATATCATAACTTTTCATTTCCTGTAATATAAAATATAATATTGTCGTATGCACTATACTTGTAATATAATATATAAAATCGTTACGAAAAGCTCACATGATATTTTTGTAATTCACAAGCTCATATTTGAATAAATATAAATTGCCAGCAAATCTTGTATTGCCACAATGAAATCTAAAGTAATAACAATATTTTGTATGTTTAACTTCGCAAAATCATAAAAATTTACGACAAAATCCCTCAGCTGGTGGCGTACATTTCAGATAAAACTCATCACGTATAAATTTTATTTTTAGCGCCATCGTAAAATTTTAATTTTCTCGAAATAATATATACATTCAAAATCTTTCAATATATCGTAGGTGCATTATGCTTGGAAATATTTTGTACCCGTATATTTATTCGAGTTTAATTAAGTAAAAAGCTGAAAATATTGAGCTTTTCAGATATAAACAGTCAACCGCAAGACATGCGCGCGATTATAGACTAAACATAGAAATTTTAATTTCACAATTTATAGAGTATTCACCAAGTATATCAATTAAGACGAAACTTTTTTGAAAAGCTTATATTTGTTATTATGAATTTTACATCCCCCATATGTGCTTTGCTCGTTCGTGTGTATAGTGAAATTTTAATATTTTGTGTTATATATAAAATTATTAAAATATTTTTGTTTGAAATTCGAAAATATTTATTTTTTTCCAAATTATATTTTCTCCCAAAACATAATATATATACATACATGTATACATAAATTGTAAAGCTTATACATTATTATGTAAATTTTATTTCCTATAACATTTTATTTTATTTTTTTTTGTTTCGCTTGGTTTTATCATCTCTCTGGTAATATTTTCCGACAATTTTGTGTTATCGCATACACTCACAAAAAAAAAGTTATATAAGACTATATTTTCATTTCATATGATTTTATATTATGTGTGTTTGTGTGTGTAAGTGGAAGTTGATAAATATGTCGCGGAAAACTACCAACATATGTCGATTCTATCCGGGAACTACAGAGTTCGCTCTATATTCGTGTACACATACATGACTATATATAATCTCTCCCATAATTGAAAATTGTTATGTAATTATTCATTTTTCAGCTGGTTGTAATAATGTAGATTTACACTCATTCTACATGAATGTTAATGCTAACGTATACGTTGCACGTTATGCAGACTATAACACTGGATTAAGGATATATCAGGATAAATATTATATAACAGAACTATATGCAAATATTATATTTCAATAAATTTAAAACAAAAATTAGTTTTCAGTACAAAAAATA
Organism: Nephrotoma flavescens; assembly: GCA_932526605.1. Lineage (NCBI taxonomy): Eukaryota > Metazoa > Arthropoda > Insecta > Diptera > Tipulidae > Nephrotoma > Nephrotoma flavescens. The sequence goes on along the minus strand of OW052220.1, from coordinate 301,068,263 downwards.
CCAATTATTTTATTTTTTTATTTTTTTTGCTGGGTGGAAAATTTAAATTTGGAATATTTGGGTCTGTTGTTTTATATAAAATTTTTATGTTTACCATATTGGTTTAGTAAAACCTTAGGCTAACGAAGCAAGTGTTTGAATTTACAGAATATCTGAAAAATATATATGATCTCGATAAATATTTTAGTTTTAATATTTTGAATAGGTTTAAAATTTGCTTAAAACTAAATTTTCCAAATGATTTTCATTATTAAACTCTTTATATATTTAATATATAAAAGTAAATCTTAAAATCTTACAATATCAATTTATTTTTCCTATAGGATTTTTAACTACAATAATTAGTATGAGTACTTAACTTTTTATCGTTTCAAATTTAAATTGACAATGATCACACTGGTGCAGCTCGAAGCTAAAATTTATTTATTTAGCCAACAGTATTATTTTACATCTGTGGAAGTATTCTGTTAATTCCCCGGGAATAATTTTTCCATATCTAAATTGGCAGTGAAAATTATTCCCAATTTCATTTGGGGCCCAATTTTGGTCGAAAACTGAGAATAAAATTTATGAGTTTTACCTTTGTTTCACATACGTACTAGACGTAAATATCGAATTTTTTCCCTGTTTGTATCAAACAATTATATGATTTAATGTTTTAGGTCTAGTAGATAAGTAAAACAACTGTAATTCTCATAATTTTTATTCTCATTTTTTGACCAAAATTCGGCCCTTGGTTTTCAAAAAATTTAACTTTAGCTTTTTACCTCAGTATGCCGAAATATTTGAACAGAAATTACATATAAATTCTTTCCCCAGTTGCTGTGTCTATCACTCACTAAAGAAATTCTACTTAAAAAGTAAAGATCGGTTGAAAAATTTAGTGGCACCAAATTTATTTATAGCGAGTGCAATCGCAATATCATAATCTGATAATCTATAAGCAGATTACTGAAAACTTTAAATTAAAGGTGGTGCCTTAAAAATTACATCAGCAGAAGGTGATCCTATCGGCTAAATATTTTTTAATTTATATCGACATCTGCATTTTAAATGGCAACATTGTGGTCCTGAAACAAATCAACCTGCCATTATAATTCACAGCCCTTAAGATCGAGCTGGAAATGAACCAACCGAAAAAATTGATATGGTTACAAAAATAAGAGATAGATAGAAAGTGGATTGGCCTTGGCTTGGAGTAGATGATACCCCATTTCAAGTGGCGGCCAAACGGGGCCCAAAATTGGCCTAGCTACCTGGAACTAAGTGCCAAACTAACTAGTAATAATCTAGTGAATTCCTAATTAAATTGAGAATTTTCTTACACGTTCTAACGTTATAGTTATTTATGTTGACACCACCGCTTCAAGTGGCACCAGAACAGGGACTTAAGAACAGTTCAAAATAAAAGTGGCAAACAGGAACAAAAGAAATGTGTTCCATTTTTTTAAAATTCAGTAGTTGTTAGCTTAAAATGTTTCAACACCAAATGTTTTCAAAAACGTTTCCAACAATTTGGCAATTCTATACTGGAAAGGGTGAGCCATGCGATCCCTGCTGTAATATGCAAATCCCTTTTCTGCCGGTTAATTATGCCGGATGGTGTAAAGGACTGCATATTCATATAGTTAAAGTTGAAACATCATACCTTGTTAAAATTAGCCTGGCAACGGCGAAAGTGAAAAAAATCGATAATGCAGATAGTGTCTTGACTACTTCAGCCGAAAGTTAAGCAAATTATATATTAAATTGAAATATCCTAGCCGAAAGCGACTAACCAACAAAATCAACCAAAAGCATATATTAGTACCAAACAACAAATACAATTTTCAATTTAATCGATAATAATTTATTTGTTCATATTATTCATATTAAGTTTATTAAAACTTAACGTATGTTTGGAAAAGGTTTCATTTGAAGAGGTTTGTATGTGCGGTAGTATCTGTTACATACAGCCGAAAATTGTCAAGAATTGTCAAAAATTATCAAGCTGTAAAAGGGTTTGTAATTGTCGTTAAAGTTGACTGAGATTTGACTATGCCGATTCGATGGGCCGTGATTATAGGCGAAAAAGAGGTTTTATGTGGGTCTGATGAGGTTATAGAGGTGAAATTTTGATTTGTCATCATTCGAGATTTTGCTATATAGACACCAATCTGACTATGCAGGTTCGATAGCCCATGATCATAGGTAGATTATGTTTAGGTAAGAAGTGGGTCTAATGGGGGTTATAGGGACGAAATGGCGTTTCTGCTTCATACAGCCGAGAGCAGTCTGAAAGCAGATATGCCATTTCAGCCCTATAACCCCATCACACCCAACCTTAACCTATACATAGAATTATGGGCTCTCGAATCGGCATAGTCAGATTGGTTTCTATATGTCAAAATCACGAATGACGAACGATTGTATCGATGAAAAATAGGAAAAATCAAGAGTTCACCCCTATAACCCCATCAGACTCACCCCTAACCTATAATCAAAATCTGCCTCTATGATCATCAGCTATATCAAATCGGCATTGTCAGATTGGCGTCTATATATGCCAAAATCTCAAATGCCAAACGATTCTTGACTATGCTTGATAATTTTTAATCTTCTTTATCGACTGCTTTCGGGTGTATGAAGCAGATATGCCATTTCATCCCGATTACCACATCAAAATCACCCCTAACCTATATTCAGAATCTACCTATGGTCATGGCTATCAAATCGGCATAGTCATATATTTTTTTTAAGGAATTATTGATTGTTCAAAGGATTTAATGTCCTGTTAAGGTCAATTAATACCCCCCGTTTCATTCATGCACACATTACCCATTCACACAATTACAGTATACCACCTGCACATTGCAAGCTCCATGTCAACCTGCACATTGACATGGGCGGTGGATCGGCGCTGAATTCTGCACTCCAACAGAGAGTCATAGTTGTGTTTATTAACATCACCGATCGCAATCGATGACGAAAATTTGCTTTGCATCCTGCCTCTGGTGGGATTCGAACCCAGTACCTCACCTTGTTAAAGTTAGCCGAAAGTTGCCAGCCGAAAGTGAAAGATCGATAATGCAGATAGTGTCTTCACTGCTTCAGCCGAAAGTTAAACAAATTTTAAATTAAATACCTTGTTAAAGTTAGCCGAAAGATTCCAGCCGAAAGATAATGCATGCAGATAGTGTCTTAACTATTTTTAAAGTCTCTTTATATACTCTCGCTCCTATCGATTTTTAAATTCCTATAAACTGAAATAATTTCTCCTTCACCCGAATGATGTAATTCGATCCTAAATTCTCCTAAATTCGAGTTCATGACTGATTATTGCTGTATTCAAGACACTATCTGCATTATTTTTCGGCTGGAAACTTTCGGCTAACTTTAACAGTATATTTATGCCAAATATTTTCGTAGTCATTCAATTTTAAATAAAACACTTTTACATGAAATTTTATATTTTTAATTATTTATTATTAAGAACTTATCAAGTTAAAATAAAAATTCTCTCTGACAGTTATACAGTTATAATAATTTTTTTAGTTCATAATTTTATTACAAAAATTACAGGGATGTCGAACCATGTTTAGATGATAAATATACGACATCTCATCGCCCACGACGTTTCCCTCTATAAGACTGTATTGCGGGAACCAATGCCGCAAGGAATGTATATCAGATAGTGGCAATTCTGTTGAACTAAGTTGGCCTTGTGTTTATTACTGTACTCAAAATAAAATATTTTTGTCAAATCTTTAAGTCAACAAGATTTCTTTACTGCATCTTTACACACCGCATCATATACTTCAAAATCATGGTAATTTATAACCACATGATTAGCTTTGCTATTCATCAATAATTTTCCTTATTACTACATACTTTTCACCTCAACCGAGTGTAAAGCACCTATGCTCGAATATACTTTTCTCATTTCGAATCTAATTCTTTGAGCGGTAAATGTTTACCAAAAAATAATTTCTTTAACAACAACAACAACACCAACCATTCAAATATTTTACAGCATTCAAAAGGATGTGTATAAAATTTTCACCATTTCACCAAACACCTTAATCCGTCCCCCATACTCAGTATTCGTTCTGCTTTTCTACAAATATAATATTCTAAGCATAAAAGTAAAGCGATAAAAATGAGAAATTTCACCACATTGAGATCTAAAAGTCAAATACTCGTACATATACACACCAATACAAGGCACGAATCGCTTTTATTATAATTATTTAAAATTTTCCTGAATATAAAAAACCACCTTAAAATTAAAATAAATAAAATTTAATGATGAATAAGACGTTTTTAGAAGTCTTAAAAAAATAAATTTTTTTTATTACACCCTGTAATTTTCTTATTACATTTCTATTTAATTTTCATCTTAAATATTATCTTATTGTTACTTTGCTGTGTTGCTGCTTAGGATAATATACCCCCGCACCGCGTCTTATCATTAACGTTACGTTTTTATTTTATATGAAATTTTAATGTTTTTGTGTATTTCGCGTGTCTAATAAACTCTCGTGCGCTCCTCATCTAAATTTGGCGCAACACAACAACAACAAAATAAAAATCTGCCATAAAAATTATGTCAATTTATGGGTACAGTGCCACCATTAATAATATGCATAAAAAATAGATTATAATTGTCCGTAATTAAATGACATCGAATTAAATTTATTTTGTTTTTCTTTTTATGTGCGTCATGCGGCAGGAGATTAATGCTTCAGACAATTTTCGCAAGGAACAATCACGTAGTGTTTTTGAAATTTGAGTTTATGACCCGCTGCTGCGATGTGCACTTTCACCTACCTCAGATCATTTTAAATACATTCTAAATCACGCAGTTATGTAATCCAACTAATCTATGATTTTTAATGGTTAAAGGTCGGTGCTTCGATAAATTTTACATTCAAATTTGACACGCTAGTGAAAACTCTAAAAACGGTTTCGCAGCAATTTATCAGCCGAGAAAAATAAAATTTAAAAACATTTTCACAGCATGAAAAATTATTCACAACATGAAAAATTATGTTTTTTTGAATGGATGAACAAATTATTTTTTTAGATTTTGAAAATAGTTTCGAACTATGAATTTTTGTTTGCAGGACAAATAAACTTTTTAGCTTTCTAATTTATCTGTAATTTAGTGGAGGCTTGTGGAGACCGCGTTAAAATTAGCTTAAGCTAAGTATCCAGTTCCAGTATCCAAGTCTCCACAGATAAATTAGTAAGCTAAAAATTTATCTAGAGTTAAAATTTGACGTTTGTTTTATTTGTCCTACAACAAACGAAAATAAATAGTTCGAAACTATTTTCAAATTCTAGAACATTATTTTGCTTTGCTGTCAAAATTTTTGTAAATTTTATTGTTCTACGTTGATAAATTGCTGTAAAATCGTTTGTAAAGTTTTCATTAGCGCGGTATATATGTGAATGAGATAACTACAAACTGTTCACGTCAGCTCCATGCCGCATCTGCGAAATCGTGACCTTCCCATTTTTTTTTTATTATTTCACTTTGCTATTTTACTAACGTCAAATTTGTTTGTGAAATTTATCTTTACGCGAGCTGGACACCGACCTTAATTTGTAAAATAAAAATAAACAATTAATCCGAAATTATGAGGTTTATATACCCGAAATTCGTAAAATAAACATTCTGGGAGACAGTTTAAATTAATATTATTGAGTGGTTGAGTCAAAGTTGATTCAAAACAAAATATTTCGACCAAAAATTTTACTGCAAAATTATGAGCTACTTAGGCGCTCTAAATTTGAGATCACTTCCAATTAAATCCGAATTCTACCATTTAATAAGTTCGCATAACGAAACATTAGAAACAAAGAAGTTACAAGTGCATAGTTCGAGATTCAACCCTAAACTGAATCAGGCACTGAGTTAGGTTGTGGTGGTGATCATAACGTGTTGATAATTCAATAGGTTGGGGTTTTTCGTATCTGGCTGATTTACATTTGTATCTACACCGCTGATCTTAAATTATATCTGCTGGTCCAAAAATCATCTACTATAACGAAACGCTCGAATGAGCTAAAACGATTACGGAACCTAGATAGAGCGGTTTATCTGATCGCTTTCTGTGCAAAAGACGAGAATATTAAAAAGAACCTCCTACGGTTGCTAAAATGATCATTTTGCAGGTATTCGGAAACGCAGAAAGAGGACGAAAGCTTCAATAATTAAGTAAGTAAAAGAGTAAGGAAAATACTCTAGCCACCACAGTCCAAGATTCACGGATTGGGACCCTAGACTAGCGCCGTCTAACCGATAATATCGGACAGAAGTCATTTTGATAAACTGTGCCTGTCACTGTACGCAGGTATAAAAACGCCGAAAAACTTATAGTTGTGGTTTGGTCTGAAGCTATAGGCTTTAGTTTGTTGCTAGAGAAGTATTCTGTGTTAGTGTGTTCCTCTACGCTCTAATACTAATTTCAGGGAGTACTAGAAATGCTACTCATGAGCAATTCAAAACTTTTTAGTTCCATATCAGTTTTCCGAATTAGAAAACTACAATTAATGGTGTCCCATATGCAATCGTAATTCAAAGTGCTATTTACTCGAAGAGTATACCAAGGCTAAGAAAACCTTACTATTAAAAGACGGGTTTGACATAACTGTCATCGGGGCCAACGTGTGAAAAAAGGTCATCGAAGTTTCTGGTGCACTTTTGGGTCAAATTAAAGCAGGAAATTTTGATATTGTCTAATCCAAGAAATTCGAGTGAATAGAGGCCAAGTACTCGGCTCTACTAATGCAGAAAATGTAATTTTACATGCAAAGAAAACGAGTGAGAACAATACTGACGTAACAATGGCTAGCATTGAGATGAATGGAAGTATATAAAGCTCGCTTTAAGAGAAAAATTGAAGTCATCCTCGAAGTGCAGATACAAGATAAAGCGCTATGTTGACGTTCCTTAGAACTTTTCTAGAGAATTCACTACCAGTACTTGTTCTAAAACCTTCTGTTTTAATACTGTTTAGTGACCTTGTGAACAAGCTGCCAGATGCTTAAAATAATAATTTCGATTAATTCGGGCCACCTTGGTAGTCGAGGGAGCTCCAAACCATCTGCTGAAAATGCAGGAAGCGCTTTGGAACAACAAAGAAACCAGACTGGAAAGGAATACGTACAATTCTATAGTCCGGATGAATTGTGAGCCACAACTAGCAAGACATTTTTGAAACTGTTAATGGAAACTAAGACGTAAGTCAAATAAAAAGATGAGCCAAGTCCTTTAATCATTTAACACTTTTAAACCGTCCAAGCCTTTGGACCTATAGAACTTTCCCTCTTTCTCTTAAAATTGTTGGAAAGACTAATAGAAACTTACATCAGATGCTCGATCGAGCCGAATAAGCTGATATAATCTATTGTGTGAGAAAATTTGTGAAAACTTCTATCCATCCCCTTATTTGAATCGATAAGAAATACGTTGAATTAAATCAATTTTATATGATAATCCTTCTGAATCTGAAGGATGACTTTACAAATCGTCAAACAGTGAACTGGGGCATTAACATGACTCAGCCTGCAGACGAGTCACTCGGTTGTGGTTACTAGGTGGTTGCATTTGGAGATAATTTTGCTTTGGCATGTGTGATAAAAATGTGGTTTCGACGTGAATTGATACAAATCAGTGATGATCCATTTCTGTAGCAACTAGTACTTTAACTAGGATCCAATGAACCTTCACATACAGAGTGAAAAACTTTGGTTTTATTTTAGACAACAAACTAAGCTCGAATCATATTTTTTACTGGCTCGATATATTTCAACCATTATAGGCCTATTTTATTCAATAGGATTACTGCCCGTTGGCTTGGTGTAAAAGTTTGGCGAACCTTCAATCTTTGATGAAAGTCTAGTAAACAAATGTTCGCTCCAGAGCCTCATCGGTGAACTTCGTTATATCCAGGACTTTTTTTCATCTCACACCCTTGGTATCCTAGATAAACAATAGTTCAAGAGCTCAGCTATGAAGCTCAAATAAATTTCCATGCGAATGTGCATGAACGCTAAACACTCATCTGCATTGAATTCCAGAGACATGGTAATCCCCCTCCTTTGAGGAGGTAAGTTTTAGAAAAGATATTCCTATCAAAAAGTACTACGGGAGAAGCCGTTTAAAACCCTGGAGATGTTAACTTTTACTTGCATGGTAAGATTTTGATGAGATGTTTTTTGATATTGTATACTGAATTCAAAGCACTAAATAAATTGTTCCTTGCATCTAACGATACTAATAATAATTGACGAGCGGGTATAATTAATCGAGTAGCATGAAATCTCACAAAAGAAATCATCCGACTCAAACCTTCAGCCGAGCAGCAGACAACTAAGTAATGTTTAGATAGAGATTGGTTCACAATAATAAAAGCTGGCGAATGTAACAATCTTATATTATTTGAAGACCTTAGTGTCACTACCGGTGAAATGCGGCTCAACTGTTTTAGATAATGAACCAACCCACCGTAACGGTCGAATCAAAGTCAGTTTTAAGAGGGTTGTTGGAAAACGGATCATTCAAACATTGATTCGATCAATTTTTTAAATATCGTGCACCAAGTTACTACAACGATAGTCTCACGAGTGAATTATTGGCCACAACTATAATAAAAGCAAATGATCAGTGATCTACTCTTTCTTATTAAATCAGCAGGCAATGTCCGATATACCTTCTAGGTAAGGTCTGGGGTATACTTCATAAAATTAAACTTATGTGAAGAATATTTGGTATACAACGGAAGGACAAGCCGAAGCACCCAGTAAATTTCCGTGTATGATTATCAATATATAGTATGAAACTGCATAAAGAAATTATCGAGGTAGAACGATATCCCACAGAAGATAAACGCCAATATAAAGATATGTTTACATAAACAACCACGCCTAATATAAAATCATAATATACGAGGTATATTTACCATTCGAGAATATTCAGCTACCTGGAAAGGAAATGGGGGAGTTCGTAACTGAAGGACAAATATTTAGAATTTCTTCTTTCAGATGCTTATTTAAGATTGGCTCGCATAAAATTTATTAAAAAGGATGGTCGAAATTATAAAAAAGGACTATTATTTTCCCTCTTCAAAACTGTGTAGTTGACATATTAATGAGGTAGTGTACTTACAAGTACGTGGTATATCTATCACTAATATTGGAAAAATGTACCGCCAAACGATAATAGCAATTGTACATCAAAAATATCTGTGTCTACTACGGTGAAAGATCCTGCACACTCGAATCATTAGGAGGAAATCAACTCCCAACAAGCAATTAAAGATGCTTGTTGCAATTGGCTAAATATTATTTGAACATCACTCACGAGCCGCACAAATAAGGTTAGAAGATTCCTTTGTGCATATAAATACTGATACTGCCGAAATTCTGCGAAGTCAATTAAAAATCATTCTGTAAAAGGGCGGATCTAAAATAATACATAGACCAGCAACAATATACAATTAATGTCAGGTAAATTAGCCAAAATTAGAAAACATGACAACACTATAATACGTGAGCGTAGAATTCAACAAAACAACCCACAATGCCATACAAAAAACCTTCAATGGTCTCTGATATAAAATAGCATTCAACATTAGAAATAACAACAAATTACCACAAAAACTAAAAAACAAACCACATAGACAATCCTTACATACAGGCGTGTATAAACTATCATGCAATGATTGCAACAAATTTTACATAGGGCGAACAGAAAGATCATTTCTAACACGTTTTGAAGAACACACCAAAGACATAAACGCAACAGATCCAAAATCGAACTACGCACAACACGTCAAAACAGACAAACATTAATTCACAGACTTTGACCACAACCTAACAATATTACATAAAGCCAGAAAAGGACACATACTCAACAGACTTGAAGAATTCGAGATTTACTTTGTATTTGTACAGTAACGTGCTATTAAACGACAAATTGAATACCAAAACCAATAACATTTACGGCTTAATTATAGATAACAAAAACAACAGTAGGAGGAGCCTAACAAATTAGACCTACGAATTGTATTAGTTGTAAAAAAGGAACTGAGGAAGAAATTTAATTTTCCAAATCGATATTGCTAAAAACAAATTTATATATTGTCACTATAAGGAAGTTTTACATGTGTTTTTCATTAAAGTAATTTAATACAATTTTATAAGTGACAAATAAGTTAACAGTAAGGCTAAAAAATGGATTTCAACCATTATAGCACAAATCAAAAATATTGAAATTCTTCGCTGGGTACTAAAGGTAGTAAACTGTCGTACGGGAAAAACTAATATCTCTCATAACAACTAAAACCAACATTTCTTCACTCCGACGAAGAAGAATGGTACAATTGCAGCCTTGTGGCGTACTTCTACTCAGAAAATTTATGATATTATTTGTAAGATAGGTATATCGGGATAGGAAAATGGAAAACCTTTGTGGCCAACCGAGTCTCAAATATACAAACACTACTTTGTCCTCCAAGCGGACTGACTCTCGATTGGCATGAGCCCGTCAAAAATAGTACATGTTTGTGGCAATATTTATATTATCATAAAGTTCCTTCCAGAGCCGGTCAATCTTATTTAGTTTATAAGAAATTCGAGGAATAGAAACATCAAGTGCGGGAGGCAAATGAACTTGGAAAAGTTAATTTTCGAATTATCTGTATACAAAAATAAGAATTTAAAAAATAAATAATCGCAATACACTCGAAAACTACTAAATCGGATTAGCAGGCTTCTGTCCCTTAAGACTTCTGTAAAATATCACAGATATAAAAAGTGTAGTTTTCTGGGAAGCAGCAAGATTGTAACAGACAATTAACTGTTTTGGAAAAGCTTAGTTGGTTAAAAATGCTATAGTTTGGATTTCAAACTTATGGAACTACATATTTAACCCTAAAGTTCCGAGTACTTCTTTTGAAGTGGGGTGTTAATTACTGTGAAGATGGGTGCGGTTGTGCTAACTGATGTATCATGGAAGTTGGATGATCCACTCAGGTAGAAAGCGTTAGTTGACATGGTTGTTCCATTCACTGTACCATGCGCGTCGCCTAATCATGAAATCATTGGAGTTGCATGACTATAATTGACTCAAGAAAACGAAAGTGGACATTTGGTGGTGTTCGTTGCACCATGCATATCACGCGATAATCGGCCATGGAAGTTGCATGCGCATATGTGAATAAGACAAACACAACAACAACACAAGAAAAAGTTTTAACTAAAATTTTTTTTGATCTTCTGACGAGCTGCCGTTGTCGCTTAAGGTGTTGTTATTGTTCGGCTCTCTCATGGTGATGACTTGTTTTGTACTCCTTGGTGGGGTGGTATCACGACTGAAGGGAAAATATTGGACAGTTAATTTTGTTGTTAGGTATGGTGTGGCTAAGTAGGGGGTGGTGGCACTATCAGACCGTTTTTTTTCTTTTTTTAACTACACACCAATGGGGTGAATAGACACACATTAAAATTGTTTGTAAGCAGATACTGTTCAAGGGTAACTCGTTTTAAAAATTCGAAATCTGTTAAAATATTGATATTGGTCTAGTGTAAATCCTTCCTAATTTAGCTTTATATTATAAAAATCAAATGGCGGATTTGTTTTTTTTTTATAAAAAATCACTGTTTCTATTCCTCTGCCATTGTGGTAAACTAAAACGTCATTGCTTTTTTTTTATTTGCTCCTATTCCCTTTAGTTAAGATGTTAAAAGAAACATTCTGTATAGAAAATTCAGTGTATGTTAAATTGAATACCGCTTGTTCCGTATTCCACATATAGATTGAGCTTACAAACCACTTGTCCATAGTCGAACTCGGCAAAGTAATGTACGTCTGGCAACCCAGGAAAATCTTTTGTATTTCTCGTTCGATAAAACTCACCTTCAATACTATCATGATTGATTTCTGTTTGCCTATGTAAGGTTTCTTGTTACGAAATGACGTTTCGGAGTAATTGTTATTCAAGTAAAAAATTTAGTACTAGTCAACCTCCTTGTCTCATTCCTTCCTTTATAACCGGATGTGAATAAGTTTCCTTTACAGTCTTAATAGAAGGCCCCACTTCATCACCTTCATCACATCAGTTTCTTAATAAGAAACTTTTATCGAAACTATCAGTTTGTCCCATGTTGTCCGAGGATGAAGGTAGTTTGTACTACTTGCGAGCTATCGAGAAGGACGATCCCACATTTTCTAAAGTCCGATTGTATATTTTTTGACCCCGGAATTTCTTTATCGGAACTTATCGTTGGGCAAAGCTGCCTAAAACTTTTAATCGATGGAAAAACTCAATATCCGGAGATTTGGTTAAACGGGTCGAAATATGAGATTAAGTTATCTTCAAATAATATTATCCTGGTTGGAAGCTGTTTTAAATAGAAGATGGCAAGTGTGACTTGGCAATCTTCAAAACAAAATGTATCGGGCCAACTCGATTTTGTTCTGTTCGGTTTTTGTGTTTTTCCTTGTCGGGAATGTCCATCGTATTGTTTTTGTCTTGCATGGGTGTTGCGTTAAAAACTATTTCTTATGTTGTTTACCATCAATGTGGTAAAACAACCTGGTTGAAAGTTAGTGTCGTACTGCTAACATGTGTGCAGCCAAAATTAAGTATTTTCAGTCGAATCATTGCTGGGTAATAATATTATAACTGAAATACAGTACGGATGTGGCCACACCAACGCATATTTTTCGTCATGTAAGCACAGAGGCGATCACATTCAATGATTAATTTTTATTTTTCTCGTGTGAACAGAAAACGAATATTCCGAGAGGGAAGTAATGTGACGACTTATAATTACATACTTTTGGCACCACACAAATTAGTGGCACAACCCGAAATCGCCACCCGGTTGTTTACAACATTTAACATGGTAACCAATAATATATATTTGTAAGAAAACGATAAAATGAATGATAAAAAATTTGTCGACTAAAATAAATTTTCGTTCAACTCTCACGACAGTTTTCGCGCACACCACGGAGCCGCTCGCGACACGCCCGCCATTACAAATGGCGAATAGCTAATAATATTAAAACTTAAATTAATAAAATAATGATCATAATTATTTATTGTCATATATCTTGTTCGAACGTCTGCTTGATGGATTTCGTCTGTTTGTACGTACAGAGTGATGCGTTAGCGATGTGTTTGCGAACGATAAATTTGTGATTTGTGAATCAAGAATTACGCCAACACTATGGAGTAGATTACGCAAAAATCCTTTAAATTTAGGATCAGAAAAGGTTGTGAATGTAAACCTTTTAAAGATTTCATCTCCCTGATTATATGTTTTTCTACAAAAAAATTAGATTTTGAGGTTGAAAGCGATTGAACATCAAATGTGTTTCAAAAATTACATGGCCGACTGAAGCCTGCAGACCACCTCACACAGGACATTTGTACCTCCAGAACTAAGCCTATTAGACACGAAGCTATAACGACACGTGAACTGAGCATAATACTAACGGGATAAAAAATCGCAGCTCAGCTGATGAGAACAACCTGTAGCGAGCGACAATGAGAAGTAAGGGTGATATCACACCTTGAAAAGCCCATAACCCCAAAATAGAGTACAACCGAGCCAACCAGAAAATCGGTCACACGGTATGGGCTTATTTCATAGTAATATTGAGCTTCTTTTGGTAAAATTGAATTTATTTTGAGAACATTGGTAACCTAAACAGGTTGACCATACGCCGAAAATCTTCATTCATATTAATTTACATAATTACTGGAAAACAATCTGTTATATAAACAAAACAAAAGTCATGAGCCCATATTCATTGTTGTGATCTATTGGTGATTCAGCAACGTCAGATTTCCCGACCTTCCCCCTACATTTAATATATAAATCACACTACTAAAAATTTGTTACGGAAAAGTTCAAACATTTTTATTTTTAGATTTCGAGAGTTTATAAATACATAGTTCAAAATTCTGCAGTAATTTTTTTTTCATGCTTTACGAGGAGGGGGATGGGTGGAAGCAATATTAAAACTAATTTTTCATAACTTTTTTTTTTTTTTTTGTAGACATAGCTGTAAGGATTGATACAAATCCACATAAAAAAATCTGATTTTATTATTTCAAGGTACCGACTAATTATTCTTCTACATAATTATAACCTAAAGACAAAGAGTAATAAAATTTTTACACTTCATGGTCGTTTGGCTGGTTGAATAGCCTCCTCTCACAGTATCAAGCAAAATAAAACTATATAATATGCTTTTAATCGTAAAATCCAATTAACATTTAAAAACTATATAAAGTTAAAAAATTCATTTTCTCCAGAGAACCACAAAATTTTCTAACATAAACTTTTATTTATACATCATTTTAATGATAATCAAGAAGACAATTTTTAAAATTAAAAATCATAAAATACAGTAATAAAAATAAATTTAATGTTTAATCGTTTCTAATTGGTCGGTTACACATCTCTAGCCACCCCAATTTTTACATACATAAAACCTCATTTTCTAAAATTATTCTTTTTAACCGAATTATTCGTTTCTAACCTCTAAATGCAACATCAAAAACAAATTTTCATCTTGGTCCTTTTATTTCGCTAAGTGAATAGGAAAATTTTCGGTTTAAAAAATGGAAATTGAATTTTCTGTTTGATATACAAGTATAAGAAAAGTGGCAATACAAAAAGTAACAAATACAAAATTGTTTGTTACAATTGTCCCTAATTTAATGGCGATGATTCGTTTGTGCGCCTCCTCGGCACTGTGCATACCTAAATAATATTTTATGTTGTTTGTATTTGGTTAAATTAGTTGAAATGGAAATCGGCTTTGCGTATCGAGTGCTTTTCTGAGCCACTGTACCGTATAATATATATTTAGATGTATGTGCGAGATGATAAAATGTTAAAGCACCCAACCAGAATCGAAATTTTTGTTTATTTTTTTTTTGTTCATATTGAGTGGTATACTTAGGCCGTGTCTCGGATTGCGTCATGTTGTGTATTTTGTTTTGTGTGTGATGTGCTTGTTAGTTTGAAAGGAAAGATAAACCGTTCCAATTAGATTCCGAAGCGGTCCCCGAAATGGAAGATCTTGATGACCAATATTTCCCACCTGTTACGAAAATTCAATCATTAAATCGTAAATTCAGTTTTCAACCAATTAAGAAAATTGGATGATAGCACTCTGTGCTTACCAATTTCAAATCAGATTTTAAATTGCCAAGACTAACGCTTCTTACTTTCGTCGGTAATTACAAGAATTGGCAATCCTATCATAATATTTCCAATTCGACCGTTCACGAGAACACATCACTGTCACCCGCTCAGAAATTGAAATATCTGTTGGAACAGCTACGTGGTCCAGCCTATTTGTCCTTATGTCAATTTCGCGTAGATGATGCGAACTATGTCGAAGCATTGAAACGTCTTATCAAGAAATATGACAAAAAGAAACAAATTGTCGAAACCTATTATACAATATTTTTATCGCTACTCAAAATTAGTTCGAATTGTTCTTCAACCCACTTAATGAAAATGTTCGATATGCACAGAGAGAAAATACTTTGCATGGACCATGAATATCAATTTCATGAATAATGAAATGGATATTTTTCGATTTTTATGGATTTAATTCAGAAGTTATGAATAATAATCAGGAATCATGAATAAATATCAGTGCATGCCTATTCATAATTCAATCCAATCAATTATAAAATTAAAAAAAATATTGACGGTTTCAACCATGAATATAACTCATATTACTTACTTTATTATGCACGTTTAATTAACTCATGCGCATATTTAAAGATCATCATTTGTTTTTAAATGTGCGCATGCTTAGTTATATATTCATATGTTATATGTTCATTTTATTTGAATCATTCGGTAAAATTGTCCGATTTTAGCAGATATTATGCAAACTACGCACATTTTATGACTATGGATCACAAAAGTCGAACTTTTGATGCTGTTTCGGTTTTCTAGGCATTTCGTGTCGTATAGTTGTTCATGCTCAATCAATCAATTTAGTTTAAATTGTGAAAAGAGTTAGGTTGTGCTAATTTTAAAGTGAAATTGTTAAAATTAAATTATTAAATAAAAAGCACGTAAGTATACAATTAATATTCAATTTAGAACTAGTGTGTGCTGGGAAAATTTAGTGTATTTAGTTTTTATACGTATTATAGTGTTTTGTGTAAATTAAACCTGATATAATTCATGTACTCTTAGTGAAAAATAAATTAGTTAAAAAGCGCCATTTTTCATAATATATAATGCACGTGTATTTATCGAAGTCTGATTTGTTTAATTTTATAAAATGTGATCTTTAAAAAATAATAAAACTTCGCAAGATTTAGAAGAAAAAAATTGGAATATTTTAGAAGTCGGCCTTTTCAATTTGTATATACTTTGCATTGAACAGTTTCTATTGGAGTATTTTTTCTAGCTCAATAGCTTTCATTCTTGTTCTTTAATTTTTTATTTTCTTAAATTCTTAGTTTCACATTTTAATTGATGTAATGTTATTGTTGTTTTAACAGGTGAATTTGATAAACATGATCAAGAGAGTAGCACATTAAAAACTAGACAAGTACAATTATCTAAATGCGACAATAATTGTGCTGGTTTTATAACAAATTGGACGCTCTATAAATGTTCTAAAGGTTATAGACTTGTAAGTTACATAGAAATAATTTAGATTAACATACATTTGATTAATATGACTCAAAGTTCTAGATTGATATTGCTGCTTCATAAGTTGGTTCAAAGACAAATTAAAACCAAAACATCATTTTCCTTATCATTATCCTGAAATAATTAGAAAATCAGGTCCTGTAAAACTGGTAAGCTGCATGTCGTTGGGAAGCAAAAATAAAGACGTAAAAGCTTATTCCAAAGCATCTAGGTCTTGTGTAGAATTATCCTCTTCGCTTGCAAAAAAACATGTATGAAATTTGCTCACAATATTTTAGAACAACGAGATTTAATGACCGATATTATTTTGCGTATATTTGTTTACCATTTTCAAATAAGTCATAAACCTGTAACTATGGACAAAAACTTTTTAAAATTATTGAAATTTGATTAGAAACAAATGTGGTATTTCAAGAGTACGCAATTAACACTATGTTTTTTTTTAATTGAAAAATTAATAAATCAAATAAATTACAAGTAAATTAAAATTAAAGTAAACTAAAAATAAAAACCCATTTGAAATTCATAAAAAATAACTATATGTAAATAATATAAAATGTCACTATATTTTTGTAAATAAATTTAGAGAAATATGGAAAACAGATTTTTATTTAACAGATGTGAATTCAACGCTTACAGCGAGTGTATTAAATCTATGCATCTTAACTATGAATCATGCAAAATAAAGCATAAAGTTATGAATTAATAGGTATAAGCCATGCGTTAATTAATAAATTATGCACTATTATTCATAAGTAATGAACAACTAGCCAAAAATTTGGTCAATATTAAGCATATAAGTCATAACATAATCTGTAATAAGACACAGTATTTGAATTATATGCAAGATTTATGCTATACAAGTTATGCAATATAAAGCATAAAACAATCTCTTAACACGCATATTTCATGAGTTAGTTATTTGCATAAATATGCATTATTTTTCATTAAGTATGAATAACAAAACATAAATATTATTAAAATATTATGAATACAAGTCACAATAGATGAAAAAGTCCTTATTCACAAATTATGGATAGTAATCCTTTATTATGAAATGGTCGTGCACGGCGCTAAATTAAAAGGTTTTATTCATGATTTATGTACCCTTATTCAGAATACGAGATACGATTTCTCTCTGTGTGCGTTAATGAGAACCACAAGTTATTTACTTGCTCTAAATTTTGCAACCAAAATGTTACCGAACGACGAGAACTAATCAAAAGATTAAATCGTTGTTTTAACTGTTTAAGCGATGAACATATCGTAACCAGCTATAAGTTTTACGCTGTTGAAAGTGTAATAAGAAACATAATACCTTACTACACATTCCTCAAAATAATTCGCCCCAGAGTTCCGAAACGTCATGCTTGTTGTCATAATCCGCCTACTCCAAATCAACCACACAACAAGGAACAGATCGTCCGATACTGAATATCTCCGTTGAACCGACCAAATCTAAAACCATGGTAGCCAATTATATTGAACCAAAACGTTTTTCTGAAGGTTTTATTTGCTTGAAAAAAGATTGATAGCAGATCAATCCTCAACTCAGTGAATCCTAACCACATTTTATGAAGTACCTCTACCTATCGTTAGGGCATATGGAAATTATTCCTGCCCAAGAAATCGTGAAACATTCCAACCAACTATTATATCTTCCACACCATCCAGTTTTCAAAACAGCCAATAGCACTACCAAAGTGCGGGTCATGTTCGATGCGTCCGTCCGCCAAGTCCACTTCCGAAGAATCATTGAGCAACAATCTTGTCTTGGCTGATATCGAAAACCAATGGCCGATATCGAAAACGGGACTTCTATATGGATGATCTGATTCAGGTGGAGAAACGTTGGAAGCAGTAAGTAGGTAATTGAAAAATATTACATAAAGGAAGTATTTTTTTAACTACCTAATCGAAATATGTACGCTCTTTATATTGTACATATATCGGGATATACATAAAAAAGGAGTTTGCTCATCGCTTAATCAAAAATTAGTGTTTTGCTTCAATAAGCAATTGAACTTTTTATTTATTTTATTATTTTTGATCGATTTATAAACATTTTTCCAAGTTTTCCGATTCACTAGGCAATTTAATTACATATTTTGTGTATTTTATATCTCGGGATGCGATTAACGATAGATAAAATAATTGAATCTGCGCTATGCTCGAAATATTTTATGATTATGGAATGATAGTGAAACGATAAACGATTTAAAAACAACCATTTTAGAATAAACCACAATAACTCTGGTGGCTGTCTTATTGAAATTTTATTTATAGCCGAAACCATAATATTTCCTCAAAAAACAAATTACTTATCAATATTTTAAATAATATTGTAGAAAAGGAGAAATATTGCGTTGTCGGCGTAGTTTTTAGGATTCTTTTCGAAATATTTGCAAAAAATGGAAACGCTTCTATGGAAGCTGCTACTTTCGGTAAACCGATTTCGGCCAAACATCACTCCTTTATTAGGATAAAATTTTATACTTACATTTTTCTCATAGATTGGAAGGCCTTAATTGTTTTTAAATGAAATTGGCCATTGGAAGTGTCACCCTACAAAGGAGTTGGTTGATCGGGATAAAACTTCTTACTTAAGCTTTTTCCAAAATTTGACCATTCCAGTGTTTTTTGGCCGAAATCGGTCCACCAGAAGTGGCAACTTTCATAGGAGCTTTTCCGTTTATTGAAAATTTTCATTCATATTCATACATTTTATTGATTTTTCGGAATAACCTTCAACTTAGTGACAATCTGAGTACCTGAAGTGGCACCCTCAGTGAGAGCTTTTCATATTTTTAAGAATTTTAAAATTTAAATTTTCAACAAACACGACTTGACCTTGTTGCAGTTTAATTTTTCGCTTTAGAAATAAAGTATGGCGTATTCGAGATCTTTATGTATACATTCGTGGTAATTTATTATTAGATTAGATTATTCATCAGTACTATTTTGTCCATACTGTATAGAATTTTCTAAATATTTAGGAATATTGCAAGTCAGTATATTCCTATAGTAAAGCCACATATAGGGTCAGACGCTACATAATATTTTCAAACTGCCGGTTCCAATGGATGAGTCATCAGTTTGATCAATGAAGCCAATCTCCTCGCGCGCTGCCAAGTTGAAAAACGCGAGACTCATCATGGGAGATGAGACCAGCGTCATGCCAGGGGCAGCGCTCACAAACATAGACAGACTATTATGAGATTTGTACAGAAGAAAGCCGGAAGAGGGTGTTCTATTCACTTGAAAAAACATCCTCATGTGTGGTGACTTCCGAAAGTGCTTGCTTGTAGTACCAAAAGCGCAGCGCGCGTAATCAAGCATCAAGTTGAGCCTGCTTTGGAAAATGGTAAACAAGTTTACACTCACCAAGAACATGCGCATCGATGAAGAAGAGGACGAGTTTACGCAATACTTGCTTTCTGTTGGAAACGGCAATGCTCGAACCGAATCGATCACACTTCCGGTGTGCTTATCCAGTTCTCAAAGTGTGATCGATTTCGTGTATGGTGACATCAACACAACATTAGCCGAGGGAACCAACGAGGAGCGCGCCATCATTATACCCAAGAATGATGATTGCGCGCGTAGCAATCAGCAGGTGTTTGACCTCCTGCCCGGAGGACAAGAAGTCAAACTTAGTGTTGATAAAGTTGAGAGTGACGACATGAAAGAGGAACTTCGCCTACCCGTCGAGTTTTTCAACAAGATTGAAGGGTCCATCTCGGTAAAGGTAAACACGATCGTTCTTTTGATGAGGAATCTAAGCACTAGCAAGGGTCTTATCAATGGAAAACGCATGCGAGTCGCAAAAATAAACCGCTACAGTCTGGAATTTGATTTGCAGACTGGCTTCCCAAAAGGCGAGCGCGTTCTCATCCCACGCATGAAGCTCTCACCCTCGGAAGGCACCTTTTCATTTAAAATGTCTCGCCTCCAGTTTCCCGTCCAGCTCGCGTTCGACATAACCATCAACAAGAGTGAGGGCCAAAGCTTGAAGAAGGTAGGAGTGTGCTTGTCGGCCCCCGTATTTACACACGGTCAGCTGTATGTGGTTTTTCCACGATACCGCTCATTTGACGGACTCAAGGTGTTTTTGGTTGAGACAAGCGATCAATCAGCTGATCGAGACGGGCGCATCATAACAAAGAATGTTGTTTTTGTAGAGATTCTACGCATGTAAATTGTAATGTAAATTCATATTTTATTATCCTTTTGTACATTTTTTATTAAATATTTAATAGCGTATATGAATTTACTTTATTTTTGATAAAAGTGCATCAAATTTACATCTTAAAAAATCTTCCTAATCATTTCTTAACCAAAAATTCAATAAAATGTAATCATGTGACTGATTATTCAGTCACAGGTCGGCTAGTTTTCTTTAGATACACAAATTATTGCTTTTACAAAAAAAATGTATTAGACTAATTTAAGTGTTTTTGCGTTAACTCGACGTAATATGACTCGATTTTAACATATGCTTTTCCTGACCATTCAAATTGAAAATTCAATTAAAGCATTTATGTTTTTATATACAAAAACGCTACTAAAAAAATATTAAAATACACTGATTGGTATGAAAAAGAACAAAAAGCTTTCCCTCTGTGGAAAGCTCATGCAAATAAATGGCGGAATCTTACGGCTCTTATATTTAGAAGACTCTTGATTTACGCTATACAGCAATAGAACAGTGTTTTAATTTTAACTCATATAATTCTAGGCAGGCCTAGAATTTACAGTGGGAAATAATTAAAAGTGCCTATTTTCTGGATCTGGAGATGATGTGTCTTGCTATAAAGCGTGTGTATTACTACTTTTTACGCTATTTGCCGTAGGCACTTGGCGAAACACACTTATACTTAATAAACACATTTTTATTAATCACTTGTTTTTTTTTTTTTTTTTTTTTGTTTCCCAGAATAAAGAGGTTACCTTCAATATTCTGCGAAACAAAAAAACAAGTGATTAATAAAAATGTGTTTATTAAGTTTAAGCGTGTGTATTACATCTAATCTGCTGTACCTAAGTTGTTTGAATTGTTATATGCAACTCAACTCATTCAGGGCAGTGACCCCGCGATATATGACGCAATACCAATAATATAATATATCGAAGAATCTCATAGAACTTACTATCCATTCTATTAAAGCAGTTGAGAAGCACAAACGAGTTGGTGTGTAAATACACTGACTTTGCAAACGCCTTCGACGCAGATAGTCGCTGCAAAATTTTGGAAAACATTTTCAAGCTCGGATTATCAATCCAGTTCATAGCCAGGTTCAAATCTTATTTGAGTAGTTGCATCCAATATACTGAAATAGGAAACAAAAGGTCGATTACCTGATCAACCGCAGATGACGATAAACCAAGCAATATGATGAGAGTTTAATTCTCTGCAAATCTCTATAATTTTACCGAAAAGCCGCAACTCTGTTACACAAGACAATAAGATCAATGGTGTACTACTTCAGATAGTGCTTGAAACTAAAGACCTATAGGGGCTACCTTCGTTAAAAAATACGAGTCTTGCTAAGCACATTAAGCTGTGCATCTCTAGAACGAACTCGATGATCGGTTTTATCAAAGAATGGACGTGTGGCATTTTTGATTTAAAGTCAATAAAGAGCTCGTATTGTGCTTACGTTGGATCGCAAGCAGTGAATGCGTATATTTAGACAGTTCAAAATGCAATTAGTTCTATAAAGTGGAATGATTTTCGCTTCGTTTGTGCAAATCAAATTAAATTTGTTCATGTACAAAGCACATTTACAGTGGAAATTTAAAAAAAAATGTGATTTAATCTTGAATTGGTGCTATTTTATTGCTTTTAATCTATATAGAATCACATATGGCGATTTTCCAGTCTGGTTGTGACAACAACTCTTTTTATAAATGTACCAACAAAAGGTCATCGTACCCTATATAAATCAAAAAGAAAATAACTTATTTTCCGATTCATTAGACGAAATTCTCTTAAATCATTCAATTTAGAACCGCACACAATATGTTATCCAACCACTTTTAATAGCATTTAAAATTTCTAATTATTTCACATTCATTGTCTTTTCGAATATAATAAACACAATACACTCCCAAAACAATACCAAAATCACTTAAATTGTGGAAAACTCTCATGGAAAATATGAGAAGGATGGAAACTGAATAATTATATACATTTTAAGTATTTTAAGTAAATTTTTTTTGGTGGTTATAACATAATATATAGCCTCTATTATAAAATAGATTTACTGTACGGTTGAAATAATCATCTAATATGTGTATGTGTGCGTGTGTATGCAACAATATGATTAGTAAACAAAAGCTTATGCATTTCGATATAGTTGTACAAACTGCAAATAGTGCACACGTAATGCAACACAATTGTGTTGGACATTTTCATTTTGGTTGTGTTTTAATCACAAAACAACCATAAATACAATTTTGGTATACAAGCGAATTTTTACATTGTTAAGCATTCATGAAATATGAGCTCGATACACATATACACACGCGATATTGATTTTCCCAATTTTTCCTGGTGGATTATGGAAAATTTGTCCTACCACAAAAATATATATATATACAAACTCCACAGTATGTGCATTGAATGAACAAAAATTAAATTCCCGGGTATACACAATTTATAAACCCACATCTCCGCCCACTGAGAAGCAAAATCAAATCTCCTTAAATGTGTATATAAAGAGGAAGGAACACTAAATAAAAACAAACACAAAGACAAATCATATATAAAATACGTACAATAAACAGACAGAGATGAAGAAAAGTTTTTATTTTCAAGTTGTAATCTAATTTAAAAGGGTTAATTCCATCTTGTCTATCAAATTTCAAAAGAAAAACTTAAGTTCGGAAAATGTATATAGAGAACAACATAAAGACGAGCAAAAGCAAAACAATCAAAACAAAATTAGTAACAAATAAAAATAAAAACAGTTCGTTGAATTGAAAATTTAATTTAATCCCCCCCTCATGCACTATGCTACTTACATTATAATTATTTGTACAGGGTTATTGTGATTCGTATGTTTTGGTGATACTTAGAATACCATCCTTCATTCGTATACCAGAACAAATATTTAGGATAAGAACACAGGAAAGGTCAACAGGTGATAAAGACAAAGTCTATGTTTGTATAACGTTGTGGGAGGTATTAGTCCAACATAGGTTTGCTTGTTTTAGAATACAGTTTGGAAAACATTATGTAGAGATTTGAGGAAACATTTGAAGTGATGCGGCTTTGAATTATATTGTACCACAATTCGCTGCTTCGACAAAAGCTTTTCGGATGGTTGCAAATATTTTAAAAATTATCGCATTTGGCGAAAAAAACGTGTTAGACCAAAATGAATTCTAATCTAAATTTAGAACAAAATTCGCTTTCTTTTAAAATTTAAACATAACTTACGATTTTAGAAAAAATTTCGACAACAACAGCTTGAGGTTTTAAGGAATTATGCATTTCACAATGATTTTGGCGGATTTTGACTAATCGGAACATATGTACGTACCCCTCCGTTTTATCTATATTACAGAAAAATTAATGTTTCTTTGTTTGTCCCGTATGTATTTCTGTACCACTCATCTGTTAGTAGAACCATTTTACAATAGGCGGTTGGCGAGTGGTTTCAACAAATTTGTATATTTCATAATTTAACACTTGTTCGAGTGTTTTTGCTGAATGAGTGGGCACGCTTGAAAGAATTGAATTAAATCAAATACAAATAGTGACATTTCAGTTCGGGTAAGTCGTTTCGATTGTGAAATCCCAATTGCCGGTCGACATTAGATAATAGATAGATAGAACACGAATTTTTTTTGAAGGGAATTTTCTATATAGGCGTCACATAGCATTACTTTAGCTGTCAAATCAAATATGCCAATAAAAATGAAAAGCGGTTCATCGATCTACACCCCAAGCACAAAAGAAAAGGACACCACCAGCTTCAGCAACTGCCGAACAACGGGAAGCCATACTGGAAACCATTCGAGTACGTAATGTGATGGTAATTATGGTTACAGACTTCATCCTTCTTTTACAATACCCTCAAATTTAAAAGCTGGTCACCAGGAATGTACCGGGGTGGGGAAAATGTATAACTCCCAAAATGTTCACAACCCGACCGTTGTCAACGTTGGTGTCAAGTCAGACAAGCCAATCGAAGCTTATCTTGTCAAACATAAGCAAGCACAATTAAAATGATTAACGAATTATTTTGATTTTTCATACCTGCGCTTGAACAATTGAAAGCTGATGACTACAAATTTGTAGTTGGCAGACAAAAATTGGTAAAAATGAAATTCGGTACAATGCGCGAACAAATGATCCCGGCGACAGTTACAATTGGTGAATAATTACGTGATACAATTCTTCCGGCGAGTCTCAGAAGCGCGATTTTATTTTGACAAGGAGATAGATATCATTTCAACATCAAATTGAGAAATCCACAAACAAATGAAGAAACGATCGATTGATGATTCGTGTAAATGCTGAAAATCAAATCTTGAAATGTCGACATCAAGTTGTCAGTGATGCAAAGTTTCCAATGAGTATAATGACATTCAATGACTCCACAGGATTCAATGACATACAGTGACTCTCATAACTGATCACGATTTTATCACACTATAATATTTTATTATACCAAGAAAACGTCATCACATATGTAAATAATTAATTAAAAATATATTTCATGGGAGTGATCAATTTTGTGACCAGCCTGATACCAGCAAGATGGTATCTTAATTTAATATTTGGTATGGCCTTCTTTGCTTTTCAAAACTGCAGTAATTCTATTGGGCAGGCTTTCTACCAGCTTTCTGGTTGTTCCGGCAAAAATGTTCGCCATTTTAACTTAACTCTTTCAAAGAAATGCTTTATAGAATTTAGAGGATTGAGGTGGTAACTCCAACAATACTAATCCTTTATCCTCCAGCCATTTTTTCTTAATTTTAGCGGTATGCTTGGTAGTCGTAATCTTTATTAAAAACAACGTCGCCTGTGTTATACTGCCATTTTTTCATGCTTTCAAGAAGATTTTCTTCCAAAATTTGTATGTAGGAGGCGGACGTCGATTTTTTTTTATCTAGCCAATACCATACCCCATATCATTATGGGTACCACCTCCAAATTTCATTTACAAATAAATTAAAATAGCTCCAGGTTACCGCCAAGTCCACTTTCGACCGTCGGAGCGAAATCGGTTAATTTTGGACTCATCCAACCACATTACTATATGGCTAAAGTCCATTTAGAAACCGCCCAGTTTTTTTATTTTTTTGCAAAATTGAGCCGAAGCCATTTTGTAAGGAGTGGTTTTTTCTTTTTTACGTAGCTCTTCATTTCAACTTCCTTCAATGTTCGTCGAATAGTTTCTGCTGAAACAGTGGCTAAATTATTGGATAACAAAATTTTCCTCATTTTTACGGCATTTTCAACTGTTTCATTGCGAATATTTTTGATAATGAAACTGGCTTGATTTTAATGATTTTGGCTTAGCTCCCGCTCGGTTTTTGGGGACATTTAAGTTCAGTTTCTTTCGCAGTTTCGATATTACTCCTAATGAGACGTTTAATATTTGGGAAATATCTCTATGTGTTTTACCTTCTCACAAAAATTGTTCAATTTGGCGGACCTTATATTTGTTTGAAGTTGGTTTTTGACTTCAGCAAGGATCTATCAAAGAAATGGCATATTATACTATATTTTTATTTCGAAGTAATTCTTTTCATCCTTTAGTTTTTTCCGGTTTAAGAAAAAAATATTATTTACATGAATTATTATAAAATGCGGTGTAAATCCTCGCGCTATATTACTTCTACTCTCAAAAACATGCTAAACCAATAAATTGATCACAGTCGATGTGTATAGGAAAAATGGAAAAACAGAAATAACGGTATTTCATATTATTCCTGTACCAGTGTTTTTGTTTGTTTTGTTGTTTTATAATAATTCTCAAAAATAAATCTAGACGATTATAGTATGTTGTAGTTTTAGTGCAATAATGAGAGTCACTGTATGTTCTTGAATATGGTCGCCAAGATTTGAGGGAAAATGAACAGCTCTTCGACTTCATTTTATTAACTGGTGATTTTCGACAAACTCTACCGATTAAATCAAACTTCTGTAAAAACACAACAACCACATACGAATTGATTCACATAATTTTCCCAAATATCACACAGAGTTTCCAAAATTATCCGTTGCTCAGTGCAAGTGCTATACCAACCAAACAATAAGAAATTCCAGGCAAAGTGACCACGAAGTAGTCCATATCAATACAATAATGATTTTAAACAGTTAAATTTTCAAATGCTTGCGTGAATCCTCTCTTGACTTTCTCCACCCTAACTAAAACTTGTTCGCAATCCTTGTAAATCTTTTGGAAAGCAAATGATGTTCTGAGAGCCATGAGTTTCTTTAGTACGTATTGATTGTGCAAGGGCAGGATACAGTACTCAGCGATTGTCCTTAAACCAGTTCTGCATAGGAGTGAACCCAAGTCAAACGAACGACAATATTTTTTTGTACCAAAGAAACGGAAGGAGCTCATGTGGGATTCATGGTAAAGACGTATCCTACAATGCCGTTTGCCTGTGGGTGATATGTCGTCATCTGTATTCTATGCAAACCCAACGAATTTGTAATTTCTTTGAAAGTACTGCCGTCTAACTAGCTTAACCTTAAACAATCGTGCCTTTGATTTGTGGAAGCAAGTACATGTAGATAAGTTTATGTCAACTAATGCTGTATAAGATACGCTACTAGAGGTTACGCTACTCGCCGCAAGTGACAGCACTACCATTGGAAGTTTTTTATTCGTTATGGGGCATTTACATGTGACCAACATTTTTCTTCTGCAAAATGAGAAAGATATAACATTGACTTTTTGCACATGAGAGAAAAGAAAAGAAATATATCCCAACAAAATTTTGCAGAAGATTTTTAAGCAAAAATCACTATAAAATTTTGCCATAAACATAAATGTTGCCATAAAATATATTCGATTATGGCAAAATTTTTAAAATTAACAAGAAAAAAAAATATTTCGTATACTTATAAATGTTGAAGATTCATAATAAAAACAGGCGCCATAGATGAAAATGTAAATTTCGCATTTGAATTCATTAAAAATAAATTAATAGTGATCCTATAAAAAAAATTACGCCATTACTATACATGTTTATTTCTTTCTGGCATATTGAATATTTTTATATAGCGGATCCTTTCTTATTTACCTGCAAAAATTTGTAGAAGAAAACAATTTTCTATATGTAAATGCCCCATTATGTATCACTTTTTTCACTAAATAAAACATCTCAGCGGAATAAAATATTAAAAGTGATCCTTAAAATGACAAATTGATTGAACTCGGTAAATGAAACTTTGAAATTTAACAATATTCCGTCTTTCAACCATTTCTAAATGAATTACGATGAAATTTGGATAGTAGTATTGATCTGGGATTTTAAAGTAAATTTCGGGCAAAATTCTAAGATCTGTTCGTCCTGGATTAAACTGGCCATTTCATAACCAGTCCTTATGAAAAATGTTATCTGTACATTTTACATGATATAAATAAATTTTAAAATGGAGGAAACTCCGCTATTTCTTAATTAAATTTTATAACATTTGCATCGCATGTAGGCACAATTCGGAAAAATTTATGGATTACAATTTTCACCATAGTTTTTTGATTTTCTGCCATCCCCCATAAGTTAGTTTCATTTTTTGGCCAATATCTCAAAAGCTTTCACTAGTAACCAATATTTTCGGTTGTTTTTTTTAAAAATCATACTGAGACTATATGGGAAATTTGAGAAAAATGTATGGGAAATAATTTTCACTAAAATTTTTTGATTTTCAGAAATCAAAAAATTCTAGTGAAAATTGTAATCCATAAATTTTTTCGAATTGTGCCTGCATGCAATGCAAATGTTACAAAATTTAATTAAGAAATAGCAGATTTTCCTCCAGTTTAAACTTTATTTATGTCGTGTAAAATGTACAGATACCATTTTTCATAAAGACTAGCCAGCTTAGTCCAGCACGAACAGATCCAAGAATTTTGTCCAAAACTATTTATAATCTCTGATCAATACTACTATCCAAATTTCATCGTTATTCGTTTAGAAATGGTTAATGTGCAATATGCCAGAGCATTTATGCCCGCATTAACCTCCGATTTTTAAATGCCCATTTTGGACAAATTTCCCATATGTACGGTCATGCTGGGGCAGAAATATTTCAATGGATTTAATTAGAGAGTCACGTGTATTTCTGGGTGAGACAGCTATATAACTTATCGTACATCGTTTCTCGCAATTCCTATCCGACTATTTTCTGTAAGTTTGACTTCTAGTTGTCTGAGGTACACTTTAACCTTGTCTCGGTTCATTCCAAGTGCACGAGCTGGGGAAACCCATTCTGATTTTCTCGTTGTTAAAGTTTAATGGCATTTCAAGAATAATTCGAACCATCCTCTTCCAGCCTTTTTCTTATCACGACAGAATGGATGTTCAATTATTTCCATAAGCCTGCGAGAATTCATAGGCCTGTAGTTTTTTGTATGGATTACCATTTCAATTCAACTTATTCAACAAGGTGACATTTCTCTCTTTTCTCCGAAATTATATTTTTTTCTATAAATTCACTAATTCGTTCATTGTCTCTCGCACAAATTCAAACCTTGATATATATTCTCTTCCTTCTTTAATTTTTATACACGAACGAGATTTAACTGTTAAATGCTTACCGAAATACAGTGATTCAAAGAGAGCGTAATAATATTTCTCACAAAAAAAGTTGTTTCTCTTTTTATTTAATAAAATTATTATTCACAGTACCACGAAATCTTTCTCTTTTGAACAATAACGACAAACTGAATTTAAAAAAAAACATTGAGATACATAAAATGATGCGTTTTTGGGGGAAGTTTTAAATGCGCCATTTTACCCACTTTTACCCTAAAAATATATATAAACTGTAAGTGGTTAAACTTTTAAACTTAATAAAACTGTTCGGCCAATATGTTTAAATATTTATTTTTGCTGAGTAAATATATTGGTTTACCCATAACTTAGGTTTAGGTTTCAGTGATTTTACATTTAGGCCATTCTTGGCCCATTGTGATACCACGCATTCACGCCACATCATTAACCCATTCACCTATTCACCTACTCACCCAACTACAGTATACCACCTGCACATTGCAAGAAGTCCATACCAACCTGTACATTGACATGGACGGTGGGTTGGTGCTTAATTCTGCACTCCATCAGAGGTTCTAAGTTATGTTTATTTACATCAACGATTGTAATCGATGATGAAAATTCGATTTACATCTAGCCTCTGATGGGATTCGAACCCAAAACCTCTAATGAGCTAACAATTAATTAAAAATTTTGCAGAACTCGTAATTTCGGAGCAAAAAGATCAATATTGCTTAGTGGGAGACAATCGAATAAATCGAGTCCTAAGTCAATTCTAATAAATTGCAATCAAACAAAATAGTAAAACCACAGATAAAACGAAAAGAAAATTATCGGAAAAATTTCCAAAACAATTCACATAATTTATTTCTATTCGGGACGAATTTTATTTTTTCGCAGACTTTACTTCATTTGAGAGACGGCGCACACAAAAAAAGCAAAACATTAGACGAAAGAAAATCACAAAAAAAAGTTTTAAGACAACATAAAATTATAAAAAGTAAATTAAAGCTTGAAAGCATATAAAATATAATGATCTGATTTCGAACTTGTTTACACACATACACACACAACCAGACATTCACAGTAGAAAAATATTTTCCGTTACTTTTTGTGGAAAACAATGAACATTCATTTTCATATTATCCTATATCTAATTACTAGCGGTAATATTTTTTATTTATAATTTTCCAAATTAGGGGTTTTCCCATGTGACCAATAACGTTTCAATATTTTTAATCACTACTGTACACTGCTGCGTAGTAATAAATTTCAATTGCCTTAATGTTTTTTGTATATCGATCATGTTATTCTAGGGATTTCTGTATTTGTATACAAATCCTGTTCCCAATTACCAAAGTTATATGTTATTTTGGGTTTATCTAGGATTACTCGTAGCTATATATGGAAATATTATCTAGATAATAATATTCGCAAAACATAGTTGTTGTTTAAATATGGGACACATATAATTATACAGAATATTATACGATATCATGTCCTAGTTACTTAATTTTAGAAACTGTGTATGATCATTAAACACTCTGTTATTATAGTGTACTATACTCGTCTCGTATACGTATATAGAAATTTTGACCATCTATCCATCCGATAAAATTATTAGTTGTAATTTGATATACCCGAAACAACAAAATCGTTCGTATATGATTTTCAAATAACCACATTAAGCCCGTAATTTAATACTTTAACAGTTTCTCATTTATCGTAATATCTATGTGTGTACATGAAAATGCTGCTTTCCCAAAAGAAAAAAAAATTTTTTTTTTGGTAATATATCGAAAATTTTATCAAATTTTCCTATTTTCACTGTACATTAGTTATATGATTGATGGTTTGATTTTTTTTCCTTTTTTTTCGTTATACACTTCTTTGGTTGCCATACAACATTGATGAAAATACTTTTAAATATTTATGCATGGTTGTTATATTAAGATTGATGTCCATTATAGACTAGACCAAAATAATATATAGATAATTGGTCAAACGAGAGGGTATCCATCGATAAGTATAAGCAGCTAGTGGTATACGAATGTATATAGCACATCATTAATGCATAACGAACATCTCTTACAAAAAACGATCGATTTAATACTTTTGCATTTATTTTGATTTCCCAAATGGCAAGATAATTTTATCAGATTCTTTGATGAAACGAACTCAATTTTTTGTGTGTAAGAATTTGTGTGTGCGTGAAGGCATCTAATACTATTACATTTTATTGTTCGACAATAGAAACAAAAAAATTATTTTTATTTTATCGTGCCTTCTCGTTATATCGCATGAAACCTCATCCAATTTTCTAAAACCAGAAATTATCGATTTTCCGGTTCTCATTTTCCGTTTATTTCCATTGCCCATTTTCTTCTCATTTTTTTTTCATCCTTCCTTTTCGGATTCCTAAATTATCACTACGTAATAATTTCCTAAAATACAACATCGTCTAAATTCATATTGTGCCGGCACGGCAGCGGCAGCACAGCAACAACAATTTATTTTTTTAAAATTATATATAAAAGATGAAAATTTGGAAAGTACCAGAAAATGAAAACATTATCTTATTTCGTTTTAACTTTTCGGAAAATTATATTTATGAAAAATGTACATAAACATTTATGCACAATAAAAAAAGAAGACGGGAAAATTACGTTTAAAATTTGAAAATAATTGAAATAAAGGAAACTGAAAAACATTTTGCATTAGAACAACCACATTGCACGGTGCTATTGAAAATAATTGTTGTAACCCGGATATTATTGTTACATTTATATGTAAATGGTTTTTCAATTTGGGCGGGTCGATGTTGGCAGCCTTGCCGATGTTGTTTTGGTGGCGTCTTTCTTCGGTGGCCCTTCAAAGCCGACTCTCTAACGTTTGGTGGCCAAATTCGCGCCAACCCGTTTGGCAAAGAATCTGCCAACAGTCGTACGTCAAAGGTAGGCCGAGAACATTGCTGCGGTCCATGAAAGTGTACAGCAGAACCCGAGGCAGTCAATTCCTCGCCGTGCACAAGAACTGGGCCTTTCACAGACTTCAAATTCAGACAACATGCTGTATAAGATAACGGAAAATTTCAAGCAGAAAAATGCGTTTTTGCTATTCACCGCTAGAGGCATCACTATCACAAAAAGGAAAATTTTGTTTCTGATATCTTTTGAAACCAGCAGAAAATTTTTGTAATTAGAAGCAAAAAAATTTATGAAACATCAAAGAATTTATGAAAAAGTAGAGAAAATATATTTTAAGTTTTGAAACGAAAAAAGAAAATTTTCTTTAAAAAAACGGTTTGTGTATGTAAATATAAGGACTTTCAAAATATGTATACTGGTAAATAACCATAATCATCATAATGCAAATAGCTATAGGGCAACGCAATAAAAATCGCCTACGTTAATAGCATTCCATAAATTTTAAGTTATTTTAATGTGAAATGTTTTCTGTTTTTTAACAAAAGTGTTAGAAAAAACCCCACCTATGAACTTTTGTTAAAAAACAGAAAACAATTCACATTAAAACGAATTCAAAAATTTATGGAAGGCTACTGACGCCAGTTATGATTCTTATATTGCTCATGTTCATATATAGATTATGATCTCAGCTAATATAAAAACATAAACCCAGGGTAGTTACATGGGGAGTTTTTATAACGATTTTTTAAAAGATTGAAAACATTTCAAATTAAAATGAATTGAAAAATTTATTGGAATCCTACTGACGCCAGGTATGATTCTAATGTTGCTCATGTATCTGAATTATTGATTTGCTTAAAAAATACCAAAATTTTCTGCTGGTTTCAAAAAATATCAGAGGCGGAAATTTCTTTTTCGTGATAGTGATGCCTCTAGCGGTGAATAGCAAAAAAGCATTTTTTCTGTTTCACATTTTCTGCTATCTTATACAGCCTGTGGACAACGTCGCGTGTGCGCCGACTGGGCTTTTTAGCAATGTTGGATGAAAAATCATCTTTAGCGACCAGTGGCCCTATTCGGTCTTTCCCTGGGAATAGAGAATTGGGAAAAATATTTTGATAGCATTTTTGTCAAAATTATATTTTTCTGGCCTACTGAAGGAATAAGTTTAGTGCAAAAATTTTTAAAACAAAGTTAATTGGGAAACTTTTGTTCCACAAAAATTTTGTAGGGAAAAATATTTTCCCATTTAACTTTGTTTCGAAAATATTAACACCAAACTTGTTCCCTCAGTAGGCCAGAAAAATATAATTTTGACAAAAATGCTATGAAAATATTTTTCCCAATTCCCTATTCCCAGGGAAAGACCGAATAGGGCCACAGTGGCACTATTCTGGTAATTCCCCGGGAATAGGGAACTGGGGTAAGAATTTACATATAAATTATATTTAAATAATTTTTTTCTGGCATACTGAGGTAAAAAGTTAGTGGCAATTTTTTTGAAAACAAAATAAAATTGGGAATAACTTTCCCTGATAATTTCGCTATGGAAAAATTATTCCCAATTTACTAATATTTATTTCAAACTTTTTTTCTCAGTAGGCCAGAAAAAACTGATTTGTAGATAAAAGCTATGTAAAATCTTTCCCCAGTTCCCTATTCCCGGGGAATTACCAGAATAGTGCCACAGGTGGATTTCTGGATGAATGGCTATGTTATCAAGCAAAATTGCCGTATGGATGACGTCAACCTACACGACGTTCACCAGCTGGCAATGCATCAATAAAAAAATTTTTTGCGGATTTTAGGCCGGCGGCGTTATTGGTCCGTACTTTTTGAAAATGATGTTGGTGACGCCATCACAAACAACAGCGAGCGCTACAGAATGATGCTTACCGATTTTTTTTCGCCTAAATTGAACACTGTGGAGGTGGAGGATATGTGTTTCTAGCAGGACGAGGCTACGTGTAGCAGACGCAACGATGAACATTCTGCGTGAACGGTTTGAGGGTAGGGTTATCTATCGTAGAGGTGACGTGAATGGGTCACCATAAGATAATGCGATTTGACCACCCAAGTCTTTTCTTGTGAGGTTTCCACAAGTCAAAGGTCTATGTCAATAAGCCGCAATCGACCGATGCTTTTGCACCATTGACCGATATCATTAAAAATTAAACTCATTCAATTTTTTGTTGTTTTGTGTTTTCGATATCGGCCCCGTATAACAAACTGGACTGAAAAAAATAAGTGAGGCATCCCAAAGGCAATGGTTTCTGGAAAACTATCAATATTATTCAATTCCAGACTGACTACCGGGGTCACCAAACTTTGATCACCAACAAATATTCGTTTAATTATATTGCACAGGGCATATTTATGCCTTGGTGGGTGAAACTCTACCATTCCACCGTATGCAGAATTGGATTGGCTCTCTAACATAATGCTCAATGGAACTAGGTCATCTCTCAACAAATGATGGTCAACTTCGGTGTGCAAAAACGAATTTAAGGAAAATTGAGATCGGCTATAATAAATGTGTCTATTTGATGATGTCTACAATTCGACCATTCAGAATGGCCATATCCCGACACATTGTCAAATCAAGTATGCATATTTGGATGGGGATTTAAAAATAGATTTTAGAGAAGTTCTGGAATTCGATCGTGCTAGGCAATTTCTTAACTAATTATGTTCGAATCTGGCATGTTCATCTGAATCGGGATTCTAACATAAATGCTGAATGAAGTTCTAGAATTACCGACCAAATGGCACAGTGGTTAAAGCTTTGGGCAAAGGGCAGATCTGGGGAGGCCTATAGCAGCGCTGATATCGGCGCTCAGTAAAAACGCAATTGCCTTGACAGATGAGAGGTGGACGGCCAACACTCTCACGTGCAGGGTAGCAAAAAAATCAAAAAATCAAAATGTCAAAACTGAACCTGCGGCGCTCCAAGGCACTGTAGTATTCCTGGAAAAACGAGAATTAGGATTGGTCGTAGTGATACTGGCAGAACACTGCTTTTTTGGGGAACATGCGAGAAAACTGGGTCTAGAGACGAATGAATTTGGTAGAAGTTGTATGGACGAAGAGGAGGAAAGAACTTTAGATCACTTCCGGCGTACCGCAAGAAAGTCATCTTGGGCCTATTTTTTTCATCTTATCCATCAACGATGTCGATTTCATAATCAAAAACTCGTCAATTTCCATTTATGCAGACGATATGAAAATTTACAGACAATTTTCAAGTTCCATCAATGTTAACCTATTGCAGAATGACCTCAATGTACCGAACTTAGGGGTAATTTGTGACCACGAATTCAACTTTAGAGATCACATCGATTATCGACAACAGAGCAAACTCATCGCTTGGATTTGTGAAACGCTGGTCTAAGGAATTGTGGAACCCTTATGTTATGAGGGCTCTCTATATGACATTTATTCGGCCCTGAAGCGGTACAACGTAGATTTTGGCGCTTTGCTCTGCGTAGATTACCTTGGGTGGACATTTATAATTTGCCTCCTTATCTTGAGCGCTTGGAGCTTATTAACTTAAAGCCACTAAGTAAGCGACGATCTGTGGCCGACCTCGTTTTCATTCATCAACTTTTATCTGGCGGTGTAGATTCTTCAGCTCTACTCGAAAAGGTAATTCTTAATGTAGAAGAATTGCTCCTCATAGACGGCCTCCTTCGGTCAGACCGAGCCTATTACAAAAATGATGCGTGAGACTAATAAATATTTCGAACTTTTTGACTACCACTTTAGCAAAATTGCTATTAAGAAATTATTATTTGCTACCAATCGGTAAAGCAATTTTTGTTTTGTTTTTAGATTATTTTTTTCTTTTTATCTATTTGACTTAAATACTCCATCGAGTATTTATAATTTTTGACATTATTTTTCTATTTGCTCTCTTCATTGCGTTTTCTTTTAATTTTATTTTTGTTTAACTTTGTTTTTTTTTATTTCTCTTTTTTCCTCTTTTTTTTCTCCTCTTTTTTCCAGTTTTAATTTTGCGGGAGTACGGTCGGGGAGGGGTGATTGGTCGTTGGGCATTATTATTATTATTTTTTCCTATGCTCGTGTGCGGCACTGGCATACAAAAGACATAAGTACTTGGGTGTGTACGATATGGACAGTCTTTCTGAACTTCTCCTGTGTAGGCTGGCATGGAGCTTGCATGCAATGTGCAGATGGTCTTAAATCAATCATATAGCCGTACGTCCTCGGGGGTTAAGTAAGGACGTAAAAAGCATATCCATAACCGCTGAAGAGCAGGGTGAGTCTTGAGCTCCAAAACAGATCGCATATTTAACAATAAAAAATAAAAAATAAAAAAAAAAATTCTAGATTTTTTAACAAAAAAAAATTGACAATAATCGGCCAAGGAATGCACGTGTCAATCAATCAAAAGAAAAAAACAATATTTACGTGAGGTGACGGTTCAAACGGAAGATAGGACCACGCGGAAGGCTTTTTACATAATTGGTGCATTAACACTCAAATCAATCAATACTCGAGTCTGACGCTTCCATTGATTTGCGAACCTTTTTTGAGAAATATTGTTGAGCCAGATAAATTTGCTCATAGAAAATAGCGCCGGCAGTAAGCAATCTAAAAAATAGCCTACATTAAAAGGCCGAGAGATGTCACATCAAAGATAAACCTGACGTTAAAAAAAAAATAAAAATCATTTTCTTTTTGCCATGCCGTAACATATATGAGGTCTCACTTCTTTAAATCAACTAGTTACTTACTGTTCCTTTACTTTTTCTTACTGTTTCTTCACCCGAAAATAATGCCAGCACGACAAGTAAATTATAACAACCGTCCCATTCCTCAGAAATAATCAGGTGCAAAACGCGAAACATTTGGAAACGCAACTGGATTAAAAACGGAAATATACTAAAGTTCCTCATCGACACCGGTGCCAATAAGAACTTTGTAAAATAAAAGTTAGCCGTTAATGCCAAGCCAATCGAAAATCCATCCCAAATCTCTTCAGAGTGAGCATCCAAATCAGTCACTCAATTAGTGGACCATTCTTCAAAAGCATTAGCATCTACAATATTATCGTTTTTTCATTTTACCAGGATTGAAATCGTTTTATAGCATCATTAGAGATGACTCATTGATAGAAATTGGGCAACTTTTATCTGGTACTAAAAAATTATTGCACACCAGTCATATCGAAATTCGCAATACTCTTTGTATTCGTTAATAAGGTCAAAACCATCGATACTGAGGTACGCGCTAAAACAAAACCACCGGTGAGGTGGTATACACCAGACCGATGTACACCAAATAAAAGCATCGAAATCCATGGCAGTGAAAATTGACCTGAACCAGATAAAGTTAGCTCACAAATAAAATCAAGATTCTGACAGACCACAAACCGCAGATTCATAAATTAGTCAAATACTACTCCGAATTAAATCTGATCTATTGAAATATGCCACGTTTGTGGCCAGTCGTATTAGTCTAATTAAGGAATTGTCTTCAATTCAAAGTTGGTATCGACGTCACATGTTGTGATTGGTAACTTCGTGTAATCATTTCCGTCGTCATTGATAGATGAATTTCAAAGTTTGATTAAACCTTTCAGACTAGTTTAAGATATGATATAAAGCAGGAATCTAAAATACCATCGTTGGCTTACTCAAAAATCAGCTTCACTCCCGCAGTGCTTGCAGTTGTTATTTTTAATCACACTGCAATGCACTACGGAATTGAAGTTGACTTCAGATTTCAATAAAATTAAATTTGATAAATGTGTCCAGCACGCCGTAATACACATTGGAAATAATAAAAATAAACTGTCAAATATTGTAAAATCCCAGTTGATAACAACAATATCATCAAAATCAATGTTAAACTTAATATTTTTCAAATTCAACTTAATAAAAATATTTATTTTTAGTAAACATCATGAAAACCTATCAAACCCTTTCATATATCGATGAATTCGCACCCCCAAAATACAACAACAAAAAATCTATTTCCCATTATTAGGAATATTACTCTACTATTTTACTCTATCAAATTTCCAGAACGATTTTTTGTTCCCAAAAATATAAAAAAAATTTAAATTTCCCATCGTAATATGTGACAGTGTATTCCGAGAGGGTTTTGTACCCCAACATATTGTATAATGACGGCGAGGGTGACGAAAACATTTTTTTTTTTATATACAGCCCCGTTATTTACAAAATCTAAAATGAAAAGCAATGAAAAGCCAAAATGAAAATAAATAATTTGACAAATAATAACGCAACACATACACACCCATACACCCATCCAAACCAAATAAATAAACTTTTTCAATCATCATAAAAAAATGGGACAAAAAACGGAAATCATATTAAAAAAAAAATCTAAAGTTTCGATCCCGAATATACACAACAAACTTTAGAGCTTTTATTTTCATTTTGTTTGCTAAATATAAAAAAAAAGTTTATTTTTTGGTGCCTCTCTTAAGGACATTACACGTATATATATAACAATATGAGTTTGGCTGTGCTTTAAAAATCATAAATCATTTAGAGGTGTCATGGTGAATGTTGGTTTTGAACCCCCCAGAGATAATCCATAAAGATTCAGAAACGATGCAGTGTGGAGAGTTCCGCCATATCGATTTTAAACAACCGTATTGACATGAATAAAAAAAAAATTATTTTCAAGTGAATGAATCCACAGTATACATATTCGAAATCAGTCGAATGGAAAAGTGTATTCGATTCGATTATGTACCACTCAAACAACGAGACGAGAACATTCATGCATTTTAATCAAATTATTATATTCAATTTTCTATTTTTATACAAAATTAAATAAACCAAATCACATACATTTGAATAAATTTCTATCCGACATTCGAAATCCCGCACCCAAACCCGGAAACCAAGAGCTGAAGAAATCATAATCATTTAAGATGTTTATTCTCTTTCTACATATCTATGTGTGTATGGTGTGTATCCTAATAATATACATAACTCGTACGTAAGCATTTTAGAATATAAATAATCCAATCATTTAAGGAGTGTGTTTCGAGGGGGTATAAATATATGTTAGATGCCAGCAACCCATGCATGCAACATATATAAAGACACATAGACACTTTGAACCATCATAATTCGTGCGCTACGCGGAGAAGAAATCAAACTTTATCCATTCAAAAATTATAATCAAAAATGAAAATGCGAACACGGAAATTACACTAAAAAAAGGAAAATATGAGATATAAAATGTGATTTGAACGAAAATTTCCACTTTACCCAGTGCACCAAAATTTTTTTTTATAAATACGAGTAAAGTTTCTCATATTCTTATACACAATGGCGTGTTGGGGTTTTTCCATCCTATATATAATAGGTACGATGTTATTCTCGCGATGAAAAGCTTTCGAAAGTGTATAATATTAAAAAAAAAAATATATAAAAAAATAAAAAACGAACATGAAAAATTGTTGTGTGTATAATATCTACTATGGTAGATGAGGTGTATATCGTGTGAGTGGGAAGTACAAAGTTGGATAAAAATAAAGAAAGTTAATAGAACAAAGTTTATTGGTACAGAAAAGAAAATTACTGGGAAGAAAAGAGGTTTCAGCAATTTAAACGTTTATTCTATTTTTTTTGTTGCTGTGTTAGGTAAGATCGCAACAACTAGGGAAATTAACTAACAGTACAAGAGTAATCCAATTTTATGTTATCTAAAATACAAAGCATTATTGAAAATGGCTTGATTTATTTGAACTAATCGGGAAACTTGATTTGCTTTAATTTACAAATTTCTGCTTAATTAATTACGTTATTGTCACATTTTCAGTCACAAAAAGGCTGTACCAATGGAGTTCATTATTTTAATTTCCGCCAACCGAACAAATCAATTTATATAATATAATATTATAAGAGCGTCTCGTAATAATGTTTTATGATAAGTTTATTTTTCTAAATCACACTTCAATTAATAGTTACGATTAAGCTCATTAAGGTCACGATAGTCAAAAACTGTCATGACAGTTGAAATTTTCGAGGCTGTGTAATAATACGTATAAAACTATGTGAAGTAAGGCTAAATTCCGTCTCAAAAAATGCGATCGCAACACTAAATATTACTATCATGACATTTTTTACTCTCGGTCCACAAAATCTCCACATTTGCAATAATACTTGCTATCACGATAGTTAAAAACTGTCATGACAGTTGAAATTTTTGGGGCTGAAAAGCAATACTTATAAAAATATGATTATGAAGTAAGCCCAATTTTGATATGCATGCGAAGATAGGCTAAATTCAGACTCAGAAAATGCTATGGCAACACTAAATATTACTATCATGATGTTTTTTGCCCTCACCCCAAAAAATCC
This sequence comes from Nephrotoma flavescens, assembly GCA_932526605.1. NCBI lineage: Eukaryota > Metazoa > Arthropoda > Insecta > Diptera > Tipulidae > Nephrotoma > Nephrotoma flavescens. The sequence continues at coordinate 301,027,525 of OW052220.1, read as the reverse complement.
TTACATTTTTACACTCAGCGCAGAAAATTCTTGATATAACGATAGTTAAAAACTGTCATGACAATCGAAGCTTTTTGAGATGAAAGTAAAAATAATACTTAAAAAACATCTTGTTTAAGATCTTTCCGTCTGAGAAAATGCCATAGCAACACTAATTATAGCTATCATGACATTTTTTACTCTCAGCCCAAAAATCACTACATTTTTACTCTCAGTCGCGATAATATTTTCTCGGACGATAGTTAAAAACTGTCATGGCAGTAAAATTTTCCGGGCTGAGAAATAATACTTATAAAACTATTTGTGTAAAGTAAGCCCAATTTTGATATGTATGTGAAGTTAGCCTAAATTCCGTTTCAAAAAAATGCGATCGCAACACTAAATATTACTATCATGACTCTCGACAAAAAAATCTCCACATTTTACTCTCAGCCATTGAAAATATTTATATCACGATAACTAAAAACTGTCATGACATTTGAAATTTTCGAGGCTGAGAAATATTGCTTATAAAAATATGTTTTTGAAGTTAGCATAATTTTGATGTGTATGTGAAGATAGCCCAGATTCATCTCAGAAAATGCTATGGCAACACTAAATATTACTATTCTGACATTTTATACTCTTTCTTCAAAAAATCCCCACATTTTTAATCTCAGCCCGGACAATACTTTATATCACGATAGTTACAAACTTTCATGATAATTAAACATTTTGGGGATGAAAGTAAAAATAATACTTAAAAAACATTTTGTTTAAAATGTGTCCGTCTCAGAAAAATGCAATGGCAACGCTCATTATTGCTATCATGACAATTTTAACCTCAGCGCCCGAAAAATCACGACATTTTTCTCTCGGTCGAGAAAATATTTGCTATCACTGTCAGGACAGATGAAATTCTCGGGGCTGGCAGCAGAAATAATACTTATAAATTCTGTCTCAGATAATGCTAAGGCAACACTAAATATTACTATCATGACATTTTTTATTCTCACTCCAAAAAATAACTACGTTTTTACCTCCAGCCCAGGGAATTCTTCATACCACGATAGTTAAAAATTTTCATGACAATTGAAATTTTTGGGCATGAAAGTAAAACTAATACTTAAAAACATCTTGTTTAAAATTTGCCCGTCTCAGAAAAATGCTGTGGCAACACTAATAATTTCTACCTTGGCAATTTTAAACTCAGGCACAAACAAAAATCCCCACATCTTTGCTCGGACGCAAAATACGAGGGAATTTAGGCGGGAGTTTGGCGGCACTCCCCCGAGTAGATGGACCATTATGAGGTTGGTACGCATGTTTGCTGAATCTGGAAGCATCGCACGTAGACCGTACAATCGAGATCCCTATGTTCGGGTCGAAGCCACAATCGCAGCTGTAGCATCATCAATTCAGGCAAATCCAAGTGTTTCGACTCGAGAGTTATCGGCGCAAATTGGAGTTAGCAGACGGTCATTACAACGGATAATTCATGATGACTTAAACTTGTTTCCGTACAAAATCCAAATTACAAGCAAATTAAAACCTCTGGATTTGCCTATTCGCCTGGAATTTTGCCGGAAAATTATTGAAATGGCCGAAGAAGACAACAACTTCATAAATTGCTTGTTTATGTCTGATGAGGCCCATTTTGATCTAAACGGCAATGTAAACAAGCAAAATTGCCGTATATGGAGTGAAACTAATCCAGAAATACTCCATGAGACGGAACTGCACCCAGAACGAGTGACAGTGTGGTGCGCAGTTTCATCAAGATGCATTGTCGGGCCATACTTCTTTGAAGTAAACGGTGAAACAGTAACTGTAAATGGGGACCGTTATTTAAACATGTTGAAAGATTTTTTTTACCCAGAACTACGGCGAAGACGTATCCCTTTTAACAGCATTTGGTTCCAGCAAGATGGAGCAACTGCACATATAGCCAGACCGGTTATGGAGGAGCTCCAACGAAAATTCCCAAATAAATTAATATCCAGAAACTCCACTTTCCGCTGGCCCCCAAGGTCACCTGACCTCACTGCACCAGATTTTTTTTTATGGGGTTATGTCAAACAAGAGGTGTTTAAAACGAAACCAAGGAATTTGACTGAATTGAAGCAGTCCATTACAACAATAATTGAGGCGATCCCGACTTCAACCCTTCAGTGCGCAATGAATAATTTTCTGATCAGGTGTCGCACATGCGTGAATGAGCATGGAGGTCATTTACGGTCTATCATTTTCAAAACTAATTAGTTAAATAAAAATAAAATTGAATTATCTATACAATAAAAAAAAATAAAGCCGATTAGTCACACAGAAAAAAAGTTATTACGTTTTGTTTTTGTAGCACGATTCGTGCGCCACCCTGTACTATGGCAATACTAATTATTGCTATAATCACATTTTTTACTCTGAGCGCAAAAAATCACTACACTTTTACATTCAGCCAGAAAATTCTTGCTATCAGGATAGTAAAACTCTCATGACAATCGAAATTATTTGGGGATGAGAGGAGAAATAATATTTAAAAAAACATCTTTCAAATATGTCCGCCACAGAAAAATTCTATTGCAACACTAATTATTGCTACCATGACAACTCTCAGAGCCCAAAAATTTCTCAAATTTTTATTCTCCGCCACGAAAATATTTTCTCTCACGATAGCTAAAAACAGTCATGACAGTTGAAATTTTCGGGGTAAATAATACTTAAATAATAAAACTTAGAAATAATACTTGAAAAAATATGTTTGTAAAGTAAGCCTAATTTTGATATGTATGTGACGATCGCCCAAATCCCATCTCTGAAAAGTGCAACTGCAACACTAATCATTGATATCATGACTTTATTTACTCTCAGCCCAAACAATCCTCACAATTTCAACCTCAGCACAAAAATCTCTCGTGGTAGACTAAGTACTTGCTATCACGATGTTAAAAACTGTCAAGTTATGGCAATGCTATAGCAATGTTATAATAATGCTATGGCAATGCTATGGCAACACTAAATATTACTATCATGACATTTTTTATTCGCACCGCAAAAATAGCCACATTTTTACTGTCAGTTGCGAATATTTGCAATATTTGCTCTCACGATGGTTAAAAAGTATCATGATAGTTAAAATTTTATGAAAACAGTTCTTCATATGGATGTGAAGATGGCCTAAATTTCGTCTCAGAAAAATTTTTTTACTCTTAGCCCGTAAAATTCTTGCTATCACGATAGTTAAAAAATGTCATAACAATCGAAATTTTTGGGTATGAAAGTAAAAATAATACTCAAAAACGTCTTGTTTAAAAGTATCTCACCCACATTATCACACAAACTTTGTTATGGAAAGATATTCCACAAATGTCAGGAACTATTAGTTGCCCGAAATATCAAGTGAAAGATTCTAAATTTAACCGGAGAAGTTGTGCACTGGTTAATGCTTTGGCACTTGGACCGGAAGGTACTGGGTTCGAATCCCACCAGAGGCTGGATGCAAAGAGAATTTTCGTCACTGATTACGATCGGTGATGTTAATAAACACAACTAAGACCTTCCATGTCAGTGTACAGGTTGGCATGGAGCTTGCAATGTGCAGGTGGCATACTATAATTGTGTGAATGGGTGGTCTGCGCGTGAATGAAAGAGGGGTTAAATTAATAAATTGACCTTCAAAGGACATTAAATCTACTGGACAATTAATACTCCCTTTAATAAAAAAAAAAACTAAAAATTTTGGAGCAATACTTCCCCAGGGAGTCAATTCGCGTTCCGTGAAAATAAGGAAAATGAAAAGTTTTTTTCATTAGCAATCGAGTAGGTTTTCCCCATAAGAAATTTTGATTTCACACAGTAAAATTTAAAATTACGTGCAAATAATTCAAACTACTAGATTGCCAATGAAAAAAACTTTTCATACTCATTATTTCACGGAACGTGGATTGACTCTCAGATCAGTTTTCTAAAATGTAAGGAGAAATGACGAATTTTGACAAAAACCTGTTTTTCAACAAAAATTCAGCCCTGTATGGAATGACGGATTAGGCTAAAATTTCATATCTAAGCTTTTTCTACTAATTGGTTGATCAAAGTGAATTTTGGCGGAAGTGACATCTTTAATAGGCCTGTAGCCAGATCAATTTTGAAAAAATATGCGAAAATGACGATTTAAAAAATCCATACACAAATTGAGGCCTGTACAGCCCAAACGAATTAATAAAGGAATAAAGATTTTCCAGTTTTTGGAAGATCCCAATGAATTTTTGCTGAAATCGGCCCATCGGAAGTGAAAGCTTCCATAGGAGTTTATTCGTGTTTTGCAAATATTTTGAAAATTATAGCATTTACGATAAAAACTACTACGAAGTAAAAGATTATTAATAATTTTGCACCAATACCGGCCCAGATAGTTGTTCAAAATTTATTCGGAGAGCAGAGATGACTGTTTTTGGAAAAAAAAAATGTTTTTCAACTAAAATTCGGTACCTGAATAGCTGTGTGGGTAACTGCAGCAAGGAGCTTTCGAATTTCAAAATGAAACTTTGCATACCGATCAACTCAATTTGTGCTAATAAGTGTTCACGGGGGAAAATTAGTGCTTGTCCAGGAGCAGAAAAAACAAGATAAGCAAAATTTCTTATTTCGCCTGAAAGACGAAACAAATAAAACCAGCAGCCCTATTCCTGAATACGATATACGAAAACCAAAGTATAAGATTCCTATTCGATTTTAAATAAGAATCGTACGAATCTGATTAAATTCAAATACGATTTTTGCATTGTCGTTTGCGTATCGTATTCAGGAATAGGGGGGCAGGTTTCGTCAAAAATCCAGAAATCATCATAGAAATAAAATTTTCATAAATTTTCATTAAATTGAGGCAAATGGAACTAGCACCTAAATGATACTATGTTAAACACACAAAATAATATTTGTGTTGAACAACAAAATAAACAATAGAAATAAAATTGACTAAAATCCAAGAATAAGCAATTAAAATACCATATTCCTGTCAGGCATTTTCATTGCCAACCGAAAAACATAGTGACTGAATTTGGCCAATTCTGTTTAGCACAAATTCGGCCACTATGTTTCCCGGTTGACAATGAACATGCCTGTATTTTAATGGCCAATTCTGGGATTTTAGTCGATTTTATTTCTATTGTTTATTTTGTTGTTCAACACAAATATTATTGAATAGTATACTCCTGTATTTTGTTTGTTTAACATAGTATCTTTTAGGGGCTCGTTTGTTTGGCCTCAATTTATGAACATTATACTTTAATGATAAGGACAAATTTTGTCAGTTGAAATTTTAAAATTAGGCTAAGATTATTTCTGGATTTTTCTAGAAATCGGGTTTTATTTGTTTCGTCTTTAAGGCAAAATTTGAAATATTCTTTGAAATGCTACAAGAATTGTGTAGCCCTGTGACTACACTGTAATCAAACCCATGAAAGATGAACTTAAATTGACTTAAAGCGTGCAGCCTTTACCCATCTAGTTATACTTCAGTAGGTTTTTGTAAATATCCGAGAAAATCGTCTGAGATCTGCCAGACAGATACAACCACACTAAATGGAGATTCTTGAACATTTCACAATTTACTGAAATTGTGGTACAGTCTAAGATAATACTGTTTGATGGTATTGGGACAGGTACTTGTAGAGTTGGGAAAAAGTACATTTCGAACTATTCCGATCTCTCAGCATTTTACCAAAACCTCCAGAAATTAAACTTTATACTTTAAGTTGCTGAAGTGCGACTAAATTAACAGTTTTTTATCATTCAAAGTTTAAGTTTTTGATCAAATTTCAGATAGGACGATCTGTTGGTTTACTTAACGGTTGTTACGTTTGATCATGCTACACGGTTGACATGTAGCTAGCATGCTCCTCAGCAAATTCTCCAATTTTTTTATAAATTTGTTGTGAACGAATTAAACAAAATTAAAACTAATGTTGTTATTTATTTTAAACAACAAATTAACCAAACCCAATATCATCAAGCCGAGTTCTTCGAGCAGCTTTGCTTTTTTACAACCAAGCTCAATGACTGTGTATACTGTCCAGCAAATCTGAACATTCAATTATGAAATGTTTTCAGTCAACTAGCGGACACACGAAGTCCATCAAGACTTTTAAAAAGCTTACATTTTTATTTTAAGACCAACATTGACCGACTCACTTGCAAAGCGATTATACGCATTAAAATTTCCAAGTTTCCTTTGAATATTAGTGATATGGGTTTTACTCGTAATCCTAGATCATCTCCACGCTGCCTCGTAACTATGTTCATTCTAAAATAAAAATTGTTAAATCTCATTTTATCATCCTTGCCCAATACCATAAAACACCCACTTAGTAGTTCCGAAATTTTTTGAATATATAATTGATTTAAGCCAGAGGCCGTAAGATTTGTTTCGTAAAAGATTATACATGTAGCTTTTGTCCCTAAACATTATTCGAAGAATTAGTGATCTCTATAGCCGACTACGTATTTAAACCAGAGGATTAAATCTAATCTAAACAACGATAAGGCTATTTGTTTTAGATCTGTAGTGGTGTTGTAGAATACGTTAAAGCTTTTATTTCTAAATATTTTCTGCTAAGTTTAACAATAAATATTGATTTGTTGGAAAGCCAAACCAATATAAAATAAAATTCGATTTCCATTGTTTACTTATATATAAAGTTTGTATTTTGGCCGACATCCAAATTACCACAGTTGAAGAAACTTTCACTGTTTTTATTCAGGTCAACCATAAAGCATCATATAAACAAAATTGAACAATTGAAAATGGAAAACATTTAAAATTATGATCATTTAAAGCCTTTGTCATAGTTCAAAGGTGAAAAACTTCTTATGCAATTATATGCATTAAAATTATTATTTTTTGATCTAAATTGATGCTGAGACTTAATATCGAAGCACTTTAGATTGATTTCCAAAATTTTGTTTATTTAATTAGATTTGAAATTCATTGAGGCACGTTCATGTACTCGTTCTTGTAATAAAAATCTCAATTGACTCAGCTAAATTGTAAACTGTTGTTATTGTATTTCTCCAAAAAGCACATAAAAATAAGTTTTTCAAAAGTTTTATTTTTATTTCATTGAGTACAAAAATATTTTCTAATTCCAATCAGCTATCTTATGCTCTAATAAATCAAACAAATAAATGTTCATTTCGAAATTGAACGAATGCTGAAAGCTTAATAATTTTTTAAGAAAGTTGTTTTTTTTTTATAAAAAATACTCACCAGAAATTAAATAATAAAAGTTTTTGTTCAATTTAATAATTTTTTGTTCTAGTTCAGTATTTGTTCAATTATGTTTGAAGGGAAGTTTAGTTCGAGCAAATTAAATACTTGTTAGAGCCAATTTGATCAGATTAGGTGAAAAGGTTGACAGTATTGAACTCAAATGTTCCTAAAAGTATTAATGTGGTTGGGAAACACTGTAACATTATTTGTTATTAAAACCTTTAACTGCGAAATCTCGTAGATTTTTTAAAACTGTTTGAGCTCCGAAATGATTTGTAATTGATGTTTAAAAAAATTTATAATTTTTTTTAAATGACAATGCAGTGTAGAAATTGAAAAACCTTAAGGATTATTTGCTGTGACTAAATTACAAAAGTAATGTTAACACTTTGAATGTATCAGGTAACAACTATCGCAGAGTTTTCATAAATTTTTCGATTTTTTTAGTTGGATTGTGATATAATTGCAATGTTTAATTAAAACCAAGTTTATATCTTTTGTAGAAATTGGAAAATCAGTAATATTTTCAATAATTTATCAATAATTGAAATTACCAAGATTATCATCTAATTGGGGCTTTTAGTTTTCACTTCCACTGTTTGTACTTATATATAAAGTATCATTTCACTTTCACTATTTGCACTTATATATAAAATATTTGATTAATAATGGAGCAACATACTATTACTGTAGTAAACGCTATTTTAATATTTATGGAAGAAAAAACTTAGACCTCAAGATTCACCGTAGCCATTCTTCGTAAACCATATTTTAATTCATGTTACTCTAATTAATTTTACTTTTAAGCCTTGAATGTTTGTTTTCATGGAAACGACCACCTGAAGGTCTACCAAGAAAAAGACGAATTGAAATAGCCATTTCAGTCGATACTGGAACATTATGATAAGTTTTAATACAAATTGTTTTTCTTATCTACATGGAAAATTAACCCATTTCCGGAAAATTTTTACTTAAAAAAAGTTGCGTATTATTTTATTCAAATTAAGTACAACTGTGTAATTTTTATAAAACTTTTGATATTAGGATTATATCATCAGTTTTTTGACAATACAAGTAATTTTTCCCGGAAAATTTTGCAATTTTTCCAGGAAAATTTTGAATTTTTTTAATTTTTATTTTACTTAGTTTAAAATTATAAATAAAATTTGACACTTGAATTGTATAAATTCTGGAAAAGCGGGGGTTTTGGTGGCAACCCCATCCCCTAAGGTATACAACGAATTAAAATTGCATTAAAAAAATTTATATTTACAAAAGTTGATTATTTTAACATTTGTGACAGAAGGAGCGACAATAGCGATAGAAACTCTTTGATCTGTGTCTGCAAGGTTGACGAATTTTTTGTTGTTTTTGACCTTTTTCTGTAGAAAAACTGTATTATTTTCGTATTTATAATAGTCTTAGAAAAATTGACTTAAGTTTCTTTATGTAAGCATGTTTTCGGCAGAAAATCGCGTAAACTTCAATTGTTTGCTATAAAAATGCATGCACATAAGCACAACTGTTTAATAATAAACTAAAAGTAGAAAGTAGAACAATTCCCCAGTCTTAGTGTTTTAAAGGTCCGCAAATTTGTTAATTTAGATAAGTTCTGAACTCCTATACCTATCTACAGAGCGAGTATGATGACCCGCTGATCATGAGAATTCGTGCTTTCAATTAAAAGTTTCATAATTGCTATTAATGAAGCCAAATCTCTACTTGCCAATATAGTAATTTTTGCATATAGGATATTTTTATTTGGTGGATTTAGGATTTTAAAAATATTCTTGGATGAAGTTCTAATGATTTTTTGTCACTTAACTTGTTAAATATTTTTTTATTAAATAAATTTAGTAATTAATATATTAAAGAGTAGATCTATTCTAATCTCTAGAGATTTGCCTTCACCAATAGCAATTACGAAACTTTTAATTGAACATTGATTTCACGCTGAAAGAACTGAAACCTTTTAAGTCTCGGTAGATAGACATAGGAGTCCAGAACTTATATAAATCAACAAATTTACGGACTTTTGAAACCCTAAGGCTATAGGATTTTTCTTCTTTTCAACGGAACCAATACTTTACCTGTGTCACGTATATTCGAATAGCGAAAATGCTCACGATCAGCGGGTTAACATACTCGCTCTGTAGATAGACATAGGAGAACTTATCTAAATTAATAAATTTGCGGACCTTTAAAACCCTAAGGTTGAGATGTCCACAATTGCAAAAGATCCCTTCGGTTATAATGCCGCGAAAATGGAAGGCTTTACTTTAATGATTCCCAAGAAACTTGCCCTGACATAATTCAAATTTGTCGAGCAGTTTAAAGAATGGGATTCACTACTATACCTACTCTTCATGGACTTCAAACGGGTCCGAACAATACACACGAACGCAATAAAATAGACAAATTGTGAAATGGATATACAAAAACAATTTACGAACTTGTACAAAATATGTACGGAACACAGATAATAGAGAAAAATAAAGGCAAACAAACTGATTCATACCATAACAGCCAAAGAGGGAGACAATTATGCGTACTCTCGTCACTTCTGTTGCTAAGAGAATTAGATATAGTGTCATGAAAAGGTCAAATAGCGCGTCTCCCAGAAATTAACTGAGAAATTCAACACCCCGATTACGCTAGTCGAGCCGATTGTCGTTTCAAGTGACAATAAAAATTTGCAATTTGCAATAAGTGACTTGAGACGAAAAAAACAATTAAAAACTGTCATTTCGAGTCGTGTCACGTGTGAAATTTTGAAGTGACTAGAAAAAACATAAAATACGCCGATTGTCGTTTGAAGTGACTACGATAATAAACATATTAGATATGTTGGCAAGGCAGGCGACTATGGTTTCATATTAAAAGAGTCATTTGACACGACAAACGACACGACTAGCGTAATCGGGGTGCAATGTTCTGGATTACACATAGATAATATATCTCCGTATTAGTCAATGAGGTTGAATTCAAAATAAATATCAGAAAAACTAAAACGGTGCACAATCAAGAAAAGCGAAAAAATGTATAATATTTTTAATACTAAAGCAATCCTCAACACGAGAGTTAAATAGAAACACCGAGAACGAATGTAAAATTAGTGCCTTAATGCAAGAAATGTATATCTTTAGTCATACCCAGATACACTGCGATATGCATATAACTGCAAAGGCAACAAACACCTGCAGGCCGATTCTAGCTTCCCTATAGAAAAAAATCAATTAGGAAACATATTTTCAAAAAAAAAATATTTTGACATACTAAACAAAATTAAATAAGGAAAATTTTTCCTATCCAATTTTGATGCTGACCTCAATAAATAGATACGGAGCAATAAGTAATATTCGCTTGAAGGCGAATTTTCCGGAAAATATGCTGATCATCATTATTTTTTTTATTTCTCTAAACATGTGGGTAAAACATCAATAGGATTAAAACGTCTCGTTACAGTCCACATTTTGAAAAGTACCGGACAACAGTAACAAATGAAACACAACTTCAATTTTTGTAAAAAACAGGAAATATCAAAAATTAACAAAAACTTCTATTGGGTAAAATAAATAAATTTAATATTCACAAGTTGCACGTTAAAATTTAATGCAAAATACAATTTTTTTATCTCGCAGGGGAACACATAAAATATTATTGGTTTTACTATCAATACTCTCGGTCAAATTTAATCAGCTAATTATAAACTTGCCTTAAGCGTTACTAGAAAGAGGATTCCAACAACAATTGTAGTAACGTCACAACCGTAGTAGGTAGGAGCAGAGTGAAACTCGCAAATAACGTAAAGTCATTTAGATTTTTTTAAAGAAAATTTTCTTGAACGGATATTCCGAAAGAAAACAAATGGTTTGGCATGTTGGTCATTGCCACTAGATTTAAAAATAAAAACTGCATGTATTACAATTAGTCAAGACACTATTTTGTAGATATTTATGTATAGACGTACTTATTCAAATAAGTTTCCCCATGAGGTAACTTATTTGAATAAGTCGGTGTCCACAAATAAGTTGGTGTTTGGAAAACAGCCTTAGTAAAGTATAAATATCGTCTAAGTTATATAAAATCAACTAGAAGGACAGGAAACCACAAATGAGATGAGATCAATATAATACTAACTACCTGAAAAGAACGCAGCATATTTTACAACTAAACATTTTCCTAAATAAACTTCGAACCGAAAATATCGGTAATGCTGATTTGGTCGTAACAATCAACCTATATTGTCGGTAAAGTAGATTGAAACTATCTGTATAAATATATCAGCCGAAAGAAAATAAAATTCGAGCTTGTTTTTTATCGACTCATTCATTGAGAAGAAGATGAAAAATTGTTAGGTTTCAGGACTGAAATTTCGATGTTTTGTCTATAAAATCGTATAAAATTTGAGATTTCTCTGATAGACATCGAACCAAACTAGCCAAAATGTCAATAAAGTAGATTCAAATCAGTTACCTGAAAAATGTTGAAGGAAAATCTCCGGCTGGAAGCTTAAAGTATAAATCAACTAGCCCCTTGGCTCTATATTAACCTGAAATTGTCGGTAAAGAAAATTAACCGAAAGTTTTCTTAGCCATTATCAGATTAAAAATATGTAGATCAGAAACAAATTTCATTACTATCTAAAGCTGATTTTTAAATTCAGTTTCAGTTCTTCAGTAATATAAGCGCTTCAAACAATTGAGGCTCATGAAGTTATCCCAAGGCTTTTCATCCATTGAAAATGTTTATTTATTATTTACACAAAGAATAACAAATATTAAAATGCTGTAATGTAGTTTGATGGTAGTTAATCGTAATATTTTAAGTTCAAAGTAATAATGCGTCATATTAAGAGTAACATATTTATAATGAGGTTCAGTGACAGCCGAATGTTAAGATTGGCACGATCTTCCAGCTTCGGTTTGGCCCCGTATAAATTTATATGTGACGATTCACAGAACCAAGCCCTCCGTGGGCCGGAAATAGCGAGTGATGTTTTGAGATGTTACGTTATATCTTAAATAGTAACCAAGTGGCCAGTACCAGCCGTATGTTCAAATTTGGTTAGATGCCCAAGTTACAAAATCTCAGCTTCAGCTAAATAAAAATTAGTATGTATTTATAAAAGACTTCTTTGGCCGGAATTTGTTCTTTATGTTTTGAATTCTGATTACAAATACGGCTGGAAAGCTCACCATAAAGAACCATTTCCGGCCTAGTAATTTCTTAAGAAATACAAATTTTTATTTTACCTAACATGGGATTTTGGAAGTTGGCGATTCGCCAAACGGGTGGACACTCGATCACTCTATCACTCATAACATCAGTCACTAGATCCGGCTCAGGAAGATCTTAGAAGCAATAGACGATTTTCATAAAAATTTGCATGGGGCCATAATTTAAGCTTGAGGTTTTGCCTATCTCCATACGGATGGCAAAGAGCAAGTTCTGATTTAGGATCTAACATGACACATATAAGCCATTTACCCATATTTGAAAATGCGGCTGGTGCTTGCTACTTTGTCTGCATTCACTCTATCATATACCATCCCAAAACATTGATCGCTTTTTTGAGCCCAAGAAGGTCTTGGACGTTATACACGATTTCCATATAAATTTATATTGAGTCATATCGAAGCTGGATGATTTTGCCAATCCTAACATACGGCTGGATCTGAAGAACTCATAATACATAGTTTGCCTTTATTGTTATCAACTCAAACCACAAAGAACCAGGTCCGACCTATAGGAAGTTCTTAAGAGATACAAATTTTTATTTGACTTTACCTGAGGTTTGGGAACATGACCATTTATTCAAATTTGAACATACAGCTGGTGCTGCCTGTTTGGCTAGCATTTACGCTATCACGTAACATATCAAAACCTCAATTGCTGTTTTTAGTGTTGAATGTTTTACGCGGTTTTCAAAGATAATAAATAGAATAAATATGGTGCCACTGGAAGATTGTGCCAAGCATACGACTGGCACTGGGATGCCCCCCATAGTTTACCATTATCATTACCAACTCAAAATATAAAGAACCATGTCCGCCTATAGGAACTTTTTAAGAGATTATCAGTTTTGTGCAACTTAACCTGAGATTTTGGAAGTTGGCCTTTTACTCAAATTTGAATATACGGCTGATAGTGGCCCCTAAGCAAGCATTCTCTTTATCACGTATAATTTCAAAATACCAAGTTCTATTTCCTGACCGGGAAGATTTTGGAAGTTCGAACTAAAAATAACAAGAAATATTACCGCCAAACCACATTATAGCATTTCCAGATATTTATTTCTAATTGTTTTACAATAACAACAAATTAACGAAAAAACTTGGGATAAAGTATTTTGTTGTTGTGTTTATTAAAAATATTGTCTTATAGATAAGATAATTATAGATAATTTAATAAATTAAAATAACGCTTAAATATAATTTGGGCCTTTGGGTCTCCTTGTCGCACTCCTGATGTTATTTCAAAGGACTCTGATCGCTTCACTTCGGAAATCAGCTTGCTTTAAGAGCCCTCCATTAATAATTTTACACAAGATTAAGAATGCCTACGATAGATATAATCAACAACAACTTCACCATAAACGTCGAACAATCGTTGCTTAGTTTAGCACATATTTTAGCGACCAAATGGGATGGGAACAGAACTAAAAATGGAATGAAGCAAAACGCACAGCATTAATTCGCAAGATCATCTACTAAGGTCCCATTCATACGGTTCAATCCAAATTTTACATGAAAAAGTAAAAAAAAATATGTATGCCGCTAATTTTGATTAGAAATCTAGTAAGCCTCTTTGTATGAAATTGGAACTGAACCGGATCAGATCAAGCGTTCATAAAAGCAGTTAATATTGAAATGAAAATCTCTGCTAACTCCCTACCATTTTTCTGGAGTTGGGCACGATTTGCCAAATCCAAAATTCTAAAAATGAAATTCCAAAATCAAAACTCCAAAAAAAAAATTCTTGAAACCGAAATTCCAATAAAAACAATTCTTAAAAATAAAATTCCAAAAAAACAAAATTCATATACATATTGCCAATTTTCAAAATGATAATTTACAAAAGTTCAAAAAATTCATATTTCTATGGCAAAAAATGAAATTTTTAATTAGGAAATCTATTAAGGTTTATTCAACGGTATCTTTCAATTTGCTAAAACCGTTACAATGCTTATTTATTTTAATTAATGACTGTACCATATACTAGTTTTTAGTATATACTAGCAGGTTTCAAGGGGGATCGGTGTTCCAAAAAACCCAACCATGTTTTCTAGAATCACAACAATAAGCGTTAATCAATCTGGTAGACAACGGGAACCTTTTTGGGTAATATAAATAAAATAAGTGTCTATTAATAATAGTTTTTCAGAACAATTAAATAAAATTAATTGAAATAATTAAATAATGATAATTAAATTAGAATTTTTGCGAAATGCTGCAAATATTATTAAACTAATGAAAAAATGGAATTTTGTATATGGAATTTTTCTTCTGAAATAAATAAATTTTGGAATTTTGAATTTTGATTTTTATGGTATGGTATTTTGTAAAATGAAATTTTATATTTTTGTTAATTGGGATTTCGGAAATTTAGGCCAGTTGGATTTTTATTTTTTTGATAACCGACCCGTTCTCACACTCACCACATTCCATTTACAATTAAAATTTGACTATAGACTCATCCTAAAAGCAGAATGGTTCAACTACTATTCCGCATTTTATAAATTTTTATTGACAGTTGATGACAAATTTAAACATAATGCAATTTTAATCTGAAACAGACGATAGGAACCCCTTTATATATAGCACAAGTTATAACACAAGTTTTCCAATACTTGCAACAAAAACTGTAAAACGCTTAATTTTGGCGCATTTGAAAAATTATAAATAAATTGCTTGAGGTGGAAATGACGGAAATAACGTAATCGAAAGAATAAATCATAAAATTCAAAGAATGAAATTTAAATCAGACAACAAATCGAAATAATCGCACAAATTGATCACTTTGTCAAATTTAATAACGGCATTAAGCTGTTAAATATAAATAAATATTAAAGTTTAAATTACCTGCTTTTAGTGAGCATGCAGGAAAACAGGTAAACGGTGTGAAAAAAAAATCCATCATCAGCCAATTTTGTAATCTTTATATTTAGTACATAAATTATACGTATATAAATGTACTTACTTAGTACAAGAGATACAATTTTTTTTTATTGCGACTAAAAAGACAAAATCAATCAATTTTTTATTCTTCATCATGTCATGTTCGGTTAATCCATGTGTAAAATATTTCACTTTCAACGAGTGTTTTATACTGAAGTAACACGAACAAACAGATGAAAAAAAAAAAATTGAAACACAATCCACCCCTCAGGTTAAAAGTAAAAGCATACACGGTACACCACACATGCTCTTATACATATTATACGTAAAAGTCTGGATAGATAACGAAATTTTACAAATCAAAAATTTTTTTGTATGTGTGATAAAAAGAAAAACGTTGTTACAAAAATAACAAACGAAAATCAATTTTGGAAAATTGAAGTGATGTATACGAATCTAGTAAGTAAGTAGAGTTTGTCTTACATATTATATACCACCCTCTTTAGTATAGGACCGAAAAAGCAAACATAAATTTAAACACGACGAAGTCTTACTTAATATGAATACATGTTTATTTTAGATTTTCAAGCATCGCAGATGAAAAGCGAACTTTATTTTGTTGCTTTTTCGTATACGAAGGGTGAAAGTTACTTATATATGTTGCCAAAATATTTCACTGTTTCGTAATAGGGAACACACATGCAAAAATAACCAAAATATGCGGATAAAACCCAAACAAAAAAAACATTTTTGTTCATATGTGGTTGATTATAGGTACATTATACGTTCACCATGCAATTTTCATAATGCCAATTGCGATGCCTGAAACCATTTTTAATTAAAAAAAGTTTTTCATTTCACTTATTATTATTACTACTACTGTTGTTGTTATTGTTGGGCGCCTTGTTTTTCACAATAATAATAATAATTGAAAGGAATATGGATTTTAAAAGCACCAAAAAGGTAAGTTTTACCTTCTCATATATGAAAGTGTGTACGTGTGTGCGTGAATAAAAAGTTTTAACGAGGAGACGAAAAAGATAAGAAAATTATCTCAAAATCCTCGCAGCATATTACTTGTTTATATAAAATTTATTTATTTATAACTTACTTGACATAATTGAAAAAAAAGCTCAGCTGTACTCACCTGAAATGAAATGAAATAAATAAATTGGACATTTATATATTAATTTAAATATTGAATAAAATAAATCAATAAAATTTTATTATGCAAATAATATTTTTGCAAATTTGCTTAAAATTATAAAAATTTAATGATGCTTACGGCACACAAAATCAATGAAAAGCTAATTGCTTGCAATGTACATCGCCACGGGTAACACAATTAAAAATGTGGACATAATGTTTGTATTGTACAAATTATAAATGTTTCATGTTCGGTTTTATGATATACAAGGTAGGCATGTGTATGGAAGGGATATATAAACATAGACTTTTCAGGATTCGTTTAGTTTTTATTAAAAGTTTCATATTGGTTTAGTATGTTATGGATATCAGTTGGTAATGTTGATACCTCAACACTGTAAAATATTTTTCCAGTATCGTTATATTATTGAACAACCTCATGGTATAGTTGATTACAATCGCTAGCTAAGCTACACTCAGCATTGTTCTTCGAAAAACATCGAGTCGCAGTACTCAAAAATAATCAGAGAAACATGTACATAATGTAAGCTCATACGGAAGCTGCCAATTCACACGAATTTTTACCACATTTTGCAAGGAAACAAATTAGTACTCGTCTAACGTTTCATCCCGATTAATCAATCAGTAAGCAACATTTTCAGTCAAATTCGTTATTTCTGATTAAATTTTGGTAAACTGATCTGGACCGGTATTTTTGCAAAATTAATTTACAATTTTTTGGTTCACAATAGTTTTTCTCCTAAATGATGTGTTTTTTGGAAATATCTGGAAAAAACGAACAGACCCTATGAAAGCTGTTACTCCCGGTGGACCGATTTCAGCCAAAAATCTGAATGGACTGCAGAGAAATTTGGAAAAATACAAATTTTTTTACGAAACTATCACTCGTCATTCCCTGTAAAATTTAACCTTTATGTGGTTGGCAAATTTTACATCATACCCGGGGCACCTAAGGTACAAATGTACTTTCATTCGTCTTACATTGAAAATGCACTAAAACATAATTCTTTATAAACAATTTCATTTGTAAGTACGTTTCAAACAGATAGTAACATAAAAACTAAATTTTATACTAAAGAAAATACCGGTGAAAATATTAGTAAACCAGATTATTAGATTACCGCTTTGGTGATAAAGAATTCTTATATGTATCTAATTGGAAATACATACATATTTAAAATATTTTGGGTTTGTGATGCGAAAACATCATACTCTATCTATCACAGGCCAGCTATATACAGGAAAAGGGCCGGATCAACCAGAAAAGAATCAATGGCAAAGAGTTGTTCGAGACTTGTGCCAACAAATTAAATTTTCGGAAGAAATGTAACCAAGGACAATTATTTTTTCAGATTTGCCCTTAGCACGTTGAAACAAAATAAAATTTGCATTGCAGGCAGTTTTAAAAAATCCGCAGATAAGTGTGAATATTACAGCAAGTTTGGATTCAGTGGTGATGGAAAGAAAAACTGTATTGTCACATTATCATCATTACAATACACACAAATAATAACACGAACGGCAGTATCTGGAACAAACCAGGAATGATTCATTACTATACCAAAGGTGGCTCGCTGCTCTGGTCTCATATATAATTTATTCCAAAAATAAACCGCTTACTACAAAATCAACCCACAGCCGGCGTACATTTCTACATGATCTAGTATCCATCTTTTTGCTGTAGATCAAGCAGCTACAACAACAGTTTAAAATGCACGCTGACATATTGGAAGCTGCTTTGTTTGTAGAACGCTGTCATCCTTCCAAAGTAAAACTCGAAAAAGTTGCTCAATTTTGCTCAGTTGCTATACCAATTTGCAATGAACATGCAGAAATAATTACTAAATGTAATGAATTTCTACACATAACATTGTAGGTACAAATGTACCTCTACCGCCCATTTAAGATGTCTCTGAAGTTAGCCCAGGATTTCATCCCAGAAAAATAAAAAAATGTCATCAGGCAACACTGAAACTGCATTATCATCCCAGCCCAGGATTTGTTAATAATTTGTGTTAAATATGAATAAATATGTACAGTATCGAAAAAAAAATATTAAAATGTGATATCCCAGAAAACAAAAAAAAATCAGTAAATTATACATAAAAAACAATTAAAAACTTTAATAATATACGTAGTAACTAAATAAAAGAAAAATATAAAACTTTATAATATTCGTACCGTTATAGCACCAATCTCAAGATACGGATCGACTTAAGATTTTTATTGTGAATAGCGGTCACATTTAAGAGTCGATAGGGCTTGGTTTTGTTTCCGGAACTCGTGGTTCCTGGGAACCATAAATTAAATTCAGTCATAATTGGGCCATACAGATAAGAGCCTATAGTGCCAATCTCAACATGTAAATCAACTTGGGATTTTTAGAATAAGCAACAGTCATTATGGCAAGTCATTACAGACTGGTTCGATTTCCGGAACTCGTGGTTCTTGGGGACCATTAATAAAAAACCGGTTCTCATATACTGAGCCATACACATGTGGGCCTATAGCGCCAATCTCAACATACGGATCGACTTGGGATTTTTATTGTGAATTGTGCTCATTTGTTGTGAATTGTGCTCAACTCGTGGTTCCTGGGAACCATAAATTAAAAAAACTGGGCTTAATGAAAAACTGGTTTTAATGACAAATAAATTCAATGAGATTTTCCTGGCACTCGAAAGATTTGAATCGGTTTTATTGTCTTAAACTCGGCTACCGCGACGAATATGTGCGATCAGATGACAGTGGTTTGATGAAACTTTTGGCGTTTGAGAATCTTCTATTGAATTTATCGCGACAAATAAATTCAATGAGGTTTTACTGGCGCTCGGTATATTTGACTGGCTTTTGTCTTTATATTGACTATCCGCGATGAATATGTGTAATGTGATTTGGGCAGATGGAAGTCTTTTGATGGTTTTGTGAAAAATGTTTACTTGGCCATTATAATTTAAGGTCTTGAAGTCGACGGCGCTTTTGTAATCGGTTATTATTTTGACTATATGAGAAATAATAATCTAGATTATGATAAGAATAGAATTTGTTTGTTTTTTACGTAAACAAGAAAATGAGGTATTACATAATGATTTTTGGGGAATTTAATTTTAAATGCACTTTCCAAAAGATCATCGTATTTCTCCCAATGCCCATTTCTATAAGAATAGTTTATATAATGCTGTGCAACCTGGACATAGCTAACTAAATTCTTCAATTCAAAATATTGTGATTCAATTTTTATATTGATAGGTAAGTTGGAGATAGTGATTTGTTTATTCGGGCTGACGGATGGTTCTACATAAAGGAATACTACATTTCTAGTGATAAGATTCTGAATAAACATTATCTCATAACATTGTTGACAATAAAAGTTGGTTGATTCTATACAAGCTCGAAAATTTTCTAGTCCCAAAACGTCTAATTGATTTAAATTCAGAGGGGCGTATTTTAAAAAATCAGTTTTTGAAGCCAAATTACAACCAGTGCATTTTGTTTCAGCCTCAATAATATAAATGTTTGATTTTTTTAATATAAACTCTGTAACATCTGCCACGTTCGATGAACAATTTGTTTTCAAGCCGTATAATTTTATTAATATAGAAAATCGTTTTTCATAAGCCATTTTCATGTTTGCATCTTTAAGAGCATTAATTAAATCATAATATTCATTATTGGAGAATATTATATTTTCTAAATTTAAGAAACATTGTATTGTGGAATCAAATGTGCATGTATGAGTATAGTTTTCGCCCGTAATTGATCCATTTCGCAAAAAGGATAAATGATCTTTATCTGAAAATTAAAATACATATCTTCATTTTTCTGGAACATTTTGGAGTTTCTGTATGATGATAAAAAACCCAAGTCGATCCGCAAGAACCACGAGTTCCGGAAATCAAAACAGTCTGTATCGACTTGCCATAATGACTGTTGCTTATTCTAGAAATCCCAAGTTGATTTGCATGTTGAGATTGGTGCTATAACGGTACGAATATTATAAAGTTTTATATTTTTCTTTTATTTAGTTACTACGTATATTATTAAAGTTTTTAATTGTTTTTTATGTATAATTTACTGATTTTTTTTTGTTTTCTGGGATATCACATTTTAATAATTTTCTTTCGATACTGTACATATTTATTCATATTCAACATAAATTATTAACAAATCCTGGGCTGGGATGATAATGCAGTTTCAGTGTTGCCTGATGACATTTTTTTATTTTTCTGAGATGAAACCCTGGGCTAACTTCACAGACATCCATTTAAGGGGTATTTTTGATTGTATCGTTGTTTTTTCTTATTTTTCTTCCAGAAGATTTCCAAAAAACTGAAATTCTGATAAAGGAAAAATCAATAAAGGCTAAACATAAGTTTCACATTTCCAGCTAGATTCCGCTAAATTTGAAAAGTAAACATATTTAAACTTAAAAACGAAAAAGGTACAAACAAATGTTTGAAATTTAATTTACAACCTTTTTAACAATACACTTCTCAAAATATTTGCAGAAAACGGACAAGCTCCTATGGAAGTTAGCACTTTCGGTAGATCGATGTTGAACCGATATTGTTGAATTAATCCTTTTTCTCGGAAACGAAATACTTCTAAAAATATTTGCAAAACAACAAAAAAGCTTGGTTGGCTTTCAAAAATCACGGCGAAACCCAATTTTAGATAATCCGTCTGGCCAACGGGCATCAACGGTCGGAAAATGATCCAGGGTTCCGAATGTCGGTTCAAATCAGTTTTCCAAAGCGGAAATGACTTTTTTTTTTAGAAAAACTGTATTTTTTGTATAATATGTCATGCAGACTAGATATTTCTGGTTTCCTACAGCTTAGACGGATCGACTAATCATGGTGAACCTTTCTTAATTAGCTTTTACGATAAATTAGGAGATCAAAATGTTTTTGGTCAAAACCGGCACACCGGAAGTGGCACTGACTTTATATTTATAATTCTTCTGTACGTGTGTAAGTCACTGAACTCCTCGTAAATGGCCGAACCAATTTTAATAAAATTTCATATGTGTGTGTGTGTGTTTGGGTGGGTTTCTGGATGGTTTATAGATTCAAAATTGGACCCGGTAGGTGACGCTGCATTCGGGTTCTAGGAAATTTTATTTTTTGACGAATTTTTATTTTTTATGTTTTTAAAATTTTTCGCATAATCAGAACATATAAGCCTAAAATTTCGCCTGATCACCCCCCCCCCCTCTGGTCCCTTAATTGCTTAATTGTTTAGAGTCACAATAGGGCCCAGTAGGAGGCGCTACGATCGGGTTCGAAGTTTTATTAATTTCTTTAAATTTAAATTTAATAAAGACGGACCGGACTGTTTTGATTGTTACTGGAGGGACCTGCGCAAAGAACCACGCTGGTTTGAGGAGCTTTTTGTATAGATGGAATGCTAGAGTTACCTTTCCCATCCACTTGCATGAACTCCTACAGAACATTATTGAGAACCAATCTCCTTCCATATTTAGAGACGCACAGGACAGAAAACATAACTTTTCAGCAAGATAACGCTTCACTGCACAAGATCAATGAGACTTGCTGATGGCTAGAAGCACATAATGTTGAGGAATTGAAATAGCCAGCCTGTTTACCAGAAATAAACCCAATTGAAAACATCTGCGGAATCATAGTTCGAAAAATATTTGCTGAAAACAAGCAATATGATAAAATTTCGGACTTGAAAGTGGCCGTGATTGAAGCTTGGGAGTCAATTGCTGAAGACTTTCGAGTAAGCTTAGTTGAGAATATGCCGAATAGGATATTTGAGCTTATTCAGAACAAAAGAGGCCCGTCTCAGTATTAATTTTAATAAACATTTTCTATTTTTTTTTTGTAAATTTTGTTGTTTGACTATGCCTTTACTGTACCATTGGCTCCATCTCAAACTTTCTTCGAAACAAAGAGTATCCTAAAAAGTAGATGCATCTATAGGTGTGCACCACAGTGTCTCAATTCTTTTGTACGTGTGTATATGTCACTGAACTTCTTCTAAACGGCTGGACTGATGTTGATGGAATTTTTTGTGTGTTTGAGTGGGTCCCTGATTGGTTTATAATCACAATTGGACCCAGTAGGTGGCACTGCGATCGGGTTCTAGGAAATTGTTTTTTAATTTTTTGACGATTATTTTTTTTTTAAGATTTTTCGAAGATATAACGCTAAAATTTCGCTTTTGATTGCATGGTTACACAATGCATTAAACTACCAGACAATATTTGCAACTTTGCAATCAAAAATGCTTTGATTAAGAGCATATTCACATATTTGCGCGCTAATCAAATTAATCATTTTGCGGTTTTTGGCCAAATATCACGTTGAATTCTTGAATTCTATGAATTTACTTGCGATCCAAAATTGGTTCACCAATTATTTTGCTTTGGAATTTAAATGTACCAAACTTAGAAGAAAATCTGGGCAATGTTCTTAAGTATACGTCACATTCCTCTGCTATTCGCAGTCCATCTTCAGTGTACATATGTTTCAGTGGATCCACAGCGTACACTCGCTAGTACAATATATATGTTGAAAAGTATCTAGCATTAACAATTACAACAAAAATATTGTAAATTAAGTTTCAAACAAAATTATTCAGAATATTTTTTTAAATTTTACTGGAAATGACGAGTTTTTATCAAAAAATAATCATTATTTCATCAAAATTCGGCAGTTCAGGCGGATTGTTTATTCTGAATCAAACTTCATAGTCGTACTAAAGTTTTTTCCAAAAACCGGGAGATCCATGTGAAATGTGGTGGACATCTGTGTTGCGAAAGTGGCATCTTCCGTATAGGTGCTTTTGTTCATTTTCTGAAATTTGGTGTGGTGTATTCGAGATCTATGTACATTTGTCATGAACGACACAACATATTCACCCCTCTATATGATTTATTAATCAAATGAAACAACTTTTCTTTTAACAAACACAGAAAAGTGACATCAAAAAGTTGAACCTATATGAACGTTGCGGTTTGAGCTCCAATATTTTAAAATCTCGGAATTTAAATAAAGTCGTAATTTAAGGGGACATAGCACCTTCAAAATTGAAAAAAAAAGTTTTTCAAAGATTTTTTATTTTTTGGAATAAAAAGAGATATCTTAATGAAACTTTCCATTGACATTTTATTTAACTGAAAGTATAAAAAAAAATTTTTTTTAGATTTTTGTTAGCCCACTGTCGTCTGCTACAAGGGTTTTCCAAAAATACTGAAAATTCGCGGCGTGCATCATAACTGCTCTCAGAAACGTCTAAAAAAATGGGGTTTTATTCAGCATTAAATCGCCCTTGGAATTCGGAAGATGGTGGGTCAAGGGTATGACTCTGAACATGTGGTGATTTGGCCATCACAGGAAGATCTCACTCAGAGTTCCGTTGAATATGCTCGAGAAAAGACAACGAAATACACCAATCTCCTCACATTTGTTGGCGAATATCTGTCGAGAAAAGAAATAACTTACAAGGTCTGCAACTTCTACACAACCAGCAATTGCCATTCTTTGTGAATGATCTTACTATAGGAGCAATCTTCAAAGCGCGAGATGGAAAACAAAATCGTTTCACGAGAATATCCCCTGGTATATGGTTTGAGATACAAACCTGTCGAGCACTGATAATACCTGTTCACTTGATGTTTCCAGCACCACTGGAGCTTGTAATCTTACAATCACTTAGAGAATTATAAGCGCACGGCGTGCACTGGTCTTGGGTCGAAAGTGAGATCACATTAGACGGAATTCCGAGAAATAAGAATTTTTCTATCATCCTGTAACAAATATACAGGGAGGCACGTGGTGTACTGTTGGAGATCATTAAGCAAACT
Source organism: Nephrotoma flavescens (assembly GCA_932526605.1). Lineage (NCBI taxonomy): Eukaryota > Metazoa > Arthropoda > Insecta > Diptera > Tipulidae > Nephrotoma > Nephrotoma flavescens. The sequence goes on along the minus strand of OW052220.1, from coordinate 301,003,161 downwards.
AATCGGTGACACTGAAAATCCAACTGTGCGACGAGCTTAAGGATAGTCGATGGGGTGGACCGTACATTTTGGTAATATCAAAACTCAAATTTTCTTGGTCTGATGAATATTAGTATCCACGGACTATATACCTTAATAATACTGCTAACGATGAACAAAAACATAATCAGCAGATCCCTAAATGGATTCAAGCGCTGTTGATGCCATCGGATCGATAAAATATGAATTGTGTATACAACAACTGTGGATTTTGAGTAATTGGTGCCTTGGAAATAGAGTACAGAAATGTAAATAGAGTGGTGTTCAATAGAAGTGATGTTATAATCCCTAGAAGCATGGAGCGCCGTAAAAACGGAGAAATAACCATTAAATGCGATTGAATTTAGCTCATGATGTTACTCAAAAAAAAAAAAAAAAAAATTGCCGATCGGCCTTTAGATATGGGTAAGGGGGAAATTTCAATTGAACTTATAGCATGTGATTCAGAACGTTGTAATGAAAGTTTTCCCAAACAATATCCAGAATCATGATTGGCTATGCGTTGACAAATAGTTTCAAATTTATCAAATTCAAACCACAAATTTTTAGAAAGTTGGATGACAAAATTACAAAACATTTCCCAGAAATTACTCAAGGAACTAATTACAAAACGATATGAACCCAATTTATTATTCCATGTAGAATACGTTTACAAAAATAAAATCCCAGACAGGTAGGTACATGCTAGGTCAGATGTGCAAGTGCGTACACAATAAAATAGCTGGATAAAAAAAGTTTAAACTTTTTTTTTGTTATTTATTCAATTTCTAATATTAAATTAAAAGTTTTCACAACTTTTTTTTTCGTTCCTTTGTATATACGTTTTTTACGTTTATAGAGGAAAAGAAGCTTTTTGAAATAAAAAAACATAAAATTAAATAAAAAAAAGCGAACAAATGACCCCAGATGTAATCTATCCTTTCAACTTTTTTTTAATTTTTCGTGTTGCTCGTTTTTAACTCGCTGATTGAAAGGAAGGTTAAGCCGAAAATATATATAAAACTTTTAAGTATTTTTATTTAAACTTTCTCCTAAATAATCGAATTTATTTGGAAAAATAAACAAAAATGTTTTTTTTTATATAAGGAAATTTTTCGTTATTCACAGCGTGCGTGCGTGTGTGTGTGTGTGGATGCTGAAAAATAACGAAATATTTTACGATTTATTTTTGGATCCCTTTATTGTGTGTTCGGTATGCGGGGATGTTGTGTTGAAAAGAATTTATGAGGGTATTTTGAGAAATTAGGGGTATATATTTAAAAAAAAAAAAGTTGTGCATGGTGTGACATAAATATGCGTATGCCGGCCGAACTCGGTATCGAATTTTTTACATTTCATTTAACAGGTGCATGAAAATTCAATTTTGATATTTTTCAGTACAGATCCACCGAATATTAGCCTGCCAAGCACTTCATACAAATATCAAAAGATGATTTAGCATCAACGTCCTTAACAAGATAATTAATCACCTGAACCACTTTTCGCAGGATATATAGAAGCAAAAAAAAAAAAACTTTTAAAAATTTTGTTCACGGTCATTCATCTGGTGCTCAAACATATTTCAACCTAATATATCAACAATGAATGTGTATATAGAAACCGAAAATGCAAACAAGATTGGGTAATAATAAGACCAAACGTTATTTTATCACCCAACCATTGACAAGCCAACCTAAAATCATCAAGTATACAATTTTCACAAAATATTGAGAAATCACTATGCATACCGCCACTCAACGATGAACTTCACGGTCAGCTTAAAATCATTGGGATCTTCTAATTCAAGAGAAAATATCCTAGAATAATAATGGCCTCATATTGATTACTGTAACAGTAACATTAAGAACTATCTAAACAGGCTGTTTGATTTAGTATGCTCTTCTGGCGCAAATAATTGCAGAGTTTCAGAAACAAATTTGGTTCTCAGTACAATTGATTTGTATCGTCCATCTATTGTTGTTACATTTTCCAGCGAATAACATAAAGTTAATATTAACTGTGAAACTTCACTTAGTTTTAATTTCCATAAGGCCGATTTTAAACAACTTAATGAATTATTAGCTACCACCATTTTAAAACTATTCTCGACAATAATCGCAACATGGAAACACAAACTATCAATTTTTATGCCGTAATGGATGAATGTATTGAAGAGTTCATTCCTTATACTGTACGAAGAAATAAACTAGCAGTTCCGCTGCGCAAATCAAAGAAATAAAAACTGGAAAAAATTCTTAAAGACGAGATTGGACTCGGATTACTTAAATTATGTGAACGTTTGCAATGAATTTTTGAGCTTGTCTCATGAACTCATCGATAGCAGCTATTGCGACTCAAAATGTTCTGGTGACCCCAAAACCATAGCTGACTTGTTTGCAATTTTTTTAATACGGCCTACTCCAACAAAGCTATTGAGCCCGATGTGTACTACTTCAGTTACATGAATAACAGCTCTATTCAAATTGATGTTGATACTGGTAAAGAGCATTAACAAGCTAAACGATGATTTTTCCGCTGGTCCCCATGTGTTCTATCGTTTTTAAAAATTGAGATTGTAACTTGAGAAGGTGTAATTCAGATGTCTCCCAGTCATTTAAAAGTATTGCATTTCACAGGGCTTCTCATAAGATAATTTTGTTTAAACTCAGGGCTCGTTTCGCACCCCAACTCTTACTATATGGATGGACCCTTATCTGAGGGAACGTATAGGTATTATTATATGATTCATCATCAATATTCACTCCTTTTATAGCTGTACTTCCGGAGTTCTGCAATACTATCATTTTGGGTCTTATCCATCAACGATGTCGATTTCGTGATCAAAAACTAGCCAATTTCCATTTATGCTAATCTCCATCGATGTTAATCTATTACAGAATGGCGTTTATCACTTCATATAACTTGGTGTGCTAAAACTCTAATCTCAATCTGAATGTAAGTAAATGCCAATCCATTATATAGTGTAGGTCAAATCGATTTTATTGCTCTATATAGCAAACTCTTCGCTAGGATTTCAAAAAGAATTTTTGAACGCTTATGTTACGAGGTTTGGTATCCATGCATGAAGTGTACAAACAAAGAGTTGAAGCTGTACATCGTAGATTTCTGCGCGGATTTCCATAGGCCAAAATGTCGACCTGACCTCGTTTGGAGCTTATTAACGTTTGGAGCTTAGTAAGCGACGATCTTTGCAGACAGCATTTTCATTTATCAGCTTTTATCTAGTGTGGTAGATTCTCGAACTCTACTCGAAAAGATAACTCGTAGTGTAAATGGTCGTGCTTTGAGAACGGTACCTGTTTATAGAACAACTCCTCATAGATCAGCCGACGGTCCTAGAACGAGCCTATTACAAGAATGCTGCTCGGGCCAATAAATATTTTGAATTTTTTTGAAACTATTATATTAAATTTTTTTATTTAATAGACTTAAATACACTGTCCAGTATTTATCATTCGCAACAAGTTTTTTTTTGCGTTTCATTCAATATATCGGCTTGCTTCAAGAAGACCAATGGTCGGTATCTCCTTTTTCAGGAGAATGGCACGCTTATTCTTACTTGGAACTTGGCCATTTGCACCAATCGCACCATAGACCCGTACTGCCCTTTTAGTCATTGCAAACTCTTACTATTACCACTCTAGACAAAATCAATTATTTCCGTTAAATCAAAACAAACAATTAGTACCTACAAATCATATTAAGAGGGCAGTGACTTTTTGAATATCCCGCGCAGTAACTTTAAATGCAACACTACTCCCGTCAACTGCCTTCTATTAATAGACTACTGTCAAATTTTAAGCAAGCTGCGTCATTTACTTTATGTTTGACAGCAATTGAAAGTAGACAACCTCCCTTGAATTTTAATGAAAATTGAAAAAAGTGAATTACATGTGCCGACTAAGCACTATTTTTGCGTAAAAAAACTAGCACCGAAAAAAAGGAAAGGGTTGATAAATGGGGAACTCTCGACCATCAATTTCAATTGTAAAGAAGTCGTTTACTGTGTTTCGTTGTTGCCGTCCACAAGACCAGCCAATAAGGTCATGGCCAAAGTTTTTTGTGAGTTTTTGGGATGACAATGCACTCACGTGTGTCTGGAGAATATGCTGGGCCTATGCATCCAGCATATTTTCCAGATTTAGCCCCCTGCGACTATTTCTCATTTCCAATTCTGAAGAAATTCCTGGGCGAAACATTGAGAAATCCTACTCTATGGAAGGAATAAAACAATTGAAAAAACGATGGACTAAATGTATCGATGGACTAAATGTATCGAAGTTAGACTATGTTGAAAAACAAAACGCTTTTTTGCCGAAAAAAAAAAAAAATTTGTTCAGAAAGTCACTAACTTATCAAACTGCCCTCCTCCTGAGAAAAACAATTTATAATTATTGTTACATACGTCGTAGTAGAGCACAAAAATAACAAGTAAATGAAAATATCGGGGATGGATAATTTGTTGTTCAGACAAATATTAAAAATGTTTTTTTCATCCTGTACAAGTTTAAATGTAAAAAACTGGGATGAGAAGAAAAAAGTACTGTTTGAGGAAATCTTATTTTTTCTGGGATCAAAAACAGAAGTAATTTCATGTGCTTGTCAAATCGGTCAACCGGAAGTGAAGGTTTTTCGTGTTTTGCAAATATTTTGAAAAGTATTTACCATACCAATTCAAAGAACACCCCCCCCCCCTCCCCCCATTAGTCTTTCTAACGTATAGAAAAATTCTGGTAGTCATTTAAAAACATTATGTAATGCAACGTTAATTATTTAATTTAATAAATCAATCATCAGGTCAACTAGCAATAAATTCATATTCCGTTTAGAAGGATGCCACTGAGGTTTTTAACAAACATCAAGAAAATGAGTATCACAAAATTTCTAGCAATACTAACAAAGGATTCGACTTTGAAACACCAATTATTGGAAAAACGTTCCAGATTACACGCTATAATTCAAACAATTATATTTTTTGGCCGCCAGGGCATTTCTTTACGAGGACATGAAGATTCAAGAAGCCTGACTGTAGTGGAACCGTTCCACAATGACGGGAATTTTCGCGCACGTCTCAGATTACGATCTGGAGATGAAACATTAAAATCCCTTTTAAAATGTTAGGGGCGGCTGTAAAAAAACCTGGCACTAGGTATAAAATGCTAAGGGAAGGAACCCAGAACTAAATATTCAAAGGAGTCAACCAACCAAAACAAAGATACGGTGCAAGGAATCGGATGCCCAGTACCGGCGGCTCTTGGAAGTGAGCAAGCGGTGATTCAAAGCTTGGTTACTACACCATATGCAGCTACAAGCAGTATCACTGAAGTCGTCAGTCTGGTGGGTCGTTCATCTAGTAAGCGGCTGATGGGAGTAAAAACACCTTTGCAGAACTGGACAATCCTTTCTTAAAAAGAGGTATGGTGACAAGATCACCTATAAAACCGTCTACCGCAAATTCTGTTAAACGATCGTTTTAAACTTCAATGTTGAGAAGTGGTAAACGACCCGATAAATAAACTCTCAGAAAATCACAGTAGCGACACAAGCATTAAAGAGAGCACTAAACGCAATGTTCAATTGACACAAACTGGCATCGATCCCTATATTACAGTAAAACGGAAAAGGGATAGTCCAAAAACAGAAAACCTACTGATAAGTAAGAAATCAAACGTCGATAATTTCAAACTACCGCTAAACAACCAATTTGAAACGTTCATCGAAAATGGTGTGGAAAGTGAGCCAAACTAAAAATGCAAATACGCAAGAACAGGCTATTCGAAAATACAAACCACCTCCAATCTATTTACGCGAAATCGATACGCACAAGGTGGTGGAAGAACTCAAACCAAGAGTGCTAACAAATGGAAAAACATTTCACTTAACAAATTTACTTCGAGGCAAAATACATGAAGTGAAAATTCAAACGCATGAGGTCAACGACAATAGAGAAGTCATTAATTATTACGATACTCACAACAGAAACTATTATACATACCGATTGAAGTCTTCAAAGGGTCTTTCAGTCGTAATTATAGGAATCGATGTCCATGTTGAAATAACCGAAATCCAGGCTGCGCTTGTTGAAGATGGATTTAAGATACAGAATGTACATAGGATCATGAACCGCTTGAAGCAACCACAACCAATGGCCCTAGTTGAACTGGACCCATCCGAAAGCATTTTGAAAAAGGGAGAAGTTCATCCAATATATAAACTAAAGTACCTTTTACACAGACGCATAACTATTGAAGAACGAAAGTAAAGGTCCGGACCAATACAGTGTTTAAACTGTCAAGAATATACTCACTCAAGGACATATTGCAAGCTGATATTAGTGTGCGTCGTATGTGGGGAACTACACCAAACCAAAAGTTGCTCAAAACCAAAGAATTCTTCAACTGAAAAGAAATGCAGCAATTTCGGTGGAAACCACACCGCAAATTACCGAGGATGCCGAGGAATAAAAATATTAGTCAATTGTCACGCAGAATAATAGACCTCCGGATACGCCAAATGACTCTCGTTTAATGACTACTATTATTATAAAAAAGCGGATTTGCCATTATGCTCTAAATGAATATAGCACTGAGGAAATTCAAGCAACCTCTGTATGTGTGGACCTCGATAAAGATAGCTTAGTCATCGCTTCAATATATTGCCCTCCAAATAATAACGTTTCGGCAGATATCTACAAAAGATTTTTTGCACCCCTGGGTTAACGTTTTATGGTCGCCGGCAATTTTAATGCCAAACATACCCACTAACATGTTATTCAAGAAACCTACTACGATGTTGTGTCGTGTGGCCATCCAACTTATTGGCCTACTGATCGTCGGAAGATCCCTGACGTCCAAATTTTCCATATAGTCTCTGTACGACCTAACCTATTAGAAAAACAACCGAAAGTATTGGTGTGGAAGTTTTTGAGATATTGGCCAACAACTGAAAATAACTTATATGGCCGCAGAAAATCAAAAAATTCTTGTGAAAATTCTAGTGCATGAATTTTCCCCAAATTTTCCATATAGTCTCAGTATGGCCTAAGCTAGTAGAAAATGAACCGAAAGTATTGGTTACTAGTGGAAGTTTTTGAGATATTGGCCAGAAACTACAAATAACTTATATGGCGGCAGAAAATCAAAAAATTCTAGTGAAAATTCTAGTCCAAGGACTTTCATCAAATTTTCCATATAGTCTCTGTATAACCTAGCCTATTAGAAAAAGAACCGAAAGTATTGGTTACTAGTTGAAGTTTTTGAGATATTGGCCAACAACTGAAAATAACTTATATGGCCGCAGAAAATCAAAAAATTCTAGTCCGTGAATTTTCCAGAAACTTTCCATATAGTCTTAGTATAGCCTAAGCTATTAGAAAAACAACCAAAATCATTGCGGTTACTAGTGGAAGAAATGCCGGAAAGACGGAATATTGTTAAATTTCAACATTTCATATACCGAGTTCCTTTACTTCGGAGATCAATCAATTTGCCATTTTAAGGATCACTTCTTACATTTTATTCCGCTGAGGTGTTTTATTTAGTGAAAAAATATATACATAATGAATAAAAAATTTCCGCTGGTAATTACATTAAAAAATAAATTCTCTTTAGTGATAGTGGTGCCACTTGTGGCGAGTAGCGTAATCTGTTGTTTTCCGCTGTCAAAATTCCGCTATCTTATACAGCATCTAGAAGTGACGAGGAAACCTTTGCTGATCACTTTGAAAGTGTATTCACTCCAAACCTTGGATTATCGGTGGTTCAAACAGAAAATATAGTAATCAGACCTGTTAGGAAATTTAAAATAAAGAAACCACTGGTAGGTATAAAGTTTATTATTGCACATCAAATTCAATTAAAGAAAGCCCCTGGGTATGATCAAATTACAGGTGAAATGATTAAACAACTGCCTGAGTGTGCCTTTGGACAACCAGCTCAAACATTCAATTCAATTTACGAATTAAGATATATCCTTGAGTGCTGGAAATTATCAACTATAAAAATGTTCTCAAAGCCTGGCAAGGATCCTACCAAAGTCTCGTCATATAGCCCAATAAGTCTACTACCAACCGTCTCGAAAGTATTCGAATAAATTATTATCGAAAATATTAAACCGGAACTACGAATGATATTTCGTATCAATTTGGTTTCAGAGCCGAGCACGGAACCATTGAGCAAGTGCACCGACTAGCTACAGAAATAAGGTCAGCACACTAAGAGAAAAAATATTGCTCCGCCGTCTTCTTGGATGATACCCATGCATTCGATAAAGTTTGGCACGAGGGTCTGCTTCTTAAAATTAATCTTAATTTGCCAGAAATTTATACCAACTTATGAAGTCGAATTTGTCAAATCGCAGATATTATGTCACATACAATACCACAAGGTAGTGTGCTTGGCTCAATTTTATATTTAATTTTCACTTCAGATCTACCAACGTCTTCGCAAATTCTGACGTCTACTTTCGCAGATGATACGACAATCGTATGTAGCCATAAAAATCCACAAACGGCGTCCGAAATTCTGCAACAATATATTTATGACATCAAAATATGGCTAAAGAAATGGAAGATAAAGGTCAATGTAGAGAAATCAGCCAACGTAACATTCAGTTTAAATAAGCTTACTTGTCCGCCTGTCACAATGAACGGAATACAAATCCATCAATCAAATGGAGCAAAATATCTATTGGCGTCCATCTTGGTTCACGGTTAACTTGGCGAAAACATATTGAAATGAAACGAGACCATATCAAATTAAAAATTGACAAAATGCACTGGTTGATGGACAAATATTCAACTATTAACCTAGAATACAAATTTCTCCTGTATAATACAATGATTAAACCAATTTGGTCGTATGGGTGTCAATTATGGCAATCAACCTCAAATTCGAATATCGACATTATACAACGAACACAGTCAAAAATTCTTAGAATGATTACAGGAGCACCCTGATTCGTAAAAAACAAAAATATACACACAGACCTTAACATCCTAATTATGAAAGACACAAAAGATGCGGATCAGCTATGCAGGGAAACTGGAATCTCATCCGAATTTGCTGGCGCGAAACCTAAAAGATATACCTACGTCTTCGCGATTGTAGATGAGAACGATGGCTGTTGTAATAACATAAACAATAAAATTATTAATTTACTTATTGATAAGAAGTAAACTCTGCTCCCTCAAATTTACATAATTACCTTAGTTCTTAAGATTTGCAAACTTATTGTTATTTTCATGTTTGAAAGATTCAATAAATAAAGAAATTTAAAAAAAATTAAAAAAAATGTCTGAACGGGAATTTTGAAAACCGGGATTACGAAAACTGAGATTACGTAGTACACCCTGTGACATCATTTGTGAAACTAAACTAAACAATCGAATTTTGTAAAACCTCTTGTTATATGAACTGATCTGATATGATGTAAATCGTGTAATGAATGAAAATTGGATTTTCTAGTAATTAATATTTAAGTATATAAGACTGTTAATAATTAAAATTAATGATTGCCTAAAGCTTTTATTGGGTGTAATTATGAATTCTTACTTGTTGTTTCTCAACATTATGAAAAATATATCTTTTCGGTAAAAATACTCAATAATTTTTAAGTAATTTTTTTTTTCAATAGAAATATAATCTCATCGTAAAATTTTTTTTTAATACTTAGCGAAATTGCTTCCATCCTAATTAAAAGTAAATATTTTTACCATTAATTAAATAAATCCTATCACATCAATTGTTCATAGTTACCGTTGATCTTTTATTACTTCGCACAGGACCTTGTTGAAATGTTACACGTTCCAAAATTTATTGTGTGCATAGATCTCGAATACAACATGATTTGTGAAGGGAAAACATTAAATTAACCAAACTTTTGGCAAAAGCGCTTTCATCCAGTGAAATTTTTAATTATAACGGGACTAGGCAAGTAACTGAGAAAAATAATCCAACAGATATTCTATGGGAAGAGTTATATGCGTTTATCACAAAAGATGAACTAATAACGAGCCTGCCCGAAAAATACTGTTATTGCTGATTGTGTTCTGAGTCGGTTTTTTATGCCACAGCTCAATTACGATTTTTAAGAAAACTTTTAATTTAAATGCGAAATGCAATTTTTTCTCATAACGCGTGGCTTTTATATATTGATGCGTTTAGTAGTGGCAAACTCCATCGAGAGCACCGTCCTCGAGCAGAAGGTAGCAGCAAGAGATAAAAAATTTTCATTTCTTTTTAATAATGTTGAAAAGTAAACGGATTTATAAGCAACAACAAGGACCGTTTTTTAATGTTCAAAACAAAGTTTTTTATCTCAGAAATCGTCATTTCCGCTTGAATTTTGAAAATTAAGTTGAACCGATATTGGTGCAAATTTAATTTGGACCATAGGAATTTTTCTCATATACGATAAATAATACTTTCATAATGCTTGCCGCTACCGGTAAATCGATTTAGGTTAAAATTCACTGGGATTTCCTAATTTATGGAAAAGCTTAGATATGAAACTTCTCCCGAGCAAGCAATTGATCTCGAGCCGAATTTTTGGTGAGAATGAGTTTCTTGTCAAAAATTGATGCACTGATCTGGACTGGTATTGTTCATAATCTTTTATCTTGTAAATGATTCACTTTTTAAAATATGAACAAAAAACGAAGAAGCTCATATAGAAGCTGCTATACTTTCGGTAGACCAATTTTATCCAAAAATCCCTGGGGTCTCCGAATTAATAAAAAAAGCTTAATTATGATGTTATGACCTCGGGATTTTCGCAGATTTACCATCCACTATGTCGCTGAAGTCAAAAAAATACTTTTTGAAAATCTCTGTGTGTGTACAGATACAGACTAAACATCTGTGACCTCCCTGCAACCTAGATGGTTTGTCTGATCGTGGGGAAAATTCAAAAATAAGCTTTTTTTCATAAATTGGGATATACCAGTGATTTTTTGCCGAAATCGGCCCACTGGAAGTGGCAACTTTCTTGTAGAAGCGTATATCAGCATTTTAAAATTTAAACGGAAACGGCGATTTTCACATTCGACAGTAATCCATTTTTTAACAAAAATTCGGCCCTATACAGCCCAAACGTATTGGGGAGAAACTTCATACAGAGTTAACTGATTACGCATTTAGCATAAAATTCTTCGGAGTCATTGGAAATATTCGTGATTACGCAGTTAAAAATTATAGTTCGTTGAAGGCTCTGAAAGTGAACGTCGAAAGTTGGAATCTTATTTTGATTCACCATCTATCGGAAAAATTAGATAATGCTAGTCGTACAGCAGCAATCAAGGGTTCAAATGACAAAACTTTGCTCACTTTTGAAAATTTCATTAAAATCCTTCAAAGTCGCATACGAGTGCTGAGAGCTCTCAAATTTTTATCTTCGACAACTACAAAGACGAAACCGGATTCAAATACTTTTAGAACCAAGAACAACTTCTCAACATTATTGTCTAGCATTCAGTCCTCTTCCTATTTTCGTGGTACTCTACTCACTCGATTAATACTTGTCCAGATTTTTGTGATCCAAAACTCACTCCAAAAATGAGATTTCACTTCATTAAGCAAAAGGGATTATGCACAAACTGTTTGTCTTCATCACACAGTGTTCGTAATTGCAACGACTCAGGCTGTAATCAGTGTTCATTAAAGCATCATCGCTTGTTGCATTTTCATTACGATCGTCAACCACAAATTTCAGTAACAGCAAAATCGGTAAGTGCACCCTGTTCTGCTAACGTTGTCAATGATACACCAACATTCAAAACTCAGTTGGAGCAGGCGAATATATCAGATGTTAACAGTCCTGCAACAAGTAATGGGCTAGTAATGTTGGGTATTTATCATGACACAATCGATAAAATTCCAAATATTTAAATGAAAATAATTTAGGAAATCTATCGTCGAAAGGACAAATAATGCTGGGGACAACAGTAGTAAAGGCATTTACGAGCAGTGGTAATTACATTTGTGCACGGATTTTACTCGATTGGTTGTCATCTAAACTTTATCACAAATGCAACCTGCCGTCTATTAAATTTAAAAATGCAGCCAACATCGAAACAAATGGCTGGGATGGGAAGTAAAATTACGTCCCTCAGCCACAAGGTGTTTATGTCAGTAGGATCTCGAATTTCAAAACATAATATAAATTTAAAATTTTACGTGCTGCCAAAAATCACTGGTGACTTGCCATTGCTATCCATAAAATTCAGAACTAAATCAGAGCCGTCGTATATAAAACTAGCGGATCCCCACTTCAATATTCCGGATCGCATCGAAATTCTGATCGGAGCAGAAGTCTATCATGAACTGTTCTTAGGAAAATTAATCGTGCTATAACAGAGGATTTACCATTATTCTATATTTTTTTTTATTTTTATTTTATACTGTGTTCGGCTACGTCCTTACCGGAAAACCCAAAACAGAAAAATCTTCGGGTTTTTCAATTCAACATCAAAGGTGTGTTCTTTTCAATTACTCGAATCACATATCAAAAAGTTTTGGGAATTGGAAAATGTTACTTCCAAGAATAACTATTCACTCGAAGAAAAATTGTGTGAAGAACATTTTCTAAAAAACTATAAAAGGTTAAGCTCTGGAAGATATTCTGTTGTCATTCCTATAATAAAATAGCAGAACTTGGTTCGTCCAGTGAAAATGCACGCAGTCAATTTTTTAACGCTTAGAAGCAACTTCCGAGCACCAAATTGCGCGTTGTATTTCATGCATCGTGTAAATCATCATCACAAATCTCATTAAACGATTGTATGTTGGTTGGCCCTGTGGTACAAACATATTTTTTTTTTAAGCACTCCCTGCTCTTTCGGGGTTTTTTTTCCGTCTTACTTTACGCATCACCTGCCAAATCGAAGACGTACGGCTATAGGGCTGATTTTAAGACCATCTGCACATTGCAAGCCAAATGCCAGAATATACTGACTTGGAAGATGGGTCGGCCCATGAGTTTTGCACTCCAACAGGGGGTCTTAGATGTGTTACATTTCATCCCAGATCGTAATCTGTTATGAAATTTCACTTTTGCATCCCGCCCCTATCGGGATTCGAACCTGGTACCTCCCGATCCAAATGCCAAAGCTTTAACCACTGTGCCATTTGGTCGGTAACATATTTATGTTCGTTAGTTCTTCGGTTCGAACCATTGAAGTACTATAGACTTCGTACGGTAACTTATGGAATCGCTAGTGCTCCATATTTGGCAATCAGAACCTTGAATCAGTTGGCTATTGACGAAACATCGTTAGCATCCAAGGTCGTGAAAGATGATTTCTGGCGCAAATAGCCTTCAAGAAACATTAACATTAAAGGAAGAATTGATACCATTATTGAAATTAGGTGGCTTCGAGCTCAGGAAATTCTGTTCCAACGTTCCAGTGCTAGCAGATGACAATTCCGCTAACCAGTTGTCTTTCATATTAGGACTTTTGTTGAATACTGCAACAGATAATCTAGAAATGTCATTTGAAAAATTCAAATCTCATAAAGCTAGCAACACAAAAATTAAAATCCTATCGGAAATATGTCAGTTATTCGATCCTCTTGGCTTATGCGGTCCACTAATTTTAACAGCAAAACTATTCATGCAGAAATTATGGACGTCACCAGAGCTGAAATGAGACGACCAGCTTCCAGAATCCTTTGTCGAAAGGTTGGATAATTTTAAAGGACAATTAGTACGTCTGAACCGAATTTCTGTCCCTCGAGGCGTCATATACCAGCATCGAGTTGCACGGGTTTGTTGATACAAATAAGGTTGGATATAGGCGTGTATTCTACATTCGCACAACTGATCAAAATGGAAATCATCGGGTTAATTGGGTTTGTTCCAAATCTCGCGTCGCTCCATTGAAGAAACAGACCATTCCGAGACTGGAACTCGGTGCTGCATTACTGCTGTCTCAAATTAGCTATAAATTGTTGTCACTCCTTAAAATAAATTTTGACATCATCTATTTGTGGTCGGATTCTGTAATCACGCTTCTTCGAATAAAATCAGAACCTCATCGTTATGCCACCTTTGTAGCAAACAGAATCACTCAAATACAAGAGTTGTCTTCAACTATAATAACTGGCATTATGTTCCCACATCTTTAAATCCTGTAGATTATGTTTCACGAGGATTATTCCCAAATGAAATATTAAATTCAACCATGTGGTGGAAGGGGCCTGAATATTTACATCAAAATAAATATGATTAAAAAATAAAAACATTAATTTCGGATCAAGATCCAGAGAATCGAAAACCCAGTCACTTTTGTATTGCAAAGTCACAAAGTAAGTAATATTCTCGTCACTTCGAAAAATAATCAATGTGACTGCTTACTTGCTTCGATTTTACAATAATAGTAAAACTAAATTGTGTGAATTCCAAAAACTAGGGGAACTAACCGCAAATGAAACCGCATTAGCTCTTCAGGTGATTCTTAAAAAGAATAATCAGAAGAATTTTCTGAAAACATTTAGTCAATTCAAATTAACAATTGTGTCAACAATAAAAGTTCATTAAAATCACTTTCTCTATTTTTAGATCCTAATGGTATCATTCGTGTTGGAGGTTGAATCAAAAACGCGGATGTGATGCAAGATCAAAAATACCCCATATTACTTCCACAAAACCATTATTTTACGGTGTTACTAGTTTGAGATACTGCTACATAACTTAAGACTAAACTATTGGATTATTTCTCGGAGAGATAGCTATATGTAGAAAAATATGTCACAACTGTGTTCGATGCGTTCATGTTCGACCGGACTTGATTAATCAAATCATGGGCGACTTGCCCAAAGATTTGAGTGCAATCCACGAGACCATTCTCTTGTTTATTCGTTTACTTCGCCGTTAAAGCGGTTCATCTAGAAATTGTTCTAGATCTGACAACTCAACCTAAGAATTAGCGTGTAAGATTTTTTCTTCTAACAAACGTGTAATGTCAAAATGTTACCCTGACAGCTCAACCCGTGTAAGTTTTTTTACCCTGACAGCTGAATCCGGGTAATAAATCAATTTTAGAGTTTCCGCTCAAGCAGTTTAAAAAATAAAAATTGTAACAAATAAACTTGAATAAATTACTTTGTAACGAATTACTTTGTACTTCGATATATTAAGTTATTATAAAAATAATAAAAGAAATAAATCTTCGAATACTTAAATATTATTATTTCGTAAGTGAAAGTTAGTGTGTCGTAAAAGTTATAAAGGCAGGCTGACATTAACTATTTTTCAAATTGGGAGATGCCCGAGATTTTTGGTCGAAATCGGTCAACTGAAAATAACAGCTTCTATAAGAGCTTTTGCGTTTTTTGCAAATACATATTTTGAAAAGTTATAGGCATTTAAGAAAAAGCGATTACAATTGCGTCTTTTGAAAGATGGCGGTACACAACGTTAAAATTCCAATATTCCTAAGCAACGACGTCAACTTTCAAACACGGGTACTTATTTTTCCATCCTCGTATCATGACGAAAATTAACCAAACTAAAATTTCAGGGGTTCGGGACTTATGTTGGGTATATCGAGTAGTAAAAATCCGGCTTTATCTTTTAACATTGAGGAACCCCAGCAGATACACGATACCAATCGGTTTAGAAGTTGAAAAAAATTTCTTACAATGTTTGTAGGGATGAAATTTTTCGAATTGTTCAAATTATTTTTAATTGTGATTTTTTTTTAAATTTATCGAAAAATTAAACCTTTATGCCACATCGCACCAAGCGTCTTCTGTATATCGAAAAGAATCACATTTCAATTAAGGACGTTGAACCTTCCATTGATCTAACTAAATTCATTATGTAGTTACCTTACCTTGGATTAAAACCGTTAATAATGATTTGAATCCAAGATTGTTTCTATAAGATGACATTTCCGTTGGCTGTGAGGTGTAGCTTTTTGAGTATAATTAAATTTGAAATGAAATAAGAGGTGTTTACCTAGCAACATGATGAAACCGTGGCCACAGCACACTGGTTTATTATATTTTAATCTACAAACCGTCGTTTTGTTTTTTATTTTTATAAAATTGTAATTATTAACCAAGCCATAGCTCGTTAAAGTCACCAAATGTCACCTATACACCATCGGTTTACAAAATGCATTAGACATATACGTACTCATATGTTATTTAATTGTTCTGATGCGAATTGCTTGCAACTCTTTCATCTGTCCTGATCCATTTTTCTTGTTTTCCAGCTTTTGAACTCCCTTTAATTCTTGTTTACTCCACCTTTGTGGGTTACAACTCATAAACCAATAAGGTCTTCCTAATGGCCAAACTCTTAATTCATCCTAGTTTGTGAGTTCCTAGATAGTTAAAGTCGGTATATAGGCGGATAGGTCTTAAAATCTTTTATTTCAATAATGCTTAACACAAGGTAAATATTATATTTCTGCTTAAATATTAGAAAACCGGCAATTTTTATCACAAATCCGGTCGGTTCAAATTTTCGCTTTAGAAATTAAGTTTGGTGTATTTGACATCTATGTACATTTGTCGTAAAAGAAAGTCGGGTGATGGCCACAACAATTATACCGCACCATTTTTTACCGCCTAAAGCACAGTAAAATTAATGAGGTGTCCGTATATAACAAAAAACCTTGAACTTTCCGAAATAAATCATAAACCAATATGAAAGTCTAATTATACACAACTTTGTTGTACAAAGTCTATAAAAGTTATTTGAGTTAGGTTCAATTTTTGTATTTTGTCACTTCAAAATATACTTGCTGCTTATTATTAAGAAAGTTGTTCCATTTTTGGGTTGCTATTTTTACCTAAATTAATTATAGACCCTTTTCACTTAAAACCAAAAGTAGTGTGATATTTTATTAAAGTTAATATGCGGTTTAAAATATGAAATTTACAAATTAAATTCGTTAATGAAAACATTAAATTTGAAATATGAAAAATAACAGTACAAAAAGCTCAATAGGAGCCAATATTTGCAATTTAATATATTTTATACTTAAAGTTAATCATACCGTATTAAAGTCTACACACAAACATAGAAATGTCGCAGTGCTTAAAAAAATCCCACAAAAAAACAGAAATGATTAAAATTCTTCTCGCACGTATATAACGCGAATATATCAAAAGAGGCGCGCAACCAACATTCCCCATAAACTTTCTGATCAAGATTACCGCGCTAAGAGTCTTGAATAAATTTTATTATATGCCATAAAGATGATCATCGTGTATATTATTTAATTTTGAAGCAAAGCTCACAATTCCCTGTCTGTTGATAAATTCCTCTAAATGTTTAATGTAATTAAATCATCTGAATATTATATAAAATGAACGATTCGGCAGATTTTTTTTTACGGGTTGTGTGTATAACGACGCCTCCGCATTAATCTCGATTTTAAATGTTTAAGGCATATACACAACGCTTCCAACCAAAGATTCGAAAATCTCATCCCTTCGTGTACCACCCTTCTTCTAATTTTTATATTTTATTGATAAAGCGAAAAATGATGAAAATTGATTACGAAACGAATAAGATGTGAATAAACAAATATTTCCTTATAGCAGAAAGCTTTCTTATCTACACAGTGTATATACAAATCCGGGGCAACGAGAGTGTACATTGTACATAAATTTATTTCATAATAATATAGAACGGTTGCTGAAATGAAAATTAATTTTCTTTCATTTTCTAGCTTAAATCGTAAGTTTTTTAAATTAATATTTATATTTTGGATTAAGTCGCACAAAATTAATGTCTCTCACCAGAGCCGGTTAGTTAATCATATTAAATATAAAATAAAACATCCATTTACACACACACACATACACCTCCTTATGCTTTTTACATCATGTTTAAATGAGATGTTGGAAAATTTATGATTTTATATATGATGAATTTAATGTATGTGTGCGGTATGTAGATGTGGCTGGTAAGAGCAATGGAATGAATATGTGAAAACATAAACCGAACAAAAATATTTTTATGTTATTAATCAATCTCTAAATCCGTTCGTTTCTATCGGAGACCAAAAAAAAATGTGTGTCATCTACATACGAGAAAATTTAATTAAATCTGTGGAAACGTATTACCCTATCCGAACGTTTATTGGTTTTTCCACCGTCTATTCCTAAGCTGGCAGGCATTTTAAGAAAAATCCGTAGTTTGTACAAACCGCATGTAGGTTTTGTTGGTGCGATAAAAATTTGTGAAAAATGTTTTTTCATTTTAATTCAGATCCTTGATTACAATATTTTTCATTAAAGTTTACACATCATCTGCAATTTTCTCCTGATAAATAGAATGATCAAACGACTGGCCCTGAGCTTTATTGTTATTTATAGCAAATGTTAGAATTACTCGGCAGGCTACTTTGCTCGGCTAAATTCAATTCGTAATCCATGAATTTACAATCCATGAGGACAACAATCTCATATTTATAAGTTCGACAGATATTACCCGGAAGAGAATTTTTATAATCGTTGTCTCCATAAATACTTCAGGGAACGGTGACTGATTACTCACGGAGACTATAGAACGGGGTTGTTAGACAACGAATAATTTCAAAACAACGGTGAGAGTGTTGATCGATAGCCCAGATTCACCGGAAAAGCTTCCAAAATTGAAATAGTTAACAATTTTAGTAAACAATTTTGAAAAACAAAAAACAATTTCGGACAGCGATACCGAATTATGATTAGTAGAGATACTATCGAGAACCTATTCCAGTCACAACACCTAAACAAAAGAGAAAACACCATTTTTCAATATGAAACAGTATTATTGAGACAGAATGAAACGCTCTCATCAACCACAACTATTAAGCAAAAAACTATCATGAAAAATGAATATCCTGTATTTACTAAAACGCCCAGACACCCACGTCATTTTAAAAACGATTTTGAGGAACAAATACAGGAAATGTTGGATAGCGAAATAATCCGAAATTTAAAAAGTTCCTACTCTTCCCCAATCTAGGTGGCTCCAAAAAAAAATAGATGCCTCGGGAAAACGGAAAATTAAACGAGAAACCGGTGAATGACAAAATTTACAATCCCTCAGATCGAAGAAATATAGGACAGCTTATACGATATCGGTATATTTTTCAACGTTTCGTGCTGCAGGGTTTTATCGGACACAATTTAGGAACCAATATTCAAAATCTTAGTATACGATGGTACTCAAAAGACTATCACATTTTAATCTTTAAATCCAATTAGATAAATGTGAATTTCAGAAAAAGGAAGCCGAATTTCTTATGTATTTGAAGTTGGTTCAAATTCTAGCCCACAAAAAAAATCGATGGCAATAATAAAATATACAGACTTTCACTATAGGCAAGTATCAGCCCAAAAATATTTAAAAAGATTCTATTATCTATATACCAACCCAAAAATTATACTGTCAACGAAAGAAAACCCGCCATGTTTTAATGTCAGCCCAAAATAAATCTGTCGTGATACTATCACTAAAGAAAAATATTACTGTCAACCCAAAAAAGTAAAATAAAACGAAATATGCAATTTAATTTTAATTCAGGATCTGATTAACTTGTGTATGGCACCAACACATGTTTATGTATTGAAATTCCCCAACACATGTTTATGTCGTTTAATGCTTTGATGTATCCTTTGACTTAAAAGCTATTCATATTCAGGGGCCAAACTAATCCAATACAGAATTTAAATCAATTACATATTTCGTTGAATGGTACTATCATCGGAATAATGATTATGGGGAGCCCTTGAACCTCCGATTCCATAACAAATGATTATGTCGTTTAATGCTCTGATGTATATACTTTAACATAAATTCTAATTATTGTCATAAGTTAAGTCTCAAAACTTATTTTTTATTTCGTTAATTTTTCATTTTTGATTTGATAGAATTGATATAACTATCATGAGGGTTTGATAGTTTTACGACATATTTATTTTTGGCTGACATTAAAATATGGTGGTTTTACTGTGGTAACCGAATAAATTGTGATTTAACATATCGAAATTACAAAATATTTAGCAAATACTTGATGCAGTAAATGTTCGTATATTTTACAGTGCCTTAATAGTTTTGGGGTTAACATTTCTGGCCCAACTTCAAATACATAAGGAACCACAACAAGTTTTTTAAAGATTTATCATTTTTGAATTTTAATATTTTCTATCACGATAGTTTCATTTTCCCCCGGCACTTGCATTATTGTTGCCAGCTTTTAAATCCGCAATTTTTGGCTACAATTTTCGGCCAACATCATATAGGTGAATTCCTTGACCTTACGCAAAACTGTTACATTTAAAGCGTATAAAATCCTAGACAGGCGATTATGGAAAACCCTGAAAGAGATTAAACAATTGCTGGGACTCTCTCATCATTATAGAAGGGAAGGTTCTAAAAACTTACTCCAAGATTATGAAACCTGTATATCAATATATCTAAAGAAGGATGGAAATCTTACCATAGAAGATACTGATTATATTAAGGAATTTGAGACTTTTGAAATTTTAGCGCCGGCCAAAATTCTAGGTCACCCTAACTTAACGAAACAATTTATTCTGACAACGAATGCATCAGATTATGCGCTAGATGCACTCTTCTTCCAAATTCATGATCAGGTAGAGAGACCCATTATGTTTCAGAAATTCTACAAAAGTACCAACCATACCTAACCTTTATTAAATCTTCGTAGAAAAACTCCCCAATTCTACGATGAAGGTTTAAACTAGAAAACTTCTAGTCTATAAAGACAGCAGAAATAACGTTAAGAGAGAATGGGTTGAGAAAAGGCTATGAAAACCACGCCGCTAACGATAATAATATCGAAACAGTTCTATAAACTAATTTAGGAACCAACTAATTTTCAAAGACTTAAATGACAAGTTTGGAAGATATATTTCCAAACTTTAAAAGAATCATAAGTTTAAAGCAAAATGAAATCACAAACCTCATAAAAACTTCCACAACGGTAACTAAACCACAATTCTGGCCCCAGAAAGTTTGCATGAAACAATCCTGGAATCATTTCGGAAGAACTTCTCCCAGAACGGCCACTCCGTTGCCCTCTTTACCAATTTCACATACTAAAACACTCGACTCCCCTAATTTTCATAATAGAATAATGTTTTTCTGTTACTTTTCATCCAGAACAACTAAGTGTGCTTAGGATTTGGTAGCGGTTTTTCTAAAATAAAAAAATAAAAAGAAACCGACAAAACGGCACTGTTGTTAAAGTTTCGGCGTTTTGATTTCACACAGTAAAATTTAAGATTACGTATGGATAATTCAAACTACTAGATTTCCAATGAAAAACTTTTCATATTCATTATTCCAAGGAACGCCATCTTACCCCCAGTGGCACTGTTCTGGTAATTCGCAGGGAATAGGGAACTGGGGAGGACATTTATATGTAATTTCTGTTCAAATATTTTTTCCGGCCTACTGAGGAGGAAACTTTCATGAAAATATTTATAACTTGAGAATAATTTTTCCATACCTAAATTGGCAGGGAAAATTATTCCTGAATTAATTTTGTTTTCAAAAAATTTAACACTAACTTTTTACCTCAGTAAGCCAGGATTTTTTTTTTTCAATCAAAATTACATGTAAAATATTTTCCCAATTCCCTATTTCCAGGGAATTACCCAGAGTACGGATATTGTTCAAAAACTGAGACTTGAGAGTTGAGTGTTTTGCTGCTGTTTCACTTACCTATAGTTTGCACAAAATTAACATTATTGTTGATTAATGTAAACAATAATTAAATTTTATTTTTACATCTAGTGTGCTGATGAAACAACAGATAAACTCCCAATTCTCAAGTCGTGGTTTTCGAACAAAATTCGTATACAGAATAGTACCACAGAGGTGCTGATTTGGACAGAATAATTTAAAAGTGTGATTCGTATTTGGTAGAAGGTTTTCTTTAATAATGAGAAGTTGCGGTGAAATATTTGAAAATAGTTTGTCATGTACTTAAAATACTTTTTTTTATCATATTTTTATACAACGAAAGATTGATGCTACTGAATTTAGCAATAAATTTTCGAAGAAAAAAAAATTCCAACATCAATATCTTATAATTTGAATGTCTAAAGGTAATTAATAATTTGTCGTGTTAGAGGGCAACGAGTTTGAGTTGTGGCACTAACAGTGAACACCTGTGCCAAAAATCAGGCCAAATTTTATGTAGCATCATAGTGAAATAAATTAAAAGCTCGTCGCATGTTCAGTGCCAATTTCAGTGTACAATGTATAGTTCGTCCACCTCCTAACAAAGTGGCTGATAGTTCAGATGAAGCCAATGCTAGGACAACTTTAATGTCAAAAGCAATGAAATTAAGAACGTTTTTCCAGTCCTTCCGAAAGCATCCACAAAGTAAATGCCAACAGTTCCATTGTTCACAGCTCCTATCAAAAGTCGTAAACAGCCTTTTGTTGTTTATTTTATTGAGGAACATTTGTACGAACTGCTTCGGCTAATGCTTCAGTGTCGTATTGTTTTCCTCTTTGTAATTCGTAGCTGAATCATCGTCAGGGATGGGCGATTACGCGTCGACTACTAGTTTTTACATTATTTCGTCGACAACTCGTCGAAAACGTCGACAACTCGTCGACAACGTCGACAACGTCGAGAACTACTTGAAAAATTAATTTACGCCATCTATCGAAACTTATAATAGCTGCGTTTTTTACTCGATTTAGAGTTCGCGATAGCTATTTTCAAATTTGTCAAATTTAAAATTAAAAATTTAATTTTTTTTAATTAAATAATTTAGATTTAACAGAAATCTATGTATAACCAAAAAAATCCATTACAAAAATTGTATGATTTTATTGTAATATCGTTGTTCTGTATAGTTCTGAACTATACTCCGTCATTATACAGAACTATACAGAACAACGATATTACAAGAAAACCATACAACTTTTATGATCGATTTTTTGGTTATACATTTTGGTTATACATTTCTATTAAATCTAAATTATTTAATTTAAAAAAAATTAAATGTTTAATTTTAAATTAACTATCGCGAACTCTACTCGATTATTTTCAAAAAAACGCAGCTAATAAAACTCAGCATAAATTGCCTTTACAACTGATTGATAGCTGGCACTGTATTTATGAATCATTAAAACACACTGTACCTAACATTTGTATCACAAATTGCGTAATAAATTAATAATTATCCATTATCGAAATAAATTCTTTGACAATCGAAAAAAGTCATATTATATTTGCGGATTTGAATAAAATTTGAGTCTATCGTGATTTCGCTCGAATGAAATTTTGAAGCTTCTACTATAACTACGCGGCGAATCATTAGTTAATTTATGATTTATGCTGACTTTTTATTTAATTTTGCTTTATTGTATAGTATTTTCGAATAAGATAAACTATTCGTTTATATATATATCTCTTTTTCAACCAAAAAAAATGGCTCTTTTAAAGTCCAAACCACACAAATGTGCGAGTAAAAAATCATAATAATTTTTAGACATGATACTTTAGTCGTACCCGCACAATTGTGTTAGTAAAACACAAAAGGAATATATCTTTTTGATAAAAGATGGCGCGCAAAGCATATAATCTATTGAAATTTTCAATAGTTTTATATAGATAGATAGATGCCTCTAGTTCAGAGATTTTAAGTTTATTTTTAATTTATAAAATGGTTGTAAAAATGTTAGAATTAAATTTAAGTTATTATTCATCAATTTTAATAGTGCGGTTAACGTAAAATAATTAAAAATTTAGTTTTTAATATCATTTTCTAAGTTGTCGACGTTGTCTACGTTGTCGACGTCTGAAAACTAAAAAATCGGTATGTAATCTACGTACTAGATTACGTGTCGACAACTACGTAGATTACCTTACGTAATCTACCCGCCCATCCCTGATCATCGTGCATGGAACGATTAGGTAATATAATGCTCAAATACGACAACATTTTATTCGTCATAATCAATGTCTCATTGTCCATTTCTGCTTTCGTCGTTATATTTCAACAACAAGTTGTTTGGATCCGAAGGGGAACACGTAGATAATCACAAAATATGTAAAAAAAACATATGATGATCACAAAATATGTGGGGATTTAATGAGATGCTGGAATAACGGAATTTTTGAGCGTATTGTCCCAATCCGAATCGTTATCGAGCAACTGTAAGAGTTGACACTCCTCACGGTAAGTCGCACACAGATGCTCATTAACGGTTGAAGATGGAAGATGGGTCGGCTTATGAGTAGGTAGTCGCACTTGTATTATTTTTAATCACAGATCGTAATCTGTTGATGAAAATTTCATTTTGCATCCTGCCTCTATCGGGATTCAAACCCTGTATTTCAGAATCTAAACGCCAAAGCTTTAACCACGGTGCCATTTGGTCGATAGTTCTCAGTTGTTGAAAGGATGTCGGACCACGAATATTCACCAGCAACAATCGAAAATAGCAACATAAATCGTTATTTGGATGCACAATGTATATGCGACCCATCTCTCTACATAACTGTAGATTGCCCATTGTCCGCTACTGATCGCTTTCGATTCAATGGGTAACTCTTACTACAGTTGCTCGAGTCGTTGTTAAAAACTACGCAAGATCCATGGCTCATATTCTTAGAAACCACTGCACGCAATTTCGGATCAACAGCTCCCTCCGGGATTTCGGTTGCAATAATGGAATTTCACCCGATCTGATTTTTATGAGGAACCGAATCAAACTGAGCGCTTGAAGCGCCAAAATGAGCACCAAAATTCTGCCATGCAACGGAGTACATCCAAAAATTACGGAGTACAGCCAAACAAACGCTGCTTTATGATGAAATTCATCCATTAATTTTTAACTTCATCCAGTCCAACTAACCGCCAAACATGCTTCCAGATTTAAGTTTACTTCACTAAGATGCTACATAAAATATGGCCTTGTTTTTGGCCTGATTTTTGGCCGAAATTTACTGCTATAACGTCAATTAATTTTCGGCTCATATCAACAGAATTTTGTACTACAACCTGATACAAAATATGACGATAATGCAGGTTTTGGCAATTTTCGGCTAACTTCAGTAGCATGAAAGATTGGGCTTTAGTACTCGTAAAAGATATTATTTAGCTTTGATAATGCAGCATACAAAGTTTCTGATAATCATTTAAATACATTTTGAAATATTTGTTGTCATTTAGAAATTGATTGCCATTTTTAAGTAAGCAGATCTAACAAAATATTTTTATAGATTTTTAAAATTATATCAAAAGTTTTTCAAAATTCGAAATACACTGCTCGTCACAAAATTCTGGACAACACAGTTTTTCAGTTAATATTTGTGTTTAATTATTCGCATTATTTGAGTTATGGTTGTACGAAATAATACATGCCAAAAGGCCCTAATGGTGTACAAGTTTTTGTTTAATAAAACTAATCATAGGATCAAAACAAATGAAATAACAAAATTACCGAAAAGTGCATATTGATATATCTTCAACCGATCGGTACTCTAATATCGAATATTTCTTCCACGAGCTCTGATCACATCTAGGATTCTTTCTGGCATACTGTGTATCAAGTTTGCAATGTACTCCTGAGGTACCATTTCCCATTCTTCCTGCAGAGCTGATTGAGGATGGTCTAAGCTTTCTGGAACGGCTTCATCTTATCTTAAACGACACCCAAGCATATCGCCACACATGCTCAATGGGTTTAAGGTTTTTTGCTTCAAAGAATTTTGCTTTCCAGAGGCAACGAATAGCTGTAGGCAAAAATATCTTCTATTGATGGATTAAATACAATTCGGTAAAATTTTCCGCTTGTCAATAATAACTTTCTATAAATTGCTAAATTATTGGATTTACCGTTTTATCCGAAAAGTGTTTATTAAGATGAGCAGAAACAACAATGGTGGCACCAAGTCAAACCTTCAGAGTAGCGATTACCCTCTTAAAAACATTGCAAGAAGTATGTAAATCTAAATACTCAGCAACGGTGTTGAGATCTCGTTGGATGCGTGTTGTATGCAGGATCATGTTAACTGCAGTTACAGTCGGCAGTTGGAGTATGAAGAACCTCAAGTGGGCGTAAGGTGCATTAAAGCATAAATCTTAAAAGAGTGAAAGTATATGTCAGCACAATCAACTTTATCACAAATAATATCACGTGGAAAAGACCCTATTAAAGATAAAAGACTACAGCCAATAATGTCGATAATGCAGATTTGAATCAATCAAACGAAAATGACAGTAAATTTTTGTCGGTAACATACCAGCCGAAAAATGTCGATAACGCAAATACAAAGTTTATACCGTAATGTAATTTAATTATTTCTAAATTTTTATTTTATTCTTCCTAAAAATCAACTAAAAAATTTAAAATAAAAAATTTTCATTCGAAACAATTAAAACTAATATACTAAACCAAATTTCTCTAAGTGCTGTATAAGATGTTTGGGGAGGTAAAACGTGAAATACAACTATATTTACATATTTAGAGGATATTTTAAATGAAATGCCATCTAATTATTATATAAAAACGTTAGGTCGATTTTCATGTTGGGAGTCGGGAAAACTCAATTCAATATATCGCACACACAAAATTTGAAAATTTCTAAAAATTGACCGTTTAAAGTGTCATTGCTGGCAAACGATTCAAATGAAAGGTCTTAATGATGCTCACACCTGCACAAAATTTCAGGTGGATTTCCATGTTGAGACTCCGGGAAAACCTGATTGAATATATCGCACACACAAAATTTGATTTTCTTTTTAAATTGGCTTATTTTCAGCCATGACACTTTACATGGCTGAAAATAGATTCAAATAAAAGGTCTTATTAATGCTCACGCCTGAATAAAATTTCAGGCCAATTTTCCTGAAAAATCCGATTGGATAAAACATATAAAATGGCCACAGAAATACCTGGCCGAAAATGCCGATAATGCAGATTAAATAAAAAATAGATTAAATGGCAACCGAATAATGTCGACAATGCAGAAATTTTTTCCAGGTGTGAGCATTGCTAAGACCTTTCATTTAAATCTATTTTCAATCATGACACTTTAAACGCTCAATTTTAAGATTTTCAAATTTTGTGTGTGCGATATTTCAATCAAGTTTTCCCGTGTGCATCAATAAGACCTTTCATTTGAATCTATTTCCAGCAAAGATACAAACGATCAATTTTTAGAAATTTTCAAATTTTGTGTGTGTGATATATTTAATTGAATTTTCCTCGACTCCCACCCAACATAGAAATCGACCTGAAATTTTTTGCAAGTGGGAGCATCATGAAGATCTTTCATTTGAATCTATTTCCATCCATGACACTTTAAACGGTCAATAATTAGAAATTTTCAAATTTTTTGTGTGCGATATATTCAATCGTGTCTTCCCGGACTATTCACATGAAAATTGACCTGAAATTTTTGAAGTTTTGTTTGATATATGCCATCGTGTTTTCTCAGTAATAAAATAGTTTTTGATTATAGTTTTAATATATTTAATAAAAAAGTTTAATTTTGAATAATATACGTTAATTAACCGGTTATTTATACGATTCTGCATTACCGACTTTCACAGCCGAATCATAGTAGTTTTTATTTATTGATTTATTTTAATTGTTACAGCTTAATCTACAGTATCGACGTTTTCGGTCATTCGTTCTAGATGTTACAACAAAATCTGCATTATCGACATTATTTGGTTGGAGAGAGTCGGATAATTTTAACAGTATATGCAAATTAGCATTGACACATGTACGCTTAGATGCCAGCGACTGTAGGCCCAGGAAACTACTGGTGGGTGACTATAATCGTAAAGAAGGTAATTTTTTGAGAAGAAATAACCCAAACTTCTTTTGTATACTCTCAATTCTCTTAGAGTGATAGTCATAGACGAGGACCATATGACATTTACGTACCAAGCTGAGAACGAACGAAAGAAGTGTACAGTGACTTAAAGTCAGTGAGTCGTGAAAATCTTTCAACATTGAATAGGCTTTATTAACAATCGCATCGGTGTGCGAGATAAACATTCAATCAGATCTAAAAATAACCCCCAAAGCGTTGAACTCTGTTCAAAATGCAGTCGTTTAAAGAGTAAACAAAGACTATTGGAGACTTGGATCTATACAATATGTGATTACTTGGCATTTATCCACTTTCAAAAACATATAATTTGTAGCACACCAATCGCAAAACTTGTTCAAGTCAACAACACACATCAATAATCTTGACACACAATTTTACGATTTGATAAGTAGGACATTAGCCAACCTAAAGGAATAATGTGGCAATTTAGATCGCTAACCTAGTTCAACAATAACCGACGGTTGAATTTATCAAAAGCTTTAGCGAAGTCGGTATAAACCACATCGACCTGAATTTTTGAAACAATTTTAATTAACGGTAAATTGCAACTTTAGTATATGTATATATACTTAATAAATAAAAGTTATAAGATTCCAAAATTTTACATCAAGTACGAACTTTATATTAAACATAAGATGATCAAAAAGATGGTAAATTGTACTTTGAACTCGAAAATTGTCTCGTAAAATTGGGCAATCTTAAAAAACTTTTAACCTTCAACTCTATATATGTATATACGAGTGTATATTATGCCATATATCAGCATATTACTATCATTTAATTTTGAAATAGTATATTTGCTAAACATAGAAGAGGAAAATGATATATTTATAAAGTCCCCAACCAACATAATTTATGTTTCTACTTGTATGTCTAAATTTTGGACCTTTTAATTGACGTTATCCCATTTCAAATAAAATAAAAGAAAATCTGAAACTTTTATGTTTGCTACATCTAGTTTTCAAAATCTCCACTCACCTCCTTCCACACAAAATAATTTACATATAACAATATGTGTATGAGTATGGCTATATACCGTAAACTGGATCCCAAACCAAACATAAATTGAGTTTCTTTCTCGTTTCCTCCTTACAAAATGTGTAATTAAAATAAAAAAAAAATCCAATTAAAATTATCACAGAAGCAAAACCAAGATTTGTATAAATTTGCAATCTAATAAGCTGATAAGAATCCGAAATAAAACCAAATCTACATAAAAAAATAATAATATTCAAATTAACTCGATGATTTCTTATTTAATGCTATATCCAGTCATGTACTCGTATTATCCACAGGATAATCATCATCTTGGCACACACAAAAAATACTCTCGCAAAAAAAGCCGTACGAGTTTTCTATCCAGTCTGAACATGATGAGTATTGGAAAATTATAGATTTTTCCCAAGTCAGACGTTTAATATTATACGAAGCGAACGGAAAATTATGTACTGTAACCATATCACAAAAAAATAAAGATGAAAAGCTCTAAGTCTATATATACGTCATGTGAACATACACATAGAATGAGAATTTGAAACGAATTTTTTTTTATGCTACATAAAAGCATTTTTTTTTATTTACTAGGAAATTGTTGAAATTCTTATGAAAACAGTTAAATGACTTTTCAATGAATTTTGTTAACATATTTTACTGTTATTTTGTTCGAGATAATATTAAATTTATGATATTTTATTTAAAATGTATTGTATGTTGACATTATTCGCAAACAAACAAACATACAAACCAGAAATATAAAATGTTATTTGCTTTTGACATTTTTTATTATTGCGAACAAAATAAGTTTTAATGTTTTTCTATAAAGCCTATATTTACTTCCGATGTACCAGCATAATGTTCTCGAAGCACATTAAAATGGTGTTAACAGCCAAAGCAAATAAATCACCAAATTTGGTTGAATCAAAGGCGGTGACATATTTTGCGTGGGTCTGCTTTGCGAGCACTCGTTTTTCGATTTTCAGTTACTTAATTTCCCTAAGGAGATAAGAATGTTTTACATATTTTTACTTACAATCACAATGAATTTTATTTCAATAGAATTCGTATTATTTATAAATATTTCCACGTTCTTTATATCGAGATGAATTATATGTTGCCAATGTGTCGGCGATCTTTTCAACATTCGCTTAGAAATATATAAATGGTTATCTCTTATTAGACTCGTTAGTATGGTAATTAAGGTGTTTACTTAAGTTGCCTGATTTAAAAATTATTTTACAGAAACGACATTAAATTTAGAGAAGTGTTGAAGTACGAAAGCATCATTCTGTTCCAGAGTTGCTTGTATAAGCATCCCTAAGAACTTTAGTTTAGAAGATCTATCCAGTAACTATGGTCTCGCGCTGTATTATATTTTTTGTGAAAACTTGAATAAAAAGATGAAAAGGTTTAAATGAAAGTGTTAGGGGCTGCAAGCTCACTAGATCATCAAAACTTCGGTCTAGAAATTGGCAAACCTGAAAAGTTAACTGGCACCGACATCGCAAATTTCCAAGAAGAAAATTGGCCGAAATAAGAGTCCAATAATTAAAACGGTCCTGATTTGCTTAAATATTTAAAGAAAACATTTCTAAAAGTATTATCACTATTGCACCAACCCGGAAATTCACATATAAAATGGGAATCAAAAGTTTCTATTATAAAATTTATCATTAAACGACTCAGAATTTTTTTTTGATTCTTCATTGATTTAAAATAAAATTGTTTCTAAAAATATCAACTCATATTATATATAGAAGTATTATATATATTCTATAACAAAGAATTAATTTGTAACCAGCGCTAAAACGGCGGATTTGAGAATTAAAGTGCTGATTAATTTGTTTCAGCTTTTTCTAAGACCTTTGAACTGACATGCCACTTGGTTATAAGGGAACAATAAAAGTTATGACCGCAGCGCCACAACGGTAGTTTTTAATACTAAGTTGTTCGGAAAATTTGAGGCATTCTTCAAGGTCTTTTCAACTATATACGGCATATATATATTCTAAATAAACGAAAAATTATAGCTACCATCGCCAAAACCGTGGGTTTATTAATTAAACTTGTATCGAAATTATTGTTTGATCCAAGACCTCTTAAACGATATACTACACTATAGTATGTAAGAAAAATGTAAATCGAAAACGTGGTTTTAGGTGATTTACTATGGCAGGAACCTGACCCCCTTAAGTAAAGATCCCAAAAGTTTTTCAATTCATCGAATTAAAAATTAAAGAAAAATTTAAAATATCAGAAGATTAGCGACAAGTCGAATAGGATAAACCATTTTGTAAATATTATCGGTACATGCACCCATCATCCTCGACCAAAACCTCTAAACGTCGGGAAAAGTGGTGTTTAGACCAGGGCAATTTTTCAACTTTTTTCTCAGGATTTCAATAACTTCGACTGGCAGACGGAAGTTGTGTTCCTAATTCGAACTACTTAGAGAAGAACAATTTAACCGCATAATAAAGAAAGAATGAAAATTCCTGCAACACGGAATTTGGAAAACGCATATAGCATCAATCTAGGTGGAAAACAGGGCAATTGGTGCATTGACGCCAAAGCAGATTGTCAACTCAAAAAAAATATGGAAAAGTAACCGCACCAGTTAATAGTAAATACGAAAAGATTGCTCAAATGAACGCCAAAGGTCACCTACATATACAAATGAGAAAGCGCAACATCTCCGACCATGTCAAAAATGGAGGAGTCACAAGGAGTTATACTAGTCCAATACAAAATATCGTTTGCCAAACCCTAAAGCAAAAAACCAAAGAAGAAAATTAAGAAACCTAAGATTAACCCAGGGGCTCTATTAATAAAACCGGAAGACGGCAAAACGTAGCCCCTGTTGCTGGAACAAATCAGCCATAAAGGAAACTCCGATACGATGTTCTGCTGAAGCTTGGCATATAGCCCAAAAAAATGAAAACTTGTGTGTGGGAATGAATGGGTGGGCTGTTCAGGAGCCCGTTACGGTGCGAAATCTGGAAGCAAGAAATTCTACAGCAACTGAAGCCGAGGTAATAAATGATACCAACAAGGATCTAAAAGAATCTAGGCCCGCGGTTTTATTTCAATATCGTTATTTTCGTAGTATACCAAACGAGTTCCATACTATTCGTTTGAGAAAGGTCTCCGTTCCAACTAATTTACTAATTTTTCAAAATCAAACAAAGAGAGTTGTATTCCAATCGGATAAGAAATTGATTAGGTTTATTTAAATTGACAAATTTCCAAAGGCATGTCCAAAGTTTATATTAGATTCGCTCATTCTCATCATTAATCTGTGTTCTATCCCCTTTGATTGTGATGACTTAGTTGCCATATTGAGGAAGAAGATAGTGGCTAATCTGGAGTACTTCTATACAAATTCCCCACAATCATGATTTATTGCAAATTTTTCATTAAAATCCTTCTAGCCAATCTTTCTTTTAAACAAAGACCCGGATCTAATTTTAAAACCCCTAAACAAATTTTTCCGAATTTAGAAGTCATCAAAATCAGCTCTCAGCACTTGAAAACTCATAACATCCATTTTTATTAAAAGCCGTTCGACATGAAAAACTATAAATGAATTTTACCAAAATTAAAAAAGGCCTCCCCACTGATGGACCTCTTAACCGATATTTTCGAAGTTAATACTCATTGAAATCGATTCCTAGCACTTGATTCCTTGGCATTCTCTTCACCAATTTTAATTAAAATCGTGCTAGCCGAAAAAAAAATAAATAAAGAGGCCTGGGCCACACCAGATGACATCAAAACCGTTGGACCAGATTCGCAAGATGAATTAGATAACGAATCTTATAAATCGTCATGAAGCAACATGACGAAACGTAATACAAGATGCAACATCAAAATATTTAGCAACATCCTACAAAATGATGCAACAGGTGCAAAATGATGCAACATGTTGCAACATCGTGCAACATCGGACCAGAGAGTGTAGCATCATCCTACATGTAGAACATGATGCATGTAACATTGTGCAACATGGCGCAACACGGTGCGACATCACGGTGGTGCGGTGCGACATGACGATCTATCCCGAGAATCCCAAATGAATTATCAAGAAATCAGAACTCTTTATAATCGCTTCCATGCATTCAAAAACC
This sequence comes from Nephrotoma flavescens, assembly GCA_932526605.1. Lineage (NCBI taxonomy): Eukaryota > Metazoa > Arthropoda > Insecta > Diptera > Tipulidae > Nephrotoma > Nephrotoma flavescens. The sequence continues at coordinate 300,970,158 of OW052220.1, read as the reverse complement.
CCTTAACGATAAATTTGATCAAAATCGTGTAAGTCAAAAAATGTTAAAATAATGCTCTAGGTTTCCCGGTCTGCACCGGATAACCCTCTAAATGAATTTTCCGTAAATAATGACGCATCGATTTTAGATGCTCGAATACGCTCCTCCAGCAATTTTTATAAAAATTATGCGAGATGAAAAATTAAAGAAAGGTACCTGGGTCCCAATGGATAACTATCTTTATGAGTTTTCCTGAAGTCAGTAATCAAAAGGTGCTCTCCCAGCAATTTTTATAGAGTAGCAAAATTAAAGGAAGAGAATTAACCAAACTTTCGGTCCTCCGAATTAATTTGCTCAAAGTCTAGGCCAATCACAACCGATTTCTGGCAATTGAAAACCCCCGTCACCAATTTTTATGAAAACCGTACGAGTAAATTTTTTTGATCATAATCGCACGAAAAAGAAAAAAATTAAAAGCCAGTTCTGGGCTCTACCGGATGACCTTCCCTATAAAAGAGTTTTCCCGAAATCAGGATCCATCACAATCAATTTTTGGTAATCAAAAATTGCTCCCCCAGCTATTTTTATAAAAATCGTGCGAGCCGAAAAAATTTAAAGAAAAAGATTCCGACCCCACCGGACGGATTTTCTACATTTTAGCACCTATCGCAATCTGTTCCTGGCACTCAAAAATTCCTCCATCAATAATTTTTATAAAAAACGTGCAAGCCAAAAAAAATTAAAGAAAGGGACCTGGGCCCCTTTCGACTCTCAGAAGGAATTTTCCCGAAATCAGTTCTAACCGATTCTATGGCAAATGAAAACCCGTCGCCATCAATTTTTAATAAAAATGTGCCACGTAAAATAAAATAAAAAACGGGCGTTGAGCGTCGTTTGAGCAAGAAAGGGAAAAATAACCCAGGCCCCACCGGAGTGCCCCCTTCTAAACGAATTATTAAAATCGTGTAAGCTGAATAAACAAATAAAAGAAAGGGACTCGGGGCCCATATCGACTCTCAGAAGGAATTTTCCCGAAATCAGGACTAACCGACTCCCTGGTAAATGAAAAAACGTTATCAATTTTTAATAAAATTATGCCAACTAAAATAAAATTAAAAAACGGGCCTCGAGCCTCACCGGATGACCCCATAAACCAATATTAATACAAAAGCAGGGCCCATTGCAATCGATTCCTGGTACTCGAAAAACCAGAGAAAACTAGAGAAATTATAAAGAAGAACCCGGGCCTCACCTCAGTTCCCCACCCTAAACGACTTATCCTGAAATCAAGAGTCATCGCAATCAATTTCTGATACTCGAAAACCTCGTTTAACAATATTCATGAAAATCATTTGTACAAAATGGTAAAGTTGTGCTTTATTTGATTAAGATTCTTTAGTCGTTTGTAACCTAACCAATGACTTCAGACTGTCTCAAATATTAGTGCTCTTCACCTGGACCGATCAAATTAGCCCGCCACAATAAAACCTATACTATAATTTGTTACACATTTATTACAATTTATTGCAACCAATCCCAGTAAATTTAATAATATTTGTTGATGTTGCGTTTATTGAAGTACATTGGCATCTCTGAGTATAGCAAGGTCGTAACGAATTCATCATTTGGGTTTAATGTGAAGAATACTGTCAATGTTGTGGCTGGTGGTGTATCTGCTCGATGTCGTGCATTCTCTGCAGTGAAATACACACGCAGTCCATTTTCCAGATGAACAGCCAAATGAGCAACTGTTCCGACAGGTTGATTGATAACGCAATTCATTTCGTACAATATTTCAGGGTCAACAGTAAGCTCTTCTGTTCACTGAAGCGATTCAATTCCTAATGATGATTACATCCTTATATAGAGATAAATCGTTTATATGGACTCCATAAATTTTAGATAGAAGCGTAGTAACGAACAACCATATTATTATAAAATACAATTTCTTGATAGCTCTGATTAATTTGCAATGCTATTTTGGAAAATATTTGTATGGAGCACCAGACCCGGGGACATGATCCCTACAAAAAAAATTATGAAATCCTGTTTATTGGAATAAAATCCCTATCCAATGTTTGAAACCGATTGGATGAATAATGTGGCAACTTATAAGGAGGGCCCCTTTGACCAAGGGGCGGAACACTTGAATTCAATCATGCCACTAATTTCATATAAGCTTTTTCCTTAACTCATTCCCGTCAAATAATTAAATAAAAATTATTTTAGATAAATTTGTACCGAGGCCCGTAGACCTCGGGGTTCGACCTCTTCAAAAATATCGCCATATATATTGGTTCTGAACATGAAACTTATACACGGTCAAAATTTCAAGATGATCGGTTTAGCGGATCGCGAGATTCGGTAGTGTTTTAGATACATTTGTACAGGGGACCCTAGACCCCGGGGTTCAACCCCGTAGTACGACTCGTGCGACACCTATTGTAAAAAAAATCGCACTATGCTTATGACCACCTCCTTGTTGAGATACACATTGTGTGAAAGTTTCATGTCCATCGGCCGTGTAGTCTTTGAGATTTTTGAGATTTTTCCGAACAAACATACATCTATTGACTTTTATATATCTCTCCTCCTTACTCTATTGTGTGGGTAAGGCAAAAGAATCATGTCAAAAATTTATTTTTGTATGCGTTTTGAACCAACTTACACATTTGTGTTTTCCTTTTAAACTTATTTTCGTCCGAAAAAAACACTATAACTATACACACAATTGTGTTGGTTGTGCTTCAAGTCAAGCGAATTATTTAATCAAAAACTATGTTTTTTACTCAAATATTTGTGTTGTTTGGACTTAAATTGAGCCAATTTTTTTTTTATTGTAGAAAAAGGGTTATACACAATCAACTTCCCAACCACCCCATACTTTTTCTTTCCATTAACGCTGGATCCTTCTATAAGTCAAAAATTCATAGTTTTCAATCTACATTGCCAGAATTAAATGAATTCCAGATTCTTTACTAAATCCGGTTATTGATTTGAAATCGTACGTTTTGTTTACCTGTTTTTTGTTATAGGTAGGAAAACTGTCAAGAACTATCAGTATTACTGTTAAACTCTCGATAAAATTGGACTCAAGGTTTTTAATTTCCGGCCATTTAAAGTCGATCGATTTATTTCTCTATCTTGTGCAAAAAGCAATATAATCTAACGAATTTATGAGTCTCCATATTATTCCAAAACAATATTTAAATAACTCACGTTGGCTGGTTTATAAAAAACACATTATCGAGAATACAATCAATTTCTGCAATTTATCACCTGCCACAAAATTTATTATTGGTTGTGCACACCACAAAAGCGATGCATTTTATATTTTAAACAAATATTTAAAAACACTAAAGTTCTGTTTATCTCAATTCCCACACATCACACACACTCAAAATACCAGAGCAACAAAAATATGTTATACAATAATTTCGTTACGGCTGTTTATCAAACAAAAATGTACTCGGTACACATATAAAAAGCTTTTTGAATACAAAATAAAAATTCCAAGTCACTCATATATGTATATTTTTTGCTGTTCAACATAAATTTTGGTATTCCAAATACAAAAAAGCGAAAAGAACCCGAATTTTTGTAAAACACACGATTTACATCGTTTACACCGCAACCAAACACAGTGCATAGGCATATTCAGTGTAATATAAAAAAGCTCGCACCACATTAAATCACAATTTAAAGCTCATCTTTGCTTCATACGTATATGTATTGTAAATATAGAGAGATTCACATGTTCATATCACGTTTGGTAAATTTTCTAAAAACTGAATTGGGTTTTGCACAGGTCGTTAACACTCTGATCATGAATAATCTTTTCATATTCAGCCTACCCCCTTTGGTTTGGTTTCATGTACGTACATACAATATCACCAAAACATTAAAACCGTTTTGGATTATGTATAGGTTAAATTGTATTCAGTTTTATGGGGGTTGAATCAGTTTTAAATTATTTGACTTTAATATTCGGAAAAATGGTTGGTGTAGAAAATTTATGAAAATTCTATGAACAGCTATGAAAATACACTAAAACATTTATCACTCAGTTCGTATTTATGTTTTTAGATTTTCTGCCGTTATTTAATTGCATAATGCTACATTACTTAACACAAAGTACTTTACCATGTACACTGCACAACGTCTTAAACAGCATTCATCCACATTTAAAAGTGGGAGTATGTTGGTTGATGCGTGTAAATTAAATTTAACTGTCAATTCATTAAATTAAGTGCCTTAGTTATTTATTTAAGAAAAGACTAATGGAAATGTGTGGTAAACTGGTACCCAAGGTCGTTTTGTCGCAATAGCCAATTATTGTTGCAAAGGTAAACCGAAGCGATTTTCTCAAAGTTTGTATTTTATAAAATTATAAATGGTAGTTTGAAACCCCAAAATGCAGTCTAGTTGTTCAGGTGATATTAAAATTAAAATTCAATTATAAATATTTAAGATTTAACTGTAACATAAATATTCGATTAAGTGATAAAAATTAATAATTTGTGGTCATATTAGGGCTGTAATCTCTTATCCTGAATTAGATTCTAGTTGATGTTGTTTACATTTATTATACCGGAATTGAATATTCGAGAAGAGAATTAGATGATATCTGTGATCACAAAGTATCAGTATCGATATCACCACATAGCATATTAAATTGAAAAGAAGCATTCTCCACTGTTGATACACATTTCTACAATATAAAATTTCAAATGCGTTTATTATAAACGAAAAATAAACATAAATTTTAAAAGATAAAAAACATCAAATTAATTAAAAGCACATTCATTTCAAAGTGAGAAAAATAAATTCAATATCATCTATTTCCTTAAGCCATGATATTACACCCCTCAAAAAGGATGAACGGTCGGGAATTTGTTTTAAACTCAATTTTAGGTGCCACAGAGGTAAAAAATTGTTTAACAAGTTCCTTTCTAGCTGGTGGACAGTTCACGTGATTAGAGTTATGTAATGAATAACTAATTACTTTTAGATCTCTGTGACTTTTACGTGTAAATAAATTTTTTAAAATTTTATATACGTATAAACATCTCAAAAAAAAAAGTTTAAATTCCTAAATAAACGTAATGACGAAGTTAGTTTCGGTTGACGGCATATTGTTCTTACAATAAAGTTTTATGCTTCTATTAAAGGCTTGAAGTTTTAAAAATATATACCACCCCAACAGTTTAAACCAGATTGAAGCTTTGACTGGACAAGACCAAAATAGATAGATATAAAAACCGCTTGGGGACAAATATCGCGCAGTAGGTATAGTAAATAATAATTCAACATGACTCTTAAAACTAAATCGATTATCAATCGTTACTCCTAAATATTTAAAAGAGTTAACAACGTCAAGCACATTACAAGAATCAGAACAAGTAAAATTATTATAAAAACAGTCAGAGGAGTGATATATAACTTTATCTATGTTTGGTGCTATTTCAGACAATTTCATATTCATAATATTCGGTTTAGAGCTAAGGACCATATTATGTAGGTCAAACCGCAGCGTCTAAGAATGCAAAGATAATTATAGAGTATTAACATCACTAGTATTGGAGCTACAAACCAATCCCACATCATCAGCAAAGCCAACTGAATGGCCTTCTAATTTCAATTTGAAAATTGAATTAATATAAACAAAAATAAGATTGGTCCTAAAACGGAGACCTGCGGTACTACACACTTGACTTTTCTAAAATCACCAATACAGCTCGAAATTTTGACCCCTTGTTGTCTATCTGAAAAATTAGAACGAAACAATTCAATGCTGCAATGCTGCAAATTCCAGATTTATCACTTTAATAATAATAAGTCATGGTCCACAGAGTCTAGCAGCACATCCTCAGTACTTTTACCATGTCTAAAACCAAATTGATTCGTTGAAAAAAATATTGCATTTTACAAGAAATGAAAGTAAACGATTTTTGATTATTTTCTCCAAAAGTTTAGAGAAAACTGAAAGTAACGAAATTGGACGATAAATACTCAATTTGAGGGAATGACAGAATCACATTTTTATAGAGTTGTACTACAACAGCTTTCCTTAGAACCTTAGATAAAACATGTGAAACGAGCAGCCCAACAGATTTGATCAGAGAATTGCTTATTTTATCGAAACCACAAGGCATTGAATTATTTAAAGAGGTAATGATATCGTGTAGCTCAACGTCATCAGCTGGAGTAAAGAAAAACGATTTCGGCCGTACCATAGGGAACAAATAGGTGCGACTACGTGCGATACTACCTTTAAGATTCTCAATGACGTTAACAAAATAATTATTGAATTCGTTTGCAATTTTAAGTTCCTTCTCCAGAATTTCATTATTCTCTGTCATATGGACACCATAAGGACATTTTTCTATAACCGTTTAAAAATTCGTTTACAAGACGCCATTGAGTTATTAAATCTTTTTACAGTTGCTAAAACGTCGGTAATAATAAAGTTCTGTTTCTATCGAAAAAGCCGAATTTACATTTTTCTCTAAGATCTTTATCCTATGAAATAATTTAATGTTTCCGGGATGCTTCGGTGTGGGCTTTAAAAGTTTATTTATCAAATCAATCATTTTAGACAAAGAAAAAGAAATCCATGGGCGGATTTGTTTTAGTTTAACTCGAGATGGCTGATTTAAAGTGCATTCGGTAATATGAGCTTAAGAGGTGCCGAGAAAATTTTTGAACGCTTGATTTGGATCTTGTTCAGTAAACACGTGAATCTAATCCTCTAAACTCAAAACCGCTTTTAACTTGGAAAGTTTAACCCTCCGTTTAGGAAAAAATTTAATTAACCTATTCAATCGTTAAAAGTTATCCTTTATGTGTTCAAGAGATAACATACGACGGCTAGATAATTTTTAATCTAAATTTTCCGCATTCGCAATTAGTTTAAAACTATTAGTAGTATCAAAAAAATGTGGTCAATTATAGTACTCGCAAAAAGTATCAGTAACTCTAATAAAATCTTGAATTAGAAAGATCAATCCAAATGAAGACATCATTTGAAGATAATTATTGACATTTTGATTCACAGAAATTGAGATATCAATAGTTAGATCTGCAATGATAATTAAATTTTTGGTTTTAATATGACTTAGATAAACTGTCAATTCTTCAATAAATTCTAGCACTGAACTAGAATGAAGACGATGTACTCAAACGACGCAAAAACTCTCAGAATCGATTGCAAAATTAATCCTTAATACATCAGCAGTTTTCAACGTTTTTCTGACAAAATTGAAACATGGACTTAACCTCACATATGCTAGAATATCTCCGGATGAGTAACTATTGTTACAGCCGTTAACCAAGCTAAAATTAGAAATGCTATAACTAGAAACTTCATCACTACCAAACCAAACCTCTTCGAAAAACATAATATCATGCAAGGTGATATAAGAACTGAGATGTGCAAACATTTTATCACGATTTTTTCGTAAATTACGAGAATTTTGGTGAATTATACACAAATAGTTTTCGTCTTTAGAAGTGGAGGAAATAGTCGTTGATGGGAGATTTAACAGTTGACATATGACCATCCCAATTTACACTAGACATCTAAAAATAAAAAAAGTTAAGTAAAAATAAAATTTATAATTTGTGAAGTTCATCCCTGTTTCTGATTTCCAGTCTATCACCATCGGTATTCCTCATGAATATCTTCGCATTCCGTAACCAAAGATGCTTATAATTCTTTTCCTGTTTTGCGGTTTTAGCTAAAAAAATGTAATTCAAGCAATTTGAGGCTTAGAATTTCATTGATGTAAATAGCGTTGTTTGATTGAAAGCTACAGTCCGACGCCTTAAGATGCTTTTATTTTAAATTTTCTTTGCATCATTTCAACTTTGGTGTTGCGACGACAAAACTTTACACAGATTTTTCCACCTCCTGAGCCAGAATTTATATGTTTCAAACGACATGAATGATTTATATCTGTAGAAAGAACTTCCAAGCCCAAGCCATCATTTAGGATGCGCATCACAATTTATTCGGTGCGTTTTCAACGAATGAAACTAAATCCAGATCGATTGAGTTTTGATATTCAAGCTGTTCTAAATTATCGATTCTCTTCTGCATTGCTGTAACTTTCTCTTTTAACATTGTATTTTTCTCTATGAGCTTTTTTACGAAATTTTCAACTTTTTTCATCCAAATCTTTGTAATTTTCTGTGGATTCATTTCTGAGCTGTTTAATTTCAATTCATATTGAATCGACAGCTGATTGATTGATCAACGGCTGTTCCAGTGTTATTGAATCAATTAACCGTTGATTTTGTTTTGTTCTTTTTCTCAAATACCGTACAAGATCACTTTTTTTTGTACGGTGAATGTAATCAATATCGGTATCAGTTAATGCCACACAAGACCGATGGAATAAAAAATTACACATGTCGCAAGAGATTATTTTGTCCGAATCTCTATTTATTTTCAAATTGCAAGACATAATTATTATGTTGGAATTTTAAATATAGTTGGTGATATCTATCACATATTGGGGTAGATACTCGATTGGCTAGCAAGCAAGCACTTGCTAGGCAAAATACTGGGGCCTTACTATTGAATTTGACGTTCATTTTCGAGCGCTATCGTTTTCCTATAGCAGACAAAAGAAGAAAAATGGAAAAAGCATGAACGTTTTACTATTCTTTTCTCTTTTGTTTCCACGCTTGATATAGGAAAGCGATAGCTATAATAAACGGAACTACATACGATGTTTCTTAACCAATTAATTGGTATTTTGGTTTGTAGAGTTGAACTGGGATTCTAAATAGTTTTAGAAATTCTGGAATTCCAAATGAAATTTGGACATTTCATAACAAATAGTGGTGCAATTTAGAATGTAGTGTTCGGTTTATAAAACGAAATCTAGTTGGAAACACGGCCAAATTTGGTTTGAAGAGCCAAAATAGGGATTTGAACACAAAATCAGTAATCACGTGTAGTGGATACTAAAAATTAAAGGGAGGCCGTACACACGACCAAAAAAATATTTATTATATTGTATTATTTTACAAAACTGAGTTAAAAAAAATAAGATCGAGTTTTTTTGTTTTTAAATAATTCAGAACAAGAAAGGAATATAATTAAACATTTGTCGTGGTCTCTCTATGCTTTGGTTATATAAAATTTAATATTCAAGTTACCATTCTTATGTTCTTTTTATGATATTAGTAGACTTTCTCTCTCAGTCTCGGGGAGGGTAGCCCAGGTAGTCTAATTTACGAAAAGCATTTCAATAGAGATTTTGACAAAACACACGATTGATATAGAATAGGTTTGTAACCGGTTGACCAGGCTCTCCAGTGGAGAGCAACTGCTGTTCTGAAGTTAGCAAAAATAAAAACCGAAGCCCCTATACAATACGCACAAATCAAGTTAATATGACGGATACTAGCAGTAAAAGATTAGCATCGCTCCCAGTATTGAATCGGGAAGCAAAAAAGAATGTACATGGAACGTGACCAGGTCAATAGGAAAATCGTATTAAGTCCGTGGAATATAAACCGTGGAAAATATCTGAGCCTACCTCAGCCTAGGTAGGCTCGAATTTTCCTACTCCACCAATAATTTCAAGAATTTATAAATAGTTATAGTGAATTGGTGTGAGGACTTTTAACTTCGGCTACATAATCGTTAACAACGATTTTTGTTGGCGCATTTCTCTTGTTTTATTTAATCAGAATGAATAACGATGTATACACTGTAGAGTAAATACCGTCAATTGAAAATTTTCTGCGAATTTTAATATCCCGTTTGCCTATAATTTTCTATTTTTAAAAATCGTGCTTTTTATTGAGCGACATTTTGAAAAGCGTTGTTGGAAATGATTTAAACATATTATTAAACTCGAAAAGCAATTTTATAATGGTTTTGATTTTTATGGGGGGAAATTCTTAGAAACCGTATTTTAAATTGCTTCCATAAATAATTATATTCATTTCTATAATTAAACACACATCAAAATTGTCTACCCATAAAATGGTAAAAATAGACTCGTCGACAAATACATCAAACCCAAATCACAAAAATGTATTTAGAGCACTGTACATATACGGGTATCGTTGGTATACTACATGGAGTCTGTGTAGAAACCATGACTCGAAATACGAAGAAAATCTTTATATTTTTGCGACCTATAAGTGAAGGATTCGGTCGGTATATTATCCCAGCTTACATATTATATATAGCTAAGCAGTAGATCTATCTAATATTTGGTAGTTTGACATGGGTCTGAACGTATTATATGTGCGTACGGGTGTATTACCCACAAAACTTGGAAAAATTAATGAATTCAAGAAGTCATTGGTATATAGTAATCCCCGACAATACTTTTACCCTCAACCTGATTTTTTGACAAAACTAAAAAAAAAACAATTCGAAAACTACATTATATACTTGTATAATGTGTGTGTGTGTCTGTCTATCTATGTGTGTTTATATGATAAACTAAGAGCATTAAAATAAAAACAAATTAAATACTTTTTTCTTACAATAAAAACATTGAAAATGTAAGAAAACTACCCTTTTTGTGTTATTTCTAGGATCCACATACGACTACAAAAATGAATATGAAGAGGAAAAAGGAGCTAGAGATGCCTCATATGTAAGGAAAGTCAAAGTTATTTTCGCTTCAGTAATATCATCATGATCGTTTTTTAATAATACAAAAAATATTTTTACTATTTTCCATGTAAAATTTCCGATTTTGCCTTTAATACATTTTATATTTGCTTTTCTTCCATAAACTATACCACATATATACATTGCTACATACAAACTGTGAAGGTGTGTGTGTGTGTGTGTGGCGTATTTATATTATAGATACATGTATAGTTATATAATAGAGATAAGGAAAAGTTTAGGAAAAATCTTATTCCCAAAACTAACAGAAAACATAAGAAGATTGTGAAAAGCAGAAAATCTAGTTCAGTTGTTATGTACATGTCTAAATGAGTGTGTGTCTGCTAGGGAGAATATGTTATTTTAAATTATTTGATATTTTTCCTGTTAAGAAATCTTTTTTATTTTCCATATAAATGATTTTTATGTTAAAATTTCGAATGATTATTACAATAGTAGATAGTAGTAAATTACTAAATATACTATGAATATTTTATTTTAGAACTAGAGGATTCTTGATGACACTTCTATGCCGCTTCATCGCACTGCTAGTATTTGTTGAGAAATAGTGGATTCAGGGTCTTAAACAAACAGAGAGAAAGTTAGCGAAAAGGCCACAACAAGTTGTTTACTAACGCCAGGTAAACATTTGAAAATAAATTAAATTAAAAAAATCAATAGACAATTGCGGAAGGGTACGATAATATCCCCCACCTTGGCATACCAATATACTCGAAACCCAACCAACAAAGAATCCAAAATTGTCGGCCAATCTCCTTCTTGTGTGGTGCCGGCGAAAAGATGCTTGCTTAAATATGAAATACAATTTTATGGTTGGATTTTATTTTTAACGTGTTTTGTTTCGCGGTGTCATTTTAATATTTCCAATCAACATTATTTAGGGCAAATGTTAATGAATCTTAAGAGGATATGTTTTTAGAATTTTTAAAAAAAGACGCGTCCATTGGTCCACTTTATTGGTAGCTCTTTTAAAAAAATATAATATTTGACAAAATTTTGGGTATGAGATTTGGTTCCTAAAATTTATTTATATAGTTATAGCAAATTCTAAAAATATCGCAAATTGTCGGTATTGCAAATCACATGTCATAAGAACGGTAAGCTGCGTATTAAAGAATCATCAGCATCTAATTTAATACGTGGAAGGAATACAATTTCAACAGCTTGATCACCATCTCATCTTTGTCAATTGAATTTTGAGTAGCATGACAAATATCCCTATTTTCAATTGTAAGTCCCTGGATCACCGAGTCTTGATCGGTCAACGATGGACGATTTGAAAGTTATTTGTGCCGTTAAGCATAAACATTTCAAAATTGGTATGGATTTTTTGACCATTTTTTGCCCGTTATGAGAATTGTAAGCCCGTAAAAAAAATGTTTTAGCAAAATCGTTCTAGCCGTTTTTTTTTTAAATAAGAACCAGGACTCCATTTGGGAACCCCCTAAATAAATTTCCCGGAATAAAAAATAAATCACAACCGAAGTCGTTCTACCCGAAATACTCTAAATGAATTTTCCGAAAACTTGGACTCATCACAAAAATAAATCACAACCGAAGTCGTTCGACCCGAAACACTCTTATCATATAATTTTTATTTAAACTGTTCGCGTTCGAGTAAAAAAAAATAAAAAAATGTCCTGGACTTCACAGAAGGACCTACTAAACAAATTATCCCGAGAAAAAATACCGCAAAGAAATCAATTCCTGGCATTTGAATCCTTAATAAATTTTGATCAAAATCGTGCTAGCCAAAAAAAAAATTAAATAAACAGGCCCGGGAGTCCCATCAGACGACATCAAAATCGTACAAGGCGGAACAAAATGTAAAAAGGGACCAAGGTCAAAACATTAATTAGATACCGAATGTTTCAAATCAATATTCTTACTCATAAAAGCCTTTATATTTCTAAAGCTCTTTATATTTCTAAAATTTTTCGTCGGTTACTTTAATCATTTTTTCAAATTTGTATGCAAGTTTTCTATTATTTATTTACCTACTAAGCGAATAATTCCGTATCGATTTATCGTACTTACTCCAGTCGGAACCTTTTCCTTAGTAGGGGGAAACAATTATGCTTCTTAATTTAAAAAAAAGGTAAGAAATTTAAAAAAATGATTAAAGTAGCCGGCGAATTTCAAGACCGATTTCAAAAATAGTGCCACGGGCCACGAATTTCAAACAAGATATCTAATTAACGAAAAACAGAAGACGCAACACGAAGCAAAAATGTGTAAAATCACGCAAGACGGTAAGACATGACGCAACTTTATCTAGCAACATCCCACACCATGATTCAATATTAAGCAACACAACGCAACTGTAATATGACGCCATGATGTTGCGTTGACACAAATAGTCATGCAACATGGTACAACATCATGCAACCATGGCACAACGTAGTGCCACGCAATGTTATATGGTGCAACATGTCAGCCATTCCGGAGGACCGTTAAATGAATTATGGGTCGGATTAATGGTCCAGATAATATTCGAAATACGGTTTTAAAACGCAATGTTTCATTCTTTTTGAGCCTTTGTGCTAGGATGATTAATAAAGTATTTCAGACTGGTCCATCTCAACAATATCTGTATTTGATAAGATTTAAAAGTTATTAACATTCGCTGCAGGAATTTCTTAAATGATTCAAAAATTTTCTATGCGTGTCAATATAGTTTTAGGGAAGGCTCTGGTACTGAACAACATCTTGTGGAGATTTTAAACACGAGTCAAAAATATGTAGGAGCTTTATTTCTTGATCTTAAAAAAAGCATTTGCTAGTGTTGACCACAAGAGCTTTCTTGGTAAATTTTACTGCTACGGATTTCGTGCGGAGTCCTTTAAATTAATTGAAATTTACTTAAATAACCGTCAGCACGACTAGTAACACTCGGACTGTGACCTGTGGAGTCCCTCAAGGCAGCGTTTTAGAACCATTATTGTTCCTCATTGTTATTAATGATATCTCAAATTTGCCCTTGATTGGCCATGTACGTATTTTTGCTGATGATATACTGCCATCTTCTATGAGACTAGCGACCCACTCTCAATATTTAGTAGTATGGAGCAAGACATGAATATTTTAGTTGAATACTTCAAATCGTATGTTATTTCATTAAATTTAATCAAAACAAAATTTATCATTTTTCACTCATCTAGCAAAACCTCAGTTGATTCTAGTATGTCTTCATACCTCAATCAATAAGTAGTAAAATGGCTCCTTTGGTAGGCATTGTCAAAAGACTTTCTTGTTACGTGTCCAAATATAAAGTATTGTGAATTTATTCATTCTCGTATTTCTTACGGAATTATTGTTTGTTGTAACGCAAACTGCAGTAAATTGTAAACAATTCAAAGATAACATGCGTGGTGGACCTATCACAAATGAATACGGGTGGAAGTCAATAAGATTTTCTGGCCCTGCAATATATAATAAACTGTCAGAATAATATAAGAGTTCATTGAATATTCATCATTTCAAATAAAATTACGATAAATCTTTCTCTACCACCAGACATGAGCTAACAGAACGGCTAGCGAGTAGTTGCTGAGTTTGAGAAAATATACCTCAACTCCGCACAACAGAAAAATCACAGAAATTTCTTGAGATCTTCCTCCATCACTAGACTAGAGTCCAATCACCAAATAGTTGCTCAGTTTTAGGAACAATATTTCACGATGCACGATGCGATCACGATTATACTGTACCAAGACTCAAATTTCGCACACCAGCCAAGAAGCCCAGGTTGACACCAAAAATGACGAAAGCACGCATGCAATGGGCAAAAATGCACAAAAATTTTACGGTTGAAGATTAGCGAATATTAGAATATTCGATATCAGAATATATTCGGCTTGTTTTGCACTATTCGATATTCGAATATCTTGTAACGAATATTCCATTTTTAATTTTTTGATTCAATTTCAAATACAAAAAAGTTTGAATCATACTCTCGAGTACGCATTACACAACGCGCGCTTGAGTACGCAAATCGTTTAAACTCCTGATTTGGTGCAACTTAAAAGTCAGAACTATTTGTTATCAGAATAGGTAGCTCCTGCAAAATACTCAATTTTGCATCGAAACGTTCCACAACAATGTGGGAACAAATTAGGCTTAAATTGGACATAAAAACGCGTTGGAATGCTTAGGCTATTTTTGAAGTTAACCGATAGTGTAAACAACAAACAGTTTCTGTAAGTGAAATATTGATCTTATAAAACATACTACATGTTCTCATGCCTGTAGAAGCTGTTGTTATAGAAATCAGCAAAAATAGTGCGACTCATCACAGCAGAGGGCGTCTATAAATTTTTGTTCAATAAACTTTCTAAAATGGAATCAGAAATAACTAAAACGTTACTCTTTGAATTAAAAAAGCAAATGCATGAACGAAGAGATGAAACATTAAGCCCTCGTTAGCTAAATAGAGTGTTTGCTCTGCTATTCGGGATCCCGGGTACGATGTCTGGTGGTGACCAGTAAAAAAGTTGCGACTGTTCGCCAATTTTCAAATTTTACAACCATAGTACGTTACGGCTTTGTCATTAATATTTTAAGGACACTTATTATTTTCCTTGTTACAGCAAATATTCTACACTCAAATGAATATACAAAGTTTGCCGCAATTTACATAGCGCAAAAAATAATGGAAACAATCCATCTACAATCGTTTAATGACGGCAAAAACACCAACATTTTGATCTTATCCGTGGATTCAGTTTCAGATACATATTTGGCTAGAAGAAAGTGAAACACTTCTAACGACAACGAATGAACTGTAGAAAGAACTTCAGAACACCATTAGTGGAATATAGCAACAATCAAACTCAATGGCAAATAAAGAGATCGATAGATACAGCGAGCTTAAAATATAGTTTCGTAGACTAGATTCCTTTAACAACCAATCAAATATTGGATCTGTTATTCAACGCGCTAACAACGGTTAGGCCAACGTCAACCGCCGCTGAGTTTTTTGTTCACAGCAACAGGACGATTCTGGGTTTCCTATAAGGAAAGGAATTACGAAAAATATTTACATAACGTTTTTGTCAAAAATATCATTTTGTGGCCTACTGAGACATCATGTTTGATCTTAATTCTTATAATTTAGTGAATATTTTTTCCATATCGAAATTGTATAGAAAAATATTCCCAATTTTATTTTGTTTTTGAAAAAATTTACTTCAACTGTTTACCATAGCATGCCAGAAAAAAATTGTTTGTGACAAAAATACTATGAAAATATTTTTTTTAATTCCTTTTGCCTATTGGAAAGCCAGAATCGACCTGCAGATTTCATAAAAACAAAAGAACCCGTCTGAATTTTGAAACTTTCAACTCATTATTATTTTTAAAATATATGTTTTTTACTCTAATGTGAGTGACGTGGTTCCCGAGTACTTTGCACTTTAAGACGTTTATTTTTGTATGTTTTACTTCCAATAAGACTTTAAATTTTATGAGAACTTCTAGTTAAATTGGTAGATTACGATCATATTTAAAATTGAGAAATGTTACAACTTGGAAGAACGTGGAAAAAACAAGTTTCAATACAAAATGCATGTAGGTTATGCTAAACTAATCACTAAAATTATGACATTTTTTCTTCACTCGCACATGAAGGTTAAAAATGAAATAGTTTTGGCAAAAAAACTAAAATAAACTTGGGTGCAAGAAATTCGCACAGTTGCATTTGCAGTTTGCAACAAAGATAGCTGGGTTTATTGGTGAAAACTTCCTGTTCGTATACAGGATAACGCGAGACCGCGGCTGGTAAAGTGTATCAGTACCTTCAAGAGGTGGATGTGCCTGTTATGGAGTGGCTAACTCGAAGTCTGGAACTCAATCCCATCGAGCTGAAAAAAGGGACGGGCTGAAAAAATAATTCGCGCCAGAGATATTGCTCCAACAAATCTCCAGGAGCTGCGACAGGCGATTGCAGAGAAATGGAAGGCGATACCTCAAGAGTTAGGGGAGGGAATACTTTTTAAATTCGATTTTTAGCACTAATGTTCATGCTGACAAATTCACAAAAAACTGGGATTGTTGGAGTTTTGAAATTTTTGAACTTTTGTTGAAAATTTACCAATAAACTTTTTTTTTGCTTGGACGAATAATTCGAATAATCGTTTCAATTTTACTATTTGACATTCGAATAGCTCATTTCACCGAATAATTGGAATGTCTATTGAAGATTGGAAATAGGTAGATATGAGTACAAATTTTGTCATGACCACTGTATTTTAAGGAGGACACCATGAATCAATTGCAATGTAAACAGGCTGTTGAGATGGAACACCGTGTCATACAACGAAAAAGATAGATACTTTGGTCCAAGAGTATAGCATATTCTTTTAGTCACGGCCCGACAACTCATCCGACCTAAATCCGGTCGAAAATGTAGGGAGCATGTTGTGTACTCATACCCGTACCTAACAATAGCTATGTTCTGAAAGATAATATTCACAGACATTGGCAACAGAACGCAAAACTGCATGATTAAAACGCATATATTTCCAGTATGCTAGCTTAAACTAGTGCAGTTATTAAAGCCAAAGGAGGATTAACAAAATATTTATGTTACTATAAAATATATGTTAACATTTTGTATTAGTAATATGTGTCTGTTTTTACTTTGTTCCTGATAAATTTGAAAAAAATATCACAATCAGAAGGTGGCTCTAATTCAATTGCCAGGTACTGTACTTTAAATCTCCCTCCATCAATATAGGCATAAGCTGATAATCAGGCCAATAACTTCTCTTTCCATTACTAGACATAAGTCGACAGTCCGTCCAACGAACTGTTGCTGAGTTTGGGGAACTATATCTCAACCCCACATAACAGAAAAATTCTGAAAAAATCACTAAAATTACTTTAAATCTTTATCGCTAACATAAGCAAACAGTCGGGCCGATGAATAGTTGCTGAGTTTGAGGAACTATATCTCAACTCCAACCCAGTTAAAATACTGACAAAATCACAGAAATTACTTTAAATTGTGCTCTACCATCAAGACATCAGCCGATAGTCCACCATAACTACTAGCTAAAAATAATTTTACTTTCAGCTCCGAAAAATAATTGTGTCATGCAAGCTGAAGCTGTTAGGACAGTAAATATTTTAGGGCTGAGAGTAAAAATGTGTCGTTTTTCAGCGCTGATAGTTAAAAATGTTATGATATTAATAAACAGTTTGCCATTTTATTCCTCGGAGAAAACTGGGCTATCTTCAATACATACCATAAAAACCAAAAATTAAAATTGTGTTTGTGGAAAAATGGGCGATCAAATATTATTACAATATTCATCGAACTTCATCATATAATTTTGGATACGTCGCTTGGTATCGGATCCGCAAAGATTCATGTAACTTTTCATTTATATTTTCTTAGTTTAATTTTATTTAAATTTCTTTTTCTACCTTTCTTTTTTTCTCATGTTTAAAGTTTCTCTTGTTTTTTTCCTCAACTTTGATTTTGTTCCGTGTGCTTTACATATATCACACTCAGAATGGAGTAAAACGAGAATATTTATTTGCAGAATGAAGTCTGAGTAAGCAGAGTCAAAATTCACACACAATTTATGTTCTACTTTAAGTAGTGCACATGATTTGTTGACGGTTTATTATTTGTTTGTGTACTTATAGTTAATAATCGCCATTCGTCGTGAATGAACGGCCTCGTAATTTATTTGGGACACAAAAAAGCGAAATTAAATTGCACGTCCACACCGCAATCGATCATTCTTTGATTTTTTGTTGTCGCCCGCGTTGGTTTATTTTTTAAACAACATCGATAAACAATGTTTGTTGTGTATGTATTTCATGCAAAGCAAACACAAAAATTATGCTAACAGCTAACCACTAGATACATAACCAAATTATAGTGTTTTTTTTGTATTTTGTTGGTTAAACATAATGTTATTGTTTTAGTATATGTATATGGTACGTGAGCTTTTTCTCGCATATCTACAAATTTTATATATAAAAATTTTAAATCTCGATTTTTATCTCTATAACACGCTGTGTTTTATAAACACAGAAATTTGCAACATCCGTGGAGACAAAATAGTTAAAATCTATAAAAATCTACATGAATAAACTAAAACAAACTATTTTATAGTTTTATATTGTGTATATAGGGATTTGTGTATGCATGCTCTCGTATGCTCGTTTATGTGTGGTTTGGTACAGTAATTTAACAACAATAAACTAAATAGATTTAAGACCGCGCGCTCATCGTGTGATTGCTAAATGGATGAAGTGTTCTGTTTAGGAAAAGATTTAGTGTTGTATTAGATTCATGATATTGTTTGGACATGATACTAACATACATGCTTTCATATTTAAAAAAAAATATTTATTGATTTGATTTGATTTGATTTTGAATGCACGACCAAGTTCTTAGACAAGATCTCCCGGTTGACGCCGGGCCCACCGCACACTCTTTTTACATATAACAAAACCGAGGGATTAGATAGGTTAATTGGATGGGAGTGAATCAGCCCGGTTACAGACACCTAGAAATAGCCGATAGGTTGGGATCGTACAGCACAGGACAATACAAAGGATAAAAGTTTTAATGGTCATCAACAATTTCTTCTGGGAATCAGCACCTAACTAAAATAAACCTACACTAAGAATTATATTATTATTCTGTCTCTAAATCTGAAATATCAATTCATCATAAATTAAAGTAGGATTAATAAATTTTGATTTGATTTCAATGCACGACCAAGTTTAAAGCAGGAACTCCCAGTTACTGCCGCGCCAATCATACACCTGCTTTATATACAACAAAAGGATGGGAAAGGTACGTTCGATGTGACAGACCTGGCCCGATTACAGACACCTAGAAATATCTGATAGTTAGTAAGTTTAACATCACAAGACAACACAGTTCTAAAACTACTTTCAAATTGTGTCAGCTTCCCTTTGGAACACATCAGAAATTAATTATTATTTTGAAATATTTTAGTTAAGTATAGCCATCAAAACTGCTTCCAGAATGCTTATCTCCTAGAGTCAATAAATTGTTAGAATTTATTATTAGAAAGAACTATTGATTCCGGAATTCTTTCCTTAACGATCAATATTTAATTTAGTTTTATTATTGTTATAAACCAGTTTTAAGCACTAACACCCAGAGTATCCGTAACTAACGAGCACCACTCTTAAAATAGATTAACTGCTTTACCAAGAATAAGTAAACTGTCTAACTTATAATAACTTATTATAACTAAATACTAAATTTAAATAGTTATTAACCGGGTCGCCTTCCGAAATTTTCCTGTAAATTAACTTAAGATTAATAACTATACCATTTCACTTTACAATATTCGAAAGTGTAGCCAACAAAATTGCTTCCAAAACACCAATGTCCTAGAATTTAAATTTGTTAGTAAATTGAGATGCATAGATACTATTAATTCCGGAATCCTTTCCTAAAACTGAATTAAATTAATATAATTATTCCAATCCATTTTTAAAACATTATCACATCCGAATATTTGTAATTAATCAGCACTCATCATAAACTAGCTTAATTATTTTACCAAGTATAAGTATACTTTCTATCATACAATAACATATTATAAACTTAATTCTAAATTTAATTTAATTTAAAAACTAGCATTAATATAATAGTGGTTGTTTGCTACAACCCAATACATCAACCTGGAGGAGATTTGTAGATATAGTACACAACCTGGAATACTAACAATATAATTATTCAACATTCATATTATATAATAAAGATTAAGAATAAGATTAAATTAGCTGACTTCCCTTTTATTTGTATTATAATGTTTATTATAAATATTGTATATGAACTGTAATGTGATTAATCTAAATCTAAACTATCATTATTTTAAAATTTCATTAGTATTAACAATGATTAAATGTTATTCTAAACCAAGGTAAACAGCCTTATTTGTTCACCTTGTCTGCTCTTTTGACTTTTAAATTTAATTAGAATTTTAATACTCAAACACTGAATAAAACCGGATGAAGGAGCATTAGTAAAATTAGCCAATCTCAAAATCAAATTTTATTAATCATAGCTAAATGTAGCAAGAAACATATGTAACGTTTACAAAGAAGTGTTCGATACCCGCTTTTCTAAAATGAAAACCAAACACACTGCAACCCATAAAGTCATTTCCGAATCAAAATACACGGCAACCATGCGATCCTCCGCTAACATCACCAATCAACAACATCTATGCCTCACAAAGCCGTGATGAATCCATGACACATTATAAACGTATCGTGGTAATCCTATACAGCTCAAAATTTCATCGTATGATTGATCATCCTAAAATTTCAAAAATGATTCCACTCCAGCGAAATTGACGGCAAACCTCAACAAAAACACATATAATATTTAGCAGACTAATTTCGACATACCATACAAATCTAAACCTCAGACAAGGGTTCTATGTAAAACTGCAAATTTGCCTTCTTATATAGTAATAATTGATAACTGCATCAACTCCTAATCAAACAAAACAATTTGAGATAGCCAAAAATAGCTTATAAATATAGGTAACGCAAGAGCATATTATATGAATACAACCTTCCGTAAGTTGAGAAACATAATGTTCATTATGAACCAAACCAATTCAAAATACTCTACCATAAATATCAGAGAAAATTTATTGCGATACCGGTCCACCACATCCTCGCCGCCCATGTGTAAATTGACCACACAAAATAAAACAATGAAAAAGCCAAAAATGCGTATTATTTAGAATAAAATAGCGCATTCGGTTGAAAAACAACAACAAAAATCCATGTTCAATCGTTTTTTCATATATTAAAACATTTACACACCCAAGCACAAAAAGAAAATATATAACACCTATGTAATGATATAAATAAAACAAAATGAAAACAAAAACTCCCCTGATCTTGTATTTTGTTCGTATGGAATCAATACATACATACCCAATCTTAGTAGCCAGCCAAAACAGAATAACAAGCTACATATGTATATACATCACAAAACCACATTTTCGGTGATTATTGAAATGTATATCCCGCTATACATCTCCAATACTAATCTCTATGCAAAATATAATGTACAAAATGTACAAGTAAATATGTATATAAAAGAAAACAAAAGTTTACCATATTCAGAAAAAACGAAAAAATAATCGTCGATCATCAAACATGCTTACTCGCAAAAACAACAACAAAAATTGAGTGTAGCAAAACAGAATTGAAAAAAACCCTTTCTCGCCCAAACAATACTCGCAATAATCCACTACATGAAAATACTAGTATTTTACACCTTTATGTGTTATAAAATACAGTTACCTAGCGCTTATATACTTAAATTTTTTAGAATAAAAATTATATTTTAATATGATTGTAATAACAAAATATGTATTACAACAATGAAAAATGAAAAATGAAAAAAACTTATCTTGAGCATCCATCCTTTAGAATAAAAAAGTTCTATACATATTGGAAAATTACACACAATGCGTATGATGCGTCATTCAAACAACGGTATCAAAATACATATAAACGAAATTGTTATATACACATTCTGTGCCATTGTAAGCGCATCACACACAAATTATTACAACTATTCAATATGTATAACTATTCACTTTACTTAAAACACACAAATTATTATTAATATAATTATTATTTATTTATTAGCACATATGTATATTAGTAATTAATTAATTATTGAATTTAAACAGATTTTAAATTTTTTACTTATTTATATAGAGGAGAGACAAAAACACGTCTTTCCTCTACGACAGTCAATCGCCGGCCGTCATATTTAAAAAAAAAAAAAAAAAAAAAAAAATATTTATGAGGAAATATTTTTAGAAGCGCTTTTCAAAGTAGTTGTTATACGTAGTTGATATACATCGTGCCCAACAACATACAATCCACCAACAACAATCCATTAGGATGTGTCAGAGCTTCAAAGCAAACCCAGATAGTTTGGAAGAACCAATGGACATACTAGCGAAGAAAGACAAGATCAAAAAACTAAACAATTCTCAAAAATTCCGAAATTTTAACTTTAAAAATTTCTATTTCTACTTGTACTCAATTCAACAAGAAATAGATGTACAAAGGAAGAAAAGGATGGAAATTCGTTTGGCAAAAATACGTTTAATAAAATTTAAATTGGAGAATGGAATAGTGACCTCACCGATGAAATAAAGAAACAAAAAGGAAACACGTTTTGTAAAGATAAACTAATTTAAGATAGACGATCTCTAAGCCAGTTGTAATATTCAATAAATAAAAAAAAAAATATGGAAATTCATAGTATCCAGTCTAAAGTTTCGGACCATAGGATTTTTCTTAGCTGGCCTCGGAAAAATTAAAATATCAATAACTACTAAAATTTAGCATTCTTATGGCATTTAATAATAAAAGATTAAACGTCACCAGTTGATACAAGAGTTTAATTTTCACTCCATTGTGGAAGGTAACCCTTTTCACAGATGAGTTAGAGGAAAAACTTACACTTGATGATTTGAATCCGGAAGAAAAAGGAGTAATGTTAGAAACAAAAATACGTCAATTTCCAGAAACAATAGCTTCACTATCTACAAAATTTAAAGACACCTTGACGAGTCATAACATTATTTCATATGTAGTTTTATTATAGCTAAGCAGCCACCCAAGTAAATGGAAAAATTTTGTTGGTGACAGAACGTCAGAAATTTCATAACTTGTACCTCGAGAAAGATGGAACCATGTTACATCATTTGAAAACCTTGTGGTGGAATGAACCAAGATGGTTACACTTACCTGAGTCAAATAGACCAGCACAACTGATCCCAACAACGACAACTGAAGAAGTTAGAAGAAAAATACTTTTTTACACTATATGCCGTAGGAATACGCAACTCGAATTTCACGTACCACCTCAACGTTAATTGATCACCTATTGACTGATCAAATCGGCACAATAAATGGGTTGTTTTTGGAAGATATTTCTTTCTGTGATCTAAACACAGTGATTCAAATGATCAGAGGCCCCGAGATGCGCGATTTGAAATTTTTTAATTATGATTTAGCCGAGAAAACTCCTTCTGGAAAGCATAGAAAGCTACCAAAACTTAGATGATCTGGTTACCGGTCTCTCAAAAAAATATCTCTCAATATAGATGGATTAGCAATTGGCCGCAAGTCAATTTCAGTGTTAAAGAGCAACGAATAAACTACAAATCGCATCTACCTGATATAAATGAAGTTAAGGTAACCCAAAATATTAGAGCACTGAAAACAGCTGCAGCTTCTGGGCGGGATGGTATATCAAGTAAGTTCCTTCAATTTTTCACGAAAAATTGAAGAGAGCTGTAACCTGCTTGATAAATAAATCAATTTCCGAGGTAACATTTCCAGAGAAATTGAAATGGCAAAGGTTGTACCAATATACAAAAATGGTGATACCCAGAACCCAATGAAGTATCGGTCAATCTATGTACTTAGTGCAATAACTAAAGTATACGAAAGAACAGTTAATACCCGATTCTCTGAATTCTTGGATAAAAACAATATTCTAGCTCCAGAACAATATGGTTTCACCAAATCATCCAGCACACAATTAACAAACTTTATTTCGGAAAACCGGTTGACCATGACATATTACTCGCCAAGCTTCAGTTAATCCTGAAGTTAGAACCGATGCAATTATTATGGTTCGGACAGAAAGT
The DNA here is from genome assembly GCA_932526605.1 of Nephrotoma flavescens. NCBI lineage: Eukaryota > Metazoa > Arthropoda > Insecta > Diptera > Tipulidae > Nephrotoma > Nephrotoma flavescens. The sequence continues at coordinate 300,945,813 of OW052220.1, read as the reverse complement.
GAACAACTAGTAATTTCCAAAGGCGTTCCTCAGGGCCCCATACTAGGACCTGTTCTGTTTAACATTTATATAAATGAAATTCGCAGCCTAAACCTTAGAGGGGAATGCATCCATAATTCAAGTATGCTGATGCCGCGGTTATAAAATATAGTAATTCGACTCTCTCAGGCGTTTTGACGACATGCAGGTTGATTTGAATTTGATAAACAAATGGCTTAACAATAACAGGCTTCATCTAAACGCAAAAGAAACTAAGTACATGTTATTCACAAATAAAAAGTTATCCAATGCAACTATCAATGAATACGGTGGTGTGGTAATAGAAAGGGTAACTCTGTTAAATAGGATTCTTAAAAATTATTTATTGAGAAAATAATAACTATAATAAAGTTGGTAATGGTTTAGGGCTCGTTTTTATTTTAAATAAAGTAAAACAAATTTAAAGACTGAGCTTTCGATGTCTCATCGACATCATTTTCAAAGCTAATTTTTAGGTAACATTCTTAAATTTAGTGTAGGAAAAACTAACTCTTTTGTTCTAAATTCCGAAGATTTTAAACAAAAAATTCGAAATTTCATTATACCCCCAAATTTTTTGTTAATTTCTTTAGACGTGATTTCGTTATTTACTAATGTAGATAGTCATATAGTTTCGGAAATTATCAAGAAAAATTGGAGAGACATTAAAAAGAACGCAAAATCAAAATTGACGAAAGTCCAATTTCTTGAAGGTTTAAGTATTGTTTTAGATAATTCGGAATTTTCTTTTGACAATAAAAATTATAAACAAATTTTTGGTTCTCCAATGGGTTCTCCCATAAGCCCTATATTAGCAAATTTATTAATGGAAAATTTGGAATATTTGGCATTAAATTCTTTAGATTTTCAGCCATTATTTTACTATCGATATGTTGATGATATTATAACGGCTATTCCTGAAAACAAAATTGATATATTTTTGAACAGTTTTAACAAAATTTTTAATCGAATAAAATTTACTTTGGAAAAGGAAGTTGACAACAAAATTTCATTTTTAGATTTACTTTTGATCCATGAGCCTGATGGCAAAATTTCATTTGATTGGTACCACAAAGAAAGTTGGTCTGGTAGATACTTAAATTTTCATTCTTGGCTTCCTACTTCCTATAAAATTAATACAGTAAACATTTTGGCTCAAAAAATTTTAAAACTTTCAGATCTCAAATTTCACAATAAAAATTTCAACATATTAAAAGAAACATTGTTAACTAATCATTATCCCGCCAAATTAATAAATCAGTGTATTTGGAAACAAAAAAATTTTATTACAAATTTTGAAATTCGGCCCATTAACAATGATAAAAATTATTTTTCAATTCCTTATGTTAAACATTTATTTGAAAAAATAAAACACTTCAAAATTGTCGGTAATTCTTCATCTTGTTTAAATGATTGTCTTTTTTCTAAACTTAAATATCCTATACCACTCAATAAGCAGTCAAATTTAATTTATGAAGTTAAATGTGACTGTAATGTTGTTTATACGGGTCAAACAAAACAAATTTTGGAAAAAAGGATTTATCAACATAAAAATGGTGTAAATAAAGATGAAGAACAAGGTACTAGTGCACTTTCCACACATTTAAAGAATTCAGATCACAAAATTAGCCTAAATAATGTTAAAATATTGGAAAAAGAACGAAATTTTAGGAAAAGATCAATTTTAGAGATGCTATATATTAAATCTAGCATTAATTCTATAAATATAAATAGTGATTGCGCCTACATTGGCAATTGCTACAATTATTTTGTCTAATTTCGTTTTTTGTCTACTTTATTTCTTTTCTAAATTTATTTCATTGTTTAATTTATATATACAATTTTCATTTATATTTTTTTAATAATTTTAAAATCATATTCATATTTTATATACTTGTTTGTAACATTTACTTTAAAATTTACTTTGTATTTGCTATTTGAAGAAATTGTATTTACTGTATAGGCTTTTTATATTTGTTTTTAAGAAATTTATAAAAAATTTTCATTAGCTTTGAAAATGTTGTCGATGAGACTTCGAAAGCTCAGTCTTTAAATTTGTTTTACTTTATTTAAAATAAAAATGAGCCCTAAACCATTACCAACTTTATTATAAATAGGATTCGTTTCTAGAATTAGGGCTAGACAATAAACTAAAATGGAATAACCACATAGAAATGATCAAAACTAAGATTCGCTTTTACGTATTCTCAGTGAAACGTTTAAAGCACATTTAGCCCTAAAAATCTCTTTTACTAATTTACAATGCCTTCATTCTACCACATTTAACCTATCTTAATTCTGTGTGGTTGGATGTGCAGGTTTTCGATGTAATGAACTTGAAGTACTTCAAAAAAATAACTCTAAAATACATATATCACCTTCCGTCGCGTTGTCCTACAATCGACCTATTCTTAAAAATTCCACAACTTAATCTTAGAAAAATAATAAATTGCGATCTTCTAATAACTACATTTAAAATTCTTAAAGGCTTACTTTAGTTTCATCGGCCTCTTTACCACACCTACGATATGCACTCTTACGGAACGAGACAACGAACAAATTTCCACATTCATTTCTTCAATACGAACATATTTTCTAAAAGTGGATGAATCCGTGCATTATTAAGCGATATATGCCCACACTTCGTAAGATTTAAAAAATATTTTTTTTACTCGGAACCCCTTGATCCCGATTTGCATCACATATACATTTTATTTACAATTTTAATTGCTACATTTTTTAGAAATTACACTTTTCGTTAATTTGTGTAGCTACGCTTTTAATAAATTTGTGTAGCTACACTTTTCCATCAAAAACCTAATTTTTTGTTTTCTTAGAATTAGGTTGTCATATATTTTTCTCTTTTCTTAATCGCTTAGTTAAGTTAATTTAAGTTTGGTTGACGTCATGTAGTTAAGTAGGTTGACAGGGTTGTACATAAAATATTCTTGATGTTCATTTATAAATTTTTTTTGTTATTTAATTTGCTAATATTTTTGCCATTAAAATTCTATTGTAATTTCAATTGATTTTGCCTTTAGTTGAATTTTCCATTCTCTTTAATTTTGCTCGATTCGTTTTTACTATGAAAAACTAAGACTTTTATGAGAATGAATGGGTAAGTTGCCAGTTCCATGCCTGAATCCACAGTTCCTTTCCTTTTCCTAGCATCCCTTCTTGTGGTCCACTAGCATCTATTTATCTTTGGCAAAGCCCACCTCAACCCTGAAACCTAGCCGGAAAAAACTGGGCCACACTAATGCTCTAAATAGATAAACACATTTTTCAGGAACGAACGGTACTATTTTGTAAACGATTCTTTCCGATATACCATGCTGCCCAAACAACGAATTTTCGAATTCGTTACGGTTCGCTACAAGGTGTGCTTTACACTTTTCGTTAATTTGCGTAGTCTCACTTTTCGTTAATTTCTGTAGCTACACTTTTCGTTAAAAAATTCACAAAAAGTCACCAAATTATTATCTAAAATTACAATTATTTAATCTCCAACACAGAAACGTGTTACTTACTGGAAATACCCGAACGTTCATAACGAAACCCATGAACCTTTTTATAACATAAGTATTGAAAAATAATTTGAATTTGGAAAGAAGAAGGGAAATATGGGCAAGACGCGAGGCCCGGCTGTTAACACTATACATTACTTTAGTTCACATTTTTAAAGTAAATATAACTTTAAAATTATCAACCTTTAAATAATCTTAATGGTTTGTGGCATTTTAAATTACATACAGTTTTCTTGTTATATTCGCCGTTTATTCAATTAACAGTCCATCAACCGTGCCTATATTTTAAGAAGTTTCAGCCGTAACATCCCATTTATGTACATTTCATTCAATTTATCATGATTGATAACTTGCTACAATAACAGAAATATTGTCAATCATTCCATCACATTAAACAGCGCTTCTTCTGCCATGCCATGTAAACATGTTCAACAAAAAGGCTAAAAACACTATATTCATCTAATCTAGATAAATCTAAATTCAATTTACATCAAATCATTTCGTTTAACCCTCGTTCTAGCGTTTCTCGAAAATCGCTCGATATTATGGAGCAGGAGTAGCGAAGCAGGTACGCAGGCAAGTAACGAACAAGCACAAGAAAATAAATAAATGTCAACATGACGCAATCATGCAGAATTTATATAAAACGCACACACAGCACGCATACCGAAAACAAAAAATTAGTCGCGAACAAAGTCAATTTGTATGTGTGTGTATGCTTTTTATATAAGCGGAAAATTAAAAGCTCTTTCTTTCAAACGTGAAGAACGTTAAATATTTTTCCCATTTTGTTATTATTTATTTATCAATTGTTCAAATCCATTAAAGTGTAATTTATTTATTTGTGTCGTTTATGATTTATTTTTTCCGCGTGCAGCTTTCCAAAAAGTTCTGTAGAGTACTATATATTATTGACCTTAATTGGCTGAATATACCGCATTTACCTCGAAAACCTCAGTTAAAATTATGAAAATGAAAAACTATTTGAATGTGATTTTTTCTCGCTTGCCATATTGCTCGCCCATTTATCTTTTTTGGTATGTATTGCGACAATGTTTCTTAGGGATATGCATCGTACCAACGTAGCAAAATAATTTTCGTTCAAACGAAATTTTTAATTGTATACATTGCATACATTACGAAATTTTAAATTCTGGAAGAGAATTTAATTTTTATAAAAAGGACGATTTGATCGGTTTTGCTCCTTGGTTCAATAAGTTGTAATATAATTTATTATACCTAACAAACGACATTTATTTAATACTCTGAATTCAAAAACCATCTATCACCTTTTAAGTAGTCTTTTTAATGTCCCCACTCTGCAAAGGTGGTACCTTACCACTGTAGAAATTGCTGTGAAAATAGCGAATTAACATGTTCACTTCTCGGATAAATATTCCCAGCTTTCCGAGCAATCTATCCAAGAACTTACATGTCTCAAAACTAGAATGGTGTATGACTGAATCTTGACAATATTTTGCAGTTAAACTGTATATTGATGTTCAACAAAATGTAAGATGGTGTTTCCCGCATTGGTAGTCACGTGTTCACGCGCTCTAAAAACTCAACTCTTTCAATTATCATTCTAATGCGAAAAACAAAAACAAATGAAATATTTTCATTCTTTGATACTACATTAACAGCCAAGATAAAACGTATAATTCCCACTGATGCTGTTAACGGTTTGTTCGGCATAGTGATTGTTCAAGCACCTCCATGTTCTACATGGCCTGAATGTCATCATCAATTTTGATTGCTTTTAGTTATAGACTATCGCTTTTCCCGATTATTAAGATTCTGGCTGTTAATTATTATGTTGCATTGTTAAATCGAATAAAAACCATAATGAGACCCCTCGATGGTAGGAAAAGTAAACTGGAAAAATTTCTAAATTTACGTGAAAAGGCGAACTAATTGTATTCACGTGATTTAATTATTCAACTTAAAATTATTCACAGATTTGTCTCAAGATTATTTTAACTCTTACAATTCTTCGACCTTAATCGTCCATGGCAAAATGCTGCTGTTTTTTAGAATAATGTAGATGGTAAATTCATAAGTCAGAAAGAAAAATAATTATTTAGGCTTGTAATCCTGATATGAGCGCAGTGTTATTTGTTAGAAGAAGTATACAGACATTTAAACGTGGAACAGAATTCGTTAATAATTTTTATTATTGAATTGGCACAATTTAATAGAAACCGCCCGTGGCAAAACTCATTTAAAAATGTTGCGCAAAGGTTCTAGTGATTTATTAACAAATTTGTCGGAGAGCTAGACTTTGGTTTAGTCTACATGGACAATATTCCTGTCGCTTTGCATACTGAGGAACAGTTCAAACTGCATTTTGTATTCCTCATACAAAAATTAACAGAGATTTGTGTTAACATCAATAAGTTTTTGAAGTAAATATTCTCTCGGCGTTCTCTCTTCTTAATATCCAATAAATATTATCAGTGAATTTCCACCTTGTTAAAGTTAGCCGAAAGTTGTCAGCCGAAAGATAATGCAGATAGTGTCTTGACTATTTTTAAACTCTATTTACACTCTCTATCGATTTTTAAATTCCTATAAACTGAAATAATTTCTCCTTCACCCGAATGATGTAACCCGATCCTAAATTCTAATAAATTCGAGTTCATGACTGATTTTTGCTGTATTCAAGATACTATCTGCATTATCTTTCGGCTGGAAAATTTCGGCTAACTTTAACAGTATTGAATTTCCATCTCATAATTCAATTAAAAAATTTAGCAATACGTTTGGCCACTTTTCTCAAAACCAAGCGCTTTTCAAGGTCTGAAGAAAATCAAAATGGATTTACATGATCACCAAGTAGGTGACGCAAAGTATAACGCATTGGATGTAAATGTGCTGTGCAAAGTCTTCAAAGTAACAACAAATATGAGCTTAGTTAAAATTTATTTTTAATTATTCTTGCATCCTTCTGAATATAACAGAATAGAATAGTTTTTTTCACCCCACATATTTCAAAATGGTGTCGATAAATAAGCACTCGGCACATGCTCACATTTCCAGATAAAAGTTCGTTTACTTCGCCGTCATGCATCTAACAAATATGAAGAAAAATAAAATCGCCTGTGATCAAGATAACATTGGATGGATCTGCATCCCTGTTGATTTCCTTAATTGTGTCACAAGAGGAAGTATATAGTGATGTCGGTGGTTCGAGTGGGACGTATATAAAAAATATTTTGTTACTTCAAATAATTCACTTTGTAGGGATGTGTCAGCAACTATAAATACTCCACCACCAGATTTTTTACATACGTGTATAGCGATCGATCACATCTATAAACCGTATATTGGATAGTAAAGAATTCAGAATTTAGTATCGCACTTTTAAATGATGTAACACATAGATTGGAAACATTGTTTTATAAGTGCGAAGTTATGAGATCTAGCAGCTTTGAAAGACTTTTTAGTAGTAAAACGTTACTCTCATTCCTAATTATTTGATTTGCATTTATATTTTTGTTATTAAAGTTTATTGGCCACATAACCAGATGCGTCTCTACCAAATTGACCGCAAAATTAATTTAAATTTTTATCTATTTCGGAATCGATTTATATGTCAAACCGGAAAATTAAATTCTAAATAATCGATACACCGTAAATCACGTGAATGTCCCTAATGTACTTATTTTTGTAATACAAGTGATGGAAACCAAAATCATACGAAACTGGATGTTTAAACAGATTTTCACTTTTTAAATTGTAATCTTTTTATTCTCTGATATTTTCCTCGTTTTGTGCGGGTGTATATGTAAATACATTTGTATGTATATGTATAACAAAACCACAAAATATAATCGGCTTAAAAAATACAGAAGATTTTTTCAAAGAAAAACAAAAGTATTAGGTAACCAAAATCTGGGAAACTGGAAAATATTATAGTAACGGAATTTTGAAGGTATGAGGCACTCGTACAGTAAATAAGTGAAAATTAAATTCATGAATTCCCAATAAAATGTGTAAGTGTATTCTAAGTTCAAATAAAATTCTATCTAATATAATATTACAGAATACATTCTGTAAATATGTAATGCCCTCGCCCCCCCCCCATCCTTCGGTGCTTGGCTGTAAGCTAGATGGTACGTGTATCCACAACAAAACAAATAATACAAAACACAATAAACATTTCGAAACCAAAATCAACAGAAAAATGTATAGGGAAAGCTAAATCTGTTTTCCTTGGAAATTTGATGAAGGCGGATTTCAATTTTTTAAGGATTATTTCAAACTTTTTCGATTTTTATTTTATAATCTTGAAATGTTGTACCTAATTTAGATTTAATCAATACGATTAAGGCGAAGTTTACAATATTGGCGTAGGTTGATAAATTATAATTTGCCGTATTTTTGATAGGATTAAGTATACCTGTTTGCTAGTAGTTTATTACGATGGGACTCGTCTTCATATAGGTAAATTAAATATGAAAACTCTCCGTGCCCAGTTTAGGTCAAACTTATTTTCAAATGCAACAAGTTCTGCTGTTTGCCAATGTTCAAATTTTACACCCTTATTTTCACCCTGAGATAAGCCTAACACCTGGAACTTCTAACTCATAGCTGCTGTATTTCTCTTGACTGAAATATATTTGTAACACCGGATGGCTGACCAAACATTTCTTTAGTTGCTCAAAACTTTTAGGTTTACACTAAATTTAAAAAAACAACAACAATGGAAAGTTTTTCAGAAACCTTATAAATTATCCTGAAAGCTGGAAGTTTTCTGTGTTAATAGTTGTATTTTATCGTTCATACTCAAATACTCCAAGTAATCTTGGCATCAAACCTGGGTTTGATCTACAACGTAAAAACTGGTACTTACTCCTTTTCAACAACAGAAAGAACGTTCTACGAACAACATATTGAAAGAGATCAAAATTACGAAAAATTATCTTGGTCCAAAACCATTTTTCTCCTGGGACCCAAAAATGTAAAAACCAAAATTTTTCCAAATGGACTTGTGGATGGATGTACCAATATTTTGAGAACGGCTTACAGGATTCAAATTTTTTTAAGGATTTTCTTTTATTTTTAATTCGGAGAATTAAATTCAAGACGAATCAAAAGAGGGTACGGAAGTTAATTATATACGATACCAAGATGGTATAGGTGAATTTAGAAAGAAACTTCAGGGTTCGCCTAAACAAATCGAAGGTTACAAGTCAAAATCAGATTTACAAATACTTCAGAAACAAATCCGTTCAAACACCCAGCATAAAACATCAGATTGTTCAAATCGACTATCGGATTTAAAGCCGCAAACGAAAATTTTAAAAAAGCAAACTGACGAAGGAAATAAGACGAATTTACGATACATATTTTGGTGGAACATATTTTGGTTGAACATATTTTGGTTGAAAAAAATTTAGATTCTTTACATGAATGATGTTTTTGTTAGAAAGTGAAATGTGTAATAGAAGTGTCTAACGAGTGTGGTCTAAACTTCAAGATGACAAATTATAAATTTCTTTATGGAATGGTTATGGTTTATTTCTTTTCTGACCGCAAAAACACATTTCATATAAAAAATTTTCGCAACTGGCCATTAAAATGTTCCTTATTAATCCACATATTTTGGGTATTTACCGATCTAAAGCTCCAACAGAATTACACGCACGGATGCATCAAAATACGGTTATGGTGCTGTCTTATTACAGGCAGTCGATCGGAAATTTCTTCTTGTGTACTATTTTAGCAAAAAACCAAATCAGCTGAAGAATGATTCATGCCTCCTATATGAAATTTAGATGGAGTTATGATACAAATAGAATTGCTCCAAAAGCGAACCGAAAAAACTTGAAGCTAGCATAGTTTAAGAAGATGGTGAAAATGGAAATCAACTTACTCACTACAGTGGTTTGGGCATTTTGATATAAAAAAGGATTATCGGAGAAGTGTCATAGGATACGAGACAATTGTAATGAGTGTATATACTCAGCTACTCGATAAATCTGGAAAGAAGAAGGGGTTTACGCCCCATGTAAAAAGAGTATAGTGCCCTTTGCAATATTATCACCTAGACCGCTTAGTTATTGACTAGACGCCAAAAACTTCCAAGTATACTTTTTATATTATAGATGGATTTTCAAAGTATGTAAGGATTCTCTACCAACTCAATAAGTACAGAAAGAGGTCATTCAAAAATTGAAGTTGAAAATATGATATTCTGGAATCATATAGATGTTTTGTGACTGATCATGGAACAGCATTCATATATGTATGTGTCTATTATACATTCGGAATTGATCAAATAAGGTTTACAAAAGGCATCTTCTGGGGAAAATTCTAAATTTCTGAAGATACAAAAATTTACTTAATAATCGAAAAATACTCGCACGGTACCCTCTCATTTGTTGGCAATTTTGATTATGATTTGTTGTACAACTGTTTTTTCTCCTTTGATGCTAGATGACAGAAATTTTTTATCTCGATTCATCGAAGAGAGTCTTATGGTTTCGGTCAAATCAGCGGCTTTGTATAAGGTTTATATGGTCTGCCGCCACCCTATTATTAATTTCAATGTCTACTTTCTGTTGTTATTAAAACTTTTATTCGTGTTCAGATTCACTGAAGGCGACTTTTCGAGTGCGAACTTTTGTGCGAATATTTAGAATCACACTTTTCCACCGATTTATTGTTCACATAATGTAGCTCACATTTTTTTTATGATTAGGTTGATCGTCTGCGAATATTTTTCTTAAAGTTAGAAGTATTTTATCTTTTATGGGCGTAATTTGATTAGTGGAAAAGTATGATTCTAAATATCCGCACAAAAATTCACACTCGAACAGTCGTTTTGATGCATCAGATGGATTAGGTAAAGTTGATTCTATCCAGTGATTCAGTTTTGTAATAAAGATCTCTTTAGATTTCTCTACTTTATCAACTAATATTTGAATAAATTTGCTTTCACCTATAATGCCACTGAAGTTAGCCGAAAATTTCAACCGAGAAAACCTGCATTATCGACATATTTTGTATCAGATGCTAGTACAAATTTCTGTTGATATGAGCCGAAAATTATTTGTAATTGAAGTTAGCAGTAAATTTTCGCCGAAAAAAAATTAAAAAATCATAATCAAATAATTAGAATGTTTAATGGTTATATGAACTGGTCATCAATTCGCAAACTGTTGTATAAAATATTTATAATTTGTTGTGCTAAGGGGCAATGAGTTTGAGTTGTGTCACGAACAGTGAACACTTGTGCCCAAAACCAGGTGATATTTTATGTAGCACAGCACATGGATTCCGGTTAAAAGAGATGGAATAAATTAAAATGGGATTTTTGATTATCTCGAGTTTCGTTTTCTCATTAAATAATTTCATTCCATAAATTGGGAGTCTCGTTTGTTATTCGAGATAACATTTTTAGTACTAGTTCTAAATCGAGTTCAATGTCCAAAAAAGGAAAATTTCTGTCATTTTAATTATTTTTGCGGCTATAGCCAATTGATGAAACAGAAATGGTTTAATCATAAATTTCTGTGTCAAATGCATAACTCGATTTATTATTATTAATATTTTTACAAAAAATTTTCAAAAGTATGTACGATTTCAAGAAATTGAATAAGAAGTTTATTTATTAATTATGAACAAATAAAACAAGACGCAGTCGCCGTGCCCCATAAATTGCGAAATGCATATATTTCAGTGGAATATTAGGAAACTTATACACAACAGCGTTAGATAACCTACTATTATCCTGTTATTAACTTTAATCATATCAGTTAAGTGGGAAAAGGACAGTTACAGATTTCCAAATGAATCTGTCGGTCGATTAAAATACTCTTATAAATATTATATCTTAAGCCACTTGTTTTAGCCTATGTTTCATTTCACTTTTAACTAATTCCTCGTTAGAAAATTTCGTAAAGAACATCCACAGAGCATTTGAAATGTTACAAATCAGTTGTATTAAGCTTTAATCTCTCAAACCATCGACGTAACTTCCACGTACTTCACAGATTTACAGTTACTTGTTGTCCTAATTCTATAGCTAAATAATCTAAAATAGAAGGTTAGAAAGGCATGTATTAACATCATTTCTCAAGTTTGAATTTTATTGTGGTGGAATCACTAAACTATAACAATACAAATTTGAATTCATGATTGTTAAGGTTGAAGCCATTATGTTGTTTTTTTAGGGATAATTGTATAACTACACACAACACTGGTACTTAAGTTAGCACGGCCATCAGATTATTAAAGACTACATTTACGAAATTCCATAAAAATTGTTCACATAATAATTTTCCAACAAAATCATCTAAAGATGTTCCAGCATTCTGCACAGAGCCACACAACAAATCTCAATATGTATATGAAACAAAATTTGTATGTATAGTTTATGAGACAGACTTATACATAAAAAGTTGTGTGGTTAATAAACTTTTATAAAAGTATTCCGAAATTGATTTCCATAAATAGAGAGATGAACGCCAACTTCAAATTAAGATTGAAGCTGTAATTAAGCAGAACCCGAAGGTAGGCCTAGTCTATGCAAAAAAAATCGTTCATAGCATTGACTAAATTATTCAATTTGTTCGCATATGTATATAGAGAGCAGGCAGATTGGAAATTCATGTACGATTATTTTCGGTATCTACGGCGAGTATATAAAAATAACTTAAATATTAGTTACAACCCAAATAACATAACTAATTATAAGTAAAATGTCTTATATTAATGAAAGGTGATTCAAACCTCATATCATTTTGACCACCGTCACTCGATCTACTTCCGACGATTTTCATAAGATTTAACACGTATATTTACATTTATGATCTGTATTTAATCGAACTCTGGAATCAGAAAATAAAAATTTCTTAAAATTTTCAAAATTTTCGTATTGTTATTGTTATTAAAGGACGTTACTTTTGGTTAACTATACCTATAAGAGTATTTTATACCTACTCCAGTAAGATAAAATTCGATCAACGATGAATTAGATTTGGTAGCCAAATTTCTTCTCAAGTCTGTCAGAAATTTATATGTATAGCCCATGAAATGTACATAACGTTACCAAAAGTGTCAAAAACTAATTGAATTTTATCATAGCCTCTCTTGATTTAGATAAAACTTTAAATTATTTTATTTTTTCAAAGTAGTAATTTTAGTAATTTTTACAGTTAATTAATCGCTATATCGCCGAAGCGAGTGCCTTGTTTGACTCGAACATGACTTGAAAAATTGCGAATTAAAATATATATTCATAAATTGGTTGTGTTTATGTTTCAAAAATATAATTAGAAGTGATAAGCGCATCATCTATTTGTATTAAAGCGTTCTAGCTAAATTTCTGTTATCAGCATGATAAATTGGATAATAATTACAAAATTTTGTTGTTAAATTAATCATGTTATACAAAGTGTAAGAAATGTACAAATTTCTTATAATGCTTATAAAGCTTTCATACAGGCTTTGATAAATAATTTGTAAATTTTTGACATATATCTTTAATGTTAAAAATTTATAAATTATTTATCAAAGTGCGTATGAAAACTTTCAAAACATTATAAGAAATTTGTACATTTCTTACACTTTGTAAAACATAATTAATTTGACAACCAAATTTTGTAATTTTTGTCCAATTTATCATGCTGATAACATAATTTTAGCTAGAACGCCTTTGATACAAATGTATGATGCGTCCTTCACTTTTTTTATCAAATAAATAAAACAATATTATTAAAAAATGATAAACATCAATTTATCAATTTAACAAAATTTATTTTTTTCTGTGTACACAACCAAACATTCTTAATTTTATTAAATTGTAGCAAATAAATCAATTAAATAATTAAAAGCGTAAAAAATTGTATATCGAGTCATTTTGTGTTGATTTGTATATTGAAGTTAACAAAAACGATTCATAAGACAATATGGATTTGTCAATGAGAATCCGTATAACAGTAGCACAACGTAGAAAGCAAAAGCTAGGATTATTAAGACGTCGTCGAGAATTGAGGGATTGTAGCGATCCGTTTACCATTTCCGATGCTAGATTTAAAGAATTATTTCGGTTCCCAAAACATTTGGCAAAATGTTTTATTAATGAAATGTCAATTTGTATGGATCAACGCCAAAAAATTCATGGATTACCATCTTTTCTGCGAATATTAATAGCAATTCGATTTTATGCTACGGGTAAATATAAATTGTAATTGTTCTTAATTGATCGTAATATTTACTGAAGTTTCTTTATATTTTTTTCAGGTTCATACCAGCGGATTGTTGGTGATGGCTTTCTACTAACAATGAGCCAAACTTCAGTGAGTCGCTGCATAAAAGAGGTCAGCCATATCATAAATGACCACCTTTTAGGAAAATATATTGTGTTTCCGCTAACGCCGACGCAAATAAATGAAAATAAAACTAAGTAAAGAGTAACCTTTGAGATATACTCGACGCGACCGACGTGACTCGAAAAGTAAAAATATCATACATATGTTAGAACATCCCAGCCATGATTTCAAACTACAGCAATTATATTCAACGCGATTAACGAGTCTTCAGTAGGCTATGGAGAACAAAGTTTTTGACATTTAGAAACGTCGCAGTCACGTCGAGTATATCTCAGAGGGTAAGAAAGCATAAAATCGATAAGTGTAGCTATAATTCGGTTTTTATTCTAGATTTTATCAACAACATAATTTTCCTGGTGTTATTGGGTGTATCGACGGGACACATGTAACAATAAAGAAGCCAACTAAGGACATCGAACACGCCTACGTGTGTCGAAAAAGGGGTCATTCAAAAAATATTCAAATCGTAAGTTTATTTATTTTTCATTAGAAGCGAGACCCAATAGGTAATGACAACATTTTACGTTCTACTTTGCTCTATAATAGATATGCGATGCCGATCTATTAATATTATCCGTAAATCCAAAATTTGGAGGAACCGCTCATGACGCGTTCGTGTGGAAGTCATCACTTCTTCAGACACACCTTTACAATTTGTATCAAACAGGTGAAAGAAACTTTTGGTTGTTAGGTATGTGAAGTAATATATTTTAATTGTACAATGACTTAAATAATTAATTCATTTCAGGGGATAGTGGGTACCCACAACAACCGTGGTTAATGACGCCAATCCTAAACACGTCCAATGAGAAGGAAGATAACTACAACGTCGTGCATAAATCTACCAGGAATTGCGTAGAAAGGTGTATTGGTGTGTTAAAAGGCCGATTTCGATGTCTATCACGAGAACGTTTTTTGTGCTATTCACCATCAGAATGTGGTTTTATTATCAATGCATGCAGTGTTCTCCACAACATTTTCGTCAGAAACCGGATTGACTTAGATGAATTGGATTTTGTTGCCGATGATCCAGAATATGAGATTCTTGATGATCCCGAATACAGCATTGAGCGATCAAGTTATCTAAACGAAGGAAGACAAGCAAGATGCGAATTGGTAGGGGAGTATTTTTAATATATTATAACAAAAGTAAAACAAAAACTTGAATTGTATTATAAAGTTATATTATCTAAATTTTCTAAATTGTTTTTATTTTGATTGCTCTGTATAGCTTCGGCTATTTTCTGAAGAGAGGCAACTTTACTCCACTTTGAGTTTTTCCTTGTCAACTATCAGTTTTTCCTCGTCAATTTCAATTTGACGCTCTAGGGCGGTATTTCGCCTTTTACCCCCCAATAAATAATCCTCTAAAATGGCTTCCATACTCCGTGGTCTGCGCTTTCTAGGTGCTATATTTGACGAAAGATTCGTATTTTGGCGGATGTTTTCTGAAATGTGATGCGAGTCCAAATTTCCTCCATCAGCATTGTCGATTACCGAGGTAAGTTCTGAAAAATATAAGATTCTATCAATATAGATGCCAAATAAAATTATTGTACATTATTGCTACCGTTATTAACCCAGATTCCGGTGCAGCGCATTCATCGCCTGTTACGGAGCTCCAAGAAATTATATTTATGATTCGCTCTTCAAGTTCGGTAAGCGGTTTTTGACGACCCAACCCATTCACACCACTTCTGTTGGCAATTGATTTCAACTCTGCTCCTCTGTTTTTCACATAACGTCTAAATTCAAATAAGATATTACATATTTTGTGTTTTGTTTGAACTACAAATACAAACGCTATAAAAATTTAACTAACCTCAAATCAACCCAACTTTTTTTCCACCGTTCCCCATCCTTAGACGCTCCTCCTGCAGCATTTAACAAATCGGCCGCCTCATTCCACTTTTCTCCCATTTCTCTGTTAGCCTCGATTCCTCCATATCTACAAGAAACATAACATCATTCCTTGTTAATATTTAAAAAAGTGTTTATAAATAAAATATTCACCTTCCACGAGCCAAGTCTAAATTTTCTTCCAAAAAACTAACCAAAATTTCTTTTTGGTTAGCCGAAACTTTCTTCCCAATTTTTTTCTCGTTCTCCATATTGTTTGTTTCTATGTACGTTTACGTCTTATCCACTTGAAATTCCACTATATAATAATTTTATTTTTGCTCAAATTCCGCGACGAGATAATTTGACATTTCATTCCACAAAAGTGGAATTTATTTTCCGGTTCCACTGAACCGGAATCCAAAAATCTCGATTAGTTCAAAATTCCATTCCACTAAAAAATTCCATCAAACCGGAATCCATGTACAGGTGTTCATTGTTAGTGGCACAGCTCAAACTCTATTACTGAGGAATGTCATAAAAACAACAAAAACATTGGTAAAATCGATGCCAGATCAATTAAAGGCTATTAGAAAAAACACAGGGAGCCCAACAAAGTATTAAAAAAAATGTACATGTGTTTTTTCTTCGCAATAAAATAAAATTGAGTTGTATTATAACCCCTCGTATATACATCTGAATGTTCGTAAGTTTTATGATCTTCAAATGAATATTCAAGGATAAATCCTGTTTTGTTTGTTTTTGTTGTGTTATTTTTTTTTTTTTGCTTTTATTGTCTAAAATAATAAATAAACTAAGATTATAAAAAAAATCCGAAAAACATTGCAATTTTTTATTAAATTTTAACACTTTTATAAAAAAGATATACCGTATACATCTGAACGGTTCCGACTGTATGTCGATAACTAACTTCAGTAGCATATTTTACCTACTCCCCAAATTTTAGTTAAAAATCTGACTTATCTTTGTATGTGTGATGCTTTTATGCAAATATTGGAAGAGGTTTGAATAATCTATTAAATGTCCAATAATTGTTAAGGGGCATATCCTCTATCTGGTCGTTAGTTATTATTTGCGACTAGAAATATGGTTACTATAGATTTATTTTTCCTTGCCAATTCTTACATCTTTTTTAAATTTAAATTTGTTTTGCGATTGTTAAGTAGAAATACATTAAAAAAAAACTGTGACCTCGGAAAATGCGTAGCAGTCTTTTCGTGAATTTGTACTTTACAATCGCAAAACAAATTTGATTTTAAAAAAGATGTAAGAATTGGCATGGCAAAATAAATCTAGTAACCATATTTCTGATCGCAAATAACTAACTTGCGACCGGATAGAGGATATTCCCCTTAATCATTTTAAACTCGCGACTTAGTAGCTAAATTACTATAAAGTTTTTAAATGGTTTACGTTTATTTCGGCAATATTGAAACACCGGTATTAAAAATTCCAGTATTTCATTATTCGTTATACCATAGTACGGCAAGCCCAAATTAGAACCAATCACCTCTTTATACTTTCTTCTGTATATCTTTTGATGAATAAGACAGACAATTTTCCGTCGATGATTTTATTAATATGTTAGAAACAGATTTCGAGGCCTAACTTTTATAGCACTTGTTTAATTTGTAATTGCATTCACACGTTCAGATACGCTTCATTTTTTGTGTGTCCATTATTATAATAATTCGCTTGAGCTTAATTTATCCCAGTGCAACCTAGGATTGTAGACGAGTACAACTTTTCGCATTACGTTGTTATGCTTGAGTAATTTAACTTTCCAAAAATAATATTATGATCGAACGAACAAGTTTTTACATAAAATTAAATATGGTGAATTATATTATGCTATGTAGAAACAAAATAAATTTATTATAACATCTAAATATATAAAATAAACCCATTACGTATATATTCAGTACATACCTGTGTATAAAAAAATACCATTTCTAATTAAATCACCTCTGTTTAACCTTGCTTGCGATTCAACATCTTCAACCCATTAAAAACCCAGCCAAAAAAATATCTATGTATATAAAATATTATAGACAGAACCGAACCAAAAATATTCCCAGGCAAACGAAAAATCAACAGCGTAACCAATTCACAAGGTTAAGAAACATAATCTTTAATCATTTTTACAAGAAGATACAAATTTTTTTGTGCTTTTTACCCCATCATTTATCCACTTTTGATCTTCCTTCTGTCTTATGTAAAACACACATACATGGATTTTCCAAAACTCATCAAACCGTAAACCGAGCCAACACGATTAATAAGGAAAATAAATAGTTTTAGTTTTTGGTTTTACTAACATAAAAAATTGTCTTAAAGTACCGTGTACCATAAGAAAATTTCATGACATAAAACCATTTAAACGAAAACCAAATTTCATTTGTGTGTTCCGATTTTTTGTAACATCGCAACTTTTTCGATATATTTTTTATCTACTCAAATTTGCCTAAGCAAAACTTTTTCTCCATTCTATATAAATTCAATTTCTCCCTCTATGCCGTCGCAAACTTTTGTACAAAACTTACGGATTATTTTTATTCTAATTCTAAAAACCAAATATTTGATTTCATATTATGGATTTTAAAAATTTTATTTCGTTTATTTTAATTTTTCATATTTACTTTTATTTACTTTTACGTCATTAAATATTAGCATATAGGAAAAAAGTTGACTTACCATTATTAATATTATTACGTGGAACATATAAATTCATATATAAACAATCTTCCGATTGATTAGACAATTGCGGAAGTAACCTTCGTAATTGAGCTAATCGTTCGCGAGGTACTTCTAATAGCGCTTCTGGTCCCGTAACCGGAATAGGCGGTGCTTGCGGACATACGGGCGAAAAACGATCAGCTAATCGTATATTTCGCCATGTGGATGGTGTTACAGGTGGCATATATCTGGAACGATTTTAAAAATACCAAATTGAATTGCATAATGTAAATATATATAAATTATTAATTAATAATCAACCGTGGACATCACTTCAAAATTTCTAAAGCATAATGTTGAATTTCCAATATTCATCAAATTATGTTCATTTATAGTTTTGTTGAGCTTTACTCAACCGATCGTTTGCTAAAATGATTTTAAAAATAAGGTACTCATTTTCTAATTTGAAATTTTCTCTAGATATAGCAATTCATACTTGTCTGTATATAGATACCAGTAAAAATGTCGTTTACAACAATATCATTTTGGAAAATATAAGCTGTGCTATGAATAGTTGGATTCGTATTCTCTCTATGTTTCTCATTTTCTGGGGGTTAGAGAATTATAATTACTTGTTACACTATTTGGGTATTATTATTATCAGAATAAAAATACAATTTTTTATACTGTTAAAGTTAGTCGAAAGTTGCCAGCCAGATCGGAAAACTTCCCCCCATTTTTCCGGACTCCCAACATGAAACTTAAACTGGAACATTTTCCAGCAATACCCATCGACAAACCGATTCAAATAGGATCTTTTCCAGACATAACACTTTAAAATTTAAGTTTTTACGAATTTCAAACTTTGCACGTATATTTCACTTCCCCCATTTTCCCGGACTCCCAACATGAAACTTGATCTGGAAAATTTTTCAGCGATAACCACCGACAAACCGATTCAAAAAAGATCTTTTCCAGACATAACACTTTAAAATTTAAGTTTTTACGAATTTTTGAACTTTGCACGTATATTTCACTTCCCCCATTTTCCCGGACTCCCAACATGAAACTTGATCTGGAAAATTTTCCAGCGATAACCATCGACAAACCGATTCAAAAAAGATCTCTTCCAGACATAACACTTTAAACGTTAAGTTTTTACCAATTTTTGAAGTTTTCCCATAAACATTTTACTCATATTATATGCAAAGAAACTTGTAAATTGATATTTTAGTTTTATTTGTTGTTTGTTACGAATATATACATATTTTTGGCTGATTGTGTTGGTAAGTTTTTTTCGGCTGGGATTTCAATTTAATACATATTTTTTTAACTTTCGGCTGACATAGTCGAGGCACTATCTGCATTATCGATGTTTTCACTTTCGGCTGGCAACTTTCGGCTAACTTTAATAGGCTTTTTCGGCTGGGATTTCAATTTAATACACAATTTTTAACTTTTGGCTGACATAGTCGAGACACTAACTTCGGCTAACTTTAATAGGCTTAAATTCATATCGGCATTTTAGTTTTATTTGTTGTTTGTTACGAATATTTTCGGCTGATTTTGTTGGTTAGTTATTTTCGGCTGGGATTTCAATTTTTTTAGCTTTCGGCTGGCATATCCGAGACACTATCTGCATTATCGATTTTTTCACTTTCGGCTAACTTTAATAGGCTAGTTGTCACGAAGGTGGTAGTTTAGTGTTTTCATCGTGTTTTTTCTCACTCAGTTTCTGGTTATAGCTTTGCAAAATATGTTGTATATCAAATAAACTTTTTGAAACCAATCCAATTTGGTGTTGTGTCGTTGTTTAATTGAAAATGTCTCATATGTGAAAACAGGTTATTCCCCCAAAAATATCGCACTGATTTTCTCTTGGAGGCCAAAACAATGAACATATACAGTGAATATTGGCAGGAGCTACTCTTAAATGTATGTATTTTGTTAGAAACAAAATTAGTTCAGATCGTTTTTTAAGTTTTGCCGAAAATTACGAGTTTTGACAAAAAAAAATATATTTCACCATAATTCAGCATAAGCCAAAGCCAAGGCGGATTATTTAGAAAAAACTTCATAATTAAACTTTTTCAATTAATTGAAAGACCCTTGAGAAATTTGATGGACATGACCTCGTGAAATTTGGTGGAAAAATGTACATGTAGTGGTTGTCTCAACGAGAGCTTTTTATATTCTTGCAATGATGCTCTAAAGTTTAGCATTTACAAAAAACGAGCATGAATTTAAAAAATTAAATAAATTAAAAAATTTATTTTTCGACAAACAAGGGTTGATCTTGTTCGTTTTCTGAAAGTTTCGGATATGGATATTGGTTTTTGATTTTACAAGAAAGTTTTTCCAAAAGTCTGGTAAGTTCATTTTTTAAATGTTTTCACTCCTGGGTTATTTCTGTAACTGATTACACAAACACACACAATTGAGAGGTGGACGAATGATCCCGGTTCATAGACGATGAGGCGAGTGAATCATTTCCGCCCGCCCCTTCCTGCTCCTAATAGCTTAGGGTAAGGATTAGACCGTACCTTGATTCGCTTCTAATTTTTTGCTTTAGATTTCTAGTGGAAATCTATTCGAGATCTATATTTATTCATTCGACTCTTGGGTTGTAAAAATAAAAATTTAACTTACCAGGCTGTTAGTAAAACTCTCTTGTATAATCACTAAACATTATCGATACAAAAATTTTAGAAATACAACAAGGCTCTTGTTGTTAGATTTTTTATTTATCTAAATCTTTAAATTCTTTGTAGCCTTTTTTTTGTCGAGATCCCAGTTTTTAAAATTTCGGGTTTCAAAATCTCGGTTTTCGTTTCTTCTAGATCTAAATTCTTGACCATGCAATAATTGTAGATGCTAACGGCTTCATAACTCTCATGGGCATAACTCTCATGGGCACGAGGGAGGTCGCTGCGCTCTCCCCTCCCCCCGTTTAGTGCTCCGAGCGGCTTTAGATTTAAACTTCGGGGAACGGAGAAGCCGGCATCAGCAAGCATGTCCGCACGTAGGAGCAGATTGTAGCATCTATTAATGACACCTACTAAAAAGAAAAATAATTGCACCATTTTGTTATGCAAAATTTTGTAATTGAAACATTTTGTAGTTGCAAGATTAATAAAAACAGCAACATTTTGTTAATGCAACATTTTGAAATGCAATATTTTATACCGATCCCAGAAAAACTATTTCACAATATATTTAGTATTTCATTATAAAATAATCAAAATAATTATTTCGGAAAACAAAATTTTCTAACCGGGATTTCTTAAAAATCGGGATTTTTAAAACCAGGGTTTATAAGAAAAACCGGAATTTCGTTACACACCCCTTTTCAACATCATCGTAAACATTTTAAAAGTTTCCATTGAACTTACCACTTTCCGATACACTGGTCTCCACCAAATTTCGCAAGAATCTCCCAATTAATAGAAAGAGATACCGAATTTTGGCGAAATAATTTTTTTGTTATCAAAACTCATCATTGTCATTTTTAAATAAGCGATCCGATAAAAAATTGTTTGAAACTTAATTTACAATATTTTTGTTTTAATCGTTTTTTCGTGAATGCTTTATAATTTCCAAAATATTTGCAAGAAAACGAAAAAGTTCTCTTATGAAGTATCATTTTGACCAATCAATACATCTAGGCTTTGCAGAGGTTAAATTTTTTTTTAAAAAGTGCTTCCTCAAAAATCGTCGTTTCCGCTTAAATTTTGAAAATCTGATCTGGGCCGAACTTTGTCCCAAAATTCATTTAGTCGTTTAGTCATTAATTGTTTTACTTGTAAATAATATACGGTTCAAAATATTTGGAAGAGACAAAACAGCTCCACTGAAGGCTGCCACTTCCGGTGAACCGATTTCAGCGATAATCAATATATGGGATCTCTCAATTAATACGAACGTATGGTTCGCATGGTGTGCTATCGTGATCAGAAAATCCGTCACTAAAGCAAC
Source organism: Nephrotoma flavescens (assembly GCA_932526605.1). NCBI lineage: Eukaryota > Metazoa > Arthropoda > Insecta > Diptera > Tipulidae > Nephrotoma > Nephrotoma flavescens. The sequence goes on along the minus strand of OW052220.1, from coordinate 300,923,417 downwards.
AGATATTTGGATGTCTCATTTGTCAAAACGATTAACTTCATAAAAGAAAAAGTTGAGAAAAATGAGAAAATATAAAAATGATTTTTTAAAGTTCCTTGTAAATTGCAACTTTATAGTTTCTTTTAATTTTGTTAAGAGCCAATCAAGTGCTTTGATATTAAAATTTAAAAAAAAAATCAAAAAGTGAAGTTAATCGGTTTGGCTTGTGAACCATCCATTTAGTTTGTTTGACACCACATACGCACGTACACAAAGATATTTTTTTTAAAAACCACTTGTTTTGACGAAACGACATTCGACGATATTGCGAATGGTAAATGTGCTAAAATCTTGAAATCAAAACTTTTATTGTTTAAAAGTCAAAAAGTGGGTTTTAAATAAAATTTTGTGCGTGCATGCGGTTGTGGTGTCAAGCAAACTAAATATCTGTATCTTCTTTAAAGCCCAGGTGGATTGACTGATCAAGATAAAACATTATACTTAAGTTTTTTCATAAATTATTGATATATCGTTATGATTTTTTGTGAAACCGGTTTACCGGGAATGCAAGGCTCCATACTTTAAAGTTTCTAAATTATTTTTCTAACAATATCGGCCCAAATTTTCGAAATTTAAGCGGAAATGAAGATTTTTGACAAAAAGCTGGGTTTCATTAAAAAATTGATTTTCGTACAGTCCGTGAAAAACGATTATGAACTATAAGATTCTAAATAAATTTGCAATTATACCGTTCTAGTTTAGTTTTCCAAAATTTAAGCGGATGCGACAATTTTTTTCCAAAAAACTCTTTTTCAACGAAAATTCGGCCCTTGGAATCTAGATGGACTGATTTTATCTTTTATGAAAAAAAAAAATTATATCTTTTACGAAAAAACTGTTATGAACTCACCGATTCTAAATAAATTTTGTAAAATATCCGTCCAGATCAGTTTTCCAAATTAAAATTACGATTTTCATGAAAAAACTGAATTCAATAAAAATTTTGCGCCATACGGATAAATTAATCTAGATCAAACTTCATTCTTAAGTTTTTCCATACATTGGGATACCCTAGTGATATTTTTCTGAGATCGGTCTGCCGGAAGTGGTGGCTTTTCGAAATGATTATAAATTAAATATGAAATAAAATTAGTTCAGATGGCTTTTTAAATTTTACCAGAAAACTTTATTTAACTACCTCTAAATTGAAAAATTCGTGCTGTATGTGGTGGACATTTAACCAGAAGTGGCAACTTCCGTAGGAAGTTCTTAAATTTTTCACTTTAGAAATTAAGTGTGGTGTATTCGCAGTCTATGTACATTTGTCGTAAATGGATGTCGGGTGTTGACCACAACATTTACACGTCTCCATTTTATCTACAGTTGCAGTAAACTAAATTATTACATTGCTGTTTCCAGCCTCACAGGACCTTATTTCTTTCAGTAAAAATTTTTGAAAAATGATTCGAACTAAACTTAAAGTTTAGTTTAGTTTGAACATTTTAGTTTGGAAACTATCCATGTCGACCCAATTCCAATCTCCTTCGATAATTAAAATTTAAACATTTATTAATATAACAACTAATTGCAATTTAAATATATTTCTTGAGCTGGTGAAAACACTTTTCGTGTACCTGCCTAAAATTTTATTAGCTATCGATCTATGAAAATATCAGGATAAAACTAAATCTATATAAGGATATTTATAAGAATGTTTTGATGTACACGTCGTTTTCATACTTCGTGAGTCTGGCTAAACCCCCTATACATTTTATAGGAAAGATGGTGCATGTTTCTCCTTTTTACATTTACCTCGTGAACAACTAGCAAACACGTACACTAACAGCGAGTTCGTGCGTTCTCTGTGGTGTCGTGCAGATTTAATGTTATATTTCCCTACAGCCCCGACAAATTGGACTGATTGGAATGAAAATTTTCATTAAGCGTTTTCCATAAATTGGGAGATCCCAATGATTTTTAGCTGAAATCAGTCAACGAGAAGTGGCAGCTTCCATAGGAGATTTTTCGTTTTTTTTATTATTTTGGAAATTATAGAGTTTGGTCCAAATTTGCAACAATAGCAGCTGAAATATTTTTTTCAAAATTTAACCAGAAATTGCGATTTTGGTAAAAAACTGAATTTAACAAAATTTCGGCCCCCTACAGCCCAGATGGATTCAGTTCGCTATAAAACATCATACTTAAGATTTCTCCATAAATTGGGAAATCGCAGTGAATTTTGGTCGAAATAGGTCTATCGAAAGTTACAGCTTACTAGAGTTTTTTCATTTTTAACAAAATATTTTGAAAATTCAAAATTTCCAGAATTGTCCAAAATTTAAGCGGTAATTATGACTTTTTTTCAACCCGTTCATCAATAGAAATTCCGCAACTATATCGCCCAGATGGACTGATCGATCGCGATAAAACTTCATACCTAAGCTTTTTCATAAGTTGGGAGATTCATAGGAGCTTTTTCGCTTTTTCATAAGAAGTGGCAAATATTTTGAAAAATCTGCATTTAAGAGGAAAACGACTAACGAACTAAAAGATTGTAAGTAATATTTGCAACTGGCCGCTCCAGTTCATTTTTCTAAAATTGAGGTGGTAGATTTTTCATAAAATCGTTCTTCAACAAAAAGTCGGCCCTGAACAGGCCAGATGCATTGATCGATCGGAATGATTATTTATTCCTAGGAGCTTTTTCGTTTTTTGTTAATATTTTTAAAAGTGGAGCATTTACGAGAAAAACGACATGGAACTAAAAAATTCTAAATTAAATTTGTAACATTATCGGCTCAGGAAAGTTTTCAAAATTTAACCGTAAATGACCGTTTTCGAGAAAATACTATCTTCCAACAAAAATTCGACCCAGACGGATTGATTGATCGGAATGAAATTGCATACTTAATCTTTTTAAAAAAAATTGGGAGATTCTAGTGATATTTGCCTATAATCGGTTCATGGAAAGTGGCAGCTTCCATAAAGATTAAATTATGGATCAAGGTGAGGTTACCAAGACGTTGGAAGTTTGGTCACAAAATAGACAGAAGCGATATAACGCGGGTTTCGTATGGACAAATATCGACTAATTTATTTGGACTTGGTTTGCGATAAGGTAGGAAAAATTCGAAATTGAATTAAAAAAAATTGTGACTCATAACGGTACAAAAATTTTGACAACCGACTTTGGCAGAAAAAATAACCAAGACAATCGGCCATCACTTATTTTAGTTATAAATTATACATAAACTTAGATACCGATCTCGAACGGATCGACAGAAAAGCCGATATGGGAATAATCAACTTGACTAGCAATGGAAGCTTCAACAATTGTAAAATTAGCATAATGCTAAAAATATTGCGACACTGGCTGAAACTGCCGTATGGTTTTTAGAACAAACACAAATCAAAAATTCATCCGATATGCCACCGCAACGGTACGAACTCGAATTAAGCACATTGCATGAGATACTGCATCAGACAATTTCTATATTTACTAACCGACCAACAATCGATTGTCAAGCAAACGCTTATTGTCAAGCTTAAACGCGGGTAACACAGTTCTAGTATTTTAATTCCATTGCTACAACAGGGACTCACCGACACCAATCCCAAAATCTATTCGGGCCAAAACTAACTGAATTGAGGTTACTCTAAAAACACTGGCTTAATGAATTTATGTCAGAATCTGCATGCTATTTAGTGCATCCTAATATATGGATTCGGCACGAGGTTTGTGGTTTAATATCGATGGCAGCTAAAACCCTATCTTCGGTCGGTTTTCAGTGTAAAATTATGCTCGCGATTATGAACCATTGATAACGCGGGTTAATGCAAGTGGAAAAACAGATATTTATGGATTGTCTGAGCGATTGTATTGTCGGCGCTGGAGGATCATAACCGGAAAACAGAGAAAGTGGCCGAATCTTACAACAGTACGAGGAAATTGGCATTTTTCTTTTCAATTTAAGCTTGAGAAAATCAGACTTATCCGCGAAGATAAAAAATGTCTATTCAATTTTTTAGTTATTTCGATGCCTTGTTCCGAAGGCATTACAGAATTAGCAAAACAACTCTTACTAATAAAACAACACGTGTATACAACACTGCATAAATATAAATTAATGCCACGGATTCATCAGGACGGACGAATCATTTTAACTAAAATGATTTATCATGATGTATTCCTGGCCAATCCGCAGTGGACAAAACAGAGATAGGCAATTTAGGGAAGCACTGTAAACGCGAAACAGAAATTCTTTCTATAGAAACGCTTCTCAGATTGTCGCAGAGAATTTGAGCAATTCACAAAGAAGACAAAAAACTACAGAAGGTTGCTACCCGATTCATTTTATTTGTATTTCGTAATTAAAAATATTATTTAAGGTAATTTCTATGTAAAAAGCGATGGCTCGTTGAATGCATATAACTTTCGATTGTGATTAGTTTCATTGTGGTTGTGGCATCCTATTTAATGACCAGAATCTGTTTTAATCCTGTTACCAATTTAATCAGGATCGTATTGGAGGTTTTATTTGTGTATCACGAAGGCTGTCTTGGCCCAGGTGAAATTGTATTGGTGTTACAATATACAGCATGTTATCATCGGGTGCACCACGAAGGCCATATTGTAACCAAATCTCATATACAAACGATAAAATTAACATTTTCAACGAATGCAAGTCTAGCTAAATTGATTGAGCGATTTGGTCAAAATTAATTTATTGAAATCAATAAATTGTATGCGTAACAGCTTATAATTATATAAATATATATTACTCATGGATCTTAATATTACGAATATATGAATATATAACTAAAGCGCACAAAAATATTATATTTAAAACATTTTGTTCGGATCACTCACCTGATTCGAGTAAAAATCAATTTACAGTAACAACAAATGTCAATTTTGTTTCGTTGACAATTTGTAAATAATTCTAGCAGTGTGATTATTAAATAATGTTCAGTGGCAAAATTTTGTTAAAATAATAACAGTTCAGAGTCGTAAAAAAATAATGTATTGTAGAAAAAAAAAATTCTTTGTTTTCGAAGTAATGAATGACCAAACTATAAAAACATTGAAAATACTTTGAACTTATATACAAAGTATAATCACAATGCGTTAGCGAATTATTATATTTCGCTACGCAATTGTTAATCCCTTCGTAATCTCGCATTTTACTGTATTTAACGCATACATGTGATTTGTAAATGAAATTTTGCGTTAAAAAAAACCCAAAGTCTTGGTAACATCACCGTGATGTAAAAATAATATCTGGCTATCACCCAAAATATCATATTAAATTATGGCCTACTTTCTGCAATGCAAGTCTACTAATTAAAATTGTACGATTTGCTTGCCACCGCACATTGCTAATTTAGGTTCGAGCTCTATTAAAATAGTTTAAATTCGTGTTGAAATTTTTTCCTGTGGACTTGGTAATCGTACAAAAAGTACTTTCAACTATGTCTTTAGATTGCCAATAGCAGTCTTGTTTCACAGTTATAAAAAAAAAATTATTGATTGTTATAGCCATACAAAATTTGTGTTGTATGTCAGTTCGAATTTTAATGTCCATTAATTGTTTAATGTTTAATCATGATATTAAATATTAAAATGCAAAATGGCACAACGGTGAAAAATAAAAATATTAAATTGCGGATATTTATTGTCGATTGTTAATATTGTTAATGCGGTAATTAAATTTTTTAATTCAATGATTTATTAACTGCACAACAGCGTTAAAATAAAATTAATTTTAATTTAAAAAAAAAATATTTAAAAAAAATTGGTTTACCTTAAATTTCCTAATGGTGGCGTGGCGTACGGGACACCTAAATAGGCTTCAACTAATGGCTTATTCCGTATAACGATACCTCGAAGAAGTCCATATTTTGTTTTAACAACATTCGTACTGTATTTTACATTATTATTAATATTATCATTATCATTATTTTGATTAATAAAATTATTATTATTATTATTATTTATATTATCAATATTATTTGTATTATGTCCATTTATAGGTTTTATTACATAAATAATTATAACAATTATAAGAAATTTACTAATTACATTAAAAAATTTATTAATTATAATGTGATTTTTATTAAAAAAATCAATTCCATTTAATATAATACATTTTAATTTTTTTATTAATTTTAATTTAATTTTAAAATTATAGAGCATATCATAATATTTATTATTTATATTTGTATTATATAATATAACATTATTAAAATTATCACAATTAATTATTTTATTATCAATTATTATAAATAAACTATTATAAATTTTACTAATTATTATATTATTTATTATTATAATATTATGATAAATATAATAGATAAATTTTAATAATAATAATAAAAAATTTATTATTATTAAATTATTATTAATAATTATTTTATGCCGAATTGATTTTATGAAATTTTCATTTTCACCGATATCATATAACGATATAGTTTTTCCAAAATTATAATTAAATTTAACATTATAACGATGTGGTTTATAATTTTTTCGTTGGCTTGTTATAAAAAATTGTTTATTATTAATTATATGATTTTGATTTGGATTTTTTATATTTTTAGTATTTATAAAATCGAAACCTAAATAATAATCGTGAATTTTATTTTAAAATTATTCGATTTTGAAAATTATTTTTTTTTTTAAATATTAATTATTCATTAATTTTGTTGTTGTGTGGTGCCGTTCCCGTACTTTGTATTTATATTTCGTTCTTGATTTATTAGTCCTTATTAAATAATTTTCATGAGTCTGAAAAAAAAATAATAAAAAAAATATTAAAATTTAATTATTTATGCGTCGTAAATAATTTTTATTTTTAAATATTTTAATTTATAACGTAAAAAAGTAATTATTTTGTGTAATAAATTACAAGGACCAAAGATTTAACATAAAATAATAAAACATTTCGGTTTGGGGGAGTGATAATTATATATAATTACAGGTGAATATATCAACGATGTTTTCACATAACCAAAATACACACACGCACACGGTTCAATAAGTCAGATAATTTTTCAACAGCTGTGCCATATATGTATATGTAAACATATATGTATACGGACAGTTTGGAAAGCTTTACAATAATTTAACAATTTTCCGATTGATTTACCAAATTACATCCAATTCATTAGACAGGTATTCGACTTGAAAGTAAATAAGCGAAATATTATTTTAATTTGCCAACACACAGCCGATAAAATATTGTTATTATTGAACAAGACAGATTAGTGTGATGGCAATGGAATAATAAATTTTCGTTTAATTGTACAGACAGGCAACTGCGCAACACGAAGTTTTCATATCCGGGGTAAAGATACAATTTTATGTACATTACACACAATATATAGGTTTACGAGTAAAAGGAAGCTAAACAGGCATAAATTTATGTATATGGTAGACTACATAACGAAACTCGATATATTTTATCGCCTCTAATTGCTTTGGAAGATTTGTTAACTAATGCCATAAAACACTAATGGTGCTATTTATTAATAGCTTTCGATATTTGATTCGTGTACACATAGTAACATGAATAAAATAATGGATATTTGAAATAAGGAAGTATAAATTGTTTTATAGATTAATGGTATTAAGTTCCATATAGAAGGGATTTTTAATAATGATAAAATTTACAGTTTTCATTGGTTAAAACTTTTAAGCAAAATTCAGTTTGGTGCATTGTACTAGTACTCGTATCGCACAATATCGAAATGTTATGTCATCGATCGTACATACGTATCTGAACATTTTGGTGTAGACTATTACAAAACACGGAAAACATGTACTAATAGTCCTCAACTTACGACGAGCCACCGTTCCAGAACGTCCTTCGTAAGTCGAAACAGTCGTAAGTCGAGGAATATGTTTATTTTATGGAATAAGTTCTTACTTGTGATAAAATCAGCTCAGATAAGCAAATAATGTTAAGCATTTTAGTAATTCAATTACTTATGTATAAATTATTAATCCAGAAAATTAAAAATACGAATTCATAAAAAGAAAATTGGATAATTACTTATATAATTCACATTTACAATAATAAAAAAAAATATACACATTAAGCAAGTTTAAAAATAATTGTCAATTTGTGTTTCCACTTTACGTCATTGCTTTTCTTTCAAAATTTCTTGATAATGCACAAAAGAATCATTAACTGATCGTTTTATTTTTGCAAAACGATCTGTATCTGTAGCCGTATTTTCAAGATTCTGTAGCCATATTTTCAAGAATTTTTAATGGTGGGTGACTTGGCGCATTGTCCAAAAGTATCTTGAACGGAACTTTATGTGATCACAATATGCTTTTGCTTCTGGTATGAAATGTTTTCTGAACCATTCGGCAAAAATTGTTTTTGCCATCCACGCTTTACTATTTGAAAAATAATGCAACGGAAGCCTATGCTTGTTTAATTTCATAGCTCGAGGATTTTTCGAATTATGAATTAATAAGGGTTTCAACTATATCCTGCCACATTACCACCCAATAAAAGAGTTACGTGCCCCTTAGACACCTTGAAACTTGACATAGTATGCTTCAGTGTTAACGTAGCTGCGTTGTGGCATCCGTCGTCGAATTTAAACTTAAAACGAACATAAAAATGTTTAACTATGATAGAACCTGTGATAAATTTAAGTTAATGTTTAACTCCGAATATGATTGAATGGAAAAAAAATTACTGATTTTTTGTATAATGCCTATGTAGGTACAGTAATTTAAAAAAAAAAAGTTCAGTAATTTTGGAAAAAAAAAATTTGAAAGGAAACGAAACCGAAAAAAAACGTTAATTTTTGGCCGTCGTAACTTCGAATTGTCGTAAGTCGAGCCGTCGTAAGTCGAGGATTTTTTCGTTGAAATAAATTTAGAGTCTATTTCTATTTTTGTCGCCGACGAAACAATGTTGCCTGTTTTTATATATATATGAGTTGGTAACGCCCGTACGTCATATGCCAAAAACATAAAAGATAAATAATTTTTATAATTTTAAAATTTTTATTATCCGAGTATATGCTAACTTTTAAGGCTGCTGCACGACTGTGAGATTTTACTCGCGTATTGTGTCCCATGATTGAGATCCCTGTATTACTCCAACAGCAGTAACATCACGATACCAAAGTGGATCCGTACAAACCCTCCCTTGCCCCCCCCCCCCCCCCCCCACCCCCTTTTGCACCGCTAATCCTTAAATCTATTGGTATGCTAGTTTTGAATGCTTCCATCAAGTCTTGGAGTTCCATTATGATAAAAGCGGTCGAGCAAAAAATCAACGCTAATGTTTCAAATACGTTTTATAAACGGTGCTCAACTGGCTCTTGGTAAATCGTGCATAAATATAAATATACGCATCGTGCAATCTAGATGATTTTAATTCAACTTTCAATGGCGATAGAGTAAAGTTATGCATTTGCTGCTGTGTGTATTGTCTTTAGGAAAAAAAGGAATAGATGAAAGGAAAAGAAAAAATAAATAATTATCGCTAAACTAATGAAAATAATTATCAGTGAGATAAAATGGAATAATACAAATAAATATGTGTAATTTGGTGTATGAACAAGCTAACTTGAAAAAATTAGTGGAAAATTGAATTGTTGTGCAAACAAATAAATACAGTATATTTTGGACATTAATGAAGTGCCCGGATAAACACGCATAATATACTCTTACACTGAAATAAGATACAGAAAGTGATAAAGTTTTGATAATAAGAAAACAGTTAATGCGACCCTAATAGTGTCGCAGATAAACAGTTGTGTATAATTTCAATATTACAGCTTAACGCGCGGTGCAGCAACATATACCTCGTAGTGAAATTTCAGTGCAGCAATTTTGCCTACGGTTTCGTAGATATAATAATATTCATATAATAATACATACATCTCCAGTCATACCAAACTCAAGTGTTAGTTGTTTAATTTAAATAACAAATACGTGCATTATAATAAACATACAAAAAGTAAAAATAATCTACATAACGGAGAAGGTCATATAGGCCAATAAAAACAAAGTCCTTAAGTATTTATGTCTGTAAATTCTCATGCATTTTGTTTTCATCAACTGGTTCACAGGTGAACTAACACTGCGACAATCAGCAGTTTTTATTATTAAATAATTGATAATGTTTGCTAAGCTTCCTTGTGTATACTGGAGTTTTCTTAATAACATTCGGATGATAACGTAAAGATACACAGTAAACAGCCTGTCCCATATCCAAGTGAATAGACATTATCGTGTACAAGCAAATAATATTTAGTCTTCCTTTCAAACGTGTGTGATTGTTGTGATTGTACATAGTATATTAATCAGTCAGTCTAATAATCAATCATTATCGTGTGAATAAATAATAAGATAATTAAGGCCTTAATCTGTCACATCTACGCAAACGATACAAGTTCCGAATGTTTATACTGATTGTGAATAACCGAAACTTAAAAATTTTCAATTTCTCGCAATACCAACCAAACAACTAAAGTGCATATAATAATACAATTCTACGGTAATAATTGTGACAGATATGTTAAATAAACTATAAACACATTTTTAATAATTACTGTACTTCTTGTTCGTGCTTTTGTTAATGCACACCTCTTCCGAAATGGATCTAGACGATATAGTTAAAATCAAAACTCCAACCAATGCACATATAATGCAAGCGATTGTGAAACTCTTAGAGGCTAACACTAGTTTTCATAGTGAGTTGACTGCTAGCGCAGCAGAAACCAAAAATAAATGAATTTAAGGCTGATATTTCTGGTATAAATAATAGAATTGCTGTAATTGATGAGAACGTGTTAAACAACAGTCATTATATTGGTAGTTTTCAGTCTGAAGTAAACTACTTGAAACAATGCAATCTGGAACGAGAACTGCTTATATCAGGATTCCCCAATAATGTAAAAGACAAAGATGATATTATTTCAAAATTGGACAGCATATACAAATTTGGCATCGAAAATATAGAGTCCTCCTACTTGAAGACTTTCACCGTTAACCGAAGTGGCCGTACCGGCAGTGGGAATTTCAAACAGTTAATCATGAAATTTAAAAGTGTTGAAGCTAAAAAGACAACAATGGATCAAGTGAGAACTAATGGCCCGCTTAAATTAAAAAAGATTATGAACCCCTCCTATGAACCAACAAATTATGAAACTACTCTTGGACTTAAAAAAGCGGAAAATCATCAAATACTGTTGGTTTCGCCATAACAACGTTTATGTAAAGGTCAAGAAAGATGATCAACCGAAAATTATTTGGACAACACATGATGTAGACAAAATAAAATAAATCTGTTCTCAGGAGGATCGCATCTTTCCGTAACTATTAATTAATTTACCTCTAACAGTTCATATTAATCTTGTTATTTTCTTGTTATAATTTTTATTTTATTCTTCTCCCCCCTTGTAGTTTATTTTTTTTTAATTTTTTTTTTCTTAATCATTCTTATTTAACTTTCAGTACAATTTTTAGATCAATACATAGTTTTGTTATAATGGCTCAATACAATAGTCTAACGGACTTCAAAGCAAATAAACATTGTTTAAATTTCTCACAGTTTGTAAGGGATACAAGTAATAATTACATTTTTTAAATTGTATAAACTTGAAATGCTATATCTGACACATGTATGAGAAATATGTTTATTAATATTGTTAATTTCCCTTTAAAGGACAGTAAATCCATTGGGGAATTAACATTATAATTTTGTTGTAATATTATTTTATTGTAAATAAAGTTCTTGTTAAAAAAAAAAAAAAAAATACGAGAGAACCAAAACCGTTAAATATGTTTTGCATTTCTCTATGCACCTATTTCTCATCTACGATATCAATTAGTGAGCGTAATATAACGCGTGTTTTTTAAGCCTGATAGAACTTGAAATTGTTGAAAATAAAACAAAAAATTAAATTTTTATGAAAAATATACTCTGGCAGATCTCAGTGTCAGTATACTCTGCCAAAAAATCGTGAATAAACTAACGCTTGAACAACACTACGAAATTATTAAAATTTACTTTGAAAATCAATCGTCGATTCTCTCAACTTATAGACGACGTCAATCGAGATCAGTACCTCACCATGATCAATGATTTTTTGGTTGAAAATATGAATAACATTGACCCGGACGAGATGTGGTTTCAACCACAACCATTGACTTATTAAAATCAAAATCTGGCGATAAGTTGATTTCGAGAAATGGACCTGTCAATTGGCTTCCAAGGTCGTGCGATTTGACACCTCTCGATTATTTGCTGTAGGGCTACGTGAAGTCACTGGTTTTTGCTTATAAACCAGCAACAATTGACACCTTGGAGGCCAGCATTATTCGTGTTATGGTGACAGAATGCGCTTCGTCAAGAACAGCCACGGTGCCCATATGCCCGAAATCATTTTCTTATATTAATGTCATGAATTGAACTTCCAAATAAAAAAAAAAATTGATTACAATTTAATTTTCTGTGTTCTTTTTTACAATTTCAAGTTCTATCGGGCTTAAAAAAATCAATTTTTGGGCTCAAACTTTTTTATTTTTACTATATAGCTACATACATAAATACAAGTATTCTAGCCCAAAACAAATCAGTAGGCTTAAGCTTTTTTATTTAGGCATTAAGCAACATTTTAAGGCCCATCTTCGATGTTTAAATTTTTAACCTTAGGCTCAAACTTGGGATTTTTTATTTAAATCAGAGACAAACTTCATTAATCTTAACAATTGTTTTGGATATCATAATACGCGTGAACAACGGATTGGAGGTGGTGTCTCAATATTTACTCATCGGGATCTTGATTTTTTGTTAGTGGATTCTAAAACTTATGATGAAAATGGGAGTATTGTTATTTACTCTAAAAAATTAATATATACTTAATTGGTATCTACAAACCACCGCATACTTCGCTGAATAGCTTCTTGTTATTTCTCGATAATCTATAAAACAAATGTAGAGTTTGGTCAATGAAATATTGACAAATGACCCCTCTGAACGAAACAGAAACTATCCAAATTCTTATATCAGTGTGAAAATAAATGGCATACTGATTTCGAACCTGCTTCGAGTTGCAAATATGCTAAATGCATTCTTTGTGGATATAGGATTACAAATTTCGGCCTCACTAATGCCACATTATTATGTTCCCGATTCACGGGTGATTAGAAGAGGTCTAACGACTGTCCCTTTTATTACTAATGATGAAACCACTATCTTAGTGAATAAATTAAATTCAAAAAGCTCACCTTGATACGACTGTATTTCCACACTTCTGGTAAAAAAATTGAGCCACATAGTTATTCCTTTGTACACCAAGTATATTAACGAATGTTTTGAAGAGGGACATTTTCTAGCATTTCTAAAAATTTCTCGTATCACACCTATCTTTAAAATTGGTGATTCCTACTTGCTTAACAAGTACAGTCCAATCTCTATTTTACTCGTATTTTCTATGATTTTTGAACGAATAATCCACTCTGCTCTAGTAGAGCATTTAAACTTTAATGACCTAGTTAACGTCAATCAGTATGGCTTCACTGCAAACTCCAGCACTGCTGCTGTTGCCCTAAATCTCGTAGAAATAGTATATAAATCTCTGGAAGCAAAACATGTTACGTCATGCTTATTTCTAGACTTAAAGAAAGCGTTTGATTGCGTGATTCATGATATTTTGTTGGATAAGCTGGTTAGTTTTGGAATTTCTGGTAGTGCGCTACAATTAATAAACAGCTACCTAAATAACAGACAACAATATGTTCAACTGGGAATCTTGTAAGCAAAGTAAATATTACAACAGGTGTTCCCCAAGGATCAATTTTGGGTCCGATCCTCTTTTTAACATATATAAATGATATTTTTGGCTAAAACCTAAAGGGGAAAATTCAAATGTTTGCGGATGATGCAGCCATAATATATAATTCAATAACCCATCATCAATTAAAAAATAATATGGAGGAAGACATAGGTCCTATAAGTAACTGGCTAGGAGCTAACAAATTTCTATTGCGGCGAGTCGGTCGTTTTATTCCAAGTACTCTGAGATACAGCGTATATTACAGCTTTATCCACTCCCATCTAACATATCTTTTTCAAATATGGGATTCATCAAGTGATATATACCTTAGTGATCTTCAAACCTTTCAAAATAAAGGATTAAAAGCTATCAACAATTTTCCGTTACGGACTTCAAGTGTACTCTTTATAACGAAAAAATTCTTCCCCTAACATCACTAGTCGAATACCAATATATTATCACGATTTATTTTTCCGACACGGTCTTATGAAAAATAACGTGGAGTTATCTACCAACCTTTCTATGACGTACAAACTAACCCGTGCTTCTCTTAATTATCGTTTGCCTAACTATAAATACAAAACCACTCAAAACAGTATATTTTACAAAGGTATCACTTTATTTGCAAGAAAGATGACAAAATTTCTATGTCCAAATCTTATTTAAGAACGATCCTATACAAGAAATTTGTTGAATCTTATAATCAATCCCACGATTTACATTAATTATAAAATGTTTATTAAACGTCTGTACTAAATTGTTTGAAGTCTGCTTAACTTACTTATTATTTTTACTATTTCCGTTGATATTTGAAATAAATAAAGATCATGTAGAATAATATTTTCCTATGTAAAAAATTTTTTTTTGGTAAATAAATAATTTATAAAATAAAAATAAAAAACAAATCGGATTTTCTCGTCGTAGCAATCAAATTCAGTTCCGCACGTAGAAATTAATCTGTGATAAAAAATCCAAAAATGCTAATATAGAAAACCTGCATAAGTACATGTCGATTATGAAGGATCCGTTCAATTTCCTTAATAAAGCTGGATATAGTGGGGGCAGTCGATACGTCGTCGACATGGAAGCGGAATTTGAACAATTAACATCGGCCTGTATTGAGACTATAATTAATGTAAAATTTGACACAAAAGCTGTTTATATCTGCAGGGCAAAGCTAAACGTACTGACTATTGAAGGAACTCTTTTTGCAGATACACAGAAATATGAATAAATATCGCGAATGCAACAGATGCCGCCCGAACGTGATATTCTGGAAAAATTTCAACTTTACGTTCAAAATTTGTACAGAACGATATCGTCTAGCTAGACGATACAATGGTTTTATTATATTTTCTCCATTTTCACACTTCAATAAATAAGATTTTCGAAGCAAATTACTTTGATTCCCATCATGTATAAAAATTTCCAAACAAAATCCAAACACAAAAAAAAATTAAATGACAAATACTTGTCTTTCATAAAATAGCAAACCGCTTGCTCATATTCTGTTATAAGCAAATTTTTTTATATCTATAGGTTGGTCGTCTGCAAACCAAGTAGCGCAAAGTTAAAAATATTTTAACTCGAAGGGGAATTTTTATATAGAAAAAATGATGAAGAAATATTTTGAAGCGTTTTTATTGGTTACTCGTGCAGTCGGCTTTAGAATCGATTTTTGCATAAATAAAATATGTCGTCGTTATGTCATTTGTGGTTGTTTTTTATTGCCATACGCTGGCGTTCTAGTTCTGTTAGCTACAGCGATATCGCGGCGATATTTTTTATTTATTTGTCGACGCTCGTCGTTGTCGCTCTTGTTCTGTTTTGAGCTATAAGGAGAGTTATAGATCGTGGGAAAAAATGAAAGCTTATTACTTATATTTTTGTATGGAAAATATTTGTGCCGTGCAAAAATTTCATAAAGAAAACAATCAACAAGCTTTTCGGTACTATGCTAAATCAGAGCCACCTAGATATAAGAGCCATAACATTCCGCCATTTTTTATCGAAATCTTTAAAAAGAGGGGAACTTTTATTCTTTGTCAC
The DNA here is from genome assembly GCA_932526605.1 of Nephrotoma flavescens. NCBI lineage: Eukaryota > Metazoa > Arthropoda > Insecta > Diptera > Tipulidae > Nephrotoma > Nephrotoma flavescens. The sequence goes on along the minus strand of OW052220.1, from coordinate 300,907,580 downwards.
AGGAATTTTTCTCTCTCTCTCTCTGGCACTATATCCCATCAAGGGATTTGGCCGCCTCAAATGAGGTTTCATAATCATATTTTCATTTCGGATAATTGATCCTAAACCAGCCGTGAAATTTTTTCCTTGTCACCACCGGGAATCGAACCCGGGACCTCCGGTCGCTGGAGCAAGCATGCTAACCACTTTGCCACCGGGGCGTCACAAGAATCACTTACACTAATATTTTTTAAATAAATTTTTGCAAATAAAAACGGAAATGATTAATTCAAATTTGCAATTTTAATATTAACATTTTAATTGAGTCCATACATAATACATTATTACGAAATCAACATATTTGCTAACATATCCATGTGAAAATTTTCCTTAAAATTTTTAATTTGATTGACGGATTTACACCCCGCTTCCGCTAGGCATGTAGTTTGTCATTTTAAGACATTCGGTTACTATAAAACCAGTGCTTGGCAAAAATATGTATTATGTTAACTACAGTATTTACTTCAAACCTAAATTGACGTTTTTCGGTTTTTGCTAGGTACCGCCAAATACAATACGTCTCAAAACTAAAATTGTAATCGTTTATTTCGCCTCAAGTCACTTATTGATGTACAAATTGGAATACTGTTAAAGTTAGACGACTCGCTCCAGCCGAAAAATGGCTGTAACAATTAATAAATATCAGCCGAAAATGTCGATAATGCAGATTCGGCTGTAACGATCAAAGCGTATCAAACAAAAATGCCGATAATGTAGATTCGGCGGTAACGATTAAAACATATCAACCTAAAAACGTCGGTGATGCAGATTTGGTTGTGACGGTTAAACTATCAGCCGGAAATGCAGATACAAAGCAACTTGCCTGTCCGAGTCGGTAAGGCAGATTCATATACATAGTCAGTCGAAAAATGTTAATAAAACAATGCTGTTAAAGTTAGCCGAAAGTTTCCAGCCAAAAGATAATGCAGATAGTATCTCTGCTATCCCAGCCGAAACACTAACTAGACAAATGCAATAGGGGCTAACGGCTTCGACAACTCTCACAGGCACGCGGGGCTTCAAAGGGCTTTAGATTTGAACTTCGGAGGACGTAAGAGCCGGGATCAGCAAACATGTCACACTGCGTGCCGCAAGTAGGAGTGAGTTATATAGAATCTATTGACCACTTTACCGAAAAATCATATCGTATATTTTTTCGGCTGGGATAGCAAAGACAATCTTTAACAAGGAGATAAAGCAGATAAATTAGTTTTGGTGTTAAACAGCAATTTCATTTTTAGTCAAAAATGTTTATTTCGATTCATTAACGTGTATATTACTCGAAAGTAAACTTTTTTATTAGTGAGAAAACTAGATGGCACATATCAAGCAAAACTTCAAAAATCTCAGGTCAATTTCCAAGTGAAGAGTCCGGGAAAACTCAATTGAATATGAAAATTTCTAAAAATTGACCATTTAAAGTGTTATAGAAAACACACACTTGGAAAAAAATTTCAGGTCGATTTCTATGTTGGAAGTCCGGGAAAACTCAATTGAATATATCGCACACACAAAATTTGAAAATTTCAAAAAATTACCGCTTAAAGTGTCATGGCTGGAGGTAGATTCAAATGAAAGGTCTTATTGATGATCACACCTGGAAAATCTATTTGTAGCCATTACACTTTAAACGGTCAATTTTCAGAAATTTTCAAATTTTGTGTGTGCGATATATTCAATCGAGTTTTCTTGGACTTTCAACATAGAAATTGACCTGAAATTTTTTCCAAGTGTGATCACCAATAAAACCTTTCATTTGAATCTACTTCCAGCCATAACACTTGAAACAGAAAATTTTTAAAAAATTTCAAATTTTGTGTGTGCGATATATTCAATCCAGTTTTCCCGGACTTCCAACTTAGAAATCGACCTGAAATTTTTTCTATGTGTGATCATCAATAAGGCCTTTCATTTAAATCTATTTCGAACTATGACACTTTAAACGGTCAATTTTTAGAAATTTTCATATTTTGTGTGTGCGATATATTCAATCGAGTTTTCTCGGACTTTCAACATTGAAATCGACCTGAAAATTTTTCTGGAAAAATTTTCAATAAGACCTTTCATTTGAATCTATTTCCAGCAATGACACTTCAAACAGTCAATTTTAGAAATTTTCATATTTTGTGTGTGCGATATATTCAATCAAATTTTTCCGGATTCTTAACATAGAAATTGACCTGAAATTTTTTTCCAGGTGTGATCAACTATAAGAATTTCATTTGGATCTATTTTCAGCCATGACACTTTAAACGGTAACTTTTTAGAAGTTTTCAAATTTTGTGTGTGCGATATATTCAGTCAAGTTTTCCCGGGCTTCCAACATAGAAATCGACCTGAAATTATTTCCAGATGTGATCACCAATGAAACCTTTCATTTGAATCTACTTCCAACCATGACACTTTAAACGGTAAACTTTTAGAAATTTTCAAATTTTGTGTGTGCGATATATTCGACCGAGTTTTCTCGGACTTCCAACTTAGCAATCGACCTGAAATTTTTTCCAAGTGTGATCACCAATAAAACCTTTTATTAGAATCTACTTCCAACTATGACACTTCAAACGGTAAACTTTTAGAAATTTTCAAATTTTGTGTGTGCGATATATTCAATCGAGTTTTCTCGTACTCGCTACATGGAAACTAACCTGAAGTTTTTAAATGATAATTATTAGGTGAAGTACCATTTAAAATATTCTCCAAACATGTAACTATTGATGCATTTTACGCCTTACCTCCCCAATCATCTAATACGGCACTTACAGAAATTTGGTTTGGTATATTAATTTTAATTGTTTCGAATGAAAAATTCTTATTTTAAATATTTTTATTTGGTTTTTATGAATAACAAAATAAAAATTTCTAATATAAATTATTATATTACGGCTTAAAAGTCGTATCTACATTATCGACATTTTTCGACTGGAGTCGGCTAACTTTAATAGGGTCAAATTGGAAAAGTTTTCATGCAGATAACAGATTTTTATTATCACTTGGAACGACAACGAATCTGGGATCTATGTAGAATTTCTGTAGGCTTTCTTTCTCGGATTTCTGTAGAAATTGCGGAAAATCAATTTACGTACCTTTCACTAAACTAAACTGACAGTTCAGTTCAATAGAAAGTCATTAAGATTATTCCTTTCTTTAATTGATTCTTATTATTTTTGACATACGTGTTTTTGAATATGTTCTTAATCGTATTAAATAAAAGTTTTAATTACTTAATTAAATGTTCATTCATTAATTCATTAATATTAATTCTAAAATTGGTTATTTTACATTGTTGTTTACATTCTTATTGGAAAGATAGAAAAAGCTTCCCCTCTACATAAAATACAAATTTTAATATGATGGCACTTTATATCGTAGATGGCCCAATGCCAAATTTGACTAACTTTGCTCAAATTTTTATTATTTTATATAATCACAATAAACCAGTGGAGAAAGCTGCACACTTCGGCCTCAAGCCATAATCAGGCAACACTAACATAATTGTATCCGTCTGACTCTTTTGTGAAGTTAGCCCTGCCCCGTTTTATATTATATTTTATTCCAAATACACTTCATATTATGTGAAGTTAGTCCCGAATTTGATTATATGACAAATTAAACTGTTTATTAAAATTATTTTAATTCGCAAAAAAGACATAAAATAAATGTTATAATGTGATAAAATGAATTAAAATAATTTTTAAATTGGCTCATAAATTTGTCAGATGATAATAATTTGGTTATAAGATGGATATGTGTTTCAAATTTAGAAAAACACGAATTAACATTACGGCTCCAAACAAAATATTTACATGTAATTGCTGTTCAAAACAACAAGAAATTAAAACCCTGGATGAATTCCTATCTTTTAGGTCAAATCAATAAGCTTAAAAAATTTTCTAAAAAATTAAGAAGGTATCCAAATAACGTGCGGTTAGAAAATTATGTCCGAAAACTATCTAAATACGTGAATAACAATGTCAAACGAGTCAAAAGATTGTACTACAAAGGTAAGTTCGAATCAGTAGGAAACAATTCTAAGCTTATGTGGAAGGAAATTGATATTATTTTGGGACGTAACACATTCACAAACTAATTAACGCAAATTTATTAAAATAAGACTGAGCATGTTCTTACCGATAAGCAACATATTTGTGATGAATTTAATAATTTTTTTGTAAATGTCTCGTCCGATTTAACTTCTGATCTTAATCAAAATAGTACTCATAACAGAGAAGAGTACAAACGGTTTATTTTTGGTAACCGTGATAACTTCTGTACTTCCTGCTTTTTCGACGATATCAATTCTTTTGAGATTCTTCTTGAAATTAAAAAATTAAAAAACAAACATGCTAAAGGATTCGATGGTATAGACAATGTAATTATTAAAAATTGTATTTGGTATCTGGTTGATGTATTGAAGTTTCTTTATAATTTAAGTTTAATGAGCGGAATTTTTCCTGACATTCTAAAAACAGCTGTTGTTATTCCAGTTTTCAAAAAGGGTGATGCTTTGCAACTGAATAATTACAGAACAATTTCCTTATTGAGTACATTTTCCAAATTATTTGAAAAATTAATAAAACGAAGGTTGGTCTCTTATCTTGATAAAATCAAATTTTTAAATGGCCACCAATTTGGTTTTACAGCTGGAAAATCTACTGAAGAAGCTCTCCTACATTTCCTTAGTAAAATATATTTAGCTGTCAACAACTCTCACAAATGTTCTGCGGTTTTCATGGACATTTCGAAAGCATTTGGTACTGTCAATCACGATATACTACTTACAAAATTATCAAGTATCGGAATTAGGGGCCATTTGTTAGATTGGTTTATCAGTTACCTTCGAAACCGTAGTCAAATTGTAAGAGTTAATAAGGTGGATAGTCGTCCAGGCCATCTTAAATGTGGTGTTCCCCAAGGTTCAGTTTAGGGACCTTTGTTGTTTTTAATTTATTTTAATTCCGTTTTTGATATTAATCTAACAGGCTCCGCTACAGCTTTCGCGGACGATTTGGCATTAACCTATGCGTCGAATGATCACATTGACATTCAACGCTCTATTGAGAGTGACTTATGCATTCTGTGTAAATGGTTTTTCTTTCACCGACTTGTTGCTAGTGATAAGTCAAGAGTTATGCATTTTGGGCGTCCTGACATAACATTTGATCAAATCTTTATCAAATACCATGTTCACTCATGTGACAAGAACCTACACTGAAAAAAAAGATTGCTCAATTCAAGCGAAATATGTATTAGATTATGAATAATAGTTGCTTCAATGTGCGCTAAGTAAAACAATTCTCAAGCTATTCTTATTTAAAGAATTAAGCAACAATAATTTGTGTACTTTTCATATACTGAAATCATGAATTTAAAACATGACAAGAGAAAATGTAGTTACTTATATTCAGTACAATATCCTTAATATGATAATTCTATAATTTAAAAAATTATTAATCATTTTTAAAATTAAACTCAGTTTGTGAATATATTTTCTATTTTCAAAAATATGCTATTCAGAATTTAAGAATAATGTGAGTTAAAACTGTTTAACTTTTTTTTTATGAATACTCAATTTGTGAAGAAATATTCCTCATTCGAGAATATTATAATTCTTAAATTGAAACAAAATATTCATATATCGAGTAAAAATTGGAGTATAAAACGTTACGTTCGAAAATTCATTTAAGACTACAATGCATATATTCATACATCTTTCTTGGTTTTGTATTAAGAATAAAATGTATTTTTTGTAGTAAATAATTCTCATTTTGAGAATAATGTGCATCATTCTCTTGTATGGTAAAATTCAACCAGCCTTAAAATTAGAAACTAAAAGACATAATTTTATTTAATATTTCGTTTATTTATTAATCAAAAATAAATGTATATAAAATACATAAGTAGTGTAATTTCAATGAAATAAAATTACTATGTTACTTAAAAAATTAGATTACAAACTAGACATTTAATTAGAAATAAAATATAGATTACATTGTAATTTATTTAATTGTGTATGTAGTATAATTTAAAACAATGATGTCTAAATTTATAGTAAACGTAATTTTATGTAAATAAATTAAAAGTATTCTAATAATTCCTTTCCAATCATATACACCTTAAAATGGTTATCAAATTTAATTATTTGTATATTTTGTTTAACTATAATTAGCTCATTGTGTTCGATCAAAATATCGACAATTTTAAACATTTTTTTTAAATTGAACATAATTTTCATCAAAAAAGTTTTGATTAAGTTTAAAATCTATATTTTAATACAAAACATACTAACTGACTTGACTAGCTGAAAATTTTTATCAGACTTATTCTAAGTTACTTTTTTTACTTTTATTATCGGCTTAAAGCTTAATTATCTTAAAACTATTTTGAATGTGTTTGCTTATACTAAGATGGAAAATATACATTTTATTTTACAGTTAGATTAGCAATAAGATAATTGCCAAATTTCCAAAATGTTTTGTAATGGATCAATCGATTCATTTTCAAATCCTGTCGCTTCAATATAACTTCCAACGTCTAGGTTTCAATCCATAATTATGTTCTCATTCATAATGTTGTGAGCATTAAAATCTTATGCAACTAGCGACATTGTGCCTTTTAAAGATATAATTTATTTAATTAAACCATTATTATTACAAACGTTTAAAGAGCTTACCTTAAGAATTTAATCTGCGGTTTGTTGTTTTTGCTGCAAAATATTTTTCGTAGAAGACGTACCATAGTAATAGAACTTATTACAGCACGACTCGATTGCACTTTTAATTGTCATATATGAGTAAAAAATACTACTTTACTGTATTTAACATAAATATCGGCACAAAATGAAGGACCGATTCTAAACCATTACAATACAATATGGTTTGCAATTTATATTAATATAATTGCATATATAATTTGGTTTCACTATAAACTTTAAAACATTTTTTAACTGAAAAATACACTGTAATAATTTTAGAATATTATTTTGAACTGAAAGACGTGCTTTGCTGCTTGAAAATTTAAAACAAACTGACTAGGCAAAAGGTCCAAACAAGAACGTTAAATAGAAATAAAATTATAGTGATTTAAGATCCTATCGTGAAATATGATCTCAAAATAAGTAAGCAAAAAATGCATCAATCAGTTGTTATGTTTTCAATTTGAGCACGTCAAATGAAAATGACAATAAATCCGCGTCATATTCTGATGTTAATTCCCAATATACACGAATCAAGAATAATTTTACTACATAAATTGCTTAAATCAGGAATAGCTGTTCAAGATTTATGAATTTCAATGTTCTCATTCAAGTTCCAATTGAGAATAATATACATGAATTGAGTATTAGTATCTGGATTAAACCGTTTTTTTATTAAATTTTTTTGCAGCTGCAAAACCGAGTAGGTTATACTACAACTTTATACTACAGTTTTCTATTATATTAATTTAATTTAATTTAATTTATGGCGCTAACAAAAGTACATTCATACAAAACAACAACTAACTATTTTAATTTAAAAAGAAAAATTCCCGGATGCATGCCATCAAAGGCTTTTCTTTTATCTAAAAATATACACCCACAGAAGAATCTTTTATCTAAATGTCTGCTTAAAAAACCCGTTCAGTTAATACAACCGGTAGTCGTATTCGATGATTTTGTAAATCCTAATTGATGATTAGAAATTATGTTGTTTGCACTGAGGAAATGTTCTAGTCTGCTTAAGATAATTTTCTCTAAAACTTTAGAGAGTGACGAAATATTTTTAAATGAAAACTATCACCATTTCAAATTTTTTTACACATGCGTATATAAACTGCAAATCGTTTTTTCACAGATCGTAATCTGTTGATGAAAATTCCTTTTTGCATCGAACCTGGTACATCCCGATCCAAACAACAAAGCTGTAACCACTGTGCTGTTTGGTCGGTTCATATAAAGATACCATCGCATAATTATTTGATTTAAAATTTAAGTTTTTTTAATTAAGGATTTTACAAAAAATCGAATGAGTTTTCATGTATCTACTTTTTAGGCTTAGCAAATCCAAAATATTAAAAGTTGAAATAAGCTCCAATTGCAAATTACATTTCTGATATCTTACATTAAGGCTAATTAGGATAGTTCTAAGTAGTTTTTTATTTGCTATGGTTTTTCGTTTCGGCGTATCTAATTTTTGCTTTATTGTGTGATTAACATTGCAATTCACTTTTATTTTCTAGTTAGCGAGTGAAGAAAACATTTTATAAGATTCATCATTTAATATGGTTTTGAAATTTCAAATAAAATTAGATGGTAACAACAACGGTTGATTTAAGTTTTTGTCAACTTGAGAATAAATGCTAAGAAATTTATAAATAATATTTCAAGAAATTAATTATCTCCATTTGATTCTAAATTTTTTACTAAACTTGAGAGTAAATATTACACAATTTCATCAAATTTTGATAGTAAAATTTAAAGCAGGAAGTTCTTCAACTAATTGAAATAGACATAAGTGAAGCATAAATTATTTAAATTTCGAAACTTATAAATTAATAAAGTTGAAATTAATAATCTTATTTTATAAAATTGTGTTATTACTCAAATTGATCTATTTTATCATAATTTGTGCAGTAAATGCTTTTTTCAAGTATTTTCGTACTGAATTTTTATTAATTTTGATTTTAAGTAATTGAGAATTATTTTTGCTTATTATTAGAATACGATTTCTCTCAGTGTATGTTCTAACCAATGGTTTGACTTACTTTGCGTAAAGGAGTTTAAATATCTAGGCGTTACAATTGATTCACAGCTTAGTTGGACCTCCCACTTAAATAATATCAGGAAAATTGTGATTACTGCCGTGCCTAAATTCTATAATCTTCGACCTTTGTGTCCTTCTTATGTTTTGCGAAGGTTATTTCATGCTCTTGTAGAATCCATCATAATGTATGGTATAACTAGTTGGGGAGGTATTTACTTTGCTAATATTGTTAATCTTTTTATAGCGCAGAAAAGAATTGTTAAATTAATTTACGCTCGTCCGAAACTTACACCCACAATTCCGCTTTTTCGTGAGTTGAATTTGTTGCCTCTGAGATATCTATACGTGTTTAAAGTATTGAAAATGTTTTTTGTTCGTAGCAATAGTTTTCATAGTCGTATATATCATGCGTATAATACTAGAAATCCAAACAATTTTGTCGGTCTTCGTTGTAGTAATGAGAAGTTTAGAAGATTTTATTTATACATGGCGCCGTATTGGTTTCATCTTTTACCGAATCACGTTAAAATGCTTCCATTTGAGCAGAAACATAAATTTTTCAGGGAAGTTCGGATTTGGCTGCTTAGTATTGATAATATTGAGCAATACTTTTAGTAATGAAATTAATCATTTATACTATATCCTAATGAGCCGGAAAATAAATTTACAATATAACTAAAATAAAAACTGAGCTTGTATATAAATAGTATTTGTTCTTTAAAAATTGTAACTTAATTATATTTTTTTAAATGTTAATTTTAATTTTTATAAATTTGCTCCACTACAGACATAAAGTCTAAAGGAGCTCTACTTTGTCTCAAAATTTATTGAAATAACGATTTAAAAAATAAAAAAAAAAAAAAAAAAATAATAATACGGTTTGGACCTAAAATAATATTTTATTTTGAATAATTCTCATCGGAATCGATGCCTGGTACTTTAAACCACCAACTTTTATCAAAATCAATAACTAGGATGGGTCGTGACCACCGGAGGAGCTCTGACACGGATTTTACCGAAATAAGGACTCATCGCAATTAATTTCTGTGATTGAGAAATCATAAAAATTTATATGTAGGCACAGCTCCTACCGGATTACCCATTAAACAAATTTACCCGAAATTAGAACCCATTGAAATCGACTGAACGCATTGAACAATTTTTATCAAAATCGTGTGATCCAAAAAAAAAAATTGATAATGGAACCTGTGGCACTATTCTGGCTTTCACTGAGAATAGGGAATTGGGAAAAATATTTTCTTACCGTTTTTGTCTAAATTGTATTTTCCTGACCTACTGAGGGAATAAGTTTGGTGTAAATATTTTCGAAACAAAGTTATATGGGAAAATATTTTTCCCTATAAAAATTTTGTGAAACAAAAGTTTCCCAATTAACTTTGTTTTGAAATTTTTTGCACTAAACTAATTCCTTCAGTAGGCCAGAAAAATACAATTTGGGTAAAAATGCTATGAAAATATTTTTCTAAATTCCCTATTCCCTTGGAGAGATCCAAGCCATGTTGATAATTTAATCTTTAAATTTATTTGAACCATTAACTATTTTTGCTTTTTATAAATGCTTAACTTTTTCGAAACCAATACAAAAATAGAAAAAGACCCGGTACACAAATTTCCATTAAATTTCGTAACGATCTCAAAACAAATGGAAAAAGTTTAAATATTAAGGTTTATTCGGAATGGTGATGTCGAATTTTGGTGAAATGTTTTTTTTATCTAAACAAGTCTTTTCAGGTTAAATTTAAAAAATGATTTGAAATAAGTCGAGGTTAAAAACTTTCATGATTACTATACAAACAAATTGAGGGGAATAATTGTTGTTGCTCACACCCGACTTTCTGTTACGACAAATGTACATATATTTCGAATACACCGAAATACTTTTTGGAAATATTTCAAAATATTTGCTGCCACTTCCCAATTTATGGAAGAAGCTTAGGTGTGAAGTTTCACCCTGGTTTCATTTTTATTGAAAACCCATTTATGTCAAAAATCGTAATTTCCCCTTAAATTTTGGAAAAATAATGTGGAACGGTATTATTTCATGTATTGTTTCATTATTATAATTTTAGGTGTTTTTCTCTAAATAGATATAGAGAAAAATATAAAATGCGAGACGCGAATGAATCATAAGCACAAAAAAAAAATTACTGATTCAACCGATTCAATTACTTTTGATGCTTATATTGAACTAAATATGCTCTCGCTCTCGATTTTTCGAACAAAATCTGCATTTAGATGTGATGATCCTTACCCAGTAAAATAAAGTATGGTGGCTCAGAAAATTGATGAGATTCCAAAGATTTTTGGAAAAAATCCATTAACGCGAAGTGGTGGATTTATGCAGACAAAAAGTTTGTGGCCTTTCTACAGCCCGGGGTATTAACTGATCGTATTGAAACTTTATACTTAAGCTTGCTCTATAAATTAGGTGATACAAGTGATTTTGGGAAAAGTCGGAAGTGACATCTTCCATAGGAGCTTTTTCGTTTTTTGCAAAAATTTGGAAAAGGTTGAGTTGTGACATAAAAAAAACTACTACGCGTTATTCGATTCTAAATTAACTTTGTGACAATCCCAATATAGATCACGGTTTTTCAAAAAAAAAAATTTAATTATGAAAAAAATTCAAGCTATTTTCATATTATTAAAGACCCAGTGGCTTTTGGGCAAAATCGGTCCACCGGAAGGAGCAGCTTCCTTAGGTGCTTTTCGATAAAAATACGATAAAAATAAAAAAAATTTTAATTAATTTTTAAACGATATTAATTCAACGCATTTTTTAAATTTTACCGGAAAGGAGTTTAGGTTGGACAAGGTTTGCTTTGTTGTTTTTCTAAAATTTAAACAGGAATAATGATGTTTCATTATATTTACAAGACACTTTCAACAGTCTCGAAAGTTTATTCTAGCTTAAGGAAAACAAGTGTAAAGTAGTCGAACGTATACATCTCACATTCGTGGTAAAAGAAAGTCGGGTGTTGGCCATAACATATTCCTTTCTTCATTTTTTATAAGAGATTTTGATAAACTAAGACTTTGAATTTGAACCGAACCAATATCGTATAATATTTTAGTGTGGTATAACTTGTCATAAAATAACTAGTGATATGTTATTGGATATGAATGATGACGATGATTTTCATGTGCTTTGTTATTTCTGTATATTTTTCACAATAACTTTTCAAAAAAAATATATATATAAAAACCTGTCACGAGTGGAAAACATTTTAAGATTGGTTTGGTAAAAGCACAATATATCATACATACTCATCATACTATGGAACATAACATATACTACATAAAAATATATAAACCGACAATTTTCATTTGTAGACACATCCAATTAATACCAAATCAGTATGAAATTTGTGACATTTAGCTGCGAGATAAATTTTATTTTGTTTGTTGTGAAATGAAAAATAACGAAAGTTTTGGGTTTTTTTGTTGCGGTTTGGCGATGCGGCTTGTCATATATTGATCATATTTTTTTATTTCAATTTTGTATATGTGAATGAAAATATTGTGGTTCATTGATTTTTCTAAATGTAATATATTGCATTCGTGTATATACGACTGTGTGGTCTACCATTATCAATTATTATGACGAAACGAGCTTTCAGACAAATTGAAACATTAGTAGACTAATGTTTATCAATCATAGAATAACATTCTGGGTTTATTGTTTTGTGCACATATATCCACTGCCAAGCCAATTATCTGCTATAATATTTGTCTTTAACGCAAGACGAAAATGCACAATTATTTTAGAAGATTATATTTTTCGATCGATCGTTCGTTCGTTCTCGAAAATTGATTCATATTTCAATTAGATTAATCTATTCGTATGTATGTACATAAATATTTCAATCTCGTTTACGATATGATATCCACAAACAGATGATACTTTGTGAAGAAATTTGTATTGTTCTGCGTTTCGTCTTTTTATTGCCAATTATTTAACATTTTCTCGATTTTCCAATATTTTTACATCGTTCTAAGATGAAACTCATATGCTTTTTATTATTATTTAAAGAAAACCCGAACGAATGTAGAAAAAAAAATATATATTTTATATCAATTTATTTTGTCTGTTTGTGATGAAAGGAAAAATATACGTCGTTTTTTTTTTGTTTGAGACGAAAAACGAAAAATGATGAAAACACTGGGTGTATGTGTGCGCGCTGTAAGAAATAATCATAAAAATTTCATCGCTAATATGAAAATAAATTGAAATGGAATCTCATTGTAATTGGAATTTAAAATATTCAACATTTTTCTCTTAGACAATATCTAGATATATGGATGGTAAGGGGTACCCCCGAGGTATCATATTACCGTTCTCGCAAAATTTTTCTTATATATTGACAGGTGTAACACAAAATTTTTATACTAGTTAGTGATTACATAAATTATCGTTTGACTAGCAGCGTTTCCAACATGTTGCGTTGAGTGACAACGTCCTCTAAATGGTGTAAAGTAAATTAATAAAAAAAAAATTCTATAAAATTGCAAATTGTGTTAGAATGAAATTCTCCGGGTCGCCTGTTACTGACAACATAAATTTGTTGAATTAACGACTTCATACTATTTTTTAAACACTAAATTATTAGATATAAAAATCGATCACTAATAAGAATTTTTTAGTGTCATTTCTTATATTCACAATTTACATGTTCTTACCATACAATTTTATAAACGACTGAAAACCTTTTCAAGTTGAATGCTGTTGAATTAATGAAGAATATTTAATAAGATCTTAGAAGGTCGCAGATGTCGTAAAACAATTTTGTTACTTTGGCACATAACCAAAAGCGATAAACTTATGGTGTCTCGAATATGTCATCAAAGTTAATCGAGAGCAGTTCAATGTCGGAAAAATATAATAAATGAAAACTGTTTTTTATGCTACTAACCTAAAAAATAAATTAATCAATGTACAATGACTTTTAAGATCATTGGAAGTGCTAGCAAAAAAGGTGGTACAGCTTTCGTTATCAAAATGTATAAGCTATCGAACATCGCACCAGTAAAAGCCGGTAATGCAGATTCATATACATGACTGACCGACACATGTCAATAATGCAGACACGTAATTGTGATGATAAACAATAATTTCTTTTTATGAAGTTTTGGGTTATTCTGGATAATAGCCAGATAGTATTTTTAATCAAGGTGAGGTTGTAGTTTGGTCACTGCAGTCTGATGAGACGACCGAATTTTTTAATACAAAAAATTCAATGTTTCATTAGTTCGAAACCAAACCTTTAAAGTCATGGGAACCTCACCATGATTAATTTCTTTTTATATAAAAAATGTTTATTTTTCAAATATTATTCAAAATTAAATATTTTATCAATTTCATTAAAACTATACTACAAAGTTTTATTACTGCGAGAAAACTCGTTGGGATATATCAAGCAAAACTTGAAAAATTCTAAAAATTTAAACGTCTGAGGTGAGGTCGTAGTAATAGTTATCCCTGGAAAACAATATAAATCACATTTCATGTGGAAAGCTTGTGAAATCTCGACTGATATCCATACATTTGGGCCATGACTGGAAATTCAAATAAAACGTCTTAATCATGCTCAAACCTAGAAAAAATTTCAGGCCAATTTTTTTGTGGAGAGTCCGGGACAATTCGATTGAATATATCGCACACAAAAACTTTGAAAACTTCCAATAATTGAACGTTTAAAGTGTAATGGTTGGAAAAGGTTTAAAATGAAAGTTACCCTTGTACGAAAATTTCACTTCGATTTTCAGGCGGATAGCTTTGGAAAATTTTAGTCAAATTGGCAAAGAAATCCTCAAAAAACCAATCTAAAAATGTCGATAATGCAGATAATTTTTTATGTTAGAAGAGCAAGAAATTTTATTATATTAGATATTGTTTTTTTTTTTTTTAAATCGAACCAAGTGGCTCATTGGATGTTCGGGGAGGTAAGATGGGAAATGGATCTATGTCACATGTTTGAAAAATGTTTTTAATGATTATCATTTATTAGGCACTCATATAAATGATTATCATTTAAAAATCGTCCGGTAATTTTTCATTTCGGGAGTTTGAAAAATTTGTTTGAATATATCGCACACAAGAAATTTGAAAATGTCTAAAAATTGACCGTTCAAAGTGTCATAGCTGGAAAAGAATTGAAATGAAAGACCTAAATGATGTTCACACCTGGAAAAATTTCGGGCCAAATTTCATGTGGAGAGTCCGTGAAAATTCTTTTGAATATATCACGAGTCTGTCGAAGTACAGCTAAATGTCCTCAATTTTGCTACTGCGTAAGGTAGCCCGAATAAAATGAACCGCGAAAGAGTTGGGTGTGATTACACTCCATATCATATTGCAAACTTAATAAACAAAGTTAACATTAATTGCTTCTCCATTTTTAAGGATGCTGTAATGTAGAGTGCCCCCGTTAAAGATTAAACATACCAAGCAGCAGCAGCAGCAGCAGTAGCGGGCAATGGATATATGTATATATTAGCCTGTTTGTTCAGTACAAAATTTTAATTTGCCGAGAGCATTACTAAGTTCCACACCCAGCAGCATCACTTTTAAGAATTTTTCAAATTTTGTGCAACAGCAAAATAAAAATTTCTAATATAAATAATTCTTTCCGACATAAAATTTAGATACAGTATCGACATTTTTCGGCTGGAGTTTTCGATGGGCATGCTAGTTTGAATCTGCATTTTCGATATTTTTCGGCTAATTTTAACAGGGCATTAGAATTTTATTTCAAACTTTAATATTACGCTTAGTTTTACTGCAATGCAGCAACAATGATCGTACAGTTAAATATAATTTTAATAAAAGCTTTACTTTATGATCGAGGAAATGCTCATACTCGACATAAATAATAAATATGCAAACCAAAAATAATCGATATACTGTAATAAGGTAAAATAAAAGTTACCATAATAACCACTACCTAAAACGGTTTGATTAGAAACATTAGTTAAATAACAAAAACTAGAGGGCTAGCAACAAGTTTCGACTTAAGGCTTATTAGCACTCAAAAAAATCGTTTTGATGTAGTAAATCGTTTAGAGCAGTAAAATTTGACTTGGAGTGCTGTAATTCAAACGAACAATTTTCTGAATTATTCCAATAAACTTCTATAAACCAGCACTGACGAATATTCTGATATGTTACTAGGCATCACGCTTAATTGAAGTAAATTATGAGAAGCCACATTTAATAGAAAAAAAAGGTTTTTTTCGTATCAAATTTGGAGTTACAGCTGTTTAGGGCAGCCAAAGTTGCCTTGCATATTTTTCTATATTTTTCCGAGAAACCCCCATAAATCAGCATGCTAAATGACGTATACTATGAGATGCTACTAGGCTCTATTTAATGGGAAAACTCGTTTATTTTGATCAAATTTTGGGTTTAGGGTGTTCACGACAACCAAATTTGCTTTGATCAGCTTTAAATCAAATGCACGGTTTTACTCGGAAAATTTAGGAAAATCTTTTATGTGATTTATAGAGTATCAATATACGAATGTTTTAGTCCCAAACACTCTAAATTTCCAATTTAGGACCTTATAGAAGTATCTTTCTAGGCCCTCCAATTAGAGACAACGATACAGGGAAACCGTACTTGTGATTTATAGAAGATCAATGCAAATTTGCCTATCCTAAAAATCAATGGTTGTAATCAATGGTTGTATTCAATTGCCCCAAGAAATTTAACCAAATGACCATTTCTTGCGTTGAAGTTTTGCAGATTGGTTTTAGAGCAGCTTGAAACAGATCCACTATTTCATGAAAAAATCTTCTTCATCTATGAAGCTCACTTCTAGTTTAGTGGCTTCATAAATAAGCACAATTGTTGCATTTGGAGTGAAAAAAATTCACATGCTGTTCATGAAACACGTTAGCATCCACAAAAAATTAACAGTTTATTGTGGTTTATGGTGTGGATGTGTACTTGGACCACATTGTTTAAGAAATGTAACTGGTATTGCAATTACCTTCAATGAAGAACATTACAGACAAATAATTATTGAATTTTATGGTGTGAATTACATGATTTTGACAGGAACGATGTGGTTTCAACAAGATGGGGCAACATGTCAAATATCTCATGACACCATCATTTTACTGCGAGAACAGTTTAATGACCATGTAAACCCCAACAATTCCGATTGACCACCAAGATCATGCGATATAACTCCACATATGACTTTTTTCTTTGGGGTTATGTTAAACCATTGGTTTATTCCAATAAACCACAAACACTCAACGATCCTAAAACCAACATTCTATATAGACAATATTCCTATGTAAAATATCAAGGTCAGTCGCCTCGGCCTGATGAGATGACTGATTTTTTCAAATCAATAATCTCATTAAGTTCGAAACTGATTGATGCGATTCTTGCAAACCTTTCATCTATATAATTCAAATTAAATTCTAACATTATTCCTGTAATTGCTGAAATAAGTGCAGATTTATGTGGAAAAGTGGCCAAAAATTGTTGTTCCAAATTTAATTTTTTTTTAATCCAGGCGGTCAATTGATGAAATCGCTTTTAAATAAAAATGTCATGGATCATATTGACATCTTATACAGTTTAAGGTAAAAATAAACAGCTGTTGTTTGATCATCCTTTGCTAACTATTATGTGATTGCGGTCGATAATGTCGACTAATCGTTGACAACGTCGACTAACCTTCAGCATTTATTAACTGATTTACATATTTGGAACTTCTGAGCTGCCAGAGATTTAAGTTAATACAAATTAATATCGTAGTATAAAATAAACAGAAAAACCGGTCAAAGTTTACTGCAAAAGCAATTAGTTTTTTGGTCAACTTACGGAGGGGGTGAACTGAAGAAAATTTTTCGATAAAACACACGAAAAATTAACATCAATAACAATATTTTGGAAGTGTAGCTACAACCTGCTTGCTAATCTGACCAGTTCTACTATGTAAGTTTCTGTATCATAACTCGCTGACTTGGAGGAAACAAGATGCGAGTTCCCTCCCAATACTTCAATATGTAAGATGAACAATTGCTGCTTAAAATTGTCCTTAAGATTTATTTACCAGGGGTAATATTAGCAGGAAACCAAAACACTAAAATTTTTAGTGAGTACTAAATCCAGCTTGAAAGTACTTTCTGCACCTCTACCTACTCGACCGATATTCCAGCAACTTTACAAGTTAATTTAAGACCGCATTTAATTAACTCATTCTTAATTTTAAATAATGCATTCTTGTACAACAGAGATTAGGCAGCAGTACTCGGATTAATATTCTCGGTCATGATCTCGCCATGTTCTCGAGTTTTTGTAAAACTATCATAATTTTGTAATGTTGACCATTTTTAATTTGGAAAGTCTTGGAATTTTGATTGTTGAGCCTGTCTCTGGTGCACACTCGATTTAACTTAAGAAATTACCTCAAAACTTTTAATTGGATGTGTGTGTTGTTGTAAAACCGCATTGCTCGTTTCGTAATTAAACCTTGTTATTACTTCATGTTAAATATAATGTCGTATCCTTAATTCAACTGTTAGTACAGTGTAGGTTGGAGTGATTAATTACATGATAAATCATAAATCAACTGTTGTTGGAATAGCTAGAATGGAATATCATCTCTTCTGAGACGTTAAAACTTCTGCACAAATTTTAGTTCACTGCAATCAAAATTAATTAAATATAATATAATTTAGAGCCGGTTATTCACCAGACATTGCCCCTTCCGACTACTAATTGTTCCGTTCGATGACTCATGACCTGGCTGAGCACACTTAACTGCTTATATGAAGTAGCCATAAATAGTGTCGGTTTTTGGATCACCTCAAAATACGAGGAATTTTCTCGGCGCGGAATCCGAGTGCTGCCTGAAATATCGGGACAAATCGTAGTAAGCGTTGGGTAATACTTGGAATAAAATATATTATACCGATTTCTCGGAATAAAATTTCGAAGTTATAAAAAAACCTCAAAACTTATTTTTACCCCCAATAATGGTGCATACTTCAAATTCTCGACAATACTAGAATCTTGTTTTCATCCGACCTATTAATTAGATCATTCTTTAAAATTACCAATCCGTTTATCTTTTTTCAATGAAAATTATTTTTTTTACGTCTTCTTAATAATATTTAATGAGAAGCCTTTGACTTTCGAGTCAAACGGTTGATATTTTTTTTCGATTTCTTTTCTTGCGGTTTTTAAATTTTTATAAATCATAAATTGTAACTATCAGTGAAGTTTTTATATACGAATTTACTCGTATATTATATTTTGCATGGAGATTAGAAATCCATTACTGATACTGGGCAAAATACCATAACGAAAAGGCAAATAGTGTTTTTAGCGAAAAGTCGATTTTAATCCGCAGATTTTATAATAATAATGCATATTTTACCTGATTGCAAAAATGAATATATTGTGTGCTGTCGCGTACGAACGTGTCGTGTGTGTGATTAATATATATATATATATAAAAAAAAATCGTGTAGCAAGAAATTCGTGTAATTTCAAAATGGCTCCGTCTCCAGAATTCGGTCAACCTAAAGCACCTGATAAAACGGATACGACTACAACGGGTACAGCTGCTGGAGGAAAAAGTGAGGATAAAGCCGATTCTGGAGATAAATATGAGTCAATAAAGGAAACGGATTTTTCATCTACCACTACCACATCAACGACAAGGCGATATATAGAAAACCGGTGTTACCATGAGGGCCGATCGACACGTGTGGGGGATGGACTGCATCAATCGAATCAACCTGGGGAGATACAGCTAAGTGTTCTGTTATTTTGATTTTTTGTGTATTATATAATTTTATTGGTATTATTTGTGTGTGGCCGTTGGCCTGTGTAGTGGTGGAGCCCTTCTAATTGGGGCCCTCTTTTCCCTTGTGTTGTGGTGTTTTATTTGAAATTTTCCTTTAGTTGCTTTTGTTTTTCGTTGTCAGCGAATGACATTCTGTATTGAACAAGAACCATAAAAATACTTCTTGTAACCAAATGTTGTTAGCGACACCAGTTTTAATTGGATTTATGTATAATACTAATAGTAATTATATTAATATTATTTTCTTTGATTAAGAATGAGTAAATGTTTATTACTTAGTTCGAGATAGTTTCGTTCTAAATTGAAAGAGTGAATGAATTTTTAAAGTAGCTAGGTAATTAAAGTTTATGATATTGTACTAAAATATAATTTTATAAAGATTTTACAGTCCATAAGGTCAGTATAGACTGTAGAATTTTTAGTTCCCCTTCTCTTTATATCCTTCGCATTAAAGGGTGTTGGTTAGATTTTAAAACGGTTATAATAAACAGCATGAGATGAGATGACCCCAAGATGCCATTGTAATAATTATTCAAGTCGTAATATGTCTGATGACGATATAGATACACATGATGAAATTTAGAACATCCTTTATTAATTCTATCATCTTACAGATTCGTGATTGCTTTAAAAGTTTTATTTAATTTGTTTAGGTGTCGGGGTTCTGGAGCTGTGCCAAACATCCATTATTCATCTTACATATTGCAGATTAGCTGTTTTTGAAACCATTTGGAATTAGCTACACGATAGATATACTGTTTTGATGAAAAATTAGATTCCGATTTCAGAAGCAGTTAAAAACTTTTAATGGACAATTTTGTAGTATAGAGACCTCTGTTTTTCCAGTGGCTTGGCTCTTTTTTTAGTTAGGCGTTTTAGTAAGAATTTTTTTAATTATTAGTATTGCATCCAGTGGGTGGTATTTAATAATAATTATTAGTTTTAATTTTTTATTATTTTAGGTCTTTCTTTTAGATTTTATTAAAATAGGTATATTAACGAAAATTCGAGAAGATAAGTTTGCCGAATTAAATAACAATTTTTAATTTTCAGATGACCGGAAGTTTTTCTGTTACATTATTAATAATTATTTCGTAGTTAGAATTGTCTCGTTATTGTGTTACTAACTATCGACTACTTAGGTGTCTGTAACCGGGTCGAGTCTCTCCTTACTAACATAACCTTTCCTATCCTTCGATTTTGTTATGTGTAATAAAGGTGTATGGTGGGCCCCGGCCATATCTGGGATTACTTGTCAAATGACTTGGCCGTACATCTCAATCAAATCAAATCAAATCAAAATCTTCTTAATAATATTTAATGATAAAAATAATGTAGAAAATTTTGATCGTGCAGTGTAGAATTTTCCAAATAAAACATTCGCTTTCCACTAACTGATTTGCATATATTTGAATGCATACCAGTTCAGCCGCACTTTAAATTACACTCTTTGCCTTATATTTTGGCCGTTTAAAATGTTCAGTTATTTTAGACTTTAACAATGGTACAAAAGAGATGAAATTCCAATTAATCATCAAGAAACAGCTATCTCTAGAACAACAACCGCAACTAAACCAAAAGAGAAATCACTTCCACTAATAAATGTCGTCGGAATATCAAATTTCTCCACTCAAGATTGTATGATTAAGAAATCGATTACGGTAGCCGAGTACAAACTCGTATTTCTAAAAAATAGTGTCAACTAAAGAAGGAGTTCAAATTAACAAAAGAGGGCTTCCACACTCTTTAATAGCAAACAAAAACTGAAAGATGTGTATATAATATTAAGGCAATACTTAACTTGAGTGTTAACATAGAGCCATTGAAAAAAGTAAACGTCTAATACCGCAGTGCAAAAAATGACAAGTTTGCATCATACGCAGAAATATTGTCAACGAGAGACTATAATCTCTAATATGCCGGGGAGCATTACGCCCATAGTATAGCCGGTTAGTAAAAATATTGCTGCAAAATGTGTTAATTACAAGAAGCCACATCCCGCAAATTACCGCGGATGTGAAATAGCTAAGGAGTACAAAGAATATAAGAAATAGAACGCGACAATAAAATTCAGAAATACCGGAAAAAAATAATCAAACTTTCACGAAAGAGGAACCAAAACCTTACGTTAGTAAAACGGGAAATGCAGCATATTCTTGAATTATAAATTTTCCTAAATACTGCAAAAATAGATATATGCCTACTACAACTGTTACCACGTCATTCATCCTGCAGGAAGGTCAGAGGTGGATCGTCAGTGGTTATAAAAGAAAACATAAACTCGTTATATAGATATTAAAATTAAAGAGGAGTTTATGCATGCAATTTATGCAAATAACGACAAAGAAAACAGTGTATCGTCAATATATTGCCCCCAAGATATAATTTAATTAAGGAAGACTATCGTACATTATTTAAATCACATGGATGAATTTTCATAATTGGAGGTGATTTTAATGAAAAAAATACCTACTGGGTGTGAAGAGTCACCTCTAAAAAAGGTAGAGAGCTGTTTGCAGCAAGAAGATTCCACAATTGCGATTTTCATTTTGAATATCAACGAACATATCGGGTATCATAGATTTCTTATCACCTAAGATATAAACGGCCAACTAACAACAAAACCTGCAGGGAGAAATTCCAGAAACTAGTTGATATCAATATATTTTCGAAGTTTAAGTGTCAATTAAAAATCCGATACGGCTAGAAGAAGAACTAAAGCAACTCATCTACAGTACATAAGAAACGGCCTCTCAAGTTCAAAGGAATTGCGCCAAAATTTTATTAATCCAAAGCAAAAAAGGCCTGACAAAAAAGTCGAGCGCGAGAATATAAAACAACTCTGAAATGTTTGGCCATTAAACTAAAGTCGCTAATTAAAGGAACCAAAGAACGAATCTATTAATAAATACCTAAGTGGCATGGGAAAAGATTCAGAGTATTTCCTTTGGAAAGTGCCAACAAGTTTAAAACGACCTAAACTTGCAGTTCCACCAGTTAAAATTAAAGATGGGACATAGGCTATAAGTGAAAAACAAAAAGCTTCGTTGTTTGCAACCCACCCCGAGAACACGTTCCAGCCTCTACCTAGACAAATAGAAGAGGAAAACATACCACCAGTAAATATAATGGATAACTGCTACATATCTCCTGCCACATTACAAGAATTTAAAGAGGAAATCAATCTTAACCTAAATGCAAAGAAATTTCCAGGATATGGAAGGGAAAAGGACCACGTAAACTACTCTAAATAATAACGCAGTATTCATATTGAAGAATAATGGAAGAAATTTGGCTTCAGAGAAAATCATTCAATAATAGAACAAGTACATCAAATTACAAACATAATTGCAAAAATTATAGTGGTTAATTGCTTAACTAGAGAACTGCCAAAGCAGTTTTATGAAATACTAAAATCTTACATATCCAACCGAACACGTTCGTGTTAAATTAGATGGCGCATACTTAGTAATAAAGAAAATATCAGCAGGAGCACCACAGAGTAGCGTTCTGGTACCAACTTTATATGTATCTGTATACCTCGGACCTGCCAACGATAGAGGAGACTAACATAGCGACGTTTCCGGATGATATGGCCATCTTAGCAGTCGCTGATAGCATAAAAGAATTCACACGCAAATTGCAAAGAACTACTAATATTGTCAGTATCTGGACGAAGAGCTGGCGAATAAAACTTGATAAAATAAAATCTGTTCACTTAAACTTTACCAATAAAAAGGTAAACTGAAAACTAGTAAGCATGATTTCTAAGCAAATTCCCCATGCAAGCACGGCAAAATATCTAGGCATGACTCTGGACGCGGAACTAAAATGGAAAGAGCATGTGAAAAAGAAATAAAGAACAGTTAAGCATTAATTACAGAAAGATGGGTTGGCTCTGTGGAAGAAATTCTGAGCTATTTTTACATAACAACTTGCTACCATACCGGTAAATTCTATAAAACCTATGTACGTTTATTATCCATCCTCGAAAATAAATACTTGGATAACTGCTAACCCTTAAATGAAATTTGTGTATTAGTATAGATTACCATTTACGAGCAATGGTAATCTAAATATGTATTGACCCATAGCCAAAAATGTTTAATTTTTTCCAAATTCATCTTATTTTGATCACTATTTTTAGAAGAAAACTATGGAAATTTTTAGAAGATTATTTTTGTAATTGTGCTTCACAATAAGAAAGAGCTTTTCATTTTAATTGAGATTTAATTTGCCAGATATTACAACTTGATTGTCTCCATCAGTGGCATTCTAATTGTAATATATAGAATACAAAATATCTGTTAGTGAACCGTGATTTCTATAAACAAATTCTAGAATCTACGCAAGAAAAAACATTACCTTAAAAATATGTATATTGAGGGTTTATTTTTTTTGTTCCTGAAACTATCTATTCGGAAAACGATGTCCAGTTCTTGCGTTAAGTATTTTTAAATTTGGTCCAAGAAAATGGCATCCATCATGATAAGACCGCACCTCAGAATGATTAAATCTTGTCGTGGTTGCAGCTTTAAGAGCTCAAGTTTTGACCTCAAGTTTTTTGACTAATTGTCTTTATCCTTTCTACAGCTCAGACAGATTGACTGATCGGAGTGAAACTTCATACTTAAAATTTTTTCATAAATCGCGAGATGGCAGTGAATTAATTTGGGAATCGGTTCACCTGTAGTGACAGCTACCATAGGAACTTTTTCGTTTTCCGCAAATATTTTATAAAGTACTAGGTTATTCTGAGGCGTTTATTCCCAGCAAATTGTAGTTAAATATTTTTTAAATTTTAGATGCATGTAATGCGCATTTTGAAAAAAAAATCATACGGACGAATTTTTTTAGTCACCCTGTGCGTCCTCGAGTGAGTCAGTCAGTGACATAGACGTTTTTAATATACATATATGTAGCATTTACGAAAAAAAAACGATTGTAAATTAGTTTTTAAACAAAATTATTAACGTGCCAAATTTAAATGTAATTTTACTTCAAATACAAGTATTGTGGATATTGGCCCATGGCTCAATTTCGCAAATTTTCCACTGAACGATTTCTTCCTTATTTTCCTAAAATTAATTCATGAGTGTTACCATTTCAAAACCACATAGCCTTAATTTCTATGTAATTTTAGTTAACAAAAAATTTCTAACGGTTGCACTGCTAAACTCGCAAAATTTAAAAGGAACGAATATAACTTTTGTTTTTAACTTTGTTTCTAACAAATTATGAACTGGGCTTACTTCACATAAGAGCACTGTGTTTTCATTGATTAGTGTTGCCTTATGTTTTTTATATTTCTATGGGATAGAATCGTGGTATAATTACATATACGTGCTATATTATAAATCTCCTAGAAATTTGCAGCCGTTTGACCATGCCGTGCGTTCCTTAAAAATTGTGTTTTGCCTGAAATACATTTCAATGGCGGAAACAACGTCAGAGAGATGTTTTAACTAGTAGCAGTAGTTTAGAATATTTACTACCAAAAGCATTTGATGATTGTATTACGCCACAATTTAATTTATAGATTTCTAGAAATTCGAAAATAACAAGGTTTGGTAATACAAAAACTTCACTTCTTTAATAGTATTTAAATTTTACACGACACTCAGAAATCAATGTTTACTTCGATCGGTGAACTTTTTTAAAATAAAACTAAATGCTATTATGCCGTCAGAAGCAAATAATTGAAGTCGAAAATTATTTGGCCCGGATAATTAGGGAATCTAACAATAACAAGGGAGCAACTTGATCATCGGTTTATATAAAATAGAAAGAAGATATTGAGAAAATTGAGTTTTTAATATTATTTCCTAGCTTGCCGACGTTGTCGACATCAGAGGCTCAAAAAATCGGTATGTAATCTCCGTAACATATTATGAACCTACGTAATATATTATGAACCTCCTTTTCATATTGTTTCCATGTCAACCTGTACACTGACATGGACGGTGGCTCGATGCTGTATTCTGTACTCGAACAGAGGGTTTTAGTTGTGTTTATTAACATCACCGATCGTTATCGATGGCGAAAATTACCTTTGCATCCAGCCTCTGGATTCGAATACAGTACCTCCCGGTCCAAGTGCGGACGCTTGAACTAAGAAGCAAGGAGGAAGAAAAGAAATTTTGGAGAAATTATTGTATCGGAAGTAGAAGCTTTCGTATTTTTGCAAAGTTGTTAACACTAAATCATTTAGCAAAACCAGAAAAGTATTACAAGGTTCTACAAAATTTAAAGATACAATTTTCCAGTAGGGTCACACTGGTTTTCTTAATTTAGAGAATAAAGATTTTTAGTT
The DNA here is from genome assembly GCA_932526605.1 of Nephrotoma flavescens. Lineage (NCBI taxonomy): Eukaryota > Metazoa > Arthropoda > Insecta > Diptera > Tipulidae > Nephrotoma > Nephrotoma flavescens. Next base: position 300,881,634 of record OW052220.1, on the reverse strand, counting down.
GAGCGAGGCAGTTTTTAGAAAAATTCTTGTAAGTTGTAATTTTGCATTTGAAATACATCTTGTTAAAGTTAGCCGAAAGTTGCCAGCCGAAAGATAATGCAGATAGTGTCTTGACTATTTTTAAACTCTCTTTATACTCTCGCTTCTATCGATATTTAAATTCCTATAAACTGAAATAATTTCTCCTTCACCTGAATGATATAACCCGATCCTAAATTCTCCTAAATTCGAGTTCATGAATGATTTTTGCTGTATTCAAGACACTATCTGCATTATCTTTCGGCTGGAAACTTTCGGCTAACTTTAACAGTATTTGAAATACCCTGTCAAAGTTAGTTGAAAGTTTCCAGCCGAACAATGGTAATGCTGATAGTGTCTTTGCTATCCCAGCCGTATGATTATTTTATAGCTGAAAGATATATCACTTGATAAACATTTAGTTCTACTATCACCACTAAATAACCAGAGTACAGAAAAAATCTGTCAAATATGCCAAATTGGTCCAAATCGTATGACATAACGTGTGTTCTGTAACTTTTGAACTTCCACTTTCCCATCGATCCCGCACTATGTTTATTAGATAGGTCATAAACCTAATATAGCCGGAATTATTCGCTGGTGTGTTACATAAGATGATAGAGGAACGTTAACCGTATAGGGGAAATAATTTTTGAGAACTTTTGTTTGTTTAGTATTCGAGATATATTCCATTGCACTAAGAAATTATTCGCTGGCAGGGCTAGTGGGTTGATAGAGGAAGGTTTAACTTAGATAGATAGTATAAGGTGAGGAAGGTTTAACGTATTTGAATTGAAGTAATTTTTTGAGAATTTTTATTTGTTAAGTATTCGAGATGTAGTCCATTGAACTCAGTACTCAGTACAGTAGATAGATAACATAAGATGATAGAGGAAGGTTTAACGTAAATCAAAAAAAATTTTGAAAATTTTTGGCGGTTTAGTATTCGAAATGTAGTCCATTGAACTCAGAAAATATTCGCTGTTCGGACTAGTGGGTTGATAGAGGAAGGTTTAACGTAGATAGATAACATAAAATGACAGAGGAAGCTTCAACGTATTTGAAGTAATTTTTGGGAATGTTTGTTTTAGTATTCAATTTATAATCCATTGAACTCCGAAATTATTCGCTGGCCAGCCAGTGGGTTAAATAAACTGATACAGGAAGGTTTAACGTATTTGAAGTAATTTTTTGAGAATATTTGTTTGTTTAGTATTTGGGTTGTAGTCCATTAAACTAAGAAAATATTCGCTAGTCGGACTAGTAGTTTGATAGAGAAAGGTTTAATCTAGATAGATAACACAAGGTGATAGAGGAAGGTTTTTACGCATTTAAAGTAATCTTTTGGGAATTTGTGTTTTAGTATTCGATATATAGTCCATTGCACTAAGAAATTATTCGCTGGCAGGGCTAGTGGGTTGATAGAGGAAGGTTTAACGTAGATAGATAACATAAGCTGATACAAGAAGTTTTAACGTATTTGAAGAATTTTTTGGGGAATTTTTGTTTTTTAGTTTTCGTGATATAGTGCATTTTACTAAGAAATTATTCGCTAGTCGGACTAGTAGGTTGATAAGGAAGGTTTAACGTAAATATATAGGATGATACAGGAAGGTTTAACGTATTTGAAATTATTGTTTGGAATTTTATTATGTTTAGTATTCGATATATATTCCATTGAACTAAGAAAATATTCGCTGGTTTGACTAGTGGGTTGATACAGGAAGGTTTAACGTAGATAGATAACATAAGATGATATAGGAAGGTTTAACGTATTTGAAATATTTTTGGGGAATTTTTGTTTTAGTATTCGATATATAGTCAATTGAACTCAGAAATTATTCGCTGGTCGGACTAATGGGTTGCTATAGGAACGTTTAACGTAGATATATAGGATGATAGAGGAAGGTTTTCACGTATTTGAAGTAATTTTTTGGGAATTCTATTTGGTTTAGTATTCGAGATATATTCCATTAAACTAAAAAATTATTCTTTTCGTCAGACTACTGGGTTGATACAGGAAGGTTTAACGTAGATAGATAACATAAATTATACAGGAAGGTTTAACGTATTTAAAGTAATTGTTTGGGGGATTTTTGTTTTAGTATATTCAATATATAATCCATTGAACTCCGAAATTATTTGCTGGCCGGGCAAGTGGGTTAAATAAAGTGATACATGAAGGATTAACGTTTTTGAAGTAATTTTTTGAGAATTTTTGTTTGTTAACTATTCGAAACATATCCCATTGAGTTCAGAAATTATTCGCTGGTTAGACTAGTGGGTTACATAAGATGATGGAGGAAGGTTTAACGTATTTAAAGTAATTTTTTTGGAATTTTAGTTTGTTTAGTATTTGAGATATAGTCCATTGAACTAAGAAATTATTCGCTAGTCGGACTAGTTTGTTGATAGAGGAAGTTTGAGCGTAAATAGATAAGATGATAGAGGAAGGTTTAACGTATTTGAAATAATTTTTTGAGAATTTTTGTTTGTTTAGTATTCGAAATATATTCCATTGAACTCAGATATTATTTGCGGACCGGACTAGTGCGTTACAGAAGGCGCTAGAGGAAGGTTTAAATTTATCGTATTCAAAAATAATTGTTTGAGAATTTTTGTATGTTGTCGTACCAAATATGTACGTTAATCCCTCCTCTATCATCTTATGTAACCCACTAGTCCGGCCAGCGAATGGTTCCGGCTATATTCGAATACAGCCTATAATACGCCCGGCTAACCTTAGATTATAACCTATCTAATAAACCTAGAGGGATCAATGGGAAAGTGGGTAACTCAAAAGTTGCAGATCATTTTATCAATTTAGTTGCGGAAAATTGTAAATTTATTGTAATTTACATGTCATACGGTTTGGACCAATTTGGTAAAATTTTAAAGATCTTGACAGATTTTTTCTGTATTCTGACAATTTAGAGGTGATAGTAGAACCATCGACAATCAAAGAAGATTTTTCATTTGAACTGAAAAAAAAACAAAATTTAATTCTGATAATTCCAATGTCATCGTTTGATCTCTGTTTTAATTTTTACGTTTACATAGGATGAAATATCTCTTTTATGTTGTCTGTAATGTCTGTAATTGCCAAGTAATGTAAAAGGGCTATAAAATATTTTTTCGGCTGGGATAACAAAGACACTATCCGCATTACCTTTCGTCTAGAACTTTTCGGCTAACTTTAACAGTATCATAGAATTTCTGCTGGGTGATGGCCACAATATACACCCCCTCCATACTGTTAGCTTGTATGTCAGTAACCCACAATTTACGAATATTTTGATTAAACTTTCATTCACAAGATTTAAAGAGAACATCACCGCACCAAAAAGCTCCCCCCCCAACAAATTACTTATTTTATGTGTGTCGAATGTTAAGATTTAATTCAAACATCCACGTAACATAGTGTTCCAGATATGTATATCCAGGTAAATACATAAATATTCACAAAAGGGAATTAGAAATATAAAAGTATAAGAAAAAAAAGTTGACATAAAAATCGAAAGTGCGAGAAGACGAGATGAAGAATACAGATCTTAGCACATTATATATTAAATAAGGATTTATGTACAGAGAGCGATAGCAAGCAAAAAAATAGACGTACCAAAAATCCATATGGCATTATAATGAAATGAAAATATGTGGCACGCATGTCAATTTATTGCATGCTGTGAAACCATTATTTATCCTTGAGATTCTAGAGATTTCTGTATAACATATTACTTATCATATATGTTATGTTACTAAAAACAGGTGACACGGTTTACTATACTACATTAAGCTTTCATTATAACGAAATTGTTTATCTTTTCATTATGAATTATTATTAATTAATGGTCATACGTATATCGTCGTGTGTATACGTGTAATGTTTTCATTTTCATAATATAAATCATATGTGACGGTTGGAGTCTACACCTGCCTGACCAGCAGAGAGTGAATGAGATATAATTAATTTTGCTTATGGGCGAGATCTCATGTAATAGATTAGGGATTAATTTGGAAATGACATTAAGTATATTTGTAAATATCACCTTAAAATCTTTTTTGTTACGTATACGAGATCCAGATGCCGCCAACCCAAACCATTTTTTGTAATAAGGTCCTCTCCCTAATGAATATTCTGGGGGTAATTAAATATTTAACTTTGTAACATACATTGTCGAGAAATCTTTTGATTTCAAAATTTTGAAAATATACCTTTTTGAATGATAACTTTTCAATTCTTTTGTGCGGTACAGCAGTTCTGTGTTGTTTTAAGTAATCGAACCGTATACCATAAAAAATAATCTGTAATACAAAGTTAGTTTATTTATATAAAATAATTTAATTAATTTAGTTTGTTTTCGGTTCTTAGCAAACATTATATTTTCTAGGAAAATAAATTTTTTAATTTAGAATTTTTTTTTCTTAGAATTTTAATTTTTTTATGTAGGCTCCCTTTTCTGGTACACACTCGTAAATCTAAAAAAGGATGTATTTATTGAAGATATATTTTTATATACGTATGCTGAATTGTGAACGGTTTGGTAATTTTTATCCCTTTTTGTGTTGGCTATTTTTTGTATAGAGAGAAGGATGGAGGCAATATCCAATAAAGATAGTAAATCAATAAATTTATAGGTTATGTTGATGGTTTTGTATAATTTCGGAATAAATTGAGTCGTAAACAGTTGGTATATGTAAAATAAGAAATATGCTTTAGGTTGTTTCAGGAAATAAATATTTGTTCAACAAATTATTAATTTTAGATCTCATTTCCCAATCCCCAATTAACATAAAATCGACAAAAAAGTTTAAGATTGGGTGCTAACTTAGTATTTTAAAAATTAGAACCTTTGTTGCCAGTTTGATCCAGCTATACAATTTTCGATGTGTATAGTTCAAATTCTTTGTTGGTATAATTTTAAATTTTGTTGGAGATGACACCAACCGTTTCCACGGCAGTTGGAGGTGACTTCTGAGCACCCCACAATCAAACATCCCGCAACACGGTTTTAAATAAAACACCAACATCGGACAACACTTTTTCGTAAAGCTGTCAAAATCGTCTGATCCATAAGGAAAACGTACTTTTTTGAAACAATCAATTTATTTTTTTGCTTTTCTCGCACTTGAGCCGGATTTGAACCGTGCTCGTGACTTGTGAAACTAGTGATCATAAAACGTGATATTCTAGTAAAAAAAAAATCAACATAATTTGGTAGTGCAATGACAAATCGCGAAAAGCAAGCGTCGCTACAGCGGATCCTTTGACTAGGAACAAAGAAGGGCAAGGAGCTCTTGATCGACACGCCAGAAATCAGCAACGAGTTCTGCCTAACTCCTATTACTCTCCCGAGTCGATTCAAAATTTTTCATGTCGGTTACAAGATCTCTGGCACGCTCTCAATGGTTGACCCAAACTTGTTTACATCCTCTTGGACAAGATGAAGCCCAACCAACCAACTAATCAAACGTCTAGTTTAACGGCAACCATCGATGACAATAACACCAACGACAACATGCTCAGGTTATTTTGAGAAATCAAAGATGGTAGTTCATCTCGAGAATTTAGTCTGAATCATGACTCAGAATGTGCGCGGTACTACGAATCGACGCATTATCGCAATGAAGATGGAAGATACACCGTATCTCTGCTTTTCAATGAGAACTCGTTTCTCCTTTTAAGGGCACGAGAGGATGCAGTATTGAGATTACAACATAGGAAACGACGGTTTGCCAAGACCGATCAACTACATTTTGAGTACAATAGATTCAGTCAAAACACTCGAGCTATATTGGCCTCCTTTGGTCCATTGATTGAGATTCATCATAAATGCGCCCCCAGATGTTCGTGCATCAGCCAAATGGTCAATACTGTCGCGGGCATCAAAGATATTCGATCCGTTTGGCTGGGTATATCCCACACAATTATCTCAAAAATCATACTACAAGAATTGTGGGTACACGATATGTCGTGGAATGAAGCGGTCGCAAATTCATTCGCTCAAAGATGACTCACTCATTTCACGGCCTTCTGCAAACCATCCAACATTGATATCTCGGCACAACAACACATTCGACAGACTTCATCACCGTACTCGAGCTCAATTGGGCATTCGAGTTTTTGGTCAAGCTGGTTCAAGAATCACATTTCCCTAAGGATATACAAAGGTGCCAATCCAAAGAATATCTATTAGACAAGAGGCTACGTCGATATCTGAGCCCTTTCGTTGGCAGTGCCGGTATCATACACACGGAAGCATCCGACCATTTTTCTTACCAGCATACGAATATACTCATTTCACAAGCGCATCGGGCAACGCTACTCGATGTTCCACAGCCGATACTCGAACACTTGCGAAAGCACTATTAAATTTTAAGCAACAAAATCATAATTAATGTGGGCACACGTACATAAACGTGTTGTGTGCTGCGAGTCTTTCATCGCATCGTGTTACTGCTTCGAGACCATTTCTACAGGGTTATATTTGTATTTTTGTCTGCCTATCTACAAAGGCACCACATATGGAACTCACCACAAACGCATTTATCTCATCGATTAAGAGGTTCACTTCAAAGAACGAAAAATACAAAACCTGTACAAAGATTGCGCAACCAACTTCGTCGGAGCTAGTCGCCAACAAGCATTCTTGTATCAGTAGAGCACGAAAAATGTCACTGCGGAAATCGCTGCTTTTTTGGATGAGGCTGGCACCACCTGGAATTTCATTCCTTCTGCTTCACCGCACTTTGACGACTTGCTGGAAGCTGGCGTAAAATCGTCATGGACGAAACCGTACTCACGTTCTAGGAGTTAACGCAACCAAACATGGTGTCATGTTACGAACGACCCTGATGACTACATGACCCTCATTCCATGGTATTTTTTAATCGGGGAAGCACCAATTACCTCACCTGAACCAACACTATATACTCGGGGTGAACCCAGCGCGGAATAATTTTTTCGCCTAGTCCTTATCAAGGAGGGGAGCATACCACCTTCATCCAGTATCTGACTTAGGAGTTCGAGGCGTCACGTTAAGATGAGAACGGCGTACACAAGCGACCAGTAAAAGCTATGTCTATTGCCTATTCCAGACAACCAACATTAAAGTATTAAAATACTCTAGGGCGGTTGGCAATATTGAAGATGACACCAACTCGTCTCCACGACAGTCGGAAGTGACACCTATCGATGGGTACCCTCCAATCAAACATCGGCCAACACATTTTCGGAGCTGCCAAAATGATGTCGAGAATTTTCGAGTTTATTAGCCTGGAAAACAAGCTCAAAAATAAAAAAATATAAGAGTGAGCAACCAACCATTTCCCTTTCCAGAAATATTAAAATACGTCGACGGAGAATTGTTTATTTTAATCGGGAAAAGAATTAATGGCGAAATAAATATTATTTTGGTAAGGTTAGGTAACCTGCGGGAGTTGGCATGGTTCTTTCCAAGTTGTTCCTCGAATTATGCGTCCGCTCTTTACAATTCATGCATACCGCTAACCGGTATATTAGTGAATAGTGATACGATATCAAAACTTACCATCAACTCATTGGTATCAACGGTTATATGGTCATCATCCCTTCACTCATAAATCAAACACAGCAATGAATTTTGTTAGTAGAGTGTTCAATTTAAGCTCCAGCTGTTTCCATTCTAAAAACCGAAGATTGGTCGTAGAAACCCTACTCGCAAACAATTATCCGGTTAAATTGATCAACAAATTTATCGCTAAGTATTTCCAAACACATAACTATACCGGTATTCAAAATACGAGTAATGCACAAGATAACAAAAGGAATGCAACCAAACGATACAAAGCGTTAACGTATTCCAAAGGTTTATCTGAAAGAGTAGAGAGTGTCATCACCACCTATTGTCCAGATATAAAGTTGGCTTACAAACCCGCAAATAGTCTACGCAATGTCTTTACTAAACTAAAAGATAAAATTCCGCGTGAAAAACAGACAAATGTTATATACCGAATCCCATGTCTAGGCACCTTGAATGATGGTTCCACTTGTCACTTATCCTATGTCGGACAAACTAAACAGTATCTCGAAAAGAGGTTAAAAAACCATAAACGTGATTTGGAAAAATCCAATGAATTCGAATCACCAAAAACGGCCCTAATTGAGCACTGTCTCAAAGAAGGACATAAACCTGATTTCGAGTCTGTGGAAGTTTTGGCCAAAGCCGATCTCCTTGGTCGTAGGTTAACTATGGAAGCATTACACATCCTTAGTGAAGACTCAATGAACATAAAACAAGATACTGATCATATCGCACCGGTTTTCTGTGCGTTGGTTGATGACTTCAACCACACAAAAAACAAAAAAAGACGACGTACAAACACAAACACACAGAATAAGCACGCACACAACAAACGACTACGGATGTTTTAGTTTAATATACGTTTTGGTAATCAGTTTGTTTATTGACACCCGATCAATTACCGGTCGGTAGTTTTTTAAATACTTTTTTAGTATTTTTATTATTTTCTTGTGATGATGGCGCAGTACTGTGAATAATTTGTGAGTTCTTTTCGCATTTTTACTTTTTATATTTTTTCTTCAATTTTATGTTTTTTAAACTTTATGTACAAATTTTGTGAATACATATTTATTTATATTTTTACTAATGTGTGAGTGCTAAAATTAATAAAAGAAATATTATATTTTTGTAGAAATAAACTACACCCCCCCTTTGAAAATGGCGCATTAACGCCGAAACATGTCGGGGTAACAAAGAAGATTTTACATCTTTTATTTTTAAAAAACAAGACCGCAAAGCTTGATTTACGATAATTTTCTATTCAAAAATCGTAAATCCTAAGTGCCTGGGACCACTTTTTTGATCTATTTACTGTTATATTTAATTGTGACCTTCTCAAAGTAAGTTTCAATTAGAATGGCCAGATAATTCTCTCTATAGAAAAACCGTCAACCCAAAGTGTCTGGAATGAACACCACAAAAATTCGAAGAAACTCGAAATACAATAATTTTCTTCAGAATATTCAAAAATCGTCAATGGTAAGTGCTTGGACAATTTAAGTTTTTATTAAACGTATTTCCTGTTAGAGTTAATTATAACGTACTTAAAATAAGTTTCTATAATTTCTATAATTTTTTATAAAATATTCAAAAATTGTCAATCCTATGTGCCTCAAATCGTTATTTTTACTTATTAGAAAAAATTTCTAGTTTGTTTATAAGTATTTTGCAAAAGGTTATGAAACGAGTCAATGATGGAGGCTTCTTGACCACTTTCTTACAAGTTAATATAAAAATAATTCGAGAAATCTATTTCGGTTTTTCCCCTATTTAAACAATTTATAAAGCACGGAAAACAAAAATTAATAAACCAAAATTTTTGTTTTATATAGCCGTCACACTCTAACAAACGATGATTTTGTATTTTATATCTACCAAAAAATATCCGTAATTTTTTTTCGTATTGTGTTTATGTTTGTCTTTTTTTTGTGTTCTGATAACAAGAAAAAATAAAAAATGAAAAAGAAAAGTTGTGCTTTGTGCAGTGTTATCAAAACCAAACTATTCAATATTACAATAAATATTGGTAAGTTTTTATTTGCGGGATAATAAAACTATTATTTTGAGTTTGTACAGATAAATATTTCGTCATGTCACTTATACAATATTTCAATATTTTAAGGTAAATAATTTTGATTCTAAGGCTGCGGGCCAATAGTCGGGTGAATCTTTTACTATGGTATAAATCGGATATAGAACAGATTTTTCGAACAGTTTGCCATGGAGTTTTTGAAAAATAGATGATCTATTGGCCCGCAGCCTAAAAAGATTTAATTATTTACATAATTTGTATTAATAAAATCACTATGGGTTTTCAGATTATAAAATATACAAAATGGAATTTTTATTACACTAAAGCTGTGTGCCAAACTTAAGGTAAATCGTTTACTACAGTAAAAACCGGTTTTAGGGCAGAATTTTCGATCAGTCTGCCATAGAGTTTTTGAAAAATAATTGAATTTACAGAAAAATTTACTTAAAATTAACTTTTACCTTAAGTTTGGCACACAGCCTAAGTATGGAAAATAATTTCACTTAAATGACCCCTGTTTTCAGCTTCGCAATGATGGGCTCGTTTTAGAGCATTTTCCATAATATCTTTGAAAATTTGTGGCTGTAGCGTTTGAATTTCTGCAACATTGTTGGCCAGAGTTCAAGGATTTGTTGTTTGTTATAGAATGGTTCAACACCAGTGCAGATCTGATACCCCGCAAAGGTCTCACACGGTGATTTTGACGGCTAAATCTCAGGGAGAAATGCGATGGGTCGTGCGGTTAGATACTTGTGGGTTCCTGGCCTACACCGTGATTACAGAAAATTGAAAAAAAATAAAAAAACGCAAATAATAAATAAAACCCAGAGTTCCGCCGAAATTCGTCGGCCGGAACTTGAGGAACGAACAAAATAATTATAACCGAGTGAGGTGCCTTGGTGCGCACATCCGTTCGGATTCGAACAGCGCCGAGCGCTGGTTTCGAGTCGGATGCGGGCACCAAGGGACCGTCAATACGATACCGACACGGAACGGAGTCTTACCTCCCATCATACCATACCGAATAATAATTAGTAGTCCATTTCACTTAAAATCACATCCAAAAAGATAGCGACAAACCAATAAAAAAAAAGTCGAAAGAAAAATCAAATCCAAAACGGAAGTGCTGGACGAAAACCAGCGACCGTGGATATATGGAAAGAGAAAACTAAACAAAATGGCCGCCGAAAGAAAATAAATGAGGCGAGACCAATGAGCATCGGACGCGCGACGCGCATCCGTTGTTTGGCGCTCGATTACAAAATATTTGAATCTATTTCAACCACCACTACTTTAAATATTATAAGATGAATAAAAATAATAAAAATTAAAAAAAACAAAAAATGGTACCTTAATACTAAACGATTTTCGTTGCGGCCTTGGTGCCGTCATGCCATGCGAGTAGCCGCTGGACCTTTGGACACGAGCTCGCCAGAACCCGTATAAATATTTTTGTCCTCTTTGGGGCGACCTTTTTGTCTTTGATAAGTTTTGTTGTTTTCCCGTTCCGCGTCCTTCCGCCTTACAACATACACGTTGAGCGACGGCTCGCCTTAACTGAACTATATTCCGTGGCGGCCTTGGACGACGGTCATGCCACAGGTGCGATTCATCCGGACCGTTGTGGCTTCTACGGACTGCGGGCGTGGTACTACTGAATGATTTGGCCTCGACTGGCCACCTTAAATGATTTCATTGGGTGGTCTTTCCGCCTTACCTGTACTATTTTGCCTGTTTGGGCACAAACCTCGTGGTTGTGGAATTATTGATAACCGAAAAATATGGTGACCGACAAAACAATGTCCTGCTAGGCAATCTCTATGGGTTGCCCTCTTCGCCGACGATATATATTTAATTTGAGGCCACGTACTGGCAGCCTTCATAAAACTGAATTACGAGATGCAATCTTATCGCCGATAAATTTGAATTAAAATCCGTCAGACAATCGGTATGGATTGCAATTTACACTCTATAAGTAATATACACTCGCGGCGCCAGTGCCGGTTCTGCGAGCGCGACAACCACACCTCTACAACAATCCACGGTTTGATACTGTTTCTTTACAGCTGAGAAAAACCAAAACACAATGTACTCTTAAATTGCTGGGCCATATTATTTTGCTAACTAACTTTACAACACAAGTTTTGTTTCTTTATTTTTTTTATTCTTTTATTACTTATTCCTTATTAAATATATACTCTTTAAGTTTATAATTTTCAACAACAAAAATTCGCCGCTTACCCACAAAACAAAGTTTTAACTTATTAAACTTTAAAATTATAAATTTTATTTTAATTACAAAATGGCGGGGTACTCGACTGTATAATTCGAAAATCCAAACTAGACTTCTTTTAATAACCACCGCAACGATACTGTTTTAAACAAACGCCCAAACTCTCATTTTCTAAAAATTTCGCGCACCGCACAACGAACGCCAAAACGTTCTACAAGAATTTTTTTTCTTCTCTGTTTTACGTTTGTATCAATTTTCATTGATACGAACGAGAAACATACAAAAAAAAATATTCCTCTAGACAGAGAGTCAAACCGAAATTAATAACGTTCCGGTTTACGGTTACGATCCAAACTTTTATTTTTCGTTACAATTCAGTTCCGGTTTTGATTTCCTTTTTCGTTTCGGTTCCGGTTTGGGTTCAAACCCGGTTCAAACCGGTTTTTTTAGTTAATCATTAATTTATTGATACATGCATATATACACCGTACCGTTCAATAAAAAATACTATAAACAGTAAACAAATAAATTTATTTTAATAATATTTCAAGAAATATACATAAAATAATAAACATACATATAAATTAAATAATAGTATTTAAATAATAATTTCATTTTTAGATCAATAGAATTGTTTAATTATAAATATAAATTGCATTACGTTAGTAACGTACATTAATACGATGTACGTAATTTAATCACATTAGAAATTAGAAGTTTCTATTCAATTTACACATTAGAATATTTTCTAAATTACTTTCTGTTAAATTTGTACGTTTTTCAGTCAATATAAGTTTCAAAGCGGAAAAGTTCCGCTCAACGCTTACTTGCGTTGAAGGGACAGCGAGAATAACTTTAGCAATCTCCGCCAATTCTGGGATAAAACTGCATTTCGATTTCCAATATTTGAGAACGTCGATGCTAGCAGATTCTCTAGCAGGAGCAAAGGCACAAATTTGGGAAGTTAAAACTGCTGTTTTTTGTTCATATGCATCATACATATTGTCTATATGCAAATTCTTTTCTTTTTCCTTTTTCGATAAAAATTTTTCTAACTCAGATGAGACCCTTTCAATTGATGTTAGTTGCTCATTTATTTTCAAATCACATTCTGGTTTATCAGAAATCTTTGCAACTGAATTGTAATAAAATTGGCCAACTTTGGCTATAAATTCACGTGCTCTAAGTAAAAAATTATAACGCGGATCAAGGTAAAGTGCGGATACAACGTAATCGTGTTGAAGTAACTTTATTTCCCGATTATGTATTGCTTTTTGCAATGCTATACTTGAAGCGGAATCAATTTTTTCAATTTCCAGTTTTAATTCTATCCAAAAACCATAAAAATCTCCAATTAGCAGTTGCTCGCTTTGTAATTTAGCTGTTGCTATCTTCAACGGTTTGAATAATGTCACAAATTCATCAACAAACTTCCATTCTGCATCGGAAAGCTTCAGAAAAGGATATGTTTCTTCGACTTGTTGGCAGAAATCTTTCAGCTCCAATAAACGTTCAAGCATATCATAGGACGAATTCCAACGCGTTTGACAATCGATTTTAGCAATCTTTTTCTTTAGAGCTTTGGTAAGCACTAGCATATTGTTTGTTCGCAGCTTTTTACAAACAAATCGACATTTACTTAATTTATTCGAAACGGTTCTGTCTTTAATCACATCGTATATAGCTAATTGCAAAGTATGTGCAGCGCATCGCACAGAAGAAATTACAGTCGTACCATTTGTAAACTCTAAATCTGTTGGATCATTGCAATTTTCACTGGATATTATATGACTTGCTAACATATCATTTTCATTTACAAAGATGTCATCATCATTAAACTCATCGTCAATATCACTAGATTCTTCCTGATTCTCAACATTATCGTTACTAACCGTAACATTAACATCACACTCGTTTTCTAAATCTAGCTCAAGAAGCCGCATAGTCTTAACCATATTAGATCCGTTGTCGGTCGTTATAGTATAAATTTGTTTCAATTCGATTTCATATTTTTCTAAAATCTTAAGAACAACCTCTTTAATATAGTCTGCCGTATGTTTTTGTTTCATTTCGGCCATGGCTAATGTGCGTAGTATTATCTTGTCGTCTAAAATGTATTGAGCGTTTATACCTAATATAGATCTATTGCAACGAGTTGCGACATCAAGTTTAATACTGATCATTTTTTCACGAACCTCTTTTCTAATATTGGCTTTTATTTGTTCTGCAAACTCATTGACTTTTTCTCGGATATTTTGTGGATTAATTTTAATGCTTAAATCCATTCCCGAAATTAAAGGTTGAAGAATTTTCATAAACCCGGAACTTCGTAAAATACTAAATGGATAGCCATTTTTAGTTACTAATTCGACACACGCCTGAACAAGGGACTCTTCAGTCATATTTACTAAAACTTTTGCAGGTTTAATACATTCCATTTGAAGTACTGACGGTTATTTCTTGCAAATTTTTTTATGTTGTGGTTCTCCACTCAATATTTTCTCTTTTTTGTGAATTTCGAATTGGGTTACGTGATACCTTTCAACATGTCTCTCAAAGTTGGCCGCATGATTGCCTGCTATAATAGCACCACAGTTGTTTATTTGGCACACGCCATTATTATCTATTTTGTTTATTTTAAAAAAAATTCTAATTTTATTTTCAATTTTTCTTCCCATTGTCATTGATGTTGTTTGTCTAAAAAATATGTGTTATTTTAGGTTAAGTTATAAAATGTTTTAATGGAAAACTTACCTTACGCTTACCAATTTAATGCGAATGGATAAATACGCGTGTTAGTTTACAATTAATATTTTTTTAGATAATTTCCAATGAATTATGTACTTAATTTAGTTTTAATTTTATAAAATGACCCGTAAAGTGGATGTCCATTCGAATTAGTTGTACACATATAATAATTTTGACGTTTACCCATTAGACATATGTATGAAAAACTCAACATGAAATTTGACGATTACGACTTACCGAAAAAGTAATAGACCCACGTAACCAGAAGATGATAAACGAATGGTATAAATTAAAATTTTTATAAGTTACAACAAAAAATTTCAAAAGCGACCAAAACGAAAAAGAACAAAATGAACCGAAAAAAAATTGCGTTTCGGTTACGGTTTACGTTCCACCCTTTATGATTATTTCGTTACCGTTTCCAGTTTCAGTTCAACAAAAATATCGGTTAATACCGGTTTTCGGTTTACGGTTCAGTTCCGGTTTGAATCTCTGCCTCTAGAGCGCATTGCTGCACATTAGTCTCGCTCTCATTTACTCGACGATCGCGTGGCCTTATTGTATTGGGAAAGACGAGAATTAAAAAAAAAACCTTCCACACGGTGTAAAATATATTAGTACATCAAATGACACGTGTTCGTGCACAGGTGGCATTGCTATCAGACGAAATACTAAATTACCATGGAATGAAACTCCAAAAGAACACTCATAGACAAGGGAAATGGATATTAGGACCATGGAGTCGTAACAGATTGTCCCGGGCTTGTTCACAACCTCAAAGAAAATAGATGGGTGCTGACAAATCTGGCGAACGCGCTGGCCAATTAATTTCCGAATTTCTGGGAATTATTCGCTCTCCAAAAATTTGCATTAAAAGTGCCATTGTGTCTCGGGCAGTGGCTCCATCGTGCTGAAACTACACCTCAGGTCTGTTTTCAAGAGCAGTACGTACAAAATGTTCTATCATAAACCGATGGCCCGAATGAATGGATCTTGGATTTTCAGAACCCCAGAACCCGCAGTTCTCCTTATTAACACAGCCATTCAAATGAAAACGAGATTCATCACTCATAATCAGATTTTCAATAAAAGTGATTTCATTCAAACGGGGTCATTTAAGTGACATTTTTTTCCATACTTAGTGTAAAAAAAATTCCCTTTTTTATATTTTATAATCTGAAAAAAAATATATAAAAACGAAAAACTTATTAAATTTATAAACCCCATGGTTATTTTTGGTCCACCCTGTAAAAGTTTCGTAAACAAACCCTTCATGACACTATTCTGGCTTTCCCTGGGAATAGGGAATTGGAAAAAATATTTTCATAGCATTTTTGTCAAAATTATATTTTTCTGGCCTACTGAGGGAAAAAGTTTAGTGTTAATATTTTCGAAATGAAAGCTGTTTCGCGTGCGCATGTTAGAGGCCAATTTTGCTTTCAGCAATATTTGTTTGTGAATTTCTAGTAACGGAAAATAATTGTTCATCATAGTTGGCTTTTCTACAGTAGTAATTGTAATCTGAATCGGTTTTATGAAATTTTTTTTTTTTAGGTTGATTTAAAGCCAATCTACTTTAATTACTACTGATAAATACGCCAAATATGATGAATAAAATTATTTTCCGTTACTGAAAATTAACAAACAAATATTGCTGAAAGCTAAATTTGCCGCTAACATTAAAACTAAGCGAGCTTTGCGAAAGCAACACAGCTAAAGTTAAATGGGAAAATATTTTCCCAAATAAAAATTTTGTGGGACAAAATTTTTCCCAATTAACTTTGTTTTGAAAATTCAGTAGGCCAAAAAAATATAATTTTGACAAAAATGCTATGAAAAAATTTTTCCCAATCCGCTATTCCCAGAAAAAGATAGAATAGGGCCACAGATGACTAGCAAAACATATAAAGACTCTCGTAAAAAATAGAAACAGTGAGTAATCGACAGATGCTGGTCTCCACCGGCATCTGGAAGGAATATACGGATATCAAAGACTAACGACAAGATATGAGACAAGAAGTAGTGCGAGTCAAATAAAACGCTGTATGTATGTATTATCACAAAACAACCCAATATGACTGAGGAAATTGCAAAAATGGCAGAGTTCAGTTCTGCGAAGTAAAAAAGAGGGAGGTGGTAAGCCAAATCTAAAATCTATGCAGAAAAAGTTGGCTTATCAATCGATGAATGGACCAGTGCGAATAATATTCGATATATGGATGTCCATTTTTATTTTTCAACGAGTCGAGCAGCTTGGAATTAGTAACGATAGATGATAACTGTCCAGCTGAAAAAGCATTGGCCCTTGTTCATAAAAAGTTAAATAAGTTCTAGATTTTATTAGAAAATGATGTTGTTGCAATAATGAGTAACGGGTGTGACGGTGCTGCAATAGCAGCCATACGAGACGTCATAATGTTATTTAAAGATTCCCTCGTACGAACTATTAGATTACAACTATATGTTGTTTTGGACGATACGCAGAAACTTAAGTTAAAATTGGATGTTAAAACCCGTAGGAATAGAATGGAAACCATCATTGAATGATGTACTCGAATAAAAGGCCCCACCATAAAAACGCGCTGCTGATTTGAATATAGAAAGCATGTGAAACGACGAAAAATTGTACATTGCGGAAGCCCTACTGGTCTCCTTAAAACCTCTTAAAATTATAGCGAGAATCCTTAGTCGAGAAGACGCTACATTATTGACAGTAGAAGAGGTACTGACATTTTTATTTAATAGTTGGCAAAATAACAATGTTTGTTGAATTGAATTCCGGATCTGCTTTCTACATCTGGGGGAACTCAAAACAGTTTACAATTAACCCTGCAGCAATTCAATCCACAAATATTCGTAAACATCATAACCTTATAATACACCGGAAATTCACTTTCATCATAACCTTATAATACACCGGAAAGAAACGACAAGTAGCAAAAATCATTGGAACCTAGCATTATAATTAACTTAAACTGTAAATAAATAATTAAATAAAATAAAATAATGAAGCTCGGTAATTATTACGAAAAGTTTTCTTAAGCTTTTAATTAAAGTTCAAGTATCACACAAAATAATCTTTGGTACTAAAAATAACATACTACATTCGCATATAATATACAAAATGCGAAGAAAACTATTTTAATATAAATAAATTAAGAAACTGAAGATGTGGGCATAAACTATATACAACTAAAATATTTTCTCGAAAAACAAAAAAAGTTTTTTGTTGGTTTAACATCTTATGAGTACATCTTTCACCACTATATACCAGGTAAAAACCTAAAATACGTTTCATAGGGGAGATGGAGTAGTTTGTATACAATTTAAAATAATTAATTTATTCTTTATAACAACATCATTCAGATCTGTATAAATTAATTATTTTAATATCTCGTTATACGATATGCAAATATTTGGGTCAAATGAAAGTACGACGCCTGTCGCACATAACAAACAATATTTATATAAAATCAAAATATATTAACAAAAAAAAATATTATATTGTAAATTGAAATTATGGGTAAATGATGTTATTTAATATTTCATTACGATGCTATTATTACAAATTCGTCTGAATTTTCCACAATATTTATGTACCGTTGTACAGTTGGCGTAATGAAACGTGCTTTTATAATGATTTCATTTATGATGCGCCATTGTATTATAAAATATTTTTATTACACGAAGCTTTAGCTATACGAGTACAATGAGGCGCTTGGTGTACACGACGATAAAATATAATGGGTCAAAATTAATTAAAAATTGTGAAAAATATAAAATTTTGTAGTGTAGTCCCAAAACCAAAATTGAAAATTGTTTAGAATCAGTGGCGAGAGGGAGTGCGTGTGAATGGTTAAAAATAATGTTAAGCATCCCCAGCTTGACACTTTTAAATTATATGTATATAACGAAATCTTCTTGGTCGAGAAAAGGTTATATTTATATCGATATAACATCTGGTGTCTCTAAAAATTAATTTCTATTATTTTTATTTTGTCACTGTTTCCGTTCTAAATGATTTCCAATCTGAGTCAAAAATTAGGAATTATTGAAGTGCTTGAAATATTTTTTTTTTATTTCTATTAGAAATTAAACTATAGACTCGTATAAAAAAGATGTAGTCATAAAATATGTCTGTTATAAACAATATCTAAATAATTTACTATAAATGGTTAGTTGCGTTATTGAAGTACAAACCAGATAGTTAAACCGAAAAATGTGAGCTTGTAAGGGTATCGAAACAATATTCCAATGTATCGGTTCACGAATTTCGAATAAATTTTCAGAAACTTACTAAACCTCAGATTTAAACAATAAACAATAAAAAGTTTTGATAAAACGTGTAAACAAACAAAAAAAAACAACTAAATTCTCTTCTCCAAAAAGATATACTGGCAGCCACAATCACAAATTTCTTTGAATCTTCCTCCTTCAACAAAATGAAATATTTTACTCTCAGCCCAGTAAAATGTTTGTGTCATGACAGTTTTAGATGTCATGATAGAAAACATTTTCGGGGCTGAAAGTCAAAAACATAAAAATTTTATAAATAAAAAAAATGTTTTTTTTTAAATTGTAGCGGTGCACATGTTTGATAGATGACTATTTAAGGAGGATGTACGATTTTGTTTTAGAATTTTTCTATGTATAGCAGTTGAGATATAGTACATAGAAGTCAAAAACTATGAGTTCGCTCAACTAGCGGTGCACGTCGTTCCCGACTTCTATGAACTATATCTAAACTCCCATAAATAGAAAAATTCTAAAAAAATCTTACATGACCCTTAAACATTCACCTATCAAAAGATGTGAAAGCAAGAATTTTCGGGGCTGAGTTTTACAACTGTATGGATTTTTTGGGCTGAGTGTAAAAAATGTCATGATAGCAATAATTTTATTGCCATAGCATTCGTCTGAGTCTGAATTTAGCCTACCTTAGTACACATATAAAAATTGCGCTTATTTCACAAACATGTACATATTTATTTACATATTTAACTGTCATGACATTTTTTAACTATCATGATAGCAAATATTTTCGGACCTGAGAATAAAAATATCGAGATTTTTTGGGCTGAGAGTAATAGGTATCATGATACCAATGATTAGTGTTGCCATCGCATTTTTCGGGAATGGAATTTGGGCTATCTTCATATACATCCTAATATTTAATCCTAAGTTGCGATCTAAAATGTTTATTATTTACCATCGATAATAACTACTTCGACAATTGATAAACCTCAAATTAAGTTGGCGAATATTACAATAAAATTTTAATGTGCTGTGTTTTACGCCATCTATTAATAGCTGGTGCAAACTAACATTAAATTAATTTAGTCAGTAATTTAGTCAAAAACTTTGTGATTAATTTAGGGCTAAATAAATGGTAAAAAATTTGAACAATATGTATATTATTGACATCTACTGACATCCGGCCAAACTAAAAAAATATGAAGTTGTATTAAACGATAAATATTTTGTTCTTTCAACTGACAAATAGGTATTTCTGTCTTCAAATTGATTTTATGGCAATTGGAGCATTTTTTGTTTATTTGTAATATTTTGAGCTAATCAAATGTGAACCAGGTACATTAGGGATGAGACTGAATTGGATGATGAAAATGAAAGCCATATTAAATCACACAGTGGCCCTATTTTGTCTTTCCCTGGGAATAGGGAATTGGGAAAAATATTTTCATAGCATTTTTGTCAAAATTATATTTTTCTGGCCTACTGAGGGACCAAGTTTGATGTTAATATTTTCGAAACAAAGTTAAATGGGAAAATATTTTTCCCTAGAAAAATTTTGTGGAACAAAAGTTTCCCAATTAACTTTGTTTCAAAAATTTTTGCACTAAACTTATTACTTCAGTAGGCTACAAAAATATATTTTTTACAAAAATGCTATGAAAATATTTTTCCCAATTCCCTATTCCCAGGGAAAGACAGAATAGGGCCACAGGTGGAATACATATGGTTGGGTTTTACTTGATGCTACGTTTTAAGTCACTTCATCATACTAGCAGTGCAGGATTAAAATGTTATCCAGGCCTAGCATGCTCTCACTATAATGACATGTTTAACAGCGATTGCTGTAAAATTGCGTTTTTTTATTTCCATCGAGAATTAAATATGAGGGGTCCGTTATTTTTCCGTATTATGGTGCTGATTACAACACACGTCGAGAGTTTGCGACCATTAACCGAACATTTCTTTCAACAAAGTGATAAATACATTTTGGCCCAATTATCTGTAATATTTTATTGTGTTGTATTCTGGAAACAATCATATAAATAATCTTTAGGGCCACTAGTCACCCCATTTACGCTCTACTATTGCTTTCAACCCCAGTCGTTTTCGTTGAAGAGGGTGATGTATAAGCTCAGTAATAGCAATGAGAAGGTACAAATTACGTGTCTCAAAAACACGATCCGTGTTACCTGCGTGTAGAGGTGCAAAATTTATCATGGTAGTTATGTGCCTATTCTTATAGGAATGTCTGATCGTGAATGACAATAGAAATACATCAGGAATATATCTCAAAATATTTCGATTCGATTCTATTTAAAAATTTAATAACTTTTGAAATTATTTATTTTGACGATAGCCATAACTATACCATGACGTTCCATGACATTTAAGGTAAGTGAGTTATGTGTATACCTAAGAATAATAATTACAGCGTTAGACCCTAAACCTGATAAAATTTTGCGGCCGTGTGACTATGCATTTAATAATTGCCACAAAATAATATTTAGACTTTAAATGACACTCAGTGTGAGTTTATAATTTTTTGCCGCTGCAAAAGTTTCAGCAGAATATTGATTAATTTCGGAGGGGATGTTTCTTTATAAAAATACCAGTTTCGATTGGATATTAAGATGTTCCAAGGTGCAAATTTCTCTGCGGAAAAAATGTATAAACTCGCTTTGAGAGATCAAACCAAATTTGTGATAAAAATTTTCTTGCATATTCAAAATTCATTATGCCTGCTTATTTGCTTAAACGAACAAGATTAACCAGCAGTAGATGCAGCCACTTCTGGTACACTGGGTTGCTCACCACATTTCGCTTGGATCTCCCAAGTGTCATCCCGATTAACTAATCCGTATATGGGACCTGTACGAATTTTTTTACTGAAAAACAGTTTTTTGACAAAATTCGTCATTTTCGCTTAAATTTTGGAAAACTATAATGTGGACCAGTATTGTTGCCGAATTAAATTAGAACCTGTTGATCCATCGCTATCGTTTTTCTCGTAAATTTTTCAAAACACAAGCAGACAACAAAAAAGCTTCTATTGAAGCTGTTAATTTCTGTGGTAAAACGAAGAAGCTTTTATGGAAGCTATCATGTCCGGATCTCCCAATTTGTAGAAAAAGCTAAAATATAAAATTAATCCCGAACAACCAGTCCATCTGGGCTGAACGGTGGTTAAATTTTTGATTTGGAAAAACGTTTTTTGTTAAAATTTGTGATTTCCGCTTCAATTTCGGGCAACTGATCTAGGATGGTATTTTTTCAAATTTTATTTACAATCTTTTAGTGCATAATAGGTTTTTACGTAAACGATATTCTTTTCAAAATTTAGGAAGTAATGTTTGCCTGTGGATCAGATTTTAGGAAGTAATGTTTGCCTGTGGGCCATGCACCACTGAATAACTATTATCAATTTTCAGATGTCTGGTATTTTTTCAATTAATTTATTAATTGCGATAAATATTTGATGACTCTGATGGGAAATCTACCGGAAGAAAGAATTACTTTGGCACCTACGTTTTTGATTACACTTCAAAGACTGCTATAATAGACCAGCGATGTTCACAAATGGTGCTCGTTTGTTTTGTAATCATAGCCATTCATCTGGAACTGGTCACAAATCATGAATATAAATGCTTTTCTTGGCGCAACAAAACGCTTCAGTGTCCCGAGAGAAATATGCAATACAATTTATATCGACAGCGCAACAAATTTTGTTAGGAAACGAAGGTTCGTTGGCGAAGGTATCACAAGAAAATGTCCACCATCCAATTCACCTAATTTTGGAGTTTGGACACACGAAGAATTCCTGCCTACAATGAAACAAATTGAAGCTGCATACCACTGCATCCAATCACTGATGGCAAATTGTTTGAACATTTTTGGAAATGGTGGTTAAACGAATATTTAACAGGACGACAATATCGACGTTGGAACAAATTATCAAAAATTTTAGAATTTGGTCAACTAGTTCTCCTGAAAGATGATGAATTACCTCCACTTAAATGGAAATTAGGACGAATAATTTCAACTCTTAATGGTAACGAATTATTAATATTGTTTTTCAGATTTCGAACAACAGTACCTTTCAGAGACAAATTATGAGCTTTTCATGGATTTGAAGCCATCCTAAGAATAGAGCTCCGTAATAATTTACAAATACAAGTAAGCGTGGATTTGGAAGTAAGTACGATAGTAATCAAATTGCATTTTCTAACGGTGGACCAGTAAGAATCTAAGTTAAATGTGAAAACATAACATCGATGCGTTTGATTTGAACGGATCAGCAATTGTTTGATATTATAAAATTGCTTTCAGCAACTTTGACAGCTCAAAACATAGCTCTAAACTTATGCCATAGAGCGGTTTTATGCAATTCATCATTTAACGACAATACTCAACTGATACCGGAATACGACGGTAATCAATTAAACGCATGACTTTAGACCGCGGATTACACACTAAACGTGTTTGTATGCCGTGTCTGAACCACAATTCAGACTGTACCTACAAGCTAGGTAACAAAATAAAGTGTACACTGAAAAAAAAAGCGCGGAGATATTTACACATTTTGCTGTGGAAACCCAAATTTGCAATTATTACCAATAATCTTTTAATAAAGTACGAGCCTTGTAAAATTTGCAGTGCAATATATGCAGTGCATTTTCAAATATTAAAATTATTGCTGAGCAGCGTCTGATGACAAATTAGATTAATCATATTGCAATGCTGCTAGGTAAATTTGACCTGCGCAATTTGAATATATCATTTTCAATGCAAAGATAATAAAAATTAAAAAAAATTATTTTTTTCGTTGAGAATAAATTACAAAGCGGGTTTTAAATGTTCAAATACTTTTCAAAATTTACTTTGCACTTTGTAAAATAATTTTTGCGGAGAGGTTATAACCAATCAAATCATTTATTCTATCCGACTTTGCAGTTTGTTCTTCAAATTTTATTTAAAATTTCAAACAAAGATTAGTCTTAAAGTGAATGTAAAGCAGTACACAAATTACCACAGAAATGCCAGTTTGTCTAGTTTCCGGATTTGTTGGGAAAAATGGTAATTATTTCAATATAAAATAAAATATAAATTATAATTATTTTTAACCTTCATTTGCAGTTTTTTTGCAACCTTTCTTCGCGTCGTAACAAATGGCCGCTAACCTTGAGGATTAAACCATAAAAGTGCTGCAATGTTGTATGGTAAACACAAATTAAATTTACAAAACTTAATGTACATTTACTTATATTTGTTGCTTTCTTGTTTTAATTTCAGAATTTTATAAAGCAATGTAAGAGGACCGGACCAACTCAGTTCCCTGAACATTAAGAGGTTTGAGGAGAATTTAATTATTAGCAACATTACAGCAATTCAATATCTTTCGAGGCTGTTAAAGGAGTAATATGGTTGATGAAAATTCACACGTAAGTTTATTGCCAAACCAAAGATGTAAATAATTATCATCTTTATTTTAAGAAAAATCGATGGCCTTTTGTGAAAAGTGAATAAAAAAAAATTAATTATAAAAAATGTGTTTCATTAAAATTGGTTTTTAATATGTTAAATATTAAATTATGTCTTCTCCAATCTAGAAGTTTCGAGTGTTTGCTTCTGTGCAGAGTAAATATTAATGCGCTGCAATTTTCTCGATCCGCAAATTTTAAAAAGCACTACAAACCATTATCCACCTTGCTGTCATTATTTACCATGCGCTCTGTAAAGAATTTCTAAATTATTTTACAAAATGCAGAGTAAATATATCAAAGCAATAGCAAATATTGCTCATCCACCCTGAAATAAAAATAATAAAATTTACACAGCAACTTGTAATAATTGATTTGCTAAAATCGCGATAAATACAAAGCGCTTGTGTGGCTGAGTTTTTGATCATTTTTCGTTAAATATTACTCCGCTTTTTTGTGAATATCACCGATTATTTTTTTCAGTGTAGAGCTAAAGATGCATTATATCTTGCCGAAAAACCACAGAGTTTTCAGAAGATAAAAACACAACGTTTATTTTAGGCTTGAGAAACCCCTACTTTGGGTGTGCCAGCTTTCTTCTGTAAACTAAAAACGAAATACATAATTTCGGAAAATTCTCGGAGAATGAAAAACCAAATACCTACTAAAACTATTCAACCACTTCAAAACATAGGGAATGGAATATACAGTATATCCCGTACCTGATTTGAAAGTAAATTCTGCAAATGTTCAGGAAATGCAGCCTTTGATTTGCAAAGGACAAACCAGGTATTACATGGACGTAGATGAATAGGTACAAGTGATGCTACAGAGTGGCATCATTCTCAACTGGGGTAGTCAATATTCGGCACCTTCGAGAATACACAAAGTCAGAGTAGTAATTGATTGCAGCAAACTAACCGAAAAACTAGTCGATGACAAATCCCACATGCCTCAAAATGAAGTGATTTTAGATAACCCCGGCAAATTAACGTACTTCCCACCATTAAATCTAAAATCGGATTTCCACCAGGAAGGGTTGGTCAAAGGTCATTTTGAATTTTGTAGAATGCCTTTTGGCCTTAAAATGCCTAAATGTCTTTGGCCTGTGGCACTATATCCCATCAAGGGATTTGGCCGCCTCAAATGAGGTTTCATAATCATATTTTCATTTCGGATAATGAGTGATTAATTCATTGATACTAAACCAGCCGTGATTTTTTTCCTTGTCACCACCGGGAATTGAACCCAGGTCGCTGGAGCAAGCATGCTGACCACTTTGTGACTGGGCGGCTGAAAAAAATATTCGTAAAATAAAATTTGACGATGAGTGCGTTAAACCTTTGTTAATGTAAACGAAAAACACTCGTAGCGTAACAGTATCACTACATTTCAGAAGTGAAACTACTGATAGATAATGCTAAAGAAGAAACACTATCACCGGATTGTGGGCCGAATAACCGAACGGTAACTGGCAACTTCTTGATAAACCTCCGGAAGTGCACACGTATAAGAAGTTAGCCCAGAAAATAAAAAAGTTTAATCAGGCAACACTACTAAATTAAAACCTCATTTACATTTATGTGAAGTTATCCCAGCCCAGGAATTTATAAAATTTACTTGTATTATAAGTTATTGGAATTTATCCCAGCCCAGAAAATAAAAAAATCATTTCACTTTGGAATTTGTCTTAGCCCAGAAATTTAAAAAAATTATATTATTAATGAGAAGTTAGCTCAGCTAAAACAAATCTGTCAATTAATTACGGGTTGGAATAAAAAACAAATATATTGGTATACATATATACACATATATACATATGTATACGTACAATAAATAAATACGAATATATTACGCCAAATTTGTTACCAGTATTCATTGTTATAATTTAAAATATTTAAATTTTTACTTCAATATCGGATTAAGGCTATACAGATTAAGAATGGGTATGCAAGCAGCTTATTTGGGAAAAAATTTCAAGATGATCGGTATGTTGCAACTTGCCGAAATATGGCTCTGGGCTGGGTACTCCTAAGCATTTCGGCAAGTTGCAACATACCGATCATCTTGAAATTTATTCCCAAAAATAAGCTGCTTGCATACCCATTTTTAATCTGTATAGCCTCAATCCGAGAAATTTTTAGTTTCAACACGCGGGAAGAAAAACTGATTTATTTCTCGAAAATGCTTAGGAGTACCCAGCCCAGAGCCATATTTCGGCAAGTTGCAACAAACTGATCATCTTGAAATTTTTTCCCAAATAAGCTGCTTGCATACCCATTCTTAATCTGTATAGCCTCAATCCGAGAGATTTTTAGTTTCAACACACGGGAAGAAAAACTGATATATTTCTCGAAAATGCTTAGGAGTACCCAGCCCAGAGCCATATTTCGGCAAGTTGCAACAAACTGATCATCTTGAAATTTTTTCCCAAATAAGCTGCTTGCATACCCATTCTTAATCTGTATAGCCTTAATCCGATATTGAAGTAAAAATTTAAATATTTTAAATTATAACAATGAATACTGGTAACAAATTTGGCGTAATATATTCGTATTTATTTATTGTACGTATACATATGTATATATGTGTATATATGTATACCAATATATTTGTTTTTTATTCCAACCCGTAATTAATTGACAGATTTGTTTTTGTTTTTTATTGAAAAATTTGTTTTGAAATATTCCTGGGCTGAGCTAACTTCTCATTAATAATATAATTTTTTTAAATTTCTGGGCTAAGACTAATTCCAAAGTGAAATGATTTTTTTTATTTTCTGGGCTGGGATAAATTCCAATAACTTATAATACAAGTAAATTTTATAAATTCCTGGGCTGGGATAACTTCACATAAAAGTAAATGAGGTTTTAATTTAGTAGTGTTGCCTGATTAAACTTTTTTATTTTCTGGGGAAACTTTCTGGGCTAACTTCTTATACGTGAATTGCACTTTAGTGCAACACGTTTGAGTCTCTCGAAATTTAGAGTGAAGCAGAAGAGATACAAGGTGCACTACATAATCTCGATATAACACAAAAATTGATCAAATCGGTGGACATAGATCTAATAGAGCAACAAAACTTACAAAACTGAAAGGTGATAACACAGGCTCCATCTTTTTAGCACCCCGCATGTAAAGGTATTGATAAAAATGATGATTGAATTCGTTTGGCCATCGTTTGAGGTCAGGATTGGTCAACACATGTTGGCGTTTGGTCACCAATGGGCCAGTTTAGGTACAAGATTAATGAAAAATCCAATTGGAATATACCATTTATAGATAAAAATATTTGTTTATCATATGATCTATTCAATTTTTTGGTTCACTATAGTTGATTTCGTTTGGTCATCCCTACATAATGACTTATTGTGAAAATTTGTTGTGAAAATGGTGAGTTTTAACGAATTTTTGCAATAAATCATAAGGTAGGGATGACCAAACGAAATCAACTAGTGGCCAATCCTGAACGAGTTATGAAGAACCAAAAAATTAAATTGATTACATTTTCTGCCTTCCACTTTAGATACAACTATTTGTAAAAAGAAATATTTATCTAAATGGTAACTGGTATATTCCAATAGGATTTTTTTATTAATTTTGTAAAATGAAATTAATAAATATGCGACGAACCTGCCCCCTATTCCTGAATACGATACGAAAACGAAAATGCAAAAATCATATTTGAATTGAATCAGATTCGTACGATTCTTATTTAAAATCGAATAGGAATCTTATACTTTCGTTTTCGTATCGTATTCAGGAATAGGGCAGCTGATTTTATTGAATTAACACCCCTATTCTCTTATTCGTGTCACATTTTTTCATATTCTCTAAGTCGATTGAAGCGATAATCAAGGATTGAAATGACAACAATGGTATTCGCGTTAGTTGTTTAAAATGTTTAATGCCACCTGAGGTGTAAAAATTGAAATGAAATGTTTAATGTCACCTGAGTCGTAGATTTTTTTAGGCGATACAAGCATGGAGGAAGACAAAATGTAGTTGATTTAAGTTTTTAGGTCTTTTCCATGGTAAGTTGAAGTTTTATTTGAATAAAGGTCTTGAATAACGTTCACATTCAATCTTATTTTATTAATAATTTTTGCTTTTACCCATTTTGGAAACAATTTAGACATTACTCCCTTGGACGCATCAGACTGTGTAAAATTTCTTCTCCAAACTATCTGTGCTACAGTAAATGGTGGAGCTCTAGCTCGCAAATTATACCTGTTTGCGGATTTATTAAACTATTTTACCAAATTAGCTGATACACATTTTCGAATTTTGGTCAATTTGGCAGTTCGTTGCTCTAACAAATATTGAAGATATGATTCTGTTTGGGCTTGCAGGATCTTTGCCAGATGAAGTGGTAGGCCTTTCTTGAGTAACATTATTTGCGGAATTTACCTCGGAGCGGAACTACTCTCGAGAGAGGTTTTTATTTGAATCAATTAAATTTTTCCGGAGCAAATGTGGATGACATGTGTGGCAGTGGCGAAATATGGTATCTTCTCGGCCCCATCTGTAGCACAAATAGTTGGATCTTCGTGGTTTTGTACATTAGGATCCACGTAGAAATCGGTGGAAAATGCAAGGTGCACTTTGAATAAAATAAGAATTTTTAGAAAATTATAAAATAAAATTTAGAAGTAGTTTTTAAATATGACATATAACACAAAAAACCAATCATGATTTCAGGAAAAGGTGGGCTATAAAACTTCTATAGGCAGTAATATGGTTAAGGAAACGTGTGGTGAAAATAAATTCAAAAATCGACCAAAAATTAGGGGTGCTTTCACTTCAGTGAATTAAAAAAAGAATATTACTTTGTCAGTTACTTCATCATGATGAGCATAATGACAGAACGATTCATAATGACTGTTATAGATATACTGCTTAGTTCTTATCAAGGTGCTAATCGTTTTCTCTACCGAACCCCCAAAAATTAGGGACGGTTAACTATAACGATGTCTGATGGAAATTACAATAACGAAATGGGGAAGGTGCTAGTGAAACGTCTACTGATCTATTCTATAAATTAAATTGAAATCAATTTATATAGACAGTAATAATACCAAAAACGCTCGACTTGGTACATTATCTTCAAGTCACTATGCGGTGACATTGCGGAATTCTGGAATCATCGATTAAATTATCCATCTGGTTTGGACATTTTTTCTTTGCATATCGGCCAACAGTTTTTTGTGTCAAAAAGGTGTCCATGATACTTAAGAACCACTTCCCCTTTCAATTATTTTAAGGATATTAGGAAATTTTTTATGTTACGTGACCCGTTACTTGTGGTCATGCCTGTACATGTGAAATTGGGTGTATGTTATATACAAAGTTCAACATGATTTCATTTCAATTCAATTATATTTTCTGTTCAAATCCCCAAAAAGCTTAAGTATCTTAAAATATAGAAATAGACTAAAAATCGAGATATAATCAAACGTATTAAATTGGATACCCATGGGAAACGCATACCACATATTTTAGTATATAATATGGAGATCATGGCTCCGTACACCTACATAAGTATATATGCTGTTACGTATACATATATTAAGATTTTTTTTATATTAATTATGATATCGACAGAGCGTGCGATTGATTTTGAGAATTTCATTTAATCGCATCCCGCAAACCATTTGTAAGACACGTAAAAGACGTTCAAAGAGTAATAATCCCTAAATGTTCATAAATAAATGTAAGGGACAATACGAAATAAAAACATAACATATTCCCCAACCGAACCATGTATGTATATATTCTTATGTACAACCATATGTAAGACGTAAGACGAAACCAAAATAAAATATTCTTGTATTTTATGCTGGCGTCCCATCTGGTCGAATAAAATTTTTTTTTGTGTTCCAAATCTTTGTTCTGTATATCTCGTATATTAAATATCCAATCTTTTATTCGGCCAAAATACATATATTTAACACACACACATACACACATATATTTATGGTATATTGGTGGGGGTAAAAAACATAAAAATTTATATTTTAATACGAATTTTCATATATCTAAAATTGAAAATGAAAACCACTTAATATAATTTTCAAAGAATCAAGCCCAAAAAACAATAAATTCGTTGTGTATACCAAACGATAAAGAAAATGGGCATCATCTGAGAAAATTTTTTATCCAAACATGTAACAAATAAATTTTCTATATACACTCAAAAATCTTTTGGTACATGATCTAAATATTTCATCAAATTTAATGTGTTTGTTTATTTTCAAAATATAAAAATTATGCTGGCTCGTCTTAAAAATATAAATCCTTTTTGGGTATAAATACAAAATCTTGTATTCCTAGGCATGTAAAATATACATAATTTTGTATTCTATCTGGAATTCCACCTGGCGACTTTAAATTTTCTACGTCACAATCTAATTACATTACAAGACCTACCGAATACTTATTACACGAAACCACTACATAATTTTCATCTTTTGTGAAAAGATGTCAAGACAATAACATTTACAATAATATTCCTTTGACAAGTCAACGACAAATAATTGAAAGGCGTACGTACACAAGAGGGAAAACACAAAACATTGTAAGCGCATAATCACTTTTCAATTTCCCGTCTTATACAAATACGGTTTTTAATTAATGGGACAATGGAAATGTGCTTGTTCTCGACTGGAATAATTATAATGCTAATTATTTTATAATTATAATTTTTTTATTCTCACACAACAAAATAAAAATATAATATGTGTAATTAAATTACATACAGTTTTTATTAAATTTTGTATATGGCGTAATTCAATTTAATACTTTAGGTAATTTAATTGCATTTCTATTATTAACTTATGAAGTCAAGTAATTTGGTACAAATGACGTAAAAGGGATTTTTCGTCATATGATTACTCTCTGGCAAGAAACTTTTTAATGGCATGATGGTTCTACGTAAATCGAACCTATAGTCATACGTCCTCGATTTGGCAGGGAAATGCGTAAGGTTGTGTATAAAAACCAGGGTTCTAAAATTCGCTCTACAAAATATATTATTCTTTCTTTACTGATCGAACAAATAATATTTTACTACTGATCGTCTCGAATAGTGAATAGAAAGCAAAATTTTACTGATAACGTTCAAGAATTTTTTCGGCTTTTCTTGAACAAAATAAATTCACGGACGATTATAAACTTTTTCTTAATTACTCGTATATGTGTTGGCTTGTTACACATACATAGTGAGAATTTCCTGATTTAGTGATTATAATTCGCTAAATCGATATGTTCTTGTTTTGTATTATCGGTACAAAGCAAGAGTTGGATTTTTGCAGTTTGGTCATTGCAACCTGATGAGTAGACCAACTTTTTATCAGTACGACCAAGCTGCCAAGAAGCTACCTAAGGGAGTTCTCATTTTTGTAAGGGTTTGTGTATCTTTGTGTACACAAGGGCCCTAGGTTAAAGGTTTGGGGGAGGGGAGTGCATTTTTTCTGCTTTTGTGGTAGAAATATTGTTAGTAAATGGCCTCTTTGTTTTCTGCGACTAAAACAGTCGTAAACATTGTATGGATGTCCATTAAAATAATATTTTGTCAGAAAAGCCGAAAAAATTCTTGAACAAATTAAATTCACGGACGATTATAAAATTTCTTTTTTTACTGATTATATTCATCTTGCAAAGAATAGAAAACAAAAAAATGTATTCTCTATTCTCACTGTAGTGGGATATTCTATTATCCATTCAAACAAATATGAAAAGTAAAGCGAAAGAAGAGAATAAAATTGTGTTTTACAGCGCATCCTCAATGCAAAAAATGTTTTCCTTTCAATATTTTTTACCAAAATTGTCCGGATTTCGAAAAAAATTAGAAACGGAACCTGGGACGGAGGACCTTGTAAACAAAATTTCGAGCTTCCTGATCAAACTGTTACAGTTGAACGTTACCAGGCTCAATTGATCAAATTATGTGATGCTCTGGTGGAAAACATACAATTTAAGGGTTAAGAAAGGCGGAAGGTGATATTGTCACATGACAACGCTCGTCCAAATACAGCAAAATCGGCCAAGGAACTCATCTTATCTGGCTGGGAAGCTTTATAGTATGCGGCGTATTCACCAAGGTTGGTTTCCTCTAATAATCACTTATTCAGATCGATGTCGTCATATTTGAAAGACCAGCGGTTCACGGAAGTTGAAGATGTTCAAAAATAGCTCGATCACTCGCTTCGAAACCACCAAGTTTCTATCGCGAAGGCATTCATCACCTAATTATATTTTCAATAAAGGAGAATTTTACTAAAAAAGCACAGTTTCTACTTGCACACCTAATACATATTTAAAAAGAAATATAAGGTTGGGAAAAAAGAATCTATTAATTTTATTTTATTTCGGGGCTTTATTTATCATGGCTAGACTCTTCTGTTTTGACTCACATATGAACCGTTATTTTCGATAACTCGTTGCCACTAAAAAGGCAATTTCATTGTGCCGATTTTCCAAAATGCCTTTTTTCCGCTTGATATTGTCGAACATGACTCATTTCTCGTCGCCAGTTGCCACCTGCTTTAGAATTGGCTCGATTTCCCTTCGTTTGGCCAAGTATTCGCAGATGTAATCACGAGCCATCAAGTTTTTTTGCGCAAACTCGCCGACGCGCAAACTCGCCGACACCCAAACATCGAGGTTCCTTTTGAAGCCAGCCTTATGCAAATGGTTTAAAACATTTTGTGGTCGACCTCCAGCTCCTGGGCGATGCTACGACAGCTGGAATGTCGGTCTACTTCGATAACTTCCAGCATTTTATCGACATTTTTGACAATAGGCATTCCAATGCATTTTTAATATCAAAATTACCGGAACGGAATCGATGAAACCAAAATTATGCTGTAAAAATATCGAAACTATAGACACTATTCACAATTTCAGCCGCCTGACTTGGTTTTCGCCTTTATCAAAGCAAAATTATACAATATAGCAAATTTTTTTTGTTTACCTCCATCCTCGACACACATAACTCACACACAACTGAAACGATCAATCAAAACCATGACAAAAGAATTTTTTACCGCATGGATCTCCCTTTCTAACGAATTTAAGTATGGTATACCGGGACAAATACATCACGAGACTAATGTCACTAAAGCCATCTAGCGAAAAAATAATAGATTTTCTCCTCCAACCCATTATTTGTTCCAGTAAACGAAAAAGGTCTATATGGAAAACGTAGAAGCCACATAGAAGCGGCCACTTTAAAAGAACCAGTTTCGGCCAAAAATCCCTGGGACATTAAATTTATGGGAAAAGCTTAAGTCCGCAATTTCAAACCACTCATTCAATCTATACGACAAACTCATAGACAGCTTCTTCAAGAGCAAATTTTTGATCACCGCCGATAAAACGAATGGGACATCTTCAAAAATCTTAAGGTCAAAAATTCTTTCTCGATCGCAGTCTTGTTAGTCACTCGAAAAATTGAGGCTGAAGGAAATTCTGATGCGGAAGCAATTCAATGTGCAATTTTGACATTGTTGCTATCAGCTTGTGACATGGTGCATTCTCTTGGTGAAGGAGGAATTTTTTCTTCCTCATTTGAGGTTTGGGTGGTTGTACGACCACGTTTAAATTTATCATAAGTACGGATTCTTGTTAAAGAAAGTTTGATATACGCCACAAAATATTCACCCTTCCATATTTTCAAAATTATTTGAAATATTGGTGCAAGGTCAATAAATAAGTCGCTGAATTGGAAATGATAATTAACGTTTTTTTCACTATACCTTTATTTCAAATTTGTTTATATTATTTACATGTACGTATGTTCAAATAACATATTACAAATATGATAATTCATTATAACGAGAGATTAACTAATACATAATCATGATAAAATAGTCAGGACAATTTTAGGACAAACTTCACGCTCGTGGACACACGCGTGAAGTTTGTCCTAAATTTGTCCCAAATTTTGTTTATGGAATTTTAGGACAAAGTTAGGACAAACTTCACGGGTATCTCCAACTTGGTTCATGGAAACCTGGTAACTTTTTCCTTATGAAGAGAATACCTAATAGAAAATGGAAATAATAAAATTCGAACTGGACCATACTTCATTATTGGTTATTTGTTTACAAAATTTTGACGTATTAATTTTTAATCTCCAAATCTTTCCGAAAATTAATTTCATCCCAAATATATTAAAATTAAAATAAACATATTCAAATATAATTTTACAAAATTATATTACGTAACAAAAAGGTGTTGGTCAGAATTTTATATTTTAAGTATCAAGAGGTATTGATTTTGATGTCGTTTTGTTTGCATTATAAAAGAAATGCCGACGGTACCACTATTTGAGTGGTATTCATTCTCCCAAGTAATGTTTCACCAAATTGAAGTTCATAAATCTCCTGATTTTCACAACGCTCAAGAAACCAAACACTGAGATCTAATTTATTTGTAATTTGTTTATTTGTATTATTGAATCACTATACACCGTGCACACTCTAAAAACTTCAAAATATTTAACTATTTATAGGAAAAAAGTATTTGCGTAAAAGTATTTGCGGTTTTCTTAAATTTGCAGTTTAAATTTTATATTAAAATCTTATTATTTCTAACTTCATTGTATTTCTCATTAAGGAAAAAGTTAAAAGTTTGATGAACATTTTTCAAAAGGGAATCACCAACTTAACCAAAAAAAAATTTTTTGCTTTCTCACAAATTTTTTCATACTTTTCTGTAAGGAAAAAGTTTAAGGAATTCTATGGGGCATGCGCAGTTAGTTCTCGCAAATAAAAAAATTGGCTAGTAAAATCAATTGCCACATGGAAAAAATTTTACTCTAAAATAAAAATTTATAAAGTATTCGCGAACTATTCGTTTAGCAAGGAGCAGACAGTAGACAAATATAATTTCTGGGGCGGTCATCACTTCGAATCGAATTCGAAAAAAGTCGAGTCGAAAAAGTGAAAGTTGTATCATTTTTGCTTTTCGAAAATGATACAACATGATGGTACAACATACCGCCCCTGATCTATTCAAAACATCGACATCTCTGTTTTTTTTTTCATTATTCGCTCACTTTTCGTTAAAAACTGAATATTGGGGTCGATTTCGGTATCGAACATTTTATGTTTTGACATTTTATTTCCACGCTTCCTATTGGAATTTGTATTGAAAAAACAAAAATAACATAACATAACATAAAATTTTAAATCCCGGAATCAACCCCATTATTCTTAATCTTTTATTTTACTATTCACGTTCAAAAAAGTGGGGGAAAAATTAAAAAATCATCAATTGAGTAAATATAAATGGAATAGAAACAAAGTGAAGTGTATTTTTGAACACTGACATGAAAAAAATGGCTATGTTTAAGTCCAAACCACACAAATGTGTGAGTAAAAAAACATAGTAATGGCGTTTTTGATAAAAAATTTCGCTTGATTTGAAGTACATCCAACACAATCGTATGTATAATTATAGTGTTTTTTTCGAACGAAAATAAGTTTAAAAGTAATACACAAATGTGTAAGTTGGTTCAACTTACACATTTGTGTATTACTTTTATACTTATTTTCGTTCGAAAAAAACACTATACATGATTATTTTGCCTTACCCACACAATTATGCGGGCAGGCAGGAAAAAGGATAAAAACTAAAAAAAAAAAAAGTCGTTTTGTATGAGGTGCTTAGGTTTGCGATACTCGTACTATATGAGAGTTTTTTTAATAAATGCCGGCGATCTTGGATGACCTTAAAACTCATTAGTTTGGAAGATGTTGACGAGAATAGTTTTTTTAAATTATGACCAGCGCCTGAATTAAAAATTAGCTTAAAAGTCAACGAAGAATTGATTTTGATTATTTTTTGTCGGTACAGCGAAACAGTTTTAGAACTTATAGAGAAAAGAGGTTTACATTTTATGTATGTGAAGTTGGCCCAAATGTCAGCTTAAAAAAGGCAGTGGCAACACGGAAACTATAATTTCTGTCACGTATGAACTGTCAGCCCAAGCAAATCTTATGTCATGGCATTTTAATGATGTCAGCCCAAAACAAAAATATTTTTCTGTCACGTATGAACTATAAGCTCCGAAAAAATCGTATGTCACGACATTTTAATGATGTCAACCCAAAAAATTAAAATATTTCTACTTCTAAAAATTCAATATTTAACTAAAATAAAGGAATTTTTTGAATTTTTGACTCATAGACGACAAATTCGTAAGAATCACAACAATTAGTTTCAAACGGATGAGATTATTGATTTGAAAAAATCAGGAGGTTGTGATGGGGTTCTCTTACCGAGAATGAGATGTATTCAGCCGCCATACGAACAACTATAATATTCGAGTCTCACTAATATTTGTTGACAGATCTGGTTGTAGTTTTTACGAGTAAGAAGTTTCAGGAGGTCGTGATGAGGTATTCATACCGAGAATGGCATGTATTCAGCCGCTTTACGAACAACCACAATATTTAACGGAAGTTGAGATTTCCGGTGTTGGTCATTGGTCTCACTAAGATTTTTGGACAGATCTGGTTCTAGCCCTTATGAGTAAGAAGTTTCAGGAGGTTGTGATGGGGTCCTCCTACCGAGATATTTCAGTATTCAGCCGCTATACGAACAACTATAATATTCGATGGAAGTTGAGATTTTCATTGTTGGTCATCGGGCTCACTAACATTTTCAGATTAATCTGGTTACGAGTTAGAAGTTTCAGGAGGTTGTGATAGGGCCCTTATACCGAGAATGGCCTGTATTCGGCCGTTTTACGAACAACCATAATACTTAATGGAAGTTGAGATTTTCGGTGTTGGTCATCAATCTCACTAAGATTGTCGGACAGATCTGATTATAGCTTTTATACGAGTTAGAAGTTTCAGGGGATTGTGATGGAGTTCTCATACCGAAAATGGCCTATATTCGGAAGCTTATTCAGATTTATTCAGATTAACCACTTCATTTTTTTTATGTGAAGGTAGGACTAGATGCCATTAGATTCATCACCTCCAACCTTCTCTCAGAAAAACAACTAAGTTATGAACCCCACACATTCAAACGCCTTGGATTCCCATATCCGATTTATTACACACTACTATGTATGTAAGAACTTAGCTGGCCTGGGAATGGAATCCAT
Source organism: Nephrotoma flavescens (assembly GCA_932526605.1). Taxonomy (NCBI): domain Eukaryota; kingdom Metazoa; phylum Arthropoda; class Insecta; order Diptera; family Tipulidae; genus Nephrotoma; species Nephrotoma flavescens. Next base: position 300,844,187 of record OW052220.1, on the reverse strand, counting down.
GACACATTCAAATGTGACACTCTTTATTACAGCGGTCATCAGAATGAAAGATAATTGAAGCTAGCTTTCTTATGTGTCGGCAAGTCGTTATTTTAAATGTGCCACCGAAGATAAATCAAATAATGTTCACGATATTTTCAATGTCGAGTTGCAGGAAGTCATCAACTACCTACACCATTTAAATCATCGGGGGTTACTTTATCGCGGTAGGAGTGCAAAAAATACATCACGCCTCCATCCTAACAGCTTGCACCTCATCAGCAACAACAATAGCAAACCCGTCACTGACCTAGCAATAACGTTTCATTCGGTTGTATCATGTACGTTTCATCCTTAAAGGTGAAAAAAAAAATAAAAAAAAATAAAAAAATATGCGAAATAAAGAAATATATATATACCTCTAAACATCGTAATAAGTAGTATTTTTATGTTGCAAAATTTAAAAATATCAATTTTTGAATCCCAAGTATTTTCAATGGCAAGTTTCTGAAACTTTGATCTGCCACAGCTCAGCCCAGGAAGAACCTATCGGTGTATTTCCAACGGCTATATATAAACGGTGATTTCTCACTGAACCCTAAAAGCTTGCCAAATGTCAACTTTCCACATAGGACCCTTCTTGATATAAGGGCCATCTACATTCAATAGCCATGTACAAAAAACCGTTTGAACGAATGGTGATGCTTTAGATAGACGATCTACTGCAGATTAACCAATCAGCTGTCACTGACTATATAAACCGACACAATGATTGGTTTTATAGTGCCGCCTGTGTCTTTCCCTGGGAATAGGGAATTGGGAAAAATATTTTCATAGCATTTTGGTCAAAATAGTTTTTTTCTGGCCTACTGAATCAATAAGGTTAGTGCAAAAATTTTCAAAACAAAGTTAATTGGGAAACTTTTGTTCGAAAAAATTTTTATTGGGAAAAATATTTTCCCATTTAACTTTGTTTCGAAAATATTAACACCAAACTTTTTCCCTCAGTAGGCCAGAAAAAATATTTTTGTCAATACTCTGTTCCCAGGGAAAGCCAAAATAGTACCACTGGTCATCAAAAGTAACCAAAATTCTTCGTGTAATCTGGGATCTTCTATGAAATTTTTGATAGTTTTTTTTCGAACCTATCGGCCAATTCGATAACGTCGAGTATCACAATTATGAATTTTTCGGTTGTAACGAAAATATAAAAATGCGTATATATTCGCAGCGATATTGGACACCTGAAGAAGTGTCGTAAATTTACAAACGATGTCGAAAAATTTCATAATGGCCCTCTGGTTGGCTTATAGCACTAGAAGTATTCTAGCACAAGATCACCATGTTACCATGCCAGCATTCTTCAGTCTAGAAAAGCTTAGACTAAATACGGTTAAGGAAACTCGGCTAAACGTGGCTGGTTCTGGTGTAGAATACCTTCTACTTTTAAAAGGAAACGTATGAACCCCTTGGTTCGGCAACTTCTCGAAGCTAGAAATATCATCCGATTCATCATATCAAATTGAGTAATATAACTGAGGTATGTTGCACAACTGCACATGACAATCAATCGGTTTGCAGTTTATCGAAAAATTACATTGATATTAAATAGATTTTGAAACAGTTTATTGCCACGAAGTTAATAATTTATTTGAACCAAATTCAATTGCTATAATAATCCGAAAGTTCCAGGGACTGATATCATTCTTCTTGGGACATTTTTGTTTTTATGGCTATTTTCGGCGAGTTGTATCTTCGTACAATCCGTTTTCGGGCATTTTTCTAATTATGCACCTCATATTTTATTTGATTTAAATTTAATTGCAAAATTCGAACATTTCGGGTGGTTGGTCCAAGTTTCCTAACAATCTATCGGCCAATAAGACCCGAGCCAGACATTTAAATGGGACATCTATCAGAATGCTCTGATCAAAGTGGGTGGAGTTGTTTAACTGCAATAAACAGGACTATTTGCATCGGTACATGACAACGGATGAAACATGGACCCACCACAATATTCCGCAATCAAATCGTCAATCAGCTGAGTGGATAGCAGCCGGTGAAACCAACATCCATATTTTGGGATGCGAACAGTATTTTTTTAGACGGCTACTTTGAGACGAAAGTTAAGATCTTAAACAGCGAATATTTCATGGTATTATTGGTACCTCTGAAGGATGAAGTTGCTAAAAATGGCCCAATATGCAAAATAAAAAAGTTCTCTTTGACCAAGACAATGCACCGTGATTCAAGTCGTTGGCTACGGTGGCAAAATTGCATGAATTGAAGTTGGAATTTCTTATTCTCCGGATCTGACTCTCAACTACTTCCACTTACAGATCTCAGAAAATGCTTCATGGAAAGGAATGCGCGTCAAATGTTGAAGTCTTGATTTTTAGGCGAAAGACAAGTCGTTCTACAAAGAATGTTTTACAAATATAGACACATGAAAACTATTAGAAAAATATCCATGAATAAAAGATTATCTAATATCATTACTTCGGGGAAAATTATTTACAAAAAAAATATTTTGCCAAATCCTACTAAAAACAAGATGTTTCACAAAAACATAGTTTTTAAAAATACCAAAATACCCAAAAGTTAGCTGGTTATGGCAAAGAATTAGCTGATTATGGAACAATGAACCATTTCGGCAATATAAAATTTTTGTAAATTCTGATTTAGGCGGTAACAAGAGGGAAATCCTAAATAAACCGAGGGGACGGGTTTGGCTTCTGACCTAGCCAAATTAGGATAAAATCCAGGACAATATTTAACCAAGCACTCCTAATTTTTCACTTAACAATTCAGACAAAGGAGACCATAGTTGCAATTTGAGCTTCCACTAGGATTGTAAATAACGAATCACTAGTTCCTCTTGCAAATTCGGCTTTGGGTTTTTAACTAGTAGAGTACCTACATGAAAAGGTTGGAGCCAAAAAGGATAAGGAAAGGCAATCTAAGAAGTGGTAAACCTACCCATTTCAGAGAAGATGCCACCTGTATTTGGTAACAAGACGAACCAGCGTACAATACCGGGCAGTATGCAGAATTTGGAATTGTACGCTGAAAAATGTTTTAATTAATTCAGATTAAATTGCACTACATCAAAGCCGATTAGGTATAGCTTTTTTTATAATGTTAGTAAATATTAACAGAATTTGTGGCCTTACATCAAACTGGTAAATTCAAACTCTCAGGTAAATGGTCTTTCTGGAATAAAATATAAAAAAAATTATATTCCTGCAATATAACAACGGCAACATAATCGCAACTTACCTATTGTGGACAGACTCTTACAATGAGAACCTTAAAACTTTTAAAAGAGATCTGAGGAAACAGAATCGAGTTCTTGTAAAAATTTATGTGATAAAAATCAAAGGGGTTTTGGACCTGCACAAGATTCTTTCTACTAATCCAGAACGTACTGCGAGCCCCATATGGGTATACACAGAATAAAGGAGACCCTCCATCAAACAAACAAAATATTATTGTTATATTTATAATGGATGGTAAACAAAGACGGAGGACCAATTAATGTATAATATGTTTTGTTATGAATTTATGATCATATTACAAAAACAACAAGTTTTTTTTTCTTCTAAGAAATCTAAGTTTGTGTACGAAACCACTTTTAACATTGTAATGTGCTGCTATACATAATTTTTAATGTGTTTGCGTATAAAACAAAAAAGCTCAACATTATTCATTTATCCGTTTAATGTTTTCTATCTAATGTGTTTGTAAGGTAATATACTCATCTCGAATATATAGCTATACAGATAAGTAAAAAATGTGTACTAAACTGAAAAGATGTACGTCAAGACTCAAGACAATCAATCAGATTTTGTGAAAGACGTGTTTGTTATGAATTCTGAATAAAAAGCTAAATTTTAGTTTTTCGTATTTTCCTATTCTTTTTGTGTGTTTATGGTGATAAGATATGTGTGTGAGGGGTGCGTGGGTGGTACATATGACGTACATTATGTTCGCAAGTTGTGAAAATTTAATTTGTGTTATCTTTTGGTTGGTTTCATCATAATGTGTATTTTCCCATTATACTGACTAAACATTTGGATAAAATCATTTTTAATTGAAATATATTTTTTTTTTGCAGTTAATGAAAATGTCATTAGGCGCGGAGAATGGGTAAAATTCGTAAACATCTTAACTATACACTTTTTTATGAATTAGTTTGGTTGAGATTTTTTTTTTTTTGAATAAATTAGATTTTTTTTGTTATCGTATAATGTCTGTATATGTATAAAGCTTTTTGCTGTTCTCATTAATAAAGATACTGTTAATATCCACAATCTATGTGTATTTCTTACCAAATATTAAGCAAATCAAAACTGTTCAATTTTTTGATTAATTCTGTATTATGAGAAATTGTTAAGACCTGTCTGATTTTCGATGTTCTCCAATTTCCACTGAGTTTTTGGAGTTTGTCAATTTCCACAACAAAATTCTGATTACTTCTTGAGGTATCAGCCCGTAGCACTTTTTGATTAAAAATCTATGTAAAATTATTTAAATTATAAACCAATCATTTCCTTCTTACGGAATGCAACATAGAATATGTAGGTTGCCAAATCCAACAGATTGTTCACTAAAAAAAAACTACAAAGTAGAAACTGCAAAGTAGAAAATTACAATGAATTGCAATGTTTTTGTATGAAAATAAACCGACAACGCAAAAACGAAAGGAGATAAATTAATGACCCTTAACCAAACAGAACCCACCCAGCTATGGATAAATATAGGCTAGTTAACTAAAACGAAAGCTAGCCAAACCAATTTTAAACAATGGTTTAAAAACAATTGAAAAATTAAAGCTTAATTTTAGTTTGTCCCATTTAAAAAAGCATTAAACTTTTCCACTTCAAACCTAGTGGAACCGAAATTGAAAATCGGACTAGTCCCGAAAATACAACGCAAAACAAAATCAACGTCATATACAAACAATTTTTGGCTCAATATGGCCGAATAATTTTCTTAAAAAAGTTTATAGGCTTTCTTCTTCTTGACCAAGCTTTAGGTTATTTTATTTAAAGCTTGAAAAATCAAAACCAAATATCGGACCAAAATTATGATGTTTTTCGATTTGGGTTTTGCTAGCTTTAAATTAAATGACCTTAAGCTTGGTCAAGCACAAGTAAAGCCTAAACAATTTTAACGGAGCATTAGTTTAGGTCATAGTAAGCCTACAATTATTTGCATGTCTAATTTTGGTTTTGGCCCGATTTTCATTTGTGTTTTGGGAGCTTTATGTTAAATGACCTAAAGCTTGGCCGAGAAAGACTGGAACCCAACAGATTTTAATAGGGCATTCGATTAGGCCTTAATGAGTCTAAAATTATTTGTGTGTCAACAGACCTCGTTTTGCGTTCTAATGTCGGTTTTATTCGATTTTCGATTTGAGTTGCTTTAAATTGAGTGACTTAAGCTTGGCCAAGAAGAAGTAGAGCCCACAATTTCCCAATTGGCCATTTGGTTGAGTCACAATTAGCCTGATTTCGGTTTATCTTTAATTTTTGATTAGGGTTCTTCTAGCTATAAATTGAAAAAGCCTAATGGTTTTTCGAGAACGAACGAACCAAAAAATATTGATTGGGGCATTCAATTAGCCTAAAATCAACCATTAATTTTTCAATTGTTTTTAAAACATTTTTTGATATGGGTTCGGCTAAATTTTTCTAGCGCTAGCAGAACTCATCATTCAGATCATTTAATTAGCCTATTATTGACCTGTAGCTATCCACAGTATCTTGAATGTTCTGCCGAGTGGGTTCTTTATGGACGTCATAATTAATCTATTTATATTTTAAGTTATAACTTCGAAAGTGATTAAGGTTGACTCGATATATGAAAATTCAATTTAAGCTAGACTAGAATCGGTACGATAGGTTTGGCGTAAAGTCGGACAACGAAACTGAAGCTTAAGGAGAGTCAGCGCACCAATAAAAATTTTGAATCATCCAGAGAAACAAATGTTTTAATACTCCACTTACAAATATATATGACTACTGATACGACTTTCTTTTAAAGCGGAAAAGTGAGAAAAATATAATGTAGCCTGGGCGCATATTCATGAAATCCACCGATATTTTCGCATGCGGGTTATAATTTGTATTAAAATTCTTTATATTTTTCGAATTTTTCGCCAGCTACTTTAATCGTTTTTTTTTTCAAATTTGCTTGGTAGTTTTCTATTGTTTATTTCAATACTAACAAAAAATCGATGGGAATTTGTTCCCTAGTAGGGAAACAAACAATAGAAAACTTACAAGCAAATTTGAAAAAAAGATTAAAGTAGCCAGCGAAAAGTACGAAAAAAATAAAGAATTTTAATACAAATTATAATCCGCATGCGAAAATATCGGTAGATTTCAAGGATATACACCCTAGAGACACATAAAAAGAATTTTGTGTCCTTTACAAAAAAATTAAAATCTTTAATTTCAACTGGCTCATATTCAATTCCGTTCACCTTAAATAAATGGGTTTCACCTTCGAACCTTACATCGGATTCGTGTCAGAAGCTACATTTGTGCATTCTAGATATAGTTGCATTACTAATAACATTTTCTCATTCCGCGCACTAGCGCGTCTGTTTTTTTCGGTAATCCATTAGTTGACTCTGGTTCTTTGTCGAAATTCTTATTTCGTGGTGGTATTGCTCTCATCCTCGCATATATACAACTTTCGTAAATAGCTGGTCTTTCAAATATGATGACATTGAGAAGATGAGTTCCTTGGATGTTTTTTTTATCATCATTACTATTATTATCATTATTTTAGCAATATTACCTTTCATCTTCCTTTGGTCCGTAAACGATCTTCTTTCCTCCAGAGCATCACTTAATTTAATCAATTGGGCCTGGTAAGGCCAGAAGCTTAAAGTAAAACACCCCTTTCCAATCCCACCAGACACACAGTAACACTCGCTTGGCATGAATATTCATTTTTACAACTGATGTTGATGGCTGCGCTGATGCATACTAATACAATCAAAATTTCCAATACTATAATTTTTCGGTTTGCTCACCTCGCGCTTGTCATTTTACGCACAAAATCGACACTCTGGTTTCTTTTAGAGAGTTCGGGAAAATAGGAAAGAGTTAAGTAAAAGGGGAAACTTGAAAAATTTGTTATTTGTATCGGTTCGTCGATAGTTATTGCTGGAATAATTTTTCACGCCAAGTTTCATGTTGGAAATTCGGTAAAAATAGTAGTATTATATAGTATAATGGATACCACAGTACAACGGGTACCTCAGTAAACGAATGAATACCGCAACATATACGGGTGGACAATCTAGGCTATCTACAGTCTCTTCAACAGACTCAGTATACGTATCGTTCGGGGAGCTCGGCCGTTACTGAGTGGGTATGCAACCCTTAACTTTCATACGACCCAAAAACTCTGAGATCTAGTAGGCAAAATTACCATGAGAGAGGCCTCTGCTTATGGTTTCGCAACCATTCCGTACACAGTATTTGGATGTGATGAATGGTGATTGGCAATTCACATGAATGGCGGTCCAGCATGGATAATATGGTTTTGCAACGGCCGATGAACAAAATAAATATATCTCCCATAATTGTAGGAACCATGATAAATAATAACGAGCAAGAGTTTTATGTAAGGTGATGGACATGTACGAAGCATTATGGATGAGATGCCCATACGACAAGAAACTTACAAGAGCGACAGTGATATTAAATGGAATGGGCTGGATATTGTGTCGCTCAAATGCGAAAGGATTCGAGGTAGGCGGAAAATATCATCGATGGAATGCTGGTCAAGGAAGGCATTGACAACCGGGGCGGCGCGTTGTCTGTTTTCGAGGGTGACCATATGAGTAGGTGTGAGAATGGATGGTAATGAATGTGGTGGAGACGTGTAGCGTTGACGATCTGTCAGCAAGGCAATGAAAATGAGAGGTTCAATTGTTTTGAGCGGCAGGGACTAAACTGAAGAGGCGACAGTATGTTGGAGGAATTTTTAAAATATACAAGGCAAAATAATAAAAATGATTCAAGGAGCTTTTCAACCTACGTAAAGGGGCAAGCACCCTTCCAAAATACTGACAAATATTCCGAAAAATATACAATATAATGAAAAATTAAGGTCAACGCTTCCAAAGAAATAACTAGGCTAGAGCTGCCAACATAAATTATTAAAGACAATTGAACAAATAGAAGAAATAATAACCTAAAATAGAAAAAAATAGAATCCTACAATGCAGTGGAGGGAATTATCACAGCTAATTTCACAAACCATAGATTTTAAGAAAAAACTTAACGATGAACTGGATAAAAGTAATTTAAAACATTTGTTTCAAATAATCCTTCAGATTGCGCCAGTAGAGGCTTAAAGCTGGTCAGTTACAATCACACCCAATATCACACCCAATATTTCTCTGGATTACCGAACTAATTCCAACAATTTATCGTTTAACTTACTCATTTATTGCAAAAGTGTTCAATATTTAATCACATTAGAATAACTTACATTAGCGCTAGTGAACATCATAAAAATGTTTAGTCATCAGAGTACAGCAGGCAATTAGGGAATTTGAAAAGAAGTACCAGAATTTCAATCAATATTCCCTTTTGAGCATTCCGCAATGGGTGCTTTTCCCTATCATGATTAGTAAAATCATCACTAATTTGATTTGAAAATTTCATAGTCCTAAACATTTTCATTGTGTTGGCCACGTTTTTTATCAACATGTTCCTAATTGTCCTGAAACAGCATAATAAAAAATGAAAAAGATAAAGCACGAATAAAAAAAGTGTACATAAGAACACAGCTCACCTGAGCTTTACCATGTTTATCTGTAAGGTAACAAGAGCTCATGCTAAAATTCGAGTTCATTAAATCTATTTACCCACGGTCCCTCAGATCTATCCGTTTTAATTTCAAGTCATATTTTGATGAGGATGCCTTTTTATAGGGATCAAATGCACGTTCTCAATAAACAATTCGAAACCGAAAATATCAGGAATGTGAGGCGATTGAAACTGCTACGATGGTTTCCTTCCATATTTCGGAATTACAGAATAAAAACAAATATTTATTTATCAAAAATGGCTCAATTGTTTTTCAAAATAAACTCCATAAAAATATGCTGTATAAGATAGCAGAAAATTACCAGCAGAAAAAATGTGTTTTGCTATTCACCGATAGAGGCATCAAATTAATAATTCTCAGCAGAAAGTATTATGAAAAATCAAAGAATTTATGAAAAAGAAGAGCAAATTTATGTTTAAACGTTTTGAAGCGAAGAAAGTTAATTTTTTTTAAAAAGATTTGCGTATGTATAGTGTTAGGATACAGGGCAACATAAATACAGGGCAACATAAATAAAATCGCCATCGTCGATCGCACTCCGTACATTTCAGAAGTCATTCTAATGTGAAATGTTTTCAGTTTTTTTTTTACCAAAGTGTTAGAAAAACGATCCTGTGCCTTGAAAACTTGGTCTTAAGTAAAAGATTGAAAATGTCGAGCGTTGAATAAAAAACTTATAAAATTTTTGGCAAATTTAAGCCGACAGAATAATTTAAAGGCTGTATTTGTTATATTTTACTAAATTTAATTTTATGAACTAAAATAATAAAGTTTTAAATTTAGAAACAGACCGACATTGGGATTGGTGGTTTTTTATTCGTCTTAATTTCTGTTTTTTGAAGGTGGCATTTGACACTGACCATTTCAAAAATAACTTTTAAATAAAATATTCCAACTAAACTAAACTGTTAAGTTCGAATATTTTTTCAAAATTATCAAAACTTGCGAATAGTGATTGATATCTGTGCGAAAAGTTTAATTTTCCTGTTAACAAAACTAAGTTACCTATTTGTCGAGTTGTGTTATCGTACAAATCTAAAAGATTTGGTTTTTCAAAAATTTAATTTATTGAAAAACCCCAATTTGAAATGGAAAACCGTAAAATGGCTTTCTCCTTATAAAAACACCAATTGAATAACAACAAAAAAACCATTGTCGAATAGAGAAATGGCCTAGTTCTGGTTAGAGTAAGTTTTAAGATAAATGGGTGGTAAAAGGAAAATATTTTAAATTTACAGGTAGAAGTATATTGGACGTACAGTTACGTTAAGTGTGGTAGTACTTCGTAATTTTAATTATAAATGTGCAAATTTTTCTTGATTCCTACGTTAGAACAAACTTATTTAAAATTTTTCAATTGGTTGCTTTAAAGAAGAAATGGAAGTTATATATTGCTAAAGAAACTTATTCAGTTTTAATGCTAAATTTTACTAACTGGTATGTTTACTTACATTTAGCTTTAGATTTAATTAATAAATTTTTTTTAAAAAATTGCACAATCAAAGGATAAGTCTTGCTGTAAAAATCACTTACTTTTATAATTTAATTCACATTCACTTGTACATTCATCAAGTTACAAAATCTCTTAAACATTTTGTCCAACTCAATAACACCACATAGTTAAACATTATTTGGCTTAAAACACTAGCCACCAAAGTTCTATACATTTTCCACATTTTCATAAATATTTTTAAACCGATCACATCTAAAGTTATTTTAAAACTAACTAAATCCTCACGATGACACTGTCTTATGTAGGTTTGGCAATGAATAGGCCACAAAAAATACCTTTTATGTGCGTCTATTTATAAACAATTTTTTTTTAAGGGAGAGATGTATTTTCAATACGATGATGGAAAAAGTCAAGTACTTAGAATTCTAAAGGTATGCACATACTACATACAGATAACAGTTATTATGTAATATGCATATGCAAACACATCAAAGAGAATATAAATTACAAATTTAAAATCGTTCGCTGTATAATAAACAAATCCATGATACAGGATGCTATTTAACCAGAGATGAATAGTTGAACTCATATGTATATAGTTTTCCATTCAACCGAGTAAATGTTTGCTAATCGTTTTGTATGCATATAAATCAAAACTATATGTTTAAAACATAATAAACGCATGCTATACATTATGCAATGTTTGTCACAATCCTTATCAATCATGTAACACAAAATTTGTTATTTATAGCACCTGGCGCACAGACTGTCAAAATATTATATTTAATATCAAAAAATCGTAAAATATTCGACTGGGGCCACAAAAAATATTAAAAACTCACTCCTCTTCACCAGGCACTTAAAATAATATTATAATAAAACGATAATCCTACCTGCAGGAATAAACAACAAAAACAAAAAAAGCTTTTATCACATATATTTTGTAGTCATAAATTACCGCATGGAAAATATGTTTCACACGACCCATAAATTAACACAAAGTTCACTGAACCCATTATCTTTTGTTTTTTTTTTTTTAAATCCCGTAAAAAGTTCAAATATTTATATTATTTTTATGTCACTTCAATGTATATTGAATACCGAGGTTAAGGCGACCAAGGAAGAGAGATCGTACATAATTACCCCACTGTATGCAAAACCCTAGGATATACAGCAAAAAAAATTACTCTGCTATACAAATCTCTATATACCGAAGAAAATAGGAAAAAACTAATTTTCATCAATTCTATAGAATAATAAAAACAAATAATTTTTCATTTCACCTTCATTGGCTTTGGCTTGGCAATATTTATTTTTTTTTGCTCCTCTATATACACTTTAGGTTTTTTTTTGTCTTAATCTTCTATTTATTATCAATAATAATTATTTTATGAATAATAAATTAAGTCTTTTGTGTGAATTTTAATTATAAAAAAAAAAATTCTTGGGAACATTAAAAAAGGAAAACACCCAAGAGCAGCCGTATAAAATACACAAGAAGAACGATGACAGTGTACGTACACAAAAAAGTGTATAGGTAAGAATAAAGAAAACTACTGAGAGTATAAAATACGGAAAAACGATATTTTAATTGTAATGGCGTCATTAGGTAGATAACCCTTTAACGAACATAGCGCAGATTAGAATTTTTTTGTGTATTTATTTTTTTGGAATAAATTTGTCGTGTAATTTGTATATTTAATTGGCAGTGTTTTGTGTACAAAGCTGTCGATTATTTTGTTGTAGTGTGAGTATTTTATATAAAAGCACAACTTTACATTTGTTCTGAACCTAACAACATTGTATTTGTCCCTTTTCATAAAAAAAAACTGATTACCTGATTTCAAACACGTAAATGGCAAGGGACCAAATGGTTTGGTACGCTCAAATGAATAATGCTTTGAAATTTAATTGTGTTGGCCCTAAATACAGATGTCTGCTTTATAATGTTAAATGTATTTACTTTGTAAATTTTTTATTGTAAACTTCAAATTGAAATGAAAAATGTAACTACATATTTTGAATTTCCACATGATAAAATTTATGAAAAGTACTTAAAAGTTTCATTTTATGGCATTAGTAATTTTGTAGTTTTTTCAAAGCTTACGCATTTAAAAACTCCTAAATAATTAAGTTAGGCCTACCAGAATTTCTTTTATACCACGAATGTATACATAGAACTTGAATACACCACCCTTGATTTGTTTATAGCGAATAAATATTTTATAACCAAAAACCATTAAATTTGGGAGAAAATTTATTTAAATCTTTTATTTTTTATTGTTTTTCTGTAAATGGTAGACTTTTCAACATCATTGCAAACATTTTGAAAGCTCTCATTGAAGCTGCCAGTTCTAGTATACGAATTTCCACAAAATTTCGCAACCGTCTATCAAATGGAATAAGATTAAGCATGAAGTTTGATTTAGCATAGTCAATCCGCCTGGATTTTAGAGATGCCTGGATTGTAGAATTTTGTTGAAATGATTCTTTTTATGAAAACTCGTCATTTTCGATAAAATTTAAAACAACATCTGAACAAATTTTGTTTGAAACTTTAATCTACAACATTGTGCTTTAGCTTCTATGAAAACTAACACTTCCGGTGGACCGATGTCGGATAAAAATCACTAGGATACCCCAGTTTATGAAAAAAAGCTTAAATATTCGAATGATGTTTTGAAGAAAATATTTTTCGTCAAAAATCGCCATGTCGGCTTCATTTTTTTAAAACTGATCAAGGACCGGTATTGGTGAAAATTTAATTTACAATTTCTTAGTACAAAGTCGTTTTCCTCATAAATGTTATGTTTCTAAAAATGTTTGCAAAAAAAAACAAAAACGTCTATGAGAGCTTTTACTCCCGGTTAACCAATTTTGACCAAATTTAAGTGTCCAAATTTAAGTTTCATCCCGATAAATCGATCCGTCTATTACAGGTACCGAATTTTTGTTAAAAAACACATTTTGTTAAAAATTGTCATTTCCACTTAAATTTTGGAAATTTAAACTGATCTGATATTGTTGCAAGATATTTGCAAAAATTGAAATATCTCCCATCAAAGCCGCCGCTTCCTGTAGATTTATGTCACGCAAAAATTACTGGGATCTCTTATTTTATAAAAAAAAACTTCAGACGTTTCATCCCGATCAATTAATTCGTCTGGACGAACTTTTATTGAAAACCAGTTCGTCTAATTTAATCGTTTAATTTTGGAAAACTGATCGGCACCGGTATGTTGCAAATTTGATTTAAATTCTTTAAATTCTGCGTGTTTTTGGTAAACGATAAACTTTTCAAAATATTTGTAAAACTGACAAAACTCATATTTTAGCTGCCACTTCCGGTGGATCGATTTCGGCAAAAATAATTGCGATCAGTCAATTTGTCTGAGCTACCAACAACAATTAGTTTGCACTGCCACCAAATACGCACGTGTGGCTTTGTGTACGTTTGTGGGGTCGTGCATACAAAAAGTTGCTGGTTTTCTACAGCCCAGATGGATTAACTAATTAGGGCGAAACTTTAATCTTAAACGTTTCCTACAAATTGGGAGATGGCAATAATTTTTGGTCGAAATCGGTCCACCGGAAGTTGCAGCTTTAAGAGAAAGTTTTTCTTTTTTTTTTCTTGGAAATATCTTGAAAAGTATATTGTTTATGCAAAAAATTACTAAGAATCAAAATAAAATGACGATTTTTGGCAAAAAAAACTCTGTTTCAAATAAAAGTTGGCCTCTGAGTAGCCCAAACGGATCGTGATTAAACTCCATATACTTAAGCTTTTCCGTTTTTTGAATATATTTTGAAAATATTGGCATTTATAAAAAACGACCATGAACTAAATGATTTTAAATTAAATTTACAACAATATCGGTCCAAATCAGTGATCCAAAATTTAAGCGAAAATGACAAATTTTGGTGAACAACAATTTTTTATTAAAAACTCTACCTCTTTTTAGCCCAGCTGGTTTAATTGTTCTAGACAAAATTTCATACTATACGCACTTACTCTTCAGGATTACAAAAGATTGTGCATAACCCGGGTCCACAATACCGAAAGAATATTCGCCCGGGAATTCTTTTATTTCTTGCTGGCGTATTTTTTTTATAATTTTATGTAGATTTGCATTTATCCCATTGTGAGTGATGGTATACTCCAGTGATCAGTGCTCTGCAGCAATTGTCAGAAGATGAGAAAAGCACGTTTCCTCTTTGAATCAATCATTAGATATTCGAAATTCGCATATAGGATAGAAATTGGCCAAACAATCAAAGCTTTAGAGCTCTATTGGAAACCAAAACTCGACATCTTTGAGGTGAACATAGAACTCCAGAGACATATTTGTCCAGTAGTAAATCGGAATGTTCTCTACAACGGTTAATAAATTTAGTCCATTAGGATTGGTAGCACCAGTAATAATAACGCACAAACATCAACGAATTTGTTAAGCTCAACGACCTTAAAATTACATCGTAGACAGGATGCACCATCCATCTAACTTATACACGTTCACGGATTTAGTGACTCATTGGGATAACCATATGTCGCTTGTGTTTATCTAAAAGTAATAACAGGGAGAAAAAATATTTTATGGAGAGCAGCCGACAACTATGGCTTGAAATATATAGACAATGCACAATATAACACAAAACATCGTTGAATATGTTGACATAAGCCGTACAAAAAGCCGCGACTTACGCATGGACCGATTCTTCCATAGTGCTATCATGGATTAATGGCGACATACCAAAATACAAATCATACGTTGCAAACAATGTCGGAAATCAGGATTCTGACTGAACTAAATTAATTCCATTACATCAAATCAAGTAATAATCCAACTGAATGCGCAAGTCCTGGAACAACAAATAAACAAATCTCAAGCCACAATCTCTATTATGGACAGGTCCGCAATGGCCTTCGAAACAAGACAAGCTACCATTTGAACGTGCAAATTAATTGAAGTGAATGTAAACTTAGCCGTCAAAGATGAAGAGACAAATAATTTCACTTCATAACCAACTTACGAAGTTGGTGTAAAAAATACAGAAAATACAGATAAATATCGGCATACATAGCGCACTTACTTTAAAGATGAAATAACGCAGCTCCTAAAGATTGCGAAACAATCAAGTAGGTGGAAGACTTCAAAACTCATTATTAAATGATTATGAAAAGCATCCTGGAATACTGCCCTCGTGAAGCAACTCAGTAAAACAATATGAAATGCGCATGCATATCAGGAAACATCACACGGAGGACTCCTACTCACGATGTCACACTGTACAAGAACTACTGGACCATAAACGCAAAATTCTCGACCAAAGCATTAATGTCAAAATGTGTTACTTGCCATATAGATACCGAACCAGGCAAGGGTGCAATCAGCTGATGAAAAACTTACCTTCTCTGTACGAGTGCGACCATCTACGCCGTTCACTCACGCCGGAGTTAATTACGATGGTCCTTTACAAATAAAAACATGTAAAGGTAAAGAACACAAAACATACAAGGGCTGGACTCTGTAGCGACATGTATAGCGACAATGTCACAAATTTTATTGCAGCCAACAACCAACTCATAATTATACAAAATATGGAAGTAACTGATTTCAATGACACAGTGGCCGCACAACTCGCTGTAGATGGAATAACATGGCATTTTAAGCCACTAGCTTCATCTAATTTTGGTGATCTATGATAGGCAGGTTTAAAATATGTGAAGACTCATTAAAAATTTGTTTGTGTCATACGATCGATACTCACGTACAAATAATTAACAATAGTTTTAAGCCAAATAGGAACTGAATGTAACCCATCTAGAAGTTCTCAACCTAGGCCATTTTTTAATAGGCTCATCAATGGTTATTGACAGTTCCCGGTATGGATTTCTCGGAAATATTCACTGACTTTCAAGGTGGCAGCTGCTAGAAAAATTTAAACAAGACTTCTAGAAAAGATGGGAGTAACGAATATCTTCGGTGGCTAGAACAACGACCAAAGCAGTTACACATCCATCCTGTCATTTATTTTGACAAAATCGGGGAAGTAAGTTTATAACAACGAGAAAAACAACTAGATAAGTGATGTTCAAATATAACACTAAGTACACAAACTACACTCAATCATTGCACATCCATAACTTCCCAAATAAAATCATCTTTACCTCGATTTAAAGTAACATAATGGGACGACTTAGTTGGTAAGGTTGCGAGCGAATTATTCGATGTATTCGATCAACTAAATTCCAACCCACAATACCAACAGAAGTATCTAAAACAACAAATGTCGATTTTGGAATCCACGGTCAATTAATAATAATTGAGACATTTAACCAAAAGATTGAGATATTTAACACTATAGTATGACCAACATTATATGGTTCATGAGTAACTCATAGATCTAGCTGATAGATTAAAGATCTGAATAGGACTACGAAGTTTTCAATCTGTTCAATATAACATTACAGAGATTCATCAAGGGTCATATTAATACCAATGCAACTTCAGAAGCAGATTCGTCAGAAAGTTCATAATTTGAATCCGAACCAAGATATATCGTTCCGAAATATGGGCGTAACAATTGTAGCAAACTATATCATTATGCACATCGCATGGCACTTTATATTAATTTAAACACTCAACACAACCCTCAACCAGTACTCAAAGGGATTCAACTTGTTGAATCTTTTATTACACCATTACCCAACACAAGTAATTTAAGAATTCAAATTTAATCAACCAATACGGGTAATATAATTATTTAATTTATTTAGAAAAGTTACAATTATATAAATATAAATGTGTTATTTCACAAGTTCAGAAAAGGTTTTTAATTTTTAAAAAATGAACAATAACCACTCACCATGTTATCGCGACCACGTCCAAAACAAGAAGACCAAATAATTTTTATATCTTCTTTTTTTATGATTGTGAAATACATACCAAAAATAATACCAAAAAATTTACACTGTTAAATTTAAAAATATTCCAATTGGATTTGTTTTGTGGCGAAATTGAAACATTTTTATATAATCTTTAACATTTATATTAGATAAGTCCCTAAGTTCCTAATAGTGTCGCTGTAAAGATCAAATAATTTTCTAACGATTTGAAATAAACACGAGAAAATCGTAAAACGATTTAATAAACTTTTTTTAATTCTAAAGAAGGCTACTTTAGACTATGTTTCTACTTTTATATATCCGATCCTAGAGATATTCACGGGGTCCCACCTATATGACCGAATAGCTAAATCAAAACCCCACGTGTGTAATGAATAGGATTTAATTATGATGGTTTTTACAAAGTCCAGCGCATTTTTAATAAACTATGGTTTTTGATTTCAATCTATTTTTTAACTTTTTGTTACCGCTCCTACAGACCTGCACAGTTTTTAAAATATAATTTAGAATAGTGTAGACAAAGTTGTAACACTGAAATGAACATAGATAGTTTAAAATGATATGTACAGTGTCATACAGGGTACATAGAAATACCATAAATTTTAATAAATTTTCAAATTTATTAAAATTTATGGTATTTCTATGTAAGATGTTCACGGGGTCTCACCTACATGGCCAGATAGATCTGTCAAAACCCTATGAGTGTGGTGAATGGGATCTAATTCTGGTGATTTTTAACTTGCCCAGAGACATTTTTACGTTTACGGTTATATCCCATATACCAGAATTGTTCACGGGAATTGGAAATTTTGGTATTTTCTGCAATATGATTTTTACCCAATTGGCATTCCCAAATAAGCTACGAACCCGATTTATTGTAATAATAATCAAATAACAGAAGTCCTAGAGATGTTCACGGGATCTCGTTTACACTTTTGAATAGTTCAAAGGTGCGACTTTCGATAGTTCCGGACAGGGTTCGGTTATGGCGATATTTAAAGTGCCATACACGACTTAGAAGTTTCATGAAATAATTTGAATACATTATCAAATTTTATTTCATCGATCCTAGAGATGTTCACGGGGTCTCATCTACATGGCAAGATAGATCAGTCAAAACCCTATGAGTGTGGTGAATGGGATCTAATTCTGGTGATTTTTAACTTGTCCAGAGACATTTTTACGTTTACGGTTATATCCCATATACCAGAAATGTTCACGGGATCTCTTTCATATATGTATTCGAATAGGTCAGAAAATTATCTATCAATATTGTGAAAAAGGGACACGAATAATGATTTTCACCTTGTATTTCGAAATTTAAAACTTCTTCATTTTCAATTTCTTTCTCAATTGGAAATTTTGGTATTTCTCCAATAGGATTTTTACCCAATTGACATTCCCAAATAAGCTACGAACCCGATTTATGGTAATAATAACTATTTTAGTCACAGAAAACAAGAGTAGGCTAACTTTTTATCAGTACGAAGCCAAGCTGTCAAAAGAGACCTATGGAAGCTCTCATTTTTGTAAGGGTTGTTGTATTTTTACACGTTCCCATGGGGTTAAAAAGGGAGGGGGGAGAGTGATTTTCTTCTTTTTGTGGTAGATTAGATATAGTGCGTGTAAATGGTTTCTTTGAGTAAAATAGTCATAAACATTGTAAGATGCCATTAAAAATTATATTTGTTTACTAAATGAAATAAAAAAGCAGTCAAAATGACTTATTTGGGCAATATAGTGTTAATAAACGAATTTTGTATTGTATTTATTTATCTTTTATATAACCGTAAACGTAAAAATGTCTCTGGAGAAGTTAAAAATCACCAGAATTAGATCCTATTCACCACACTCATAGGGTTTTGACTGATCTATCTTGCTATGTAGATGAGACCCCCAATCTAAAAAATAGATTGAAATCAAAAACCATAGTTTATTAAAAATGCGCTGGACTTTGTAAAAACCATCATAATTAAATCCTATTCACTACACACGTGGGGTTTTGATTTAGCTATTCGGTCATATAGGTGGGACCCCGTGAATATCTCTAGGATCGGATATATAAAAGTAGAAACATAGTCTAAAGTAGCCTTCTTTAGAATTAAAAAAAGTTTATTAAATCGTTTTACGATTTTCTCGTGTTTGTTTCAAATCGTTAGAAAATTATTTGATCTTTACAGCGACACTATTAGGAACTTAGGGACTTATCTAATATAAATGTTAAAGATTATATAAAAATGTTTCAATTTCGCCACAAAACAAATCCAATTGGAATATTTTTAAATTTAACAGTGTAAATTTTTTGGTATTATTTTTGGTATGTATTTCACAATCATCTTTTTTCCTTGTTTGTGTTTTTTTTTTTAAATTGGGGTCCCTTCAGTGACTTCATTACACTATCCACTATGTGCAAGATAGTTAGCATGAAACTGAGTAAAAAATAGCTGCGTTTTTTTTTAAACAATCGAGTAGAGTTCGCGAGATAGCTATTTTTCAAATTTGTCCAATTTAAAATTTAATTTTTTTTAAATTAAATAATTTAGATTTAATAGGAATCTATGTATAACAAAAAAAATCCATCATAAAAGTTGTATGGTTATCTTGTAATATCGTTGTTCTTTATAGTTCTGTATAATAACGGAGTAGTTCAGAACTATCCAGAACAACGATATTACAAGAAAACCATACAACTTTTATGATGGATTTTCTTGGTTATACATAGATTCCTATTACATGTAAATTATTTAATTTAAAAAAAAAAAATTAATTTTATATTGGATAAATTTGAAAAATAGCTATCGCGAACTCTACTCGATTGTTTAAAAAAAAAACGCAGCTAATGAAACACGATTATATCTTCTTAACATATAAAAACGTTAACGCGTATGTATGATCGACAATCACGCCTGAACGCTGAAGCTATTCAACTTATATTGACACCATATGTTCGTGTGGTGCTTAGATTTCTTTTTGTTTGTGTTTGAGGGCCTGTCTCCCCCTTAGGTGGGGGAGACTGTTACTTTTTTCAAAAATTCGTATTTATGGACCGATAGACTCAAATTCACACCATACTATATTTAAATAACAAGAAAGTCTTTGGCAAAATTGGGACCAGATAGGTGGCACTGAGGTAGAAATGTCAACGAAAAAATCGTCATCGCCTGCGTCGAAGCTTGTATTTGTATTATATGTTTTCCGTGTTTTGTAATATGACAGGCGATTTCGCGAGCCGCCGTCGCTCTTGTTCTATTTTGAGTTTTATTCGGACGAAATAATTAATAGTTTTGTAATCGTTTTTTGAATATTAATAGTTGTGCCCTGAAAATGGATATATGAATTAATATCCGAAACATATTAAACATAAAATTTTAATAATCAAAACCAATAACGTAACGGGTGTACTACGAAATCCCGGTTTTAAATTTTCTTTGAAAAATACACTGTTAAATCTAAGCATCTTCTCTAGATTCTTGAAAAAATCAGTATGCCAGAAGTTATCGGTACAAACTAAATGTGGAAGACAAAATTAGATTCAAGCTGTAGAAGAAAGTCGCAATTTGACGTAAAATGCTGTGTCACTCTAAAACATTCAGTATATATTCTATGTATTTCGGATACATAGCGCTTCTGAAGATATATAACGCATACTCCTCTAATTTTCTATCTAAAGAAATTTAAAATTCCTTGTTAGTCTTTGAAAATTCTCACACTTTTAATTCAGCAACTCAGCTTAAAATATTACAGACAAAAATAAAATCTAAAATATTTTCAGTGTTGAGATTTGATTCATTAAATTTTCATTATTCACATTTTTAAGTCACTCAAAGTTTTAAAATTATCATCAAGTTATATAAAAGCTTTTAATTCATCTCTATACAACAACAATTGTATTTATACGTTGATAATTACTATACTGAAAAGCTTTGATTGAAATGTTTAGACTTTTGTAAATTGTTGTTGCTTATACATCAACTTTTACTAACTAACTATAGGAACTTTTATAGCAAAATTAAATTTTGTAATGTTTGTTTGCGATTTATAGTGTTTTACATTAAGCTTTTAACCATCATCTAGCTTTTTTA
Source organism: Nephrotoma flavescens (assembly GCA_932526605.1). Taxonomy (NCBI): domain Eukaryota; kingdom Metazoa; phylum Arthropoda; class Insecta; order Diptera; family Tipulidae; genus Nephrotoma; species Nephrotoma flavescens. The sequence goes on along the minus strand of OW052220.1, from coordinate 300,822,907 downwards.
ATACAATTAGAAAAGAGTTTTTAATCCAAAGCTTTAAAATTCGTAAAAAGCTAATATTATTTTATGTTTTATTTTTTAATTAAAGGAATGAAATTACCGTTAGATTAGTACGTTATATATCAAGTAAATCAATTTATGCTACTCCACAATATTTTTTTTTTGTGATTTTCTTATAAACCAAATTAATCGTATCGCACGTAATCCAAAATGAACAAAAATTACAAAGCCTTTCTAATGCTAATTATATAAATTATTCTGATTAAAATTCAATCAGCGTACTATAGAAATAAAATATTTAATAGAAAGTATAAAAATCATTGATTTTTTGTGTTGGCGTATACATAAAAGCTCTAGAAATGGTGTTTTTGTATATACATTTTATGGACAAACTGTCTTTTAAGATGTAATCGATCATCCAGATTTTGAGATTTGAACGGCTTTCGAAAGTGTTGTCGTTCACTCGTGGACAATTTGCGCTTAGTGCAAAATGATGAATTAGGAGATTATTATAAAACCGACAGTAGTTTGATTTGTGTACCACAAAAAAATTTAATGAAAGGATTAAATATAACTTTGTTATATACATATGTACAGCTTCCTTTATATTATTAATTTAATTCCTCTCGTTCTTCAACTTTTGCTGTGTACTAAGTGGGTGGATTATTTCGTTATTGTGTCAAGGATTTTCCTTTGGATGGGGAATCGAGAAAAAAATTTTGAAAAATGAAACACAAATGACATATTTTTAATCAAAATAATTTTGTCGTTGTGTTATTTTTTGTAATTATCATAAAAACTAAATCAGGGTTAGAGTGTCTATTATTAATGATTTTAATTTAGTTTTTGCCTATAAATAAAGGGATTTTATGTTTTGTGTGTGTGTGTGAACTGAGAACTTTTTCCTAGAGGGAACAATATATTATTTTATTTTTAGTACATCCCCCACTCTCTTTTTAATAAAAATATTTTACTTTTTATAAAATAGTAATTATTTTCAATTTGTCATTGCCAGTCGTCTAGAGTCTATCAGACTGGAGGTCTGCCATAGTTATGGTATACCCAATAATATCAAGCCGACGTTTTGTTGAATTTTTGTATTTGATTTATTACTTAAATGCCCGACATTGCACTGTGAGTAAAAGACAACTGTATAACTCCTGATGATGACCTAACAAGTCCAAATCGATCGAGGGAATTTTAAACATTTTGAACAAAAAGTTTTTTGATTAAAATATTCAAAAATCTAATTTTTGTGAAATAAAAAACAAGTGTTTAATAAAATATGTTTATTAACAGATTAAAACTAATATTGCAGAACTTAAGGTGAATAAAATAAAACATTTGTAGGGTTTTAAAGTATTTTTAAAATGTTTTTGACTTGTAAGATTACCATAAAATTCAAAATGTAATGTGGTATAATAAAATTTGACAGTGACCAAAAATAAAAATAAAAACATCAATATCAACAATGTGTCATTAATACAAGATGGACAACTATAAATAAATATTAAAATAAATATTGTTAAATTGTGAAAAATAAAATGAAATTTAACAGTGGTGGTTAAAAACGGAACACAAAACAAAAGTGTGGTGAATAAAAAGAAGAAAGAAAGAGTAGTCTACCGTGAAAGATTGTGGGCTTAAAATAGTAATATGATTATGTGAGACTAGAAAAAGTAAGTTAACAGGTCTTAATAAATAATATAGAGTTATATACTTAATATTGCTTCATAATTAATTTCAGGAATTGTGGGCCTGCTCACTGTTCTGGAATGATGTTTCGAGTTTACGGGTATTGACTTTCAACTGGATCCTGTTGATGGCAGCTCCTTCAGATTTATGGATGACTACATTGCCCTCAGAAATCCACATGTATTTATAGTTTGATAACTTTTTGAGTTTAAGTGCTTCGCAAAATAATGAGTGGCGTAAAGATGTGAGATGGAATATTTTGTGCTATAATGGTTGAAATCCATTTTTAAGCCTTGCTGTTAACTTTTATTACTTATAAAATTGAATTAAATTACTTTAACAAAAACACTTGTAAAAATTCCTTTAGTGACAATATTTATTTGTTTTCATGGATATCGATTTCCAAAAATATTTCATCTTCAGTTCCTTTTACAACTAATACAGGATTATTTTTGGGTATTAGTTGTAGAAGGAACTGAAGAAGAAATATTTTTCAAAATCGGTATTCCTGAACACAAATAAATATTATCAGTATAAGGGAATTTTTACGAGCGTTTTTGTCAAAGTAATTAAATTCAATTGAATATTTTGTTCCGATTCAAATCCAATGTCGTTGTTATATAGCCTAGGTTATAAATGTTTTTTTTTGTTGCATCGCCTTAATTTTGAAAGCTCAATCTTTAAATTTTATGATTAATTTGACATCGCAAGATTTACTTTTATGTGTATTGTGTCTGTTAAATTTGTTGGCGACATGTATTCGCAACTCGATATGTTAAATAGTAATTCCTGGCATTCTATGTGACTCAATATCTCCTTAGCTACAGCCTTTGGTTCTCTCGAATTGTCCGGAAGACCAGCAAGAATCAGATTGTAATTCAATCCGCGTTGCTGAAAACCATCACTTCTAAACTCCAGTTCGCAGATACCAATGTCTTGTTTTTTATATGCGTTTTCAAGACGATCATATTTGCTGATTAAAATTTCATCCTCCTTGGTTAACTTCTCAATTGAAATTTTCATGTTATTCAGTACTTTGCAGCAGAAACTTACTGATGCTTGAAGTGCGTCTAACTGGTTTTTCATCGCTTGAAGTATAATAACAACATCGCTTAAAGCTGGGGTATCGTTGTTAAGTAAATTTAGATTGTGACTGCCGTCGCCAATATCATCTGATTTACATATGTTTAACAACTGTTTGACCCATACTTTTTAACAAGTCTCTGAATAATATTGTACTTCCACAGTGGCTACTCAACAACTTAATACATTTTATTTTTTATTAGAACTATGTAACTCATGTTGTTGAACAGAAACAACAAAAATCAATAGTTTTAAAAAATTCCCACATATGACATCCTACTCAACTGGATTTACGTAGGCTCAATAATTATATATAAATTATTACAATAAATATTAAATTAAATAATTTCATGATTCTAATGCTGTACCACCACTTGTAGCACAATCCATTGAAAACGGTACTGGAATTTTTTTATAAATTAATTAAAAATTTGTTACACTAGGTAGAAAATTTTTTACAGGTCCCGTTATCCTGCAATTCGTGTAAGGGCTGGCGTTAGAAAAAGCTACACCACAGTTTTCGTATTTTACTTAATATTTACTAAGGGGTGGTACTAGAATTTTTTACAAATTAGTTATAACATAGCGGCATAGATCAACCCCCGAAAAATACCTCTAAGGGGTGAAATTTTTTAAAACCCTTATTTTTCGTGAATCGTTGTGAATTTTTGTTGTTTAGTGCTGGGGAGCGGGGTGGTACTAGGTTTTTTTTTTACAAATCAATTACAATAAAATGGCATAATTAAACCCTTAGAAAACTACCCCAAATGGGTAACCGGTTAAAATCATTGTATCGTACTGGTGTTGATACAAGAAGTTTTTACAAAATAAATTACAATATATTGGAATAGTTGAATTGAGAAAATCTGCCCGTAAAGAATGCAGCTCTTTGAAACAATATTTCTCAGTATAGGTCATACCCCTCAAATAGTACCTCTTAATTTATCCCATCAGCCCACACCTACAAAAATTGATCAGTCTGCATTGAAAAACCTGCCAATAGGTATCCCTGAATTTATTGCAACAGCTCGCACCCATAAAAATCGATTATAATGTATCGAACTTCCTTCCTGTGCAACAAATAGGTACCCCCTCAGCCCACACCCAAAAAAATTGATTATTTTGAATTGATTATCCATAAAATCAATCATATTGCATCGAGCTTCCATCCTATGCAATAAAAAAGTACCCATGCAATTATTACAACAGCCCACACCCACAAAAATAGATTAATACATACTTAATAAATTCAGGGATACCTACTTCTTGCAAAAAATGGCAACTCGATGCACAATGATCGATTTTTGTGGGTAGGGGCTGTTGTAATAAATTCATGGGTACTTATTTATTGCATAGGATGGAAGCTCGATGCAATATGATTGATTTTCTGGATAATCAATTCAGGATAATCAATTTTTATGGGTGTGGGCTGAGAGGGTACCTATTTCTTGCACAGGAAGGAAGTTCGATACATTATAATCGATTTTTGTGGAGGTGAGCTGTTGTAATAAATTCAGAAGTATCTGTCTGAGGGTTATGGCCCTCAAAGAAATATTGTTTAAAGAGCTTACATACTTAAGAACTGGCTAATGAGATTCATTTAGTTTTTGGCGCAAATTTTGTCAACTGAACTATTCCAATTTATTGTAATTTATTTTGTTAACAATTTTTGTATCAACACCAGGGACTCAATTTTGGTCGAAAAAGGCAATAAAATTTATGAGCTTTACATTTGTTTCACTAGACGTAATATTGAATTTTTCCGCTGTTTGTATCAAACAATTATATGATTTAGGGGTATATCCTCTATCCGGTCGCAAGTTAATTATTTGCGATCAGAAATATGGTTACTAGATTTATTATGCCATGCCAATTGACACATTTTTTTTTAAATTAAATTTGTTTTGCGATTATAAAGTAGAAATCCACGAAAAGACTGCTACGCATTTTCCGAGGTCGCAGTCTTTTTATGCATTTCTACTTTACAATCGCAGAAAAAATTTAAATTTAAAAAAGATGTATGACCTTTTTTAATTGACAACTTTTTTTTGTATTTTTTTCGTTTATCTTCAATCAGTCTATCTATCTTAAATCACTAATACACAATCGGCGACAGAATACCATGGAACATCATATTACAACCAAAATAATATAAACTGATGTCTTTAATAATGAATAAATTTGTGTGTATACATATATGGAATAAGATATGACATTCCGCCCGCTCTGCATTATGTTGATTCAGCTGGATCTTGTGACATCTAGTGTCATACAATGTATCCTACTCTAACCTCCTTCCTTGTTTCTTTCATATTTTCCAAAAATTATGATAATTTGCTGTACTATTCGTTTGCTACTTTCATCAAATTATATTTTAGAAGTTTGACCGACGCATCCCAAAGCCTTCCCACATGCAGAGATCTTGCTGGGATAAAGTACCACGTGATTAGTATCTGTAAAATTTATGTGTTTGAGTTTTATTTAATAAACACGTTCACTTTTTGTTTCGTACAAATCATTTTTATTTAATTATGTACACGATAATATGCATTTATATCAGTCTTACCTCCAAAAAGTGACCCCTCTAGATTGTGACCACCTCTATACACTGACCACTTTTTAATAGTACAGAATTATTTTCATATCAAGCGTGCGTAAAAATTATTCTCTATATTGCCTTTTTCTATATTCTGAAATGTGCCCAAAATTTCACAAGGTTTTATTACTCGAAATGTCTTTAATGCGGATGAGTGCGGTCTTTTTTTAAAGCTATGCCAAATAAAAGGTACGTTTTTAAAGGGGATACTTGTAAAGCTGGTAAACTGTTAAAGGAAAGTTTAACCATACGTTTATGTACAAGTGCAATGGGAGAAAAACTTCAGCCTGTTGTTACAGGTACACTAAATGATTGATTTTATCATACTATGATTCTTCATCATAACAATGATGATCAATCAAAAAATTTTTTTTTTCAGTGATCATCATTGTTATGATAAAGAAAATCAAGAAAAATGATCAAGAATATCATAGTATGATAAAAACAATCATTTAAATAATTGTATTTAACATACAATTATAATACTATAGTGAATGCAATCATGTATTTATCATATTTTTTTTCTGAGTGTAAAGCGAAATGACCTCATGCCTTAAGAAATTTGAAAATTTACCGATAATATGGATTTTTAAAACAGAAGTTGGATGCAAAGTGTTTAAAAACAAAAAAATTCAAGCACAAACGTGACCAGCATTTTACAACATTAAATTAACAAGTAATATGGATTTATGTACACTAACGTATAAGTTAATTTTGTGAATTTTTAATTTTCATGGATCCGTCCGTTTTAATCGGCATTTATAATACTAAGGCATGAATGACAGGAGCTATTTATGAAAAATGGTAATTGAACATGGTCAATTTAAAATGAAGCTCATCCTTTAATGGATAATATGTCAAATGTAACTTTAAAGTTTCTGCCTCCTAATACAACTTCTGTTATTCAGTTTTAGACCAGGGAATCTTCAAAAATTTTAAACATTACTATAGATCTTACTTGGTCAAATCAATTGTGGCGGAAACGATTATCGCAGTTGTCTCAGAATTCACAAAAAAACGTAATAGATAATATTCAGTGGTTAAGTTTAGCTTGGGATTGAGTTAGAAGTCAAACGGGTGTCAATTATTTTAAGAAGGCCGGATTTGAGTTTAATTTAGACAAACATAATGATTTTTCAGCTCTCAAAATAGTAATACAGGAGGAACCATCTAGTTTACAATTTACAGGACACAATTTTCCAGCCGGTAATAGATGAATTAAATATCTCGACTAAAATAACGCCGATTGGCTGCTCGCATGAAAGCGATGAAGATGATGAAAATTTAAGAGAAAGTGATAAATTACCAACGCAGAAGGAGGTTAATTCAATGTTGCTCGCTTTAGAAAATATTCTACAGAAAAGTGTCCTGTTTTGTTTGGATCCGTGTCGAATGGTTGAACAATATCACCTCTAAAAAGTGACCAGTTTTTCCAAGTCCCTTGAGTGGTTATTTTAGGGAGGTTAGACTGTATTTTACATATTTACATTATATACTTTCACCCACGTATTCCGATTAAAATCTAATTAATTAAAACAATATATTAATTAATTAGATTTTAATACGTTGCGCGCGTGTTGTTCACCTCGGATGAAAGTAGTAATCGGGAGAAACATTTTTTTATTTTTTTCATTTTATTGCATTTTGTTTTCGATTTTTTATGTTGATTTATTTTATGTCGATTAATTATTTATCGAATTAATTGTATGTCGCGTTAATATTATTTTGTTGCAAATTTTACAATTTTTTTTAATGTGATTTTATTGAAATAGTTCAGGAAGCTTTCTGTTTTTAGATCCGTAACCATTGTAGCATGGACTGCCTTAGTAGCCATGTATAGACGAAAAGAACAACGTATGCTTCGATTAGTTTCATTCTTTAACTCAGCACGAGTTCGTACTCTCAACAATTCAATGCACTTAATTGCTTTGGCTACTGCATTACACACTTTATAGAAACTGGAATACTTTTCGATTAGAACTTCGAAGACATCGGAGAGCAAATTTGATCAGCATTTTCATTTTCAATAAGCCAAGCTTAACCACCTACCACAAACGATCACCTTCCAGCTCTTCAAAAAAAAATCGGGCTTGACGCGCAGTCAGCTGGATTTTACTCCGATTTACGTGATGCCATTCTTCTCGTTTCAAATTATGTGTCTAATACCTCAGCCGTGAGGTTAACAGTGAATATTTCTATCGCCTGGGATGCGATGACATCCAATCTAGGACTATTTGACTGACAGTTCATTATAATGCTTCACCCGAATTTTTAGAGTTTTTTCGATCCAAGTCATTAACTGACAGACCAACAACAATGCTGCCTGTTATTCCATGCGTAGCAAGCTGACTTGTTTGATGGGAGCAACCCTAGATTTTGCTACCACTTACCTCGATACTGGACTATTTCTTCATGAGTAACTGTAGTAGATATCTTAAAATTTGAACTGCGGTCATGTTTGTAAGACTACATCTTATTTTCAGACATTCTAACTTTTATGTTGCTTATGGCAACTCATCGTCATATTTTATTGGTAATAGGCACCATTTTTGAAATAGGATTTTGGTTCTGACTGTAAGCTTCGTATGGACAATTCATTTGGTTAAAATTGGAAACAAAAAAAAAATCCGATGATGAATGCAAAATCATACCCAGAACCTTATTTGTAACGGGGCATTCTGATATCTCCATATCTACTCGTTCCGAAAAGTTGGAAATAATCTCAGGATAATTGAACCGCAATTTTCGAAGATTGAAGCCGTAACGGAGTATGTTTTCAATAATTTCGTTTTACAATATATCCATTTTATCAATGACTTTGCAGCTTCACTTCTAGATTTTCAAATTTTAATATTATCTCTTTTAACTTACTTGTTGCGAAATAATGCGCTGACTAAAATTGGAACCAGTCAGGAATAAAAACTTAACTTAATAAAAGAATAAGAATGCGATAAATGGCATTTCAATGTTATAACCCAGTCAAACTTAATTTTCATGTAAGTTGGTTAATTTTCACTTAATAAAAAACTAGTGCGCGCGATTTCTAAATAAAAAAAACTTAAAAAATTGTGTCGCAAAATCCGATTTTTATTAAATAAAAAGGCGGAAATTAGTTTATTTACGTAACGTAAAAATTAGATTGAATTGTGCACGTTGTTAAAAATTAAATATTAGTCGTGGTTTTTTCTATTATTAAATGTTTGTAATAAATTAATCAAAATACATAAACATCCAATCATGTTTTATTCATAAAAAATATAAATTGACTTCGCGCTAATTTTGTTATTACTTGAGAATTATAAGTTTTGAATGGCTGGAATAAAGTTCTGATTTTTTGTATTAAGTCTTTATTCCTGACTGGTTGGGCCATAAGTTCCGTGTGTTACGGTGTTTAAACGATACTTCTTTGGTCATGGTAAGTTCGTTTCTCCATAAAATTCGCTTAAATTGGGCATCTTCTTGGTTTATTCATACCTTAAGGTATATTTTCTCTATATCTCCAGTAAGCACGTACTTATGCTGCTGAAACGTCAATAAGGGCCGACCTTTAGCACATGGTTAAACGATAAATTAGTTAGTGGTCGTACTCCGCGATACCCATTACTCCGTGATACGAAATGTAGTATCTTGTCTTATCCGACTCTACAATTAAACACATATGGCCCAGAGCTTGTTATTATCTCATAAATAACTTTAACGTTAAAGTTGCTTTAAACCCTTATCTTTACAAACAAAATTCCATTTTTTCCTTAAATGGAAGACACACCATAAATTTCCCAATATCACGTCTGACAGTAGTATTCGAAAACAGCACTTCACAATCTAGTTCTTCTGATGATCTTTTACTAGCATTCGTGATTCTTTTCAGCTCCAGAAACTGTTTTAAAATGACATCTTAATCAAACTAAACTATTGGACGTTTCTAAACCATCTTGGTTCTCATTTTCATTTCTAATAATAATCCAACCAAACTTGGTGTGATAGGGTGACACATTCTCAAACTCTATCTTGTTATCTTGTTTGTGCATTCAGAAACTTCAAAGAATATATTTACTACAAACAGAACGCCAATGTCTCCAGATTAGAAAATATTTGGTTCGCCAATATTTATTTATTGATTTGATTAGATTCACGCTGAATGGATGTGTGGTTAAATGAAACAGGTTATATTCTCGGAATTACTTAAAGCCAGGTCTTGGTATTTCTTTGTTGAATTGGAACTGGAACTCGTTTCTATCTGCAAAAAATTTGTTGATTTTATCTCTTATATAGAACTTTTAAAGTCTCTGATTTAATGTGTACTTGAATTTAATACTGTCTGCAACTACAACAAATTAAATTTTGGTGGTTGCACAACATTAAAGCTTTTAGGTTCAGCCGATCTATTTTAATGTGCTCTATATCCGATGCAATCACAAACAGCAATAAGACGAATATTTTTACCTAAGGCTCATTAAATAATATTTTTAAATCTCACGCAACGCTTTGCCATACTCACATTATTTGGTTCTAAGAAGTCCACCAATATTATTGACGTTTATGCTAAATGTTTGGGACATACTTAGAACGACTTAAAAATGTAAGGCCCCGATTTCAGGGAACATGTGTTCACAGTATGTGTTCACAGTGTAAAGGTTCTGTTCAGATTCTGTTTCGGCTTTCATGATTCGAGCTAAATAATTTTATATTGCACAGTTCAATGTGGATTTTACGTCATAGTCAGTGGCATTTTGTTTGGCATGGTGTTGTTGAAAAGTATTGTAGTTCACATTGCTTGCAGTCGATCAAATTTCTCGATAAACAAAAATGGGTTTCTAAAGGAAAATTAAAATTTAAAATTGAAATAATTTTCAAAATATTCTGATCCCAAAGCCTAGCCAGCATCAACAAAATCATATACTGACGATATTCCCAGAAAATAAAATAAATCGAATTAATCCAACCACATCAATAATTCATAGACGATATCAAATATTCATTAATAATTAGGTAACTTATCAATTATATAGGGTGCCTCTGAAAAATGGCGACATAGCTTATTTGGTATTGCAAATAGGACCATATTTAAAGGCTACTCGGAAAATGTAAAATCAAAAAATTTCTGAGGTAAATTTTTTTTACGTAATTTGCAAAAACCCAATATTTCTTCAGTTCACTAAAACTGAATTTTAATAGACTTTAAAAATTAATGTAAAACTTTTAGTTTACTCGTTTCTACTTAACAACTCAAACCAATGTAAAGTGTTTTCGGTAAAATTTCGAAGACACCCGGCACATATAATACTAACTTTATGGTATATACGTATGTGGGTATCGATATTTTCTAATCTATCTGCGTCAATAAAGAAGACCATGATGATAATCACATTAAATTTCCCATTAGAAAAAAATTTTGTTCGAAAATAGGTAAGAGATTATATCAAAAAAGTTTACAAATTAATTCAAAATTTATTATTTATGTAAAGACATATTTCAGAAGTTCTAATTATATTAAGATAAAAAGCTCAACTCATTATACATTTGAAATTAAATTGGATGTCACTGAACGACAGGGTTGGCGCTGAGCAAATAAAATATTCATCAACCAAATTGATTTTGGAGGACTCCAAATCTTTTAATAAAGTTCACGCTATTCTTTATGGCTGTACCAAAAAAAAAAACAATGAGACACAACAAATGAGCGCGACGACGCCACGTAAAATCTTAAATTACATAACTCAATGAAAATTAATTTTTATTTTTCCACTGTACCGTGCAAGTTCGTAATATTGGTGTCACCCTGACTCTAGCCACAGCAATACCACATTCAGCTTAATAAAGACATAATACTTTGAACTTTGGTCCACAAATGGTATAAAAATACATAATAAAAGCGATTATGATACAGCACAATACTGTTCTATTTTCTTTTCGTTCACTCTCCGTCTATTTAAAGAGCTTAAGATGAAATCTTTTTACTGATTGTTGTATCTTTATTATACTTTAGACTTTCGTAAATATTTTATTCATTGTTTATACGTGATTAATAATCAACTAAGGTATAACATCATTAACAATTTAATTTTGCCATTTTTATTCTTGGTACACAAATGAAAATACATAAAAAGTACAGCAACAACAACAACAACATTAAAATGTATAAAAAAAAGCTCCCGTATACGTTTTCTCATGAAGCGCACATACAACAACAAAATCCACCTGTTGGCGTCTATATCATTTTCCGTTATGTACGAGATAGAAAATTAAATTTTAGGCACACACACAATGTCTATTGAATTTCCAAACATAATGAATTTATTTGAAATGAAATTTTACGTTGTAGACAAGAAGAGAGTGTCAGTTAAAGTACACTGATATATCTGATGTTCTCATCTATGTCGTTTAATCAACACATCACGGCATAAAGGTAAAACTGTAAACGAATATATTTTTTGATTCCGATTTATAATAATTATCTCAGACGAGAAATCTTCACAATTTAAATAATTTTAAAAACTAGAGTTGTCCTCAAAAATGTAACTTAGTTTGTTATCTGATGGTATTTTATATCTGTATAGAGCTGGAAAATTCTAATGAAAATTTTTGATTTTTGAAATAGAACATGAATAAAATTTAACATGACTTTCTATCAGTTTTGTAGCTTATTCAATATTTTAATGATTACCCAACATTGGAAATACCCGTGACTACATCTGTTCATGTATTTTATTTACCAGAAATCGCCGTTCAATTTTGGAAATATTTTGTGTGGGTATATTTCTGGGAAATTCTTTCTAAATAAATATTGAATTGACAAACAACATATTCTTGAAACCTGATCATTTAAACCTTGATCATTTAAACCATTGCAGAATAAGCACCACTCGTTCCAGATAATTTAGTCAATGTCTATATGACAGAAGAAAGTATTTAAACTTGCCCGCCGTAATAAGGTTTCAGTCGTTATTAAAACGTCTGAAAATAAAGTCAGTTGGAGCATTTTCACTATGAGATTCTATTAAAAACCAACACAATGAAAGTTGAAATAAAAAAAAATATTTATTTTCCTGAACTTTATCGGTCAGAACCATACGAAGTCATTATTCGTTATTTAGTATTTTAGCCGAAATCAAAATTTTACGATCCCAAAAATATAAGCCATAACAAGGAATCAGCAAACAACCCCATTTAGTGATATATGACCAATAAAGTGATAACAATTCGAGTGTTGCACGTTTTACATGTAAAAAATTTTATCTACATTTTTTTGTAAATAACGTAAATTACATAAAATTTATGTAAAAACTGAAAATATTGTAAAATTGAAAACAAATCTTTGTTTTTAAGGGTTAAACGTATCATAAATATCAAACACTTTGTAGAAGCTCACCTTCGACGGTCCATTTTCATTGTTTTTCGTTGAAAGAAGAATACAAAAAACTTTTAAAAAGTTTTTGTTTTAACGTTCTTTGATTTCTTAGAAATATTTTACTAAACAGAATATTTTCAACTTTGAGCCATTTTCACTGTGAGTCACTGTACGTGCCATCTAATATCAAACCTGTAGCATTTTACACGGTTTATACTTTTTTGAAAAGATCCCTCTGATCCAAGAAACGAACCCATCGAGTTCTGGCATGTCAATAATTTCATATAATCTCTTTCCCAAACTAAATTTTGCGAAAAAATAAATAAAATGTCAGAAAATGTTGTACCGAAGCTTCTAGACCGCGTGGTTCAACCCTTTCAGAAATATCATATGGTTTATTCTCCACATGCAATGAAACTTTATACATAATTTTTTTATTTCATAATTTGAGGGATCCCATTGATGTTGAACCGAAATTGGTCAACCGGAAGTGGCAACTTCCAAAGCCGATTTATGGTTTTTGCAAATATTTAAAATAGTATAGCAACAAGAAAAACAATGTGAAACAAAACAAGATTAAAATAAGATTCTAAATTAAATTTAAAAAAATATCGGCTCAAATATTTTTACCAAAATATAACTGAAAAATACGATTTTGGAAAAAAAAATTCTGGCCGAGAAGAAATTTCAAAATTAAGATGTTTCCATAAATTTGGAAATCCTAGTGATATTTTGCCACAGGAGCTCGATTGTTTTTGGCAAATTTTTTGAAAGTATCTCAATTTTGAGAAAATCAACTAAGCACTAAACTAAATTTGCAACAATATTGGCACGCGATTATTTTTTTAAATTTAATCGGGTAAGACGATTTTTGACAATAAACTGCTTTCATTATAAATTCGGCCTTGTACAGCACAGGCGGATTGATTGGTCAGGATGAAACTTCATACTAAACTTTTGTTTTATAAATTAGCAGAACTAGTAGATCCTAAAGAATTTCGGACAAAAATAGGTTCACCGGTAGTGACAGCCTCCATACGAGGTTTTTCGTTTTTGCCTATATTTTGAAAAGTAAATAATTTACAAGAAAAACGATTATAAACTAGAATTTTTTAAATTAAATTTGCAACAATACCGGATCAGTTTTGAAAATTTTAGCGGAAATGACGATTAATGCGAAACTTCTGTTGTTGGGATGCAACTTCAACTTTAAGATTTCAAATTGGGAGATCCTAGTGATTTTCCACTGAAATCGGTCTACCAGAAGTAGGAATTCCAAAATACCGGCCAAAATTTTAATACCGGTATTACGGTAATACAAAATATCAATACCGGGATCCCGGTATCCATACCGGTATTGAAATTAAAAAAATATATATACATTCATTTGTTTATTAATATTTTAATAATAAATAATTCATAATAATAATGAAATAAATCAATATGAAAATGGTACTAGATATAAAAATTAAATTAAATTCACGGCAGTTAATTCACAATAGAAATTTTAATTTACAGTAGAGTATTATAAATTGTAAAATACATAAAAAGTTTTAGTTTAAAAAACGATAAACAGCATACACTACAGTTCTAGCTAACATATTTTTTGTCAGGCACGCAAAAAGCACAGCGTATTTAGTGTTTCATCTCCTAATCTTGATCGGATTTTGGAGCAAAAATTTCCAGAAATAGAAAGACTTCTCTCACTTTCGTCACTTGTGGGTGGTAAAGTGAGGAGGAAATCGTAGATCGATCGATAGATGTTCCCCCCTCACCCCTGCATCTTCGTTAAATTTCAGTTCCATTTGCACTTTGACCATCAGAGTTTTAGGAGTTTTCGGAACGATTGTACTCGCTAAAATGAGACTGGAAATTTGCTTCTGCATTTCCTTGGCCATATCAAAGTTGGAGGTTAAAATTGAATCCGGAATAACTGCCTTCAGTTTCCGTTCGGTATCGCACAGTTCAACGTCACTATCAATATCGCCATTAATATCACTGTATTACGAAACTCTTCTGGCCAAATTCACCATCAATTTAATTATTACGGGTTCTGACGGTTTAACAAATGACGAATGGAATGGGTTGGTTCAAGTACTGTAAGTACTGTAATAGTCCAGACAGATCCGTTCGATCCGTTGATTAATTCTTGAAATTAATTGTATTTTTAATTTTTGTCCGAATTCACCTTTTGCTATCTTTTAACAGATAAAAACAGATAACAACTTCTAACATGTCGACCAAACTGTTCCATCGCGTTTTGGAGTCTAAAATTAGTTCTTTCTCTGAACCATAATTAGACTTGACATTTTTTTGAAGAATAGAATTGTTTATCGAGGATCGTCGGAAAATTTTAAACAAAATTCTAACTTTTTTAATTATTGAACCAATTCCGATAACCTCATTCCGAAACCATCATCCTCAACATCACTATCGCTATCAATGTTGTTCTGGAAATCGGCACCCTAACCTCTTCAAGCATTTCATTCACGACTTCGAATTCATCTGTATGAATTCCATTCGCAAGACATAGCTGATATCCACAGTTTATTAAACGACCGACTTCTTTCATCACAGCTGCACCATCTGTGACTATTGCTATAATATCGTTTTCTAAAGATACATTATTTACCTCAATTGTATTTTTAAGAAGCTGGACGCATTGTCTTTTGGTAAGTTTCTATGAATTCGAACCATACCGAAATTCCAATACTCACTTTTCGAATGAACGTTAATGATTAAATATTTACGAATTCGAGTGGATGTCCACTCATCACGTCAGTGAAAATCGTGTTTGATTTTTTTTTCAGTTCCTCGAAATTGGAAATCATTGATTTCCAAATTATTTGGTGCACCGAATATTTTTATAATTATATTGCATTTTTTGCATGTTGCAAATTGGTTTGATTGGATTTTTAAAAAGTGTGTCCAGATCGGGTTGCTTTTAAAATTTACTCTTCCAATGTTAGAACATTGCCCTTTGTCACTCGTTTAAGATGGGATTTGAAAGATTTTATTGAAGCTTCTCATAGCCCACCAAAATTCGGGGCACGTAAGGGGAATGAAATGCCAGGTAATATGTGAGAAAAAATCACTGTAATTTTTTTAGTTTTTATTCGCACCACTAAAATTTGTTGCACTGTCGGACTAAATACTGTCAAGTTTACCACGACGAGGCAAACATTTTTTGAGTCATGCTATATAAGGTTCGGCAGTCAAGTCACCTACCACTTCAAGATTATTATTTTTACAACGGTAAAATAAGTTGAAGACCTGCGTGACCCTGCATTCTATTTACATCCATTCGCAAAAAGCAAACAATAAGCCCAAACCCGAATACGCTTATTACATGAGCTGTACTATTTAAATATTTTCAAACTGAAGATTTCAAATTGGGAGATGTTATAGTGATTTTTCGCTGAAATCGGACTACCGGAAGTTACAGCTTTCATAGTAGGTTTTTTGTAGCTTATTTTGAAAAGAATATATCATTTTCGTGGAAAATGATTATAAACTGACAGATACTAAATTGATTTTACTATAATACCGGTCCAGAACAGGTTTACAAAATTTAAACAGAAATGACGATGTTTGTCAAAAAAGCTGTTTGCAGCAAAAATAACGCCTCGTTACAGCTTATACGAATTGATCGATCGGGATGAAACTTGAGATTTGGCTGAGATCGGTCGACCGGAAGTGACAGCTTCCTATAATGCTTTTTCACTTTTTGGAAATGTATTAAAAATAAAAAGATAAAATTAAATTGCAATCTAAATTAGTTCAGATCATATTTTACATTTTAAGGGAAATTACGAGATTTTGCTTGAAAACAGAATTTCTCCAAAATTCGGAATCTCTGCAGTCCAGGCTGATTATCTATTTGGAATTAAACTTCATACTTAAACTATTTCATAAATCGGGAGATACACGCGAAATGTGGTAGACATCTGAGTACCGGAAGTGACAGTTTCCGAATAAAGTTTGCAGTGAAGATTAAATTTTCAAAAATGGTTGTCGCGGCTGGGCTTCAAGGCCACAACATATTCAGCCCTCCATTTTTTAATTTAAATGTTAACGAATTGTCAAAATTAAGACGAAAAGCTTTAAACTACTTTAATAAACCTCAATTATAACAGAGCCATCTAGATAAATAGAGCCTCCATAATCGATCTTTTTTTCACTAAACTTAAAATACGGGAAATATTGTGTTAAATGTTAGCTTCCTATAGGAATGTATGAAAACGAAAGCAAATACTTAAAACTGTGTGAAAATCGACTTGGAAATGAACTAATCGACTTGGAATGTTGTTGTTGTATTATGACATGGTGTGATTTCAGGTGGCATGTGAGCAGAGTCAAACCAAAATGAATAACGTTCCGGTAAGCACATATACGGATTTCGGCAACTTATATAATTCCACTTCACAATCATTCTCTACCAATTATGAAATGATATTACATTTTCATTTTAAATATTTTAAAACATAATTGTTAGGCGATGCTCAGACTCCTGCTAATTTTAGACTCGACATTTAAGTGTTATAAAAAAAATTAAAGAGGAAACCGAAAGAACGATGAGTTCAACCGTTTGAAAATTGTGTTCTGATGACGGTTACCGTTCTTTTTATAATTATAATCGTTACCGTTTCAGTTTCAAATTCATTAAAAATATCGGTTAATATTGGTTTTCGGTTCAGTTCTGGAAGATAGAGAGAGATTTGATTCTTCTTCAGAGATTGACTCTGCATCCGAATAAGTTCCAACTCTAATATTGCATTAAATAAACAAAAGGAAATTGCAAATCCAAAATTATGAAAGTAAATTGTTACAACAGACACCAAGACCGGAAGCAAAGATCTGTAAGTTTGAGTCAAAGGTAAGTTTGGAGTCAGAGGTCATTAGTGAAGGATCATATCGAAACTGAAGAACAAAACTACTCAGAATCGAAACTGGAACATACTTTTTCAACAAACGTTCCACATAGAAAAATGTATGTGACAGACATTTTTTTAATACTTTGGTTCTAGTACAATGATACGGAAGCCTAATTGATAATTGAAGGATGGTTCCATAAAAGTTGATAAACGACCTAAACATTATAAAAACGTTAATCAATCCATAAAGGATAATATTACAATTCAAATATTTACGTTTTTTGTTCGTATCTGAAATCGGGACATAAAAGACGTTCAGTCATGATGAACTGCAAATGGCTATTATATTAGACTTTTTAACAAATAGGTAACTATTTTATTTTGGTTTTTTGGGGCTTCAGTTTTTATTTTGGATATTATACGGTTTACTTTATCTTCAGCATTGAATTACGATGATTGCACTCTTCATTGACCCGTTCCATACACTGCTTCAAAAACAGGCTTCACCTTTGGCTCTTTCCCCTTTTACCTATAAAATCGATGTTAAATGCGACATAATTTTTTTCTGTGGGGCCAAACTAACACAAATAGAACAGAAAATAAAAATATTTGGGGCCATTTTTGAGATGTAGATTACTGTTTAAATTTTATTTTCGTGAGAGCAGAATAAAATTGGTGTTTTATTATAAAATAATGGTTTAAATTATCAATAAAAAATCAATCAAAAAAAAAAGCTGAAGCCGTGTATGGAACGGGCCATTGTTTTTGATTTGGTAGTTTATATTGACGTTTCTATTTGATTTCTTTTTTTTTCAAAACACATTGTTGTCTTTCTTATTTTCTTAGAAAATTTTATTTACAATTTCTTTCCAATAATTGGTTTTAAATGAAAATAATATGACATCATCAATTTCAAGTATTTTAAATTGTTGTTGTTGTACACCAAAATTCCTTTATATTTTCATTATTAATTTGTAGAAAATGAAAAACCTACTGATAGTAAGCTTCAAATGAGATAAAATATATTATATGTGTCATCGATTTATGTAAAAAAAATCAATTTTCCAATACAAATTTTTAATTCATGTTTTATTTATCAAACGTAATGCTACCGCCCATACAAAATGTATGAAAAGTTATGGCGAGTTCTATCGAACCAAAAAATAAATCAAATTTTGCCAGTGGCCAAAGAACGTAAAATTTGTTTCTGTTGTGTTTGTTGTCAATGTGTAGGTAATAGCGCGTAAGCGACCATCTTTTGTTGTTTGGTTTTATTTACAGAGATCAAGGTTTGACAATTGTCAAAGCACGTGAAGAAATATATATTGTTTCAGGCAACGAGTTTGTTGAAAAAAAATTATGGTATAAACAAGTTTAAATATAATAAATAATACTAAATATGGTTATTAATTTGTTTAATATATTAATTTACACAAAACAAATTTCGACACAGCAAAAAAAATACATGAATAACAAATTATAAAAATGGCGCACTTTCGTGTCTTGTTACTTGTCAAAAGTTGACAATAATGTTTGGTGGTGGTAGTGCCGATCAAATCGAAAAAATATCAAATCTTTCAAAAACTATCAACTTGATTTAAATCAAATCTATCTGTCATTTTTGTGTCGCATAGAACGTAATAGTGATTTCGATAAAATATGTACTTTTGATTTACATCAAATATTTTTTTTTCGAAAGAATTTCACATTATTTTTTTGTTTATGATTCATTTCCATAAAGTGCAATTTCATAGGCAGGCTTGATTTATTATTGGCTTTGATTCTAATATTTAATTTGATGAGAGGCAAAACTAGGCCCTATTTCTACAGTAGGTAGAGACAATATTTTTATATCTTAATTAGTAATCAGATCAGTATGTTTAAGGTATGTCAATTTCGGTAACAAAAATTTGGGCAATTAGTTTATTTAGTCGAGGTCTTACTCCTTCAAAACTGACGAAATTAGTAAATGGAAATCAATTTTACCTGTAATAAATAAGGACAGGGAGACAAACCAAACAAAACTAACAAAAAGGTCCGAATTTGATCAAAAACATAAGATCGACGAAAAAGTGTGTTCGGGTGACAATTAAAAAATTAAAACCATATTTATGTACTTTACCGTCTTGAACCGTCAAAACAAAACGTCTATTTTCTCAGTTACAATGAGCTTTTAAAATGTTGATCTTTGGATGTCTCAAGTTTAAGAAATTTACTCACGTGACATTACGCTAAACCGCTAACCAGAATTGTAGCTTTATCACTTTAGACGGCAGTCCAAGCGAGTGATGAAAGCTCCTACTGTGCTCGAAGTCGAATTCGTATATATATACAGCTAGATTCGAACTTTTTCCCTTTGAGACCGCCAGAATCATGTTATATACCATTGGAAAGGTCTTGAAAAGTAGTCCCAAATAATGTATAAAAGCATGAATTCCTACCAACATTGAGTGGAGATATGACCTTCCGAAAATTGCCCAAAAAAATCAGTTTTTCGGGTATAACTGCCCCAAAAAGTGCCCCAATTATTTTTTAACTAGCAAATTATGATTGTAGACGTCAATACCAATTCAAACGTCCAAAACGGATGATTTTGACCAAAGTTAGGACGTTTGGAAATTTTTCTATGGCGTCTCCATATAATCTTGCTTTGGTATATAAGTTTGTTTGTTTGTCCGTACTTCTTTCATTTGATCTCATATTTTCAGGGTTTGTAGTACTTGAAAAACTAAGCAACTTTTATTCTACAACTTGGCCATTTTGACCATGCCCGCAGCGCTGAATCTATTTGACATACCCCGGACATATGCATATCGTTGGAAAGGTATTGACGCCAGCTATCAAATAGCATATAAAAAAAATCAAAAAGTTAGGGTGGAGGGTCATTTTGGCCAAAAAACCGAAAAATGCCAAATCGGCCGGCACATTCGGCCAAATTGCTAAAAATTAGCAAAGGCTTTTGGTTCATACTTTTAGGATTATTAGCCACAAACCTTACCTACAATATGACATCAACCGTTTGTCCCAGAAAACTCGTATGTTTTAGATATTGATCTCCATAACTTAAAAGCCACCCTAATTTTTTGCAAAATTTCATTTTTTGACTCAAATGCACCCTAATATTGGTCCGTTGTGGTTCATAATGATAGTCAATCAACGTATTACAATGAAACAAATATAAATGCATCATATTATTATCATTGCTAAGAGAATTTTTACCAGTGACCGTTTTTCATAACAAAAAAAATGAAAAAACTAACAAATTGATGTGGTCGAAAAAATCACCAAAAACATTGAACATTTGACAGTCTTATTGCATAAAATCGATATTTTTTTAATCTTTATGATGATTTCTTTAAAAAATAGATCTTATCTCCCCGCCTATCACATGCAGATGGAATAACACCGAGAGGGTAGCTACCATTAGTTTTTGTTTCCAACTAACACACTAAAATATGTATATTTTATTGTATTGTTTAAGGAATCAAAAATTAATGGTAGCCGCATGCGGTTAGTGACAAAACAGCAAGAAACATGCAAAAAAAATTGTTGAAATACTCAATAGAATTTCTACCAAGAACACATGCATCTGATCTAAATTTTTACTACTCTGTAACATGCACTAAAACTAAACTACAAATGTTCAGCCGATAGCCTACGAGGACCGGGTGTGATAAGATCACACCCGGCATGACCTGTTTGTGGCATGTGGTAAAAGATTCTGAAATAAAATCTACTAAAATACTACAAAATGAAGATTGAAAAAATGCATACAAAATAAAGAAATGGAATCGTCTACCATACACCAGAAACAGTACACCAGAACGTAGGCTATCGTGCTGAACATAATAAAAAAAAACTACCTCTCTGAACCTAATGATGAGACCTGACCCTACTTTTCAACATAAAAAAAATAATATAAGTCTTTACTATTTCGAGGCCAAGAGCATGGTGAGATGACGCCACCATCTGCTCTAAAATAGTTTGCATTCTTTCTCAAAATTATTCCATTCTTTTAATTGTGTACCATGATGGAAAATGGCACTTGGCAAAACATATTTTTTATTTCCAAAGCTTAATTCTGTCTGAGATACAGAAGAAAGTTGTACTATTAATTTTCACATAGTATTGATCGGCAATGACAAGTGAAATATGAGAACGCGACGCGTATTCTCAAAATAACACTTACTTGGGTAGATGTTCGAGTGACAAAAGCCGAATTCAATTCACAAAATTTCTGATATCAAATTTGTACCGAAAAAACAATTGCGTTCGATTTGTCAACGATTTTTCGGAATGTTAAACAACAACGCGCTGAATGCACTAACATTCCGAAAAAACGTTGCCAAATCGAATGCAATTGTTTTTTCGGTACAAATTTGATATCAGAAATTTTGTGAATTGAATTCGGCTTTTGTCACTCGAACATTTTTCTCGTTAAGAGGTTTTTTATTTGTAATAAATACCGGTATAATTCTGCAATACAGTATTTTTACAGGAAAAAATTGAAATTAATCGGTATTGAGTTTGGTCCTATGTTGCAAGCCTTCCATCCAATGAAAGAATAAGTAAGTATGCTTACTTACCACAAACCGGACAAGTGGTGCAGTGGTTAAAGCTTCGGCACTTGGACCGGGAGGTACTGGGTTCGAATCCCATCAGAGGCTAGATGCAAATCGAATTTTCATCATCGATTACAATCGGTGATGTTAATAAACACAACTATGACCCTCTGATGGAGTGCAGAATTCAGCGCCGACCCACCGTCCATGTCAATGTACAGGTTGACATGGAGCTTGCAATGTGCAGGTGGTATACTGTAGTTGTGTGAGTAGGTGAATAGGTGAATGGGTTAATGATGTAGCATGAATGCGTGGTATCACAATGGGCCAAAAAATGGCCTAAGGGTAAACCACTGAAACCTAACCTACTTACCACAAATATTTATGGTGTCAAAGAACGATGTTTCAAATGGGTTGAAAAAAAAAACTGAAGAAACTATGAAACACGGAATCTCTGTTCATCTCTTATAGAGTAAAGGGCATTGAAAATTGGAAATCAATCAGATACTGCCAAAATCGATCGCAAAGAAAGAAGCAATCGAAATTAAACCTTATAAATAATTCTAGTAGACGGCCATACATTTAAAAATTAGTATGCTAAATAGTTAGTATGATTCTTAACAGTCTAACATGTCAAAATACTGAATTTTCTTCATATAGTAAACGTTTATTTGATATACAAACTCAGCCATTATAAAAATATCCAATTAATGCTTCAAATCATCAATCATTGTCACCACCCACCAACATTATAAATATATTAGACCAAAACTTTCAATTTATGCAGACTCGTATCGTTCAATGATCACTAAGACAAATATAATATTCCTCAAGAAAATCTATACACTGTGTGCTGTGCTTGTTGTATAATATTCTGGATGATGATACGCCTAAAGCGATACATATATTTTTATACTTTTTTAAAACTAATTACGACATTTTCAACATAAAATTCCGTCTTATGTACACACACATACACATCTATATACAAAACCAACAAAATAATTCTGATTTATCGAATTTTTTTTTGCCAAGGAATGATATTTTCCGTTTGATAAAATTTATGTTGGCGGAAACCAATTTTCGATACAAATATAACTCAATTAATGTTAAATCAATAATATCTAAGATTTTCACTAACGACGTTTCAAAAATGTAGCGCCGAACGAAATATACGAAATACGGTTCAAAGTTCATATTCAATGATGCGGGTGGATATTACGGGATCGTTTTTATGATGTGCGCTATAAACCATAGTGCGACAGGCATTAATTTGTTATAAATCACTTGATTGTGTGCTGAGCATGTATACAAACAATACACGAATTTTAATTAAATTCAAAAACAAAATCCGATTTGTGTTGTTTTAAATTGGATTATTTTAATTACTAAACCAATTAAATTTTTATGTTTTTTGCATAAAATTTTTCGGTAATAATAAACACAAGATGTTGCTTACAATATATGTACGAGCATTACTACACACAACGGTTCATTATGGTGTGTGTAAATATATTTGTTTGTTTTTGTGTACAATATTTGGACAATCCCCAACCTGCACATCTCCCCCGTACACAATCAAATTAAAATCAACCAAATCAGATTAATGCTAGCAAACAAAAAATTTGGAATTTCCTTCATATTTTAAACCGGAAATTTAATTACCCAATAAACTCACCAATTTTATAAAAAATTAATTTTTTCCGACCAACTTTATAAAGGAAATTCTTCTTTGGTTTTTTTGGTTTGTACATCCACATCTTCATTAGAGCGATTGGTTAACTAAAAAGCTAATTAAAGTTTAAGGAAACAACAAAAAGATAAATAAAAAAATTTCGTTTCAAGAATCAATAGAAATTGCGTATTCCCCAAAATATATTATATTGAAAGCAATTCAAAACGTTTTTCATTGGTGGCAAATTGAGTATAGCTATCGTATTATAAGAACGACAACAAGAAAAGATACGACACTAAAATTTAACTATACGTAGAATTCGAAATGAAAGCTATAAAAATACGCCTCTTGGTAAACTTTACTGTCGGTTTCTGGATTATATACGCTAAGAACAACAATTAGGCTAATCGAAACCAACAAAAAAAAATTTTTTTTGTATAATGCCGTGCTCAATCCACAAAAATCATAAAGTCAATCCACATAGTACATGATGTTTTCATTAAATACTACTTTCCGATTATGTAATGCGGGCTTTGCCACAAGTTATTTTTTTCGCTCGAAATGTATTTTCATCTTGATTTTGTTATGGTGAAATAAGCATACATTTTTAACGAAATGTTATTACGGGGTGGTGATGGGTTGGTTCGGTGCGAGAAACGATAAAAATTCAATATGCGCACAATTAAAGGAGCTTTTATGGTTTTTAGCTTTTATATATTGTAATATTTTTATAAAATGGAAATGCGCTCCTTCAAAATACAGTAATATATCTATGATACAGCTTTTCTTATTAAACTTTAAGCTTTTTTTTTTGTAAAATGATTTTTTGTTAAGGCGAGCATTATAAGTTTTCTTTTTTAGTTTGAAATATTTTATAATAAACTTAACTTTCACAAGTTTATTTAATGTTTTTTTTTATAAAACTTTTGGTAGAACTTTTTTGTATCGCAAACGAAATACAAAGTTGAAAATTTTTTCTTAGGGAAAGTAATCATATTGACATTCTTCACAGGAAACTGTTTTCAAAAAAAAACTTTTAAGTTTTACTGAGTTTTGTATATGCGAATGAAAGGTAAAGAATTTTTAAAGGTACCGACATATGTATATTGCAAATATCCAAAATAACGGTACAGAACCAATTAACAACAATTATAATACATGATTTACCAAGGACGTAGGAATCTCCTCAAGATATTGTCACATTCTTCATATTCTTGGTATGCAGCCGATTTAATTTTTTAATGGTTTATACTTTGGAGGAAGAACGAGTATATTTGCTACATGGTACTAATAATCTACCAATGTTGGAAGATTTAGAGCATTTGATATTTAATTAAAACTTGCAAAATAAAATAAATTTAGATAGTTATATAAATATTTCTAATTGGCAATTGATAAATCTATAAAAAGTTTGCAGTTTAGACCTTCAGTTAGTCGGAAATTTAGACCAAAAATCGACATCAGGGAATTAAGAAAAAATACAAGCTGAAAATTAATAGACAAGTTACCAGACGTTGAGTTTTGAGTAGGAGTGCCTCATGCCCATTGCAGACCTCAAGGGAATCTAGATAACAAAACGATAGAGAACATCTCCGATGAATCAACATTTTTAGCGAAAATGCATTCATGTTAATCCTGCTAGTATCTCTTGGGCACTACTACAAGCCAGTCTCAGATTGGCTTGTTAATTTAATCCATGAAATTGTAATTGCGTAAATTCGTAATTCAATATCAAAAGAAATTTTTCTTTTGATATTGATAATGTGAAAATGTGATATAATGATATAGTGATATAGTGATAATCTAATAATGTCATAATGTAATAATGTGATAGTGTGATAATGTGTTAATAAGATAATGTGATATTGTTATAATGTGATAATGTGATATGGTGATATAGTGACATAGTGATATAATGATAATGTGATAATGTGAAAATGTGACAATGTGATAATGTGATAATATAATAATGTGATAATGTGATAGTGTGATAATATGATAATGTGATATAAGTGATAATGTGATATGATCATGTAATATTGTGATATTGTGATATTGTTATATTGTGATAATGTGATAATGTGATAATGTGGTAATGTGGTAATGTGGTAACGTTATGAGATAATGTGTTAATGAGATAATGTGATATAGTGATATAGTGATATAGTGACAGAGTGATATAATAATATAGTGATAATGTAACAATATAATAATGTGATAATGTGATACTGTGAAAAAATGATAATATGATAAGGTAATAATGTGATAATGTGATACAGTGATACAGTGATACAGTGATACAGTGATACAGTGATACAGTGATACTGTGATACTGTGATAATGTAATACGATCATGTGATAATGTTATAATGTGATATTGCGATTTTGTGATATTATTATATTGTGATAATGTGATACTGTGATTATGTGATTAGGTGATAATGTGATAATTTGATAATGTGATAATGTTATAATGTGGTAATGTTATAATGTGATAATGTGATAATGTGGTAATGTTATAATGTAATAATGTCATAGTGTGACAAGGTGATTATGTGATAATGTGATAATGGAATAACGTGAGTATGTGTTAATATGGTCATGTGGTATTGTGATATAGTTATATTTTGATATTGTGTTATTTTTATCGTAGTTTTATTTCTTTTATTTATTTTCCAATATTGTTTATAACTTAATTATTTTCGAGATGAAACTAGTATAGGGTGTCCCAACAAGAGCGCCGGATTTAAATTTGCCGCCATTTGGTGAATACGAGTTGTACAGTGATTTTTTTTACATTTGTCACGTACAAACCACGCGGTTTAAGAATATTGGGATGTATTCAAACCAACAACGTTTAATAATTGTAAAAACACATTACAAAAAAAGGTGAAAGTTTTGCGAAAACAGTTCACCAATTACGTCAAGTTGTCGGTTGCAATAATGCGCCAAACGAATCGACAGTGAAGCGTTTAATTACAAAATTGGTGTGTTTTAAAATTGAAGTTAGGTGTGCATGCAACTGATGGCGGAGTTATTAGGCCATATTTCATTAAAAATGTGGCTGGACATACGCTACGGAATTGTTGTGGCGACCTGCCACACAGCACGTGAAACAATGGTTTTACTGCAGACTAAGTTTCCAAGCCGTGTCATTTCTCGAGTTGGTGATCAATATTGGCCACCAAGATCGTGCGATCTAACACCGATGGATTTTTTTCTTGGAGGTTTTGTGAAGGAAAAAGTGTATATGCGAATAAGCCTGAAACAGTTGAACATATTAAAGAAGAAATACGGCGTGTTATTGGTGAAATACAGTCACATTTATTCGAAAACGCTATTGAAAATTTCAACAATAGAATAACCCTGTGCCAGAGGTTTCGTGTTGGCTATTTGTTTGATGTTGTATTTCACGTTTAATCGGAACTATTTTTCTTTATGTTGAAATAAAAATGTTTGAATAATTCAAAAATAAATTTGTTTTCATTTAAAATTAAATCCGGCGCTCTTTTTGGGACATCCTTTATAATAAACTCCTAATTTATAAAAAATGTATCGGAGCTACGATTCTTGATACAAATAAACATTATCGTTAAAACTAGAATTCTGACTATGTATTTATAAAAATAAAAAATGAACATCTTATAGAAAATTAAGATCATGAATATAACTGTATATTATCGACAAACTAAAGTATAACAATTTATAATTAAACTGATTTTATAATTGACAACAATGAAGTTATCAATAAATCATAAAAAATTCGCAATATTCTGACTATCAGTATTTCGGACTTATAGAAGAGGTTAAAAAAAAAAAGAACAAAGTTTCAAAAAAAAGTTTCGATGTTGCAAGTAACCAATCTTTTAATAATCTACAAAATTCACGGAAACTACTAGCAGAGCCTCCTAAATATAAGAGCCGTAAGATTCCGCCATTTTTTCCATGAGCTTTCAATAGAGGGGAAGCTTTTTTACTTTCTCAGATCAACCAATGTATTTTAATACTTTTTTAGACGCTTTTTTGTATATAAAAACAACAATGCTTTGTTTGAACTTTCAATTCAATATTTAGGAAAAGCGTATTTTAAAATTGAGTCATATGACGTCGAGTTAACGCAAAAACATTTCAATTAGTCTAACACAAATTTTGTAGAAACAAGAATTTGTTTATATGTGTTTGTACAGAAAATAAAAAATTAGTATAGAGTGTTCCATCAAAAATTTGAGCATTATTTTTCAAAAACAAACGTTCGCTAAAAAATGCTTTTGGAGTAACAATGTAACATGGGAGTTATTGTGTTTTGGATTCTATTTCAACATTGTTGATGAGAAAACTTCGAAGACTGTTTTTTCGTTACTTGTTAAAAATTTCATTTTTCATCGCAACAAATTCGCGGCCTATATTGTTTCATCCTGCTAGTATAAACAAAACAGAGCTTCTCAAATTAAAAACATTGTAATTTGATAAAGCTTTTCGCAATTGCTAAACCAATCAAAAGATGTCGCTAAGTATAACTTAAAGCTAAGCAATAAAACCCAAATGTTTGTTTAGCAAATTTAACAATTTATTATGAATACTTTCTGGTTCAATAGATTATGGAGATCTTCTGAAAATGAAAATAACAAGCGAATTGGATTGAAATGAAAAAAGAAAAAATTTGGAAAAATTCTGACATTTGTCTATTATTGGTTTAGAGCGCACAGCAACTATGATGGTGAATATTTTACGACGAAAAATTTTATTTACGCCAACCGCAGTTTTTAATTATAAAATTATATTTGTTTTGAGTTTTATTAATTATGTTAAATTATAATATTAAAGATTTCGCGCTTAACTTAATAATGGTTTATTACGTAAATACTTGTCCAATTATTTTGTTCTTTTCTGTAATTTCAAGTAAATTTATTATAGAGACATCTGTAAATGGATTTAAAAATTACAGAAAGCTCGGTTTTGCAATTGCATAAAATTGAAGTTTTCTACGTTTTGTTTTTTTTTTTTTTTGTAATAATATTTAATTAAGAAAATCAACAATGTCAACGATATTGCATTGTATACATTTCCAATAAATAAATTTAGATGAAAAAATTTTATAATAATGAATAATACATGGTGATTCATAAAATTTCGTTTCAGCTCACGTTTTGTCTCTTTAATTTTGTTATAAATGTGATCGTTTAGATTGCTATTAAATACATCGTTCTCTTTAAATCTATCGTTCTCGAAAATTCGTTTAAATTTATCGTTCTCGAAAATTCTGATGTGCATGAGACCATAATTTACTAAATACGTTAAATTTTTATAAAACTAAATTTTAAATTGCATGTAAGAGGAATCCGCGGCAGCATCCTGTATTATCTTACTTTACTAACCTACACAACTAAACAGAAAGCTCGTTTTTTATAGAAAACTATTAAATTTACGCTCCGCTTTAGTTTAAATTTAATAATTAAATACTACATATGATGGCTGATTTTCAAATATGTGTTTGTTGAATATTTTATTAAAAATATAAAATTAAAATTTAGATGATTTGTTTAATTTTTTATTCATAAATTTATGTTCAAAATTTTGCCAATTACCACGGGTTCTTAAAGTAACTCAATAAAAGCTTCCCCTCTATTTAAAGCTCTCTTTTTAATATTACGGCTCTTTAAAATCATAGATGGCTCTGCTACTAGTTGCAAAAATTGTGGGTGGTAATTGACTATAAAATTTCGGGACTGTATATGTGTAGAATCTTTTAAAGCGTTCCTTATTAGGAAAGTAAATTCTTAATTTATTTGTGTTGCATAGATTGTTTGTTACGCTACTCAAATAATTAACCATACAATAGCCGCTAACTATATATAAAGCTTTTAACACTTTGAAGACATAAAGATACCGAAAGGGTAAAATTTTTAATTTAACCAACAAGGAAAATGATGTCGCATTTTTTAGCAGGATGTCAATGATTCGCAAAACTGCTTTCTGAACTGAAATTTAATATTAAGTAAATAAATACCACCCCAAAATGCAATTTCGTACTGAAGGTGGAAATCAAGAAGATCGTAGTAGAAGCACTTCATAAATTCAGGACTAAAAATATTTCTCAAATAGTAAAATGATGTCATCCTCAACTTATTCTTTAAATTATATACACTTGCTCTTTGAAATTGAAATTGAAATTGAAATTGAAATTGAAATTGAAATTGAAATTGAAATTGAAATTGAAATTGAAATTGAAATTGAAATTGAAATTGAAATTGAAATTGAAATTGAAATTGAAATTGAAATTGAAATTGAAATTGAAATTGAAATTGAAATTGAAATTGAAATTGAAATTGAAATTGAAATTGAAATTGAAATTGAAATTGAAATTGAAATTGAAATTGAAATTGAAATTGAAATTGAAATTGAAATTGAAATTGAAATTGAAATTGAAATTGAAATTGAAATTGAAATTGAAATTGAAATTGAAATTGAAATTGAAATTGAAATTGAAATTGAAATTGAAATTGAAATTGAAATTGAAATTGAAATTGAAATTGAAATTGAAATTGAAATTGAAATTGAAATTGAAATTGAAATTGAAATTGAAATTGAAATTGAAATTGAAATTGAAATTGAAATTGAAATTGAAATTGAAATTGAAATTGAAATTGAAATTGAAATTGAAATTGAAATTGAAATTGAAATTGAAATTGAAATTGAAATTGAAATTGAAATTGAAATTGAAATTGAAATTGAAATTGAAATTGAAATTGAAATTGAAATTGAAATTGAAATTGAAATTGAAATTGAAATTGAAATTGAAATTGAAATTGAAATTGAAATTGAAATTGAAATTGAAATTGAAATTGAAATTGAAATTGAAATTGAAATTGAAATTGAAATTGAAATTGAAATTGAAATTGAAATTGAAATTGAAATTGAAATTGAAATTGAAATTGAAATTGAAATTGAAATTGAAATTGAAATTGAAATTGAAATTGAAATTGAAATTGAAATTGAAATTGAAATTGAAATTGAAATTGAAATTGAAATTGAAATTGAAATTGAAATTGAAATTGAAATTGAAATTGAAATTGAAATTGAAATTGAAATTGAAATTGAAATTGAAAAACAATTTGATAAATTCTCTGTGTATACAATTCCTATGACCGAGAATTCGTGTGCTTTGACTTATACCGCTAATTTGTTCGTTTAGATCCATAATGTTTGAAAGTACTATTGTACATATATAATAAAATTCGAAGTTCATAATGTTGTTACGAATTTCGGACATTCGATGCGGACTCAAAATTTCACTATTTGTCACAGGTCACTACTTCATTGTTATTGTTCACTTTTATTTTTCTAACTGTCCAATGTTGGAGATTATTTGATTTATTGTAACAATTGGAAATAACTTGCATGTATTAACCATTATTCGCACCACGTCATCAATTCCCTTACCTTGCTGATTAACGTCGTTATTAGTTCTACTGTTTTCCGCGATACCACGCTATTAGTTATTCACTTATTCCTCACTGCATGGAATTTCTCTCTCTCTCTCTCTCTCTCTTTCTCTCTCTCTCTCTCTCTGGAACTACATCCTATCAAAGGATTTGGCTGCATCAAAACGAGGTTACATAATCATATTTTCATTTCGTATGATAATGAGTGGTTAATTCACTAATCCTAAACCAGACGTGAAATTTCTTCTTTGTCATAACCGGGAATCAACTTCAAGACCTTCGGTTGCTGGAGCAAGCATGCTGAAAACAATTCCACAGGGGCGGAAAAGTGGTCAGCATGCTTGCTCCACCTGGAATACAATTCTAAAATTCAATTCAGAATCAGTATTGGAGTAATATTTGATGCAGCAACAACGATGCATACTAAGAATAATATCGCTCACTGAAATTATGTACTGCGATTCTACGATCGATCGTTATATGCTTTTTCGTAGATCTTCTTTGTTGCATTTATGGCCTCTTACTATCTATTGATGCTCTTCTCTGTCGGGTCGTCCTGTCTCTGATCCTTTTTCCGCCTCGTCATTTTGCAGCACTTCTACTTCCCGACGCTCCCTCTCCATCGAGCATCTCCACTTCCGAACTCACCCTTAAAATAATTCTAATACTTTGCTAGACAACCCACCCCTAAATTCGTCCCTCGATTTTTGAGGCCGTGCACTCTCTTCACACAATCTTACAATTTTCTGTTTTGAACTAAACATTCGCCGTTACTCACCACTTTTCATGTTCTCTCACAAGGGAATCAGACTAATTTATAAAACGATAATTATGTCGCTCTCAACAATGTTAGATTTATAGTGATCTGACTTATCACATCTCCTTAGAATTTTAGCGGCACCTGGCTCTGAACATGAATTACGTATAGTTTTCCGGTACTTCAAATGCGTTGTGCTTGTCTTCTACGCTAGTGAAATTTACAGTATAATTATTAATCATGGTTTAATAATTTGTTATGACCTTAGTAACGATTATCAGTTATGAAATTATCGAGTTTTTGAACGAAATAATTATTTTAATCTAAAAGCTCTTATACAAGGCTTAAAATATATTTTAACGAATACAATTTTTCATCGTGTAATTGGATTAGGGAAACATCAATATTTCCAAAAATAAATTTTATATCGTGTTTTCATAAATACAAAATAGATTACAATTTTTAATTTTACGTTCGAAAAAGCTTTCCAATTACTCAAAATACATACATAAATTTTAATAAACTTTATTCGTCTACGACATCGCTTACGGATTTTAAAATTTTTTAACAACTTTTATCCTCTAATTGGTTTCTTATTGTTATAAACACAAACAAGTGAATTTAAATTGGAAGCTTATATTTTTCTCTATCCTGTTAGCGCGTAACAAAATGTTTGTTAAGCTTTTTTTATTTATTTAACGTTAAATTCGATATTTTATGTATTTATTGATTGGTGAAGTTTGACAAATATATAAGAAAAAACAAAAAGTTTGTTTGTTTAACGTGAATAACATTTTAAAGTATATAGTTGTTATTGATAATAGAAAAAGTTTAGTTTGACGCTAAAAAAATTGTCAGACTCAACTTTGTAAGTATTTATACAATAAACTAAACGAATGAAGTTTTGTAAACTGCTTTCCAAGTTATTTTTTTTTGAAAGATTTAAATTTAATTTTTACAAATTAAAAAAATATACAACGAAACTTGAGATATTAACGCCTCTTGACCTAACGCGAAATATTAGATATAGAATATAATTCGTATTTCACTACCATTTCTATACAAATCAATGTATCAAGAACCATTATAACAACGAAAAGGAGAATCGTGCTATAAGCATAAAAATTACTAACCACAAAAGCTCCGTGTGTATCAAAGAAATACTTACGATTCCAAGTTATACATAAAAATAAAATTCCCACCTATCATTGATTTTTGTCTTGATATTATATCTAGATATTATATAACATACCATATATATACATCCCATATAAAACCAATTACAGTGGAGCATGCTAGTATGCATACCTCGAAAAAATACCTTTTCCGATATAGTGGCGCAGTCGCTAAAACCATAGCAACTGGTTGCAGTATGTTCGAACACTATCTACTTTAAATTCAGTTCAAAAATTCAATTGGCACTGCATGACGACGAATTGATCATATCCCAGTTAAAGGTAATGGTAAATCGAGTTAGCGTGCAATTGCTATGGCAAACAGCCTACTTTCTTTTACGACAAATGCACTAAGATCTCGATTACATCACACTTAATTTATAAAGCGAAAAATTTTAACTACCGGATTTGTGGCAGTAGTCCTATTTAAATTTCAAATAATCAACAAAAATTGGAAAAGCTCCTAAGGAAATAAAGTTTTTTTTTTATCAAACCTAGCCATTCCCGATAAAATTTAAAATATGATCTGAACTTTTGAAAATATTTCCAAAAAATGTGAAAGCTCTCATACCAGGTGCTACTTAATTAGACCATTTTTGACCAAATATCACTGGGATCTTCAACTTAATAAAAAAAGCGTATGTGTGAAGTTAAATCCGACTAATCAATACGTTTGGGATGTATAGGGGTCGGATTTTTGTATGTATCTTTCAAAATATTTTGTAAAAGCTAGGAAAATTTACTGAGATCTCTTAACTTATCGAAGAAGCTGATGGATCAAGTTTCATCCCAATCAGACAATCCGGATGTGCTGTACATGGCCGCATTTTTGTTGGAGAAGAGTTTTTGTGCCAAAAATCGGGATTCCCGCTTATGGTACATTTTTGAAAAATAATTTGAACTGATATTGTTGCAAATTTAATTTAGCCTCTTTTTAATCTGCATCAAACTAAATTTAAACTTCATAAATTTCCGTAGGGTAGTCTATCGAATTGGCGTAGTTAGATCGATGTCCGCATGACCACATTAAATTACGACACATTTTACCGATAAAAATTTGAGATTTCAGGCTTTAGCAACAGCAGGCTCATATAAAATTTTCTAGGGTCAATTTTCTAGGGCCATGTTCAATTTAAGTGATCAGAAATTATTCTGGAAAATCTGTATTAGTATCGTGTAAACATGTTTCGTTTGTCTTCTTCGTAGCCGCATATGGTTGATTTCGAACAAGGAGTATTGAATTCTGTGGATCAGATATTGTAGTCACTAATATTCTGACCGTCACAGGCACACGCAAGATATCGTCTCTTTAAACGTTTATGACTTATCTGGAGGTATCGTGCGAAGCGATACAAGCAAAGACCAATCCGCTTTCATCAAGTATCCAACGTTATGGCATCCACTTGTTTTACACCCTGAATAGTCTATGGTAGTGGGCTCTTGAATATGGACAACAGCTTTGCAGTGATTTTTAATTGAGTGCTTTTGATTGTTGCCGCTGAATGCCCAATGTCATTTTTCGGCGTACCGACACCGAATTCTCCGAAATGCTTTTGTACTTCGAGCGAGCTTTGAAAGGACCAATTTCGCCATTTTTCTTGTTGCTTTTAATTTTGTTTCTTTTGCAACAGCTTATGTGGGAAGTTTATTAGTTTTAGTTTAAAAAATAGTTTTTTACATGATTGGATCATTTCTCGAATTTTAGGTAGGTGGGTTTATGAAATTTGAAAAAATAGAATTTTAAATTTGATAGAACGTGTCTTTTTCACGTCATGGTAGCGCGGTTTAAAGTATCATCTTAATTACGCAAAAAAAAAAAGTATATTGGCCTCGGGCCCATAAATGTGGTTATAGTAAGATGGTTTTTTTTGGTTCGCAGAGTGGTTCTGGCAGAAGAAAAGCGGAACCGAAGCAACTTTAACTCCATCCCGTAGGACAGCCAGGAGAACTCCCTCTTACCAGGGCCTCCCCGTTTTTGGTTCACCAAGGTTTTGGGTTCATACTGTGGCAAGAAGTTAAAGGCCTTCTGCTCCAGTATTCCGCTAGAGTGATCTTCTTCCATGCAGGAGTCCCGTCCGTGGAAATCACCGGTATTTCTGGGGTCACTTCAGCCGCCTTGGGAACTTCCATTTCAGACCTACAAGTAATAATATGTATTAGCTATCAGCTGTTCTTAGTACATTCTGATTTAATTGTGATAATATGCTATTAATGAATCGGTCCGAATATCATTGGCATGGAATATAGTTAAATGATCGGCCGGTTCCATATCCACCAATTCTCATGCTACTCAGCCTGCGCGCCCGCAGGCTTTCATCTCCCAATAGCCGTAGTAACTCATATTTGGACCCGTGGTGTACCGCGTGCTGCCCAAACACCAGATAGGAAGGTGCATATTCCGTGGAGGAATGTGTTGTATTACGCAAAGCACTCGCGATCCGACTCAAATGTTCATCCCATGTGCGCGGATCTTTTTCACATAGGCACGAATATCCGCAAGAACTGACCTATTCATGTACCTACCCAAATAGCAAAATGAAACCAAAGTTTCAGAAAAACCAGAATCGAGGTTGCATTTAAGAGTTTCTGTGACTAGTATTTTTGAACCGGTTCTAACATGTGATCAATTTCGAATAATTTAAACGTCTCTGGACGAGTTTTATGAAACCCTTTTAACACCAGCAAAAGTTTTTAAATGGTTTCCAAATATCCAAAAATTTACTGGTTATTTTGAAACCATTGGTAAACGGTTTTATTTTGGAAAAATTGCAACGTATTTGAAAAGGTTTATAAAAACACTTCTGTAACTCTTAATATTGATTAAAATACCGTATTATTGTTTCTAATAATTTTCTTCTATTTAGGTATTTTTACCACTGGAATTTATAATGGTTTACCAACTACTAAAATAATTCGCTAAGTCATTATGTATTTATTTTGTTTATAAGCACAAAGAATATAATGGTGTGTATGTTTAGAGTCGCACGATAACGGCTGATGTTAAACATGATGAATGACAAATCTTATAATGAGATTTGTCAAGTCACTTGGTAAACTCACCTCACCTCGAAGTGGAAACCATTTGACTAAAAAATTTTTGGAAACTACATTATCGGAACTTTACATGATTTTAAGTTTTTATAGAATCAGCGAAACCCCGATTTTGTTAGACTTGTTCTTTGTTATTGAAACAGAAACTTATTCATTTTCCGAAATTTTCAGTTTTTTACAAACCGCGTTAAAACAGATTTTTTCGGTTTTTTATTACGTGTTTATGAAACCTAAAACCATTAGGTTTGTCACCGCTCCAAAGAAACTTAAAAGTGGTTTTAATATAAATATTTAAAACCGTTTCAAAGAATCTGAGGTTTTTTTAAAACTATTTATAAACTGTTCCTCATTAGTAAAAATAAAATGAGATGGTATCAAAAACCACGACCAAAAGCAGGTCTGCTAAGGCTTCGTAACGTGTCGAAAACGTGCCTGAAACCATTTTAAAAACTTTTTGGTTTTAAAACCAAAGTTTCGTATTGGTTATAAAACCAAGTTGAAACCAAAAATTGCTACTTGGGTATTGTTGGAATGCGTTGGTCTGCGAAGAGTATACGAAAATGAACATGTGTTTGACTCCCAGGTTAACTAAACAGTCTTTCAATAAGTTAGACTTGAACTGGTTGGCATTGTCTGTAAGGATTACTTCAGGTACAGAAAATACTGCGGAAATACTTCTTTCTCCACGACCATGAAGGCTGGTGCATCGTGTAACAGTTTGAGCCGGACAAATTTCGAATATTGATCAACTACAGTGAAGATAGAAGTACTGACACCGTTTGAAGTGGCGTATGGTCCTAAGAAATCTAAATACTACTTTTGGAAAGGTCTGACATACTCAAAATACTTCCCCATTTTCCGTCTCAAAAGGGTATTTGTGGCTTTAGTTAGCTTACAATTTGGCATTGGCGTACATAAACCCTTGTATCCTTTACCAATGACGGCCAAAAATACTACAGTGGCGGAAGGAATTCTATCATTTTATCTGTGCTCATGTGTTCTGCGGTTTGTGGTTCGTGAGCTTGAACTAAAATTACGGGTTTTTACGGGTTAAACTAATAGGAACCCAAAGCTTCCGACTAGGAATGGATTTTAGTTTCTGAATCTTTTGTGGGCTTTTGAATAAGTATCTTCCCATCCACATTTTCGGAACTGGAAAATTTTGGATGGCCTACCTTTTGATCTACTTTAATATTCCCATCCTCAATAACGTTTCCCAGATACTACAAACGTTGCTAAAGAAATTTTGACTTCTTTACATTGAAGGTGAGGCCCGCTTCACCCAACTGTTTTGTTGCTAGTTGTAGTAGGCGGATATGTACGTTAAATGTAAAAGAAGTGATTAGCAGGTCGTCCAGGTATACGAAAACACAGTCATGCTACGCGTGAGGAATTACTTTGTACATGAGTCGTCGCATTGTTTGAGCAGCATTGCATACTCCAAAAGGTATTACCGTGAATTGGTAGAGTGGTCTATCAGGAACAGAAAATGCAGTCTTTGCTTGTGCTAATAGATTCAGTGGAATCTACCGGAAGGCATCTTTGAGATCGATACTCGAAATATACTTTGCGTTGTCCAAGCGACTGAGGAGCCCATCGATTATAGGGAGCGGATAAGCGTCTTTCACGGTCACCCCATTTAATTTTATTGCGTCTTAACATAATCGTGTTTTCCCGTTACTCTAACATTCTATTGCCATTGGTGAGCTCCAAGGGCAACATGATCCCTCTATCACATCTAGCCTTAGCATCCGCTTGATTTCCATATCAGTATCTTTTTGTACGGCCAGTATCAATATCATATGTTCTCCTAGGTGAGTATGCTCTAACCCATCCTGTTCTGAAAATAAGAACTGGGCCTTAACTTTATATCTAAGGAGCTCTGCTATTCCTTAGATAGACCGTGAGCCAGGAATTCATTGGTTGACATCGCTTTTTGGTCTCTTTGATCTCTCATGTTTATTTCATATATGGAATTCTGGATAACTTAAATAAAATATTCAAGTAGGAAAAACCAGCAAATTCATTACCGAAGTCTGCGACGATATAACATCGACCTCCTTATCCGTCTTGTTTTTGATGTGAATTTCACAATATCTTTTAACTTTTTTATGAATGGGGACTATAAAAAAGTCCTTCCAAATCGATGAAAAGATTCATGAGGTGAGAAACTTTTGAAAAAGAATTGTTATTGGTTTTGCCGGAGGGCTTTAGAGTCCAACGAGAAATCCTTGTTCTGTTTGTGTAACTTGTTTGAAGAATGGTTATTCACTGTTAAAGTGGATGTTCACACAAAATAAAAATAAAATAATCAGGCAAAACTAACCATAAACAAACTTCGGCACTTGGGTGACTTAGTGTAATCTTAGATCAGGAATTCATTACAAATATCTTAAAATATGAAACCAAAAAAAAAATCGTGATGTTACAATTTGCGAAGGAAATAGAAATATTGTACGAATACTTTTGTGTAGTACTATACTAGTATATATAAAAGATAAAATCAAATAATTTTCTTCAAGAAACTATTTATTTAATTTCATTTCGACAAAAGTCGAATGTATATACATATGAAGAAATCCAGCAAACAAATCCACCTGGGATTTCGATCGAACACAAAAAACAGTTATAATAAAAAATTGAATAGAAAAAGAATGATTTGAAAATCTGTTGACACAGACAGAAAATAAAAAATCGAAATCTATTAATTTGTATCGAAAAAGTAAAAATAAAATCGTGTGCGCCCGAAAAAGTCCAACTCATGCAAAAAAAAAAAATACTTTATTTGAAAACTGGGAACTTTTATCAAAAAATAATTCCGTAATTTGCATGAAACGATATTTATAAAAAATGTATATCAAAGCGATAATATCGAGGGTTAACTTTAATGGACTTATAAAAATGAAGAAACTAATCCAAAAATAATAAACGATACCTACGACATATACGACCGACCGACCATTTACACTAAATATTGTACACAACATTAATTTTAAATTCTCGCATGTATACCTGAAGCGTTATATTTTTGATTGTGTATGTGTGTGTGTCTTTTAACTGCCTGTTGAGCTTTCTAACGTACCTCTATACGTTAGGAAAATACTATGTGTATCTATTTACATAAGAGGATTTTCATCCGTATATACGAAAGATAACGATTTACTTTTGCTTTAATAGCAGTACTATATGTTATAGGTGTGCGTATGCGTATCATTAAATTAATCTAATTTAACAGTGTGATGTTAAATTTTGGTAGCTAATGAAATCATTACTTAAATCGGAGCTTTTTTTTGAGCTTTTCGCTGCAATATAATTTTGCAGACTGTGGTTAATATTATTCCGAGAATATATTTTGTGGTGTTAAAATATTGGTCTGAACATACCTGCGATAAATTTCTTGGAAATACAAATACCCGACGAAACCAGACGAATTTTTATCTGAAAATAGGAAAAATAACAAAAATAGAAAAATTAAATCACGTGTTAACGATTAAGCACCGGCATATTGGATTAAAATAAATTAACTACTAAACCTTTATGCTCAAACTATATGTATAATAAATTTAGATTTTCGTTTTACAAAAAAATAATTTTTTTTTTGGTTTTATTATAAAATCCATTAATTACGTAAATAAATTTTACATGGAAATGTTAATAATGCTAACGATTTCCACTATCCGTTCGGTACATATACGTAACTCAATTAATTAGGGTAGTTTGTTTTAATTATGGTAATTATAATTTATTGAACAAAATTTTTAATAATTTACAATTTTTTTGTTGGTTGTTTCCGTTAAAATTAAAAATCAATTAATCATTAATTACTGATATTGTGGAGCACAGATTAACAGCAGTGTTTTAGTTTCCCGCGGAAATGTCACGTCGTAAATTCTATAGTGTGGGAAATTTTATGCAAAATATGCATCCTAAATTATAATTAAATACGACACTAAATATGAAGCCAGTCGAACAGTAGTTATCGCAGACTTAAATTGTCCGAGAACAATTGTGAGTTTATTTACACGAACCAACTTAAGTTAAATTTACAAAAACATTAGACTTCGGTTTTCGTTGAGCTACGAAAATGAATTTGGATACAAGTTAAAAAATGGAAACAAGTTGAAATCTTGGAAAATAAAGAAACCAACTTTTGTGATTGCGAGTACTGCAAACGAGATTTCATAATTATTGTTTGCTAGAATATTTACTAATGTTGTGAAACTTTGTAGTGAAGAAGTGGAAATGGAATGAAATCGTATTGTATTGAAAGTTACTAAAGACGGATTCAGTGTTGAGTTCTTCCGTTCCTTCCTTCCTTATGAAGGAACGAAAGAACGCAATACTTAATCCGCCTTAAATAATTCTTATTCGGCCTCATTCTGAGAAATTATAAAAATATATTCTGTTAAAAATAAGCGTAATATCCCCGCATAAAGAGCAACCTCATCATATAGGTGGTTTCAGTCTCACGATGATTCTGTATTTTTTGATTTAGAAAAAGGAAAAGAAAATTTTCATTTAACTTTAACTCCATCGGCACCACGATGTGTTCTAAAAATTGGACAGCAATTCTATGGACAAGAGGGATGAATATGAACATCCATTGAAGAAACTCACAAATGCAAACATAATGACCAAACTACAAAGCTCATAGGAAGTAGTGCTGGATGTAATTAACAAGCTGGTGGTTTTGGCGGTAGAAGTGAGCCAACAGTTAAACTTGATTAAAACCAAAGATTTTATTATTTCGTGAAATAAAAATGTATTTTAAGATTAATAAATTATTTGTATTCTTTATATAATTGTTAAAATTTCTCTCTCTCTCTCTCTCTCTCTCTAGCTTCACATCCCATGAAGGGATTTTGCCACCCGCACTATGGTCCTCCAGCCGTCTCGGTCCATCGCTCTCGACCTCCAGTTTCGACATCCTACAATTTCCAAGGTCGAGTTGGTAATGAATCCGATATGGTAATCCGGGGCCTTTGTTTAGGGTTCATAACTTAAATGGTTTTTATGAGAGAAGGTTGCTGGCCTGCCGCTCAACCCGCTTGTTACGTGTGTGGGTCACGTACTGGTGAGATACTTAAGGCATCCAGCCCTACCATGAACACATTTATATAGCGAGCCGCTTGATACAAGACAGACGCCCGCTTCAGCTGCTCCTAACATGGAGAACAGACGCTGGTTTGGTATTGGTTTTAGGGCGCCAATAACCCGCCCTGACATGTAGTGTCCATGACTATAAACAGGATTTAGTCTGCTCGTCTCCACTACACCGCCTGATTCATTTAGCGTTACCCAGGGAGCACCGGCGAGGAGGTATGAATCTCGGACTTCGCCCCCGTTAAAATTAGTTATATAATAAATACCTTAATCTTTTATTCTCTTTTGGTACAAAATCCTTTAGATTAGTTTAAACTTTAAAATGTTGATTATGTCTACCCAACATTTCGGAATGTGACTTCCGTCCGGATCATTCTCGTTGACGTTGAATTGATTCCAATATTTTCGACTCTATATTAATTCATCAGACACGATATAATGGATTTAGTTAGAAATTTTGATCATAAGAGTATTGTTCACACAAATCAGCCGTATAACGAGATTCGAATTCATGGTGTGATGACGATTTTAGTATTTGTGCACTCAGAAAAAAGATTACTACCAAATATTTAGTTAAATTAATTTGGTTGTTTTAACACAAAATTCTAAGCTAGATAAACCAAATCTCTTGTTTAATTTAGATACTTGGTATTTTCTTACTTGGTTACTACAAAAAGTGAGTCAAATTTGAGTTACCAGGATGTTAGTATGTAGTTTTGTTTAATTTAACCAAAAAAAATTTTGTTGGGTGAACAATATTCTTGTTATAACTAACCAAGTATTTTGGTTTATCTTAATAAGTTATTTTGACCTATAAGTTTTGTCATATACAGTGACTCTCATAATTGATCACGATTTTGTAACATGCTAATATTTTATTATACCAAAATAAAACTAAAAGTATTTCTCAAGTTTCCTTTTCTAATTCAATTGTTTATTTAATAATTTATTTAAAGAATAAAAAAA
Organism: Nephrotoma flavescens; assembly: GCA_932526605.1. NCBI lineage: Eukaryota > Metazoa > Arthropoda > Insecta > Diptera > Tipulidae > Nephrotoma > Nephrotoma flavescens. The sequence goes on along the minus strand of OW052220.1, from coordinate 300,780,583 downwards.
AACAATTCACTTTGACATCACATCAATTTTGTGGCCAGCCCATAATCTTAATTTAATATTTGGTATAGCCTCCTTTGGTTTTCAAAACTGCAGTTATTCTATTCGGCATGCTTTCTACCAGCTTCCTGGCTGTTTCGGCTGAAATGCCTCTCCATTTTAACTGAACTCTATCCCAAACATCGTCGACAGTAGGCGGTGTGTCTGAAAAATCTGCAAGATATCTCTTAAGTTCGCCCCAGAGATTCTTTATAGGATTTAGGTCGGAAGTTTTAGGTCCATTCCAACATTACTAACCCTTTATCCTCCAATCATTTTTTCTTAATTCTAGCGGTAAGCTTGGGGTCGTTATCTTTATAAAAAAACAACGTCCCCTATGTTATACTGCCATTTTTTAACGCTATCAAGGAGATTTTCTTCCAAAATTTGTATGTAGGATGAGTACGCTGACGTCATTCTACCCTCGATTTTTTGTATCTGGCCAATACGATGAACCATCTACACCACCATACCATTAAGGAACCACCTCCAAACTTCATTATTTCATTTACTTTATGTTGTAATAAAATAGCTCCAGGTTTTCGACAAGTCCACTTTCGACCGTCGGAGCCAAATCGGTTAATTTTGGACTCATCTAACCATATTACTTTAGCCTATTGAGAAACCTTCCAGTTTTTTATTTTTTACCAAATTTAGCCGAAGTTGCTGGTACCGTTTTGTAAGGAGTTGTTTTCTCGCTTTTACGTAGCTCTTCATTCCAACTTCCTTCAATGTTCGTCGAATAGTTTCTGCTGAAACATTCTTTCGCAGTTTCGATATTACTCCTAATGAGACGTTTAATATTTGGAACATATCTCTATGTGCTTTATTTTCTCACAAAATTTGTTTAATTTGGCGGACCTTATTTGTAAGGAGTCGGTTTTCAACTTGAGCAAGCATCTATCAAAGAAAAGGTGTATTATACCCTATTTTTATTTCGAACTAATTCTTTCCATACCTTTAGTTTTTTCCAATTTAAAAAAAAAAAAAAAAAATTACAAGAATTATTATAAAATCCTAGAACTACATATATTACTTCTACCAGTGCACCTAGATACTAATGGCCTCACTGCTTTAAAAATTTTGCTATGTGGCGTCATTTTATGTCGACGATAGACGTATAGAAAAAGGGAAAAACAGAAATAACGGTATTTCATATTGCTCTTGTGACAGTGTATTTTTTTGGTTTGGTTGTTTTATAATAATTCTCAAAAAAGTCCAGAAATTTATGAAATCGTGAGAATCAAAGAGGATCAATAAAATTCGCTAAAGCATTGTGATTATACTTTGTAGGTAGGTTCAAAGTATTTTCATTTTTTTTGTAGTTTGATCACTGGAGTCTCATGAGACAACCGAATTTATTAATATAAAGAATTCAATGTTTCATTAGTTCGAAATCAAACTTCCTACGTGTTGGTTTGGTAACCCCACCTTGATGTAATATGTTCAACCTAAGACGTTTGCAACTTTGACCGCCATTTTTGTTACATTTACTAAGAAAATTTGATAGAGTTAAACTAGTAAAATAATAATAATACCTAATTATTAGTAAAAATAATATTTTTCCCTTGGTTAATTTAACAAAATAGTTAGTCACTGTTACCAATTATTTTCCATTTCTATCCATTAAATTAACCATATGTTTTTGGTTATATTAACTAGGATTTGAATATTTTAAATTAAAATTTTATTCAACTAAGATCTTGTTCGTTTTTTTACTAAGAGAATTGGTTGATCGAAAATCACCGAGATTTTGGCAAAATAGACTCAGATTTTTGTTTCTTTTGACCCAAGTTTTTCTCTGAGTGTGTCTTCATCTTCACTATATTTTTTTGTTTGAAATATGAGCATTAAAGTTTTTCTAAGATATTGTTACACAATTGAGAGAATAGTCTAGGTGCCGTACTTTCCATTTTGAATCCTTGCACAAACGGTTTCTCGGTTGGTTTGTTTAACCAATTTTTAACGATGTTTCGGCTAAAAACACTTTATCGCATATTTCGCATTAGGATGCCGCATCAGGTACAACTAAACATTACTCAAATTGATGAAGTTCGATTTACCAATTTGACACTCGAATACATTATCCTGCATTATCCTGTACGATATTTTCGGAAGCTCATTTTCACTGTCCGCAAACTCAATCAGATGGTCGACTTACATATCCCTTTTCCAGCCCGTATACACAATTGTGTATGTAAATTTCGATTACGAAAAACGAATATGTCAAACATATAATTATATGTAAATTGAAAATTCACACATTTGTGTATACTACTTAATTTTGTTTTCGTCCGAAAATTAACACTATAACTATAATAGTAATATAATAATTAATATGTTATCAAAAACAAATACTTAGTATGCTAAATAATTTACATGTTGTTAAACTATTATTCTTTTTTTAAAAAGGATTCCAATTTAAGTAAGATCCGTTAAAATCAGGAAAATATTACAATCTGTCATTATTTACATACACACTTTATGGTGAACTTAAATAGGAGCAAAAAAATTATTTTTGTTGAACTCGAAAAAGAAATAACTATTATCACCATCAACCGAAGTTTAACTGAGTTTTACGAGTTGTTCAATGGCAAGGTTTTTTTAATTAGTTGTCTCAGTTTTATCGTGTTCACCTATAACCACTCTGATACTATAGGATTCTATATGACTTGAAACACTTTTTTCGAAAACTGTACGATACGGATAATTGATAATTATACTCCCGTTCGTTTTCCCGTCCACCACTCACCGATTATTCTCCTACTCCCCCCCCCCTCCCTCCTCCCCTGCCATTAAGAATAATTTCGATAAATTGTATCTTATCATTATTCGTTTTCGCACGTTTTTGAGTTTCAAAGCGGTTTAGTATGGATATATTTCGTTTCACCGAATTACAATTTTATCGATATTAAGCGGATTGTTTTCATGAGGTGCATAATTTATTTGAAACAATTTTAATTGCTTGGCTAACTTAGGAACCAAGTGGTTTGTTACAAGTACTAATTTATATAAAATAAATTTTCTAAAAATGCTATAATCAATACGCGATGCTGAGCAATACGTAGACCATCATTTTTGCCTAATGTTACGGGAGACTACCCAAATCGGGCCTTCATTTGGAACATTTCAAGGGAATGGTGATTTTTATCATGCGAAAAATATTCAAGAATATTTTTCGATTTTGGAGCATCCTTCGTCGTGAAAAATTTATCTAAATATACTCGAATTGCCATGAAAATCCACACGGTTATTCTCAGAAAATATACATAATAGCAAAGACATCCAAACAGATGGCCCAGATTTGGGTAGTTTTCCGTGACATTAGGTAAAAATGTGTGCGCTTGGAGCATTTTTTAGAAAATAGTAATTTCAACATTTATCAAAAGTGTAGCTACACAAATTAACAAAAAACAAAAATTTATACACAACTTAACAAAAAGTGTAGAACTATGCACATAGAAAAATTATTTAATATTTATCCCACTAGAACTTGTTTTTACAGGAAAATTCGAAACTCGTTAGAGAGAATTTTCAAATAAGCAAAATATTACAGAAGTATTGGTGTCGACTCCGCACGCAAGTTCTGTTGTGCAAGTTGTTTCTTTACTTGTATCCTTCGAAAATTTTCTAGGCACCTTGATGTTTAATTCAAATTTTGAACCTGAATATATAATTTGTTCGTGTATTATGCGCCGAGTTTTCATAGTAGAAATGGTAGAATTGAAGAAAAGATATATAGAAAATTTTCACTGTTTCGTCACCAATTATTAATATCAATTAACACCAAGATTATAAATTCATAGTCAGCATTTACCAAAATAATTTCTGGTTTTGCTGTATGTGTAGAGATTTGTTCATTCAACCATTATAAGAACAACATAAAATATGTTTGAGTATACTTCAGGTTGATGATATCCGGTTATTTAATGCGACCTTCGGGTAACCTTCTATAGAATCTATGAAAATTCAAAATGTAAAACTGCACATGTAAAAACTGAAAACCAGGTCTTATGAATTTATAAAGGGCATTGTCACTTAATTTTACAGATGATACCACAAATCAGAGTGTACTTGTATTTTGGGGACACTTTCGGTAGTTTTTAGTGATAAACGGCATATCACTGCGACCTTCGGGGAAATTTTTTTATTTAATGTAAATGAAAATAAAAATGTAAAAGTGTAAAGCGGGTCTTGTGGATGCTGACACAAATCTGAGTGTCTAGCATTTCAGGGACACATCCGAGAATTTTTCGAAAGTGTCCCTGAAATGCCAGTATACTCAGATTTGTGCTATCATTTCTAGAACTTACACTAAATAAAAAAAAAATCCCCTGTAATTTGTATGGGAAAATGTATTGTTCTAGAGTACTTTTCGATTTTGGAGTCTCGCACTTGTCGAGAAAAACTATATCTCAGTTCCCAGTTGAAATATAATGAGAAGGAAGGCTCACTGTTCTAGATAGATAAAGAACCATAACGTAACTGTGTTACATAACATATTTATGAGAATTATCTAAAATTTTCACTGATAACGGTGAGACATAATGTCCTTTTGGTTAATGTTTGGGACTAACGCCTGGAGAAATGGCGGGCCTAATTGTTCGAAAGGGAGGGGGGGAGAGGGTTATTGGAAAATTTGTTCATTTCAAATAACTAATACAATCGTATGAATATTTAAATTTAAAGGATATTTAAAACAATATTTAAAGCAACCACTGATGACAACGAATTAAAGTTAGAAAGATAGAAGAGGCTATTAATATCCAAAGAGCGTGTTTGTCACATATTGAACAAAATTTAAGCATGAGAAAACTGACCGCGGCGTTTGGTGCCACCTTTGCTCACTATATAGATCAGAATCGCGATCCAATGAACATTTCGAACGTTCTCTTGGCGCAGTTTATTGTTGATGAAACTTAGGTACACTATTACATTCCAAAGTCAAAAATACAGTCAAAGCAGTGGACTACCACGGGGAAATCGGCTCCGAAAAGGCAAAATCTGTTCCTTCGGCTGGGAAAGTGAGGGTGACTGTTTTCTTGGACATTCGTGGAGTTATCTTAATCGATTAACTTCAAAAAATTAAAGCCATTCCAAAGGCATACTACGCATCATTACTTGACAAGGTGGTAGCAGAAATTGCGAAAATTGTGGCCGCCCACTTTTGCGGAAAAAAAAAATTTGCCCCACCAAGATAATTCGTCATCTCCCCCATGCGACCTTTTTTTGTTCCCTTAAGCCGCTTTTATGGTTGCTGATTTTTTCTCGTTCGTTCGTTCTGATTATATTTTTGCCTAATCATATTGCTCAAAAATGACAATGTTAGCAATATAATTGGAGAAAAAAAATAATCAGAACGAACGAACGAAAGAAAATCAGACACCATAAAAGCGGCTTCAGCTATGAGTAGTACTATTTGGACGAGTTGAAGAAACTAACAAGAAGACTAAAAAGAGAAATAAAAATAAATTTGAAGAAAAAATATTTTGTATATAAATGTTACGTAGTAATCTTTGCACACAATCCTCGTCTGTTTGCCATTTTAGGTTTTATGATATACGAGAACATATAGGTTAGGTTTCAGTGGTTCACACTTTTGGTGCATTGTAATACCATACATTCACGCCACACCATTAACCAATTCACCTATTCACCTACTCACACGATATACTGTAGTTGTGTGATGAGCATTGCAAGCTCCATGTCAACCTGTACATTAACTTGGACGGTGGGCTGGCGCTGAGTTCTGCACTCCATCAGAGGGCCTTAATTGTGTTTATTAACATTACCGATTGTAATCAATGATGAACATTCGATTTGCATCTAGCCTCTGATGGGATTCGAACCCAGTACCTCCCAGTCCAAGTGCCGAAGTTCTAACCACTGTACCACTTGTCCGATTACTAGAACATAATATCTACAAGTTCTTGATTCTGAATTTAATATTTGTTAGGGTAAGTATTTACATTAATTATTCATATATTAATGTTACCACCATCTCGAATGGCTTGAATCGCTAATTTTATCGACCTCAAATATTTCAAAAAATATGAGCTAGCAGATCTAGATTTTTTTCAAGAGCAGAGAAGTTGATATCATTGATCGATCAGATGTTATTCGAAATAATCACTGATGGAAAAATTACATATAATGGAATAACTCTGGGAAATCGTGAGCAGCTATTACCATAAATCTTAGAAGTGCTGAAGAAAATATTGACCAATAATTACGTAAGTTCTGAGAAATTAAATGATTTGAAGGCAATGGTAAGTATATGTCGCCGAAAATAAATTCTATCAATAAAATTTCATCGAAACACGGAAAAACAGAATTGCAATAACGGCCGGTGTCTTGAAGATGTTTCAACAAGTTTGTTGAATAGCACCAGGGGACACGAAATACCAACGAATAATGGCAAGAATATAATCGAATACTCCGTTTAACACCTACGAGCTGCAAGTTGTCACCTACAGAACAGCAAATTCAGGTTATTTAACCGCCAGAGTACTTGCCGAAAACTGGATTGCATACCGTTGAAGAGTTAAATTGAGAGACGAAATTCATTTGATACTATCAAGCTCAGGATTTTATCTACGGAAACGGTTTAACTTCTCAGAACTTACGTAATTATTGGTCAATATTTTCTTCAGCACTTCTAAGATTTGTGGTAATAGCTGCTCACGATTTCCCAGAGTTATTCCATTATATATAATTTTTCCATCAGTGATTATTTCGAATAACATCTGATCGAATAATGATATCAACTTCTCTGCTCTTGAAAAAAAAATCTAGATCTGCTATCTCACATTTTTTGATATATTTGAGATCGATAAAATTAGCCACGGGGGTTGTTTAGCAGTCAGTTTTTGGAACACAAGGAAGTCAAAAAACTGCTGAAACTTCTGCCAAAAGTTTCTGCTCACTATTTGCCGGTCTCCTTGTCTACTGCGGCTCCCTTTTTGTCCAGTTCTTCACTCGGATCGAGCGTAATAATTTTATTCTTTTTTTCTCTCAATTATATTCTATTCTCAAGGACCTGACCAAAGAACGGTTTATGTTTTAAATATCACCAGACAATTTTTTCTATATTGGTGACTAAAACTCAATATACTGTATGGTCATGAATGGTTTTTGCTATCTAAAATCACATTAACCTATAAATAGAATAAATTTCTAATTTTAATGTTAACCAGCAAAAAAAATGTATGTCAATGTCGAATTTTTGTATTTCGTATTCGGACCACAGCTTGAAATATTTAAGTGTAACAAAAAATATGTTGATTAATTTTTTCTAATACAGACAAAACCCAAACACTACACGTTATAGAAGATTCAGCAGGATAAGAGAAAATCAAATTTTATTAAGTCATGTTTCTGTTGAACATTTGTTGCACGCATAAAATGAGCTTTTTTTTGATATTTTCAATAAGTCGAATTTTTGGACTTTTTCCCCCAAGTTCAAATCATAATGTTTTGAAATACAGCCAATCGATATCTAAATATAAACTCGTACTTATGTATTCAATGTACATAGAACGAGACATGCATATAATCCTGTTAATAATTAAGTTATTTTCAACTCCTTGTCACAATTTTGTATGTTGTTAGCTTCATTCATCTTCTTAAGACGGGTGTAGCCTATATACATTATGGGGGTATACGGGATAAAGAATTTCCATTTCAAATTAAAATTAAATTTTTTGTGTCAAGGGTTTTTTTCAGTAGAAATTTTTTTATTTTTTTTTTTTATTGTCATACTCGTATATATATTTACATATATACCATGATAACCCCAATGAATGACATATTTTAGATTTTCAAGAGATAAGTCGTTTATATGACTTGCGTTGAAGTCGAACTTGTATGGAAAGAAAAAATAGATATATGATAAATATGATTACAAAAAGCTCGAAAATAGTACTTAACTTTTTTATACCGCATATTCAAAACAACACTGTATGTAATCTATGTAAGTGTGTGAATGTTTGTAAAGCGGATGGATTCTGGTATGTTCACTAAAAGCCTTTATTATACCCTTATCAATAAATCTTGGTTCCGCAATAACCATAAATTTCAATTTATGTATCCCATATATATACAATGAACATAACGCTAGCGAATTTATAGAAAAAAAAGCACAAAAAAGTTCATGAACCATTTTCGTTTTAAACTTATAAGATATAATACATTAGTTTTGGAGTTACTTTCGTTTTATCGTAAAACATAAAAAGAAAATTAAAAACTACAAAAACGATTTTTATTTAATTTTTTTTTTCCAAAACTGCTAACCTATCAAATCTTTAAAAGCTCGATGTCTTTATGCAAATCGGGCGCGCGGATAGAGTCGGGATGTGCTTCACAAGTACTTTATATAGTGTACACGAAAAAGAAATTAATGAGAAAAGTTATTTTTATTGTAACGTCTTCAAGAACGAGAAACTAATCGAAAATTATTTAAATTTTTGCCAAGCTTTCTGATAAAAAAATTGATTTATTTATTTTCATATTTTAATATTTTATTTTTAAAGGGTGGAAAGGGCATTCCAATATATTATTTTCTTATACATACATTTCAATATTTGTAGCGATATGTGGTTCAAATCATTTTGTTGGTGTGTGATCAGAAATTGATTTTGTTTTGTTGCGGTACAAACACAGATTTGAAATAAAAGTTGAGTGAACCTGCTTGTTATTATGTATTGCTGCGTACGAAAGCTATAAATTGAAAGCTTAAAATTTTGCCAAGACAGTTTGACGCGGTGTGTAAGTCTTAAATGTTTTTCTTTCCAAATTTGAAATTATGGTGTGGTAGCGGTGAAATATAAATTTATAGGCAGGCAGGTGCGGAAATTATCGGTTGATGTGTTTAAGCTTGTTACAAAAGCACTTTTTGAAATACAATTTTTCCCACAGTTTGAAAAATTAAACCACAATTTATTGTTTCGTTTTCTTTTTTTAACAAGCTTGAATAACACCTTAGAATTATTAATTTGCATTGACTTTGATATTATTTCATAGTTTTAGAAATCAAGCTTTCATCAACAGCTTAAGCTTTTGATTTACACTTGCCGCAATACACTGTGTTGCTATAAGAGTTTATTGTTTGGTTTAACAGCATACATTTAAAATTGACGTACCAGTGAATAGATAAGCTTAATGGTTACATTTTTTCCAATAATAAGTTTTGGTCAAGTGGTCTTCGCCAGAAGCTGTCTGTTGGGTACTCGTATCAGCTTCATATCTTGCAGCTTCCACACGTGCTCAATACGTTATTTGTTGTGTCCAGTGTTGTGCGTCTACGCGTAATTCGGAATTATCGACGTGGTAGTGTCGAAAATAGTGTAGACAATTCATTTTGGCGGAGACAATCTCGGTAATTCGTAGAGTATGTAGAATATTTGTAGACAATGTAGATTATTGCTTTTTTGTTGTTTCTCTATTTTTGTACGGGGTTGCCAACTTACAGTTTTACAGTTCAAATTGCGAATTTCGAATATTTTGAAGGTTATAATTTAATTTTTACAAATCAAATAAGTGAGAAAGGACACCATCGATCTGACACCGGAACATTTTTGAGGAGAACCAAAAAACCGATCAAATTTAGTTTGCCCGGCACTGCAATGACTTTATTTATTCATTATGATTGGTTTTTATCGAAAATAAACCAATTTTAGTCGGGTTTTAAAAAAAAAAAGATTGTTGCCAGGAAAAAGCGATAAAGGTATTGCATATAGTTTTATGTCACATAATAAAAATTTTAAAATTAAGAATGAAAAGAAACATTTTAGTTCAACTAAACTTTACATAATTATGCTGAAATTATTTCAAAAGTTTCATTTCTCTCAACATTACTTTCCCGAGGATGTGAAAGTAAATCATAAAACGAGTGGTAATCCAGTGATATTAATGATTTTAAATCCTGGAGATGGTTCTATTTTACGGGTAATCAACTGTGCATAATTTAAAGTAGGGACCACCGTTTTGCAACTCGTTCGGTGGTATTGAAATGAATCATTAAAATTTAATTGAACCCATGTGTCTCAGGATCATACAAAATTGCATTTATGGTATGTTTATATCACATGAAAATCTCTGTTTGGTCGGATTGTGGTATAACATTGAGATTCTGAGCCAGTGAAATCTTGGGTCGCTTAATGACTAGCACAGTTGTAAATTGCGAAGATGGTATAAACATAATAAATTGATTCTGCAATGGTTTGAATTCGAAATGCCCCTTACGCGCGCTATCCCAACTTTCAATATTTTTATTTTCATACACAAATAAAATTTGTGACATCGATATTTTTATTTTCATACACAATACATATGTATGTCGCATCGAACCTTCTTAGCAGTGATGAGGCTCAGATTTTTGTCTTTGAAAAATTCTGTTCCTTAATTCCAAGACATTGTTTCTGGTTTTCAGTGCACATTTCTTTATCAAATCCATATAGAGTACATGGCCAAACTAATATCAACTATATATTGTATTTTTTTTTTAAATCTTTGTAATTACTGTAAATTTTCATAGAACTAAATAAAAGTGTTTTGTTAAATATTTATATTGCTTTGTATATATTCTTTGAGTATATGAAACGAAAAGAGATACCCATTCTAGATCGTGCTGGTAATTCGCCAGATATAACCCTATTGAAAATGTTTGGGCTGATTAAAACAGCAATTGTCGAAGCAATTGGCCATGTACTCTATATGGATTTGATAAAGAAATGTGCACTGAAAACCAGAAACAATGTCTTGGAATTAAGGAACAGAATTTTTCAAAGACAAAAATCTGAGCCTCATCACTGCTAAGAAGGTTCGATGCGACATACATATGTATTGTGTATGAAAATAAAAATATCGATGTCACAAATTTTATTTGTGTATGAAAATAAAAATATTGAAAGTTGGGATAGCGCGCGTAAGGGGCATTTCGAATTCAAACCATTGCAGAATCAATTTATTATGTTTATACCATCTTCGCAATTTACAACTGTGCTAGTCATTAAGCGACCCAAGATTTCACTGGCTCAGAATCTCAATGTTATACCACAATCCGACCAAACAGAGATTTTCATGTGATATAAACATACCATAAATGCAATTTTGTATGATCCTGAGACACATGGGTTCAATTAAATTTTAATGATTCATTTCAACACCACCGAACGAGTTGCAAAACCGTGACCCCTACTTTAAATTATGCACAGTTGATTACCCGTAAAATAGAACCATCTCTAGGATTTAAAATCATTAATATCACTGGATTACCACTCGTTTTATGATTTACTTTCACAACTAAGTCAAAGTTGAAAAAATTAAAAACAGTTGGTATAACAAGGGGTTGTTATCAAGAATACCATCATAAAGTCGATCAACGCGTATGCCGCGTCGTATTTCAGTTTTGCTTAAAAATAAAGGGAGGAATACGAAATATTAGCCGGTTGATTTTTTTTATTTTCTTTTTTAAAGTACAAAGGTAATAAATCCATTTGAATGAATTAAGTTAAAAAACGTGTTTTTTAACAAAATTTCCGCTGCATACTTCAAAAGTTCATATTAATTTGTACAGGTACTGTAATTGATTTAAAGCCACAAAATGTTGATCAAAGTAACTTATTTTGGCAAATTGTTCATAAATTTGATCAAAAACTCTTTTTCTCCAGGAAAAGATTTGACACGAGAGTTCCCGTGTTTGCGTTTTTGGTTGTTTCCCGAATTTAGAATCATTCATTCTGCATGCTCTTTCCACTTTAGCCCAAGCGGCCCTTTCCACTATAATTTTACTTAGGCCAATAGTTTTGAGAAACATATTCCGACGTCCTTGTACATAATCCTGACTATTATGCAATCCAACAGTTGAGAACAGGTTGAGTAAAATCGTCAACTGAAGAAATCAATTTTATGAAAATTGTAGTTATCAAATTGTAAAATCTTAATCAATTTCAAAATTTTTATTTGTGATGCCATATTTTTTTCAATTAACAAACTCTAGCGCCATATAGTACATGCATTACATAGAGTAACTTTTTCGCCTGTCAGAGAAATTTAACTTTTTACCGCTTTTAGATGTCAACATTAGAACATATCTTTTCGAAAACATAGTAATGTCGAAAAATCCTCTAACTAAACTAAATTTTGAAATTGTCAACGTTACTTGCAAAATCAGAATTACCAGCAAATCAAAAACATCAGATTCACCTGCCTCGGGTAATTCAAATTTGTGACTTTAGATCAAAATTTAGATCATTGCCATTTTAAAATGTAAAAAGCCGTAAATTAATGCTGGTGGGACCTTGGGTTTTAAACCTGGTATTCAAGGCATAGGTAACCAACGTGGAGCTTTGGGCATTAGACTTTGGACGAGCCTTGAAGGCTCCATCAAATAAGGATGGTTCCCTCATATCAACCGACAAAACCAAGAAAAGAGCTTGGAAAGCTCTAATAAAAAGATTCCGTTAGCGGCGAACCTCCCTGTCGTATGAAAACGTTCTTATAGACTAAACATATTATTAAAATGAGACAGGAGGATTTATTTTAAGGCTCTCTAGCCGAAAGCTAACGACCCGAGAGAAATTCTGGAAATTTAAAAAAATTAGAAATATTGAAGGAGGCACTTTAGAAGAACCAAGGAAACTAAAGCTGATAAGGGTTGAGACTGCTACAACGAAATCCTCAAAACATACAAATATGAATGAAAAATGCTACAAAAAATGTGTTAGCTCTAATTCTAGTCCCAAATATCGTAGATTTAAAAATTTAGCCTATTCTGTACTAATTTTGAAAAGACAGAAGAAGCCCACATCAGTAGTTCGATGGAGCCAAATAGGCTATCGAAATCCCAAGGTGCAAACCGCAAGAGGAAATCGGCGGAACCTGCTCACCACTATCTTGTTGCTGCTTTTCAAAAATCCCTTGAACATAAGGAATACTCCGTGATAATGACTTTTCTAGATATAGAGAGAGATTTTAACAACATCCTCTATGTGCGAGGACTCAGGAAAAGTGGGTAGTTGAAAAGTAGGGTCGAACTGGCCAGCCCGGGCACTACTCGGGTCAATAGCTAATTTGTGCATAGAGGCATACCGCCAGGTGGAATATTATCCCTCTCCTTTTGAACTTGGTCATAAAAGACCTCTTATTAAACCAGGAAGAATACGGCTTATGCGGATTGGGCTACTAGTTGAGATTTGAATGTGAACCACACAAAACTGAGTTTGTCCTTTCTTCCAGGAAATACAAACTTCCTCAGATCGATCCCGAAGTATCTTTATCTCATTACACTAAGTCCACCAAAAATGCCATTGGAAAATGTTGGGTTTTAGATCCCCACATTGTACATTGGCTTTTCAGTTCAACTTTTAGACCCATTTATTTATCAGATTACTGTTTGGTGGCCAGATTTAAATTTTCTGACCATCCTAAAATCATTCATTCATCTATTGCAAGAAATAGGACATCCCAAATAGTACCAACTACCGAGATCCGAGATTTCCGACTGGTTGAGAGAAGCTTTTCTGTATACTGAATGTGTAATTTCTTCAGAAATGGTTTAAACATGGATGGGAATGTTAGGGTGGGGATTTCTGTGCAAAATAAAAAGTAAACCTCTTTTTTCGTCTCCGGGAGTACTGAAGCGTTTTTCAAGCTGAACTAATCGCTATTAAGAAAGCCGTTGACTGGTATAATGCAACATCGACAAGGGATAATTTAATTTGTACGGACCATCAGGCTCCAATTAAGACCCTCCATTCATATTATCATACATCGAAAGTAGTCCAGAATTGTCTCTAATATTTTAACGAGATGGTAGATCAGCTCAACAACCATCTTATGTGGGTGCCAAGGCATTGCATTATTACGGGGAATAAAATGCTTGCTACGTGCAAATTACTGCCAGATGGTCTAATAACAGTACTCCATGCGTAAAAACTATCCAGACAGCTGGTATCGATGCGACGGCGGTAAGTTAGTATAGTGCCATTCTAAGTCTCGGAAAGGGTATCAAAATCACGAAAACCTGTAGAATCCCAAATTTGAAGCTAGTCATTTTAGATAGATCGATTTCTTAGATCCTAGAACGGTTTTCTCATTCTTCGATTAGGTGAAACACAGTTTCCAAAATAAAAATTCAATTTTAGAACTCATTGAAACCTAATTTTTAAGTTGAATTTTTTTTCAATCGAATAGGATGACACCTAGATTGGTCTGTTGAAAATAGATATTATGACAACTAAATAATTACTATTAAATATATGTTAAACTATTTGGAAGATGAAATATTGCCAGATTCACAGCAAGAATAATTCTAATGTAAAGAAGAATACTTGGAGCGAAATGGATAATACCATCAATTCTTTGAGACCAATTATCCCAAGAAGTTTTGAATAATTCTGATTTTCCTGTATTACACTAAACCTGCCTGAGCTGACTTTGCAGACTGGGCCTAAATAGAATCAGCTGCCTCAAAAGTAATTTAAGATTTTTTATTATTCCAGAATGTTACGATGATGACAAATCTGTCTAAATATTGGTTACTACAACTGACTGGTTCCAACGTATGTTAACTTAGATAAGCAGACCTTACCGAATAATCTATGGTATCAAAATAACGCAGATGAAACGATATTTGATGTGGTGCGCAAGCTCGTCAAAGGATGGAACACAACATCCGATAAATAACCGCCTCGTGATTGATGACCTTCAACGGTCCTTTTGAAACAGCTTTTGATAACACTTTGGCATAGTGACCGCTGAATTTCATCAACGGCGTTTCAAATATCGTTTATCAATTAAAAAAATCCAACGGTGTCGAATCGCACGACCATGGCGGCCAATTCACTTCAACGCGGCGCGTGATAACTCTCCCTTTAAATTTCGTCTTCAGCAATTCCATTGTTTCCTATTCCTATTCAAAAGAAGTTGTTTATCATCTCGTGATAACTGCATTCTCCAAAAAGAACGGTTCAATCACTCCGCCATCCCAAAAACTGCATTAAACAGTGGGTTGTGGTAGATTCATGGGACTTTGAAATCATCATTTTTATATTCTCAGCGCCCCAAATGCAACAATTCTGTTTATTGACATAGCCATCAAGTTCAAAATGTGTATCATTGAAGAATGAGGGTCTCTGAGGCCTACGCAAAAATCTCACCATTTCGATAGTAGTAGTTTTTACAATTGATATGCGTTTTGCGTCCGTATGTTATTCTCCAAGACTAAACAAAAACAGCAAAAATACGCTGTATTACCGACACAAAAAATGGCGCTCAATTCTATAATCAACATTGCTTATTACAATTGAAAACAAAATTGTCATATTATTAAAATACACTGTTAAAAATGTACATTAGCCTGAATTATTTCTTTAGTACTTAAATTTTTGTTTCCATCAAAAAGTACACTCGCATAATTTCTGTCAAAAAATTTGACCATGTGCAAAAACTACAAACTGGTAAGTTGAAAAAACTCCTCGAGTCGTTTTAATGTTTGACCTGCAGTATACTAGCATGTGCCACCAGATTATTGACAAATATTGAAATACAGCCGGTCAGTTACAAAGTCCGCCTGTGCATTTGACAGATTTCGGAGTTTAAATTCATGGCGGAAAAATACTTTGTTCCGTGGAGCTGGTCTACCTAGTCGTCAATGCGTGTAATTGGGTATCGATCCTAAACTGCAACTTTATTGAGACGATACTGTATTAGATAGCAAAAATTGTCCAGCAGAAGAAATACATTTTTGCTATTCACCGCTAGAGGCATCACTATCACAAAAAATAAACTGTTATGGCTGCTATTTTTGATGCCAGCAGCATACCAAAAATTATCATAATCATCATAATGCAAATACAGGACAAAACAAAAAATAAATCGCCTACGGTAGTAACACTCCATAAATTGTTGAAGTCATTTTAATGTGAAATTTTTTCAGTTTTTAATAAAAGTGTTAGAAAACCTCTTGTAACCACACTGGGCTTAACCGTTTCACATTAAAATGACTTTAAAAATTTATGTAATGCTACTGACGCCAGTTATGACTCTTATGTTGCTCATTTATATAGATTATGTTCTCAGCTACCATAAAAACATAAACGGTTACATGGGCTTACTGGCTTTTATAAAAGTTTTGTTAAAAAACTGAAAACATTTCACATTAAAATGACTTTATGGCTTAGGATTATTGATTTGCTTAAAAATTTCAAAAAAATTCTGCTAATTTCAAAAGATATCAGCAGAAAGTGTTCTTTTTTGTGATAGTGATGCCGCTCCGGTGGCAAAGTGGTCAGCATGCTTGCTCTAGCGACCGGAGGTCCCGGGTTCGAATCCCTGTGGTGACAAGGAAAACATTTTCACGGCTGGTTTAGGATCAATGAATTAATCACTCATTATCCGAAATGAAAATACGATTATGAAACCTCATTTGAGGCGGCCAAATCTCTTACTGGGATATAGTGCCAGAGAGGGAGAGAAAGAGAGAGACAGTGATGCCTCTAGCGGTGAATAGCAAAAACACATTTTCTGCCGGAGTTTCCGCAATTTAGACACTACTCCTAGATATGTACGGGCTATGTGAATTTGAATAGGCTCGAATGTCTTCACTAAAAGTGAATTAATTAACGATAGCAACTTCACACCGGTCTATTTTTCTTATTTGATAAGTCTATTGCACTCGCGAAGCTGTATTTGTTTGGTTGTATATAATCCCTTCTTCCTGTTATTCACCGATTTGTTTTCTAACTTCATATCTAGCTCTAATATATAGATGGACGCTTTTGGGTTGTTATTTTGCATACCTGATATAAAAAGCGAAATAAAAATATCAAAATTCGTAAATATTTGTAAAAGCAAAAACAATTGCAGGTTTCAAAATTCAAGAAGCTTATAAACTTTCATAAATTGAATTATGTATATGATTAAGTTTTCATTAAGTGTTTAAAAAAGTTTAACGTCTTCAAAACAAAAAAATAGTTGCGACGTCGCAACTATTATGATTACAGTAATAATGTTAAAATTATAACAATGAAAGAAAATATTTAAATTAAAAAAAAAACTTTTTGGAAAATTATGAGAAAAATGTTTTTTTTTTGCTACTTAAAGATTGAATATTCTTAAAACCACTTTGTACGACAATTGAAAATTTAACAAACAAACAAAACAAACTAATTATTTATGATTGTTACAAGAATTTTTAACGTCTCAAAAATGTGTGTCAAAAATATATACAGTGGTAATGGGAATTAATAAAAATTACAATAATAACAGTAATGTAGAAAATGGGATTGTAAAGATTATTTTCCCAGATTAATTTAAAAATTATTATATTTTTATGTGTGTAGTGTTTTTGGAGAGGCAAACAAAAAAAAATAAAAAAGTTTTTGTTCCACATTATTTTAACTCGTTTCGGGAAGATGCTGTGATAAAATATGAGGCGTGTGTGTATGTATATAGGGAACATTTTAAATGATAAGAAAAGGATGTGAATATATCTAAACATATAAACAAAAGGACTAACCAAGCAGCAAAATAGGAGTGTTAATGAAATATTATTTTAATTTATGGTTATGTGCGTCGTTATATAGTATTTAGGAGTAGAATAATGATTTGTCCCCCCACAATGATTTCCTTTAAAAATTCCACTGTACAGTAGTCCTCTATATATAATTTAGCATATACTCGAACGTTTATTTGACCGTGATTTAAATCGAAATAAGTGCTCGCATAATACAACTTCGCGTGGGTGAGTGCGGAGAGGAGGGGTGTGGAAAACAATGGCACGCGTATTTCCTTGTAAATAGTTCAGAAGAAAATTTGTTTTATTACATCTAAACTGTTGATTTAATGATAAAAAAAAAATATTTGAATATTTGATGTTCTACTTAAAGTAAATAAATAAGGTTCTTGTTGTTGAAAAATTCTCTCATTGCTTGTTTGAATAATCTGTAAATTGTATTTTGTGAAATGTCGAGATATAAATCAATATACAGAGAGATACCCGTGTCTATATATGTACGAGAAGTACTATAATTTTGTCGATTTGTACGTATTTATATACACTCCAGAATACAATCATGAACTACTATTATAAATTGAGATATTTTGGGATGAATATACGAGAGTACAGAAACAGTCAGACATTATTATAAGCTCGATAAAATGCTGTAATTTATTATATATGATTTATCCAAACAAATTTTGGAGACTACAAATTTCATTTTTATTACAAGAGTATAAATAAAATGATTGACATTTTTATCTATAGGCTTCCATGGGTCGGCCGACACAACATACATATATACACGCACGTCTTGTAGTATTTACTGAACAAAGCAAATGTATTTATGTATGATTACATACTTTTGGAAATAATATTTGGCATAACCATATTTTTATGTAACATGATATGCTTATGGGTTTATTAATTTGACCATTCTATATACGTAGTTCTTGAATATAATTTATATCGCAATTTTGTGAGAAATATGAGATGAAAATTTGTAATAATTTTTGCTGTGCAAGACTGGGAGTAATAAATATATAAGGTTAGTATATGGGGTGGCGTTGTCCTGAATATTCTTGAAGTATAACTTGTTACTGCGGATTATTAATTATTTGCCTCATAATGTATATTAGACACAGGAAGTTTGAATTTGTTTAACACTAGATACACCAAGAATTGATATATACCTGTCTCTGCCAAACGGTCATATTGACCTGATATTGACCTGTTTACTTGTTCTTTACATAATTGTTCTTTACATAATGTATAATTACATAATACATTTAAATAAGAGTAATTTCATTTTTAACTTTTATTAGCGCACTTTATACAAACTGAAATAATTTTTTTAAATGTACATTTATCACAAGCATATTTTTTGCGACCAACACAGATATTCGTGGTTTTATTTTCGTTGCAGAATCCAATTTGACAACATTTTCGTGAAACATTTTCATTTTTAGCTGCCATCAGTGGTTCACTTAGGTTTCTTGGTTCGAACGAATCGTGATAGCCAAAGTACAAAGGTACTTGTACTTTCTGCTAATTGAAATAGAAAGTCTGTTCTGGTAATATATGTTCCCGCTAGTTCTTAGCCATTTGGTCCATTATATCTGTGTATATTTTAGCCATTTGGTCCATTATATCTACACTAAGTGCTGATGAAAATGAAATGGTTTCAGGAAGCTTTTTTCGGTTTTGTTCTATTTTTCAGGAAATATGCTTAGAACCAAGTAGAAGTACTTTCTTAGTTGACTTAGCTTTGTACATCGGTACATCGAGTATTTAGGCAATTTATCTTTTTTTTGTTTTGCAATTTTCGGCCTTTTATTTGAACGAATAGTTCCATCGAATAGTCGTATTCTTTTCTAAAAGTTTTGAAGTCAGTAATTTACTTGAAAAAAAATATTAATTGTCACATTCCGACCGGAACCAGTAAATGGCTTAATTAGTAGGACGACGAACTCACCCATAGGTATTGATTTTGGTTTATTTTTAGTTTTTGCTATAAGTATGGAAACCCATTTAAAACATATTTACTTTCAAAACCGTTGCAAACCACAATTTAATTCCAAATTTACTCGGTTTATTCTGCATGTACTGGGTAAATTTGCATCTGGTTTTAGTTGGAAATAATTATTCATCAACATATTACTACCGTCCTGGCAGGTGGATTCCAAACGTTTGAGATCAGCGCAAATTAGTCGTCCTTCAGTTTTTGACTTCGTTCGTTTTTCATATCTAACCGTATAAATTGCAAGATATCATTCGTACAATGAATTGAATTTTTCTTCTGTTAAAACCCACTCTTCTGCAAGAATTTTAGAAGCATCCATTTCTATGCATTTCCTAATATAATTTATAATAGTTTTATATATTATCAAAAAAAGCGCTACTAACTTCTCCTTCGATCACACGTCTTTTTCCAAATGTTGTAGGACCATGGCTTGCTTTGAGATTTGTATTTCTTTGTGTTGTTCCTGGTCTTCCTCTAGAAAATCCATGTTTTTTTTAACTCCCACGCAGTTCCATCAAGAGCTGTTCACTTTAATCAGAATATGATGGTAACCTAATTGTTCTCCTACGTGTTCGTATTTTAGAAATATTTTCCAATAGAAAATTTATAAACCGGCCATTTTGACCGGTTGGTATATCTAGTGTTAAGACTTATGAGAATCAGAAACGCAGGAACAAACTTAATATTCTGTAATAATCTTTAATCAAAGTGAGATTAATATGTCATATTTGGTAACGTTTCTTTAGATCTCTTGTCTTTATTGTCCTAACCTAAATTTAACCTATATAACTTTATATTATAACCTTCATCTACTTTTTTCATTATTGCATGCTAGAAGTAGTAAAATTCTTTAATTTTGTCAAAACGATCGAGACTTTATTCACTTAACCATAAGTGACTTTTGCATAAAATCGGTAACATTTTATTGCAGAATTTTCGGTTGATAATTATTTTAGGAAATGAGAAAAGTTGTGTAAGTTGAGCAAGAAACAAATAACATCTGGAAAACGCGGTTTTTCGAAACCAATGGAAATACCAAACTAAAACCACTTTGATTTTACAAATTCTGATTACCTATTGGCTGATGAAGTAAATCAAGAATTTATTTAAAGTTTTTTTTTTTTTTTTTGCTTTTTAGACAAAATATTATATACAATGACATTACCAATGTTTGCGACTATTCAAGTCAGCAAAAAACACGGAGGTCATCTACTCATAATAGACCTACCACACAAAAAAAACATTAACCCCCCGCCTCTCCCCCTTTCAACCCCCAGAGTCATTGTGTAAAAATACAAACAACCCTTACAAAAAATGAGAGCCTCCTCAATTCTTTCAGGTTGCAACGACCAAACTGCAAAAATACAAATCTTGCTTAATACCTATAGATATCACAAGAACACATCGATTTAGCGAATTATAACACGAAATCAAAACTTCTGGAAATTCTCATCCAAGGTAACCACATAAAAATTAAAAAGAAATATAAAAGTAACTTTAAAAAGACTATGTTTGCGATAAATGCCGTTTCTGTGCTTTCGGCGATGGAAAAATTAATTTAAATTAACAAACTTAACGAGGCTTCGTTAAATATGAATTGTCTGTCACTTAATAAAAATTATTAGAGCGAAATTTTGCTTCCAAACTTATGAAAATTAAAATTTGTATCGTGTTATCTAAAAAAAAAACAACAAACAATAAATGTCATTATAACAAATACCTATCATTCAATATTTAACAATATTCTCGGCTAGAATATCATTAAAAACCAGTTTCGTCAAAAAAGTTATTTTTTAATTTTATAACTGTTTTATGGCTGGCCCTTAAGTCCACGCTAATTTTATTTAATAAGTTTGAAATTCTTCTACATTAATTAATTTGTAAGGAGGAGTTAATTTTTTACTTTTTGTGGTAGATATATTATGAGTAGACGACGTCTTGGGTTTTTGCTGACTTGAATAGTCGCAAACATTTGTTTTGTCTAAAAAGCACAAAAAAAAACTTTAAATAAAAGTTAATGTAAACGAATTTCAAACTTCTTAAATCAACTTTGTGGGGGCTTTAATATACACACTTAATGAGAATTTCCAGAAGTTTTGATTTGGTGATATAATTCGCCAAATCGATATGTTGATGAGTAGACCAACTTTTTATCATCACGTAACCAAACTCAGTTTTTGTAAAAGTTCTGTGTATTTTTACACAACGAAGCCCATTGTAAAATGGGAGGGAGTAATTTTCTACTTTTTGTGGTAGATATATGACTTTGCTTCTTCCAACAAATCAAGAATTAATTAGCTGAAACCGATTTAGGAATACGTATACCCACTTCCATTAAACCAAACTAGATTATCCTCAAAAATTTCAAGCTAAACTTTTTATTCAGTTAACGTCAAAGTCAGCAAAAACTTTTTTAGGAGGACTTCACTTCCAACCAAGATATATTCGGAACATTTATACTCCTATTATGGTTCTCGCCTCACCGTTACTTTACCACTCTCTCACCGTGACACTCATATTCGTGGAGTGGTATTTTGGTATCATAGTCCTCGCCTTTATTATGGCGAATGAGAGTATGCGGTGACGTGCGTTGTTTTTAATTTTTTTATCTTTAATATATTATGTGTGTGTGTTTATGTAATTTTCTTTGTCTAAATTTATGATACAATATTTTGAATAAAAAAAAATAATTAATAATTATTATTATAAAATACACAAGTAAATTATTTTTATCATAAAAATAATTTAAAAATAAAATTTACATTATCACTGCCAGCCATTTTTATTTGTAACGTTAAATTCAAAAAAAAAATCGCACTACATCACATAAAAATTTTAGGGGATCATTATTGCCATCACTTTCGCTCACTTCGTTTCCACGGCGAGAATCATAATACAAAAATATGCATGCGGCGACTTGACGTCGCCAAGTGACGCCTTGGTGATAACTAGGGCAACCAAAAATATGCTCTTAAAAATAAGTTTTAGGGGTATATCCTCTATCCGGTCGCAAATTATTTCATTGCGAGGCGAAATATGCTTACTAGATTTATTTTGGCATGGCACATTTTTTCGCCTCGCAATTAAATAATTTGTGACCGGATAGAGGATGTATCCCTATTTTTAAGAGCATATTTTCGGTTGCCCTAGTGACAACCATGATAGGGGCTATTAATAACAACGACTTCAATATAGCTGAATTGGCTAAAAGTGCAAGAAATATCGTTACTTACTTCTACAAGTAAAGGGAGTAGCATTAAAATTTATAGCAGGCCCAGTCCAATAATTAGGAAAATTTTAAACCTGAGCAACAACATGTCAGAACAGTGAGGTTCTTGATTCTTGTAACATATTTAAATTAATGCAAATGCTCTAAAATCTTGATTTTATTTTTTTACAACCACTAACCCTATTCTGGTTTTCCCGGGAATGGGGGATTGGGGATTAGTGACTTTTTTCTAGCAGTTGGGAATTTTTTATACCACAAAGTGTATTCTGGCGTTTCGGAATTTCTTTTATTGGGAAAAAATAATTCCATATTATAGCAGTTGTGATGTTAATTTTTTTGGGGGAATATTGATTCGAACATTTATGAATTTTTAAACATTATTTTTTATTTAAAAATAAATTAAACTTGTAATAAGATAACAAGACGTGTTTTAGTTTATAAAGAGCAATATAAAAAAAATCCGCCCAAAAATTAGTCCCTGTCTGCCAGAATATACATTTGGAAATGGGAAATAAATATTTGGAAATTAGAGCAATTTGTAATTACAGCAAAATATTTTCCCAATTCCCCGGAAAAGAACTTCATTGTTATGACAATCTAAAATATTACATAAAGTAGAACTGGAAATCGGAATAACCAGATTTTGATGATGACTCTAGCAAGAGCACTTGCAAAGGATTTTTATAAAACTATCTGGTGTAACCAAACAACTTTATACGTGCTTAAATTTCACAAAACCAACAAGGCCGACAACTATTTTTGATTGAAAATTTTTGATTTGTCATTTTTTGTAAATGTTAAACTTTTCAGCATCATTACAGAAACTGAAAAGCTGGCATAAAAGCTGTTATTTTTCAAAATATTTCCAAAAAACGAAGAGTTTCGGTGGACTAATGTCCAAAGATCACTGAGACCTCCCGAATTTATGAAAAATGTTAAATATGAAGTTTTGACCAGATCAATCAATCAGTACCAATCCGTCCGTACAGGGAATTTTTTCTAAAAAAAAACAGTTATTGGTCTAAAATCGCTATTTCTTTAACTTTTGAAAAACTGATCTGGACTGATACATTTAATACCAGTTTCAAAATATTTGCAAAAAACTAGAAAGCTTGCCGGCCAAACACCACTAGGACCTCTCAATCTGCCTAGACTATAAAGAAGTCAAACATTTGTTTAAACAGCTTTTTTGTCAAAAATCGTCAATTCCGATTAAATTATAAAGAACTAACCTAGGCCACCATTGTTGCACAACTAATTTAGAATCTTTTAGCCTTTAATAGTTTTTCTTTGAAGTGATATATAATTTTCATATTTTCAAAAAATGGTTAAGCTCTTATGGAAACTGCCACTTCCGCTAAACCGATTTCAGCCAAAAATCATGGAAATTTCCAAAATTATGTTATAAGCTTTTCTCATAAATTTTAAGATCCCACTTATGTTTTCCTGAAATCTTTGGAACGTTATGTTTTTTGCTAAAATTTTGAAAAACATTTCGTTTACTAGAAAAATGACTATGAACAAAACGATTCTACTTTTATTTTGCAAGAATACCGAACGAGATAAGTTTTCCAAAATTTAATCGAAAATGACTATTTTTGACTCAAAAATCAAAAATTCGGCCCATGTGCGGATAGAGTATTTTGGATGAACTTCATATTTTACTTTTGCCATAAATTGGAAGGTCCCAGTGATTTTTGGCCTATATCAATTTACCGGAAGAAACAGCATACACACAAGGTTTTTAATTTTTTGGAAATATTTTGAAAAGCATTTACGAAAAAATGACTAAAACGAAATGATTAGAAATTAAATTTCAAACAAAATTAGTTCAGAATGTTTTTTTAAGTTTTACTTGATAGAAAAAACTTATTGCGCTTAAATTTGACATTTATCAAACTTTCATATACTTACTTGAACTATTACTCTTAATTGGGAGGTCTTGCGAAACTTCGCGGTAGTTTTCCTACGAACGGGAATTAAAAGGTTTTGATAAAATTATTGATTGATTTCAATACGGCACCTAATTAAAAACGAATCTAAATTGATTTATTGTAGTTGAAAATAATTTTTCAGATTATTAAAATTATTGCCTAAGAACCTACATTTGGTTCTAAATAACACACTAAACACTGGAATATATTTCTTTTCAAAGATTTTGTAGATGCCCAAACATTTTGAACATGTCCAAAAACTTCACACCGGTCTTCAAGTAGCAAAACTAAATGTCAATTTGAAGGAGTTGAATTATAGTATTAACATGACCAGAGGGAACAACGAATTTGAATTGCGATCGATATAGAAAATATGGTCAAATATATTTGCTATAACGTAAAGGCAACATACATCGAAAACTGTCCAGCATAAAAGCATACAGTCCAGCTACACTGAAATCTGCATTGTGAGAAGTTAGAACAAACATATTTCAGGCCACTATAATGCGTGGAATTTCAAGCAACATTAGTTTGTACCCCAGTACTACTCTGCATGACCACACTTCGTATTGAATGCATCATCGTTATCTTACTGTCGGTTCGACCATTCAATTATCTTTAGCAAATATCTTTATGCGTTGCCACACGTATACTATAAAAAATCTTATAATAAAGCGAAAGCGATTTTAG
Source organism: Nephrotoma flavescens (assembly GCA_932526605.1). NCBI lineage: Eukaryota > Metazoa > Arthropoda > Insecta > Diptera > Tipulidae > Nephrotoma > Nephrotoma flavescens. The sequence continues at coordinate 300,755,174 of OW052220.1, read as the reverse complement.
AAGATTTTTTCATTGACCATTTGTTGTTGGGTGTTGAATTCAGTAGAAGATGGCATAAAGTTAAAGAAAGGAATCAATGTTGAATCAAAGGAGAAAGACTTTCATATGAGAAAGATGATTTCGAATTAAGAACCACTGAATGACATAACGGGGATAAATGAAATGATATCAATCACGGATAAAGCAGGAGAACATATTGGTGTAACTCTGGAATCCGGATGAAGATAAATTCTACTTTATCCTAGCAGGATATTTGATGCTCTCAGCTGGTTACTGCCCATTGTGATAAGAGTCAATATAGACTGAAATAAATCTTTAAACGACGAACTACAGTTTAGAATTGTTAGTGACGTAAGCGAGCGCGCTTATATACACGTAAAAGTAAAAGGCACCAATGAAACAGCAACTGATCTCATAACTTTAACTTTATAACTCAGTAAATTACTGAAGAATGTAATTGAAATTAACACCTTTAAGTTCAATTACATTGTTTCCAGAATGAACAAAAAAATCGTATTGGACTGGCTCTCTACACCCCCACAATGTTGGGTAACATTTGTTTGGAGTAGGATTTCTGAAACTTTGAAAATATTACTCGAAAAATTGAAAGTACATTAGATTTGAACCTGGCCGACTGAGTCTCACGGGGTTTATGCTTACAAATTTGGAAGAATTTCACTTTGTGGTGGAAACGGCCAAAATAGTAATGCACCGAAAAAGATATGTGGCCATCCAAAATTTCATAGCAAACCTACTTTCGAAGGAATTCGGCATGCAACGTTTTATTTAATAGTCAACGAGAACATTTTAGAGGTCCTCCATTTTATTGGCAGTTGGCCTATAACGAACGAATTTTTTAGGTGAGTGTGTTATTTAATTCGAGAGCCACATTTCTTGATGATATAATATAATGTCGAATATAAACGTATTAAAGCAACCAAGATTAGTGAACAAGGGAAAGTTAACTTATATCTTAAACTCACTCAAAAAGCTCCAAACGAAGTAATGGTAGACGAATGCCGCGCAAAACAAACCCGGTTCGAAAAGCTAATGGAGTAGTTTAATACATTGGGAAATTACATTTTCAAATCGGTTCTTACCGCAGTATAAGCAACTTGCTCTTACTTTCTTTATTTAAAATCTCGCATTTAAGAAGTTCTTGTTTTAACTCTATGGGAAGTAAGTTTAGTTCATTATGATGCCTGATGGCTGATGGCTCATATTTATAAAACCTCAAAAAGATACTCATCTTTTTAGGACTCATTTGATCGGTGTCAGTCGGGACGTTTTACAAGTCAATCGAGACGTTTTGCAATTTGTCTCAATCCTTAAAATACTTTGGTAAAATACTAATGTTTGACGTCCTTTAAGCTAGCAGAACCCATACAGCAGAACATTACAAGATAGTATGGATCAATAGTAGTATGGAACAGTATATAGGCTAATTATGGGATAATTAAATGCTCCATTAAAAAATTTTGGACTCCATCCCTACCAACTAAAGCGTGGGTTCTGCTAGCTTTAGAAAAAGTTAGCAGAACCCATATCAAAAAATGATTTAAAAACAATTGGAAAAATAAAAGTTAATTTTAGGCTAATTAAATGCCCTATTTAAATTTAAAGGCTTTATCATTTCAAAGCTAGCAGAACCCAAATCTAAAATCGTACCAAAACCGAAATAAGAACTAGATCTATTGACAATCAAATAATTTTAGACTCGGTATGGGCTAATCAAATGCCAAATTAAAAAATTTTGGGCTCCATCCGTTTTTGACCAAACTTCGGGTCATTTAATCTAAAGCAGCTAGCAGAACCGAATATCTTGTTTTGAGTTCTAATTTCGGTTTTGGTCCGATTTTCGATTTGAGTTCTGCTAGCTTTAGATTAAATACTCAATTCCCTTAGACATATCACTTCATGCGACGTGACTATGGATCTTCCTGGTTGCGAGATTTTAAAATCAAAATTTACTAAATATTATTGTGCGAAACTCCCAATGAAAATTTTTTAAATCTTAGTTGGCTGCATTAGTTTGAATTTGTTTTTGTCACATCAAAATTTCAAGTGATAGAAACTGTCATTTGAAGTGATATCAGTCGATAGGAAATATTTATAAAGCAGCATACTAAGATTTAAAAACACAGATAGAACGACTTTATTGAACAATTATTCTGTAATTTTTGATTTAATGATCTAGTAACCAAGAAGATGAGTAGTCACATCACTTGAAGTGATGCGACTAGGGGAATAGAGGTGTAAATGACCCAAAGTTTGGTCAAAAACGGATGGAGCCCAAAATTTTTAATTGGGGCATTTGATTAGCCCATACAGAGCCTAAAATTATTCGATTGTCAATAGATCTTGTTTTGAGTTCTAATTTCGATTTTGGTCCGATTTTCGATTTGGGTTCTGCTAGCTTTGAATTGATAAAGCCTTTTGCATTTTCTAGATCGACCGGAATAAAAAAATTTAAATAGGGTATTTAATTAGCCTAAAATTAACCTTTATTTTTCCAATTGTTTTTAAATCAGTTTTTGGTATGGGTTCTGCTAACTTTTTCTAAAGCTAGCAGAACCCACGCATTAGTTGGTAGGGATGGAGCCGAAAATTTTTTAATGGGGCATTTAATTAGCCCATAATTGGCCTATAATTATCCATACTATCTTGTAATGTTCTGCTGTATGGGTTCTGCTAGCTTAAGGGACGTAATGTTTGTCGAATTTCTAAATTACAGTCTACTGCATTTGGTGTTATACCACCACATGGCACCCGAATAATACTTGTTTTCATCCATCATATCCAAATCAAGGTTTATGTCATACATTGCAAAATAGAACCGCATATAATCAATCATACTGAAATTGGAACACAAAAATAGGACCAATTTGAATATAATAACAATTCGTCTTTAATTTTTAAAGAACAAAACATGAAAATAATAATTATAAACAATTCTAGAATAAATAATTTTTACCTTTAGTTCAACAAAATTCGCGATGACGCAAGAGAAAACACAACAAAAAGAACTTTACCAAAAGTGTGTGGTAAAATGTTCCAATTACTCTTCGCATATAAGTTATCAAGAATACAAAACAGTAAAAGCAATCCCAACAGTATTGTATACATTTTCCAAATAAAAAAGGTGTCAAATCTGTATTATTCTTCACTTGGTTATTTTCACATTTCCACAGTTGTTTTCCATTTTATTTTATTTTGCTTTATATAATTTTCAAATGGAACCCGTCAGATATGAACAAAACAACAAAAACATATTTTTTTGTATACACGATACACGTACCCTAACCACAATATATACAAATACTTAGATCAAAAAGCTTTAAATAAAAAATTAAAAAATGTTAGCTCTTGATGATATTTTAAATAAACCATAAAAAAATCATCTTCATGATACACATAAACATTAAAAAAATTAAAAAAAAAACGGAAAAATATAATTCAAAGTGTTTTCCACTGTGCGCGGCGCTTTTACTGTTTTTTGTTTTTTAACTTTCAAATAATGAAAATGGGAATATGCTCTTGAGGAAAAAAAACAAAACAAAAACAAAATATTTTGGATAAAATAATTTAAATATTTTTCGTGCATCACACCAAAAATAAAAAAAAAAAATTTAAAGGTTCACAAGAAAAAATATCCTTTTGGGGAAAATTAGATAATTTGTATTCGAAAAAATTTTCCATTTTCATTCTCGTTTGTTTCTCTTTATATATATATTTTATATATTATAAATTTTGTTTTGAGTCAATGGCTCAAGCTGAATGATTAATGATATGGATACCACAACAAGTATGTGTACACTCCTGATATATATATGAGGGAGGGGGGGATAATATACTCGTTTTTGTTGTATCCATATAGATATACGTCAAATATAAATCCTTCGAGCTTGATTCACAAAACCAAAACAAAATTACATAAATTAATTACATATTGGCGGAAGTGTGTATATCCCCGGGTGCGGTTGGTTTTTCAAAATGATAAATTACGTTGGTTTTGACACATTTCAATAGAATACTACCAACTTTAAAATTACCCAGCGTCATTATTCGATTTACAAATACGCCAAAGAAATTTTAATTAATTCTCTATTCAATAAATATTTGTTTATAACTAACTAATTTTGTTAGGTTATTGTTGTTGTTTTGTTATCTATTCAAACTGTTAAATTCGATAATTATCATAAAAATTATAACAATCACTGCACTAAAAAGCATTGTTTAGTATTTATACGGACATTATAGGCTTTGTATAAATATGGATTTTATAAATAAATATCCGGTATAAAATAAAATTTGAATTAATTTATGTTCAAAATTTAAAATGATTTATATCCTGTGAAAATATTTTTGGATTTTCACACAAACTATCAGAAAATCTGAAAATGTTGGAAATTACTGTTTCTGTTCGCAATAAGCAAAATTTTATATTATTTGATTGTTAATGAAACCATTTCATGGTGGATGCTTCATTTCTATTCCAAATCTGATAAAGCTTTGCCTGTTTTAGGATATATTTCAAAATATCTAAAATAAATAGACACTTTTGTTGAAAAGTAAAACTTACGTTTTTATTTCAAAGATAAGGCTGTTAAATTGTTAAGATACTACTGTTGTCCAATGAACAACAAAGTTAAAAAACAGTCTTTTACACAAGAACACAATAAATGATCATACAAGTTCATCCGGTAATAATCTTTATAAATCCGATATTTTGACACGGAAGGCTCAGGAATTCTAGGCAACTCCAGTGAGAAAATGGAATAATGTGTTTCTCTGATCAACGTAAATCTCTCTCCTTGTATTAAATCAGACAAAACCAAATTATTTTATTATAGCATTAATGTGTGGTCGCTATATCTTTATGGTACCCCGTTGGGTGAAAACAGTAATCGTTTGGAAATTGTAAATGTAGAACGCTGATGCTCTTATTTTCCGAATCCCTTAACGATAGATTGCACGAAGTAGATTACATCGAAGCCTGTGTAGTATCGACACAACTTTACAAATATTATCGATTTTAATTAAATTTTAAATGAATTTTCGTAAGGAACAGTTCACTATTCCGAAAAAATTCAATTGGGCTAAATTCAAAATCCACACTACAAAAAAATTTAAATTCCATTTTACAAATTACCAGAAATAAAATTAAAAATTCCAATAGTGTAAACTCCAAAACTAATTTATTTTAGAAGAATTTCTATTTTAAAATTTTTTTTATTTTAATTTATAATAAGAAATATATGACAAATTTTTAATCAACGATAACCGAAAGTTTCGTATAGATATGTTTGTAAGGGGAATGTTCGACATTACAAAAACTCAATCACAACTGGCGGTATTCAATTTGGTAAAAAACGCAAGTGATCTAGTTTGTGTAAGAATTTGGTTGTTCTAAGTTAAATTAAAGTTATTAAATTAAATTAATTAGAATTTTCGCGGAACGTTGTAATTAATATTAAGCCAATGAAATACAGGAATTTTGCAAATTAAAATTTAGTTCTAAAATAAAAAAAACTTTATTTTCACCATTGGAATTTTGAAATTATTTTTATGGTAATTTGTAAAATAAAATTTGTGTGGTTTTGGATTTTAAGTTAGTTATGTTAATTTAAAATAAATAAAGTAAACAGATGATTAAAATGTATAATTCGATTTGTTAATTATGGGAACAGGTCCCAAAAAACATATCAACTGACCGAAATATCCAAAAGCCCCTTTTAAAAAAATTTAAATTTCCTTTTTACAAAATAGCATACCATAAAAATCAAAACTCAAAATTCCAATTTAGAAAATTTCATAATTTATTTATTTTACGAAAAAATTCAATATAAAAAATTCTAATTGATTTATTTCAATTAATTTGATTATTTTTAATTATTTCAATTGTTTAAATTTAATTTACTTGTTCTTAGAAATTACTACTCAAACATGATTCCCAAATATGTTTACCATATTGCTCAACGCTTGTTGTAATTCTAGAAAAGGGTTGTTGTTTTTTGGAATACCGATCCCCCTTAAAACATGCTAATATATACTAAAAGTTTGTGTATGTCATTAATAAATAAGAACTGTGACCGTTTTAGCAAATTACAAGATACCGTTGAATAAACCTTAATCGAAGATTTCCTTATAATAAATTAAATAAAATTTCCAGAACAAATTCCAATTTATGCCATGGAAATATGAAAGGCTGGGCATAAAATGGATTTTTATGGAATTTGTATATTGAAATTTTGTTTTTTTTTAAATTTTATTTTTTGGAATAGTTTTTATTGGAATTTTGATTTCTGGAATTTTGTTTTTTGGAATTTTGATTTTGGAATTGCGTTTTTGGAATTTTGGATTTGGCAAATCGTACTCAACCCACAAGATATCGTTGAATATCTTGTTGAAGGAAACGGGTCGGTTATCCAAAAAAAAAAAAAAAAAAAAATCCAACTGACCTAAATTTCCAAAATCCCAATTAACAAAAATATAAAACTCCCTTTTACAAAATACCATAATATACCAAAATAAAATAAAAATCAGAATTCTAAATTCCAATTGGGAAATTTCCAAAATTTATTTATTTTAGAAAAAAATTCCATACATAAAATTTAATTTATTCGGTGCGTGAATTAATTTTTAAAGTGTTTTTTTTATAAAAAAGAAATGTTTATTAAAAGATAACGATATAGTATATTTTATCTAATATATTCGCCATCGTTATCTATGACTTCCTGTCATCTGCTGGGAAGATTGTGGATTCAATCGAAGAAGCCTTCAACTTACCAAGCTATTCAGCCATCGATCCAATTTCGCACTTCTCCGGCGATTCGGAAGCGTACGTCAGCCAGGTCTATTTGCATTGATCGAAAAAAATGGTAGTCGGAAGGTGCAAGGTCTGTAGAATACGCAGGTTGTTCAAGCCAATCCCAACTAAGTTGCTCTACCTTGTTTTAAGCGGTTTTTGCATGGTGTGGTCTGGCATTGTCATCATCAAACAAAACTTTATAGCTTTTGTTCGCTATTGCTGGCCGTTTTTCGCCTAATGCACGTGCCAAATTGTCCAGTGGTGTCGGTAGCGATCACCTGTAACCGTTTCATTTGGATTTAACAGCTCATAACACACCACACCTTTCAGGTCCCACCAAATACTCAGCATAACCTTACCGCAATGAATATCTCGTTTTGGCTGCGATGGTTCTGCTTGGCCTGGATCGACCTAAGCTGCTTTGCATTTGAAGTTGTCGTAATAGACCCACTTTTCATCGCCAGTAACAATTAGATGCAAAAAACTATATGTTTTTTGTACTCAGCAAGATTTTTTTTGCATGCTTCAATTCGTATTCTCAATTGATTTTCGGACAGGTGATGTGGGACCCATCTGTCTAGCTTTCGAATATTTCCCATTGCGTGCAAACGATGAGAAATGGTTGGTAGGTCAATGTTTAAGTGCATTGCAAGTTCTTTTTGCGTTTGACATGCATTTTCGTTCTTTGTCTGTCAAGTCGAAATCACCACTTTGTAATCGATGAAACCATTTGAAACAGCTTGCTCTCGATGGAACTAGATTACCATAAGTATCAGCTTCAGCGGCAGTTTTCTTGGAATCAAAAAAGAACAGAAGAACCCCTCGAAAAACAACTTATCTCGATCCATTTTAAATCGATTACAAAAAAATAACGTAATATGAAAATAACACTTCCTGCTCTGGATAATATTGAAAATGGTGACAGCTACAAAATTCAATTGGAATTGCTTGTCAAACTATACGCAATCTCACGTAGCGACATCTAAATGTCGCTTCTAAGAATTAATTCACACACCCAATAATTGTTCTGAAAAATTATTACTCAAACATGATTCTCATTGTTTACCAAATTAATAAAGAGTTGAGTACGATTTGCCAAATCCAAAACTCCAAAAACGGAATTCCAAAGTCAAAATTCAAAAAAACTAAATTCCAGAAACAAAAGTTGCAATAACAACAATTTCTAAAAATAAAATACCAAAACAAAATTCTTATAGAAAAAAATTCCGGAAAATTCCATTTTTTGCCATGGACATATGAAAGGCGTGCGCGCCTTTGGAGAACGGGTCGGTTATCAAAAAAAAAAATTCCAACTGGCCTAAATTTCCAAAACCTCAATTAACAAAAATAAAAATTTTATTTTACAAAATACCATAACATAAAAATCAAAATTCAAAACTCCAATTGGAAAAATTCCAAAATTAATTTATTTTAGAAAAAAAAAATTACATTTACAAAATTCCATTACTTCACTAGTTTAATAATATTTGCAGCATTTTATGTTAAACGTTTCTTTAAATATTTCTATTAACCCCGGTTGAAACATGCTAAAATATACTAAAAACTTGTGTATAGTACAGTCATTAATAAATAAACACTGTAGCTGTTTTAGCAAATTACAAGATACCGTTGATTAAACAAGCTCGAAGATTTCCTATAATTATGAATAAAACAAAAAATTCCATTTTGTGGCCATTGAAACATTTTCATGCTCATAAAATGGAATTTTTGGAATTTTGTATATTGGAATTTTGAAATTTCGCATTTTGGTTTATTTGGAATTTCATTTTTAGGAATTGTGTTTATTGGAACTTTTGTTTCTAGAATTTTTTTTTTTGGAATTTTGATTTTGGAATTTCATTTTTGGAGTTTTGAATTTGGCAAATCGTACCCAACCCAAATTAATTGAAATAAAACAATTAGAATTTTTGCGAAATGCTGCAAACTTTTAATAATAAAGTAATGAAAAAATGAAATTATGTTTATAAATTAAATAAATTTTGGAATTTTTCCAACTGGAATTTTGATTTTTATGTTATGGTATTTTGTAAAATGGAATTTTATATTTTTGTTAATTGGGATTATGGAACTTTAGATTATTTAGAATTATTTTTTTTGGATGACCGACCCGTTCTCATTAATTAACGCTTGTTTTTATTCTAGAAAATAGGATTGGGATTTTTTGGAATACCGAATCGTTCCCCTGCAAACGTACCAATATATAATAACAAACTTGTACATGGTACAGTCATTAATAAATAAGTTTTGTAACGGTTTTACAAAATAACAAAATACTGTTGAATAATCCTTAATCGAAAATTTCCTAATTATAAATTATAATAAAATTTCCAAAATAAATTCCGTTGTATGCCCATGGAAATATGAAACTTTCATATTTCCTTGGCCAGAAAATGGAATTTTTTGGAATTTTGTATATTTGAATTTTAAAATTAGGCATTTTATATAGGAATTTTGTTTTTGTGGAATTTTAGTTTAAGAAATTGTTTTTATTGAAATTTTTGTTTCTTGAATTTAGTTTTTTGGAATTTTGATTTTACAATTTCGTTTTTGGAGTTTTGAATTTGGAAAATCGTACCCAACCCCTTGTTGAATATTGTTGAACCTTAATCGAAGGTTTCTTAATTATAAATTATATAAAATTTCCAAAATAAATTCAATTTTATGCCCTTTAAAATATGAAAGGCGCCGAAATTTTTTGAATTTTGTATATTGAAGTTTCCCATTTTGTATAAGAATTGTTTGTTTTTTTGGAATTTTATTTTTTGGATTTGTTTTTATTGGAATTTTGATTTCTGGAATTTGGTTTTTTGGAATTTTTATTTTGGAATTTTGTTTTTGGAATTTTGTTTTTGGAATTCTGGTTTTGGCAAATAGAATCCAACCCCTTAATTATAAATTATAATAAAATACAAATAAGTTTCATGGGTATAAAATGGAATTTATTTTGAAATTTGGTTTAGAATAGAATTAGATATATTTACTTTGGATTTTCAATTGTAATGGTGTTATTGTGATTGTTCCGTATATTGGTCGAAAGTGGTGAAATAGACCAATATACAATTGAAAAACCAAAGTAAATTTTATTTATATAGCAGGTTTGGAAATCGAATATTAATTTTGAACGGGGTTCTGAATTTTGGCCATGTTGAAACTAATTAATGATGTAAATATCAAATTTCACATTTTGTTAAAAATTGGCGTTCCTGCATACGTATGAGTCGGCGTATTCATGCACCTCCCGAAATTTGTTTGGGTTTGTGTGTAGTTCATCTTATATTTATTATGCCAGCTACGTTTAGTGACTGCCCCTGGATTGAATTCCAGATCCCAAGGACAAATAATATTGCCTAGGAACGGAGTTCCAGAGCATACAATTCTTCTTACAAATCTCACTTCGAGACGCCGGGTAAAGTCGTGAAGTTTTTCAATCCTCGCACGTGACCTCATTCCGGAATTGCCAGTACATTTATAGTTTGGTGGTTTGCCAATCGTCTAACACAAATCGTAGAGCGCTTGCCTGAATATAGGAAAGACTTTTCCACTGAGTTTTGGTCAAGTGCATGCACCGCGTAAGTACGAGCGGAAATTATACGCTTTGTATAGCTTTAATTTTTTTTGGTAGAGAGATGGCTGCTTATTTTTAAAATAAGTAGGAATACTTTGCGGATTTTTCAACAACCTGGGAAGAGGCCTGTTTTACTTATTGCGTTAAGGAGATCCGTATATTGTTTGATTGCTTTCTGTTTGGTAGGTTTCTCACTACAGCGTTTGGGTTTGTTATTGTCAACGAAGACTTTCCTTTTATTTAGTGGCTAAAAAAAAGTCGGAAATTTCTTCTTTTTCGATTTATGCGATGATTGGGTTGACTGGAGGTGGCCCAATAAAACTGGTTACTGTAGAATTCACGAATTGGGATATATAAAACTTCTTTCTGTTAATAAATTTTTTCCAAATGGGACACAATGTGTTCTATTATATGCAATGGGTGAATGATTGGGTGTGGATAATGAGCGAGCTTTGCCATTGAGTTTTCGGATCGCATTGAATATTTCAGTGGAGTTATCAAATGTTTTATGTATAGTATGGTTTTGAAATCTTTGCTCTTTGTTCTTGGTGAAATTGGTTCAGGTGGTTTCGTCTTTTATGGAAACATTTCAGTACGGGTGGGATTCAGATTTTTATTTGACTTTCGTGATTGGTATTGTTTTTTTTTGATGGCATGCTTGATCGTTTTTCAAAAGTTGAAAGCGCATCGTGCTTCAATCTGGTTTGTAGTGGTCATGGGAGCATTATATGCAAGATTTTGATGTACAATAACTTTAAATTGTCCGCCGTTTTTTAAAGACTAATTTTTGGTGTGCTAGGTATGATTTTGGATTTGATTCCGAATATTACTGGGAGGTGATCGGAGCAGAACTCATGCAGTACCTGTGGTTGATTTGTAAGAATGATGTTCTTGGTGAGAACTAGGCCGAGAATTGAGGAGACATTTGAAAATGTGGGCTCATGAGGAGCGTTTAGTAGCAAGTTTGAATGGAGTTGAAGCGGAGTTGATGACGAGACATCAGATTCTTTAGTTCTCTTCCCCTGCATGCAAACCCATAACTATTAATATCAAATAGAAACACTAAATCCCATTCAACATGCATAAAGTTATCTAGATAATCGCTTTATATGCTTAAAAAATTTCCACATTTTCCATTTTAAAAGCGTATATACGTGGTATTATATCCTTACATAAAGAAGAAGTCATTAAAAATCCACTATACTCGTATCTCTGCAAACATCAACATATGTATGTATAATATTTAAGCAGTGTATACGTAAACCATTAAGCATATCACACTATCCATGGTGATGAGCAAATCGCCAGCATTCGAAAGAAGAAAATTTTTTGAAAGAATCTGCCATGTAGCTATGCTAATTATAAAAGGATTTTTTAATACTATATATGCTACGAGTATATGTGTGGTGTATATTCGGCCCACGTTAATCTTCCGTCGTCTACTTAGAAACATATATGAAAATTTTCCATTCAATTTACTTTGTGTAGCAAAACGAAAGAAAATCCGTTTCGATTTCTTTTTCCATTAGTTTTTGAAAGCATTGTAAAGTGGGATTTTACTACCTGAGAGATTTATAAAAAGGAAAGTATTATTAAATTTTAATCAAATCGTATCTAAAATATATTTAAAAATAATTTTTAAGATTACATTTTCATATTTTTAATGTTTTTGGACTTTATTGTGTTATATTTTCCTTTACCTTAAATTAATTAAATCAAAATATATTATGGAATGTATCCTAAGGCATATTTTATTGAATTATTAAAAATATGTATTTTTTACTTTCGAATAACTAAGTTCGAAGGGGGGGGGGGGCGAGTGGCAGACAAGCAAAAAATTTGGGTGATGTATGGAAAAATCATAGAGGAAATTGAAAAATGGAACGAAGCCAGTACTCCTTATGCAGCAACCTTTAGAACTGAGGTATCACATATTAGAAAAAACTAACATACAACAAACTTCAGGTCGTTTAATTTAAAGGTAGCAGAAACAAAAACGAAAATCGAGCCGAAACTATAACGAATATCAAGATCAATCGACATACGAATAATTTTAGGCTCGTGGCCTAATTAAATGAAAATTTGGGGCCGGCCATTTGATTTGGCCATAATGAGCCTAACATTATTTTTATTTTGACTGATCTTGTTTTGCGTTATAATTTCGACTTTGGTCCGATTTTCAATTTGGGTTCTGCTAGCTTTACGTTAAGTGACCTTAAGCGTAGACAAGATAGAGTGGAACTCAAAATTTTGTACTGGGGAAGTTAAATAACCAATAATAGGCTTAAATATATTGGTGAGAAAATGGACCTTGGTTTGCGTTATAATTTCGGTTTTAGTTCGATTTTAGATTTGGGTTCTGCTAGCTTTGAACTTATAAAGTCTAATGGTTTTTCCAACCTTTAATTTTCCCCATAGTTTTATTTATTCCCCATCAGAAGGCTAAACGTTAAATCCATTAGTCGAATCGAATAATAAACTTATAAATTTTTTGAGATCAACTGGTTGTATTTTAGGATTTTGTAGATCAACAAATTATTGGACTTTAACTTCAGTTCTCCAGTCCTCCTGGGACGATTGAAAATCCAAAAACTTTAAATTTCTTCGATTAGATTTAAAGCGTCTCATTTACTGCCTAATTTGTGCATTTTGCATCCACGTGGATTTGGAGTTACATCTTTTGGAGAGCTGCTGTTCTGCCGTTGCGGTATTGGTGAGTTGTCCTGTGGAGTTTTGGAATTAGAAGTACGATACGAATATTACAAGGCATTTCTGCATGAGGCAACAAACCAAGGAGATATTGAAATGGAAGAGAACGAGGACGCTGCTACTGGCAGAATTAACATCGAATCGCCACATTTTTGTTTCGCTCAATGCTTGAAGATAAACTCGAACAAATTTCGTATAACCGCACACCAAAGGCTAAAGCGGGTCACGTACCTCAAAAATTACGCACCAAACTCCTTGAGATCGCAACGACCACGTTTTCTGGAGACATTATGAAATGGTTTGAATGAACTCATGTTTTAATGTTTTAGCTCGCACGTCCGCTCAAATCGTATACTTGCAAAGTTCCAGTATTTGAAACATGCATTGAAGGATGTACTTCGGGTTTGTGAGCATCACATTAGATGGGATGACTTAATCGTATTTTTCATCGCAAGCAAGTTTTATTTAGGAACGGACGAAAATGGCAAGAAGCAGCGATATATGAAATTAGACTTTTTATCAACTAAATATTCAACTTCAACTGGATCGATCAAATTTTCATCTTCAGCTGCATCAAATCAAATTCAGTTAGCTTACCCACAATGTAACCCACGACGACTTCACAATTCATTTAACTCGTATTACAGCTCAGCGAATTTTTATCATTGTGTGAATTTTAATAATTCGTCTCATTACTTTTTACGATGGTCAAGTAAAATTGGACAATAACTTATAGCACATCTTCAGAATAATGTTCGTGGTAGCTTCGTGTCGAAGCGTTACTCATCCACCATCATCACCCCAACGGATAGAATTTGTTTTACCCTTCTCCATCTACACCATCGTTGATGAAATTGGTGGGTTTTGGTCGTCTTTCTGCAAGACTTCCATATATGCCCCTACCTTACATCTTGGATGGGGCCAATTTGGAAAATAGGTTGCGTTCGTCACAAGTGACGAACTGTCTTTGAGTTTTATTCTGATTGTGAACCGGTGATCCATAATGATTTCGTATCTATCTATGTCGATTCAGATCACATAAGTAGCCTCCGACGTTTCGAAGATGAATCGCCAGATACCTTGAAGTCTCCAACTATCAACTGTAAGACTGTGGAGAAATAATCCGCGTGAGACTCTCCAAAGCTAACGCTTGGAAACGGTGACAATTATACTTCGGCGGCTCCTTTTCTCTTTACGCGGTTTCTAAAAAATACGCAACGGATAATCACCAGATTCATCTTGCTGCCTGCAACATAATTCGACACGATATGTATGTCGACGACACGTAAACTGGATGCAACTCGTTAACAGAAGACAAGTAGTTGAAGGAAGCGATAATAAAAATTCTGGAAAGAGATTCAAGATATCATTGCGAAAAAATTGTTGCACTACCCAACGAGACATACTGTAGTTTTGAGTGCCGAGTCTGAACTAAAACAAATTAACAAAACGTATTGCCATTTCCAAAACTGCACGACTCTTCAGCTACTTGGACTTGTTTCGCATGTGGTGGTGTTGGATAAAATCTTTATGCAGAAGTTGTGACAGTAAAACTTTGAGTGGAACCAGACCCTTCTTTTGAAATACCATACTTACTGGCAAACATTCAGGGTGAAATTTAAAGGATCTGAATGAACTCTCTATCACTCGACATTTATTTGGAGATAATGTCTTAAGTGGTGTAGTTGACCTTCACAGTTTCGCAGATGCTAGTGAGGCTGCCTACGTTGCTGCAATTAACACGAATTAAACCAAGGTCCCTAACTTTGTTCACTATTTCAATTCTCTTGCCATCTACCATTATGACAAAAGACATAAGACTCTGTAGCAATCGTTTATTGCAAGTTATAAACATGGCTTTAGATTTTCCTGGATTAATGTTAATAAGGTAGTTCCTACTCCAAGCTACGATCCTCGCAAGAGTTTCATTGATATTTAGCTTTTAAGCTTCCACATTGCTCTGCACAGCTGAATGATAAATTAGTACGTCATGTGCAAATAGGTGAAATTTTACGGAGGTGAGAAAATTTGCAATATCATTAATAAACATACAAAATAATATAGGGCCTAAGATAGAGCCTTGAGGAATGCCAGATAATAGGCGGGAAGGGTCGGAGAGTTTTTCATTTAATTTGACAATTTGGTATCGATCTGTTAGATAAGATGCCACCTGCCAGATTGAGGGGCTGCAAAAATTAAACTGCGTAAACAATTTATCTATTAGGGTGCCATGATCAACAAAATCAAACGCCTTAGAGAAATCGAGAAGAACCACCAGAGACACCATCCCGTTTGCAACATTTGAACTGAAATCATCAATGATTTTGACGAGAGCAGTTGTTGTCCTATGACCTTCGCGAAACCACGACTGGAACCGGTGCAATAGATTGAATTTATCAATATGAGTAAGAATCTGATTCTTCATGACCTTCTCTAAGACCTTCGATAAACAAGGAAGTATACCTCAATGTCCGTTACATTACTAAAGTTTTCAAGGGCCACCTTTTAATTTGAGGGATTTTAAGCCAATGTTATCAAAATCCCTCAAATTAAAAGCCGGCCCTTGAGAACTTTGAGCAAAATGCGTGGAGAATTCTATCGGTTGAAAATTGGTTGAAACCGCTTGCTTATTTTTAGAGAGACAAAACTTTTGAAAATTGCGCCATAGTACTTCACTTGGTAAGTTTAGATTAAAAATGTTTTCAAATCAAATTGTTAACCCTGTTACGATAAACTGTATAATGCTTCCATAAGTGGTACATTTTTATTAGATTTCCAAACTGCGTGTAAGAAGTCCCTAATATTCCGGAGCTTCAGGATAGAACCATAGAGCATGAACACATCATCAGACGGCTTCCGATCGACTCTGCGCAGGGGAGCCAATCTATCCAGAAGCTTTACAAGCAATAAATTAAAATGCTCCAATTTGTCATCAATTTCAGGAATTTGTTCTGGTCAATATTTTTTATATCTCGTGGAAAACAAAAACTGGCGCAACTAGAAACATCCAAATCGAAATTATAGGAACCGTATATCATATCGTGGGTGGTAAATAACCCCGGGACGGAAATTTGAGTAACAAAATTCAAATTCGAACGATTATTCAGTAGAAATAAATCCAAACAAGTGGCAGCAGTATTAGTAAAATTCGTAGGATCGTGCGAGGCAATTCCCAAACCAAGTGATGATATGAAATCCTTGAATTCCTTTACAGCAGGTGCATCTGAAATGACATTCGTGTTAAAATCACCAAGGATGAGAATATTAGCATACCTACCTAGTTTTTTTAATTTTATTAAGGCATTTAAGCCTAGGTGGACAATAAAGGACCCCTACTAACAATGTGTGATTTCGACGGTTACTAATTTCCAAGAACAGAAAATTATACTTGACCCTAGAGCATTTTTCTTAACTACCTTATATTTGAGAGAATTGCGTACATAAAGTGCTACACTACCACCGTACAATATTATACCCATCTAAGTGAACATGAACGTCTTTATGTATATCTTTAAGCCATGTCTCCGACACAGCAATTAGGCAAAGGTACAACTTTCAATACATTTCTGAATTCCACAAAGTTGATCCAGAAACTTACTCATTATACATCAGACAACGAATTCGTGGCCTACCAATTAAAACCTACCTGTGTATCTTCATTTTACTCTGGAACAAAGGCTGTCCTTGTTGCTTTTCGACGATTTTGTGCTACTTGTTCACAAAAAGTAGTTTCCTATGCAACGGTAGAAACTTCTTGGGTAAGAATTTTATCCTTCACCAGTTGTATCGTCTTCTATACAAGAATCTAGCTTGCGCCAGAACATCAAAACTACCTACGATATACCAAACGTTGGCGATTACTTCAATAACTAATTTTGCATTTTTGGACAGGGTCTAAAGATTATCTACAAGAATAGCAGAATGGTCAAATTGTGGTGATGAAGGATGACAATCTATGTACCTTCAATGAAGTAGCAAATGCGGATCCTTCAGCAGTCGAGGCAAAAAAGTAATACCGGTCCATGCCAGTTTTCCATAATTTCAGTGAATGACGATTTTTAACAAAAAAAACTGGTTTCAACAAAAAGTTTGCTATTTTACAAGCTAGACGAGCTAACCCGTCTCAAGATGAAACTTCTTGTTTAAACTGTTACCATGTTATCGTCCAGTACACCGGAAGTGGCAGGTTCTTGCAGATGACTGAAAGAGTTTTTCAACATTAACTTTCATTTGATTTAGTTTTTTTTTAATCCTTCGGCAGTTTCTTCAGAACAGCTTAAAAGAGTTTCTAAACACATAAAAACATTGAAAGCTTCTGTATTAGAAGGCATTTATTTTATCAATATCTGGTACGCTTTGTCCACTCGCCCAATACGACAGCTTCTGTTACAGCAGCATCCATTTCAATTTTCTCATCAACGTAGAGGAAGCCTTGAAGTAATACGGTTGCAGATAAAATATATTCCTGAAATCTTGAGTTCTGCCTCAAGCTTATAAGCATTGAATCATCAACTGTTTCGGTTACTGGTAACGTTGACGTAGAAAATTAAAGTCAGCCTTTTTGCAACAATTATTTATTGTGGTTTCCGTCACATTTTCTCACGCTCTATAAATAAATCGTGCGGCATCCAAAAATATTTAGTGTAACATTCTTACATGTTATTTCGGGAGTTCGTAAAAATTCTTGTATAAATTTTTTTCAAATTTTTGATCATCATTTGACCCATTGACCGGCAACCGGCGGTTATTTTGAATGGCGGAAAAACTAATTAAATTACACGTAAATTAGCAACATTTGCATGCAACGGCAGTTTTCAACGACGAAAAAGGCTTTTATTTTCACATTGGAAAATATTCTGTCCATTGCTAAGACATAACATTCCTAAATAGCTGAAGTCATTCAAGATTTAGAATTTGTTATGTATTTTAGGGCAGGCATGGTGATGTTGTTGAAACAATTTACTCCACCAAGTACAGTTGCCTACTTTTACTGTACTAGCACCACCACATGGATAATTTTTAAATGTTAAAATTTTATTCTCAAATATATTATAAAACATTTGTAATAGCGTATACGGTGTTTTCGGAGGACTCGTTAGATCCAATCAAAAATACTCAAAAATATTGTTAAAATACAATAAAACGACACAATCTTACTTAATTAGCCAAGTGTACACTGTAAAAGGTGTACGTTAAAAACGGGTTCTATATGAACGAATAAACGATTAAAAATAAAAATATTCTAGATTAAATTTCCAACAAAAGTAGTTCAGATAATTTTTAAAATTTTACCGGTAGTGACGAATTGTAGGGCGAAAAATAATTATTTCATCAAAATTCGCCATCTCTGCACGTCAACTTTTTCCATTAATTGGGAGATCCTTGCGCGAAATTTGGTGAAAATCTGTGTAGCGGAAGTGGCAGCTTCAACGAGCGCTTTTCAAATTTTTTAGATGATTTTGAAAAGTTGATCCCGCTGGTTTTCTGAAATAATGCTGGAATGATGTTTTTGGTTAAACAACACTGTTTTACCAACTGTACGGTAAGTTTTTTGTGTATTCGAGCCGGCATACAATACCTCAAAAAACGATGATTGTGAAACAGGGTCCCGGTTTTCAAAATCCTAGTTTATAAAAATCCCGGTTTATCAAAATCCCGGTTTAAAAATCCCGGTTTTGTATAAAAAAAATCCCGTTTTTTAGGTTATCCCGGTTAGAATTTTTAAAATTGGACATGTGGGAAAATGGGACTCAAATGATTTTTTGACAAAATTCAAAAATGAGTTTGCGATAAATTTCTAGAAAATGGATAAAATAATTTTTTTAATTTGTTTTAAGGAATATTTCGTAATTTTTTTTATCAAATATTAATGAATTTGCTTGATAAAATTTTAGTTCACATGTATGAAAAACATTCATGTATGAAAAACGGGATTTTAAAAACCGGGAAATCTTTAACAATTAGACAATTTAGAACATTTAGAGATGTTCAAAGTTTTAAATCGACTTTAAGATAGCCTGGCCAAAATTCTAATCAAAATGAACACGGTTAGTTTATGATATTTACTGTGCCATACAATAGCTACTTAAAATATTAAGGACAAAGCCGTAACTCCTATGGCTATAAATCTGAAAAATTGAACGAACATATATATAAATAACATATAACACATTAAAAGCACCCAGTCGTAACCTTTTTACTGGTCACCACCAGGAATCGAACCAGGGAGCCCCGAATAACAGAGCAAGCACTCTACTTACAAAGCTAACGAGGGCGAGAACTTTGGAGATTCATGCATTTAAATAAATTTTGAAATTTTATTCCATTCCAGGGGTTTCAACTACATGGTCAGATAGATCAGCGAAAACAATATAAGTGTGGTGAATAAGGTCTAATTATAATGATTTTTAATTTATTTAGAGACATTTTAACATTTACGGTCATATCGCCTAAGATATGTTCGCGGGACTGTTTCATATATTCGTAAAGATCAGAAATTTTTCTATCAATGTTGTGGAAACGGGACTCGAATTATGATTTTACCAATATTTTATTCTCAATTTAAAATTTTTATATTTTCCCAATTGGAATTTTATCCAATTGACATCCCAAATAAGCTACGAACCCGATTTAATGTTAAAACATTGAAATAACAGAAATCCTTGAGATGTTCACAGGGTCACGTTTATACTTTTGAATAGTTTAAAGTTTCGATTTTCGATAGTTCCGGGCAGGGTTCGGTTATATTTACTGTGCCATAGACGACTTAGAAGTTTGCCAAATTATTTATTTTGCTTGCCTATTTTCGTGTTTTGTCACATTGAGATATCACGGAATCTAGGTAGAAGGATGACGCTAGTCCACTTATTGTGAAACTTATTACCCAAAAACAAAAGCTACAAATGAAGAATCTGGAAATTTTCTTATTTCTTGTAAACATAGTAAAAAGCATAGGTCTGAATTTTCCAAAAGTATAAAAGCGACGCTGTAACCATCTCTAGGATTTCTATTATTTGATTATTTTTATAATAAATTGGGTCCTTAGCATTATTTGGGAATGTCAATTGGGTAAAATTCCTATTGGGAAAATATAAAAAATTTTAGTTAAGAATAAAATTGAAAAGTAAGAAGTTTTAAATTTTGAAAACATTGGTAAAAATCATAGTTCGAGTCCCGTTTTCAAATGTTGATAAAAAATTTTGTATCTGAATATATAACGAGATCTCGTGTTCAAGGGATCCCTCGTGAACATTTCCGGAATAGGCGATATAACCGAAAACATAAACAGAAATATGTTTGTCAAATTAAAAATCATCATTAATAGAGTACGTTCACCACACTTATAGAGTTTTGATCTAATCTATGACCATGTAGGAGAGACC
This sequence comes from Nephrotoma flavescens, assembly GCA_932526605.1. Lineage (NCBI taxonomy): Eukaryota > Metazoa > Arthropoda > Insecta > Diptera > Tipulidae > Nephrotoma > Nephrotoma flavescens. The sequence goes on along the minus strand of OW052220.1, from coordinate 300,734,686 downwards.
CTGTGAACATCTGGTGAGGATCGGTGAAATAAAATTTGAAAATTTATTCAAATTCATGGAACTCTTAAGTAGCCCGTATGTTGCAGTAAATATGATGATAAATAACCGATGATCCGAACTTTGTCTACGCTATCCTAAAATATATTTTTAAACTATAAATATCTCTGAATGCTCTAAATATTGTTCTAAATTTAATATAAATATGTGATTACAATATTTTAATTTTAATTTACTATACGTAAAACAAAATAATATGTGATTGCTGCTTAAATCTATCATCTTATATCATTAAAAAACAATACTGATAAGAAGGATATATTAATCAGTACATGTTACTTTTAATTTCTCTTACAAAGCAACATAATTTCAATTTTAGTGTTAATTGTAGAGAAGACACAATATAATTTCCATTTCGATATTTTCATATTTCTCGATCTTTCTAACAAAAGTAAATTTTATAATAAGCTATCAAAAAATCGGCAACCAATCACATCAAGAAGCCAATTAAATTTATAGGCTTCTATTAACTTAACGTATATAACTTCTGTTATAACGTTTCAATACGACACGTTCCACGAACAGAGTAATTTAAAAACGAGCCGACTCAAAATATATTTTCCAATTATAATTTTTGTACAACCCTAACCAATAAATAAAATGCTTTATCATTACAAATATAAAACAACACACCCACAACCAACAATCATTACGTACAATTCGAAATGGTACAGCGGCAGGCAGACAGAAACCAAAAATATTTTGTAAACATAAAAGTTGTCCTCTACAACATTGAATGACAAAGGACAACTTAGGATTGTGGTTTTGTCCGCATATAACACAGCACAATGTTGTTGTATTAAACCGAACACAAAAACAAAGTTTGTTGGTCCATTTCATATTCAAACGGTACGCCTAAAATATTAGTAATACTGATAATAAACAAAAATACCGATCTACCTAAAACTTAAAAATTTAGTTGTTTTTGTTTTTCTGAGGACACAAAGTATTAAATTTGTAAGGAGCTTTTTTAAATTTATTTTTGGTTAAAACGAAAAAGAAGAAAATATGAATACATATTTCTATATTACAATACTTTATATACACAAATAAAGCAAACATACACATAAATCAAATAAATCTGATTGGAAATGGTTTTTGTTGTTGTGATGAACGAGATATAGACGAAAATAAAATAAATTATAATTTAAAGAAATATCTACATATCTGGAGCCCCACACCAACAACAACTATACAATTCCTAAACTAAACCGATTTGAGACAACACATAACTTACTTATTACTGGTATGGTTTATTAAACGTATAAGAACAAAAAGCTTTCGTAAAGCTTTATATACAAAGTAAAATAAAGTGGTAATCGAGAAATTCAAACTCCGAAGTCCGGAATGGTATTTAAAAGGTTTTATGTGTGTGTTAGTGAGTGCTTTACACCTGCGCCAAACAAATTACCTCCTAATATTACAATAAATTCCGGTTTTATTACCGTTGCCGTTTTAAAAGAACGAGTGGTCGGTTTAGCTTATAATTAAACCTGCATCTCCAAAATAGTAACTTTTGATGTAGCTGTGATATCTGGATCGTTCTTGAACCAGAATTTCTTACAAATTAATTACATTTTATTGGTTAGTTCAAGACTACCTCTACGATTTGTCTTAAGGGTAAATTTCACCCCAAAACGATTTTTATCATTAAACACATTAAAATCAATTAGGTTGAGGCTGTACTAAACTATAAAACATGTTCTTCTATAAAATTCAAATATTCTATGAAATTCAACATAATATAATCAGTCCAATACAGAAATCTTTCTTTGAGGTGAAAACTGAAAAAGTGGACTTCAAAGATTATTAAAACATAAACGTCAATTTAACCACCTTTATTAATTTATTAAACAAGGCCTGCTCCAAAGTTTCGGCCAAATGTTGCTGTAGGAGTCTTGTAACAAAATTGTGTATGTAATAAAATATTTTTGTGTCAGGTTAGATGAAAATGGCTTCAGAAGATGTAAGCTTCAAATACGTAATTTGAAGGTCAATTTTAAAAAATGAAATAATTTATTACACCAGACCAGATATTTGGCCGAGTTTTACTGCATTGGCCTTGTGTGAAGAACATGTCAACCTTAGTCAGGTGGGTAATAAATAAATTTTGTGTCAGCTTAGACGTGAGTGTACAGACCGCCGATGTGCAATACACTGCGCCAAAAAAAACCGAGCCGAATTTTTTCGAAAATATTCCCAGATTCGAACACTTGTATCTTGGTGACCTTTCAGAAAAAATACTTTTGCTTCTAATTGAAGGAAAAAAAAGAAAAAAATGTGGTTCTGTTCCAGACGGTAAACGTACATGCCTGATATTTCATTCTCAAACCCAAATTAGCCATTTTATAGAAAATTTAGAAATCTTCCAGATTGAAAAGAATAGTTACTCGTTCGCGCTGCAAAAATTGTAGCTTTAGTTGAAGCCGGTGTAACTTATTGTGAAATTGGGCAAATCTGTGATATTAGTGTGTCAATTGTGACCCAGACTTGGTATCGATATTTAGAAATAGACCAAGAGAAGATCAAGCTATCGCCCTATCTCACGTTATGCTATACAAAAAACATCACAAGCAGTGCTTAAGAAATTAAAAGTAATGTGATGTGCCAGTGCAAAACCAGATAACAAAATAGATGATAATAAATCGGTTGAAAGCTTATCGACTAAGACCAGGTTGACCTGTTAGAGTTCCGTATCTGACCGATAATAATGAGAGAATGGTACAATGTCCTTTTTTCGGATGAATGGCGGCTCAATTTGTCTGCATCAGATGGCCGATGCAGAGTTGTGCGGTCACCAGGACAAATATTAAACCCTAAGTGCGTGCTGCTAGTCGCACCATTTCATGGAGGACCGGTGAAGGGTTGGGCGGGGGTTTTGTGGAATTACAAAGCAGATTTGGTAGTAATACCACATCCAGCTTTAACATCAACACGATATGTTGAAGAAATTTTAAGGCTCCATTTGCTTTCCGCATGAAAAGGCAAATTGGGCGTGAATAATTTTTATGCATGAAAAATCAGGCTGCATACAGCTCTTAGAGGAACTTCAAAATGTTTTGCAAGAATAATAGCAACAACCATGAAAGAAATAAAAATTCATCTTGAACTCAAAGTTACGCCTTATATGCTTGTCTCATTTTTAGATTATGCTTCTCGCTAGAACTTCAATAAATCGACAAGGAGTCGTCGTACAGAAATCACCACAGCATCATTTTCACGGCTACCAAATCTTGTCTATAAAATGGGTTATTTGGAAATGAAATGTCGAGCAAGTTCGTTTACAGTCTCAAACAGCAGTATATTTCATTTTCTTTTAGACAATTTTTATTTTACTCAAAAAAGTCATAAAAAACAAAATTAAACAAAACGGATTCCGCAGTATCGAAATGAAGACAACATTTCCCCAACACATCCAACAACGTTTTTCACCAAACAAGCACCATACAAGCGTTCAAATGTGGGCATGTTTTCGAAAAAAAATGTTGTTCCTTTTTTTTGGTGCAGTGTATAATGGTCTTTACGACGTTTAAAGATTTATACAGCCACCAGCTAATGAATAAAATATTATCCCAAGATCATTGTCGGGAGCAGATCATATCCAGACATTTAATAAAATAATTTTGTTTTGCATCGTGCTAGACGGAATTTGCTTCAGACGGTATTGGCTTTGAATATGTAATTTAAAGGCCGATTTTACCACATTTAATATTTTATTACACCAGACCGCCACCACATATTGTATCAAATATCACTATATGAACCTTACAGAGGGCCGATCAACGATATCCAAATGGTTAATAAAAAAATTTTTTTGGTTCAGATTTGACAGAATTATAGCTTCAAATTTTATGAGCTTCAGATATATGATTTAAGGGTCGATTTCACTAGCTTATAGCAGGATTAGCAGATATTAGGTCAAATTTTAATCCATGGGCCGCGTGGGGCTAGATCAACCTTATCTAAATGTGGTTAATAAATTAGTTTTTGGTCAAATTAGACGGAATTAATTTATTAAGCACCCGAATACCTTATACACATCACATCAATACCTTATACGGCTTCACAATGTCCACGTCGTAAAGTCGGCTTTTAAATTATTTATTAGAAGCCTGTATCGTCATACAGGCTTCTAATAAATAATTTAAAAGCCGACTTTACGACGTTTGTGGACATCGTGAAGCTACTTTATTCGGGTGTTTAATAAATTAATTTTGTGTCAAACAATAGACGGACTTGGCGGCACAAACGATACTGGCTCAAACATGTTATTATGACGAGATATTTGAGTCAAAAGTTTCTCTATGGGCTTGAGGGCAAGTCAATTTTACCCATGAGGGTAATAAATTATTTTTATGTCAGGTTAAACGGAATTGGCTACACTATGTAAAAAGCTGAAAATATGTAATTTAAAGGTTGATTTTGCACCCTCTAATAAGGGCCAGACTGGCGCCAGGTATTAGTATAAAATGTTTCTCCACAGGCTTTGTGGCATCAAACGGTAATGGCTCCAAATGTGTAATTCAAAGGCCAATTTTATCACCCTTAACAATTTATTAATCCAGACCGCCGCTAGGTATTTGGCCAAATGATACTCCATGGGTCTGGAGGATAAAAACTTATGTTAGTGTCAGACTAGACGGAATTGGTTTCAGACATTAAAGGTAGATTTACCATCCACCAGATACTGGGACAAATAATACTCCAGTGGTGTTAAGAAAAGCAGAACAACCTTCTCCATGTATAGGTGTGTAATAAATTATATTTGTGTCAGGTTAGCCGGAACTGTCTTCAGATGGTAAAGGCATTAAATATGTCAATTTAAAATCTCAGTTTTACCACATTTAATACTTTATACCCCAATTCGCCACCAGGTATTGGGTCAAATGTTTCTCTATGGGCCTTGTGGGGGTAACACTATACCTTACTCTGGAGGATAATAAATTATTTTTGAGTCAGATTAGACGGAATTGGCTACATACGGGAAGCATTTACCGTACATATACATTCAAATGTAGATTTTACCACTTTTAATAATTTAGTACACCAGTGGCCCTATTCTGGTTTTGCCGGGGAATTGGGAGTTTGGAAAATATTTTGCTGTAATTACAAATTGCACTAATTCCCAAATATATATTTCCCGTTCCCAAATGTGTATTCTGGCAGACAGGGAATAATTTTTTTGGGAATTTTTTTTTATGTAAATAGTTATAAACTAAAACACGTATTACGACCTTATTACAAGTTTAATTTATTTTTAAATGCAAATTTATTAGCAAAAATATTGTTTGAAAATTGAAAAAGGTACGAATTACAATTCCCTAAAAAAATAATGGGGAAAAATTAACGTCAAAACTGCTATAAAATGGAATTATTTTTTCTCAATAAAAAAATTCCCAAACGCCAGAATACACTTTGGGGAATAAAAAATTCCCAACTGCTAGAAAAACGTCACTAATTCCCAATTCCCTATTCCCGGGGAAAACCAGAATAGGGCCACAGACCCAAACTTTGGGTCAAGTATTACTCCGTGGTCCTAGTAGAAAGCAAATCAACCTTACCCACATGAGTAATAAATTATTTTAGTGTCAAGTTAGATGGAATTGGTTTCTGGAAGTAAAGGCTTTACAATTTGTAATTCAAAATGTCATTTTAACACCTTTGATAACTTAATACACCAAATCACCCCCAGATGGGTCAAATATTACTCCAAAGGATTTGTGGAAGGTTGATTTGCTCTCCACAAAGCACATATATAATATTTGACCCACTATCTGGTTGCAGTCTCCGAAATCATTGGCATGAAATCTAGCATACTATTCTCAATTTTATATGCTGGGTAATATAGTCATTTTGATAGGAGCCGATTACTTTTTTGGATTTTAGAAGCAGGACAATAATCTCGGAAGGGGTTGTTTCCGGGAAGGTATAGAAAAACTAAGTAATAAACGAGTCCAAGCAATCTCAACGGTCACCCGCAATTACTGTAGTGGCTCAAATATAAAATACGTTTTTCACTTCTTCGCATTACTTCCTGAAGACATATTGTGTGAAATACATTTTTCAAAAATACCGTCTAAAATTTTAAAAAAGGTTTTTTATTGTTCGCCAGCCTTTCAATGGCCGGCACAGACCGCCGAGCCAGCTGAAAAATATGGCTATTGCGACACTAGATTTGAGATGGTTTAGTTTTTCCAAAGCTGGGCCCCTATTATGAAACTTATCCGACGTCGCAAAATCTGTCTCGCGTCGGATATTCATATTATGAAATTAAAAAAATACGATCCGCCGCGGAAATTACTATTATGAAATAAAAAACCGAGTAACGTGGATTTTAAAACAAAAATCAAATGTCAAATCCGACTCCTAGCTAGTACTTCTCGTGGCGAAATTGACGACGGAGGATTTTGTTAGCGATATATTAACTAAACTAGATAGGGAAGTGAGGTTCGCTTCCTTCAAAAGTCTTCTTACTGTCCATTGACTAACAGCTCCACCTCGAACTTGACTTACTTCTTGCTGCACATCGACGCCAATTTGCAGTGAAGTTAGGAAGATTAATCGATTATCCCTTTCAGATGTACACCGATACCGGCTGATACCATTGATTGCGTTCTTATTGCAATAAAGCAACACTTTGTGCCCCTTTTTCTGTAGTAGTATCCTTGGTTTTGAAAAAACAACGAATGATGCTGGTATACAGATTTATTCAGATCAACATCTGATAAGTGACTGTGGGCAAATATCGGTCAATGTGGTATTATTCAGGAGACTGCAGCACGCCAATTGTTTTGACCCAAACATCGCATTTTGCTTCAACTGTTTTAATTTGAAAAGGAATGTATAGATTTTAATGATAAAGGTGTCCTTGTAATAATAAAGTATAGATACTAAGCTGTCAAAAAAGTTGTTTTGCGTAAATCGGTTACGCCATTTTAAGAAATACGCATTTGTGTACACGCCGAGGTTTGAGTCAATTTAGTTGCTCGCGAGTGTATAAATGTTTTGATCACTGAATTCACAGATATTTTTATCACGACTTAATTTAAAATTATAAATTTTTAAAAATATTAATTAGAATACATTAAAATAATAAAAACATTATAAAATAGTTTGTGGTTTATGTAGTAGTGAATTATTTGATTATAAAAATTACAGACTATTAAGTAAAATGAAAAGTTTCTAACGTAGACGAACCTAATATGTATGACGAAGATTTTTTTGGATACCCAATTATATTAAGTGAATTTTCAATTAATGGTATTGAATACATAGGGGGATTTATAGTCAGATATTTATTTAGAAAATTGAATTGTGAGGATTATTGTAAATTAATACAACAATGTAATTCTTATAAATCGCTAATCAATTTAAATAATAGGGGTAGTCTTTTAATTCTTTCGCCGTCAGTATTAAAAATTTGTAAATACTCCGGAGCAGTAATAAATTATTGTTGTAACCAAAGGTCCTGTACATTAACAAAAAGAATCCACTTTGTTTCTTTTTTACATTTTAAAGGTATGTGAAAAAAATAAGCGTAGTTGTTTTATAATTACTATTTATTATCTATACATAATATTATTTTATAAATGTATCAATTAATGTACTTATAGGAATTAAAATGTAATAAAATTTAAGTGACTTTTTAATTTTAGCTTCCTAACTTCATTGCACTCGGTCGAAAAAAATGCTAAATACGGCCCTCTTGATTTATTCGCTTTCTCTTTTACCCTCCGGATTTGTGACACTTAAGAGTTGCTTACACTCGTTCATATAATTTAATTCTATGACCAAAACATTATAGGCATTTTTTTTATCAAATTGAATTCTATGGCAGCTGATGCATTTCTTCCTCAAATATAGTGAGCTAATTAAATGTGAACCAGATACATTAGCGATTGAATCATGGAAATGGATGATAAAACCGGGCATGCGAGGCAGATGAAAAATATATTAATTTATTGCTGTTCAAGGTTGAAGTTGGGTTTTATTTGTGGTGAAATTTCGCATGATGAATACACTTAAAATTTCACCATAAATAACAACTAGCTACAGCCTTTAGTTCGAACGATTCGACAACCGCGTAGATCACATTGCGTAATCTACTTCGCCCAACCCTGCTCAGAGTAGTTGTTAACGGATTGGTGAAGACAACAGGAACTCCACTAAATGAATGGTTATATAGCTGTATTTCGGTAAAGTTAAAATAATTTAATAATGAACGATGTGTAATTTATAATAAATTGTGTAATTTATAATAATAATAAAAATCATAATATGTTATCAAGATAAATATTTCATATGATTATAATAAAGTGCAAGTTGTATAAGGAAATGTGTATAATCGTATTATTTATCCGAAACGAATGAACACCCCACAAATAGTGACTCCGACGTGAACAAATTGTGACTCCGAACGGTAAATAACCATATATTTCTATACTTACCTTACCGTAGCAAAAAGAAATAGTGCTTGATTTCGATTAAGAGCAATACTCCAAGCAAACAAAAAAAACCGAACACGTTGGTGCGCGTGTTTTAAAATAACTAAAGCCACTAGTAATATAAGGCCAAAAGGCCCCGCAAAGGCGATCGCGCACATCGTGGGAGCTGAGTAGCCAGCCACATCAAAAAAAAAATAAACGCGAGCTGTAAAGTATCTGGATGCAACCATCATTTCATCACCGCGAGCCGACAGCCGGATTATAGCAGTGCCGTACAGCAACCGTTATATAAATTGAACAACAATTTAATTCAACGAACGTGAAAAACCGTAACATATTACGAACATTTTTTTTATTAGTTTAAAACAAAAAAATAGATTTATATAATTATAATATTAAGGCTGTTTAAAGTTTAGTGTTATTGGTATATCAAATGTTTATTTCTGGTCCCAAAACACAACATCTCAAAGTGTTATACGTCCAGTATTTTTATTGTTGCACAGTTTGATTTTGTTCTACGAATATTTTTATACGGTACAAATGGTAACACATAAACAAGTAAACAGAGTAAAATTCTTTTCGTTGCTGTTGTTAGTGTACAAGTTTAAGTGAGAACATTCTAGTGTGTGTATCAAAAATATATTTATAACGTGAGTCTTATCGAGTATACGGTATATCAATTACCAAAATACTTCAAAAATTGAGCCTGATAGAGACCGTTGGTTTATAATAGAGGGTTTAGCCGAACTTTTGACGTTTACTCCTAATAGCGAAAACATTTTATATTTTGAGTTGACGGATTTCTTATTTTGCCCACGAGATACAACACTCAGACGGGAAGACAGTGACCTCAGCACGATAGAAGACTTTCTAAACAATCACATAATCTCTAATTCAGAAAGCAGCGAATCTAATCAAGACATGACTTCCCTAACTCCAGATAAAATTAAGTTAGCTCAATTCTGGTTCAAAATCGCGCAGAAGGACAATTTAGATTGAACATAGTTACCTCGGATGAAGACCAATATGATATTGTTTTATCAAGGACCGACGAAGGTATCTTGGAAAGCGTTTCGGATGTTATAGCAACACCACCGGAAGTCGGAAAAAAGTTTAGTGCCCTGAAAAACGCAATAATAACAAGAAACCCAGCTTCCAGCGAATCACGCCTTAAACAACTACTTTCTGGTAGTTTAACTATTGGAGATGACAAACCTTCAGTTTTCTACCATAACTTAAATTCAAAAAGCGGATCCTTAGCTGCTGTTATTTCGGAATTATTGAAATCAATATGGCTTCAGAACTTACCAGGCGAATTGCCGTTCCTAGCATCATGGTCCGACTAAGAAATTAGTAAGCAATGTCAAATTGTAGACCAAATCTGGGAGGTACAGTTGGCGAATACCACCAAATACGGAAAAGAGCCATACCGAAGCCGATTATAATTATCTCATAAAAAAAATAGAAAGCTTAGAAATGCAATTAAGCAAGCAGAACAACCGTTCACGTTCCGGACACAGATATTATGAAGCACGTAAAAACGGAAGCAGATCTGGCAGCCGACCAAGAGAGTACCCTAATGGAAATTGTTATTATCATCATATCTTTGCCAACCGAGCTCGTAAATGTAGAGCACCATGTAATTTCAGAAAACATAGCCCAACCACCGAGGCTACCATAAACAAGGATAATGCAAAAAACTTAACAACTACCCGTGTATAGAAGAATGCACGGGACCCTTAGATTCCACTCGCTTATCAATTTTTGATAAACCGTCCTTACAAATGTTTCTAATCGATTCTGGTGCTAGCGTCTCTATTATAAAATTCAACGATCTTAAAAACACGAAACAAAGCGATCTCACATTATTTGCCGCTAATCAGACGGAAATAAAAACATACGGTACCAAAAAAATCAGTGTCAGTTTAGGATTACGTAGGAATTTCGAATGGAATTTTATACTCGCAGATACGAACACATAAATTATCGGCGCAGATTTTTTAAAGCATTTCGGTCTATTGGTCGACGTTAAGAATCGTAAACTAATAGATACCGTAACGTCGCTATCGTCGAAGGCCAACGTTTGAAAGGGTTACTCAACTGGAGTTACGACAATATCTTCAAATATATGTGATCCACGAAAAATACATTTATTAAACGATTTTATAGAGATTACAGTTGAGAAATACGGCGTCAACGATGCAGCTCACGGCGACTACAGAGCGACTACAGAGCTCTTAACGCTCAATCTACAGAGCTCTTAACGCTCAATCGAAACCAGACAACCATGTATAGTATTCCATACTTAACCGATTTCGCCCACCAGCTAAATGGATGCAAATATTTTTCTGCGATCGATTTAGTTCGTGTCTATTTTCAAGTACCCATCGATGAACGTGACATTCCGAAAACGACGATTCGAACGCCATTTGGTTTATTTGAATTTACAAGGATGACTTTTGGACTCTTGCAATTATTCCAAAGAATAATGGATTCAGTTTTTCGAGGATTGAATTTTTGCTTTGTATACATCGACGACATGCTCGTTGCATCAAAGACAGAAGAGGAGCACTTACAACATCTCAAGATAATATTTCAACTGCTAAAAACCGCCGGACTCGTATTAAACGCCAGTAAATCGATATTCGTGGTGCATCAAATCACTTTCTTGGGTCATCACAAAGCAAAGTGAACGTTATTAAACAATTCCAGAAACCTGAAACGGTAGCAGAATTACGTCGTTACCTCGGGATGATAAACTTCTACCGCAAGTTTATCCCGCGTGCAGCCGAAGAGCAAGCCTTTCTACACGATCAGCTAATTGGAGCAAAAAAGAACGATAAACGACACATAGTATGGTCGGATGAGCTAATGAATGCATTTAATCTCTCTAAACAACGGTTAGTTATCGCAACTCTCTTGAGCAACCCAACACACGACGCTAAGCTAGCAGTAACACTCGACGCATCAGATAACTCCATAGGTGCCGTAGTCCAGCAGTATGTTGATGATGCCTAGCAACCGTTAAGTTTCTTTTCGGTCAAACTAAACGAAACTCAAAAGCGATACAGCACGTATGACCTTGAACTCCTGGCCGCATATTCCTCGATTAAGCATTTTAAACATTATCTGGAAGGTCGAGAATTTACCTTGCAGATCATAAACCTTTAGTTTACGTGTTCCAAAAGAATACCGAGAAAGCATCTCCAAGGCAGCTTCGACACCTGGATCTGATATTTCAATATACATCCGACATTCAGCACATAAAGGATAATGTCGTCGCGGATGCGCTTTCTCGAATCAACGCAATAACGATCGATAGCAACATAGATTATCAACGAATCTGGGAAAAACAACAAATAGACGACGAATTGCAAGCACTTATCGAAACCAAGAATTCAGTTAAAATGGAAAAATTTCCAGTATTTGGTACAGACAAATACATCTTGTGCGACACTTCAACTGGACGTACAAGGCCATATATTCCGAAGGAATTTCGCCGTGCAGTTTTTGACACAATACACAACCTTTCTCACACAGGTATTAAATATTTTTGACCCGGAGTAAAGTCGGATTGTCGGAAGTGGTCACAGTGTTGTCCGAAGTGTCAAAAATCGAAAATTACTAGGCACGTGAAAAGTCCAATCGGAACCTTTCCAATGACCAGTGACCGTTTCGCTGAGGTACATTTAGATATAATAGGACCACTCCCGATATCAGAAGGAAACCGATAGTGACACTCATCGATCGCTACACAAGATGGCCCGAAGCTATACCCGTGCCGGATATTAGAGCTGATACCGTTGCTGAAGCAGTTTTTAGATGTTGGATCTGTCGCTACAGTGTACCTACATTTATAGTTCCAGATCGCGGATCGTAATTTGAATCTCACCTATTCAACGAATTATCGAAGCTGTTAGGATTCAAACGAAAAAGAACAACTGCACATAATCCTGCCTGCAACGGATTAATTGAACGATGGCATCGTAGTCTTAAGACTGCAATTATGTGCAAGGGAAATCTACAGTGGACAAGGTCTCTCCCATCGGTTTTGTTGGGCCTACGTACAACGTTTCGCGAGGATTTTGGAACTATCTCGGCATTTTTAGTATACGGAGAACATTTGCGATTGCCTGGTGATTTTTTACAACCAACTGAAGACTTGTATTCGCAGTCAGATTTCGCAAGAATTTTGAACAACACATTCAAGGCGATTTCACCGGTCCTGCCAGCACGACGTAATAAAGAAAATGTATTCATTTTCAAGGAACTTAAAGAATGTTCACATGTTTTTGTACGTACCGATGCATATCGTGCTCCTTTTCAACCGCCATATGAAGGGTTTTTTCCCGTAGTAAATCGTAACGTGAAATATTTTACAGTTAGGATTAAGGGCAAAGACGTAAATATTACAATCAATCGGTTGAAACCATGCTTCATTGAATCCAACGATTTCTCTCCAGAGTCAAAGAGCATCCCGAACGACAATACCCTTGGTGGACATTCAACCAACACTGACCAAACCAAAACTTTGACGGACAATAAGTGTAAACCTATTCGGAAGCTTACTGTCTCCTTCAATGATAAACCAACAGTATACATTATACCTAATCGGATGACAAGGTATTGACGCATAAGCAAACCACCCCAGCGTTACGTCCGAAAGAGTAGAGCGTCCGAAATTTACCGATTTAGAGCGTCCATTTTAGTTCGAAATAAAATATATACGGCGAAAAGATTTTTTCTCGGCCATTCTTCCTTCACATTTTCCCATAACAACAACGGTAAGGATAGTGGACGTTGTGTGTGAATAAGCATATATCGTTATATAACAAGTGTTGCATTGTGTAATTTATAATAATAATAAAAATCATAATATGTTATCAAGATAAATATTTCATATGATTATAATAAAGTGCAAGTTGTATAAGAAAATGTGTATAATCGTATTATTTATCCGCAACGAATGAACACCCCACAGAGTGATCCCCGCAAGCAAAAAACACTTGTAAGTGATTGAAAACAGAAACATAGTTATTTTCCTGTAAAGGAAATAGCTTTTGAACCGACCTCAGTCTTGAAAGGAAAACGTCGTGAGTTAGTACTGTTCTCAAAATGCACTGGATTATAAAAAGAAAAGAAAAATTGTTTATCACACAACGAGCTCTTCTATTCCCATGACTGGTCTACCAATTATTTATTCTGTACCCGTATTAACAAATAAAACGAAAATTAGTACAACCAAAAAAATACAATACACCACAACCAAAAAATAATAAAATAGCTTTCATGTAACCCAGTATCGTCACTTACCGAATTTTCTCTTCCTTTTACACGAACCACAAAAAAATTTAAAGAAAGCAACTTATAAGTAGAAAAAAATAGAAATTTGTCCCAAGTAAAAATAGAAATTAGAAAAAAGTTAATTAAATTTATTAAATTTACGTTAACACTTAGTTGCACGAAAAATATTTTCACTCATGTACACACACAAAAAAAAATCTTCAACCTGTTGAATCAAACAGCAACTGTTGCTTAATAATTTCGGAATAATTTCAATAGACACCCCCAAATAGATTTTTTTTTTTCTCAAAATTTTCGTTTGTAATCCATTTTTAGATTTTATTGCATACGGTCGGATTTAAATTTTATGTCAGCATACGACAACTATAAAGTTTATCTTTACTTTAGTAAGAAGAACCTAATTTATTTTTTTCGCCCGTTTCATCTGAGTAACATTACGCGGTTCAATGTGTGAGTGCTACTTGTAGAGTGTTTATTCAATTTGAACTGCGTTATTACTTTTTTTTCCTTTTGACTCATACAAGCACAAAGCACACATCCTCCAAAATAACTAAAAAAAAACACTAGATACCTACATACATACGGTTTGCACGTTTTGCATCGCGTAAAATATTGTGCGAATTCACTGCTAGCGATTTACCACGGTTTTTCATTTAATTATTTCTAATTTATTTGTAATATTACTAAATTAATTGTTTTTTTTGTTATAACTTATCAATCTCACTTAATACTTACTGATCGTATCAACACTAACTGATCACAAACAATTATTTTTTTTCGAATTAGTAATTTTGATCATTTTATATTGAAAGCAACGGGACTATTCATCATATTTTTGGTGGTGGAATCGGCCATAAAACCAAAAACCAAGTTTTATTTGAAGAAGACAACGATAACGGAATTGAATGGTTGTGCGTAAATTTATTTTGGATACAGTACAACTTCAGTAACAATTCAAAACAAATTGTTACAGCTGTTTGCCCTACAATGCAATCAAAGTTATACTGGATTATTCTGTGGGTTCACGAAAATCGTACTGCCTTTACCGCTGACAGAGCGATCAAATCGCCGGATCAACATAACTGGCAGTGACAAAAATTTCTAAATTTTAGAAGTTCAATATTTCTTTTTAGTTCCTTAAAGTTTTTGGCCTCGGTGGTGAACCAATTCTATACAACAAACCGGCTGTTGTAATTTGAATGGCTGGAACTTTTTCGACTTGATACAGGGATTAATGTTTGTGTATGAAAATCCTGCTTTTGCGACATGTTGACGGTGAGGGCACAGTTATTATTGACCTAAAATTATTTTGCTTTTCCGGAATTTTACCATAATCTATCTAATTTTGTTCATTGATCATTCTTAAAATGAATCCGTATTTCCCTTGGTCAAGTCTTAACAGGAAAACGACTCTACTAATTTCATTCATCTTTTTTTTAAAGTTTTCCAATACTTTGTACAAGGTTCCTACGGAAAGAAAAATTAAGAAAATTGAAAAATTTCTGAAAACTTAAAACTTTACTGATTTCATTCAGCTTTTTTCTATAAGTTTTCTAATACTTAGAAAAATTAAGAAAATTGCGTAGAAAATTGGAAAATTTCAGAAAACTTATGACTTTATCGATTTCATTCATTTTTATTTTATAAGTTTCCTAATACTTTGTACAACGTTCTTACGGAAAGAAAAATTAAGGAAATTGAACAGAAAATTGAAAAAATTCCGAAAACTTGAGACTTTACCAATAACATTCATCTTTTTTTTATAAGTTTTCTAATGCTTTGTACAAGGTTCTCATGGAAAGGAAAATTAAGAAAATTGCACAGAAAATTGGATAATTTCTGAAAAGTTAAGACATTACCGATTTCATTTACCTTTTTTATTAGTTTTCTAATATTTTGTCCAAGGTTCTTACTGAAAGAAAAATTAAGAAAATTGGAAAATTTCAGAAAGCTTAAGACTTTACCGATTTCCTTCATTTTTAATTTATAAGTTTTCTAATGCTTTGTATAAGGTTCTTACGGAAAGAAAATTTAAGAAAATTGTACAGAAAATTGGAAAATTTCTGAAAACTTAAGACTTTCCTGATTTCATTCATCTATTTTCATAAGTGTTCTTTTACTTTATACAAGGTTCAAATGGAAAGAAAAATTAAGAAAATTGAGCAGAAAATAAAATCAAAAAATTGCGGCGCAGATAAAACTGATTTTATTGGTAAAGGGGTAAGAAACGAAAAAGCTACCAGATAAAAGTTACCCTAGTGTGGATATGCACTGGTTTGGTTTGGTTTTAGCCATTTTTTTTTTTGATTAAATTAAAATATTAAAAATAAAAGTTTTGTTAATGTAAAAATTATCAGTTTATGAATAATAAAAATCATTTAGTTCTATTTGTGAGTGGACATTTTGAATTTTTTGTTGTTCTGAATTTTGTAGTGCGTGATTCGACGAAGAAGTAAATCTCAACCCACGAAAGTTATAAGACGTTTTGTACAAGAAAAGTTTAGTTTTCTTTTGTTGGGGAGAAAGTCCGTAAATATTAATTGTGAATTCGATACAAGAGGCGCGCATAATTGCGGAAATATTTTATTGTGATTTGTGAGTGGCCTAATTTTTACAAAGAGGCCGCATTTTTCGGGTGTCGCAATCACCAAAATGGTACCGCATTTCAAATACCTTCTTTGCGTTGTGTACCTCATATTTCAACGGGTACTGTATTATCAACGGTTTCCACGTATCAACGGGCGATAATGGCGTTACCCCAGTGGGCTACCGCAACGGGTGGTCAGTTGTACCATTCCTGTCTTCGGTTTTTGGCGAAATAACACCCTACGTTTTTGCGGTTTTGGCGGAATGATCCCAACGAGTTTCTGCGGTTTTTGACGAGACAACGCCCTACATTTTTGCGGTTTTGGTGGAAAGACGCCTAATACCAAAAGAGGAAAGTGGCCCAACGATATTTTTTTTATTAACAAAGGCAGGGAGATGCTCCAGTCCAGCCGTTCTAGTAAAGGCTAGAAGACGCCCAACTCAGTTACAACAGGTGATCAACCGGTCATTAGCAACTTTATATAAAGGCGGAAAGACGACGAACGTTTTATTTATTTGGCAACGGTGGGAGAACGCTGCAGCCTTCAAGATCAACATCCACGAGGTTAAAAAGGTACAATTTTAGATTTTATTATTTTTTAATTAACTTTTTTTATTTTTCCCCTTTATTTAAATTTCAATTTAATTTTCAAATTTCAATGTTTCGATTTTTATTAAAAATATTACATTGTGATGGAGCACCGAATTACGGTGGTCTTACGCGCGACCGGGCTGCACATTGATTTCCTCTTCCCAAATTAATCACATTCAGCGACCATTTTTGTTCTTCAATTTATTTTTTGAATAGTAGAATAGAGTGAATTATTTTCGGCATTTCTTTCCTCCACGGTACAAAATTTTTGTACTTTTATCCTTTTGTAAATAAGATCAAGTATTAAATTTATTTTCGGGTCGGTATGATGGGAGGGGGATTCTTATTTCGTGTCGGTTTCATAGCTGCAGGCTGGGCTTGTCACTCCACCTTCAATAGAGGCTTTCTCTATTGGAAAAACGTCAATATCCTATTATGCTGTTTCGTTGTGGCTGGGCATCGGCCTCTAGGTATCGATGGGTCATTCGAAGGGGTTTCTAAGGAAGACATTTTACTTATCATTCAGGAAGATCTAGTCGTCTCTTTGTGAACATACCCGGTTATTATTAATTATATTCACGTTTATCAAATTTCAGGCGATCGATTCTGTGTAAATTTGATCTGGGAAAATCATCGTGAGAGAAACCTCTGCATGTCTAGATGAAATATGCAGGTTTGCTTCGTGCCACTCGTAACGTTCTATTAACACAAACATTATTTACAGGCGCCGAACTAACAAAAAATTTTGTTCAATGAATTATTATTCATACAGACTGATGGTTCATCTCATCTTAAAATGAGGGCGCCTTTTTGACCAAAACGCAACTGTGCGATTGGCATTTATCAGGTTGAACCAGGCAAAACTCTATTACGAGGAATACATTCTTCGGAATGCCATCAATGCTGACGGAAATGTATAGAATGTCGGCAGAATGCTTATACTTGCAGCAACATACGTCGGAAGTCTGCGACATATGCAGGAATATCACGTTCACGTACAATACACAGTGGACACAAATTCGACAAAAATTATTTCGTGGCCAATCGATCGCTACGACATCACAGCAAGGGTGCTAAAAAAAATTAAAATCACTGTTGGGTTGTTCCGTTTTCGCCGTTACTCTCCAAGACATTTAAAGTGCTGTTGAGTTTTGCCATTCCGTAAAATATATTAAATACATTTGCAAGTACGTGAACAGAAGTAGTGGACATGGCTGTGTTCCGAGTTGCTGCGGAAAATTCCAACGATTAAATCCCTCAATTTGGGCCGCTATGTTAGAAGCAACGAAGCGATGTGTCGGATTTTTTCATTCACTATACATGAAAAACACCCCACTGTTGTTCACTTGGCCATACATTTGGAAAATGGACAAAAAGTGTTGATTACAGCAGACAACATATTACAACGAGTTGACAGGCCGCCATCGACAACATTTATAGCAAAGATATTATAAATATAATCAATCATCAAAGACATTTTTCAACGACGGAAACAAGGACAGCCAGTTCCAGATTATCAACAAGTATTTTCCATCGATGCACTAGGACGTCTTTACACAGTCCATCCTAGCAAAGACAACAAAGGATTGATACAATTAGGAATGACAACGCCCAATCCCCCAATGCGCACGACGCGTTTAATCAAGAGTTGAGACGCGAAACCCAATACGATTCTGAGGCATTTAGAGAAACCGTTTTAAAAAAACGTTCATGCTTATAAAAATAGTGAACGATGGAACTGGCGGAATTTTTTTCTTATATGCTCACGGTAGAACTGGTAAAACGTTTTTAATATATGCTTTTGGCAACGGTTCGATCGCAAATTGAATTACACGTGCACTTGCTTCATCAGGTATTGCAGCTACACGTTGTTGGAAGGCGGTCGAACAGCTCAGTCAGTACTCAGGTTGTCGTTGAACATACAAACTAATGAAACTCCAACTTGCAACCTATCGAGGAATTCTGCGATGGCCTAAGTGTTGCAGCAAAGCAAATTGATCGTTTGGGATGAATGCACGATGGTAGACAAAAAATCTTTGGAGGCATTAGACTGCACGATGCAAAATTTACGAAGCAACCGAAACCGGTTTGGTGGTGCAATGCTTCTATTGGCAGGTGATTTTTGACAAACATTGCCAGTGATTCCACGATCAGCGCCAGCCGACGAGTTTAATGAATGTTTGAAATCGTCCAGTTTATGGAAATGTGTCAAGACACACAAATTAAATATCAACATGCGAGTCGAACTGCGGAACAGCCGATCTGGAGGAATTTTTCCAAGCAATTGTTCGACATTGGTAATGGCAAAATTCCTGTTGATACATCATCTGGATACCTTGCATTTCCTGACAATTTTTGTCACCAAACATCAAAAACCAAACTCATCGAGATGGTATTCCCAAACATGTTTGTGACATCCATCTTGAAAATCCATGTTTTTCACATGTCCAATTGTATATCGCCTTTTCCCATATCGGAAAATCATCAACATTACTTTTTTATTATTTATTCCATTTCGAATTGTATATTCATAGATAAGACACGACAACGTTTGTCGGGTCAAAGTATTTATTTCAATAAATACGTGACGTTAAATTTAATTAACGAAAGATAATATTGACAGACACCGATTTTCTAATAATATGTATAACAATAATCAGTTTACATAATTTATTCTGCAACATTTTTTTCAAGTACATCCAAAAATTAAATCTTTCAATTACAAAGTCGTCCATCATCATTAAATCGAATAAATTTAAATCGCAAATACTTATTTAACTCAACAATAGAGATGATGGATTACTAATTAGATGATTTTCTGTAGATACCGGAAAAATTTGTTTTATATTTTCAGTTAAGGTAAAGTAGGACACTTCAATTTAACAGTAAATATATATATATTATCTACTTCCTTTGCTGAAAAATGAATTTTATTATTTTTCTTCACCTCACTCCATCCAATCGGTATAAAATAATCGGAACTAGATATAATGTGATTACATCAATAATGTATATACAGTAGCCCCTTTATTCCGCCGATTGTACCGTTGTAATTTAATACTAATTGCTAAACAATTAATTTTAAAAAAATCTAAAGTTGTACAAAGGATTTCTGTGTTAATTTAAAAAAAAAAGTAAAAATTGTTTCGGTTTAGTAGCAGAAACAGTAAAGCAAAATTCTCAGAATTTTTTTTTTTCATTTTTTCGTTCGTTTGTTACATTTTCGGAAAAGTTTAATTAAAAAAATTTTCCGTTGCTTCTTAAAGTTTTTCATTCGTGTTATAAACATGTTCTCAATATATTTTTCGTTTTTGTAAATTAAAAAAAAAGTATTGCTCTGTATATCCCAGAAAGCTTTTTTTTTACCTCATACCGCACTAAGCCATATACCGCCCGCCATTAATCTATTTCGTTAAACGGAAGAGAAATATTTTATTTTGACATTCCATGTACTCTACACATTTTTCCCTCCATTGTTTATTAAATGTTCTATACGGTTTTTTTAAAAAAAAAAAATTATATTTTCATTACACGAGTATGTTTATCGAACATGAACATGTTACGATATATTTTGACGGGAAGTAAAGTTCATTGCAACAATAAATATTACAATATTCAAATCGATGAGAAATAACGTTCTACATTGACAACAGGAATTTCTATATCGTTTGTTCCGTATACAACACAGTGAAATATGCGTCATTTGCATTCGATGACATTTTTATGGTGTATGGATGGAGTATTTTTAAATTTAATTTCGCAAATGAAACAAATAAAAAACGTGCAAAAATGCAATTTGCTCGAAGCGAAATTATATCCGTTGCACAAAATGCCGGAATTGCCAACAAACGCAGTAATTAAATCAAACAATTTTTAATTTTTTTTTCTGCTTGTAAAATGTTTTGTCGTTTAATCCGTTTATAATCGTGAGGTGGTACGGATGGTGCACGCTTTATACATTAAAATATTATACAGAGCGTTGATTTGATTTTTAGTATGTGATTGTAGATTGGAATTTCGAGTTGAAAATTTTTTGTATCCAAAATTGTTGACAGCATAGATTATTATCATAATCTGGATTAGTTACTTGTTTTACTCGAATATAAATCATACACGAATATAGCAATTTAATTTATAAATAAACACTTGTGCGAATCTAGCATGAAAAATTATTTTATGATCGTATTTTGTATGTATTTTAAATAACAATTTTTGGAGTTGCAAAACCTAATGACATACAATTGGACCAGTGTAAAGTTTCTGAACAATTTTGAACATGTTTACAGAAATTGATGCGAGTATTCGAAATAGCCTTTACGAACAATTGTTAGTGGGTGGATATAAAAACAATAATTTTTAACAAAGGTTAGATTTTCTACAAAGATTTTTCTAATCTAAAGGAGGGCTGAATGCAGAACGGAAACGAGAGAAGCTTCATGTAAGGCAGTCTTCAGAGGGACATTCTTCAAAGGTTTTTAAGTGCAATTGTGAAGGAGGGGGAGTTGGTGCTAACTCTCGTCGTGGACGAGAGCCATGAAGAGGGGAGCATCACAGGAGAAAAATGGAGGCTGTTGTTCAATGCACTTATCCTCGTTTTCCTCAATGTTCTTGGAGAACATCTGAGAGCCCCCCACCAATTTTTAGGGACGCGGGTGGTATCGACGACGGTTGAAACTGACCGCGTGCATAGAACGGGTTTCTTTTACAGGAAAGCGATCGAAGAGTTAGGCGATGTATGGGAAGGAGCCAACAGCTCAGGGTAGTTCCTAAGGAAAAAATACCTAGCAGACCTAGGGCAATGGCCTGGATTCCCACGGAGCCCGCTAACCTGGAAGCATCCCAGAAGATTATCCGGGTTTGTAACCCGGACCTTCCGACAAGGAATTGGATAATTGAGAAGCAGGAGGAACCCAAGGGCTGTTTTAGATTATCTATTACGATAATCAATAGGGAGTCCTGGCTTCCCTGTCAAAAACCAGATGTGTAATAAATTTCGGCTTCGATTCAATAGATGTTCAAATAGGACGAAGCCGGGGAAGATCCGAATACTGCGGAACCCGAGAAACGAAGGGGGAGGAAGAGGTCAAGCCTGTTTGGGGAAGCTCGACGAATGTCATCTCTCTAGAGGCGCATCCCTAGGCAAAGGGAAGAGAGACACATCTGACTCTAAAAGAAGGGAGCGGGGGTAGACCTCCTTAAAGAGCATTCCTTGTCTGACCATCGGTATCTAACGTTTAAGGTCAATCTAGGGAAGTATCGGAGGGAATCATTCCATCTAGGGTTATAAGACTCCCAGTCACGGGTAGTGATCTGAATTCAATGGTGGACATTCTTCTAAGAGGGGGTCCTGCCCAATTAAGCTGAGGGGAAAGCGAAAGCCTGTTTGGTGGACCTCGCGGCACTTGCGAAGTATCAAAAAGTCTGTAGGTCTGTCTGCATTCAATAGAACAAAAAGATCGAGAGAAAATCAAAAACGGGACTTCTATAGGGAATGCCTCAGAGAATATAAAAGGGAAGCAAAAAAAGCGCAAAGGAATTCGTGGAGCATCTTCTATGATAGAATTGATGGGGTCTCGGAAACCTCGATCTTAAGAAAGATTTGCTCTACCAGTGCAGCTGTTGAGGATACGTCTATTATAGGGCCTTCAGATGACTGCGGGTCTATGCATGACTGTGGGGCCCAACTGTTGTGTGCAGAGTATATTCTGAATATAATGGGCTATTAAAACTATTAAGCTCTTTAAGTCAGCTGATGTGGATGGGATTGTACCAGCAGAAATTCAGAAGAGCTCGGACGTCTTGCCCTCCCTTACTGAAGGTTATCGGAGGGAGGCTAGGGTGATTCTCACTTGAGTCTTAGAGGTCACTCTCGCTGAATATTATTAGTAAGCAAATGGCGGTCAATACGGCGGCCAAGCTATCAACGGTTTGGTAAATTGTATGTGGCATGACCTGGTGAATTTGGATTAGTATACATAATACCCTATTTGTGCTTTTGCAAGCATTTGAAGGTGATTTTCCCCTTTAGGTAAGATTGGAAGTGTGGTCTCCTCCGGGAGACTGGGACAGTTAAATTCTTCACCGACGGCTCCAACCTCGACGGTAGGGTGGGAGCTGGTGTGTTCTGTGGGGAATTAAATGTGAGTCTATCCTCTCCCCTCCCTGATTTTGCAGCGTGTACCAGACTGAAGTTATAGCGATTGAAGAGGTCATTAACTGGTTGAAGCATCGTGTAATATCGTTGACTGATATCAATATTTTCGTGGACAGGCGGGCGGCCATTCTTTCACTGAATTCCCATGATTCAGTTTCCCTGGCGTCAAGGGTGGCGTTGGATTATCATACTTAATTAACAAGAGGAGCGAACATGGGTTGCGGGCCATTCTGATGTTGAGGGAAATTCCAGGGTAGACGATTTAGCAAGATACGGTATGTCTCTCCAACTTGAACCAGGGAGAGAATGTGTAGGAACGCATGTTTGTGCTAACAGCTGCAAGCCAGCGGAAAGCACTTGCATTGGCAAATGCTGGATGGCTCGCCAATCCGACTGGTAGGTTATTGAAGCAAGTATGGTCTGCTCTAGGATCTTAATCACGAAGGTGCTCTAAGATCTTAATCACACTAAGGAAGCGTGATTTATGTAGAATTGTAAGGGTACCTGCCGGACACTGCTTTTCCGGAGATCATGCGAGAAGGCTGGACCTGAAAGAGGAGGAGACTCTTGATTACTTCCTATGAAAATGCCCTGCGCTAGCTGGCAGAAGACATGATCACCTGGGCAAATACACTATGGACAGCCTCTCTGATATCGAAAGCTGTAATGTGCAAAATTTTCCATGATATGTGAATATCACTAGATAGTTTTTGAATGGAGTTTAAAGGTGTCGGATCCTGTGGTATTACAATGGGTAAAAATTGGTCTAAGCGTACGATAGCAACCACCGAAACATTACCTAACCTAGATAGGCCTGAGTGTCTCCTGTTTATATATACTAGTGATCATGGTTACGCATCTCTGAAATTTTTGTTAATTGGTCTGATGTGTGAGCAATCCCCTTCGCATTTCATTTCAAGAGTATAGTATGCGATTTCTAGAATTTTCTATATTTTACTTTTTTTCATTTGCGCATCTTTTTTAGATACTCGTACAACAGTACTAAAGTGACAAAATCCAGATGATAGAATAAGTGGTCCATTGGATCAAATAGATTACGTGACTGCATAGTCGATTTTCTCATAATTGAGATACTTTTGCAAAAAATTTGCAAAATATCGAAAAAGCTTCTATGGAAGGTGCCGGACTGATTTTGGCCAAATTTCAATGGGAACTCAAAATTTATAAAAAAGCTTCAGTATGAAGGTTTATTTCAATCAATCAATCCGCCTAAACTGTACAGGACCTCATTTTTGTGAAAAAACGTAATCTCTCCTTAAATTTGAAAAAGAATAAACTAAGTTTTATAGTTGCAAATTATCTGTGCTTAATTTTCTCCGTTATTCGGGATTCCAGTAATTTTTGGCGGATCTCGGTTCATCCGCAGTAGCTGGCAGCTTTCATAACAGCTTTTTCGTAATGGCGTTTATAAATATTTTGCAAAATATTACATACATTAAATCCCCCTATCCAATTTACCCCCCCCCCCCCCCTTCCCCTCTAACAGTGACGCTCTGTGTAAAAATAGACACAACCGTTACAAAATAAAATCTTAAATAAAATTAGTGTGTGCTTAACACACTAGAGAATTTCCAAAAATTTTCATTTGGTGATATATATAATTCGCTAAATCGATATGTTTTTGTGTTATACTATAGGTATAAAACAAGATTTGAAATTTTGCAGTTTGGTCGTCGCAACCTGATAAGTAGACTAACTTTTTATTAGTACGAAACCAAACTGCCAAGGCAGAACTTGAGGAGGTTCCCATTTTTAGTAAAGGTTGTGTGTATTTTTACACAGTGAAACATAGGGAGGGAGGGGGGGGGAGTTAAC
This sequence comes from Nephrotoma flavescens, assembly GCA_932526605.1. Lineage (NCBI taxonomy): Eukaryota > Metazoa > Arthropoda > Insecta > Diptera > Tipulidae > Nephrotoma > Nephrotoma flavescens. The sequence continues at coordinate 300,709,713 of OW052220.1, read as the reverse complement.
TTTCAACTTTTTATGGTAGATATATTATAATAAGTAGATGACCTCTTTGTTTCTCGATGACTCAAATAGTCGTAAACAGTCGTAAACACACAAAAACTTAAAAAAACTCTTTCTAACAAATATGTGCCCTTGCGCAAACCCGATGAATTTGCTAAATAAAATGAAATTTTATATAAGCTTTTTCAACCAATTTGGAGATCTCACTGACTTTGATCGGAGTCGGTTCAACGGAAGTGACAGCTTTCTTGGTAAACCTTTACGAGAAGAAAAAAATATGAACTAAAAGATTCTAAATATTATTTGCCACAATACCGGTTCAGATCAGTTTTCTAAAATTTTGCAAAATACCTTTTTTATGTTGTCAGAATTTAAGCGGGAATGAGAATTTTTGTCAATAAATGTTTGGCCTCTGTACAGCCCAAATGGGCTGATTGATTGGGATGAAACTTCGTCTCTACGCTTTTTCCACAATTTGGGATATTTCAGTAAATTTTAGAAGTCGATCCATTGGTTGATTTCTGTCAAAAAAACAGAAGTTTTTCAGTAAACATTTGGTCCCCAAAACTGCATACTTAAGCTTTTATCATTAATTGGGAGGTTCCGGTGATTTTTGGCCGAGATTGGTGCACCAAAAGTAGCGGGCCGCTTCCATGGGAGATTTTACGTGATTTCAATATCATTCTAGATCACTTTTTTAAAATTTAAGCGGAAATGACATTTTAAAGCCCAGACGGATTCACTGAATTTTGGCCGTAATCGACCTACCAGAGGTCACGGCTTAAATTGCTTAGTAACATGTACTACCGTAAATGGCGATTTTTGTAAAAAAATGTTTTTCAGTAAAAATTTACAGATTAATTGATCGGGATGAAACTTTTGGTCGAGATTGGACCATCAGAAGTGGTAGCTTCCATAGCAGCTTTTATGTTTTTACAAATATTATGAAAACTGAAGCGGGTAGTTTCTTCAACTATAAGAAACTCCGCACAATTATTCTCAACGGACAATCCTCCGATCACACAATTCTTTATAAACGGACAATTCTCCACGTAAAGAATTATTCCAAATAATATTCAACAATCTTGTATATACAAATAATATAAATACCAACTTGTACATAGTAATCGTACAACAACACTTGTATGTACATACCAAATTTGTGTAAGCAATAGAATTGAAAAATTAAATTTTGGTTACACAAAAATTTCGCTTTGCAATAACCTCTACAATCACATCATTTAGAGATGCATAAAAATCGTATTGATTTTACAAAACCAAAGTCATGTAAAACGCACTTATACACCTATTGAAACATAATTTGTAGAGGGTGCACCCAAATATTTTGGTGCACGTAAATTAAAAACAAAACCAGTTTTGGATTGTTTTGTTTTCGATTTAGGCAAGAAAGAAAAAAATTAAAATTCGTCGATCCATTCAATTTTGGATTTTGTTGGAGCCACACATCTGCGGAGCTCATCACTCACCGGCAACGATAAAAAAAAATATTTTTATAAAATAAAAATTTTATTTAAAATTAAACTTAAAGCTTTTTTATTTTATTATAATTTATTATTTATATTATTATTAACAAGTGCTCCGCTTCACTTTCCGCCGCATCATACCCAATAAAACATTGTAAATTATTATTTTTCAAACAAAATTAGTTCAGATCATATTTTAAATTTTATTGAAAATTACGCAAGTTTTGAGAAAAAAAAAATGTTTCACAAAAATTCGGTTTTACAGTCCAGGCGAATCGACTTTTCGGAGTTAAACGTTATAAAAAAGCTTTTTCCATAAATTGGGAGATCTTTGAGAGACATCTCCATGGACATCTTCATAATAGAAGTGCCAGCTGCTTCGAGACTTTTTTAATTTTTGCAATTAAGATTAAATTTTTGTTAAGTTGTCTTAACTTTATTAGGTGATGTATTCGAGATCAATGTATTTATTTTTAGTTTGATGGATCCATTTTTTAAAGTTTTTTTGAAAAATTAGAAAAGTTACTACACTTTCAAATATCCATCGGTAAATTGTTAAAAATTATTGGTACAAAATTAAAAAAGGATTTCCGATCTAAGTTGAGAACACTCTTTGCAAATATGCCTCATTACAGGACGGTTTGGCCAAAACCCTACGTAACAAAATACATTGAAAATGAATAAACATTTACAGAAAAATGGAAGTATGTTTCATAAATTATGGGAGCTAAATATTCGGTACTAGTTGTTTGTATCGGCACTCAGCCTCAATATTAGTTTGGTGAATATATTTAGAGCTGTATAAAACATGAACTTGCAATGTTCTTGAGTTTCTCAAATTGTGAGGTTTACAGCATTCTAGGATATTCGCCTGGAGCATTTAGATAGCCATTCTTTCGTAGATAGTTAGTGGTTTTCTGAAAAGAAGCAAGCATATAAACTAGGGGCTTTTACGAGAGAAAAACCAATTCAATCATATAAAACAAATTTTTTTATTGTCGAGCGTTAAATCTTTGCTAATTATTGAAAATTAGTTCCTACGTTTTAGTATTTCATGTGTTATCCCGTTAAATTTTTCATTAATGCCATAGATCAAATATGTATGCAAACAATGTCTGTTAAAGCTCGTTCTCGTCATTCTCAAATTAATTTTTTCCTGTTCCAAAACCCATAAAAAGCTATAACATTTTATAAAAGTTTGAAAAAGGACATCTTTAAAAACGCTTTGTACATATTGACATAGGACCAGTCTAAAATATTTTCATTTTCCCAAATAACAGCGACGAAAAGCTATAACTGAAAAAATGTCATTCACGTCGATTCATTTATTAGAAAAATACTCGCATGTACGTACAGCCATCCCGAAAGCAAAAAAATCCATTTGAATATTAATGACTGCGAGAATTTCCATATATCTGGTCCATTCATGTATGTCTACGAGTATGTATACATATTTGAGATAAATGTATATACATTTCGTGAATTATTGATCAAACACAAGTAAAGAATTTTTCTTAGACGTATAAGAATGAGATGGTAAAGAAATGAAGAAAGCTCCATTTTATATCATTTTTATTATTCAAGCACTTCGAATCAATTGAATTTGTTTATAGGTATATATGAATACAAAAACTTTCTTTATTTGCTATAAATATGCCATAATAATAGTATTGTGTATATAGAGAAGAAACTAACCATAAATAAAATTACCTTTTCAACAAGAATAACAACAGCAGGAAGATCGATAACGGTAATATACAAATAACAATTATATAAGTTAAATAACAGTAAAATAACTTCACATATCAAATTGAATAAAATTGTAGTATAAACAATTAGAACTCTAAATGTAATACACAAAAAACTTTATGCACAAAAAAAAAGTTTGAAAAAGCTCAATCGAATCTAAAGTAAATAAATTGAAATCAAATCATGATGTATTGCGGAATAATTGATTTAACTTTAGTTTTGTACTGTTTGGTCAAAAACTATATACTACCAGTATGTATATACCATTGAGGTATATTATTGTGAATTTTGTTACTGTTGCTTTGGAATGAAATTTTATGAAAGGATAAAATAATGACTTTCGTATTGTGATCAGAATAATAGATTTATTAAGTTTAAATCAATATAGATGGACATATCTTCCGTGAGCAAAGGCTACTGTACAAAATACCAGTAAAAACATTCAGAAGTCAAAATATGAAAATAATTTTGGTAGGCTACTCTCTGATAAAAATCTACAATTCAAAAAATGTTTTGGGTCAGACGATCATCAAAAATTCTGTTTTGAGACTAAACTGAACTAACATTATATGAAAGGTACCAGACTTTCAGTCACATATTTGGCTTAAAATCCCTTTATTTGATTTCAGCTGTGTGCGATTAAATAAATTTTTCCAAGGTCAAATTGAAATCCTATAAATGTAGTGACAGTTCATTTACAAAACTGTAAAATTCAATTTCATAGTTGCAAAATGAAAAGGAAAGCTTGTGCTCTAGCCTAGCGACATGCAATCATTTGTTTCGTATAGAGTACGGACTTATAGTTAGTACAGGTACGTAGAGTACGGGCCTATAGTTTCGACCTAATCAATAATTTTTGAAATTCAGTTTTCTAATTTCTTTTGCATATAGTAAAATAAGTATAGAAATTATGAATAACGTTGACCCCGAGATTTTTGCATGAATATTTAAAAACTCTGTGTGTGTGCGCAGAATAAATGTAAGTTAATGAGTTTTACTTGTTGAATCAACATGTTTTACATTATATTGGAATGTTAACTCTTCCTTCCTCAAGGTTGAATACCTCCTTAGTTGCTGTAATCTTCTTTTTGAATTCGTTTTTTCGATGTTGTGGTGATTGAAAAAATTATTGTCCTCAGCTACCGTTTCTTTTTGAAACTTTGCTTTATTCTTGGCTTGGATTTGTTTAATTGCTGAAGATCATATCAGCAGGCTCATAATGTTTTGGGTACTCATATCTTTTTGTATTCTTCCTTCCAATTTTGGTTTCCTGAACCTTTTCGGTTCGTTCGATTACATCTTCGTTTCTCTTGGCTTTGAAATAGAATCGATTTTGGTAATTTATCAGCTGTATCCTTTCGAAGAATATATCGCTGGGTTTCTGTTGGTTAAGTAAGCGTATCGAATTATTGTAGCTGTCATCCTGTGGGCATCTAAAGATTTTGCCCATTTACCTCACTTCTTTGTGTTAGTGTTTAGTGAGTTTCAAGGTTTTCTGATAATCAGTAATAATTTACTTACAAAGCTCCTCTCATTGTCCATTACAAGCATTTTTGGTACGGTGAAATAGTGCAATGTTTGAATTAGTTTCCCTCTTACATGTGGGATGGATCTAGATTTGATGCGAAAAAAAAATCGCAAAGTTGGAGAATTTGTCCACACACAAAACGAATTTCTCATTCTTAATTTCCATTATGTCAACGTGAAGTATATCCGCTGGATTTGCACATGATTTATATTTTATTTTGATTGACGTTGCAGGTGTCGAAGGTCTGCGTATATTTTTCACTAGACTAGCCATTCGAAGAAAATAGTACTTTCCCAAAATTTGTTTCCCATTTTCCGCGAGATTTCGGTGCACACTTTTGTGTTCTTCCTTTATAATTGCCAATTTGTTTTCTTCATTCGCGATATCTGTAATCACTCTTTGGATTAGGCGTATTTTATGATTTGAGAAGAATTCTTTAAACACTTCTTGTAGGACTTGTATGAATTCCTCAGGTAGTTTTAGTTCTTTGACTGCCAAGCGCGCCTTCCACCATTTTGGGGTAGTTATTCCTGTTGCTGAGAGCGAATGTGAGTGGCTTTTGGTTCGAAAGAATTTTATTTTTCTTCGCGCTATATAACTAATCCTTAAGTTATCAATGGCCCAAATTATCACCAACATTTCCTTTTCGTTGAGCGTATAATTTTCCTCCGCTTGGTTAGATACCTCGGGATATATGTGATTGGCCTGTCTTTGCCAATATCCTCTTGCAATAGAACGGCTCCTATTGCCATGTCCAATGCGTCAGTATAGTCAGGTTGGATGGTTTGTTGAAGTCGGGAAATACAAGTATTTCCGATGATGGTAATAGTTCTGTAGTCTGTTGAAATGCTCGAATCTGATTTTGGTCCATATACTCATTCTCATTTTCTTCGACTGGTTTGCTTTAATTTGGGCGTTCTAGCTTCTTGTAAGGTTCGTCAGAGGTTTCACTATATTTACAAATTCTTTAGTTTGTGAAGCGTCTGTAATCGGCCAATCCGAGAAACGATTTTAGATCGTTCAGATTCTATGGGTTTTCTAGATTATAAATAACAGCTACTTTTTTAGGGTCGGCCCTAATACCTCAGGTACGTGATAATGTAGTCTAAGAATTCAGTTAGGTTGGCTTTATCAAGTTTGGAGAATATTACTTCAATATGTTTTAGGTGATCTTCATCGGTTCTTCCTCCAAAAATAATAATATCATCAATGCAAGTTTTGCCAATAAACTCGTTCATCACATTCTGGAAGACGGCAGGTGCATTTTTAAAATTTTAAGACCAAAGGAAAGTGTCAAAAATTCATATTTTTCTCATAGTTAAGAAATAGGTCTTGGGTATATCAGACTCTTTGATCTGGTGGAATCCCGATATAAGATCGATTGTTGTGAAGAACGCGTTTTCGAGATTCGCAATCGTGTTGGAGATGTCCGGAATTGGATATGTATCTGTGATGACGGCACTTAATCGCTTGTAATCAATAACCATCCTGTATTTTTGTGAATAGGGTGCATCCAGTTTTTCTTTCACTATAGAGATTGGTCAATTATATGGGACCTACTGTGAGGGTTGTATACCTCTACCTCATTTCTCATATTGATTGTATTATGATTTAGCGTAGACTGGGAGAATAACTTGGATTTTCTCTTTTATTTTGGAGGAGAGGTGACTATCTCGGATTTCTAAATTATTTACAAGCGCTGCGAGCTTCTCATGAAGCGGTATCTTAATATTTGAGTCCATCAACAAGATGTTGTTTTTCCGATCCATAACTAGACCCAGTTCCTTTTTCCTCCTCCCCAGTGTGTCAACGCCGATTATGCCTTCGAATGTTTTTAATCCCGGCAGAACAAAAAATTCAATATTTTTGTTAATCCAGATACTTAAAAAAAATGACCCGAATATTTTCTTGCTGATTTCGAGTTGCCCCCTGCTGATCTACTTTTGAATGTAGTTTTGGTGGTAATCGTGTTTTTGGCTAATTGTCAATCAAGAATTTAGGGGTATAGCTGTTTCTCGTCTGATATTTTATGTATGGTTTGCCAGAGACGCATCCATCATAAAATTTAATTCTGCGTTCTCTTCAATCTATTCTTCAATCTCTTCACCCTCTTCGCCGCTTGGCGACGAATCAATTTCCATTGGCTCTTGCAGCTTGGGATGTATTAAATGGTGCTTTGATGTTCTGGTGCTGAACGTTATAAGCTAGATTTTTTTGTGGCACTGTCATTTGGTTGGGGTTTCTCCGAAAGTCAGATAAAGTGATATTTTTTCGTGACAAGATTTGTTTTATGGGAGCCGGTATTGAATTGTTCATATTTTTGTTATGTACCGTGAGATTTCGAATGTTTAAATTCAAGATTTTTAGGCAGGACGCGTAGGCTTTTGTCAATGTTTGAGGTTGTTGGATTATCAGCATTCCTGACAAATCGCCATTTAATCCTCTGATAAAAACGTCAGAAGCTCTGTTTCTATATGTTACAAAAAATTATGCTTTGCTAGGCATTTCTGTGTCGATTTATTAAGGCCGGACGCGCGTGTCGGATGAGCGTTTTTGTTCAATCAGCAATAATATTGTTGAACTAACATATTTTACATTATATAAGAATGTTAACTTGTATGTGCCCTCTTTATAACCCAGAGATTTTGTGATTTTTGGTCGAAATCGGTTCACTTGAGGTGGCAGCTTCCATAAGAGCTTTCTTGTTTTATATTTTGGAAATTATAGTACATGCAAGTAAATTTGCAACAACATCGGCCCAGATTATTTTTCCATAATTTACTCGGAAATGATGATTTTTGACCAAAAAAAATTAAAAGATTTTGACTGTGTACAGCCTAGACGAATTGATGGATCGGGATGAAACCGCATACTTCAGCTTTTCTACAAATTGTTGGATCTCAGTGAGTTCGGTTTACTGGAAATGACAGCTCCCATACGATCATTGTCACCTTGTGCAAGTATTTTAAAAAGTATCACAGATGAGTAAAACGTTTCTGCCCTAAAAGGAGTTTACAAAGGCGTTGAAAGTTTGGTTTTGAACTAATAAAACAGTGAATTCTGTAAAAAAATGTTTCAATATTATCTGGCTACCACTCAGAATAATCCAAAATTTTATAAGATACAAATCACATGTGTGCACCAAATATAATAAAATTCGAGGTTACGAAAGGGATAAAAATTGCGTAGCGAATCATTAAAATTCGCTAAGGCATTGTGATTATACTTTTTGTTTAAAGTGTTTTCAATATTTTTGCCTTTTGGTCACTGCAGTCTAATGAGCCGACCGAATTTTTTAATTTAAAGAATTCAATGTTTCATTATATCGAACCCACACTTCCAACATCTTGATGTAAAAATAAGATAAGTTTTCCAATTTTTGACCAAAAACGGCTAAAACCTATAAAATCCATAAATAAATTTGCACCGGTTCTGATCAGTTTGTATAAAAATAAAAGGGTGAAATAGAGGGGTGTAATTGAGCTAAAACCTGACATTCTTTCACGATTAATGTACATACATATGTATCTCGAATACGCCACACTTTTTAAAGCGAAAAATTCCTTGTTATAAGTCCCCCCCCCCCCCTTCCTTGTCAACCCTTGTTTAATCTTCATTGGGAAATTTTTAAAGCTCCTACGGATGCTGCCGGACCTCCTAATTTATGGAAAAAGCTTAAATTTAATCCATTTAATTTTAAATTTGACAAAACTCGTCATTATCTGTTTTTGGACCGGTTTTGTTGCAAAATTAAAGTAGAATCTTTTAATTTATAACCGTTTTTCTCGTAACTTATATACTTTTAAAAATACATGCAAAAAACGGGAAATCTCGTATTTAAACTGTCACTTCCGATGGAAACACGAAAAACTTCTATGGAAGCAGTCACTTCCGGTAAACTAGTTCGACAAAATTCACTGGAATCACCTGATTTGAGGAAAAAGCTTAGGTTTAAGTTTCATCCCGATGAGCCCATCTTGGCTGTCCTACTTGGGGCCGAATTTTGATTAAAAACGGTTTTTTGTGCTTGCTTAAATTTTGAAAACTAATCTAGAACGGTATTGTTAAAAAAATAATTTAAGATCTTTTAGATCTTTATCGTTTTTCACACGCAAATTATATGCTTTTTAAAATATTTGAAAAACGAAAAAGCTCCTTAGCAATATTTAGCTGTTAGTGGACCAATTGTGGCCAAGGATCACTGGGACCTCTCAATTTGTGTAAAAAGCTAATGCATGAAGTTTTATCCTGATTATTTAATCCATCTGAGCTATACATGGCTGAATTTGTATTGAAAACAGCATATTGGCAAAAATCGACCGTTTCGCTTAAGTAACCAAAACTGACTTGAACGAATTGTTTCAAATTTAACCTAAAACCGTATAGTCTATTATCATTTTACTCAAAATTTTGTGGAAATCTGTGCCGAATGTGGCAGCTTTTTTGGGAGCTTTTTCAATTTTTAAAATCATGTTGAAAAGTTTTGCATTTTCCAAAAGCGAAAGAGAATTAAAAAAATAAAATATTAAATTTTCAACCATCAAGGGCCAACTTTGTTAGTTTTCTGAAATTTAAGCACGAATAATGTTTTTTGATCATACAAACAGATATATCAAAAGTGCTGTAAATTTAATTTTTCACTTAATAAATCAAGTGGGATGTGTCTCAAAACGGCACTTGTTTCGGCAATATCATCTTCATTTTAGTAAAATCTTTAAGGTGAAGAGCCGAAAACAACCGCAGTGCGCAAAATGTCTAGAATAAGGGGGATCGCGAGCAATGCATATCCAAATTTGGTCAATTTGAGCAATTTTTTCAAGAACTTTGTGAATACCTCCGAACTTCAGAAATGATTTTTCATAATCGCTTGTATTCCTATTACTCACGATTATCCAATGCGTATAGGTTTTCAGATATATTGTCTTACGCATGATTTTAGATGATCAGAGAACTTGCGTCTATTTTGTGTGGTAATCCAAACTGAGATCACAGATTTAAATCTCTCACTTTCAGCATGTGCGTTGCTTAATCTGGAAACCGTCTTGTTGGAAACCTCCATTGGAAACTCTTCAAACTCTTCAACTCTTCTCTCTTCTTCTCATTTTAGAAAGCTCACTTTAACACGATACTATTTCTAAGTTGGGGTGGAGAACAACCTTTTCTCGTACAATTTGCTTAGGTAAGAAAATTTTAGTGGTCATTAAAATTGTTGGCAAGTTGCCATATTTGGCAACGGTAAAATAAGAATATAATTTAAAAAATCTCATCCCAGTTATAAAACGAAAAATTATGATAAAGCATAGAAAGTTACTTCTATATGCAAACAAAATTTTATTCCAAATATGGATTCTTGCAGTAGTATGAAACACCAGATTTTTTGAAAATCACGAACGATGTAATCTGATAATAATACTCTAGTTTCAATTAACTAACAAACAAGAAAATATTTCGAAATATCAATAACGAGCAATATTGGAAAAGCGGCGCAAATATCGTATATAGGGCGGAAAATATTTTTTATTTTAATATAAAATCGAATAAATTCACAATTTCGCTCTAATTAATTTTCCATTTTCTAATTTAATTTTCTTGATTGTATACCAATTCTTTTCATTTTTCAATCGGTACAGTGTTATTGCTGTTATTCTTACTCTACATCGACAAGTCCTATATTAAACAAATACATTTTCTGTCTGGCCTGGAAAATGGTTTGTCGTTTGTTCTGTTTTGTTCGCTTGGTGTTCATCTCTAATTAGAATTTATGTTTGAATCATGCAAAACAGTTAAAATAACAAGAACATAGTACCACCACTACAAACGAGGAGTTTCTGTGAACAAATAGTTTCATTTCGATGCAAAATCAATTTTTTATAAGAAAAGTGTAATTAATTGATTTGTCAGTTCGTGAAAATTAATGAAAATATACAGTAATAGATTTTTTGTCGTTATTTGTGGTGACGTTACGATTTATTCTACTTGTAAATTATTTGCCCTTACAACATACATACCGAACGAACTGTTTATGGGATTCTGAAATTGTATATAGAAAGCTCACCCATTCATCTGAAACGAAATAAAATATTTATTTTATTAAAATTAGTGTTCAACTACGAGTGTGTGTATATACGAATAAATATCGGAAATCTAATCTTAATATTTCCCGCATCGAATTCTTATCTCATGTAAAATTTAAACATTTATTTTCCTAATTCTAATTAACTTTGGTTTTATTTGTGTTCCCCCTCATTTCCACTTTGTATTTTTATTTATTAACTACAACCCACACTAGGATTTCTCGTGTGTGTGTGTATATATATATTTATGTTATTCTTGCGCGCTGCTTTCAATAATTTAATTTTCAACTTATCGCAAAAAAAAAAATACTTGGAAATACAAACAAACAAGTTTCATTTCTGTTCGAAGTTTCTTAATTAAAATTTGTTATATTTTTAACACAATATTTGTTGTCGATGTTGTTGGTGGAATTCGTGCAGACATATAAAATCAGAAAACATTAAATGGAAATGTTAGGAATAGGATATGTACATCCGTTTATTATTCATTCAGCTTCAGCCGTTCATTACTATTGGTATCCGTCGATATTTGCAAATAAAATAAACTTACGGGAGTTTTGGTGGAAAATGTGTTTCTGTATAATCAAAAATTGTATACTCCCTTAAATTTCAGAACACTAACAACCCTTTTTGAAAATTAAATCTTTAAATTTATTTGACTATTTTAATTTTTGGTCAATTTTTTAAATGTTATGCTTTTCACATCATCATCAGCTGCAGCAACTACTAGTACAAAAATTTCTAAACTTCGCAATGATCTCCCAATTTATGTAAAACCCTTAAGCTTAAAGTTATACCCCAATCATAGATAATCAGCTTGGACTGTTGGAACTTAAGGATACTGAATACCTATTGATGCAAAAAGATTTTTTTTATAAAATCAGAACAGCAACATCAACATTTTTCTATCAAGAAGTTCTGATAAAATTTACAAAATGATCTGAACTAATTTTGTTTCAAATATAATTTGGAATCTTTTTAATCGTTTTTCGTAAATGCTATATATACTTTCCAAAATTGTTTTCAAAAAACGAAATTGTTTTTATATGGAAGCTGTCTCTTTCGGTGGTTCTACGTCTATCAAAAATCACTGCGACCTCCCAATTTATGAGAAAAGCTTAAGTATGAAGTTTCATGAGACCCTATAGACATTTGGTGGGCACGGCACCACATACGCACATACACATCACACACAAAGGGTTTTTAAGAAACTATACTTCCTTTTAGTTCAGTGATCTAGCGAATAATGGTGTGAATCTGCAAAAATGCCCCCTGCTGAATTTCGATATATCATCTTCTTCTCCTTCTCTCACTCTTCTTTTCATGTAAAGATTTCGCCGCTTCAATAATGCTCTTCCCATGGATGTGCGAGGTAGATTACGCAATGTAATCTACGTGGTTGTCGACAAGTAATTTATTAGTAGATTACATAGCGATTTTTTAAGTCACTGACGTCGACAACGTAGACAAGGTCGTTCTTGTCGTAACTTTTCATCTCACATTCCTCATTATTTTCTCTTTATTTTGCGCGTGACGATATATTGCGCCGAACCCGATATCAGCAGTTGAACAGTTGAACTAGATACCGTTCAATACAGTAGACAGTCTATCATACGATTTTCGACAGTTTGTCATGCGAACTACTGGACAATCCTGCGGAAGCTCGACTATAACGACAACGTTTTCCAAAATTTTGAAGATTCCATAGATATTTTGCCAAATTCTATCAACCAGAGTGGCAGCTTACATATAGAAGCTTTTTCAGATAAATTTTTCAAAATTTAGGAGGGAAAGTAGATTTTTGACGAAAAAATCGTTGTTAGCACAAAAATCATGCACAGTTTTTCCTTCGAGTTTTTTGACTAAATGTATGTGTCTTCTCTACAAATCAGACGATTTTAATCGGGGTGAAACTTCAAAAACAAGCTTTTTAAATAAATTGGGAGATCTCAATGTTTTTTGACTAAAATCGGTTCACCGAAAGGGGCAGCTTTCTTAGACGCTTTCTCGTTTTTTGAAAATAATTTGAGAGTTATATGATTTATGAGATTGGTCAGAATACAACTTCATATTGAAGCTTTTACCTAAAATAAAAAAACCATAGTGTTTTTGACCAAAATCGGATCATCGGAGTTGGGAGCTCCCATAGGAGCTTTTTCGTTTTGTATAAATATATATTTTGAAAAGTATACGGGGTTTACGAAAAACGATTAAAACAAAAGAATTGAAAATAAAAATAAATTTGGAGATCCATGCGGTCTGACTGCGGGGAGTGTGGGAGCTGCCTTTTTACTATACAAAGCAGTTTTTATCAAAAATCCGGCAGGTTCAATTTAGAAATTATATGTTTGGTGTATTCTGAAATTTACGTACGTTTGCCGTAAAAGAAAGTTGGACGTAGGCCACAGCAGATTCACCTCGCTATTTTTTATAATAGGGCTTGAGGAGTGCAAAGAATTAGAATTTCAAATTTTGATAAAATAGCCTCAAGTTCAAGATTTGGCCAGTTGGTCATCAATCTAACTATAAATATTCGATAAAGGATGGATCTGAGCACTTTAACGGAGGCCATTTTATAATTTTAATTGGTTATCAATCTAACAATTTTGAATGATTAAATGGAGCCGTGTTCAATATTTTGACAGATGGTTATAAATCTAATTACGTGACTATTTGATGAAGCATGGACTTTTTTAGGCGTTTCCAATACTTAATGTAACGCGGGATCAGTTTATCGTTTTAAAAGGAGAGAATTGGAAAGCCCACCTCTTCACACTTCTCAACCTACCCCCAGCCAAACCTTGAAATTTCATTTTTGACTGTTCGTTCAAACGGTTGTTCTGACTTGTTGCGAATATTTGATGTTACTGATTTTGATAACGTTTCGGCTAATTCCTCATCTGATATTGCGTATCTCGGGTGAATTTGATTTTGGTTTCTTCTCAGTATTCGGTGTCCCATGTCAACTTTATACATTACTCGACCCACCGTTTGATTAATTTTTCCACGCCACCATCGTGGACCTTTACCGACATTTTTTGCGATGACCAAATCACCTATATCATATCTTGTAATATAGTTGGACTTTGGTTTCTCCTCTTGTGGTTGCATCAGCGATAGCAGACTCTTTGATTATTGTCCATGAAGCATATCTGCACTCGATTTTCTTCTGAGCCCTGGTGTAAATCGGCATGATGATTAGTATCTCAAAAGTGTTTTATCTATACTTGTTAATCGATTTCATGAACGTTCCGACGAATCTTTCTGCCTTGCCGTTTGAATGATACGGGAAATAGTTTTATGATCAAATTCTTTTTGGTGACAGATTTTCTGAAATTTTTCACCGACGAATAACGTTCTATTACCGGAAACTATTAGATCAGGCAGACCATCAGTTGCAAAAATTACCCGTATCTCTCGTAGAACCTTCTTACTCGTAATAGAGCCAATTTTTATCACATTATGGAAATTTTGAGACCACCAACAATATATTCTAGCTATCTACCTGGTGACGTCAGCATTGCCTGTTGAGAATTTTTGGTCATGCAGAATCTTTCTGGATATGTCCAATTTTATTGCATTCCCGACATGTTTCATTCACAAATTAACAAGTGCGTCACTCATGGTTTTTAAAACAACTTGCATGAATGGTAAAATTGTGTTTGGCTTTAATTAGGACGACTCGACCGACTTGTTGAAAAGTTCGAACGATCATATATCGTAAAAACCTCAGGACCTTTCATTATCTTGCTTCTCAGAAAGAATTTGCAATGAACACTGTATTAATTCGAAGGCTTCTGCGCTCAACAAAACCTCATGTAGGGTTGAATTATTGTTTTGTAAACACGCCGTTCTCACACTGTCATGTATCTTATATACATCACTATCATATCTCTAATTGCCCAATCCCACTCTCTTGACGCTACACGAAGTCTTCCAACCAACTTCGCATATGCCATTTTTTGTGTGTAAAAATTTGCACCTTGCTGTTGTTGTAACATTCTTCCCTTGAAATTCGCTACGAAATAATCGGAAAATTTTTCTTTGTTTTGCTTCTTGAAAATTGGAATGGGAACATCATTTGAACTAGAGTTAGACACCAGAGCTTGCCTAATTCGGAAAACATTCGACTTGTTTTTGAAGAAGCATGTTCATACTTTCTTTTTGCATTTCCAAAAATTGTTTAAACTGGTCTCATTACGATTTTTCAAAAAAAAAAAAAATTAAAAATTGAATGTTCTCGAACAACAAAACTAAATTCTCGTTTTTCTCGAAAACTAAATAACTTTTATAACCACGTGTACCAAACCTCGTCGCCACTTTTGCTAGTAGCAGATACCCATTTATACTTCGACTGGCAAAATCTTACACGCTGGGTCATTTTATCTTTATTAAATTGGATAACTAGAAATTTCGTCCTTCAAACTCTTCAGTAAGTCCATGCTTCAAATGATAAGAGGTTTATGTTTAAACATGAGTGTGAAGTTTCTAACAAATAACAAAAATAAAAATGTATTAGTAAGTACACTGTTAAAATATTTCTTATAAGAATTTTTGAGTGAAATAAAAAATACTCAGGAAAACCGAAAGTAAAAACTAAAATGTAAGAATACATGAGTGTGAAGTTTCTAACAAAAAAAATAATAATACATACCTACAATCCAATTTATCTAAAAATATTTTATCGAGTTGTAAATCATAAATTTGATCAAACAAAAAAATTTTCCATCACCAGATTTTATGTTTAATTAAAACTTATTTATAAAAAAAAAAAATAGGTGGGACATATTAAAGTACCAAAAACAGACCACCGTGAAGTTACGTTATACCAAACGGATTGGTACCTTAAGATTTTTGAGTATAACATATTCGGAGAGTGACATACCAAAACGGATGGACGTCGAAAAATTTTTGAGTAAAATTTGTTTAGTGCACTCATGTCATCTGAGTGGAATACGTTTAATGACCAATAACAAGTCATCGCAGAGTTTGTACCAAAATGCCACTGTTATCGGATGATTGCTACAGGTTTAACCTTCCAAATAGAACAAGTTTGATTTTCAAATTTTTTTGAGAAAAACTCGTGCATGGAATTCATTGAGTGACACACGTTTAGTGACCAATACCAGGGCATCGTAGAGTTTGTACCAAAATTTCATTATATACTGATGACATCTACGGGCTTACCCTTTCAAATTACACAGGTTTGATTTCCAAACGGATCGGTCGCGATAGATTTTTTAGAAAAACTCGTTCATGTAATTCATTGAGTGGCACACGATGAATGACCAATAACAGGACATCGTAGAGTTTGTGTCAAAATTTCATTGCATACTGATGACATTTATGGGCTTAACCTTTCAAATGACATCAGTGACATTCCAAAACGGATGGTCATCGGAAGATTTTTGAGTATAATTTATTCAGTGCACTCATGGCATGCTGAGTGGCTTGCTTTTAACAGCCAATAACAAGACTCTGAACTGAATTTTAAAACTCATTCATAGAGTTTATTTACTGTTACCATTTAATCGGCTAATCACAGAACATCGCAAGATTTGTACCAAAATGCCACTTTTATCAGATAATTCTTATAATCTTAACATTTCTTTTTCGAATATAGATCTGATTTTTCGATCGTTTTTCGATCGTTTTTTCGACTTCGTCTAATTTCAATATCTCTCTCTAGCTTTTACCGCACTGGAATGACCTTTACCTTCTGCACTGTGTTCTTTTCAGTGTAATAGCCTAGTGCAAGTATAAACTTCACGGTGATCTGCTTTTGGAACTTTCGATCCGTTTTAAGAGCAAACCTATTTTATCACCGACCAAATGGCACAGTGGTTAAAGCTTGGCATTTGGATCAGGAGGTACCGGGTTCGAATTCCGATAGGGGCAGGATGCAAAAGTGAAATTTCATTTTTTCCGATTACGATCGGAGATGAAATGTAACACATCTATGACCCCCTGTCAGAGTGCAAAACTCATGGGCCGACCCATCTTCCATGTCAGTATAGGCTAGCATGGAGCTTGCAATGTGCAGATGGTTTTAAAACGGCCCTATAACCGTGGGCCTTATAGCTCACGGAAAAACAAATTCTAAAGGCTTTGTTCTTTTTAGGCGCTTTGGTCCATTGGCGCGATCCAGTAGGTTCCGCAGCTCCTCCTTGTCATGCTGCTGCAGTTGCAGTACATGACTCCTTGCAAATTTTTTTATTTCATCGCTGACGTATTCCATGTTTAGGTCTCGATGGAGATTGTCATTTCTAATGTACCAAGGTGCATTCACAATGCTACGTAGTACTTTGTTTTGAAATGTTTGAATGATTTTCACTGTAGTTTTTCTTGCTCAGCCCCAAAGCTGAATACCATACGTCCAGATAGGTTTTAGGTTTTGTTTATATAACAGCAGTTTGTTGTGCGTTGTCAGTTCGGAGTTTCTTCCAATAAACCAGTGCCTTTTTTCTGAATTTTAAATTCAGTTCTTGCCTTTTCTTTTTAACATGCGCTTTCCACCTGAGTTTAGAGTCTAGCGTCATGCCGAGATGCTTAGTATTATCAGAATATAGAATTTGTTGTGAATTCAGGCTAATCGAAATATATATTCTAATTTCCTATTTGTAAAGTTGATATGTGTTGATTTCGATTCGTTAAGTGTTATTCTCCATCGTTTTGTCCAGCTATCCACTATAATAATAGCATTTTGTAGTTTCCTGGTGGACTCAACGATACTAGCATCGGTGTTCATAACAGCTGTGTCACCAGCAAACGTTCCTATTCTAGCTTCTTCTATGTCTGGTTGATCATTTGTATACAGGAGGTATAATATGGGGCATAAAACACTGTCTTGTGGAACCCCTGCCAATATTTTCTTCAGTTTAGAGTATTCCCCATCCTTAGTAAGACTTTAGCAATTGTTGTTTTGGCAAATATCGTTGGAGCTTAAGTTCTAGACCGCGTTGTCAAATGCTTGGGCTACGTCTAAGAATATTGCTGAACCTACTTCTTTTTTTCCAGCGCCTCCTCAATTGTATCAGTAATCCTATGTACCTGTTCTATCGTCGAGTGCTTTGCTCGAAACCCAAATTGATGTTCTGGTATAAGATTTCTGCTATCTATTAATCTTTTAAATAAATGAGTGTTGTTTTTACATACTTTGGGTTGATGGAAAATTTGATCGATTGATCAAAACGAAAATTGTTTGGTCAAGATAATTGGCAATTCTAAAA